>CM069536.1:22415158-23911824 GCA_035773235.1 Eospalax fontanierii | reverse complement strand
GGTTGGTGAACATAAATATTGGAAGGCTCCACCCTAGAGTCCTCATTCTCTAGGTCTGGGGTTTAGGAGCCACTGGTAAGAGTGTGTAAATCAGTCTCAACCACTTGAGTAAGAGCCCTGTAAGCTCATATATAACAGCATGAGGATGCCAAAGTTTCAACTCATGTGAGTCTTTAGAATTCAAACAATGATTAATGTGTTTTGAAAGAAGTATGAAAAGACTTTCCAGTGCAAGTTAAATCCTGATGGAAGGGAAGGATGAAGACCAAGGCATGTACTGGGCTGTCCACTCCCTAACAATCTATAGCCATATGTCTTTAAGATGTGAAATTCACTCTTCTTTTATTGCCTTCCCTAACACCCACCAGAACATAAGACAACCAGAGCCCCGAGACGATCGGTCTCAACTAAAGCACTGGCAATTGAGTTTGCACCTAATCTACCCCCAACTGAAAACTGAAACGAAATAGAAATGATGAACACTGACAGAATGAAGCAGAGTGAGCCATTCCTTCTTCTTAAGGGACAATGTTCATTTCCGTTCCTGGGGATAAAAACACTACAGAGGTATAAGTTACAACCTCCTCCAATGGGGATCCCACAAATCCTTGCAGCTTTTCAATGCCACTGTATTCACACAGATACAAACCTACAGATACACACAACCACCCTCAAGCCCCGCTGCCAAGCCGGACCCTGTTTATTTGCAGTTGCCAGCCCATTCCAAGACAGTTTGTTTGTTTATTTATTCATTTATTTTTATGAAGAACCACTGGACACCTGTCCTTTTTCCCTAAATGGACTTTCTATTCCCATTGCTCCCATTTCCATGGCATGCCACGGAATAAACTGTGTTATGGAATCCAAGGGCCACAAGCCCCATGTGGCTATTGAAATGTATCTGAGTAATCAATAGTAAGATGAGGCCTCAGTGTGAAATAGGCACCAGATTTAAAGATCTAGAATAAGAAAACAGTGGGAACTATTTCCCTAATCATTTTTATATTGATTAATAGTAGCAGGCCAATACTTTTAACATGGGGTTAGGTAAGACAGTAATACTCTCTATTTCTCTGAATGTGGCTCTTAGAAATCTCGAAGTCACACACGTGGCATGCACTCATTTGTTTTCCGAGGCTGTTCTGGGTAAAGTCCAGCATTTTGTTGCTCTGCACAGAACTTCTGTCTCTCCTGATTCAGCCCTCCTATTTCTCCTCTAGGCAGGCCCAAAGGACATCTCCCTACCTCATTTTAGTTTCTGAGATGACTACAGGTTTGAAATGGTTTTGCTCAACATTGCATTTCTTCTTCTGCTTAAACAGATTATTTCCTACTTCCATAAAATCTTCCATTTTTCAATGAAGATAATATATTTGCCTACTATTTCCTTTCTAAACTTTCCAGTTTGGAAGGGTTATTATTTCTGATTATTAACAAACACTCTTTATTTTTGTATGAAACAACATGTATTAGGCACCTCCTGGAGGTCAGGTACTGTGGTAGTAAAGTCCTAAAATGTGTGGGCTGACATCAGTAGGAAAATAAACACCAGCCCATGCTCTCCTGCCCTCAGACCCAGGAGGACTCCGAGTGCAAACACCTTCTGGGGAAGGATTTAAGTGCAGTGCTCACATAACTCAAGTTTTCCGGCCTGGGAACTTGAAACCACTTGACTCCATATTAAACATTTCCCCTCTCCCACCCTTTGTATACTCCCTCATGTTTCCCTGGCTACCTTAAAAACCCCATTTGTCTTTTGCTGACTTTGACTTAAACACCTTGTGTGTGTGTGTGTGTGTGTGTGTGCACACGTGTGAACCTCTGTGCATGTGTGCATGGTTGTAAAAGCATGTACACATGTGTTCGTGTGTGCGGTGAGCCTGTGTGAGTGTGCTCATTTATCTCTTGCAATAATGTATCATTTTGTTTCTGTTTAGACAAGAGAGCAGAGGCTCAAGGAAGTTAATTAACTTAATGAAATCATATAGATAATGAGTGACAAAATCACAATTTGAACCCAGGCAGCCTCTCTACAGAAGAAGAACCATGAGCTGAGAGCTGATGCCAACAGACAGCAGCTAACCCAAATGAAGCCTATACTATAAAGGGAGGGGATGAGAAAAAATGTGAGAGAACTATTATTGTAATAGAGGATTGTTATATTTTAATCCCAAGAGAATTTAAAGTTATGAATCCTTTAATCTTCCCAGTCGTATAAGGGAATAGAAACTTTTCTACTATCCAGAGTCATGGGTTCTTTTTTGTTTGTTTGTTTTTGAGACAAGGTCTCCCTTTATCCCCAACTGGCCTGGAACTCACTATATAGATCAGGCTTACCTAAGTCTCACAGGGATCCTCCTACCTCTGCCTCCTGAGTACTAGGATTAAAGGCATGCTCCACCATATCCAGTAGGCTCTTAAAAGTAGCATTCAACTACAAGTTAAGAAAATCACTGGCTAAGCCTTCTGTAGGGAAAAATCTCAGAAGAGAGCTCAACTTCCCACAACTGTGGTGTGCTCACTCTTAAACACCCTCATGCTCATTTTAGCTGTCCTCAAAGCGTACTAAATGACAGCAAGGTCATCCTGGTGCCATTTGTCTTTCAATAAATTTCTTACTTTTTTCTTGTTTCTGCTCTGGTGTGGAAGGCTGCTGTGCCTCCCAGAATCACATGGGATCCACAAGAAGTGGTAAGTGAGAAACTGAAGGTGGTAAGAAGAAAGAAGCCAAAGGTTTCCTCCTGACTCCTGTTTGCTTCTGGTAGAGGATCTAGCAGTGGCTGTTTCTCCTGTGAAGCTCCACAGACACTAGACAGGCCACCGCAGCCATGGCTTCCACCGCAGTTACGCGGTGGTTGTGCCACCTCGTCCCTCTGTCCAGCCAATCTGGGGTGGTGGTGTTACTGCTAATCTCTGGGTTGCCTCACAGACTTTTGTGGGTTCCAAGGTAGTTCTATCTTCTGAATAACTAAATCCGTGCATTAAATTCCCTTTGTTTAGCATACTCAGAGTGGGTGTGTTCTCCTGGCTGGGCCCTGACTAATATAGTTCCCAAATGAATAATAATTATAGATAAGTACAAGCTCATAAGGACAAAGGGGATGGGGCAAGAATAACTATAGACACGCAATGTCAGTACCTTTTTGTATGACAGAAACGACTGGAGGAAATGGATGGAGGAAAGCTTTAGTAGAGCAGAGAAGGCTGTATCCCGAGTACCTGAGAAGGAAGACAGCAAGAAGACTCTGGGAAGCCTCAGGTCTTGGGTAACCAGGGACCTTGAAAGGTACAAACTGTGATTGGAGGAAGTAGGACAGCTCACCTCACTGAACATCTGAGGCTTACTGTTCCCAGATTCCCTAGAGAAGCTCCACATTGGGAGCCACTAGGTATAGTAAAAGGCGGAAGAGTGTCTCCATGCTAAAAATATGCTAACGCTGTGAACATCTTCATTCCCTGTCACACGCAACGTTGAGCAAAGGATAAATATTGGCATTAGAAGGTAGAAAAGCACTGTGGAATAAAAAAGGCAGATCATATAAAAGTCCACCAATAAACACACCATGACATCTGTAGAGAACAACAGGGAATAAAGAAATCTGTACGAAGCATCCGAGAAGAAACAATAATCAGCAATAGTCATATAGAGTGCTAATGAATGAAAATATGGGGCAGTGATTAACTCCAGGAAAATACATTATCAGGCATCACTTGGTTCAGAAGTAAACAATGACTGCACTGCTTGAGCAGTGATGATTAATGGAGTGGGTGAACAGAGATGAAGTGGGTGGAAGTGTTACGGACAACATTACAATGGACACATTAAGACTGCGTGCTGGGCATTATTTAATCCCCACCCCCCACTCCCTGCCTAACCCTCCCTCCATGCCTTCCCCATTTAAAGTGTCCCATTTTCCCCATTTCTCCCTTGATCATACCAGTCTCTTATGGCCCCACCTCTCTTGAGCGCCTTCTTTTCCTTTATCCCCATAGTTCCTTGTATAACCCTCCCATTTAAATACCCCCTTTAATCTACTTCTCTCTCAGTAACACCTGGTCTCCTACTGTTCTTCCTTCTCAGGTTCATTCTTTCCCTTTATGTCCCTGGTTCCTTTCCATTTTCCTGTAGTTATCTCAGGATACATACTCATATATAAGTATCTGGGCTAGGATCCACAAATAAGGGAGAACATACATCATTTGTTTTTCTGAGTCTGTGTGAGGAGGTACGTGACCATATGGAAACAGAATCCTCAAGCTCCTGGGACCTTGCTCATATGAATGTACAGCAATGGTGTCCACGTGCTCAAGACCCATGCAAAGTAAAACTGACAAAAACCCAGCATGCTGAGGAAATGGGCAGCAGATCCCAATCTTTGCTCAACTGATTACTGGCAACTGATTACTGTTGGGTGTGCATGAGATAATCTTCTTAAAGCAAGGAACTCTGGACAGAATGACTAGTCTTCAGTGGATTTACTTGCATTGAGGAACATTTGTGGACACTAACTTGACACAGATATAGATAATAGATATAGATAATAGACCTTAACACAGATAAAAGAATGTATGAATTCCAGTTGTGGGGTTATGGAAGGGTGCATAAAGATGATTAAGATTGAGATATTCTGTATGAAATATACAAAGATTCAATCATTTTATTTAAAAAGACAGCATGCTGTGGTAGTTTTGTTTCAGTCCTTTCTCCCAGGTACTGGAAGTTGGCAGCAATCTTCACTTTGTGTTGGCTTGCAGCTACATAATTCCAATCTCTGCCTTCACCCAATGTGGCTGTCTCTTGTCCATGTCTGTCTTTCAGAGTCTCTTCTTAAAAGAACGCAATTCATATGGGACTTAGGGGCTCCCCAACATTAATATAAGTACATCATGGCTCATTACATCTACAAAGACCCTATTTCCAAAGTAGATTCCCTTTCGAGATTCCAGGAAGGACACGAACTGGCACAGAGGCACGATCCAACCCAATGCAATCAGAATAAACATATCATCTAGAAATGTGGATGTGAATTTTAAAAGAAGCAACGAAAAGACATCTGGAAAAGGAGCTGGGAGGTGGGAAAGGATGATGCTTCTGTGCAGAAGGCAGGCACCAGACATGCGCAGTGGCTAACTGACACCTAGGCTCTCCATGTCAGAGGGGAGGTTCACGCTCTTTCTGGTTGAGCAGGTATTTTCAAGTGAGTAGTTCTTGACCATAAATTGCAGCAGAAACATCTGGGTCAGAGCTAAACTCACCATCATGAGCTCACTCAGTTCCGTACTTTCTGCCAAAGGAACGGGGAGAGGGGGTACTAAAGTAAATGTCACATCAACCTGAATGACTTCAGTGAGCAGAATCTACCATTGCTGTACCCTGAATGTGTCCCCTTAAAATCCACGTGTTGAAATCCTTATCCCCAAGGTGACAGTATCAGGAGGTGGAGTCGTGGGAAAGCTTTCATAAATGAGGTTAATGTCCTTACAACATGACCCCACGTGCTGTCTTGTCTCTTACACCATGTGAGTACACGATGAAAAGGTGTGATCTAACAGGGCTTCACCAGACAACAGCTGCCAAATTTACAGGTGCCATGTTCCATAACTGAGAAAGAAATTTCTTTTGATTACAAGGATCCAGTTTCATGGCATTTTATTACAACAGCCTCAGTGGGCTAAGGTACCTACTCATATTCAACACGAAGTGGGGATGAGACAAAAAATTCCTTGCTGTAATCTCCTGAGATTTGGGGCTTGTTACTGATGTCATTGCATCAAAACCTAACCTATCTTGATTGACACAAAGCCTGGAGTTTTATCTGAATTGTATAGAGTACACACTTTTTTGATAAAAATAAAAATGAATGAGATTAATTGTAAAATATAACATGTGAAACCACCAAGCACTGTTGATTTTAGCATATTACTTTTAAAATGATATGTATTTCAAGGAGAATGGATTCTGAGTTCTTACAGGCACTGTCAAAGTGGGCCTTAGAATGAGGACAGAGCCTGTAGATTTTTAGATTGTTTTTCCCTTTCCTTGGGTATTATGACTTGAAGGGTGGTGCACTGAACTAACTGGAACGTGGATATGGCTTATTTCCCACAATATTTCATGCTCTAGAGAAAGGCAATACACTTGCATTTGCTTCTTAGAGTCTGGTCTTTTCTTTCTGACTTCTATTTCTGCCCAACCCTTTTCTAAATGAAGAACAAGAGATTATAAAAAATTCTTTCCGAATTCTTTCTTCATGGGGATATTTTCTCTCTGTAAATGATCAAATGTGCTACTTGATATGAATTCAATCCTCTTTCTAAACGATGTTTCCTCCTGTGTTTCCTACTGCCTTAGAGTATTTGCAGTAAAGGGCGAAGTGCAAGGATGGGATTATCTCACTCAGTCCTACTCGATTTGTTTTGTTCTGCTGACATTCAGAATGGCTCACACACCTGGCTGGAAGCACACCTTAGCTGCTTGCTGAATTGTAATTATCACAAGGCAGACAGTTCTATATGATTAATTCATTTTTTTTAAGTAGCTGGATTCTGATTTTCATCTTTCTATTTTTGTTGATATTCATCTTTGTATGCAGTCATTATAGGAAACAATCGTGTTAAAAGTAAATATATTGGAGTTTTTTTTTTTTAATACTTTTTAAAGGTGAAAGAACAAAAAGAAAATGCCGCCAGAGACAGAGAGGAAATTACCCATTTTGAAGGTGCTATTCTTTGTGTACAGGCAAATGTATACACTGGATTTCTGTGCAGAGTTCTCCTGTAATCCGTAATCTTCAGAATTTAAAGAAGGCCACTCTTGAACTTTAAAACAGATAGTCTTGAACTTTAAAACAGATAGTCCTGAACGGAACATACCAGTGCAGAGTCCAACATTTTTTATTATTCCTGCCACTGGCTGTCTTGTTAGTGCCCGAGTGGCAAGTCCCATCAAGCTCATGTCTATTTGTGCTTCTCTCAAAGAGGAATTCTCTCAAAGCATCTCATTTGGGGCTTAGACTTACTCTGTGGCAGGGGTCTTTATTCACTACACTGTTCATTGTCATGCAGGTCAAATGACATCCAACC
Organism: Eospalax fontanierii; assembly: GCA_035773235.1. NCBI lineage: Eukaryota > Metazoa > Chordata > Mammalia > Rodentia > Spalacidae > Eospalax > Eospalax fontanierii. The sequence continues at coordinate 23,904,741 of CM069536.1, read as the reverse complement.
CCCCTCTCTTATACCCCTAAGAACTCTATTATCCCTCTCCAAGTCAGGCAAAATCATGTGACGAATTCCAGTCAGCAAATGCTGTTTTCATGAGACTATTTATACATAACAATATAAAGCCCCAGTTACTTAGCACATGTATTTCAAGCAATATATGATTCAAATCCAGTTCAAGGAAATGAGATAGTTTTGAAGTTCACACTGATGAGATTCTTAATGTCTGCTCAGATTATGAGCTGCCTGAGGGCATAGTTAGCCCGGAACCCACATGCTAGATGCTAAGTATGTGCTTGTTGACTGGGTGAACAAGGACTACGGGAATAAACTAGTGTTAATAATTTTAGCATCAAGCTTTATTTAAATTGTTCTTATTCACCTCTAAGCTTATTTGAAAACATTACTAATTTAGGAATTCATGCTTCTGAAAAAAGAGAACTTGTTCCTCAGTGAAACTAGCAGCTATATTTTGGCTTTTCACAGAAGACTGAGAGAATCTAAAAAGGAAGGTCAATAAGTTGAGCTTTCTGTTCCTGAAGCCTGCAAGAAGGTCGTCCAGAGGTGTGTGTCACTCTCATTTGGATATAATTTATGAATTTCTTCTTTTTCTGATTTGCTTTAATGATTAAGGCTATTATATGCTGAATATTTATGTTCTGCCAAAATTCAAATGCTGAAGTCACAATCCTCAATGTGATGCTATTTGGAAACAGACTCTGGGAGGCAATAGGGTTTAGATGAAGTCACAGGAGTGGAATCACCATGATGAAATAAACTCTGCAAGCTGGAAAGAAGGCTCACACCAAGAACTGGGTTCGTCCCAACCTTGATCTTGGACTTGCCAGTTTCTGAAACTCCAAGGAATAAATGTTTTTTTTTGCTTAAGCCACCCAACCTGTGCTATTCTATTACTACAGTATTGGTGTTAAGTCACAGGTCAAATCCTATGTATCTCTATTAGAAACATAGTATTATTTGCATGTAACAGTTAATTTTCTCTTGCTTCCTTCAACTAGTCTAAAACCCTCAGGAGCCAATGACATGGCTCATGGCATTTTCCCCCAAGCTTGATGACCTGAGTTTGATTTCCAGAGCCCACATGGGTGAAAGAGAGAAACAAATCCCATCAGCTATCCTCTGACCTTCATAAAGTCGGCCACAGCAATGTGCATATGCATTCATACATATGCATAATAAATAAATGTAACAAAATTAAAATTCTACGACCTCTTCAGGTAAAGTTAATAACATATCCATCCAATGACAAATCTGACTCAGCAAGTAGTTCTTGAGGAAGTAATGATTGGTTCAACCAAAATATTATTGAACTGTACCATTTGCTAGTAAGCTCCAATCTAGGCATGATGTTTGCGGGTTTTCTATAATACAAATATATGGAAGCTTTCACTATACACTAAAAACTTCTGATCTGAAAAAAATAGAGTCCAGTAATTTACCCACAGTTTAAACTTTAAAAAGAGTTCATACTAAATAATGATCATATTAAACCTTACAGCGTTTTGTTATTTTTGTTTTTGCTTTTTATTTTGTTTTTTACTCTTGGCAAATAGATTCAATACATTGTCATGGTCTTAATCTCCCTTAAATAACAAATGCATTTTCCTAGAAATATAGCATTTTGCACTGGTGAATTATAAGAATAAATTCTTTAACTCTCATTAAAAAACTCACCTGAAAATTTTGAGTCTTGTATCAAAATGATGACTATTAAATAAGTTTGTTCTATGCACTGCCAAATGAAAATCTGCTGTCATAATTCACTATATAAAGTTTAGCTTTTACATCAATTTGATAAATTTTCCTCATGTACCAGTATAGCCACAAATCACACATTATGGTTGTTGTGTGAAGGCAATAAAATACTTCATACCTTCAGATGACCTTTTATCCACCAGGGCTTTTCACTGTTCACATTTTATCTGTCAAATAGTACTTTCTTTGAAAGGCAAATATAAATGCCATTATAGGAGAAGCTACCGGCCTGGGACAAGTTCTAGCATTTAGTGTTCTGACAGATCTTAATTTGGATATCAGCCAAGGTCAATAAAACTTGTTCATACAGAACCTTACCTGGTTTTCAACACATCGAGGGGGTGCATCAGGCAAATTTCTACAAGACCTGGAAGACGATAGAAGAAAATGCCAATAAATACATAAACATCTATTGATTTTTCAAAGACCATGACTCAAATAAAGAATTTAGAAATTTGGACAGAGCAGCTAATGGTAGCCTCGTTACTTAAGACAAGAGGACAATATGGTTTTTGTTTGTTTTTTCTTTTGAGTCAGGGTTTCCCTATAGCCCCAATTGACTTGGAACTCACTTTGTAGACCAGGCTGGCCTTGACCTAACAGAGAGCCACTTGCCTCTGTTGAGTGCTGGGACTAAATAAAGGCCTGTGTCACTATGCCCAGTGACAAGAAGGTTTTATTTCAATCAGAGTAGGATATGAGCAAGTACTTTTTACAACTCTAGCAAGGAGGTGGGCTACAGGGAAAAGAAAAATAATCAGAATAGTTAGTTCCAGCTAATTAACAGAAATTACTGGATCTCAATCCAGCCTAACAGATAAATATAGAGAGAAGGAAAGGAGAAAAAAAAAAGGAAGAAAACGGGGAGGGAAGTATTTGAGTTTTTCTTCCATTAACATGGAGAATCATAAGCCTTAGTTCCAATCTCCATGAAATGAAGATGATTATGGCTCTTAGCTGACAAGGTAGTTATGAGAATCCAACACAGTATTAGCTTAATAATCAACATATAACAAGTGTGCATTGTGTACCACACATTGTTCCAAGTAGCATGCAGATTATTTCATTCAATCCAAGGATTCTGTGCAATAGAATACACTGTCCCCATTTTAAAAACAATATAATGAAAGCACTCAAGGTTACATTACTCTTCTAACATGTCACAAATAGGAATTGGTCTTTAAAAGCTGTAATTTTTATTGTGTGTATGTATGCATGTGTCTGTGTATACATGCGTGTCAAAGTACATGTGGAGGTCAGAGGACAACTTGAGGAAACTAGTTCTCGCCTTCTACGATGTCGGTTTTGGGAATGTGACTCGGGTCATTCGTTTACACTGACAAGTGCCCTTACCCTCTGAGCCAGCTCCATGGCCCAGAATTGGTTATAATTCCTACAATGTCCAAGATCATAACCACTATACAATAGGAGAACATTATAGCTTCTTGCAAATCAATTGTAAAGATCTCTTTTATCTAAGTGAGCGGGAAGATAACTCAGCTATACATTATCAGCATGTGCCAAAAGCAGTAGTTTAAGTAGTTTAGGTTCTAGCAGTTGTAAAAAAGTAATTGTAGTAATGATAGTCATAGTGGTTATCTTATCTGGTGCCCCTATTTAGTGACATTTAACGTGCATTATCACTAGCATGTACAGCTACTTGTGGTTAAGTATCATTACTCTCCGTATAACAAACTGAGGCTGTGAGGGCTCAAATGATCTTCCGAAAGGCCATACAACAGCAACATATTTGTTGGCAGCTTTTTATAGGATGTACATTTATTTCATTTAAGGATGTCCATTTACCTCATTTGCAAACAAACTCCATATGGGCCTGGCTGTTATTTAGCTCACCGTCCCCATCCCATAGTATTCACAGAAATGTCTTTTCCTCCACTTACTGGCCAGATTCAGAGAGCCCAAAGAGCACATAATGAACCCGAGGCTCGCTTCAGCTTTAGGGAGTTTTTTCCTACATGTGCCTGCTATAGGTTGCAAAGTTGCACGTACTGACAAAAATAACTGTCATCTGCAATTGATGCTTGTTCCAAAACATTCCAAAGTCAATGATTCAGAGAAATGACATAGGGAGCAGAGGTAACAAGGTTGAAAAGCACAGTCAGATTTCTGGGTCAAGGTTTTACCAACACAGGTAAATTACTCAAGACAGTACTGGTGTGTCTGTGCAACTCACAAGGTCCCCCCACAAGTATCTTTGATTGAAGGTTCACTTTCACCTGGAAGTAAGCATCGGGTAACCACATTTTTTTTCCTGGTACCTCTAAGGAACAGTTACTTGCCTACCCAGACATCAATTTCTTATAAATAAGGGGAAGAATTAAGTAGTCTAGAGTAAATTTGAGGTCTAACATTCTATGTTTTCTTATTGTTCTTTAACTCATATATGTACATATGTGGACATATAACTTATAGTTCAGATTTAAGGTTAATGAGAAGAGGAGAAAGCCCTGTTCCAATAAACAAAATTTATCTAGGAAAATGAACTTTTTAATATTGTATTTATTATTTTTATTTTTCATGTGTGTAAGTATATTGCCTGCATGCATGTGAGTGCGTCTGTGTCATACACTGAGATGGAGATCAGAAGAGAGGGTCAGATCCCCTAGAACTGGAGTTTCAAACCGTTGTTAGCCACCATGTGAATGCTGGGATTCAAACCCCGGTTTTCTGCAAGAGCAGTCAGTGTTCTTAACCACTGAGCCATCTCTCCAGTCCGAAAGTGAAGTTTTAACACAGCATTCTTACCAAGCACTACCGCAGGCGTCAGCTAAGCTTCTGTGAGTGAGACACTTAGAATCAGTTGCCAGCAAGTCCACAGTGCTTCTTCCGCTTGCTTTACATTAGCAACGTATTAAATGCTAACTAGCACTGGTAGTTCCCAAAAAGTTCACTAAAAGAACTAAGAGCTTCAAATCACTAATTACAATTAATAACAGAATTTGGAAAATCAGTTTCCACACACTATATCTTCTAATTCTGTAGTTCCTTAAATTACTTCCTTTTAAAAATATTTTATTATTATTAATTTATATTATGTATTTAAAGGTATTGTCTGCATGTATGTGAGTGCACTCATGTCATGCAATGCCCACTGGAGTACAAAAGGTTGTTAGCCATCCTGTAGGTGCTGGGAATCGAATGCAGGTCCTCTACAAGAGCAGCCAGTGCCCTTAACTCCTGAGCCATCTCTCCAGACCCCTTAAATTGTTTTCTTAAGTTTGAGTCAAACTTTCACGTATTCACTCAACAATTTCATATTGGTTGTCCTTACTATGTCCAGCACTGAGGATAGAGTCTAGCAAGAGGACAAATACACAAGAACAAATGATACACAGGAGGAGGTGTGACGCTTTTCGACAGGTCATCTTAGAAAGGTTCCTGATCATCCTGGGGTGAGGTCAACTGTGGGAAAGGTACATGAGGTAGAAAGAAGATAGCACAATTATGACATATAGAGAAAAGATCATGCTTACATGTGTGTACACACAGATAAAAGCAGAGGAGGAAGATGAGACAGATCAGGAGGAGGAGAAGAAAGGGAAAGGAGGAAGAGCTCAGATATCATGGCAACCTAGGATTGAAGGAGGCTATGAAGTTGACAAGAGATGAGACTGGAAACATGCAGATCAAGGTCAAGCTCATGTTCAGGCAGTGGGACCTCATCTCATAGGCCATGAGGAGCCAGAGAAGGAATTTTTAAAATGCTTTGTTGGAGGTGCTTCTTGTTGTCTTGTGTCCAGTGTATTCTATATTCCCTGAAGACATCTCAGTTTTAAGAGGGAGTGATATTATCCCAAATTCATGTGCCCTTCCAGCGCCCTGTGTGCCCATTCAATCCTCCTGCTCTTCCCAATCACATTCATTAACAAGCTGGCAAAGAACACCGAAAGACCACCTTTTTCTCCTCTGTTACCAGTTTTCCAGCAAAAGTACCATCTGTCATTACAGCATAGACATTCTGCTGTTCTGTGAACCTGTAAGTGTGTGTGATCTTGTCAACCTGACAGATTTTAGAATCACCATAGAAATACATCTCTGGTGTGTCTCTGAAAGTGACACCATTAATAGGTTGGGATGCAGGATTGAATGAAAAGGTGAAAGTGAGTTGAATACCAGCATTCATCTCCATTCTTCCAGCTGTGGATGCAATGTGATCAGCTGCCTCACTCTCCTACCACCATGTGGTCACCATGATCGACGACTGTAACCCTTCTTAAACCATAAGCCCAAATCAGCTCTTCCTTCCTGAAGTTGCTTATATCAGTATTTTGTCACAGCAATGAGAAAAGAAACTAATACAGTATGTAAGAGCCAATGATGATCTATGAAACCATCTACCAGATTGTGATGTGGACTGTAGAAAACTGTGGCGAATATAATGTGTTTGGTCCAGAATATCAGTGTGATTGTTTATTTACTGCAATTTTTAATCAAAACAAGCAATTCATAGAATTCACATTGGTGCCTAAAGTCAGCAAACACAAATTTCAATAATTTCTTACAAAACTGAAACTCTAACACAAGAAAAATGACTTGGGACTGGCGAGAGAGCGTAGAAGTTAAAAGCACTGACTGTTCTCAGAGAGGACACAGGTTTGATTCCCAGCATCCACATGGTGGCTAACAACCATCTGTACCTCCAGTTTCAGAGGATTTGGCTCCCTTTTCTGACATCCGAGGGCATTGCATGCACATGGTATACTGATATACATGCAGGCAAAACACTCATACATATACAAATAAATACATTTTTAAATGACTCAAATATCAGGTATTGTTTAATCTATCCTGCTTGCCAATTCAAAACACAATAATCAAGGAAAACAAGATTTTTTTCCTCTCATCAATCTGACATTTATTAGACTCACGAGTCATAGATGATGAATGCAAAATCAAATGGCTTAATTGCTCTATTCACGCATAATATAAAAATTACATTGCCAAACAACAACCATAGAACCACTTTTTCTGGGGAAAGTTTACAACTTCATAGCATCTGAAGGAAGAATGTAAAAATATTCCTACAAACTTAAATTAATATTATATATTTGGACCAATGCTTTTGTGATAGATGCTATTTCTGACTGATTTTAATTTTAAATTTAGTATTTAGTATTTCAAACTGTACTTACTTTTATGTAGGATTGGATCATTTGAATTTCCACTAAAAGTTAGTTAAACATAAAACTATACATTTTCTCAAATAATATTGTAAACAAAGAACTTAAAAATGATTCACCAAAATGACAAACAAGATTTGCTATGATATATGTCAAGCTGGCATTAATAAGACTAATTTTATAGGCTAGAAACAAAAATGAAGAGATGCAAAGCAAATTGATAGTGGATTTTGTAGATTTAGCATATTATAACTGTTTTGAAATTTAGCAGATTTTCCATGATTCTAAATTTTAAAACAGTTATAAATGAAACTGGCAAGTCTTGGGCCTGGGACGATACTGAATAACCCCTGAACCTGTAACTTAGTATGTTCCTAGGATGAATGTTGAACTAAGTCAGTATTTCTGAGAAAGGGTTAACACCATCTTGCTGTAAACCCTTCTCCCAGCTTCCATCTTTTCTGAGAGACTCCAGGCCCATTAAGCCATAGATCTACAGTGAACATCAGCCTACTCCCCTTCTTTTTACTTAATTGAGACACTTCTTCCCAAGTCAACACACACCGCCAAGCAATTATTAATAGTGACTGGTGAAAGAATAATTTCTCTCATTTCAGGTCCTCGGGTACACAGGACTTACCTTTAATTCTGAATTTGGACAAAAGTTTTCTCAACTATCCCAGGGAAAAAGATTGCTATTCCCTGGCATTCATTTCTTCCTCCAGATCATTCAGAATGAAAACAGCACTTCCGGATTTCCCTTGCTGCTAGGCATTACCATGTGTCTAAGATCAGGCCTAGGCAAATGTAGCTGAAAGTGGTTTGAGCAACATCTGGACAGGCATATGTTCCTGCTGTTCTCCCTCTTTTCCTCCCTTCCCACTGTGGAAGGAGGACATAGGGCTGAGGCAGCCATCTTGAACAAGAAGGTAATTTGGGAACACAGACACCCCATATCACAGGAACAAAGTAGAAGTTGCTCCTGACATTGTAGAGTTCTAATTTGTCTACCTCCTGGAATTCATTTTAGAGAAAAAAAATCCATTTTATTTAAACTACTGCTACTTGTGTTTCCCACTACATGTGATAAGATCTACTGATACAGGAGCCTTCTGATGCATCCCCACAATACCTGGAACTTGGGCCACACTGCAGCCTCCCTGCAGGTAGGAGATGCATCTTGACATCTCCATCACTTAGCAAAATGTAAGACATTCAATAAGCTCAATAAACATTTGTTGAATAAATAAATTAATTAATGATGATTGGGCTGTGCACATGCACTCATATTAGCTAATTAAAATTAGCTAACATGGCAGCTATTCTGTATTTATTTCATTAGTTTAAGCCATATATAAACAGATGAAGATGGAGAAATAGTTGTAAAATGATATTATAGTAAGGGAAATACTTGAATACGGAATTGCAATACAGATCACATACCCAAATGTTCAACTGACAGTTAAATTTGAGAAGGCAACCAGTCAGTCAGTATCTAGTAAACTGAAAAAGGACTGGAGAACTGTGTGCACAAAAGCTATTGTACTAGGTGCTGGAGAATAGCCTGAAAGAGAGCCAGGGTGCCTGAAAGGCTGAAGGATTTCAAAGTGACACACTGGGGAAGGCATTGCGTGTAGAGTGAAGGCGCCAAACAGAAACTAGCAACATGCAGACTTATAAATATTGTTATTTATCTTTGCATCAATGCTAGTCTTACATGACTATACTTTTATCCAAGACTGTCGAGGAAGTACATTATAGTAACCATAAGGCTAATAATACAGAAATATTTAAATAAGCTTAACTAATCTGTGGCCTATTTAGTCTTTGTATTTTGGGTTTCTTGTAGAGAAATATATATCACCAGGAAGCAGTTCTTACTGTTTTCACCTACTTTGCCAAGAACCACAGGTAGATATCTCATGACTCAATGGTATCCTTTTTCTCAGAGCTACAAGTAGAAAATCCCATCAAAGTCATCACTTCCTGAAAGGAAGAGACTGCTCCTTTACATTCTAGAGATTTAAAATGCATGCAGCGCATGGCAGATGGTTTTACAACCTGGCCATAGAAAAAGAGCAACAGCAAGTGTGCCACTGCATGAATAGACTGACTGACTGACCAACAACGGAACACACACCACTACTGCCACAAAAGATGCTGAAGGATGGAAACCTGGAATGGGGTGCCATCCTGTGCCTCCATCCCTGTCCACTCTGCCTTCCCTCTAGAGCTATGTGCAATGGGTTTCAGTGACCTTTTAATCAAGATGATTAAATCAAGATGATTAATCAAGATGATTAAAAGGTTCAGAAGACAAACTGGGAGCCTCAAAGAAGCCTTGAACGTAACTTGTTAATAACTAAATAAAGGGCAATGTTGAATGACCCTTTAGTTAAGGTCTTAATTTTGATTTTAACAATATACACTGTTTTTATACACAGATCACAAATTTATTCTAAACTCATTTTCATAGGTCAATTCACTTCTACAATTTAGTTATATATTCCAGTTACATCATGTTAAAGTATAATTCTCTTTCAATTGCATTCAACATGTTAAAATAGCATTTATCATACTACATTTTAGCTGGTAATGTGTGAAAAGTAAACATTTGTTTCTTTACAACACATGCCTGTACCTACTAGTTACCCAATAAATACTGTTAAAAAAATCGATTTTGACTACTTTAGACATACAAGCATCTGTGTAATTTCGGGATGATTTGGTTATTCTATTTTGAGTTTTTGAGGAACCTCTTTATTGTTTTCCATAAAGGCAGTAACTAGTTCACCTCATTACCAACAATATATAAAAGGTCCCCTGTCTTAGTATCCTTGCCAGAACTTGCTTTTATCTTTTTGAAGGTAGTCATTCTAACCTTGCTAGGATGCTATCTCACCCTGGTTGTGATTTAATTTCCTGGGTGATTAGTGACATTAAGCATATTTTCATATACTTATTTATTATATTTTGAGAAATTTCTGATCAGGTACTTTGACCATTTGTAATCAGATTTATTTTTCTTCACATTAATTCTAGTTCTTCATGTATTTTGGATGCTAGCCTCTTATTAAATGTATAGTTTGTCATTTTTTGCCGAATCTATAGGTTGTCTTTTTACTCTATTAATTGTTTCCCTGTTTTGCAGAAAGTTTTAATTCAATGAAACCCCATTTATCTATTTCTGTTTTTCTTTCCAGTGATTTTGGGTCATATTTTTAAATGTCTGCTAGGTCAGTGTGCAGGGGCTGCTTTTTTTTGGTGATTTTATAATTTTAGGTCTCACATTTAAGTCTTCAGTTTGTTTTGTGTTTTGCATACGATAAGATACAAGTCTGATTTCATTTTCTGCGTGTGGATGCTCGGTTGTTCAAACACTGCTCATTGAAGAGCTGCCTCCATTGGCGTGCTCTTAAAGCTCAGTCAAAACTTAGCTCATGATAAATGTGCAAGCTTATTTCTAGGCTCCTGGTCCTGTTGCATTCAACCACAAGTCTGCTTTATAGATTTACCAAGGTTTTAAGCTACTACAGTTTTGTAAAAGGTTTTGAAGTCAGGGAGTGAGATGCTTCAAGCTTCTTTCTTTTTACTTCAGATTTTTTTGGTTATTTGAGGTCTTTTATGGTTTCATATGAATCATAGGATTCTTTTCTATTTCTCTTCAGAGTAACATTAGAATTTTGATAGTGACTGCATTGACTCTATAAAGCACTTTGGGGTATATGGATCTTATATCAAAATTACTAATAATAGGTTCCTAGTCCATATCTATCTTCTAAGTAGGATGAATCATTATAACTTTGGTAGTTAACATTTGATGAAGCAGAAAACATCTCAACGTTGACATGAATTGCAAAGCAGGGCAGAAAGCTGTGGCAATCAAGCGTCATTAAGATGCCAGGTCCAAGTTAAACCTATGTTTTCATCTATCATAGACCCTTCTTTGGTATTTTAAAATTAAATCCAAGACCTCACTGCTGTTTTCTGGTGTTCATGCTGTTTTAACCGTTTACTTAACTGATTTTCACTCTTAACACATAAAAGAATGTATGGAATTGCAGGATGGTTTCATACTGTGCAAATTTCCAATTCAAGAATAGAACAGCTACAGATCGAACTGGTATTTTTTTTTCATCTACTCTACTAGTCAAGCAAATCATTACAACATCCTATTTGATAGCCTGCCCAGAAAATGTGGTAGCCCTGCTGAATCATAAGTAATATGAGCCTCATAAAGGGAAATCAAATATAGTATGCCTTTCCTTAATAACAGCTAAGGTTCTCTACCATTGTGGCCTAGTAACTTAACATTATGGACACTGAACTGGCCAAACAGGCAATGCATTAATTGGGTTTGGACAAGCCATAGCTCCCATTGAAAACCTTGATGCAAATGCCTTCATACAGGTTTACCATTGCATGTATTTTAAGAAAGAAACTAACACTGAGCAATAACTGTCAGTTCACATTTGTGGGCAATGCATCGTTTCCACACTGTACATGCTGTGTACTATATTACTACCTCATTGTCTTAAGAATGTAAGGACATGCATTTCAGATTTAAAAACATATGACACATTATCCTCTAGGAATTATGGTTAAGGGAACACATCCATGGGAGGAAGTTTACAATAAAAATGGTTTCTTTAAAAGAAATCTCACTTTAAATGCAAAAGCAGACTGAAAATTATTAAATTAATGAACATTTTTCTTATTAATATTTTATGTTAATTATTTTGTGTTCAACTTCAGCTCAATGTAATGTCTTTAAAATGACAGGTTGATATTTTAACGCAGAAGATACTAGTTTTTTTCTTCTTTAACTCTATCGAAGACCTCAGCAAGCTCTGTACAACTGGATAAAGGATCCAACTTGCAGGTGTGTGGGTCCTTATGGAAAACCAAGAGCTGTATGTGGATCCTAACCACAGTCAGCAAGACAAGGAAAAACACCAAAGGGAAAATACACTGTGAATTAGTTAGCAAATGAGAAAATACTTTCAATGATTCTAAAATGTCTTTAAAGAGAAGGAAATGTGAATAAGACAAAATACAGGTATCAGTTTTATAAATTATAAAATAAATTTATGTAAAGTCTTTAATTATATACTGCATATGATATATGTAATCTACATATGAATTCTGAGAAAGTCCATATTGCACTTTGATGTTCAAGTTGACCAATATTTCAATTTTGAAAGTTCAAGATCCAGAAAAAGTTAAAAGAGGTGTTGGGACTGTACAGCCATGGGAGGAGAGGACTGCCTACAGAACAGAAACCTCACAGAAGACCTGCCCAGGTTTTTGGACTCTACTTGCTTTCTGCTTCTGTGCAAACAAGAAAGGTAAATTTCTAAGAGCCTTCTGTTTGTCTGAAGAGCTAGGATGAGACTCGCCCTTTCTACCTGCTTCTCTCTGACGCACAGATACTGACTCCTTCAGACTAGCATGCCTCCCTTTCCAGCTCTGTGTTCAGTGGTGTCATGTTGGTAGCTTGAAATCAGCCACAGAGAAGCATTTATCCTAAGGAAGATGGCATGTGCTACAAATCAAGGTTTTCATGTCTATGTAATCCTGAGAACTGATTATCAAATATTTGCCAGCAGAGCCCTGCCCAAATCTATCCTGTTACCTAGTCTACGTTCAGACAGTCTTAAAATGATTGCAGAGGGATGGATGTTTGCTTTCTCTAAACTTCCAATAATACTTTACCATTGCCTGCTCAAGTTCACAAAGATGCCGCAAATCAATCTTTAGCTTACAGTCTCTATGTACAGTGGTTTATTTTAAAAAGTATGAACTTGCATCAGAATTACTACTCAAGGAAACCAATCAACAAATCAGCCAATACTCCAATCTACTCACCATGCCTGCAATTTCTTTGCTATGCCATGAGGCAGATGCCTCTATTGTCTTGGCTGCATGAAGACTCACAAATGACAGCGAGTCTTCCCTTTCTCAGACAAATAACGTCCTTCCCTTGCCACTTGCTACAGTGTGAGAACCTTACAGAAAAGAAAGACCCCAAATCTCGAGTCACTTCTTGTAGCCATATTCAGCTTGATAGAGTAAACAATTTCTGGTTTTTAAAACATTTATTACTATAGCCTTTCATTAATGTTGAGCCAAGATTTCCTCCATTCCACTAACCACACTGCTATAATACTTGCCTTTAGGTGTTAACTCTTAATTTTATATTTGCTGAATGAGCTGGAACCATAGCTACACAATTTACCTTTGAGCTGTTATTTCAAACCAGCTTCCATGCCAAACTCCCATGAGGTCCAACTTACTGAGCTAAGTGTTTCAGGTTAATTCCACATACCACATTCATTATTATCAAGGTCTGACTTGAGGAGGGGGGAAAAAAGAGGAACTTGATTTGGGGGACTTCTTCAACTTATATGAGCACCAATGTAGTTCAGCTATATAGGATTTACATTATGTATATTAATGTATCTAAGCATTATTCCACACATTCAGCTCATAAAAAATGAAAGTTTCATGTAAAGTAAATGCCAACTTAAAATCAATATTTGCATAATAAAATATAAAATTAAAGTGTATATACATGAAGGGAGACAGGTTTTATAACAAAATTATTTAGCTGTAATAACATTGACTACATTATTACTGACAGAAAACATTATCTAAAAAGAGACAATGTTTGACTTTAATTTATCTTCTTAAATTCCTAGTTCACTAGGCAATATTTGCTTCTCTGTGTCTTCATCCTAATAAGATTCATTGGATGCCTCTTTGCTACTGTAGAGGAAATGCGATTGATCTCAGTTTCTAGGTCTTGGTTAAGTCCATGTCCAGGACGGTTTCATTCAACACGTGTTTTGAGTTCCTATTCTGTTCTTTCATCACATTTCAAGATGCTGGGTCTTCTTGCTTCCATTTTGTCAAGGGAATAGGAAGCAAGTCATCAGAATGAGGCAGGAGAGAGGGAGAAGGTATAAAGTAGTCCCCTGTGGGAGTGACGAAGGGGGCTGGGTTAGGAAAACGTACATTATCACCGGGCATCGCAAGGGTCCGAAGGAAGCTAATGACCACTCAATCAAAATGTCCTTTTTCCAGAAACACTCACAGACTGGACAGGAAAATTTAATCAAGATGAGCTTTCCCCAAATGAATATGAAGAAGAAAAAGAGCAAAAGAATGAGTGTATAACACAGAGTGTTTATAATGAACTTCAGCTGGAAAGGGGCACTAGGCCACGGTACTAGAGCAGCTTAGTGTATCTTTTGGCATTTGGGTTCTAGAAAAAGAGAAGGAGTTACTGTTAAGATGGCTAATATATCATGTTTTATTAATATATAGTAATAATTTTTATTTTTGTTTCTATATCTCTAGTGTTGAACACAGGTATAATATATCATCCATGCTTTAAATAAAAATGGTGACAGAATCAACTTTGATCTTACAGTTTAATAGCACCGGATACCACATGGATGGAAAACAAATCACCACTCCCTGCGCCGGGCTCATGGGGTACTCTCTTCTTTATTTAGAGTTGATCTTCAAGATTCCTTTGTATCTATGTCTTGAAAACTATTTAATTAAGATCCTATAATGGCCAGAATGTGTATGTCTAGACACATTAATATTGACATGTAGAAGTGAAGAAAATTTGAAACACTTAATAAAGCAATTAAGTAAATATAGCACTCCAAAGGGGTTATTTTACTAAGAATCAAAACAAAACACTTTGAAAGACTTAGAAAACAGAACAGTATGTCTTCAGAAAATATTCTGAGGCAAGATGGGATAGTAATTAGTGAAATATCTTTTAGTCAATTTAATTACCTCTTCTAAGAAAAACAGCTTGAACTTCCTATCAGGCGGTTAAAAATCTGTCCTCACTGAAAAAGCATTTTGATAGGTGAAAAATCAAACTCTGGCACTGTTCTCTGGAATGCTACAGAGTACTCAAAGAGTGTGAAAAAACAAATGGGTAAACAGTGTCCTCCAGCACATAGCCAGTTTGCAAAAGTACACTAATACTTAACGTACATCCTGATTTCACTGGCTGACGGCTTTACGGGTGTGATTTCTGTATTCACCCAGCGCCTAGCTTTAACTCCCAGATGATTTTTATAACATAGAGTGAAATGGGAAGAGCAGTGCTTCTGCCATAACGCTAATGATCAACTTCTTTATCCATCTTTTACACAGTAAAGCACATATAAGCAACATGCAGAGGAGTGGCAGGATCTAAGGGGCATCTAACCCTGAGAACAACACTTTGCCACCACCACACTCTGCTCCTTTCTTTTTCCAGGTTCCACAGTATCTCAGTATGATGCATTTCCCAGCATCTCATGTGTTGTCACATAACTAAGTTCTCAACCATGGAATATGTGAGTGAGAAAGACAGAGAAACTATGAGCCCGCCTCCTGCACTCTCAGTTTCCTCTTCCCCCTGACAGAGAATTCAGAGTGGCAAGCACTTACCTTACAGATAACAAAACAGTGCCATAAAGGCTGGTGGAACAAGCACTGGAAGGAGACTGTGTCCCTGAATCACCATGAGCAGCGGAATTTACATGATGACCTGGACCATTGCCGTAAGGACTGCCTTATGAAAGAGAGGCAAATACCCGTTCTCTAAGCCACTATATTGATTCAGACAGTAATGTACAGTCTATCAGGCAAAAGATGTGAGTATTGGTGAGGATATGGAGAAAAGAGAACTCTGCACACAGTTGGTGCAGAGGCAGGTTATTGTAGCCACTATGGAAAGAATACGAATGTTTCTCAAGAAACAAAATAGAAATACAAATGATCCAGCAACTCACAACTGAATGATCATATCTAAAGTGATCTTTCAGGTTTATGGTACTACCACCACAGCCAAGGTACAGAATCAACCTGTGTCCGTGGATGGATGAAAGAATAAAGGGATGCGTTATTTGATGATGGGAACACATTCTGAGAAATCTGTTAAGCAGTTTTTCACTGTGTGATCATACAGTGTACTTATACAACATATGGTACAGCCCACTACCACCCAGGCTATAGCTGTGGCTACTAGAGCCATGCCAAACAAACAGCATAATCCAAATGACACAATCAACAAATGCAATATACATGTCCTGTATGAGGCTGTGCCAGCACAACATGACACAACTTTATTTTTTATTATTTTCTATTGTATGTATATGAGTGCCTGGCCTGCATGTATGTAAGTGCACCCATGTCTTTCAATGCCCACAGTCAGAAAAGGGAACACAATGTGTTGTGTTCCTGAAAAGTGTTAACAGAGTGGATATAAAGATTTAACACAAAAATGTTAACGAGACCAGAGCCCCTAGAACTGGAGTTCAGGATGGTTGTTAGCTGCCATAGGGTGATGGGAAATGAACCCAGGTCCTGTGGAAGAGCAGCCAGTGCTCTTAACCATTGAACTATATCTCCCACCCCATTTTATTTTATTAAAACATAGTTTTAAAATCTTTCTTTTAATAAGTGCCTAAAATAATGGCAAAAGTACAAAAGCATAAATAGGTAAATCAGTAACCAGTTATTACCAAATACTTCATACTGTATAAATTTGCATACACTATGTGCTGCACCATGACATTATGACCAATATGCTTTGTTGATCAAGACATCAATATGCAGTTCAGGACTATACACAACAGAATAATTGTTAGTCATTAAAAAGGAATCTTGCCACATTTGATAACAGGGATGCATCTAGAAGACATGATGTTAAGTTAGTAGCTTAACAGACAGAAAGATGTGTCACTCTTGGATGGAATTAAAAAAATTAATCTCATAAAACTTGAGAGTAGAAAAATGCTTACAAGATGGGTGCATAGATACTGTGGAGATCTTGGTCAAAAGACACACAGTTTATTACATAGGAAGAATAAGTTGGACTGATGTACAACATGGTGCCCATAATTAGTAATGTGCTATATTCTTGAAGAGGACTAAGAGAGTGGATATTGGATATAAAGAGTTAACACAGAGTTAACAATAAGATAGGCAAACACCACCTAGTTAGATTTAGCCATTTCACAATGTATGTACACTTCAAATATTATGTTACATATGATAAATCTGTATAAGTTTATCTATTGGAAGTTTATCACCATAACATAAAATTCTGGAAATAAAATGTCAAAACACAGTGCAATGATCAATAAATGAAGGCAGGGTGATAGAAAATGAGGATCTAATTTTATTATTCTACAAGTGGAGATCCAGTTTTGCCAACACCATTTGTTGAAGATGCTGTCTTTCCTCCAGTATATATTCTTGGAATCTTTGCCAAATATCGAGTGACTGAAATTGCACACACTCATGATTGAGTTTCCAATTATGTTTCATTGGCCTGTGTCTGTGTTTGTGCCATGCTGTTTTTTTGACTATATCTCTGTAAAGTAGTTTGAGATCTGGTATGATGATCCCCCAAGCATTGTTCTTTTTGCTCAAGATTGCTTTGGCTATCTGGGGTCTTTTGTGCTCCTATATGAATTTTAGGATTTTTTTTTCTGATTCTGTGAAAAATGTCATGGGGATTTTGATTGGCATTACACTGAATCTATAGGATGTTCATTTTCACAATATTAATTCTACCAATCCATGCACATGGGAGATTTTTTTCCTCTCCTGGTGTCTCCCACAATCACCTTTTTTCAAAGATTTAAATTTTTATTGTAGAGATCTTTAATGCCTTCGCTTAGGTTTATTCCTAGGTATCTTTATTTTATTGAGGGTGTTGTGAATGGGATGGTTTCCATGAACTCTTCCTCTGATTGCTTGTTATTCGCATATAGAAAGGCTACTGATTTTTGTAAATTCATTTTGTAACCAGCTATGTTGCTGAAAGTGCTGATCATTTCTAGAAGTTTTCTGGCAGAATTTTGGGGATCTCTTATACATAATAACATGTCATCTGCAAACAGGGATAATTTGACCTTTGTATGGAGTTGAGATCATTCGCTGATTGTGCATTAACACAAAGGCACCATTCTGAATTAAGTTCAACTTATTGCTAGGGCAGAAAGGGGGCTATCCTTCCTGCACAGAAAGAGAAGGGGATCACCATGAAGTTGCCAAAACCAGGGCCCGAAGGTTCCAATGAGTTCACTCAAGATGCACCTATAATCTCTCTTGTCTTGGAGTGGGTTGAGAGCTCAAGTCAAGGTGAATGGAACTGAAGACAGGAGACTGGAACTCGTGTGGAAGACGGATGACTGAAGCTGGGCCATAATACAATTATTAAGATGAACAAATAGTCTGAAAGGCCACTGAGAGGAAAAGAAACTGTGTTGTTTCTTCTGTTGAAAGGTTTAATTTATTCAGTATTTGTTTCCTGCAACAAGAAACTCTTAAAAGGGGCTATCTGCAGTGTAAAATGGCATTTCCCAGAATAAGCACATACTGTTTTATCTTACTAGTAAGAAGGGGAAGGAATTTGTATGAGAAACAATGCTTTCTTGTTCATTCAGGTAGTCAATTCCAACAAAAATAATTTGTCAAGGCTTTTGGTTGTCTGAGACTAAATTCTATACAAATCAGCTTAAACACAAAAGAGGAATTTGTTGGCTTATAAATGAAATGACGGAAATGGCAAGGATGCTAGGCTCCAAGACCTTCTGTCCTCTCCCCTCACCTGCTTGTCTCTACTTGCCTTTATTTGTCCTGCTGCAGAGTTGTCTTAACACAAAGACATACACTTCATTGGAGTCCCCAGTTCCCATCCTGTCTTCTTTAAGAGGAAGAGGCAAGAAGACCTCTGCTTTCTGGCTCCAGCAGGAAAAGCTTTGGAACAGCTCACTTTAGTCACCTGACTCATGTGGCCAGCCCAGGGGGAGGGACGTCTGATTGGAAGATCTTTGATCACACTGTGCCTCTAGATGGATGATCATAGAGAAGTTCAGGGTTTAAATCTCCTGCAACATTTATTTTTTTAATTAAATTGAAGAAACTAGAAGATGGAAAGACCACGCATGCTCACAGATAACACGGATAACATGCTCAAGATTAACACCGTGAAAATGTCCATCCTATCAATGCAATCCTTGTTAAAATTCTAACATGATTCTTCAAAGAAATTGAAAAAATAAATCTCAAATTTCATATGGAAATACAGAAAACCAGAATAGACAAAACAATCCTGAATAACTGAAGAGTTGAAAGCATCTCCATTTCTGATTTTGAATCGTATTACAGAGCAATAGTAATTAAAACCAGCGTGGTATTGGCATCAAAGCAGACATATTGATCGGTGGGTGCAGTTACAGCCACCTGATTCTTTGATGGCAATCAAAAATACACACTAGAGAAAAGACAGCATAGTCAATGGTGCTGGCCAAAATGAATAGCTACATGTAGAAGAATGAAGTAGATCTCTATCTCTCCCCCTGCACAAAACAATCCAAATGGATCAAGGATCTCAACATAAGATCTGATACCCCAAATCTGATAAAGGAGAAAGTAAGGACTACACTGGAACTTACCTGCCCAGAAAATAACTTTATAAATAGAACCCCAATAGCACAGGCATTAAAACCAGCAATTGACACATGGGATCTCGTGAAACTAAACAGCTTCTGTTCAGCAAATGACACTGTCATTCAAGCAAAGAGCCAGCCTACAGAATCGGGGAGAAATCTTTACCAGCTACACATCTGACAGAGAGTTAGTGTCTAGAATATACAAAAATTGAACATCAAGAAAACAAACAGCCCAATTAAATACTAGGAAAAGGAACTAAATAGAGACTCTCAAAAGATGAAATGCAAATGGCCGGGAAATCTTTTTTTTTTTAATGTTCATCATGTTTAGCCATAAAGGAAATGCAAATTAAAACTACTTTGAGATTTCATCTTATCCCAGTCAGAACGACTAAGACCCAAAAAGCAAATGAAGACAAATGCTGGCGAGGATGTGGGGAAAAGAGACACTTATCCACTGCTGGGGGGAATGCAAACTGGTGCAGCCACTATGGAAATCAATGTGGACAGTCCTTACAAAGCTATAAATAGATCTCCCACAAGATTCGGTTATACTACTCAGGCATATACCCAAAGAACTCTATATCCTAAGACCAAGATACCTGTTCACCAGTGCTCATGGCTGTCTTATTCACAATAGCAAGGAAATGGAAACAACCTAGATGTCTTTCAACTAACGAATGGATAATTAAAGTATGGCACATTTACACAATGGAATATTATCCAGCTATTAAGAAAACCAATTATGAAATCAGCATATAAATGGATGGAGCTGGAAACAATAATCCTGAATGAGGTAACCCAGATATAGTAAAACAAACATTGCATGTTCTCTCTAATAAGTAGATAATAGCTTTGAATCTTTAGATATGTTTGCTTCAACCGGAAACCCCATAGAGGTTAGGAAACTAATAAAGAGCCACAGGGGCAGGGGCCTCATAGGAGGGGAGACAGACTGCCATGATATAATGGGGGAGAAGGGAATGATGGGATAGGAAGGGTTAACTGGAGTGAGGAATGGGGGTCAGAGAAGAGAAGGGAGTATGTGGAGGAATAACAGCAAAGGCATTTTGAAAAATTCGTATTTGGAAACCTATTACTTCTTAAAATTTATACAAATACAATATAGAGAGTTTAAATAGAGCTACTCTATAATGGGGACAATGCCTCTACCAGACACCATAGGCTAGCAAACAAAAGGCTCAATGCCAGGAATGGACTTCCTCTTCTGAAGTTGTTGGGGGGAAGGGTGCCCTGCAGACACTCAAGCAATGCTGGCTATTGTCACTGCTCTTGGTTACCCATCAGAACTTGAGAGCAAGAAAATAACAGTGTTTTTCAATATGTAAATGACATCTCCTAGCACTTCATGCCGTAGTCAGTTTCTCATCCCAATTAACTGGCTCTCCAGACTTTTAACAACCCAACAACACGGTATTGGGAAGATCTAGTTGTACTGTATCTTAAAATTCGCTCTCCAAACTAGTTTATAGTTTGGATATTCTATATTCCAATGAGATTAGCAAACCAGAAAGGAAATGACTCAGTGTCAAATGCAAATGAACTTGATGAAATGATATGTTAAGTGAGGATAAGGCTAGCTCTTTAAAACTTAAAAAGTATTGTGTCGGGAAAGGTTTGCAGAAATAGAGGAAATGCAAGACACAGTGGTGCACAACTTTAATTCCAGTTCTCCGGAGGCAGGAGCAGGTGGATCTCTGTGAGATCAAAGCTAGCCTGGTCTACAAAGTGAGTTCCAGGTGGGCTGGGGCTACAGGGAGACCCTGTCTTAAAAACAAACAAACAAACAAAACCAAAATGGAAACGAACTAGGGAAAGCATAATCTTTGCTTCAGAGCTTTATACAATAGCCCTG
Source organism: Eospalax fontanierii (assembly GCA_035773235.1). Lineage (NCBI taxonomy): Eukaryota > Metazoa > Chordata > Mammalia > Rodentia > Spalacidae > Eospalax > Eospalax fontanierii. Next base: position 23,883,475 of record CM069536.1, on the reverse strand, counting down.
GGAGCCACTGCAAGACAGCATCATGATTATTAAACTGCAAAATGCTTCCTGGAGGGCAGACTCAGGTAACTGTGGCTGCATGTTACAATCCACAGTGCAATTTGGCACAGAATCTTGCATAAACGTATATCCCAAACCACTTTACAGAAGTGAAACTTCATTCTCCAGCCAATATATGCTATACATTACAGAACATCTGTGTGCAAACATTGCCTCATGGAAAAAAAAAATCCAAAGCATGAGGTCATAAGATGAAAATCTAAAGGAGAATTTAGGAGGCAGGAGCCCTGGGGCCGGAAGGAAGGAGAAAAGAGAAGGGTGAGAAGGGGAGCATTCATTTGTAAGATTCAGAAGTGGAGTTGAGCCACTTTTTCCCTGAAAATAGTTGAAGGTGAGACAATCATCTTAAATAAGCCAAAGAAGCAGAAGGAGAAACTAAATAAGGAGAAAAAGTACGAAGCAAAGTATGAAGCAAAGTCTGAAAAGCCTCCCAAGTGGGGGACTAATTAGAGCAGAAGTGCAATCTCACTGTCAAATGGGATAGAGGCAATAAAAGGCCATATTTCAAGCTGATCTGAACTAAAGTGAACTATGATTGAAAATGGTTAGAGGCAGAGATGTATTGTGAGATGTCATGTGTATAAAGAATATATATATACATATACATATAAATGTTAGGCATTTAAAAAGAAATGAAATTTGATAAGATAGATGACAAAATCAATTAGACCACACACTTTTACAGAAACTTGACTGATTTTAAGAAACCCTAAAATACCAGTTTTTGTTTTATTTTAGTCCTAGAAGTACCAGTTAATAGAAAATTATACCTAAGAAATGAGAATTAACAGAGTTTGATGTCCTTAAGCAGATTTATCAGCTGAACTCTTCTGTTAAATCTAAATAAAACTAAATGTAAATGAGTCTCAAAAATACAGAAAGAAAAAAAATCACTCCTTAGAAAAGCACTACTAGAATTTGGAAAGAAAAGTCAACAAGGGATACAGAATGGTCAGTTAATAGGTACCAAAAAAAAAAAAAAAAAAAAAAACAATCCACAATCCATTTTTTTGGTAGAAGGAGGAATTTCAAGTGTTCTATAGTATTATGACTATAATTTATTTTAACAATAATTTATTGTATATTTCAAAATAACCTTGAGAGGATTTTGAACACTTTTCACAAAGAAAAATAATAAATACTTGAAGTGATGGATATGCTGCTTACTTATTTGAATGTTATACATTTGAACAATGTATATTCCTATGTAGAAATATCACACTGTTCCCTGCAAAACTGTGTCCATTAAAATACAGCTCTATTTCAGTTCTTTCATAAACTAAATACCAGTTAAATATTTTTAAAATTCAAGTTCCTTTTTTTTGCAAGTTTCTCTTTATTGAATTATTGCAATTTTCATACAATATAATGTGATGGTACTTGATCACCTGCCCTTTCTGCACCTCCCCTTATTGCCCCGCCCGCCAAGTTTAATGTGCTCTATCATATATCTTTTTGAGGCAGTGTCTCTCTGTAGCCGCAGATAGCCTGGGACTCACTACATAGATCAGACTGGCTTAGATCTCACAGAGATCCACCTGCCTCTGCCTCCTGAGTGCTGGGATTAAAGGCATGTGCCACCACATACATATACCACACATACCTACCTTACACATACATCCCCACACATACCACACATATACATATCACACATACATCACACACATACCACATTCACATACTACATATATATGCATATATATATACACCATGCACATATACTTACACACACATACATATCACACATATACCCTCCACATACCACACATATACCACACATACATATATCAGATACATACCACATACATACACTACACATATGCATACTTATATACACCATGCATGTACACTACACATACACAGTACCACATACACATACCACACACACACACGCACATAACACATGCATGACACAGGTACATTGTATTACACACATGCATACATATCTATACCATGTACATATGCCACACAAAATATAGGCACCACAAACACACCACATACATTCTCACACACACACACGCACACATGCACGCTTATACACACATAGATTCTGTAATCCCGGACTTGAGTTTTGTATGATATTTCTTATTCATCTATTGCGGAGGTTCTTAACTTACAACTAGAGTTTAGAAAGAAGAAAGTGTCCATGTACTTCTCGAAATTACATGGTGAATTTGGCAGGGAGGGTGGAGGAATTTTTGTTCTTCCAGTAATATTTTTATGGCAAGAGAAGTCTATGACTTTGACAATTTCTCAAAAGATTTGTGCCCTTAAAATGCTCAAGAATTGGAGCTAGAGAGATGGCTCAGTGGCTAAGAGCACTGGCTGCTCTTGCAGAGGACCCAGATTTAATTCCCAGCACCCACAAGGCAGCTAACAACTGTTTGTAGCTCCAGTCCCAGGGGACCTGATGCCCTCTTCTGACTTCCATGGTCATTGCATGACACAGGTTCACTTACATCTATGTAGGCAATACACTCACACACATAAGATAAAAATAGTAAAATTTAAAAATAAGAACTTTTTATATTGAAAAACCAAGATTTCCGTTTCCTTGAAAAAACTGATTATCTAGCTTCTCTGAGTCATCTTCCTGCAGGACGGTAGGAATGGTACTGAGCATGGGCGCCTGTTCTTCCCCCACTTGACTCTGCTTTCAGACTTTCTTCCTTTGACTGGTGTATCATTTTCTTCTTCATTTCTGTTCTTAGAAAATTCTTTCATTTTTCAAATACAGAATAGTTATAACAAACATTTAGACAACTGAGGACAAACTGTCTATATTTCCCACACACATTGCTTTTTCCTACTAGTGAATTCTTGTCCTTTAAAAGAGTATCCTCCAATGAAGTTCATTAACTAGTAAAGAAAGATAGAATCATAAAATTTGCAGGTAAATGGATGGAACTAGAAACTGTTATACAAAGTAACACAGACTCAGAAAAACAAAGGATATATGCTCTCCCTCATCTGTGGATCCTAGCATCAGATTCTTATAGTGAGTATATATCCTGATATAACTGCAGAAGCCAGGAAAATGGAATCAGGGAGCTCAAGAAAAGATAGAATCTGAGAGAGAAGAATAGTAGGAGACAGGTGTTACTAAGGGGAAATGTGCAAAATCGAGAGTATTTGAATGGGAGGGGAAGAGAGAGGGTTATACAAGGCAGTGGACAGGTAAAGGAGAAGGAGTTCAAGTTGGGCATAAGAGACAGGTATTATCAAGGGAGAAATGGTGAAAAAGGGGACACTTTAACTGGGGAGGGCATGGAGGGAGGGTTAGACAGGGGGAGAGAGAGGAGAGAGATAAATAATGCCTCTGTAGTGGCAAAAACCAGAGGGAATGGTATTAATTTGAAAACTTACACATGCAATATTTGTACATGAGTACATGTATATCTGAAGGCTACTTAACAAGAAATAGTGCCAGACAAAGAAAACTTCCTTTGAGTTGCTGGCAAGAGTAGTCCAACAGACTCTCAAAATTACACAGGTATTACCACAGGCCTTGATTGCCTCCCAGAACTTGAAGGTAAGACCCTATTGCTGAAGAGGGGACATGCTTTGGACACAGGAGTTGGAACAATAGAGCTGCAACTGACCTGGAAGTCACATCCCCTGAAGGCTAGCTCTCATAGATTGAAGAGCATTATGCAAGCTGCTAAGGGAGAACATCACTCAGTGATCCAACCCCAGATTTAAGACCTAATAACCACAACAATGACCAGCACAGCAAACAATACTGGTGCAGTAATGGCACTTTTATCTTGGGGGTAATCAACAACTACCTAATTGAACTTAAAACCCATTCAGTGGGAGGAAACTCATGTGTGGTACTATAAACAGAGCCAAATACACATGGCTGAAAAGGTCAGATCTTAGAGAAAACCCTAAGGCTGTCACATCCCTAGACAAATATAATTTCTTAATATGTACAAAATATGAATGTTCATATATACAGACAAGTGTCCCAAACCCCACTCATCAAAGAAGCTTCTTTTACAACAGACAGAGATTATTACAGAGTTCCACAACTGGTCATACAGAGAAATTGTCTGTGAATTGCCCAAGCCTGAGTGACACATCTACAATGCATCCTCTACACCTAAGGCTCATAGAACTTGGGATAGAGAGAATACCATAGCATTTTCAGCTCTCATCAATGAAGCTCCCTCATGCAACAGAGAACCATGAACCATACAAACAGACACAAATGACCAAAGCATAGAGAGTAAGAGTGTGCACAGTGTGGGTCATTGGACAGGACTCCTATATTAAACTCCACCCACCCAGGGCTTAGGGACCATAGCAGCAGAAGAGGGGATGGAAAGATTGTAAGAGCCACAGAGAAAGTGTATGACCATATGGAAGTGGACTCCTCCAGACTCCTGGGACCTTACCCATATGAACCTACAGCAATGGTGTCAGCATGCACAAGACCCATGCAAACTCAAGCAGACAAAATCTCAGCACAGAAACTGTGGAAATGGGCAGCCGACCCCAATCATAGCAGAAGAACTACTAGCAGCTGATTACTACTGGTGAGGAAGAGCTAATCTTAAAGGGAAGGACTCTAGATAGGCTGACTAGACCTCAGTGAATGAAATTACAGTAAGGGATGTCTAGGGATACTACCTTGACTCGATAGGCCTTAACACAAACGACAGAATGTATGTATTCTAATGAGGAATCTTTGGGAGGGTGCTGAAGGGGAAGGGGCTATAAAGATGATTATGATGTTCTCTATGAAATACACAAAAATTTAATTAAAATTTTTAATTTAACAAAAAAATTTTTAAAGAGTATCCTCCAGAGGGCTCAGCACTAAATGCCTAAATGGCATACCTGCACTATATCCTCTCCGCCCAAGGCTCAGGAAACATTGTGGAAGGGGCAGTGGAAAGATTGTAAAAGTTAGAGGTGGTAGATGACTACAAAGAAATAGTCTTTCCAGACACAAGAGGGCAGTTGGACATAAGAACTCAAAGCGATTGTGACAGCATGCATAAGACCTGTGCAGGTTCAAGCAAGACAAAGGGGGGAGGTTGGCATGATGTTCCACCCCTAGCAGAGAAGCTTTGGTAATTGATTGGCTGCTTAGGGAGGGAGAGTCACAGTCAGTTTTCTTTAAGGGTATGGCCCCTGGTAGGTCGACCATGCTCCAGTGGATGGACATACACCCAAGAGTACACGGGCATCCCAAATTGGAGTCCATAGATTTAAATAGATTTAAAAGAAAGACCAAAAAGTTGGGCAGGTAAGGAAGGGGGTGGACCTGAGAAGAGTTGTAGGGGGTGAATATGATCAACATATATTGGATGAAATTCTCAAAGAACTAATAAAAATGAGGAAGAAAAAACGACTTTCCACCAACAGAAACAGTGAATGGCAAGATCCACAACATGATCCCAAGATACAAAAAGGAGATAGTTGACCTGATTAGGCAAATGCTATGGACTAGGCTGCTGAGAAGCACTGGCCTTGATTCATAGTTGACCATACACAGTCGATATATATGTATAAATAAATAAGGCACTTATGTATCATTTGGGAGGTCCTAAATGAATAAGCTACTATACAGGTTTCCTACTCTTGCTGAGCAAAAAAATGTAATTTTTAAGGATAAGATAATTGTGAAATACAGGATGGTGTTTATTTATTTTAAATTTCAAAGGTTCTGATAGATTTTGTAAGGCTGGCAAAATCTCTGGCACTTACAAGGAGAAAGAGCAACATAAATACTGAAAATGTGTTGGTGAGTGATGACACTGGAAAGATCCTGATCCTCTCCCATTACTAAGAGCCTCCAAATCATGAATAAATGGCTGCAGAATACAAGAAGGAACTATAGCAAGGGAAACCTCAGATATAATTATGATATGAATTTCCATCCAAAATATTTCTAAAGCTCTACCTCAAGATTCTTTGCTCCAAGGTACACTGTTTTTCAAATTTGGTGGTGTTGGCATTATAATTTTGATGCAAAAGAAGACAGTTACCTAGTCCTATGAAAGATTTCAATATTTATCAGTCATTACCAAACTAAAATCTAAGCTTGATCATGCATGATAGGTAGTGGTTCAGCAAAAGCTCTGTGGAATAACAGAGGCCATTCACTTCAGCAGTAGAGCCTGCGGGACGTTTTTCTGAACCTAATTGCAGGGGCCATTTGGGTTTGAGCAAGGTTGCACTATAAATCTGCCATTCCTGTAGGACCAGCTTTCTCAATGCATATTGAACCAATATTCTTCCTATGAAACCGTGTAAGCTAGATTCAGGGCCACTGTAGTAAAATGTTCCTCAATAAACTTGCTTTCATGAGAAGTTTGCCTACTCATGTGTCCCAAAGCTGTTGTAATCTTCATTGTTGAGGGTGATCTAATGGCAGGGACATGATTCTATTTCTTGACATGTTTAAAATTCTCTAATGAATAAAGCTAACAGCTTATGGCTGCTTCAACTGTCACTTGATTACCCCTGGGGGATTTTTCTTTTCTTTCTCTTCTTCTTTCTTCTTTTTTTTTTTTCCTTTTTTGTCTTTAAAATTGGCCTCCTAGTTTGTTTTTAACTACCTTGAGCACAGAGGTCTGAAGGGGAAAACAGATCAAAGATCAGCTCACAACATAAAAAGCAGCTGTAGTTAATTAAAAGCAAATGAAGGACATCTGACCAGAGTCTTTATGAGCCGCCTTGTCACACATTCAACAGTCTATAATCTCTGTGACCTTGTCCCTTGGTCCTGAACTGTCGCCAAACCTGAGAACTGGATATGTCTCAAGTCATATAAGAATGGTAAAAAGAGAGGAATGTCCAGGGTGTGGTTTTTGAAAGATGAAAAGACATGAGAGCTGTCCAAGACACCAAGGGTGACTATGTGTTTCAGTTATAAAACAGTCTTTCTTCAGATTGAAAATAATCTGGTTTGTCATAGAGACATAAAAGTATATCATCAGACCCTAAAAGATAACTTCTGGCAGGTAAAATGTAATACTGATTTTTGCCATGGTTTAAAAGAAAATAAATGTAGAATACTCTTGCATATCCAATATTTGATTTTATAAAAATGTACAAATTGTTCCTATATTTTAAATTATTTTTAATTTTTTTATTGAATCATTGTGTATTTCATATAGAGTCTCAATCAGTTTTAATCATCTTTCTATTCTCTTCCCCACTGGCACTCCCCTATAGTCCTGCAATTGGAATTTATATAGTCATTCATCTGTTTTAAGGCCTATTCTTCAAGTTAGTGTCCCCAAATATTCCTCAGTGCAAGTTCATCCACTGAGGTCAAGTCAGCCTATCTAGAGTCTCTTGCTTTAAGAGGATTATCTCATCCTCACCTAATAGTAGCACTTGCCAATATTTCTTCAGTGAAGATTGGGGTCTGCTGCCCATTTCTACAGTTCCATGCTGGGTTTTTGTCTGCTTGAGTTTGCATGGTCTTGGGAAGGCCGGACACCATTGCTATACGTTCATATGAGCAGGGACCCAGGAGCTTGTAGGATTCTATTTCCATATATCGTGCACCTCCTCTCTGGCTCTATCTTTCCACCCCCTCTACCTAAATGGTCCCTGAGCCCTGGGTCAGTGAACTTAATATAGGAATCCTGCCCAGGGATCCACACTCTGCAGACTCCTGATCTCCAGTCTTTGACAATTTGTGACCTTTTGTGTTCCTGGCTCTCTGTTGCATGAGGGAGCTCCTTAAATGAAAGTTGAGAGATTCATTAGTGTTTGTTGCATGAGCCTTAGGCGTGGAGATTGCGTTGTAGATGTTCCGCTTAGGCATGGGCAATTCATAGACAATATCTGTGTGTGACCAGCTATGGTAGTCTGTAGTAGTCTCCGTCTGGTGCAAAAGAAATTGTTCCTATTTTTAGAAAGTCATTCACATCTAAATCACTCAATTTGAAAACAATAATACTTTCTAATTTCGGGTGCCATATATATTAATTTTTAATATTCAAAAAATTGGAAGAGGTATGTGTAAAGATAGCAAGGTTTCCAAAAACCTTAACTCTGGGAGTATCTGGTCAAGATTTATGTTACATGAGGCTAAATACTTTGGCACTATGACATTGTTTGCAGATAGCCGGGATGACTGTCATGTACAGATGATGAGGAAAAGATCTGGGTTCTGGCCAATCCTTTGACTTCTGTCATCAACAGGAAAATGGCTGACAGGAGCTACACTGGCCCTTAAAAATGCATGTACAGAACGCATAAAAGGAAAGTTCTCCTCCTCTTTAACCCCCACTGTGTGTTGCTAGCTTCTGCCTGTCAGTTTACTTCCTAGAGGCTCAGAATGACACACACCTCTTGCCAGGTCCCACTTTCACTTGGCTGAAGACTAGAAATTATAGAGAACATACCTGCTTCACAAGATGGTGTAAGGAAAGAGAAGAATCATCTCCCAGGACTGCCATTGCCCAACACAGCATCACTACGAACTATGATCAATGCTCATTGAGAGTCTTTAGGGGACTCAAATCATTCAAGACTGACTTTAGAACTTTTATTGTGTACTTGGAGATGCAATGTATAAGCATCTTAATTTTTAATAAAAAATTAAAAACAGATTCAACTTTACAGTACAAACTATGTGCAGATTAATCAAGTCAACTGTTAAAAAGAAGTACAGAGAAAAAAGCTGAATTTTTGATGGACTCATTTGTTTATACCAAACCTGTCAGAATGAACTAACACAAAATTATTACCCTGGCTAACTATATTTAAAAAGTTTAGGGGCTGGAGAGATCGCTTAGCAGTTAACAGAACCAGCTGCTCTTGCAGAGGACTGGGGTTCAATTCCCAGCACCCACATAGCAGCTGACATCCCCATCTGTAACTCTAGTTCCAGGGGATATGATGCTCCCTTCTGAGGTCATATTAAAAATAAATATATATTGCACTTGAAATTAAAAAGTATTATTGTTTTTCAAATTGAGTGATTTAGATTTATATAATTATATATAACATTATATAATCCAATGTGACATTTTCAAAGCTTTGGTTTTTTTTTTTTTTAATTTCTGGAAAGAACCAAACATCAGGTGGAACCAAGATTGGTGAATACAGAAGGGAGTTTAGTCTGAATGGTATTGCTTTAGATATTGCTGGCCTTGAACGTGTTTTCTCCTCCAAAATTCAAATTGAAATTTAATCACAATTGTACTGTTATTAAAAGGTGGGGTCTTTGAGAGAGATTAGGCTAGGAGGGCTCCACTCCCAAGGGTTGGACTAATACCCTTGTAAAAGAATGAGTCTAGCCACTTTTCTCTCTCTCTTGCTCTCTCTTTTGCATTCTGTCATAGGACGAGGCAGCAAGAAGGCCCTCTGCAGATGCCGGGGCCCAGTCTCTAGTGAGTCAGTAAACTTCTGTTCATTATAATTATCCGGTCTACAGTATTTTGTTACAGAAGCACAAATTGGACTGCCAAAAGCTAAAAGATAAGTGACCACAGATCAACAAAACTGATTATTGTTTGTAAAGCAAATTTCTTAAGAACATTACAGGTGCGTGTATGCAATATTATTTGGGGGCTGGAGAGATGGTTCAGCAGTTAAGAACACTGACTGCTCTTGCAGAGAACCCAGGTTCAATTCCCAGTACCCACATGGTAACTAACAACCATCCATAACTCCACTTCAAGGGGACCTGACCCCGTGTTCTGACCTCTGCGGGCACTGCACGACACAGGTGCACCTACATACACTCAAGCAATACACTCATACACATAAAATAAGAATAATAAATAAGAAGTTTTAAAAATACGATTGAGGAAGTGCCTTGAAATAAAGTTGATTTCTTCATCATTAAAAGAGCAGAGGACATGAGATTGGGGTGTGTGGGGAGGTGGAGGTGGAGCTGAGAGGAGATGGCAGGGTGAATATGATTCAGTACACTGTATGAAATTCTCAAAGAATCAATAAAGCTATCATTTCAAAAATACTGATTATTTCTATTAACACTGTCCACAAGACTTCAGAGGAGGAAGATATGAAAAAGTTTTACAGTCTAATTTGGATTTACTTTTTTTTTTTTTTTGAAGTGTACACAAGATGCATTTGGGAGAGGACAGAAGTGATGGACTTTAGACAAGTGGAGTATTGTGTGCAAAATGCTGGCAGGACAGAAAGTTCTCAGGGCAGTGAAATTATTTCATGTGATACTGTAACTGGGGGACATGTCAGTACATACTTTCTAAATTCATAAAACATACAACACTAAGAGTGATTCTTGAGGTAAATTATGTCAATATAAGTTTAAAAACTGTATCAGATGCACTATTCTGGTGCAGGACTTGTTTAGTTGGTAGACTCTGCATATGTGGGGCAAAAGGTACTGAGAACCCAACAGAAATGTAACTAATCATTTACTCTTAATTTAAATCTAAATATCCATGTGACCTGCATGGATATCCAGGTTCCACGTGAAGCAATGCAGGAAGCTGCATGGGATGGTATGACTGGATCATGAAAAAGAGCTAAGGAAAACTCTACAGGAATTAGGCTACATCACAGAGCATTAATCTTTAGTACAAAGAACTAGTGTAACCAACACAGTCCATTTATCAGCTTGTAAGCCTCAGTCAGTGAAAACGGTGGGTTAGGGCTGAAGTGATTGTTGGCCAAAGAAGATGCTGTTGAATGATCCAGTGCAAGTGTCTGCCATGACTCAGATACAGAGGGACTTGAGAGACATTTTGGAGGTGATGAGATGGATTCCTGTGAGGAATAAGATAGGAAGGATGAAGATGAGAAGTTTGAGAATAAAGAGTGATGTGCCACACACTAAATCAGGCTTGAGGAGACAGTGATACACTTGGTCTCAGGTTCACTGAGGACCAGGTGTCTGCAGGGATTTAAATGGTATCATGAACATTTAAATGACCACCCAGCCCTTGGGGAGGGGATGAGACAATCCGGGATGAGTGTGAGGTTAACCTCAGACTTAACCAGAGAGGTTAAGATGGCCCAGGACATAACCCCAAGGAACACCAGTGCTCTGACATGATTTGCTATTCTTTCCTGCATTTTAGAGCCAGGAATATCAATTTACACTAACTATGTATCTTTTTAATTAAAAGCTGCCAGCTCACAGGCTCAGCACCCTACAGCTCACGCTCAGCAAGCAAACCCTTGAGAGCCCTCCTAACATACCCAGTTTTAATACATATTGACAGCCAGAAAGTATTACGCCATTTTTTAAAATTCAGGACTCAGCACCAGAAAAGAATGATAATATAAAAGAAAAAAAATCATGGTAACTAAGTATGCTTTGTTATATTTTTAAAGATTTTTATTATTATTTTTGACTCTCTGTCTCTCTGTCTCTCTCTCTCTCTCTCTCTCTCTCTCTGTGTGTGCGTGTGTGTGTGTGTGTGTGTGTGTGTGTGTGTGTGTGTTCAGGTGCTTGAGGAGGCTAGAAAAGACAGAATCACCTGAGCTGGAGTAGTTGTGAGCTGCCTCGCATAGGTGCTGGGACTTGAACTCTGGCACTATGCAACAGCACCTTTTGAGAAACATTTTTGGGTCTAAAAGGTAGATTTTAATATTAATAGACATTAAAGAAAATTAACCCATATTTGTGGAAGTGCTAAGTAAGCACTAATTGGTGGCTTATTTTGGAATTACAGGTGACTCTTCCTAATGAACTATAAACATCATAACTAAACTAGGAAAAGCACTTTAAATTAGTTCTTTCTTAAATTAATTTTTTGACAATTTCATACATGTATAAAATAAGTTCTGTCACTGTTTATTCCACACATCCTTTTACTATATTTTGTAAATAGTGGTTTGCTATGCTAAATGAATATCTTTCCTTGTATGTTTTCTATCCCTTCAAACTGTAATGAAAATCTTAGTTGTTTAGAATATGGCCAGAGGAAGGAAAAACAAGCAAGCCTCGTGTGTTAACTTTCTAAGAATCATCATGTCATCGATTTTTTTACAAGCCTCCCACCAGTTTCCCTGAAGCATGGGTGCCCTACAGCTAAGACGATATTTCTTCTCTTAACCCCACAGCTACTGCTACCAGTAACAATTCTGCTGCCATTGCCATAACTACTGTCACCACTGCCACGGCTCAATCCGGCAGCCTTTAGTACACGCATTCATGTATCACACACTGCTACTCATGTCTTGCATGTGTAACTTGTTAACTTGTTGATAACTTTATACCAAAGCTTTCTTTATCATTTTAAGAAGACTGAGCCCCAGGAAGGAGGACTAACTTGTCTAAAGTCACAAAGCTCTGATAGGGCAGGGTTGGGATCGAGTTTGGTGGGAGACTGGAATTTTGGTGGTGTCGCAGTCAACCACACCTCTCTGCATTCCTATCTTGGTAGAGTGGCCCCATGACCTGACTCCAGGGTAGGCCAGGTGGCTTGCTTTGCATCTGACATTAGCAGATCCTGTGTAAGCTGAGGCCTGGTAAGCTGCTTGTTCCAGTAGTGTTTGTTCTCCTAGTACACTTCTTTTGGGGACCCAGCTGCCACCTGCTGAAAAGCCTAAGCCACCCGTAGTGTCTCATCAAAGAGCACTGAGACCCCCCCAGAGCCCACAACTTTCAGCACAACTTCCAGCCATCTAGGAAGTCAGCCCAGCCACCAACTGACTGTAACTGCATGAAATGTCCCAAATGAGTCGAGCAAAAGAACTGTGCATGTGAGTGGATAATAAGTGGCTGTCTTTTAAGTTACTAAGTTTTAGAGTAAGTTGCTATAAAGCAGTAGAAAAAAGTCCCAACTAAAAGTCCTACCAGTCTGTTCCCAGAGACCTGCTCTTAACCACTTCGGGTTCTGAGCTGAATCTATCTGCATAAAGTAAGCAATTTGTCCTTTATTTACCATAGCCTTGTAGCTACTTATTGCCTTAAATCTAGATGTTTAAAATATTCTCCTTGTGTTGCATGCTATAGGTACTTACCACTACCAATTTCACATCAAATCCAAAAATCTATGGTAAGAATTCAAACTTAACAAACTACTGACCATTACCAAAATTTTCTATTTTACCCTAAGAATCTATTTCTAGAAAGGAGTAGATCTATTTCACTCTTCTAAGGACTTAGGACAATGATGCACACTCACTCAATCAATCATCCATCAAAGAGCTAAAATGTTTCGAAAATGTCATATTTTAAAAGCCATGCTGCGTAGTCTACACACATTTGTTTCTCAGCACCACATGCTGTGTAGGAATGGAGATGCAGCAGCTGATATAGGGGCTGAGCCGAAGCTTATAGGACTCTCTTCCCTTCCCTTCCTGCCGCAACCTGTGCTGTATAAACCCTAGCAGATTATCATAATTGTGACCTCTGTCTGGAGGCCTTTCTTCCTTCCTGCCTCCCTTCCTTCCTTCCTTTCTCCCTTTCTCTTTCTTTCTCTCTTTCTCTCTTTCTTTCTTTCTTTCTTTCTTCTTTCTTCTTTCTTTCATCTTTTTGGCCTATAGCCCCAAAGAGCCTGGAACTTGCTACCAGGCTGGCCTTGATCTCACAGAGATCCACCTGCCTCTGCCTCCCTAGTACTAGAATTAAAAGCATAAGTCAATGTGCCCAGCCTAAAGCATTTCTTAACAGCTAGTCTCATTAGAAAACCTTCACAGGGTGCCTACTTCAATTTCATTTTCAATTATTATAATCTATAATTTAAGATAAATCTACATACTATTTAAAACTTCAAAAATGTAGAATAATGCATGGATTCTTTCTAGGTCAAAGTTCACCCACAAATTAGATTGCAAAGAATTTAAACCTCTGCCTTACTCTTCTGAAATTCTTAGCTTAGTTCTTTCCCTCTTAGGCTACTCAGTGAACCTGGACCACTGCAGTCGAATTGGGGCCCATTTTATTCCTCATGCAATGCTTCTCCTTGAATTCTAGTTTTTATTACTTTGTTACCTCCACATTCTCTCTCATCCAGGCTGGAATATGAGTACACAGGAAAAAGAAATATTTTTTTTCTACGCTATCATAGCATCTTAGTAAAAGAATAAATTCCTGGTGGGAATGAAGCTCCTTCCAATTTTACTGTTTCCTTTCTCAGAAACTCACTTGAGTGTCCTTTCTGCTTACCACTGGCTGAAAAAGTTTGCTCTTTCTGTTTATAGACAACAGTAGAAATCCATTTTCATAATTTGGAAATCAATTTTACAACACAAAGGTTAAAATATATGCTTGTATATTGTTTATATAATTAAAACGAAAATATTTGGGAGAGAAATGAAACTTCTTAAAGGTAGAAAAAGAAAACAGAGATGTTTGAGTTGAGTGTCAAGAATGTGTTGTTGGGGGTGTATGCCACCTTCCCACCATTAGCAACAGAAAACCAAGGGAGAAGCTTGAATGACAGGGTTCATAGCCTACGATAAAACAAATGTGTCAAAGGACCTTCTTTATGGATCATTTAATTATACAGCAGAGTGACTTATGAACAAAGACTAAGTACCGATTATCTTAAATACCAAGCTAAATATTTAAATTTGAATGGAAAGATTCACATAGGTATCTTTCATTGACATAAAAATTCAGAATCTCATAAATTATGACATTCTGAATTATCATAATTATGTTAGATTTGAGAAATATTCTAGGAAGTATCAAAGATTTGGAGAAATATTAGAAATTTATAGTATGTGATCATGCAGGATATTACTGTCATATGACAATAATCACGGAATATAATTGCTATTGCAAAAAGGTATTTTTCTTAACACACTGCTTTTCTGACCCAGATTTACGTAAACAGCTCAATGTTAAATACAAGGAAATCAACACAAATTGATCAAGAATAAATGGATATGAACTTTCTAAAAGTCAGGAAGACTTCAGGGGAATCTTTCAGCTTAGAATGAAGACGTGTTTAATTTTCATCCAAATTTGCTCATACCTGACTGGCTTTAATCACCATAATGAAAATTTAATAAATGATTTGTCATGGCTTCAGGAGACAGTATAGTCTCCATCTGGTCTGTTCAAGGCTTTGCAAACATTTTCCAGTACTGCCCAGTGACAGAAATCACTGGCAGGTGAGCTCTTACAGCTGAAAAGCAGCAGTCGGGTGCCGATGGAAGCTACAGGGAAGGACAGTTAATATAAACAGGCCTTTGCCTCTGCTCCACAGCAATGTTACATCAAGCAGCACTGCTTGAGGAGATCTTTGTATTTTAATTTTCAGAAGTACATAGGGAAATGTATTTTTTCAACTGGTTTGATCTTTGATATTTAAGACCAACTTCTATGTTTATTTTTTCTTTGCATTGGAAAAAGAACATAAAGTGACAACACATAATCAGGGCTAATTGGTATTTTTCAGGAAAAAAAAAAAAAACACCTTTCATGATGAGCCAAGTACAAACATTTTACAGATACACTATCTTGCACCAAATAGTCATGCCAGTAAAAAAAAAAGAAAAAGAAAAAAAAAAAATTAGTTATGTTACATGCATGGAAGTATTTGTTAGTTTCAGATTTAATCATAGCAAGTGGTTTTAATTTATATTTTCTTAAAATTTGGCTATTACACAAAGCAACTGCTTTAAAGGACTGAATGATTGTCTTTTCCCTGAAGGAAAGAAATTGAAAGTTGATTTCAAACTGAAAAGAATAATAAAGACAAGGCATTTTAAACAAAAATAAATATAGGGAGTAGGTAAACCATCCGAGGCCAGCTTGTTTAATGTATGTAGATTTGGTTTCTTCGAGAAAAAAAATCACTATTTTTCAGTCTAAAAATTATCAGAATAATGAAAGCTAACTATTCGTCTATAGAATATTCAGGAATGGAGGGGTCTTCTTGCGGAGCACTTGTAGGGTCTGTGTTGTCGGAGCAGGCGATGACAGCAGTACTATTTTGTGTTATTTTAGCTGTCACTAGCCTTCCTAGTGTTTCTCAGCACTCCCACTTTCTGGCAGTATATCATGGCACAGCTTCAACAGAATTCTAGTATGAGCTGTGAGCTAACTGGGAAATGTCAACATGTAAAGCCATGTCTAGAATTAACATATCTTTAACAAGGGCAAACTCCCACATTCTCTCTTTTCTTTCAAAATGTAAGTATAACAGAAGCACAGTTAAAAGCGGGGAGATGGGACTAGATGAACAGATGCTGGGGACAGTTCTGTAATTCAAAGATACAAGGCTATCCAAAGTCCATCAACCATATTTCACTATGGAACCCGAACATAATACTGTTCATTTTTCAAGGAACAAGCCCCTCTAATTAAAAGCCATTCAATGATATGAGTAAACCTCTCTGCCCCTCCTGAGTTAATGATTCAGACCCTTCGCTTTGCTGTGATACAAGCCACATCACTTCCTCTGTGGAACATCTGACTTTAATTGAACAGCTATTGAGGTTCCTGCTGTGACATTCTAGAGGGGGCATCACACTCTTAGACATTAACTCTGGCTGTGATTGGTCCCAATCCCCTTAATGACAACAGGTCAACATTGTTTCTCAAGCCAAGTCACATACTATAGACGGCTTCTCTCAGCACTGATCCTGCCTACCGACCTTGAAAAATGACCAATAACTTCATGAAAGATCAGCAAAGACCTAGAAGGTCATGACCCCATGAAACCTAATCAGCATCTCTAAATAATTTGTCAGAATCAAGTTAACCAGGAGTCACACACTGGAGAGACATGCCTGAAACTTTTCTCAGGTCAAAAATGAACCCATCAGAATTTCTGGAGAAATGCTGTGGAATTAGTTCATTTTCATAATTTATTATAGAAAACAAAAGGATGAAAACTGGTTTTCAAATTTATAACAATATTAGGAGTAACTGATGAAAGCCTTTTTAGCCATCTGAGAACATTTCACAGAGAAAAAAGATCTAGACTGTCTTGAGAATGAGTGACCTCTGCCAAAACTACAAGCATCCTGGGGACAATAAACTGACATGGAGGAGAGCTCAGATGTCATCTCTTGAGGATATCACTTCTCATTTGGGGTATTTATTCATCATCCTCTCAAAATTTCATTGGATTTATTCCTTCCCATCAGGAAAAATAAACACAAATAAATATTCCTCATTTCTTCCTCTACATATTTATCTCAAAGCTATTGATATTGTTCTAGCATAAGACAAATAATAAAGGATGTATTTCCAGCATAGTTGTTTTCATTTGCTTGCTTTACTTTTTGAGACAGGGTCTCCTTGTAGCCCCAGCTAGTCTTGAACTTGCTATGTAGACCAGGCTGGCCTCTGCCTCCCAGGATAAAAGGAGTGCTCCACCATGCTCAGCTCCAGCACAGTTTGACTGAACTTCATTCAAAGCCCCTATTTCACAACCGTAGAGGATGTAAAAGCTGAAATATTTGAAAAGGTGCTTACTAATCATATGCCATGACAAAATAGCATTTAAAAATAACATCAATAACTCAGGCTAGATAGAGAAATGCTCTGTGCTCTCTCTAATATGTGGATCCTAGCTTCAAATTCTTAGTGTATGTAACTTGGAAGCATTCAGAAAGGAGCCATTAGAGGGGGTCGAACAAAAAGGCCTAGGGAAATTGAGTAGCAGAACACTTGTATCATGAAAATAGAGGGGAGGGGGTACAAGAGAGGGGACAGGTTTAAGTGAGGTATGGGTGGGAAGAGAGGAGAGGATGGGGAGAAAGGTTAACCAAAAATAAGAATGAAAAATCCTTACAAAAACCTATTTTTATAAGTCAATTGAAAAGCACAACTTGTAGAAAGTTTTAGAGGACATTCTACATGGGTGGATAACACTCCTCCCAGAAGACATAGACTATTAAATAAAATTCCAGTACCAGGTATGGGATGTCTAAGTTGTTGGTCAGGGAGGCCTCAGAGGCTTTAAAACTTTAAGGCTATTCCCTTTATTGCCCATAAGACTAGATAGTAAGACCTCTTTGTTGAAGATACCATGCACTTGTATTGCAGGACATAGAGAAATCAAACTTCAATTGACCTGAAAGCTTCCTCCCTACCAGCTAGCTTTCACAGTTCCAGAAGAGGCTAGCTATGCAAGCTTCCGAGGAAGAAGTCATCAATAGTCCTATCTGGCTGTGGACTTTGTGAGTGACACTGACAACCTATCTAAGAAGGTATACTCACTGGTAAAATAGTGGTATGGCTCTTACAGGAATAAGCAACCACTTTCTAGTTGGATTTGAGGCCCACTCCACAGGAGGGAACTCATGCTGGTACTATAAACCTGGTCTTCTACAGAGGTCCGGGGTTCTAGGGGGAAACATACTACTGTTGTTTGGCCAAATGGACAGAGTGTCAAACCACCTTCTAAATACATTCTACACATAGATTAGTGCTACTTTCAGCCATCCTCAGAGCTGCCCTGAGACCTCCAGTAGGCAGTAGTTAATGAAAGTCAAAGGGCCGAGAAAAGTGACTGTGGAGTCATCAGTCCTAAACAGGACATCTGTATCACTTCCCCTCAGTGCTCAAGGAAGAGGAGGCAGAAAGAATCTAAGAGCAGAGGATGGGGATAAGTGTTACAAACAATGTCTTCGGGACATAAGATTGTAATTGCACTCACGAACTCACTGCAGCTGTGATTACCTTCACAAAATTGGACCCATCACCATTTCATTCATAGTGGAGGAGTTCATAAGACCTCATCCCTCACTGAGGAACTATGGGAAGTTAATGGTTGCAGTTTGCATTGGGGAGGGAGTCATTTCCTTCAGGTGATAAGTTGGTATGTTGATAAGTTGTCCATGCTCCTGTAAACAAACACCTGGTCATACAAACAATCATAACACAGTAGGTCTCTCTCTCTCTCTCTCTCTCTCTCTCTCTCTTTCTCTCTCTCTCTCTATGAATTAGGAAGGGAATTTGTTAAAAAAAAGGGTTTCAGCAGAAGAGAAAAAGAGATAGGCAGTGTGAAAATGATGAAAATTCATTATATACATGTATGAAATTGTCAAAAATACATAAATGTAAAGCTCAATTAATTTTGAAAGAAAAAATGGGCCCAGACCCTGACAGAAAAAATGACAGTCATTAAGCACGTTTACTTACTATGGCCCTCTACAGAAATAAAAATAGTGTGGAGTCAGCATCAAAACAGACACACTGATCAATGGAATAGACTGAAGACCTCAATAGAAGCCAAGATAGGTGACTGCTACAGTCACCTGTGTTTTTACTAAGAAGCATAAAACACACACAGAGAAAAGAGTGTGTTCAACAAATGGTGCTGGTGAAACTGGATAGCTACATGTAGAAAAATGAAGCTAGATCCTTAGCTCCCTTCCCCCTGGCACAAAACTCAATTCCAACTGGATCAAAGATCTCAACATAAGACCCAATACCCTGAGTATTATTGAAAAGAAAGTAGGAAATATATCAGAACTTACAGGAACAGGAAAGGATTTTATGAACGGCACCCCAGTAGGTACCATCACTAAGACCAAGAATTGACAAATGGGTCCACATGAAACTAAAAAGCTTCTGTACAGCAAAGGACACCATCATTTGAGCGAAAGAGACAGCCTACAGAATGGGGGAAAAAAGTCTTTACTAGCTATACATCTGACAAAGGGGCAGTAGTATCTGGACTATATAAAGAACTCAAAACACTAAACATCAAGAAAATAAGCAATAAAATAAAAAATTGAGGTAAGAAACTAAACAGAGTTCTCAGAATATGAAAAGGGAATGGCTGAAAAATATTTTTTAAATGTTCAACATCTTTAGCCATTTGGGAAAGGCAAATTAAAAGTACTTTGAAATTTCATCTTACTCCAGTCACACAGCTTAAATTAAAAAACAAAAAACAAAACAAAAGGCAACGCACGTTGCTGATGATGTAGGAAAGGGAGACCCTTATTCACTGTTGAGGGACTGTAAAATGGTTCAGCCACTTTGGAAATCAGTGTGGAGACTTCAAAAGGCTGGACAGATCTTCCCCAGGATCCAGCTACACCGCTGTTGGGCAGATACACAAAGGACTCTATATCCTGCTACAGAGATACTTGCTCCTCCAAGTTCATTAATGCTCCACTCACAATAGACAGGAAATGGAAACAGCTTAAATGTCCATCAAGTGAGGAATGATTAGTGAAAATGTGGCACATTTACACAATGGAATATTACCCAGATGTTTAGAAAAAAAATAAGAAATTTGCAGGTAAATGGATGGAGCTAGAAATAATCATCCTGCGTGAGGAAACCCAGACCCGGACAAACAAATGCCACATGTTTTCTCGCATGTGCAATGCTAGCTTTGAATCTTTAGACATGTAAGTTTCATTTGGAATTGCCAAAGAGATTAGGAAACCATTAGGAGGTCACTGGGGAGGTCATTTAAGGGAGGAAAGACAGAATGCGGTGACACTAAGGAGAAAAAGGAAATAATGGGACAGGTAGGATTGAATGGGGTGGAGGACGGAGGGTGGGGAGTGCTGGAAGGTGCGATTTTCACTGTCAGAGGAGTTCCTCGGCCTTGCCAAATGTGAAGCCTATGAACTGCAGTAAGGCTAGCGTGGCCACTGGTACAAGAGTCATGTGAGCGAATCAACTGGATGTACGGCCAGCTTCACAGGACAGATCCCACACCTTCTCCGCTGCCAGTGCTATAACCTGTGGCCACATAAGCCTTAGGTCCTAGAAGAGAGCCTGTTAAAATTATTCTGCTAAAAGGACAGTTTATTCTGTTAAACTGACTACTGATGACAACTCACTATACACATAGGTTAGTGCATCTCTCAAGCCTCCGCAGAGAAGCTTCTTGTAGTAGACAGCAATTGTCACAGACTCACAACTGGTCAAGATGCAGAGGATGAAAAACTAGAGAGTCCTCAGGCCTAAATGAGAACCTGTCTCACACCCCTTCCTCAGGGATCACCGTGGACTAGGAGTGAAAAGACTCCAGTATCCAGAGGGAGTGGGGACAACTGGAAAACGGGTATTCTGGATACAACAGAACTCACGGCGGGGTGAAACAGCACGCACAGGATCTGCACACGCTCAGATCTCTTTCCTTTTTTTTTCATTTCTACTGTCTACATCAAATGTCATGCTTTTGTCACTTTTTGACTGGATTTTTAACAATATCTTAAATTTTGGCTCTTTCTACTTCATATTATCTGCATTTTCATGCATGCTTGATATTTTTGTTCTCTTCTTCCAGTGGTTGTCAATCACTCATAAGACAAAGACACACCTAACCCCACGATGATCTTCACATCCAAACCTATCCTTTTTTTCTCTCTGAAGGCATTATATTTTCTAGCCCTGGAAAAGGCAGTGTAGGTGCTGTCTTACTCTTTCCTCCTGGTTACCAGGGATTGGGATGCCCTGTGTTGCCAGCCTGCCTTCCACATGCCATCCATGCGCTGGTACATACACATACCATTCCTCACCAAACACAGCAACAGAAAGCACGTGTGTTCATGTTTCAGGCATCAGTGACCATCCCAATGCACAGTACAGACGAAGCAACCAAATAAGGCTGAACAGGTAAACAGTTGAAGAAAGCAGGAAATGATGGTTCAGTTCTTAGAGTCAAAGCTACACAAACAAGTAGAGCATTTAAAGCAAAATCAATATGATGGTGTACATGGTTCCTCACTGAACATTGAAATATTTCTCAATAATTAATAGGATGTTTAAAAATATTATGGTACAGTCAAGGTTTCAGAGGTTATGTTTTTCTTTTTTATAGTTTTAAAAACATTTTATTATTTTTATTTTATGTATATGAGTGTATTGCTAGCATGTAGGTAGGTGCACCCATATCGTGCATTGCGACAGAGGTCAGAAGAGGACATCAGACCCCCTTAAACTGGAGTTATAGATGATTGTTATCTGCCATGTAGGTGCTGGGAATTGAATATCGGTCCTTTGCAAAACCAGCCAGTGCTCTTAACCACTAAGCCATCTCTCCAACCCAGTTTTTTTTTTCTTTTATGAAATATATGTTTTATTTTTTGATAATTTCGTGAGTATTGTGTTGACATTACTTCCAACCCTCCTAGTCCCTGTCAAAGTTCACTCACACTCCCCCACTCTCATAATTTCTTTTCCTCTTCTTTATTATTGTTACATATACATACATTTATAAATCTACAGTACATATATAGATTTCATTTTTTAAGGATACTTCTTTGGGGAGGTGCTGGAGAGATGGCTCAGTGCTTAAGAGCAATGGCTGCTCTTGTGTAAAACTCGGGTTTGGTTCCAAGCACCCACGTGGCAGCTAACAACCATCTGTAACTCCAGTTCCAGAGGATCCAATGCCCTTTTTCTACCTCTGTGGGCACTGCACACTTACATGCAGATAAAAGGCTCACACACATAAAACAGCAATGAAAGAATTAAACCCTCTATTGTTTTAAAGACTATTTTTTATTTTAACTTTGTGTGTGTGTGTGTGTGTGTGTGTGTGTGTGTGTCTATGTGTGGATATGTGCATACGAATGCAGGTGCCTTGTGTCCCACCTAGCATGGGTGCTGGGAAGTGAACAGGTTCTCTGCAAAAACAGTAAGCACTCGACAACTGAAGCATCTCTCCAGCCGTTAGATTCTACTTTTAATTACAACTCAGCTGAGAGTTGTTAAATGTTTCCATCTGAAAAACTGAAACTGGCATCATACTCCTAATCCTTTTGCCATTTCATGACTGTAAGAGTTTCCAGAATATAGGCATGTGATTTTGCATCACTTTTTTGTGAATGAATCGTAACAGTGTTCAAAGCACTTGGCCTCAGGGAAGAGATAAAGACTCCTTATGCGATTCTGTGATGCAGACATATGCTCTCTACAAAGGCATATAAAATGGAACGCCCATAAGCTTCTTGGCTGAGGCCAGCTTTCCTGTGCCATCAGATTTACTATAGGGACTGAACTGAAAACGCTTAAAAAGTGAAACATCAGTATAGCAGATGTTGGACATATTTTGAAGTTCAGATGTCAACAAGCAACCCTGCCAAAGTCAGGCCCTTTGGCCATTCACCCCAGAGCCACAGTTCTCAGAGTGATAAAGGGGCAGTTTGCAGGATGCCCTGGTTGCCCTCATCATGCAAAACAAAGTGACAAATTAGCATTTAACAAACATTCTAGTCTCCTGAATAACACTGAAAAGCTACCATCCTTGAGTTGATTTAAATCCTTCCTGAGAATCAAAGTTTACTACAAACTCCTGACCCTGATCTCAGGAACTGGCTGGACTTGAGTCAGGATTGTTTTCAGAACTGTAGGATGAGAAAAACCCAACACCAAGGGAGTTAAAGGGATGTCACCAAAGGTAAGGACATACTGTCCCAATAATAGAGTGAATCTATAGCAAGTTTTAGAAATCACCTTCAATTTGACATAAATAAATGTCATACTCTCCCACTGTAGATTACTGGAAATCAATAAATGCAGGAACTATAAATTTGTCACACATCTTTATTACCTTTAAAATTAACTAATGAAAAACATTCATCAAAAAACCCAAAAGGGAGGAAAAAGAAAGAAGCCATAGAAGGAAAAGCCCAAAAGATCCTTTTAAGTGTAAGACGCATAAATTTTTCTTTCTCTCTCTTTTTAAAACAACTCTCCTCTGTGGGAAAAAAAAATGTTTTATGTGATAAATCCAAAAAATAGTAAAGAATAAGAGACCAAAGCTGAGATTTTATATTTCTCCACTGTTCCTAGAAATATTAAACCTCAGATAGGTGATAAATAAGAGAAAGTTATTATTCTCAGCATCCCCAATGATACCATCTTCTCTAAATCCTTCCCAATCAGAATGTATCTGCTAAATATATTACAGCAATGCTGGAGAGATGGCTGAGTGGTGAAGAGCACTGGTTGCTCTTGCAGAGAGCCTGGGTTTGATTTCCAGTACCCACATGGCAGCTAACAGTCATCTATAACTCTAGTTCCAAGGGATCAGATGCCTTCTTCTGACCTCCATGAGTATCCACAGCATGGATGCACTTACATACATGCAAGCAATACGCTCATATGCATATTAATAAAATCATGAATAAAATATTTTTAAAATTCACTGAAGCAATTAGCCATATGATTAAAATTATTTCACAATTAAACAGCTTTTTCTATGTTCAAAAGTAAGGAACTATGTCTTAGGTAGTTTCTTCTATAAGTTTCTTTGTCTATATGTGAACATAATTAACTTAGAGACTTACATTTTGGGATGAGAATTCCTAGGCCATCTTCAGGTAAACTGAATTAATCAAAGTGCATTTTAAGCTTTCTGAGAACACCTGTTAAGAGCTATGGCAAGTTGTCTCTGAAATTAAACACCAGGACTCTAGAATACAGTAAGAACTCCACAACTTTCTATTCCCAAAGCAGAGTCTCTTTTGAAAGATTTAAAATCTTCTTGATGTTTGGATACAGAAAATATATTGATACATACTTGTTTCTGCAGCTAATCTAGACAAATGCCTAATTTGGTTGAGGTATAAACAGAAATTTATTGCCCAAAGTCTTGAAATATCCATGCTCTCTATCTCTATGTCTGTCTATATACCTATCTATCTGTCTATCTGTGATCTAGACACTTGAAAATATCCATGAACCACATTTTTGGTCATTATTCAGGTTAAAAAACAGACAGTAGGAATTTTGATTGAATCAGAATTATATACTCTCTTGATTTGCAATCAAAATGTTTTCTTACTGAAGACCACAGACCACATTATTATATCACATACTTAAAGACAAAGACAAATAATGGAAATGAATGAAAGTCAAGATTTTGCCAATGGAGTTTATTCTCTGCATTGAAATTGCACTTCCCTGAAAGCTCTTATTTTGTATAGATGTCCTGAAGATATTTTGTTTTGTTAGCTCCCCAGACTTTTCTTTTCTGATTGCTAATTTCAGCTCTGGAAATAAGTCAAATAAACACAAGCACACAAGGTATAACTAAAGAAGCAGGTTTTGAAGTTTTGCTGTGCTAAGGAAGTGGTCCACTCAGCATTTCTTCCAGATACTGTGCTGACTGATTTTAAGATTTCTTTTAAATTTTAATTTCATTTATGTCAGGACAAAATGTTCTCTTAAACAACAGAGCTATCCAACTAGAATAATATATGTATGAAAATAGTAAAGATTCGGGTAAAATAATTTTTGTATCGGTTACAGTTCATTTCTATAGAAATTTTAGAATCATAAAACAGACTCCCTTTGAAATGTTATGTTCATCACAGGTGGCAAGAATATGTTCATATGTTTATATAGATTTAAATCAATTTAATTATGTGTATATTTACATTTTTAAATCATGGTAAGCTATCGTTTTAATCAGGACAGTTATTCTAACAGAACCTCTAAACAAATTCACATAAATATTACCTGAGGAGATTTCACGTGTTGAGAAACTGGGGTCGAGGTTGCAGTCTAGTTGGCAAAGTGTTTGCAAAGCATACAAGAGGTCTTGGGCTCAATCCATTTATAAAAATTGACTGTTTCTAAGCAGAGACCTCATATCACATGTCCTTTTTCTTCACTTCTAAACATCGTTTAATCTTTGAACTCACATTACATTTTACATTCATATTACATTTTAAAAACAATGTAACCTCAAAAGTCACAAAATCATAAACAAAGGTACTGTTAAGACACTCGAGTACAACTGTCTTTTAAGGTATATGCTGTCCTTTTCTTTCTCTTCTTCTTTTAAAATTTGTTGATTTATTGAATAATTGTGTGTTTCGTACAGAACGTCTCAATCTTGATCATCTTTATATCTCTTTCCCTACTGGCACCCCTCCATAGCCCCCCTGGAATCCATACATTCTTTCATCAGTGTTAAGGTCTACTGTGTCATTAGTATCCCCAAGTGACCTCAGTGCAGCTTCATCTACTCAGGTTTAGTCAGCATATCCAGAGTCACTTTAGGAAGACTAGCCCATCCACACCTAACAGTAATCAGCTACCAAAATTTCTTAAGCAAAAATTGGGATCTGCTGGCCATCTCCCCAGTGCCACGCTGGGTTTTTGCTTGCTTGAGCTGGCACGGATCTTGAGAATGCCAAACGATTACTGTAGGTTCCCAGGACCTTGTAGAATTCTGTTTCCATATGGTCATGCACTTCCTCACTAGCTCTTATAATCACTCCCATCCCCCTTTTGCAGTGGTCCCTAAGCCCTGGGTGAATGAGACTTAATATAACAGTCCTGTTCAGGGACTCACACTCTGAAGCTTCGTAATCTCCACGATTTAGTTATATGTGACCTTTTATGTTACTGGCCCCTTGTTGCATGTGGGAGCTTCATTAATGAAAGCTGAGAGATTCATTAGTGTCTCTTTATCCTTTGTTTTTATACTGCATGAGCCTTGGGTGTAGAAACTGCATTGTGGATGTGCTACTTAGGCATGGGCAATTCACAGACAATGTCTATGTGTGACCAGGTGTGGTACTCTGTATTAATCTCTGTCTGGTGCAAAAGGAACTTCTTTGATGAATGGTGACTGAGACACTTGACCATAAATATAAGGATACATATTTCGCATTTAGTACAAAGTTACATTGGCCTAGGGATATGACAGCCTTGGGGATTTGTCTAAGGTATGACCTCTTCAGCCATGTGTATTTAGCTGTGATAACAGTACCACTCTTGGCCCAGTTAATCAAAAGAAAGAGCAACTCCAAATCAATAAAATCAGAGGAGAAAAGGGAAACATCACAACAGCCAACAAAAAGATCCAGAATATTATAAGGGAATACTTTAAAAATCTATATGCTATTAAAATTGAAAACCTTAAAGAAATGGATGCACATCTAAAATCATGGAAATCACCAAAACTAAACCAAGAAGAGATCAACAGCTTAAACACACTCATAACATATAAGGAAATTGAAACAGTAATACAAAACCTCACCACCAAAAAAAGTCCAAGCCCAGATGGATTCACAGCAGAATTTTACCAGACATTTAAAGAAGATCTATATCCAACACTACTTAAATTATTCAAAAAGACAGAAACAAGGAGAACTCCCAAATTCCTTCTATGAATTCAACATCACTCTAATACTAAAACCAGGTAAAGAAACAACCAAAAAAAGAAAACTATAGATTTATATCCTTAATGAACATAGTTGCAAAGATTCTCTACATATACTTGCAAACCACATACAGACACACATCAAAACATCATCCACCATGATCAAGTTGTCTTTCTTCCAGAGATACAGGGGTGGTTCAATATATGTAAGTCAATAAATGTCATAAAGCACATAAATGGACTCAAAGACAAAAATCACATGTTCATCTGACAGACATTTAATACCCATAATACATAAAAACTCAAAAAAACAAAAAAATCAAGGAAACAAGTGATCCAATTATAAGATGGTTAAGGATCTGAACACAGAGTTCTCTAAAGAAGAAACAGAGATGGCTAAGAAACATCTTTAAAAGTGCTCAACATCATTAACTTTTACGGAAATGGAAATTAAAATCACTTTAAGATTTCATTTTACCCCAGTCAGACTGGTTAAGATCAAGAGAACGAATGATACCAAGTGTTGGAAAGGATGTGGGGAAAGAGGAATGCTCATTCACTGCTGGTAGTAGGACTGTAAACTCATGTAACCAGCATGGAAAGCGGTGTGGAGAACTCTTAAAAAACTAAAAATGAATCTAGCGTTTAACCCCGATATACCACTCCTTTGCATATACCCAAAGGACTCATCCTACTGCAGAGATAATTGTATATCCATGTTTGTTGCTGCTCTTTTCACAATAGCTAAGGAATGGAAATAACCTAAGTGTCCCTCAACTGACAAATGGATAATGAAAATGTGGTACATTTACACAACAGAGTTCTACTCAGCGGTGAAGAAAGATAAAATCATGACATTTGCAGGTAAATGGATGGAACTAGAAACTGTGATGCTAAGTTATGCTAGGCGAAGTAACACAGAATCTCATTTGTGGATCCTAACACCAAACCCTTATACGTGAGGCAGCATCCTGATGTAACTGTGGGAATCAGGAAAAATGGAAGGAACCAGGGAGATAAAGGGAAAATGGGAACATAAGAGAGAAGAATAACAGGGCACAGCTGTTCCTAAGGGAGGCATATAAAAGGGAGAATTTAAATGGAAGTGGGGAGGGAAGGCTGGTTACGTAAAGAACTATGGGGATAAGGGAAAGAATGAGCTCAAGAGACGGGCTTTAGGAGACTGGTATTATCAAGGGAGAAATGGGGAAAATCGTTGAGACTTTAGATGGGGAAGGCAGGGGGAGAAGGTTAGACCGGAGGTGGGGGGGAGAGGGAGAGGAGAGGGAGAACAGATAAATAATGCCTAGCTAGGATAAAACACCAGAGAGAATCATATTGGTCCAACAATCTAGTGACAAATTCCACATACAATATCGCTACATGAGCCCATGTGCATAGCTGAAGGCTACATAACAAACACAGTGCCACACAGGAGAAACCTTCCTTTGAGTTGTTGGCCAGGGTAGTCGAAGAGACTCCCAGAATTACACAGACTATTGCAATAGCCCTTGACTGCCTCCCAGAACTTGAAGGTAAGACCCTATTGCTGAAGACAGGACATACTTAGGAGACCGGATTTGGAGCAATGGAGCTGGCAATGACCTGGAAGCCACTTCCACTGAAGGCTAGCATACATAGAAGCAACCTTGTGGAAAATTCCACTAAAAAGTCAAAATCAAGGTATCTTATACAGTGCTAGATACTACACTGAATGAAAGATTTCATTATTTTAGCACCATCCTTAGAATTTTGGTTACAGAGATAATTGCAGTAGACAGAAGCTATAAAAATAGAAAAAGAAAAGCTCAGCACTTCCACAGAAACCTGTAAGTTGTACACTTATGTTAAAAATCCACAAGAAAGTCTAAATTAACTGTAGTAAATTTGTTCATCATTTATTTATTGAACAAATGCATTTCACATATTATGTATTAGGAAAAGATATTGATAATGATAGATTCAGGATTATATTCAATCATCTGGGCAAGTATATCTACTTTCAACTGTTCTCTAAAGCAACTTACGGCTTTTTTTAGGCCTGACCATTTTGTCGGTCTTTCTGTTGTGTAGAATTTCATACCTGAGTACTGTATTTATGTCCTTTTGACCACTTCCTCCCCCTCTCCAACACACTTGTCCCCTCGTCCCCTCCCTCTCAAATTCATGACCCTTCCTTCTTACTGTTTTCATACACACATAAACACACACAGCTTACTGAATCCATTTAATGTTGCTGCTATGTACATGTGTTTAGGACTGACCATTCAGGATTTGATAACATTAAGAACTTGTCCTTAGAGGAAACTAGAGAGATATTCTCCCTTTCTCAGCAGCCATGGATTGCTGTGTGAAATTTGCCCCACCCACATTGGCATGTCAACTGGTATCATTATGCAGAGAACCATATCATGGAAATTTCATGGGTGCTAGTTGCCCGTCATGTGTAGAAGACACTATCAAGCAGCAAGTGTACTGGTCCTCTGACCCTTATGATCTTTCTGCCCTCTCTTCCTGCTATTTCCCCTGAGTCTTCGGTTTACCCATTGCATATTCACACATATAAACATAGAGCACATTCACAACTGAATGCCATTGAGGATGTGGAGCAACTGGAGTTCTCCCTTACAGTTAGACTATAAATTGGCAAGTTATTTGGAAAACTGTTAGGATCTACTATATTTGAACTTATACATATATTATGATAGTAATGCCCTCCCAGGAGTATGTCCAATAGAAAGAGGTATAAATTTTTACCAAAAGACATGTATAAGAATGTTCAATACTGCTCCATTTGTAAGACCTTCAAATTAGAACATTAGAAGTAAGATAAATTAATTTACATTATAATACTATACTGCAATAGAGGGGTTATCTTCAACAGAGACACAGAAGAGCTATTCCTTTGTAGTGGGATGAAAATAACCCTAGAAAAATGGCTACTCTAGACTTAGCCCCCCCCAAAAAAATACCCCTACAAACAAGCCTGGAAAGAATCCAAAGATCACCCACAAGTACTTTAACTACCCACAAAGTAAACCAAAATATCTCTAAATGAGGACAGCAAAGGTCTAACACTCAGCAACATAACACAGCGCACTACTAAAACTTCAACTATTCAGGAAAACACAACCATACCCAAAAGAAAAACCTGTCCATAGAAACAGACCTTGAAAAGACAGAGAAAAAGACAAAGCCCCAGCAGTTCAAAGCAATACAGCAGCTTCAATAAATAAGGTAAAAATTTAACAGGGAAGTATAAATTACACATTTGAGAAGCTAAAAAAAGTCTATGCAGAATAAAGAATAAGAAGACTCCTTCAAGGAGAATAATACTCTAATTACTATAAAACAATGACAATGACAAAAAGATAAACATAGCCACCAATAAAAGCAAGCAAGCAAAAAGACAAAAAACAAAAACAGCATGCACCTGAGAGACTAGAGAAATGACTCAGTGGTTAAAGGCGCCTGTTGCCCAATCTGACAACCTATGTTCAGTTCCCAGTGGGACTTACATGGTGGAAGATGAGAACTGACTCTCATTGGTTGCTGTTTGATCTCCACATTCATGCCATGGCACATATATGCATGTGCATAAATAATGCATACACATAAATAAATAAACAAATAATAACTCAATAGTAAACAAATATAATGTAAGAAAATAAAGACAGCAGACTTCCATTTTAAGCCTAAAATAAGAGATAAACATCTTCCAAACACTAGATTTTTTTTTCTACCAAGGGAAAAGTATCTTTTAAAAAAATAGCAATAAAAACTTTTTCTGACAAAGTCTGAGAGCATTAATTACCAGCATCTTGTACTATAAGAATTGTTAAAGGAAGTTCTATTGGCAAAAAGAGAATGATGCCAGATGGAAATTTAAATCCAGTCAAGGAAGTGAAGAACATCAAAAATGATGTTCTTTATTTAAGCAATAGTAGACTGCTTAAAGCAATTCTGAGATGTGGCACAATACTATTTGAAGATTAAAATACAAGTGTAAAGGTCTGAGGATGTACTTCACCGGCAGAGCACTTGTCTAGCATGCACAAAGTAGAGGGGGTAGGGGGAAAGAGAAATGCACAAGTACTTAGAAAATAAAAGAAAACCACATACTTAAGGGAGAATAAAATAATTAATGCAATTGTTAAACTATTCAGTTAAAAAAAGTACATTGATGGGAAAAAGGAACAAATAGAGGTGGTCCAAAAAGAAAGCAACTTGCAAAACAGTAATCTTCAACTTATCCATATAATAATTACATTAAGAGTAGAACGTTTTAATATTCAATTACATGTCAGAGGTCTTTAAATTAAAAATTAGTCCCCACTTACATTGTTTAGAAGACAGTTGATTTAAATATAAAATATAAATATATAGGTTAAAAGGACAATAGTTATATACAGTACAAAAACTAATGATAAAAAGGCATACATGGTGTAAATTTCAAACAACATAAATTGAATAATAAAATATTATCAGAAACAAAAAGACATTTGATGAGGTAGGAGTGTGACTAAGTTTGTGAGAACTTGTTTCTTGTGAAGTCATAAAGCAAAAACAAGAGAAGAGAGGGAAAGAAGGAGAGAGATGAGAGAGAGGAGGGAGAGAGAGGAGAGACAAGGGAGAGGGGAGAGCGAGACTTTATGATAAAAAAGGCACTTGCTGCCAAATGTGACAGCCTGATTTCGAACCCATGACTCACGTGGTGGATGAAGAGAACCAAGTCCCCCAAATTATCCTTTGATACACACACACACACTCACAAATAAGTAAATAAATGTAAAATAAGTTTTAAAAAAGAAAGACAATTCAGAAAAAAAATCCTAAGTGTATGTTCCTATAACAATAATCTTCAAAACAAAAAAAATCTTCATATGCATGAACTAATAACTGAGAGATCAGAAAGCCTGAAATCAAATCTAAAATCAAAACTAGACAAATCCATGTACACAGCTGTCAGCAGAAGAGGTGAACACCATCGCTCAATTAATCACGCTGGCATTTATAAAACTTTCCACTCAACAATGGTAGAACACACTTTTTTTCTGAGTATCCATGAAATAACTGTCCCTAATATATTTGATGATGCAAGATGTGATGGTACACATCTGAAATCCCAGCTATTCTGGGGACTGAGGCAGGAGGATTACAAGTTTAAAGTCTGCTTGTACAATTCAATGAGGCCCTTTCTCAAAATACTGAACATGTGAATCATTGTGATAAGTAAATGGAATTAAAATTCAAAAATAAATAAGTAATTATCTGGGGAAATCCTTATATATTTGAAAAAATTATAAACATAGTTCAAGATAACTCATGATCATCAATCTCACCTCTCAGGCCTGCTTGAGTTGCTAGGATCTGTGCCAGCCCAAGACCTGTGAGTTCCCCCATCTGGGCCTGACAACTTGTTCTTCTAGCAGCTGCCCTGCCCACTTGCCCTCTCTGCCACTCCCGGACCCTTAGGAGTCAGTCCTAGAACTTCATACTCAAAAGTTGCATCTATCTCAGCTGAAATGAGACCACTTCTTATATTCCAATCACACATCAGCATAAAATGGTCCCAAGAGTGAACACCAAGAACTACACAGCTGGGCCATAATCTGACAAGGTGGGGAAATAGCAAATACAGATTCAAATACTCAGTCAACAAAGATGCCATCACATAACCAGCCAAGAAATACCACCACCAGCACAAGTTCAGATACCTAGGTCTCATCAAAACACCACATACAACGTGAATAACCAACAATAGGTCTCCTCCAGAAGTTAGCATCCACATCATTTCTTGAAAATTGCAACCTAGCTGATGCACAAGACAATGAGTTCAAAATAGCAACTCTAAATACATTCAAGAAGTCAAAGGATACAAAAAATCACTGAAAAAATGTGAAAGCACAGAGTTAAATGAAATAACTAAAACCATTCAAGACATAAAGTAAGAATTCAATAAAGAGAAAGACTCTCTAAAGAAAAGCCAAACTGAAATAAAACTTGAAATGAAAAACGTAGGAACTAAAACAAAAATCTCAGAGGAAAGAATTAAAAGGGATTAGATGAAATGAAATAGAGAACAGGAGAAATTTTTGGTGTTGGTCTTTCTGAGGCGGGGTCTCCCTGTAGCCTCAGCTGGCCTGGAACTAGCTACATAGGCCAGGCTGGCCTGGATCTCACAGAGAGCCACTTGCCTCTGCTTCCCAAGTGCTGGGATTAACGGCATGTACCTTCACACCCAGCTGAGAATAACAGATCTTGAAGATAAAGTTGGGGATACCAATTGCTCAACAAAAATGTCAACTCTAAAACAACTCAGGAATGGAATATGCAGGATCTCTGAAACACTGTAAGATGACCAAACCTACAAGAAACCCAGGTCAAAGGCACAGAAAATATTTTTAATGAAATCACAGAAGAAAACTTTCCAAATCTAAAGAAAGAGATAGCTATCAAGGTAAAAGAAGCATAAAGGACATGAAGTAGATAGGTCCAGAAAAGAAACTCTCTACATCATACCAAAGCCAAAACACTCATTGTGTGGAACAAAGAAGGAGTACTGAAAACTGTAAGAGAAAAACAAGTCACATGTGAAGACAGGCCCATCAGAATAAAAGCTCATTTTTCAATGGAAACCATGAAAGCCAGAGGGCTTGGACTGAAGTCCTATAAGTCATGGAAGAACACAGACTCCAGCTTATATTACTATACACAGCAAAATAAACAGTTGTAAGTGACAGAGAAAGAAAAACTGTCCATGAGAAAAACAGATTTAAGGAATTTATGTCCCTGAAGTCAGAACTACAGAGACTATTCAATGGAATACTTCAGTCTGAAGAGATCAAACACTCTCAAGAGGGTACAAAGAATAAACAAACAATTCCAGAACCGTTAACCAAAAGGATTAAGAAAACAACACTACAACACCAAAATAACAGGAATTAATAATCACTGGTCAATAATAACTCTCAAAATAAATGGTCTTAACTCCCCAATAAAACAACACAGACTAACCACCTGGATTAGAAAGCAAGAATCATCAGTTTTCTGCCTCCAAGAAACACAACTCCTCATCACTTTGGGATAAAAAGATGGAAAATGATATTCAAAGTAAATGGAACTAAGGAACAAACAGGTGTAGTTATTCCACAAAATATCTGACAAAATAGACTTCAAACTAAAATTAGTCAGAAGAGACAAGGAAGGGAACTTCACATTCATTGAAGAAAAAATAACAAAGATGATACCACAATCCTAAACATAAACCACTCAGAGGGGTACCTGATTTCATAAAAGAAACACAATTAGATGTTAAAATCACATGTTGACTCCAACACAGTGATAGTGGGTGATTTCAATATCCCACTGTCACCAATAGACAGATAATTCAAACAAAAACAAAATAAAGAAAACCTGGAGTTAAGTGACATCATAAATCAAATGGACATAACATATTTGAAGAACATTCCACCCAAACACCAAAGAACACACTTTCTTCTCAGCTGCTCATACAACTTTCTCCAAAATCAACCACATATTAGGACACAAAGATATTCTTCATAAATTGAAGTATCCCTCTGTATTATATCTGACCACAAAGGAATAAAGCTATATTTCAACAAAGAAATGGAGAAAAGCTCACAACCTCATGGAAACCAAACAACACATTACTGAATGAAAATTGGATCAAGGAAGAAATCAAGAAAGAAAATTTTAAATTCCTAGAATTGAATGAAAATGAAACCACAACATTCCAAAAAACTATGGGACACAATGGATGCAATTCTAAGGGGAAAATTTCTAACATTAAGTGCCTACATCAAAACATAAGTGACATCTTATATAAATAACTTAATCATTCACCTTAAGGTCTTGGAAAAACAAGAACAAACAACACCTAAAAAGAGTAGAGAGGAAAAATAAATAAAATCAGGGCTGAAATTAATGAAATAGAAACAAAAATTTACAAAGAATCAATGACATGAACAGTTTTTTGAAAAGATTAACAAGACTGGCAAACCTTTATCCAAATTAACCAAAAGAGAGAGGATCCAAATTAATAAACTCAGAGATGAAAATGAAAGCATTACAACAGACACTGAGGAAATTCAGAAAACCATAAGGACATACTTTAAAAATCTGTATTTTATGAAACTGGAAAATCTAAAGGAAACTGATAAATTTCTAGATATGTATGGTCTGCCAAAGTTAAAAACAAAATGACATAAATTTAAGCAGACTGATAATAACCAGGATAACTGAAGTAATTAAAAATCTCCCAAATACAAAGAGTCCAGGAATTTTCAAAGAGAAAATAATACCAATATTCCTCAAATTATTCCATAAAACAGAAAAGGAAGGAATACTCCCAAATTCTTTCTATGAAACCAGTACACTTCTGATACCAAAACCAGACAAAGACCAAACAAAAAGAAATTAAAACTATAGGTTAATCTTTCTGATGAACATAGACATTAAAATTCTCAATAAAATACTTGCAAACCAAATACAAGAACATGTCAAAAAGGTTATCAAGCATGATCAAGTCAGCTTCATCCCAAAGATGGATGTTTCAACATACATAAACCAATAAATGTAATCAACTACATAAATAGACTGAAAGACAGAAATGACATAATCATCTCATTAGATGCAGAAAAAGGCCATTGACAAAATTAATGATAAAAGTCTTAGAGGATCTAGGGACACAGGGACATGCCTCAACATAATGAAGGCAATATACCACAAGCCCATAGTCAATACCATACTAAATGAAGAAAAACTTAAAGCATTCCATTAAAATCCAGAATAAGACAGGATGTCTCTCTCTCTCTATTCCTGTTTATTATACTTGAAGTCTTAGCTAGAGCAACAAGACAAATGAAGGAGATAAAGGGAATACAATTGGAAAAGAAGTTCAAGTATTTTTCACAGCTGTGATTCCATACATTAAGGACTCCACCAGTATACTCCCAGAGTAATACACACTCACAAAGTAACATGATATAAAATTAACACACACACAAATCAATATCCTTCCTACACACCAGTAACAAACATACTGAGAAAGGAATGAGGGAAATCACCCCGTTCATGATGGCTCTGAAAAACACAAAATATCTGGGAATAAATCTAACCAAGAAAATGAAGGACTTGTATAATAAAAAGATTTTAAGCCATTGAAAAAAGAAATCAAAGAAGATGGAAAGGCTACCCATTCTCAGGGATCAGTATAGCTGACGATGTAAAAATGGCCATCCTGGAAAAAAAAAAGAAAAAAAAAAAAAATCTATAGATTCAATGTAATCCCCATGAAAATTCCAACACAATTATTCATATAAATTGAAAATTTTTTCAACATATGAAAGCATGCATATGCACCTCCTCCCACTCCCACCAAAAAAAGACAAGACTTGTCAAAACAATCCTGAACAATAAAGAAAAAAAAGGTTAGAGATATATCATGGGTGATTTCAAATTACAGTACAGAACTATAGTAATAAAAATAGTATGGTTCCAGCATAAAAGTAGACATGCTGATCAATGGAATAGAATGAGGATTTAGATTTAAGTCCATGTATTTACAGTCATTTGATTTTTGGCAAAAGGGCCAAAAACCACACATTTAGACAAAAAAGACAGCATGTTCCACATATGGTGCTGGTCAAATAGGTATCCAATTTGGATACCTATGTGTAAGATGAAACCAGATCCCTATTCCTTACCCTGCACAAACCCCAGCTCCAAATGGATCAAGGATCTCAATATGAGATCATACCTTGAATCTGATAGAGGAGAAAGTAAGGAATACACTGGAGCAGGAAAGGACTTTATAGCTAGGACCCCAGTAACATATGCATTAAGACTAACTGTTGAAAAATGAGACCTCATGAAACTAAAAAGTTTCCGTACAAGAAAGGACATCGCCGTTTGAGTGAAGAGCCATCTTGCAAAATGGCAAAAACAAAAAACAAAAAACAAAAAACTAAATGTCAGGAAAACAAACAAAATTAAAAATTGGGGCAAGGAACCAAAGAGAGAGAGTTCTCAAATGATGACATACAAATGGTGACGTACAAATGGCTGAGAAATGTTTTTTCAAATGTTCAGCATCTTTAGCCTTAAAGGAAATTCAATTTAAGACAACACTGAGATTTCATCTTATCCTACTCAGAATGGCTAAGATCTGAAAAACAATTGATGACAAATGCTGGTGAGGATGTGTGGAAAGAGAAACACTTATTCACTGATTGTGGAAGTGCAAACTCGTACAGCCACTACGGACTTTCTGAAAAAGCTAAAAATACTTATCTCCCGATCTAACCACACCACTTTGGGGCGTATATCAAAAGGACTCTGTATCTTCCCACATAGAAAACCTGTTCATCCAGGTTCATTGTTGCCTTTTTCACTACAGCCAGGAAATGGAATAACCTAGATGTTCATCAATTGATAAATGTGTAATTTACACAGTGGAATATTATTAAGAAAATGAAATTTATAGGTAAATGGATGGAACTGGAAACAATCATTCTAAGTGAGGTATCTCAGACCTAGAAAGACAAATACGACATGTTCTCTCTCATAAGTGGATGCTACTTTCAGTCTTTCGATATATGTTTCAATTGGAAAATCCTTACAGATTAGAAAATAATTAGGTGCCATGGGTTGGTTCAGAGGAGGAGTGATTGAATGCAGTGATGTAAATGGG
The DNA here is from genome assembly GCA_035773235.1 of Eospalax fontanierii. Taxonomy (NCBI): domain Eukaryota; kingdom Metazoa; phylum Chordata; class Mammalia; order Rodentia; family Spalacidae; genus Eospalax; species Eospalax fontanierii. The sequence goes on along the minus strand of CM069536.1, from coordinate 23,845,732 downwards.
AAAGCGGAATGACAGACAGGATGGGTTTGACGTGGTGGGGAATGGGAGCACAGGGCAGAAGCAGGAGTAAAAAGAAGGATGACTAATCTAAATGTCTTCTGAAAGAATCATGTGGAAACCTACTATGGGAGTTTCTCTTGATATATACACATACAGTATAAACAGAGTTTAAAGACAGTTACCCTATAACAGAGGCTCAATAGCCTGAATAGATAAATGAAAAGCCCAATGCCAGAAACAGAGTCCCTCTTTTGGAGTTGTTGATCAGGGAGATCCCATAAATCCTCAAACAGTACTGGCTATTGCTATTGCACCTGGTTACTCATAAGAACTGGACAGCAACACCCAATTGCTAAAGACACTACATACGTGTATCATGAAGAACAAACAAGGAGAAATCAAACTGGTACTGATCTTGAAGCTACATCTCTGATGGCTAGCTTTTATATAAAGTACAAAGTGCTATGCATGTTACTGACAGAGAAAGGTAACCATCAACCTTGCTCAGCTGTGAACTCTGTAAAATAACAGTGGTTTGGAAAAATATGTCCAGTGCTGCAGAGGTCATAGATCCTAGAGAAATGCCTACTTTTGACATATCTCTAGACCAATTTCTTACTATATTCTAAATATGCATTCTTATATTTACAGACAGGTGTGCTTCTCACCACTCATAAAAGAAGCTTCTTTTTGAAGCAGATGGAGACTATAAAAGAGTTCCACAGTTGGTCAAATGCAGAGAATAAGTGTCTATGAGATGCTTAGCCGTAGGTGATACATCAGTGCAACCTCTACACATAAGATGAATGCATCTCAACTGTCACCAGAGAAATTTCCTCATGGCAGATGGTGATTAACAAGGAAGCCCACAACCGGCCAATGGGTAGCAAACAAGAAGCTACAGTGTGCTGATCTCTGAAAAGGACACCTATTTCAAACACGCGCAATCCAGACAAAATCCTAATATAGACACAGAGACACAGGTAAGAAATCCCAGCTCAACCTAAGGAACTTTTGGAAACTGATGGATGGCTGGGAAGATCCCAAATATGAAAGTCTTGATAGGTTAACTAGACTCAAGTGGGTGGACCCACACCAAAGGACATTTGTTGACACAAATCAGACTCTATATGCCATATTTTATATATTAAAATAGAGTACATCAAATTGACCAGGGTGCAGTAAGCGGTATGACAGGGGAGGGATCTAAATACCATTAAATTATATTGTAGGAAAATAGCAAAAATTCAATAAAAGAAAAAAAATGCCCAACAGTGCAAGAGTGGCACGTATGTTATGGGAGTAACCAGTTACCTTCTAACTGGATTATATTATGGAAGTAACCAGTTACCTTCTATGGCACATATGTTATGGGAGTAACCAGTTACCTTCTAACTGGATTATATTATGGGAGTAACTGGTTACCTTCTAACTGGATTATATTATGGGAGTAACCAGTTACCTTCTAACTGGATTATATTATGGGAGTAACCGGTTACCTTCTAACTGGATTATATTATGGGAGTAACCGGTTACCTTCTCACTGGATTATATTATGGGAGTAACCAGTTACCTTCTAACTGGATTAAAAGGCCTGCTTCACAACAAGGAATCCAACCAGACATTGTGATCAGGACAAGAACCTGTGGCTAGACAAACCACAGACCATAGGGAAGACCACTATCATTCTGTTAAATATTCATAATATTAAACGGACTCACAATGCCTTATTGTTAAATCCATGTATTTTATAGCCCTCGGTTTTCACCACAGAAGGTCCTTGAAGCAGACAAAGACCCACAAAACATGCAGAAAAGAAGAGACCACAGAGTGTTGGGCATAATGCAAGGTGGGCCTAGCCAGGCCACCTGCTAGGAGGAGTAGAGGAATGGTTCCTGTGGGCCCCGGGGTTCTGCTCTGGCTAATCCTGAGACCAGCTTCTGCTCAGCACCTAGAAAGAACCTGCCTACCTGGGGACAAACTTACTACTGGCTGTATTTGGGACCCCACCCCATAAGGTCATTGGCTCTATGGGCCTATAAGAGCTTTTGCACCTATCAATAAATGAGTTTGCAGTGCCACGAGCTTCCCGTCCAGCTCCCAGAGTCTGTGTCTTAACTCTGCGTCTACTTTCCCCCTCCCCACACGGCGGAGTGCTGAGACCCCGGATAACAGCGTTCTCAGACCTAAATGGGACGCCTGTATCATACCTTTTCCTCCAAAGGCTCAGGGAGATTGCATATGGAGAAAGGTAGAAAGATTGTAAAAGCAAGAGCTGGTACATGGAAACTGTGCCGCCTGTCCAGAGAATACAAGAACCCACAGTGCTTACAGCAGAACACAGAAGGCTTGAGCACACCCAAGCCAGTCAGAGGGCCGGCACAGGTGCGGAGGTGGGCAGCAAGCTCTGGCACCAGCTGAAAATCTAGTTGATGAATGCTGGGAGAGGGACAGTTAGTTCTCCTTACTGATGCAATGACTGGAAGGCTGACCAGACTCCAGGGCACTGAGACTCAGGAGAACTGAGGGGCACAGACTAGAATTAGTAGGCCTTAAAAAGTAAGTGAATAAATCAATAAGATAAAAGGAGAGATAATAATGGAAGGCATAAAATCAAAGAGAGAGGTAGTGGAGAGGGACTGGAAGAGAAGGGAGTCTCAAAGTGATAAAGATAAATTGTGTGAAATCCTGGGATCAAAATTATAAAAATAAAATATAAATCATCAAAACAAGAATTCAACAGAAATCAGAAAATATTCTTAGGTAAATACAATGAAAATAGAAGCTATCAAAATTTAACCTTGGGATCTATGATAATTTCTTAGGACACAAAAAGCATTAGGTATGAAGAGAATGACACATTTAAAAAAAGGCATTTGAGGATGAACAAAGAAAGAAGATCCTAAAAAGTACGAAGAAGAAAGAAATCAGACAGAAGGCTGGGATTTGCAAGCAAGGATACAAACCTACAGTAAATGTAGTATACCTTAAGATGCCTAATAACAAAACCAACAATTTGGGCAAAAGAGAAATCTGATAGGTAATACTGGTGACAAAAGCTCACTAAAATCAGTGTATGAAAGAGCATTTGAGAAAGCAAATCAGAGGACGAAGAAGAGGTTATGGTTTGGAGCTCTAGCTCTTGGTTATTTAATCACATTGGTATGTGTACAATAAGTAATTTGGAATACCTTGATCTTTGTATGCTAGCACCATAAAAGAATTCATTGTAAAAGCTCTCTGCTATGTTTCCAAATAAATTTAGACAGGGCATTGTACGCTAATTCCACGTCACCTGAAGATATAATCACTAAGCTCATGAAGGGTAGGTCTTATTCCTTCATTTTGGCAAAGTAGAGTCATTTCCTGGTTGATGCTGATGCTACACTAAAAACTTGAATTATTGTATGCATCAAGCTATAATTTAGCTTTATAATCTCATTTTGATGAATGAGAAAGATTCAATGAATCTTCAGATACTTCAACCAAAAGATAACCCAAACCCATCCTTATTTATTTTGTCTTTCAAAGGGGCACTTCTATGGCAGGTATTCCAAAGACTGAAAGATGAAGTGCTCCAAAGACTTCTATTCTATTTTGCTGAGGGGAACACTAATATTGACATGACTGCTATGGGGTCAAGCACTTCCCAAGGAAGTCAGTAGAAAATATGTACTGCAAAATTCTGACTGTGCCCTTATTTTATCCAGTAGAGTCTCTGATGCTATACCTAGGAAGACGATCAAGAAGAGGCAACTCTACTAACATGGAGAGTCAGCTCAGTACATGGTTTGGTGTGGCGGGGGAATTTCATCCTATAAAACGAACTCATTCTACCCACAGAGCTCTCACCTAACGCAAGCACGAGAATAGCAGCCAACACCGACTTACATCTGGCTTTGGACATGTACCTAATAAGTGTGAATATGGAAATACTACTGCACAGTACCGGGCCTGAGTACAAGCAACTACCTGGAAAAAGAAAACCCTCCTATTATTTCTACTGACTATAAGCTGGCCTTTATTAGAAATGCTTGGTGCCTAGCATAGAACCACAGAAACAGCAGCTAGTTCCCTAAAATAATGATTACCTAATAACATCTTCGAGGATTAGAATTCATGCTGGCTTCTTAAAGCATCTAATCTTTACAGGGTAGGCCTCACCTCCCCCTCCCCAATATTTTTTTGGACTATAATAACATTGAATTGATAACTTCATCTTTAAAACAACTCAAAAATAATTCACTTGTCCTGGCAACAGTCATACCACAATAACTTATAATTGTTACATGTGAAAAATAAGCAGGTACTCCAAAGAAGACTGACGTACTTAAGGAATGATGTCAAAAACATTAAATGTGACAGTTTGCTTCTAAATAAAATGTGATTAATTTGATTACTATTTGTTTTGTTTTGTGCCAGATTTCAATCAATTTTTATGGCAGGATTAAGCCTGTAAGTAGAGTGTTTTGTTTTTAGTTTTAAATAATGGAAGCACTTTTCCAAACTTTACTGTGGCTAACTAATGGGGTTAATGCTGTACATTACGGATCTACGGTTATCCTCAGATGTATTATCCACAATGCATGCACATTCAGGTCTGGGCTGGAATAAGTAGGTATGTGTATTGTAGACTCTCATTAATTCATAACAGCTTAAATTGTGATTTTTATTTGGCATCCTACTGTGGAACCCAGTTGAGAATGCTGAATTGCTCAGCTAAACATTTTCAAATCCGTGACTCTCCATCTGGTTATTCAATCAGAATAAAATCCCTGCAAGGAAAAAATCCTCTTCCCAAAATGTACCCCATTTTCTTGGCTAAAACTCATTCTGGAGAAATGTGAACAGCTTGCTTTGTTGTTAAAAGAGTTTATTTGCAAAGGGGAAAAAAAACCCAAACCTAACACTATAAGTAACAACAACACTTAAAGGTAGCTAAAGAAAGAATTCCCTCATTCTCCATAATGTCAAGCTTGTTAGAAATAGATCTACAGACAGAAAATAGAAATGTTGTGTTTATTATACTTTGGAGCATTTTTTTTTAAATTTCAAGTCACCATGAAACAATTGCAGATGATTCCTTTGACACATAATGAACACCATATAATACTGAGATTTGTTTCAGAAAATCCAAGTACTAGTAATTTAATTCATGCTGTATAAGTCCTCCATAAGAAATAAACTGAAAAATAATCTTCCCCAAAGATTAAATCATACACTCCTAGAAAACTGTTAAACTATTCACTTTGCATGTTATCTGGGGGAAAGTGCTGTGATAAATACTGAATGAATCCTGAAAGATCCCACTTACAGTTCATGGGTTTTTTGCTCCTAATCAAAAGATTCAGAAGCACAGATTGTCATTTTAAGTAGGTTTTAACAGAGCCTTTCATAGAAATCTATAAATAGGGTTAATATTGCTTTCATATTTTTATTGCTTTAGATAATTGATTATCCCTGACTTGGAGAAGAACAGAAAAAGTAAACAGTATAGTTATTTTTACTTCTTAAAAGGTAAGCCTGTTTCTAGTCATAGAATATCAAATTTTTAAAAAGGTTTTGTGTGTGTCATTATGGAAAAATGGCAGGAGTCACAGGAGTAGAAGGAGAGAAGTTCATCTGGCTCGGGACACAGAAGTAGGTGAGTATGGTGTTCCTTTAGAGTGCAACTTGAACAACAGGATGTGAGTGTGATGGGCAGTGGACAGAAGATGAAGAGATACTGTGAGAAAGACATTACACTTGATTGTATGAACAATGAAGAATTATGAAAAGATTTTAAATAGAAGATAAACACTGGAGTTACATGTCAGGAAGTGATTAAGACAGGGCATAAGTTAGAGAACAGGACTCCATGTAATAATCTAGGCAAATTCCAGATATGAAATTAGAATCAACAGGATTTAGTAACTGGTGCATAGAAAGGAACGTCACCATGGAACTCCTCAGATTTTGTGGGATCCCAAATTAGAACGTAATTAATTTTCAAGAATTTCTGAGAATTTAATAATATATTTCTAATGAGGTACATTTTGTGACAGGGAACATGATGTTTTAAAAGAGTTGTCCTTTGCAGTGAAATAAAATCATTTTAGATCATGCCATGGATTTACAACACATCCCAGAGTCATTTAAACCTTCTGTACCCAACTCTCACAAATTCTTTTGTATAAATTAGAAAAAGAGATATGCCGCACAGATAATTTAATAAAGCAATTCAAAAGTAAATTTGTCTGCATGGTAATTTCTGTTTCCTAAAAGCAAGGTGAAATACAATCTCAATTTCCTCCTCTACTAAAAGAAGTCTAAAAAAAGTGGGGGAGGCTTAAATGATTTCAAATGGCCCTTTCAGCTCCAGAGATCAATGGCTCCATCAGCCAGAGCACTTGGTTGTAGCAAGATTCTTCCAGGTCAGTGACTGGTCCTCAACAAGAACCAAGGGATTTATGATGGAGGTAGGATGTCCTACTTAAGCACTTCCTGCTGAGTGAAGTAGTACTTCCTTTTTATTTGTCTTAAAGGTCTTCTGTTCTTTAACACACCACTTTTTAATGAAGTGTTTTCATTTGTTTAACAAATATTTATCAAGTACCTCCTATGTGTCAGGCATTACCTTAGGTCTTGGTAAAAATTAAATGAGACATACTCCCTTTTGTTACATTTTTAAAGTGTAAACCATATTTAAGCCCAAATACATCATTTTATAACACAATATTTATCATGTACATGATCCCGCTCTAGGAACCATGCCAGGGTATCCCATTAAACTTGATGGACCTCAGAACAGTAAAACTATACACTGTATAATGTATTTATAGTACATAGCAAGGCAACAAGGTCCCCTAAGAAGGGAAGGAAAGAAGACTGAAAAATCACATGGGTGTACTTGGAACTCACAGGTCATTTGCAAACTCCCTATCTTGTGACTCTATTTCTTTAACTATAAAGTGGAGATAATAAGGCCTGTTTTTTTTAATATTCTACACATTATATTTTGAGAACTAAATAAATAAAAGCATACTAATTACTCTGAGATGTTTTAAAAGCACTAAATAAATATTAGGTATTGTCTGATAGTGTTACATAAACTACATTAAAGTCTAAAGCCTACTGGAATTATTTTAATGGAAATTTAAATCCCAAGATGAAAAGAGAATAGTTGCACTAACTAAGAAGGGGGCACACCCCTAAGAAGGTGGGTTAGAAACCAAATTGAGACTGGAATTATTTGCATCACTGAGTAATGACTCCTCACTGAGGGTAGAATTTATAAGATGTTGAGTTTGTGTCTGTAAATCTGGATTAAGTGAAAAAGGGAAATATGGCACGAATGCTGCTTATGTTGACCAGTCTGGGCTTTATCTCTATCTATCTATCATCTATCTATCTATCTATCTATCTATCTATCTATCTATTTTCTATCATCCATTTATCTATCAACCATTTCTCTATCATCTAATCTATCATCTATCTATCATCTATTATCTATCTATCATCTATTATTTATTATCTATCTATCTATCTATCTATCTATCTGTCAATCATCTATCTATCTGTGAGGACCACAGCAGGTCCAAGACCAGAATCTTCAAATAACAGAGGCTTCCTCTGTCCCCAGCATAAGAGACAAAATTTCTACCTAGTATAACCTGGGACCTCAGGGTTGAGGACTGTAGGAAACGCAGTTACTCAGAGAAGACTGAGAAACAGTTGTCCAACATCAGGAAGTCCTCCATGCTTTACTCTGCTCCACCATCAGCTTACCACCAGAAGGATGTGGAACCCTGGCTCACCAAAGCAGTCCAAAGCTTCAGGCTGATATGACAGGACCAGAGCTCCAGCTCACAAGAAGGGACCATAGCTCCAGGCTCATAGGAGGGGACCATAACACTAGCTCACAGGATGTGGCTTCAGTTCCAGGTTCACAGGCGGGGTGCCAGAGATCAAAGTTCAGGTCCTCATACTTGTATTCCAAGTATTTTATTGACTGAGTCATCTCCCAGCCCCTCTAACTATTTTTTTATGTGTATGAGTATTATGCCTACATCCGTGTAAGTGCACTCATGCTGTGAGGAGCCTGTGGAGGACAAAAGAGGGTGTCAGTTCCCTGGGATTGAACCCAGGTCTTCTGCAAAAACAGCCAGTGCTCTTAATTGCTGAGCCATCTCTACAGCCCTCTAAAATTAATTTTTTTTAATTCCCCAAATAGTGTTTATAATCTATAGTAGGCTAAACCCAAACTGTTTCAAAGAAGTTTATTTGGACTCCAGAGGTCTAGGTCTGACTGGAGACCAGTTTCTCTTACTGCTCTGCTCTGCTCCCTGACCACCATGAGGAGAAGAACCTTCCACGTGTTCCTGCTGGGTTCTGTCTCATTCCAGGCCCATTACCAACACAGACAAGGGCTGTGGACAGAGATCACTGAAACAATAGGCAGAATAAATGCTTTCTCTATTTAAAACAAGTTTATTGAGGTAACAATTGGGAATTACATTACTAATAATATTTTAGGAATTGGATAGAGAACAAAATTGAATCCTAAGAAAGCAGGTGCCTTTTCCTGTGAGTTATAATCCAGGAATATCATGTTTTTTTTTTTAAGGTGAATTAACTTCCTTATAAAGGGAAATCTCTATAATTAAAGTTCTGATGCACCCACAAGCCCATCAATTCTATTAAGTTACATGACTTTCTCAGCAGCACATTCCAAGGTTTTAAATTACTTTGAATCAAATTCTTCTTTACACCTAATCTGTGTATTTTATCTTAGGAGATGAAAAAAATTAAAAGCATGGCATCTCTTGGGAATTAACTCTTCACTTTTATTAAAGCTATAAATCACTAACCACCAACCAGTGACTGAAATTAATATCCTAGTTCCTATGCCATTTCCACTTAACTTCCAATTCCACAGTACTTAGGGAGTGAAAAGGTGGTAGAATTCTGCCTTCAGTTTTTACAATATAGTTGCTAAAATTCTCCTTCTTGTCTCAATAATTAGATTTTACATATATGCAGACACATATAGTAGAGGGGTTGAGATTTTTTAAGCTGTTATATGCCTGATGTCTTTCATTTCCCAAATTGTAGTCAAGACATATTAATATTTATTAAGCACTTACTATGCTTTCCAGGTACTGTCTTGGGGGGAAGGCAGGAAGGGAAACAGAGAGGGAGGGATGGAGGGAGGGAGACGACGAGGGAGGGAGAGAAGGAAAACCAATAGTTAACACGCTAACACCTTATGGTTCCTTATCTTTTTCTTGAGGGTTGTGACCAGATACCTGAAAATCAGTGTACTATCAGCATATATTAAATGGAGAAGGTAGTTCTTGAGATCCTGCCACTTTCTCCAACTAGCCCAAATTTCATATTTTACCTCTATTCAACTGCTTAGGATCTAAAGCTCTGAACTGGTATAGATTTTCTAAAGCCCACACACTATCCAGAATGTAGGCATGCAACTGATCCAAAGCTTGGCTTGAGGTTCTGCTTGCTCCCCACCACTACTCTAACGGTAAGGCCCATGTTCTGAGGGAGTTCTCTTACCTACACTTGTGCAAGGCGACTGCATACTGTGATTCTCTTTTTAGCACTGAAAACACACTGAATTAGTTTTTAGAAGCAAAGAGGTTCACATAGAAACCACCTAATGCCTATATCTAGTATGACTATTTTTAGTAGAATACTTCCACATTATCTCTTTATGATCACTGTTTTAATCCCTGATGAGTCAGGTTAGCTATAAGGTTTCCACACTACCATCCCCTTGAATGTATCAGACTATACCCTGTGTCGTCCTGATGTTTAAAGAGTAATTCTAAATCATGTATACCGGACTAAGTTACACCCTATTTCCTTTAGCTCCTGGTACTGGGCTTTTATCTATCCCCACTATCAGTTTTGTAAAAGTAGGAACAACAATCACAGAAGTTGAGAGAGCCTCATCAAGGAAAATCAATCCTAGTCAAGCTGAAAAACTCACATCTGCATTTCTCCCAAGCTGAATCACAAACAGTACACACCCATCATGATCCCTCTTCAAATAATTTCTTCATTTACCTGTGCGGCACTTCCTGAAGGTAAGGAGTGGGCTTGACTGGATGAGCTATTATCTCATTAGGACTTGTGAGGGAACCAAACAGACTGGAATGCTTTTCACAAGGTCCCCTCCCCAGCACATCCCCTCTCCATTTTCAGTACCCTCGTTGGTCCTATTTGCCTTTTCTCAGGTTCTGTGTTGACTGAGACAGATAGATAAGCCCCTTAAATGATTACTAGCACTCTGCATCAGCTTTCAAAGCCACTGACAACTTTTCCATGTTTGGCAACTGAAGTCTGACGGAAATGTTGACCACGTAAATCAAGAACTGAATCACAGACCAGAACCTCCTCCAACAAATGGAAGTCTCCTAAGGTGCCCTGGGAACCCCTTCCTTCTGATTCCCTTCACAGTTCTGTTCAAAGCATGTGTGACTTGTAAAGTAATATCATTTTCTTTGTTCCTTAATCAGCAGGAATATCAAGAACAGTAACATAGGAATGCACCTTGGATTTTTTTGGTTTGCAACATTGTTTTATAAATGAACTTTATTTTCTGCTTTCCCTTTTCAGTATGTCAGCAGAAGATCTCATAATTTATGAATTTGATAGCCTAGAAGAATTTTAAAATTTGATTTTCATTGAGAAGCTGCACAATAAATGCCTATGTGTGTGTGGCAGGGGATCAAAGCATAATGTGTTTCCTCACCCACCACATGTATTCATGCTGCTGGAGGCTCATTTATAACATTGTAGCTGGAGACACAAGGACACAGCTAGAGCTCTCCTGATGGTATAACAAGAACTGATACATATTACATTTCGACTCTGGAGACAAAGAGATATAGAGGCTGGAGAGCTCACTAAATATTTGCTTCACTTCAGGGCATTGTGGAGTTTTCTTTGGCTGGTTGATTGAAAGCCTGCCCCTGAACAAAACCCTGCAGATCCAATGCAGTAATTGCTGTTGTTTAACTTATAGGGATGCTGAAGGTACACTGTTCTCCATTGCTCCACATTATCAAGGAGGGGCTCCAAGAGTTAATGAGGACTCCCCAGAAGTACTGTCCTCGCTGGCGTATATTAGGAATGGATGAGTTCCCTGACAGAAATTTTCTGTTTAAAGTGTACCATACTGAGTTAGGAATGTCTCCACAGATAAAACAAAAGGAAAGTAAAAAATGTTTAAGCTTATTGCCCTTATTCAAAAGTCAGTGAATGACTGGGACAGATTTGTTGGGGCAGCACAATAGAGTAGTGGCCTTGGTTCCCCATTGTCAACAAGTGTGTGGATACACACTCCCTCACTCATCTAAACCTCTTTCAAAACCTGTTGAGTGCCTGTCATGTACAAGAAAAAGGAAACACAATGCCTGAGAGGTAGGAGACAATAAAGTGAGTCATGTCAACATAATTTTGGATTATGAAGAAAATTAACAAACAAAAAGGACAATATAGAGAAACAGAGCGAGTGATACAGATAGAACAGAGTGTCTGTTAGAGAAGAAAGCACAGAACAGACAGACAGCCAAGCAGAGCACAGGGAATGTTTAGGCCCATGCAACATAAACAGGCATACAAATGCAGAAAAACTCAGGGCATGGAGAAAAGGCGGTTTTGTTTGTTCCCATTTGTGTTGTGGTTTTAATGAGTCTCTAACAAATAGCTTGGAAATAAAGGGACAAAACCAAATAATCATCAAATATAGGTTAACTGAATCTGTTCATGTTTTAAATCAATCCATTCTTTCAAACACGTCCTGGAGAGAGGATTGCAATTATTTTCTTATGAGGACTCAATATGTTTGACATATTTTTCACTCTGTGTGCTCAGGACAATGTTGCAGCATTGCCTGAGAGGTCTACATCTTCACCTGTGATTTAGCTTATTTTCTCAAATATAAGTCCGTCCGTCATCTGCCCGCCCCCGACTTCCTCCTAAAAAGCACGCTGTTAAGTCAGATACAGACACCTAGTACTGAATCCTTTCTGACTTGGAGAAGTCTTCCCACAACAACACTGATTTTAAGTTTAAACAGATCCCTGTATGGCAGCAAAGCAGCTCCCCTGGGAACAGAGCAGACTGCCTCAGGCACTAGCCAGGATCCCACAGGAATGTCCTGAGGAGGATTCTAATTTGGCAGTTTACTTGCTGCAGGACGACCGGGAGCTCTGCATAAGAAGTCCACCTTGATTGTGTTGGGCAAAGCATTGCTTGAGCCTCCGGAGCATGAGCAGCGGGCTTGGGATTCTGTCCTAGCCCCTTCCTGAGCCTGCATCCACTCAGCACAGCCTCTACAAGAACCAAAACAGGCTTTCTTCTGCTTGCTTGATTGGTTTTGTGTTTCCAATACATAATAACAAACAATGGCCAAACAATCAATTGGGTCAGTGCACAGACAATCCAATTTGATCATGAAGATCACATCTGGTTATTTTATTCATTTAATCACCAAACACAATCAACTGCAAAGAATTTTGGTTCATCTCATAAACTTCCAAACAGAAATCTGACAAAACCCAGTCAATTTAAGGTGTGTATACATCAGTCTATATGATGAGTAAAACATACATTTATAAAAAATGACTTTGAAAATTGATTTCTCTCATTGTATCAACCTATAATATATGGCTTTAACTCCCTGTGCTTACTCTGGTTCAGCACTCTGAGCTTGTATTTCTGCAAAGTTTTATGGAAACTGAAATTCTGTGAACTGAAATGTATTGTAGATACATTCATATAATGTATTATTTAATGTATCAATGTTTGTAATCAATGAGATCCTCTCAAACATGTCTCTCTTATGAGGGCTGGAATTTTATCCAACAGTTTTACTTAAAAGTGGGTTTTTTCTTCCAAATTCTGTGTTTCCTTTCTAATTCATAACAATTTTTAGTAAACCTAAATTTGTGGTCAGACACATTCACAGAAAAACACAAGAAAGTGGTGTTCGCCTATTTTTAAAAGTGGGAGATGGCAGTTTTTTTCCTAATCAAATAACTTGGAACCAGAGGGATAAAATGTAAGTAAGAGTTCTCTGTCATGCATGCTTCCTTTAGCCAGCGCTTGACTGCTGGATGATTGAATATATTCACGTGCACTACTTGTTAAGACAGCATTTTTGCTAAATGGCTCTGTCAGGTATACATGATTTATGCTCCTCTTTCTCTAACGCATCATCATCTTGTTGTTTACCTAAATCTTCCTGACATACCGTCTGGTTATGTCAGGTTACCTGTGACTCTGTCAAATCCCCAGAGCCAGTCTTCTGCCTTCTCTCGCCTTTGCAACAATCTGCCCCTTGTTGTTTTATGTGAAGAAGTCTTTTAGTGTTTAATGTGTTTAATATCAAAAAGACTAATGGTTTATTTGAGAAAGAAATTATTTGATGTATAGTATGCATATAATTCTACTTACATTTTTTAAAGCTGAAAAAAAGAAAATAAAATGGGTTTGGAGGGCACACGAAACTTTTAAAAATCAACTCTTTTAAAAACACTCAGTGAGCAGAATATAAAATGAATGAACAGAAAATGTTCACCGCTTTAGTAACTGAGAATGTGAAACACAAGGAGCGGGAATGCCCAGCTTCTTTTGGAATATCTCTCTCACACTCAAGGCTCTCTCATACCAAACATTTTCAAAAGAGATCTTTGCCATTTGCTGTTCACACAGTGTCACCAAAGTCAACTTTAAAACCTCACTGTCACTATGTGCAAATGTACTTTCTCGAGTATTTTATGGAACAAGAATGTAATGTGAAAGTTAAAATGTACTCTAAAGTGCTTACTGTAATGGCTTCATAAATACACGTGAACACTGTCAATGACTGTCAGCAGTTTTTTTGAATCAATACACTAAAACATCATTTTCCCCACATTTAAAGTAGTTCAGAGTCGAAGAAAGAACAAAAATGTGCTTAAACTCACTGTGTTTAATGTGTTGTCAGGATGGTCCGTGCACTGTAGAATTGCCATATATAGTTAATAGCTTGGCTTTTTAAAAAGAAAATAAATTGCAAGCAACTTCATTACACAATATCTTACCATGCAACATATCAAAAACAATGAATTTAATCATTCTGTGGTCTGGGTTGAAGTCAACACTGAAATCTTTCTATTGAACTCCGTAACAACAAAGAATTCAAACTTACAGATGACCATCTTTGAAGTTGGATAGAACCCTGACCGTATTATGATTGTCTGATACTGAAAAGGGACAAAGTACAGAGTACAGTATTCTAATGAGGATTTGGGCTGATCTCAGAAACTCGAGAAAAGTACTGTGAAGGAATTACAGATACAGAATGACTGGATAGGTCATTTGATCTTGCTTCTGAGACTGAACTTAAGAACCTCTGTTTCAGATTAAACAGCATTTCATCGCATTCCTTTCTCTGTTCTTTCTGAAACACAAGGATACTTCTATAGACTAAAAACAACCATCGAAATGGAAGTAACAGACACTCAGAAAGTTCCTGAGATTCGAATAACCAAGCTTTATTTAGGATACAGACACTAAGTAATGTCAAACCACAGGGAGGACATGCAAAAGTCTCCTGCAGTGAGTGTGATCACAAGAGTAGCCATGTATCCCATAATATACCACACAACTTAGGAAAGAGATTATCTCTCAGTTTTAGAAATCTAGTCATCTCATTCGCTTAAACTCACTTTTAGCAGTCCACACTTGATGGCTTTCTCCTTTTCAGATGACATAAAATGGTACTGAAAAAATATTGTCTGTGTATTTGACGATAGAAAACAGGAATGGCGGCTGCTGCAGTACTGACTGTTATAATATCAAGATAACTACAGCAAATAAATTCTAATTAAATTCATATGATTCTAAAATAAATCTTCAACCACACAGGGTCCATCATTTAAATAAAGGATTTTACCTCATTGTTTTGTACTTTGATGATCTTTGCAAGGGAGATTTTATATTGTGTTTTCTTAGGCAGTTTAGAATACACAAAATTAAATATAATTTTAACTTTATTCATAGAATAATTTTATGTTATTCTTCAATAATAATTAAGATATTGATTGCTAATATCGAAAACTTCCTGTTTATTTCAAGACAGTTAAAATAAAGAAACTTTTTGGAAAAAAAGTGTATAATAATTATTTAAATGAGAAACTTTCTATAATATAGAAACTTTCTAAAATATAGAAACTCTTAACTATAATAATAAGTGAGCGCTGGAGTGAAAATTGTGCAATGCATGAGAATTTCTCTAAATCAATTTAAAATATAGTTTGACAAAACAAAACAAAGGTACCCTAAAATAATATATATATATAACTGCAATGTTAGAATAATTGTATCAGTTTAAAAAATAACTCTATGACAACAAAACAGTAAAATTTTATTCTTATTACTCTGGAAATGTTTTATAATTGCTTTAAACTTATTTATACTATGCAGGTGTTTAATTTTCAATTATTTTTTAAAATATTGCTTATTCTTTATGATCAATACCAAATTTACAAGAGTTTGCTTTTCGTAACGGCAAATTCATTCTACAACACCTTGAATTTAATGGCACAACACCTATTTTTGAAACTGAAATTTTGGGGATTTAAAATAGTCTAATTAGAAATGCTCTGGTGAAAACTCTAGGAACAAAGCAAACAAATAGAAGTACACTATAGACACAGGTACAGGTTAGCAAGGAGGCTGGAGGAGTAGGTGAGATCTGTCCCGATGAGAACCGCGCTGGAAGCAGAGCCGTGCTGGCACCTAGTGGAAGAAGGCTGCAGGACAGCAGTCTGCTCTGGCCTCAGGATCGTTGAGAAAAGAATACTTTTGCTTTATTTTAATCTATGCTTTCTATCACACATATTTGAAAGGAAGGCAAATAAGAAGAATTTGGAATAATTCCTCTTATCTATGAAACAAAATGTTATTATTTTAATTTTCTGCAAAGACAGAAGAAACTTTGGAAGGGTGGGACTAGAAGAGAGGGACAAGGCCAGCTGTGGTAGAAACAATGTAACAGCAAACAGAAGGATTGAGCGACTGCTTGTCCCTTCACAGGTTTTGCCAAAGGAGATCACACTAGTCTAGTCTCAATTAAGTGAAGAATTTTTTATGAAAGTAAGTGACAGCCTGTTTGTGAAGTCTTACCTGAATTCAGTCACAAGTCGCTACTACTTAGGACCCAAAACAATTTCAGATCAAACTTGGAGTTTTCAAATGACCAAATAGTATGCAGAGAGGTCTGATTACTTTTCCTTCATGACATGTTAGATAGGAGCCTTAAATCTATGCCCTGTCCCCACTCTCCTTCATCCTTTGGCAATGGATGAGCTCACAAATTGACATGAGCAAAGGCACAAATATTACATTTTTCATAGAAGGTTGTACATCAGTTAAGCTCATCTAGGAAGCTCATCTATGGCCCTTTTCAATTGCAAACATGTATGATTTCCTAAAGAGTAATAATATTTGGAAATAGGCTTCAGTTTACTGTCCTCAAAAGTGTTTCAAGTATTAACCTATATCTTTATTTCTTAGTGTATTTAGAATGATTTGTAATTATTTTATAATGGAGACATAGAAGAGCCAAGGCATATTAAGACTCACATTGTGGTAAGTTAGTCAAGTTTTCCATAACTGAATAGACAGTTTACTAAACAGCAAGTAAGTGCCCCACTATGTATTCTAAGTTTGCTTTGTTTTATCAAGCAGTTACATTGTTTTAGCTGGCTTAACTTTTAGCTAATACATGATGAAACAGTTTCAAAAACATGTTCTTTCACAGAATTAACTTTTCCTCATCTTCTTTATGGGACAATCTCTTGTATTAGCTTGAAAGCTCACATCATCCTGTGCCTAAGTCTTATCCTATATACTTCATAGATGCTAAGCCTGAACAACTAATATTTTAGCTAAAATAATTGGGTGTATTTAATACCTTATTTTAACTATCTAGACGTTGATTTTAGAACACATAAACTATTCTAAACTTCATGTTACTGGAAGGCTGTTTCTGTCCCTCTAGGTCCCTTCTCCACTTTAAAATGTAAGAACCTATTACTTCTTGTAAGTTTAGTTTGGGTAAATGCCAGAAGACCCACCCATTTACACAGACCCCCTTGGCTCTAGGCAGCTTGTGCTGTACCAGACTTGAGAGTTCTGCAAAGTCTAGTCAGAATAGTTTCTTGAGAATTGGGAACAGGATGTGAGACTTACACCACCCGACAAGGCCTTCAAGTGAGCACACGTCTAGTTACTCAAAAAGTTGGCTAAGAAACCTTGTCACATGTCTCCCTGTAACAACCTTGATGAATTGATTGAAAAAAATCATAAAGGACTTTTATATTAAATTATTAAATATGAAATCATCATAACTAAGATTATAAGACTAGGGAAAAGAGAGAAAGAAAAGAAAAAAGATTGGTCCTAACTCACTGACAATAAAAGATTTCCTTCAAAGGAATAGACAACTACATCTGAAATGGCAAATTGAAACAAACAAATGCCTGATCTAATCCTAATCCTCGGCTTCCCAGAGCCATAGTCCTAGGCTCACCTCTCGTTTCTCAGGTAACCTTCCTTGCAGGAGAGTGCCCAGAAATAAGACTAGGAGGATTCTGCCCGTGGTGGGCCACTTACCAGGGTCATGTCCTAAAAGCTGTCCACAAAGGGGCCTGGCCTACAGGTTGTGGGGCAAGAACCAAGAGGGGCCAGAGGAAGACACACATGTAGCTAGTAGCAAGAAAAAGTAATAGTTCAAAGAGATTATTGTGCAGCCCAGAGAAAGGAAAGTGCTTCGGCCTAGAGGCAGTCCTAGAATGGAGAGTGTCAAGGAGACTTTGAAGGCGAGAACTGAACCTCGAGAGAGGTCGGAACCTCAGAAAACCACGCCAAGGAGAAGTTTAAACTTCCTCAAGGAAACTGCACATGGTGACAAGACACCTTGCTGTTCTCAGGCAGACAGGCTGAGGAGAGAGACATCTGCCCCAGTCTTCTAATAGGGAAGGTTTAGGTTCCAAGTATGACCAAGTGTAATGGCTGCCCTAGTTAATATGTTGAAAGCGAACATTTGTAAAGTGTTTCTAAGCCCACGGAAGTTGCACATAGCCTCATTAACAAAGGCAATACCCATGTCCCCATTATTATCCAAGGCCATCCTGAAGCAAGACTTCAAAGCAAACGGAAACCCCAAACCAATGCTGGGTGCCTAGAAGTAGGTCCACTGCCTGTAGCCAGTTCTGTTAGTTTATTGTTCCAGGCTAATCTCTAAACTGAAATACATTATGCCATAACAGCCCCAGTTACTAAGAATATGCCAAAGTCCTGTTTGTTTCTTCATTTCTCTAGCATTGTTTTATAAAAAATTATTTATGGGATATTTTGTTAGTTTCTGTGATTAAACCCATGTAGATAAAATATATGGAACACTTCACGAATATGCATGTCATCCTTGCTCAGGGGCCATGCTAATCTTCCACATTGTTCTAATTTTTAGCACACATGCTGCAGAAGCAAGTGCTATAGAATGGCTTCCTCCAGTGTCCTCAGGACAATCAAAAACTTAAAACAAAACTTTATTTCCCCGACATGAATTATTATGTTTAGTTCTTAAGGTTTACCAATAAATATGTAACTCCATGGGTAAATAGGAGCAATATAATTTCTGCAAAAGTTTTACTCTTTTTAGATTTTGCAATGGCACTAACCCGCACTTCCTTAAATTTGTATTTTATAAATACATCTGCCTGACTGGTATAATAGGATTTAAGAGAAGTATCTGTTAAATACTGGGTAGATGAAACTTTTTCTTCAATAAATCATTATTTCAAATGTGTCATTGCAATTTTCAGCTGGCCAATTAATTAAAATCCAAATAGCTGCAACCATCCAACCCAGCAGTCCCATGAAAGATGGCCACCCTTGCAATCTTAATACTACTTCTAAGCTTTCAGCATGTCATGGCCTAACCATGAAATCCAGCTTGACAGATAATGGTAGTGAATTATTAATGCAAAGCAACCTGTGCCCAGACCAGGTTTTCATATTTTTATGTGTTCATTTGGCACAGTGCTATACTTTCTCCATCTGTCTTGTAGTGATTCTATTTTGGAAACTATTTCTCTTAGCAATAACTTTTCAAAAGTGCTAAAAAGTTAGTTTATTCTATATCTTTAAAGACTTCATCAACCAGCCCCAATGTTACAGCGAATGTTTCTAAAAGTCACTTAATACTTCAGTTTTCGCAGTTTCAACTACAGACTTTGAAACAGGCTGTAAATGAGAATGAAATGCATAAAACAGGAGAAAATCCAATTACATCTACCTGCATAGCTCAGCTGCACACTAAGAACAATAAACAAGCATTCTTAAGTCACAGCATTTCACTGGAAATGGGGCAGAACTTGTGTATTTTAACAACTTTTTACACTAGTAACCACTACAACATTTATTTTACTTTTAAAAAGAAAACTAGAGAAGGTTCATAATTTAAACTAAAGGTTCTTTCAGCCTTGAAGACAAAAAGCTCTTCTGCTTAGCACCTGAAGAATAATGTGGGATGTTACAGGTGGATTAAGAGGGCTGGACTCATGATAGTTTGTCTTTGGCCAGTCCAAAACAGCTAAGTCCTTCCAATGTTGCAGCTATTTATTAGCCAGCAAATAAAGCATAGATTCTTGCTCCTCAAATACAGTGGTGGTCCTCAGCTTATGATTTATCATGTCTTCTCTGAAACACACAATATACACTGTTATAAACGTTCTTGCTCATATACAGATGCACACCTCTCATGATATTTTAGTTCTAATTTACTTTTGTACCACTAAACCCAGAGAGTTTGGGTCAGTTTCTCTCTAAGGGGATGCTCAAAATATATATTAGAAGGCATTTAATATTATATAATATATTTAAACATATATAGAAAGGGCAGCTCAAGTTTTATTGAGTTAGAAATCTGATACTTATTTTTCCTCTTAGAAGGGACCTTTTTAAGGCTTGGAATCACTGAACCCCAAAGACATTTTAGGGATCACTCTATTCTAAATGACACGTGTGTGGAAACAAATGGTTGAAAGCCTCTCACAGAGTGCTCAGTGTTGGAAATTAGGTATTTCTTTATCCCCTAAGGAGGGATCATCATCATCCCAAAGTCTGAATATTTTAGAACACAGAAAATATATAGTATTAATAAGAATGGTTTCAATGTTGATGAAAGTTTGAACATAACAATTTAGAAGTCCTGGTTCCTAAGTGTATAATTATCACTTCAGAGCTATATAACACCCTGCACATTCAACTATAGCACAACTAGAAATGTTGTCTCAGGTATAACACACCCAGGCATGCAGACTATGTATAAAAGTCAAAGGCTTCACTTTTTTTAAACTGACACCCTAGTTAGCTAAGATAATATAATTATGTCAGTAGAGGGTATGAGATATATGTAAGTTCCTTAAATATATATGGTAACATGAATTTAGATGATAAATGAAACTACAAATTCATTCACCTATGCTTACCTCTATCAACAGGGAAGCATTACAAATCTGTTATAGTTTGGCATAGCTGACAGGTTTACATTTAAAAAGAACTATTCTGTAGTGATAATTGGAGTAGTATAAAAAATATAGTAAAGAATCGCTTTAAAAAACTGCATGAAGATAATGGCAAACCAAATATCTAGCAAAATAGCATAAAATAATTAATATAGAAAAAAATAAACAAAGTCACTCCAGGGTATCCCACAGTGATAAAATGTTTGGCTTTCTGGTTCTCTGGGCCTAAAGTTATCCTGCCAAGTATGTCAACCAATAACCACATGTGGCAATTAAGCACCTAAAATATGGCTTGAAACATGGCTGATCTGAATTAAGATGTGTTCTAGGAAACCACTTTCAAAATCTTAATACTAAAGACAAAACACAAAATACTCCATTCATGTTTTAATTGATTACATGTTATGTCAAAATATTGAACTATGTTAAGGGAAATATATTATTAAAGTCAATTTCATCTGTTTCTACTTTTTAATGTGGCTACTCAAAAACTAAACTTACAAATTTGCAATTTTTGTTATATTTCTACTGGACAAACTTGGTCTAAAGAATAAAGTCACAGAATATGAAAACTGATTACAAATCATGCTGACAACAACACCCAATATTTGACAGGCAAGGAAAATGAAGCTGAGCTAGATTGAGTGCTGGGCTCTGGGCTAGCTCATAATCAGCTGTGGACTCTATTAAAGGCCAAGGTCTGAATATAAGCCCAGTTTTCCTTTTTTGAGAGTACCATAAAGGAAAGATAATGATGTCTCAAGTACTTTCCTCTCAGGCAATTTCAGAAAAACTCTTATCTCATCCTTTGAGATGTAAGAAGCTTTCAGCTTGACTTACAGTCACCTATGCAATCATTTTCCTTCTCCTCCTGACCTCAGTGATGGATAGTTCTCCCAGACATGCTGTCTGTGTACTGGGAAAATTGTACGTATCTCAACAAAAGTTTTAGATTCATGTCATAAGTTATTTAGAAAGTGAACAAGCTTGTAAACTGATTCTTAAGTTTCCATCAATGGAAACAACTATAAACAACTATAGAAAATGTGCTACATATTCAAAATGGATATTAATTTAGCCATAAAAAGAATGAAATCTTATCATTTGTGTCAGTGTAGATAGAACTGAAGATGATCATGGTGATACACATACCAACTTAAAATAAACTTTAAATTTATTTTAAATCTTAAAACATGTGTGAGATATGATCATTTCTTCACATGAGGTTCAGTTTTCTTTGTCAGGAATTCTCTGTCCTCTTTTCTTCTCCTGGTTCAACTCCTGTTCAGTATCTGACTTCCTATATACCAAAAGGCCTCTCCTTTCTACAGACAGTTCTTCTTTAATACAGGAAGTTTTTATTGTATTGTTACTACCATGATATCAAGTTTCAGTTACACAGGAACATCTGTTTATAGATTCCTATTGTCTGAGAGTTCAGTTGTGACACTAAATGGAAAGAGGAATTATCTCTGAGAATTTCAACTTCCATCATGTGTTTGGATACCTTGTTCAAAGGGGAGAATAGACAACTGTAGGTTTCCTTTTTTTAAAGAGGAGGGGAGCCTGGACCCATTTTGAATTCAATATGATAACACAGTTAAACAGCTTTCTTTTCTGAAATCTAGGTCAGAAATTCTGACATGCTAACATACAATCTGGCACTCCAAGTGTGCTGCGTTCTCTAAATATATTTAAGCCACATAAATTCTGTTATCAAAGAACATCTGGCAAGACAGGTATCCCCTAGAACATTTGAAGAAACTCTGAACCATGGAAATTTGTTGTAAGATACTATTATAAAATCACATATCTGGAGAAAGATGGCTCAGTGGTTTAGAGCACTGACGGCTCTTGCAGAAGGCCAAAGTACAGTTCCCAGCACCCACATGGCAGCTAACAACCATCTGTAACTCCAGTTCCAGTGGATTGAACTTCCTCTTCTGACCTCTGTGGGCATTGCATGAAAGAGGTGCACCTACCTACATTCAGGCAATACACTCACACACATAAAATAAAAAATAATAAATAAATAAATAATGTTTTAACAAAGCATATATCATCTTTCACTTTTATATTATTGCCAAAAATTGTATTTGGCCAATTAATTCAACAAACTAATTAGCTTGCTAGAGACTATATTGTGCCTTCATCCTGCCAATTCATAAATTCATATATATAGAATAGACATTTGGGGGAGGAGAATTATTTTATAAAATACTTAACCCATCCATGTGGCTATCTTTGTAGGCAAAGCCTTTAAAGAAAATGCCTCAGATCTTTCTCTCTAAATGTTATTTGAGGACACAACAAGAAAGTGGAAATCTATGAGCCAGGAAGAGTGATCCCACCATAAATTAACTTTATTGGATCTTTGGACTTCCCATCTCCAGAACTAGGAGAGCATAGATTTCTCTGTTGAAGTCACGCAGTCTGTACACTTTGTCCAGCAGCTCTAAGTCCAGGGCCTGCTCCCTATGTTTCAGGAGATGCAGAGTGAGCAGAAGACATAATCCCTGGTCCTGAGAAGTTTGCCTTCTACATCAAGAGCACGGTGAGAAATGCTTGTCAGCGTTTTGGTATGACACAATTTCTGGACTTAGGATCAGCAATCCTAGCCTCTATCTCTTATTTTTGTTGGGGGAGGGTATGCAAATTGTTTTGTAAATCTTTACCTGAATAATGGGGCACTTAGATTTCTGCTTCTCTCTCATTTTCTGGATTCAGCTGGAAATGTAGGAGTCCAATTCTGAGTCCTTTTACCTTTGTCATGGAGTATGTGGCTGCTCCAGTCAGGCAGTGAGGCAGATACTTTCAGACTTTCCTGTAACTTCTCTGCAGGAGCCCAAACCAAAATGCCCTTCATTTCCTCTACACTGTCTTCATAAGCTACACTGTAAGAGCCCTCCACTCATCGAATCTTTAAATTAAAAAAAAAAAAAAAAAAAAGCATCTGAAGCCCATGCCATCTACCACATCCTATAGAGGCAGTCTTCTCTAGCTACCTCAAACACATTGTTTTAATGACCAAGTTACATACTATGAACTATTCCTTGCTCCTTCAAACTCACTCAAAAAAGAGTAAGAGTTTGACTTTTAACAATCCAAAAACATAATTGCAACATATAACAAGAGCCTGTTGTAAGCAACCAATAATTTTGTTCACAAAAAGGATTTAAGCAATGTAAGATGTTAAAATTGATTGAGAATATTGAAAAATTACATAACTCACAGAATATAGATACTGATCATCAGATATATAATTTCCACTACTTTTAAACAGCACCTTCTCAGTATTATCACCCACATGCCATGTTTCAAATACAAATCCTTTATGAACTAACACAAAGAATCTGCCTATTACAAAAACCACGTGGTCAAAGAAGATAAAAGAAACACAGTCTTACTCAACGAAGTCTTTTTCTCTAAATATATGTACAAGAAACAGACATTTGGGGGAGGAGAATTATTTTATAAAATATTAACAACAATGTAAATAAATTAACAGTAAAACTATTTAATTGCTAGGAAGATCTAGTGTAGACCAAGGAGCAATCTTTGAAAACCCACATGTATGCTATGAGCCTATTTCCTCATCCTCAAATTTAAGGGAGTGATTATTTGACCTATATTTATTATTAAATACTAACTATTTTTCTCTTAACTTAAACAATAACCTTGTCTTTAAAATTCCATCCCCTGTTATATTTTGGAAGTCTACATTTTAGATAGTCACAATACATTACAAAAATTGGCTAGTTCCAATTAAATTTCAAACACTGCAAAGCTTTCCAGATAAGCTTTCTCTTTAAAAAAGTAAATAGCAAGAAAAATAAAACAGCCACAACTGCATGTTGCTACTTTCTGCTTAGAAAGAAAGAAAAAGCTAGAAGACAGCAAGGAGTGAGGCTAGGATTTATACAAATAAAATGTGTGTGCTTGTACAAATATAGCTAATTTTTTAAATTGTGATGGAATGGAGAGGAAACACTGGTGAAGAAATATATAATTTCAGTTAGGGAGAATAAATTTCAAGAGATCTCTTTTACAATAGGATGACATAGTTAATGATAATGTTATTTTTGTTTGTTTTTTGGTTGTGAGCCTGAGCCTTTAATGGCTGCACTATCTTTCCAGCCTATAATGTTATAGTCTTTTAAAATCATAAAGAGTTAGCTGGGAGTGGTGGTGCACGCCTTTAATGCCAACCGTCAGGAGACAGAGACAGGCAGACATCTGTGAGTTCAAGACCAGCCTGGTCTACACAGTGAGTTCCGGGCTGGCTGGAGCTACAGGGAGACCCTGTCTCAAGAAAACACCAAACAACAACAACCTATAAAGACTTTACGAGAGTGACTATTATGCTCTCCTGACACTAAAATGATAACTGTGAGGTGAATCATTCATTAATTAGCCAAAGTTGATTGTTGATCGTTTACACACACACACACACACACACACACACACACAGACACACACACATGCACAGTGACTTGTGAGTGAATAAGAACTTGTATATAGTTTCAACAGAGTAATATTATGGTGTTCAAGATCTATCTATTGATCTTAATCCTTACTCTGAACTGAACATGATCACAACCTCAGGAAAGTGGGCGTGTGGGTCCTAGCCCTTCTGCAGAGGTACCTACTACCTACACACCACAGAATCCTGAATGCAGAACTCAAAGCTGCCACGTTATGGCTCCAGAGCTCTTCTGTAGGTAACAGTGAGGGAACCTTTAATCTTTCAGGCGAATGATAAGTCTTAGGAAACCTGGCCTCGTTCAGAATTCCAGTCAGTGAAATAGGTGAAGATGTGATAGAAGCACACACAAATCTATGTATTTGGGGAAAACATCTCGGTGGAGGCAGATGCCGGTCCATTCTGCATAATCTGTTTTCTTCTAATACCAACCCTAGGTCAACTTTTGTGGTAAAGCATGGTTGACCACCATGAGTTCACAAAGGCAAGCAAGAGAATGCTTGTCAAAAATCTACCGGATTCTGACTTTGTTCCCTATTGCACTGTCTATTTGAACACTTGACAAGTTCTAACCTACATTATATTATTATATTGTCTTAAGGTTACCTTGAACATTATCTTCATGGTTATGAATTTTATAGACCACTAAATTTTGGTTTTAACCTTAAAGAATAACCTTTTTTGTTTTTACAAACAAGAAAAAAATTTAAATTATCATCATCTATCTTCACCTTTATCTCATGAAAGAATTTTTAATAGCACAGCAATAGAAAGGACAAAATTTGAATGATACCTCTTCAAACTGAAGCTAACATTAAATTTATGAAAATATAGTCTTTATTTTTCTTACTCAGCACAAGTAAGTGAAAAGCTATAGAGGGGAGGCATAGAATTGAGAATCTAACAATCTTTCCATAACCCTTCTCCATCGAGGTCACTTTGCCTTGATACTTTCTCACGTTAGTTACAGAAGCAATCACATTGTGCCAGAATTCCTATGTGTATGCCCTTACTAGATAAGGACAAAGATTATCTCATCTTCTGGCTTTGTCACCTAACACAGTAGTTCCTGGATATTATTCATGAGCAAGGAAGAGGCAAGAGAATAAAGAAATATAGATCAATTTTGAGCATACTAAACATACTTCAGTTTCATTTATCAGTTTGTTTATCCCTACTCTAGAACTGGACGGCTGAGTGAGCCTGATCTTAATACTTGCCTGAGAGATCAATTTTGATCATCCCATGTCGCTACATAACAACTTCTGTACACGAACGACTCAGACTCAATTCAGAGATTCTGGTATAGACTTTTGAATTATCTGGAGAGCTCAACAGCTGAGGCTACGTTCAAGAACTCCACAATATTATGCTCCATATGGACTCATTTTTTTTCATGTTTCTTGTAGGGCCGAATGAATGCAGGGTGACTTGCACTAGTTTTTTTAAAAAAGAGGATCATGCAGAGGGTTGGGACAATGGCCCCATCTGTAGAGTGCTTGTTCTACAAGCACCCACATAAAAAGTCAGGCATGGTGGCACATGTTTGTTTGTGAAATCCCAGAGCCAAGGAGGCTAAGACAGGAGGATTCCTGGGACTCAAAGGCCTGTGACCACTCTAGCCTAATTGGTGAGCTCCAGCCAAGTAAGAAATCCAGGCTCACAGAGGGGAATGGTAACCTGAGGATGACACCTGCAGTTGTCCCCTGGCCTCCACATTTGCACTTACATGCATGTGCACATGCACCTCCTTGCATGTACACACACACACACACACACACACACACACACACACAGGATCAACAACTGCTTTCTCAAGCTCAGGTCATAAATAAGTGGCAGGATTTCATCCTGAGAACGCAAAAGAAACATGGTTAGAAGCAAATTGCAGACCAAAGAAATCTAGACATAAATGTGTCCCATTGTTTTTCAGAGCCTTGAAGTGCAGGTGAAACAAGTATTGGGAATGTGTGCCCCAATAATTTAGAGTAAAAACAAAACAAGGACAATCAATACAAAAAGCATGAAACAAAAATAAACATGTCCTTTATTTTTTTATCCAGTCAAAAGAGCGTAGTCTCAGGGAAATGACAACGCCTTCTCTGTTCTTCGTCCCCGTGTTGTCAGGCTTCAGGTATGGAGAGTGCGATATACAAAACTTCTCACATGCCTGGGTATTTCCAGAACATTTGAGCTGGATACTCATCTCTCATCCATCTTGAGCTACACAGCATTCTTTGGATCCTTCAGTGATGGTGTGGAATTTGATTTTTATCATTTTGCTATTCTTCTGTCACCTCTACATACTTAGGGTTTTGAGGTATTAGCTGCCTGTATTATGGTCCACGTCTAAATGCTATTTTGATCAAGGGTTGAATGTCAGAAAATGTTTAGTTAATGATAACAAGATATCCTATAAACACCAATCAACACTATGCTGAACTGTATTGTGCTTTTTAGTCATCAACTTTTGGATGTCATATAACCTGGCAGGGTTTTTTGAGGGGGCGGGGGATACTTGGTAAATATCAACCTGGGCTAAACAACAAACACTGCATTCATGTTTTTCTTTTATGTTATTCATGGGAATGAAACTAGCATAAAAAGGTGTTAAACTCGAGTCAGAGTCTGAAAGTGTGTAAAGTCAGAAAGATAGAATACAGTGGAAAAATCAAAAGAAAATAAAACAGGATGTTAAAGTTTATGTGGTTAGCTCCAAACTGAAAAATGTGAACTATTGCATAGTGAAATTATATTCAATATGCCACAAAAATAACAGAAAAAAATAATAATTTATTTTAAAACATGAGCAAGTGGCTTAAAATGTCGTGTTGTTTATTAGCAGAAACAAATTTTGGCACAAAGGTCCTCAGCATGAAACTGTTCTCAGCAGAACACGTATTTCAAACACAGGTTGAACATTCCTAATAGCAAATCCAAAATACAAAATACTCCAAGATATTCAACTTTCCAGGGCCACCATGACGCCAAAAGTGGACAGTTCTCCAGTTGCAGGCTCGCTAAAAAATCATGTCAAATGACCTCTGGGACACATCATGAGATGAACAAGAAGCAAATAAATTTTGTGTTTAGACTAGAGTCTTATCACAATGTATCTCATATATTTGCAAATATTCCAAAGTTTGTTTGTTTGTTTTTAAATCTGAAATCTGCAACGCTTCTGGTTGCAAGTATTTCGGAGAAGGGACATTCAACTTGTATTATGTTTGGTATAAATTTGAAAGAGAAACTAGAACTCCATCACTTTGGAAACTATCGTACTAAAAGAAAATTATATTTAGAAATATTTACTCACAATATATGCATTCAACTATTTTGTGGTTAAGAAATAAATTTTGATAAGTATTTAGTACATGCTTTAGTAGATGTTATGTGCCAGACACTGCATACAGGGAAAACTGGTGAAACATTTGACTTCCAGCTGCCTCCTTGGCACTGTTATACAAGATAAGCTTCTCTTCAATACCATTCTGATTTTATTTCACTTCTACACTGTGTTAAATATTGGGGACTCAACAGTGAACACAATATGGTTCTGTGAAGTCACACTATCATTCTGCTGTTCAGAACCGAACTCATCATCTTAGCCTGTCTACATCTGATTTTTATTAGCTCCCCCAGTCTTGCATCTGAGATCTAAAGTCTGTCTTGATGCCACATCTCTGATGAAAGTATTTCTGATCTGCTGAGTACATTCCACATCCTGTTTTTTCTCCAACCTCTTTCATAAGAAGTTCCTCCTTCTTTCAGGGTATCTTCACCCACTATTTCTGTCTTTCAAACCATGTTACACAGCCCTTCCTTAGTATAAGAAGGTTTCTAATAAAGACTTTCCATTTTTCTCTCACTGATGACAGCTTAAGGCCTGAAATCTTCAGCTTAGCCTCTCAAGGACCTGCTGAACTGGGTCCAACATAGTTCTATTGTTTTATCTTTAAAAATATGCAATTGTTATTAGTTGCTATTATTGGTATTAGTATTAGTATGGGTTTTTTGAGACCGGGTCTCCCTATCGCCCCAGCTAACCTTGACCTTGCTATGCAGACAAGGTTGGCCTCAATCTCACAGAGATCTGCCTGCTTTGCCTCCTAGGTGCTGGGATTAAAGGTGTGTTCCACCATGCCTGGCTCAGTATCGTTTATTTTTAATTGACAAAACTGAACATATTTATCATGTATGACATAACATTCTGAAATAACTCAAGAAGTCATTATAGAGCTTGCAGACAATTGTGCAAAACAAATCTTCATATTGTGAAAACCACTTCTTAAGTGATTTCACAAAAGCTACGTGAAATGATATGTCAGTAGAATCAGTCTGACTGAGGTACGCCAGCATCTTCTGATCCCTTTGCTTCTTTTTTTCTTCCATTCTTCCATTCTTTTCTTCATCTTCTTTGTGCCAGTGACAACTCTGTTTTCTACTGTTATGCGTAAGTACAAATTCTAGGTCCCCTTTAAAGTCAACTTAGAAATGAGCACTCCTAGGATGGTTCACCAGAGATTAAACTATTAAACCATTAAAACTAATGAGTGCCTCTCTATCTGCATACATCACTTGCTAAGGATGAGGATATTTTTCACTTTGTGTTCAGGGCATTTTTGCACCTGCTTTACTGACCCTATTATTTTTTAAACCATGTTCATGTTCTGTGATACCTCTTTATATCCTCCTTAAAAAATGCCAAAGGGCAGACATCTGGTAAGTACTTACTGAGTGAAAGAAAAATTGACAAAATGAACAAACTAAAAGTGATGATAAAAGAACACAGTAAAATTGCCTTGAAAGGTAAAATCTCTACAAGAGAAGACTGTCCAGTGTCATTCAACAAGCCACAATAACTGTGCACAATAACTGGCATTAAAAAAGAAATGTTATGTTAAGTCCTTGAAAATATTTCCCAAAGGGATTACTGTTGTATACTGATATTTTCCCATTTGGTAAAAAAAAAAAAAAAAAAAAAAAAGGTGATTATCTCTTGGGTTGATATTGTAAGTTTGCCTCATTTTCCATGAAAACCTTTTTCTATTCACACTGGAGTGGCACTACAGGAACAAGTCTCTGCTATCATGAGTATGGTCTGACTGACTCACTGTTCTCTTATATTTCTGAATTTTTATCTACAGGCACCTTTGTCATTAATCATGAGCATTTTAACTGCAGACACATTAGAGATGACAAACTAAGATTAAAGATATAAGATAAATGTGGTTTTAAAAACCGTTCTTTGCTTAATTTTTCATATTTATCCATCAAAAATAACACCTCTGGTAATGAATACTTAGCTTTCACTTGTTTTATTTCTAGGACAGTGATCCATCTTATGGAAAGATATCTGTTAAACAACTTAGGAACTGTGAGGGAGAACGGCACAGAAAACAGTTTGCACAAAAGAAAAAGTAGAGAATGGTCAAATCCCAGCTTGGTCCTAGTCTTTGGTGCTGGTCAATAAACTTGGTACCAGATATAAACAAAACATTCCATTCAACATTATGTCAACCTTCAGCACAAAGGTCATCCATCACTGTACACTAATGTTCTGAGCACCTGTAAAATCTGATGTGCATTCTTTCAGGCCGTTTTTTTCAATCTTGTGTCTGTCAGAGATACCCCCCACTATATGCACATTATTTATGTTGGGAGTAGTTTTCTAAATGTCACCCAAATGAATTAGCATCATGCTGAGCCTCGGAGTTAAGAGAGTCGCCATGTGCATTTATGTGTTTTCTCTCCCTGAATACTGACACATTTATATCCTTTCCCCGTCTGCTCTGGCTTTGGCAGAGATGCATAGTACAAGCAGTTTATTTTACTATGACATGGTGACAAAATAGAACTTTATTTATGTGAAGCTGGTTAAAAATGCCCTGGCCAAAAAATATGACACCAGTTAAGGAAATCTAATAAAACCTCTTGTAGAAATGGTGTAAAGTATAGAGTTTTATTTGGAACTTAATGAGGTTGGTAATGTACACTGTACCTTACTGTGTCTACCAAATAGCATCAGGCCAATGGTGTTTCATGTTTTTTCTTAAAACCAGCTCAATATCTGTTCATTTAATCCACCACTCTCAGCTCCCCAACATTCAGTAATTCACCTATTTATTATATTAAAGTAAAATATCACATGTCTAGTTTATGTAGATGGAGAGAACTTACATTCACATGCAACCTCAAACCATTTTAATCAGTACCTATGAGTTTCTCTAAGAGTTCCAGCTACATTAATCCCCTAAAGCATAGGAATAGCTACCCAAGCTGAAGAAAAGAACAAAAAAAAAAACAAAACTTAAATTTGATTCAATGAAGTACTTGTGCTGAATTTTTTATCAATCAATAGTTGCTGTTTAGAGTGACCAAAAGAAACACCTTCATTTATAGATTACATCATGAGAACTGGCCATGGTAACAGATACAGTATTGTGCAACTAATGGGAAGGAAGGAAGGAAGGAAGGAAGGAAGGAAGGAAGGAAGGAAGGAAGGAAGGAAGGAAGGAAGGAAGGAAGGAAGGAGAATTTAGCTCTGATTAGAATTTCAAATGTAAATCTTGTTATAAATGGAACATTGAAACAGAAATATTTCTGATGACAGGGAAAAAATGTACCTGTTAAATTATTTTCCTTTCATCTGACTTCATTATACCCCTTAGGAATCAGCATTTGTATATAAACTTCAGGCCATATCTCTAAACTATTTTTAAAAAATAGAGCTTGCTGTTTAATGATGTTCATTTATATGAATTTTCTTGTGTTTCTTTACTACACAAATCTTTCTCTTCCAAGTAGATCAGGATAAAATTCTAATGTTCCCATTGGAACTGACTACTTTGATTAATCAGTTTATTAATTTGAACATATATAGCGTAGGGCATGTCTGAGTTACTTCTAAACAGGAAAACAAAGCGATAATTTCTTTCAAAATTATTTTTTTAAGGCTCACTTTTTCATATCAATACAGACCACCTCCTGGTTCATATAACAAGCTCTACTATTGTTTTAATTGGTTGAAAATTTCATATACAACTCTAATGTGTTTGTCCACATCCACTTCCCATCCCCTCTCCTAACATATACCCCATCGTCCCCACCACTTCTCCTTCCCAAAGTTATGTGCTCTGAAAAAAAAATGCAGTCTACCAATGCTGTTTAAGTGCGCATGAGTGTAGGGCCCCCCCTGAGCATGGTAGCCTCTCAGAACTGTATTCCTCCCCCAACTGCCACCACCAATTAAAATAGCTTCTCAGCTAGGGGTCTTCATGAGCTCCCTCCTCCATCCAGGCTGGGATTTTGGTTGGTTTGACCCTGTGCAGGTCTTGTGGAGGCAGTCACAGGCACTGTGAGTTCATGTGTGTGCAAGGTGCTGTCATGTCCAAGCTCAGGCATAAGGTCTTTATCATACATATGAACAGCAAGCAAAATTACTTCAACTAGATCATTCTGAGCCTATGTGCAGACAACCACGCCAGCAAGAAACCTACCTTGCCTCCTCTGTCATCTCACATCACCTAACACCTATCAAGTAGCTAAGCCTAAATCCCTAACCCAGCTAAGACTAACCACCCTCATTCAGAAACACAAACAACTGAAGCCTTAGCAACATCCAATTCGTACTTTATCTTATGAACTTAGTATCTATCTCACATACATAAAAACTAATATGAACCTGAACAGACTATTTATTTTCTTCCATTCCATTTAGGAACTTGAGATGTAAATTCCTTGAAATTATTCCTGCCAGTTTGCATGTACTTTATTCTATGCATTTTCGTGTGATTCTTCCTGCAATGAACACCAAACATTATCTCTGAAGAAACTTTTCACAGATATAATGAGTTATTAACTCTTCTGTTTAGAAACTGTCCTTGTTACCAAGTGTTGAGGCCTTGTCCAGATGTGGGAGACTGGCAGTCGCCACCAGCACAATACGCTCACACGCCCACATACCCATGTGCAAAGGAGCCTAAAGGAAGACAAACAATGGGTGAAGTCACTTGGATATCAAAAGCCTACATGGGGCAGCCAAATAGATGAATCAGACTAAAATGAACAAGTCATTTGAAGAGAAATTTCAGAAACAAGACTATGTTCTATAACTAACTTTAGCAACCAGTTTCTTGGTAGAGTAACATACTTATTCAAGTCTGTTTATTTATTTAATATTTTGTTTTATGTGTATATGTGGAGAGAGAGAAAGAAGGAGAATATATGTGTTCAAGTGTGAGGGTATGTGCATGCCATGCGCCCATGTGGAGGTCAGAGCAGAGGACAGCCTTGGGTGTCAGTCCTCTCTTTTGACCTTGTTTGAGGCAGAGTCTCTCTTGTTGTTTGTCACTGCAATGCATACTTCAGGTTAGCTGATCCTTGAGCTTCCAGGAGATTCTCCTATCTCCTTCTCCCATCTCACTATAGGTGTGTTGGAATTACAGACATATGCCTAATTTTCTAATTTTACATAGTTCCATGTGCCACCACCTCTAACTTTTACATAGGTTTAGATTCTCTAAGCTAGGTCATCAGGCACAGAAACAAGACCATGTTCTATAACTGTCTTCAACAACCAGTTTCTTGGTAGAGTAATACCCTTCTTCAGTCTGTTTATTTATTTAATATTTTGTTTTTGTGTATATGTGGGGAGAGAGAGAGAGAGAGAGAGAGAGAGAGAGAGAGAGAGAGAGAGAGAATATATATGTGTATTCTGCTGAGTCATCCCCCTGATCCCAAGAGTCTGCTTATTCTAAACAATCTTGCTAAACTGTGTGTATTGGTCCTACGAATTCCTATCTGAGCCTTTTACTTGCCCAGTATATAAATGATTCTATCATACAAACATGGAATGAAGAAAATGTTGACATACACATCCTCTGGCTGCTTCAAACACCAACTATGCATGTCATAGGAGTGAGAGAAGAACCCGTGGCATATCTTCAAGCCCCTTTTATAATTGGGAGGTGTTGCTGCTCTGCATTTTCCCAAACTGCCCCATTATTTCATGACACGCACACTGAGGGCAGCTGCCTTTTCCTCTGTCACCCTCAACTCTTTCCTTTCTTCCTCTCCTTCAGGAAACTCTTGACAATGTGAAGGCAATGAAGCTGGACTTCTAGATCCTCAGTCTTTTTGTTGTATCTAACAGTACTCACTCAAATCAGGACAGTCTCCTCTCTACCATTTCTAAAAACAAACCCTGAGAATAATCTTTCAGTACCCCAGTTCCCAACTTCTTGCACTGATGAGGATGGAAGGGTGATGCTACATCTGCTTTCGGAGTCAAATAAATAAGATCTCTAAATTGGAGCATGCCCAGTCTTTGCCCATGTTTCCCAGGGACAAAAGACTCTAAGAAAAGATAGGCTCCTCACGGAGTCAAGGAATGAGTAAGGAGGACAGTGTCTCAAGTCACCAAGTGGCCTGACACATCTACAGAAAAAGATGAAAGGTAAGAAGGGAAACACATTTTTATTCAATTTGCCTTCAGATTTTTGCTTGAATTTCTTGAATGTAAATTTTACAGTTTAGACCATAATTCTTGATTTCTGTCTTTATTTAGTAATAACACGATTAGTGCTAGGGAGATGGCTCAGTAGGTAAGGAAATTGTTGTGCAAGTGTGACGACCTGCTGGGCATGGTGGCACACATCTGTAATCCCAGTGCTCCTGTGGCAAGACGTGAGATGGAGACAGGAGAGTCCCTGATGCTCGTGTGCTAGCTACACTCACATATATAGCAGCCGACATCAAGGCAAGGTGGAGAGTGATCACCACCCAAGTGTGTCCCCGCATCTCCACATGCACACATGGATGCACAAACACACACACACAATCATACAGATACACACATTCATCATACTCACATACAAAAATAATGTAATCAGTAACCCAGAATTAGTTTGAATGTCTCTCTTTCTCTAGATTATTAAGAGAACAGTAGCACTGTGGAGAAAAGATTGCTGAGCTGGGAGCTGGAAGAAACAGGCTGGAGTCCTCCTATCACTCGCTGATCACATACTGCAGAGAAGAGCACTTTCTGCTTGCTGGTTCTTAGAGTCTCATCTATCTAATTATGAAAATAAACTCTCTGTTCCTCTGCGAGACTCTTGAAATGAAGTGGGAAATACACAAATGCCTATGTTGAAAATGCCCCTGGATTTACCTATTTTTGAAAAAAAAAAACCTCTTGGATTAAATGTAACCGAGAAAGTGAAAGATTTGTATAATGAAAGCTTTTAAGGCACACCAAGAAAAAATTAAGAAGATACGAGAAGATCAAAAGCTCACCCATGTCCATAGACTGGTAGGATCAATATTGAGAAAAGAGCCCAAGGCAATCCTCAAATTCAACACAATCTCCAACAAAATTCAAATACAATCCTCCATAGAGACTAAAAAATAATCTTACATTTCACATGGACACAAAAGAACCAGGATAGCCCAAACAATCCTGAACAACAACAAAAACCTTCTGAAGGTATCCCCATCCCAGATTTCAAGTTACACTACAGAGCCATAATAATATAAACAACATGTTACTGGCATCAAAACAGACATATTGATCAATAGTATAGAATCTAGAACCTAAATTGAAGTCTATGCACTTGGAACCTTTTAATTTTTGATAAACAAGTCAAAAATATACATTGGAGATAAGACAGCATATTCAACAAATGGTGGTGGTCAACTAGTCAACCAAACGTAGTCGAATGAAACCAGATCATTATGTCTCACCCTGCACAAAACTCAACTTCAAATTGATCAGGGATCTTAACATAAAACCTAATTCCCTGGATCTGATACAGGAGAAAGTTAGAGCTATGTATGAACTTATTGGCACAGGAAAGGGCTTCCTTTTTTCTTGACTTAAAAGAGAAAATTTGAATCTAATCATTTAGTACAAAATATGGCTGTTAATTTTACCATAGCCTGCCTTCACTAGCTGGGTCACTCCTATTTTTAGTCTGGGAACACTTTTCCTGCCATTTTACCTTTGCCTCGTCATTAGTTTGAGCATTGTAACCATGCTTTTGTCACTGAGAAATTTATCTAGAATTTCTAGAATAAGAGGGAAATAAGCAAATATTCAGAAAATTTTGCTTACATTAGGTTGAAAGCTCTCTTCTATATTTGGGGTTAATAATAAGGGATGAAAAGAAAAAAGAGGCATAGAGAATAGACAGGAGAAGGAGAAAATATTAGATACACTCAAGTTTTTCAGATACTTAATATTTTATGTTTCTCAAGTGCCTTTTAAATATAAATGTCTCACTTTTTGTTTTGTTTTGTTTTTTTGAAAGAGGCTAGCTTTGAATTTTCCATATAGGTAGGGTTGGCCTTGAACCCCTGATCCTTCTACTTCAGCCTTCCAAGTGCTAGGATCACATGTGTGAGTCACCACCCCTCTCCTGTTCTATGCTGCAGTGTCTGTTCTGTGGCATTCTCTTTTCTTCTGCAGTTCTTCCTCTTTGGCCTATGCTTCAACCTCAGTCCTTTTCTTCCTTCTATTCTCAGAGACACTCTCTCCAAAGATGAATTTATCATTATTCCCTGATTTCTTCTCTGCAGTTTCACAGCAAACCTCTCTCTTACAAGAAGCATAAAGTGGAGAACTGCAGTTATATGCCTAGGCTTGCTTAGCAGCACCAAACAGTTGTAGCCAAAACAAGCACTAAAATCCAGAAGAACACCTATCTAAACAGGCATAAACCCAGTTTCCAGCCACCCCAGGCACGGAGCCATGCTAAGTAGATAGAACTCTTGCTCACAAGAACAAGGGAAGCTCCCATGGTATATAACACAGCAACCTTATTTTTCGTGTGGAATTCTGAGTAATTCTCACATGGAATGTTGTTGCTATAGTGAGAAAACTAGTCATCTGTAGTTTCAGCTTACCTTCCTTGGGTGTTTTTTTTTTTTTTTTTAAGGACATCCAGGAACCACACTTCTGCACTGCTCTGAAATTGCTGAGACAATGACCATAATTAAACAGGACCTGGAAAGTCTTTTAGAAGAGCATGGTCTCAAGAGTAACTTGCCTCTTTCACTCCCTCATGTTGACTCTCTTGCTGTCCTTAGCCTTAGTCTTCTCTCACAAGCACCGTCCATATTCCATTGCTGGTGAGTAGTAAGATCTCCAGCTGACACTCAAAACTGTGGGCTACATTAGGGACAGTCAAAGTAAACGCAGGCTCTACCACAGCTGTGAACCAGTCTTACCCTTTGCATGTGAATAATACACCAAAAATAGAGAGGCACATTCCCTCCCTAGTGTTGGGAAGGTAAGGCATATTCTCTGAACTCTGAACTCTTTGGATAAACCAAGAGTTACAGCACTTATAAGAACTATCTCCAAGATTGACATGGTCCCCTCAAACTCTCAAAATATAATTTGCCTTGAAAACAATGACGGAAGGGGAGTTAGAGCCTCATGTTGGGCCATGAGCCTTGCCACCTCTTAGAAGTATTGCAACTCTACCATCATGACTTCAGTCTCAGTTCTTCTTAATTGCTACCTGAAGAACTATACAGGTCCTGATATGGGTCACAATTCTCACTCTCTCCTACCACTCTTCCTTCCTCTCCTCTGCTGTCAAATCACTGACCTCATGTATAAGTTTTTTATTATTGTTATCATCCTTGTTTCTGACAAGGGTCCACATCATTCCTCAGCACAATGCTTTAAAAACA
This sequence comes from Eospalax fontanierii, assembly GCA_035773235.1. NCBI lineage: Eukaryota > Metazoa > Chordata > Mammalia > Rodentia > Spalacidae > Eospalax > Eospalax fontanierii. The sequence goes on along the minus strand of CM069536.1, from coordinate 23,807,968 downwards.
AAAGCAACCAGCATCTCATTGAACTCAAGTGATGAAGTACCTGGAAAATACCTAGAAAAGGCAGTTTTCTAGATATGTTTCTAGAAAAGTATGCTTTATCCAGAAAATATTCGAGAAATTATTTGCTATGTTGAATCACAATAATAAAATACTATGTAACCCACTAACCTTTCTTATCTCTTAAGGATACTAAAGTCTTTAGAGGAATTAGACATATCAGACACAATGAAATTCATTTTTTAATTTATAATTTTAAGTTTCTGCTTGATTCTAGAATTGGAGGCAGAAATTTTCTTTCAGTAGTGGGGCAGAACTATCAATATGAATTAAAGTAAGTTCAGATTTCTGACTGGAAAGTGATTATGAGACCTGAGTTGGCAGCTTTTGAGTTCTTATTTTATTATCCCATTTTTTCAAGTCATTAATGAGGTTGAAAGAAAGTCAAAATATTACAGAAATATTTTCCACTTTCTTCTGGTTACAAAATATTCCTCCTTTCCACAACAGCTTAGTACATAAACCCCCGCAGTACCTTAAAGAGCTTAAAGAAACCATAAGTGAAAAAGCCATTAACTTATTCTATTTTTAAAATGCCCCCCTTTTCCTGTTTTATTCCCCAAAGCCATGCAAAAATGCTGCTTAGATCATGTGAACAGAGGGCATGAAATGATCCTCGCCAGATTAGGTTGATCCTGAGCAGCATGTGAGCAAAAAAGGTATTTATGACTGACAGAGTAATGAGAAATTTTATTTTAAAATAATAGAAATAATAGATTATTCATGTAGGCATCCGAATAGCTCTATCGTGCTTTAATACAAATAGATACAGAACTACACACATGGTTGGGAATTAAAGAGACAACTAAACATCCATAACAAAAGAGGCCATTGTCTTTGGTATGGTGGACCCTCTTGGTAGAAGGCAAGGTTTGATGCCTCTGGGGTGGAAAGTGTCCCCTGCAACCTTTAACCTCCCCTTGCTCTGAACAACCAGAAGGAACCATAAAAAAAGTAATAGGTGTTCATTGTGAAGAGAGTTGCTAATTGAAGTAGACACCTGCTCAAGACACTTGGTAAGAACTGATTTCCCATCTATTTCTATTATATTGCTGTCTTCTTAGTGCCACAATATCTTCTCCACATCTCCTTTGAAGACTTCTTTATAAACTGCTATTTTTGAAAGGTTATTCGATGCCCTCCTTTACTAACACTTCTTTTAATAATCTCCTAGTCTGAATCCATAAAAACCCAAATGGGTTTTATTTATGTTAATAAATATAGTTTTATTATTTTCTCGTAAGTACTATCATGGACTAAAGCCGAATACCAATAAAATGTTTCTAAGAATGTGCATCCTACTTTGTGAATCAATAGTTTATTTTTAATCACCATGAAATTCCTGGCAATAATTCTTCATAGTGCTTTTCTGTCTATGTGTGTTAATTTGCTCAGTAAACACTTTCTTTTGGGACTGTTCAAAGCAGATCCCTCATAGATGTTCACAACTTCTTAATTTAGTGTGGCTCACGTGACTGATCTCTGGCAAGAGCCATCACAGAGTGCCTCCTTCAAGTGCTAATCTCAAGGGTAGAATAGTCAAGCCCTGGAATTGGGGGAGGCTTTATAACCACATTAGAAAGCTATTTGCAGTCTTTGAACAAGTTACTTATAACCATGGGAAGTAGTTTCCTCAGTTACAAACCAGGGAGAATAATCCTGGGAATAACACACTAATGTGAGTAAATCTCTTAAAGATCCTCTTCTGAGAGGGGCAGAAAAAGGACAAAGTAATGTTATTGGTGTGCTGTCAACACTCAAACAATACATTCAGGTATTAAGCAAAAGTGAACATAAATATTAATAGAATCAGTACCTGTACTATAATCACATAATTCCTTTTAGTGTGAGTACTCAGAACTGCAACTTAGTAAGAAATGTTACACATTTCAAAAGATAAACTATCTTACATATGCGTATCTACTCAGTTTTATTAAATCAGAATTACACACTTGCTTTCGATGAGAAATGTAACAATTTTCTTAGATCCATTTCACAAATTTCGTTTTAACTTCTTTTATTTTTCTCTATCCATGTGGATTTTTATGTAAGGAGACTTTTCTAAGTCACTTGTATGAATGGTTCTGCCTGACCTCCAAATTTGCCTTTCAATTATCTAATCCATGTTCAGTTACAATGGTCTGTCATAACTTAGACGTAATTTCAAAGGACATGCACCGCTGCCTGCCAGTTCCGCTAATTTGGTTCTTTTCTCAAATATCTCTTAGCTGTGCTTTGCCTTTGGAATCTCCAGAATTGATCACATTGAGGAGGTATTAAAAGTTATCCCTTTGGGGGCTGGAGAGATGGCTCAGCAGTTATGAGCACTGGCTGCTCTTGCAGAGACCTGGGTTTGAATCCCAACACCCACATGGCAGCTAACAACTGTAACTCCAGTTCCAGGAGATCTAACACCCCTTTCTGACCTCTGCTGGCACAGCACAATCCGGGTGCATTTACATACATGTATTCAATACACTCATACACATAAATTTTTTTTTAATTTCAGCCTCTTCGACAATGATCTACAGAATACAGCTATATTTTAATCCTATTTCATATATGTTATCCATGACTTTCCATAAAAACATCATCCATTTATAATTCCACAGTTGTTATAATCTTTCCCACTACATTAAACTTAGTCTTAGGGTCGTTTGTTTGATTCTTTGTTTGTTGGTCTTTTTTGCTGTTGGTGGATTTTTTTTTTTTTCTGGTGAAAGTGTCTTCTTGATGCAATCAGTATATCTTCGTGACTTTTTTTATAATTTAATATTCCTTAGATTTTTTTCACATTTGAAATTTTATTTTTATATGTATGCATTGCATGTGTGTAGGTCCACATGTGCCGTGGTGCACATATGGAGCTCATAAGACAACTGTAGGGAGCTGGTTCTCTCCTTCTACCATGTGGGTTCTGGGATTGCTTAGCAAGCACCTTTACCCACTGAGCCATCTTGTTGGTTCAAAATTCAGCTTTTATTTTTCTTACATATTTCAAATAAAAATTTTAAGTTCTTAATTTTAACAAAAGACATGTGTAGTGGTTTGAATGAAAATATCCCCCATAGGCTACCAAGTATTTGGACACTCAGTCCCCAGTTCCAGGCACTATTTGGGGAGGGACAGGGAACTTTTAGGAGGTGTGGCCTTGCTGGAGAAAGCAGGGGGCTGGGGGAAGCATTGAGAGAATATAGCCTTGCCCACTTCCAGTCTGTCCTGTCTGAAGACAAGAATGCTCAGCTTTCTGCTCTGGCCGCTTCTGCTGCCATGTGTCATCACCATGATGGACTCATCCCTCTGGAACCATAAGCCAAATAACACTTCCATTTATAAGTTGCCTCGGTCATGGTGTTTTATCACAGCAACAGAAAAGTAACTAATACAACACAAATATCATGAAACAGTGGGATTTACAGAGAATTTATAATTCTCTGAAGTGGCTCAGTTTGTTTTCAATGCATAGATACACATAAAGTATATATACACAGACTTTCCAAAAATCTATAGCATTCTTTTTTTTTCATACATGGAACTTAAGTGGCTCTCTCTTTCTCTCTCTCTCTCTCTCTCTCTTGCACACACAATATGACAATAGAAGCAAGACAGTTTAGAAGAGGAGTAGTGGAAGCTGGGATATGAGTTGTTAATATGTAGTGAATATGGACAAATTCATGATATATTGATATAATTATGAAGCATCACTCTCTACAACAAATACACATTATTAATTTAAAGAAAAATTTCATTTATTATTTTTTTATTTTATGTGTATGAGAATATTGGCTGCCTGTGTGTGAGAAGAAGACAGCACTGGATTCCCTTAGAACTGGAGTTACAGATGACTGTCAGCTGTCATGTGGGTGCTAGGTCTCAAACCCGGGTCCTCTGTAAGAGCAGTTGGTGCTCTTACCACCGAGCCATCTCTCCAGCCTCATACTACTAATTTTTAAAGGCAATAAAACTTTGAGTATAAATTATAGCATTCCTATTTATTCCTATTAGAAATAAAATAGAATATCCTCATCAAGCCAATTATCTCTTAGGCAGAAACATTTTCTTCCTAGGTTTATTAGCTCCTCTCTCACCCCAATAGATTTCCGTTAAATTATGATCATGAGATTAAAAAATAAATCACTGTCTGTAAGAGCTTTCTAGTTGTCTGATGACAATTTGTGAACAAGCTTTAGGTTTGGGATAAGACTACACACAACAGAAGTAAGGGGAGGCTTGCAGCGAGGAAGCCCTGCTGATGACCAGCTGCTGGCGCCATTCTCAAGGTGGCTTCTCTCCCCTTCTGTTTTCCTGAATTTCTGGCTACTCCCAAAGAAGTATTTCATGAAAGTATCCCCAAAGAAAGAATAAAATAGAAAGAAAAGTGTGTGTGTGTGTGTGTGTGTGTGTGTGTGTGTGTGTGTTGTGTTACAGGGAGCTTGTCTTGTGTGTGTGTTTTACAGGGGCTTTGTCTTGTGTGTGTGTGTGTGTGTGTGTGTGTGCGTGTGTTACAGGGAGCTTTGTCTTACCATCCAATGCACACAGGAAGGTTCTCCAAGAAACATGGGGTAAATTGAATTCCTGAGTGACCAACGGACGTTATTTGAACCTTTGTATCCACTCACCTGAGACATTTCAAACAAGAACCTTGAAGGCTCTAGAGTGGTTGCAGCATCTCCTGAATGAGCATCGCATCTGATCACTGGTCAGTGTCAAGAACTAATCATTTTCCAAAGACTGTCACTGTGCTGCTCACAAAAACACCTCTGCTTTTCAGTTTCCATATGTAGGGTTCTTACACTTTCCACTTACTGAGTTCTGCTCCCTAGCATTAAAGTTAACACTGCCATCAGCAGTGTGGGAGAGTTTCTGGAACTTGGAAATTTAAAATTAGCAAATAAGGGCAGCAGAATTCTTCTAAAAATTCTTTTTAATAAAAGATTCTACATGTAGCCTTGGCAGGCAGAGATTGGAAGGACCAGAGACTTGTCACTTGACTTCTTCCTTTCCAGACCCCTCCTTCAACAGTTCCTGAAGGGATTCCACAGAAAAGAAGAAGAAGAAGAAGAAAAAAACTGAATTAGACAGAAAAAATAATTTTAAAAAACCACCTCTTTCTAAGGGATTCCACAGTAGTCAAGGGAAAATCTCTGAATTAGGAAAAAGAAATTTCTACATGATTTTTTGTTTCTCTGAATAACTAATTCCTTAGCTCAATCTAAATATATCTTCTACTGCTTTCTCTCTTTCAAACGGATTTTAGGATAAAACCAAAGCATTATAGCAAAAATCACAGACCTAGTCCTCTAGACCTGGACACAAATATACTTTTCCTCTTATTTGAACTTCATTCACATTTCCACAAGGGAACACTCTTTTGTGGTCTTTATGTTAATGTCTCTTTTGGATAATAAGGCTCAGGAGGACATGTCTCTTGTCTACATTTTTTTTCCCTACAAAGCACTGTCTTGAACACAAACTATTAATACTACTTGGTAACCGCAACTAGATAGGATCAATAAGAAAAACTGTTCTTGAAATACTCAGCCTTTGATCTGAAAGTACTGAGGTTTAATTTCTTCATTTGTTTTGTACCTGTAAATTATACCTAACCTCCCCAATCCACAAAAGAAGGACCTGCTAAGCAGATGATGCTTATTACCAAGCAAGCAAATCAGCTTTGTTTTAAAAGATGACTTGTATTATTACTATTGGATCCGAACGCACACAAAACAGATGTAATAACAAGTTTCTGCTCTCCCAGTGATGTAAAAATTATGTATCTGTGATATCCAGCATTGCATGGTGGCACTAGAGACACAATAATGAGTACTTACAGCTACTGCCTCTGCCCTTGTGGAAACTGCCATTGAGGCACAGAGGGCAGACGTTGCACTAGAGTATGTGAGCTTGAATGTGTGTGCAAATAGCAGTCCTCCATAACAAAGACCATTACAAAGACATCCCTCAAATGGTGACCCGAACAAGTGAGACAAAGGACGGGATCTTGTCCTACAAGCCCCTTGAGCTGAGAGCTTTGAGATTGGGAAGCTGAGAAGCAATGAAGAAGCAAGGTAACAAGAAAGTGCACTGTGAGGAGAGCAGTGTGTGTACCAGTGCTCATGGAGAGAGGAGGCAAACGCCAGACCTCAGAGAAGGCCAGTGGGGAATGATTTCTCAACGCGAGGCAAAGTGAAATGCTCCCAAAGAAAAAAATAATAAAAGTCTGGTAAACCCTAAAGCCACTTGTGCTATTAGCCCACATGCAATGGGATTCCTTTCCTTCACAGTCCAGAGCACAGCTAAGCCCGATCCTGAGAGTGGGAGGTCCTGTTGATTGACAGGCATTCACTGGTGAGTCACAGTCAGTCATTCCTGACAATTCCAGGTTATTATTACATGTAGTGGAGCAGTGAATTCAATGGTTAGGAACCGAACGAAGAGAGCCTGAGAAAGGCAGTTAGACAGCTCAGAGGAAAGCCACCTTCATGGAACAGGAAGTCTTTTCTCTTTTCAGAGCATCATCCATCATGCTGGGGGAAACGGCAGGAACGTAACCTACTACTTCTTAATAGGCTTCTGCACAGAGAGCGGCTTTGAAGCAGCAGCTGCCCACAGTAAATTTCACTGACCCTTAGAGCCTTTCTTCAAGTTTTCCAACTGTTTTGTCTCCTGAGCTGCAGCTCAGTGTTGGGTCCAAGTTACTGCACCTGACTAAACTAAGGAGCCTGTCCCGTATGAGAATGGAAAGTGTTCAGTGATGTTGTCTTTTCTGAGCTACCCCAACAGTGAGACATGATGCCATTCCATCTGGCCATAAAGTGTATTCTTTCCCAGGGAGAAGAAGCCCAGCAAGGGATTTGTATTTTAAGGTCTAGTGTTTTACTGTACACATATCAAAGAAAACAGAGTGAAATGAAGCCCAATCCCCAGATTTTGTAGCCAACGGGCCAGGTCTTCTCAATAAACTAGAATTAACAAGTCAATAAGACAGGACTTTAGAGTTCATCTAAGCTCTAATTTCTTTTTAACCATGAAACTTCGGAGATACAAAAATCAAAGGAGGGTGTCAGCAATAAATAATGTGGAAATACATTTAAAGATTTGGCTTTTGAATTTTTAAAAATAATTTTCATAATAAATGTAATTAGTTAGAAAATATAATGCTTACATGACAAACCAACACAAATTAATGAAATGGAGATGTTGCCTTCGATGCCCCAAGTTGATGCTCCAGAGCCTCTATTATTTAGACTGTGCTGCACTGTTTTTCCAGAAGCAGTGATAGATTTTCTTAGCTCTTCTTACCTTATCATAGAGTGAAGTTCCCCTGTGGGCTACAGAAGACCTTCATGAAATGAGGTTGAAATGAAATGAAACCACAGACCACAGTCTATCTGACATGTAGATACCTGAATCACACTCTGGTTTTTATTTCTTCTAACTGAGGGAAATATTAGGGCAAAAAAAAAAAATCACTCATGAGCAGGGATGGAGTCAGGAGGACAGGAGAGTTTGTGGTCCAGGTTTTGAGTCATTCTCTCCTGCATGAAATGCTTTTGGGCCTCAGGGCAAGACTTCAGGTTCTATTACTTTGATTGCCCTGAACAAAGATCCAAATAAATCCTCATGAAACTGTCAAAACTGTAGGCTGACTAAACTTAAAAGGATAGACCCACACCCAAGAGCATTTGGGAGAACACAAAGGAAGCCTTTAAGAAAAAATTAAAAGAATAATACAGGACATGAAGTGGGGGGTGATAGAGTGGGGGTGGAGATGAGGAGGGGTCTGAATGTGGTCAGGATACATTGCAGGAAATTATCAAAGAATCGGTGAATAAACTGTCAAAAAGGAGTATTTAGTGACTTCATTTCCTTTGGATTATACTCACTTTCCTTGGCTATGAAACTGTCAGGAGGAGAAAAATACGATGTATGAATACATTTTTTATTATGAAGAGAATTTCTTAAAATATAGCTGTCAGGTGGGATTGTGATCATCACTGTAATGGCAGGCTGGCCACTCTTCACATCTTCCTTCCTTGAGATATGGATCCTATGTTTGTCTAAAATAGTATGCCCAGAACAGGTGCTCAAGAAGCACTCATCAAACCGAGCTTGGTGCTGCACACCTTTATTCCCAATGTTTGGGGGGGAAAATGCAGGCAGATCTCTGTGAGTTCAAGGCCAGCCTGGTCTATAGAGCAAGTTCAAGTCAGCCAGGGTTACACAGTAAGGCTCTGTCTCAAAGAAAAAAGAAATCATTGTGGATGAAATTGTAAAACATGAATGAATGGATAAGTCAAAAAAGCACAATTCACTAGCTTATGCACAAAAGAGTCACCAAGTCAAGGTCATGTCAGGCATGTATATGCTTTTAGACCAACTTCAAAGAAAAGGAAATCCCCAATTAATTTTATATTTTAATTACTAGTGTAATAAACTCAACTAATTATGACCTAATTATGAACCAATGACAAGAGGGAATTAAGCCAATAATTACCAGTAATAGCTAAAGAAGTGCATTACTAATTAGTACTCTTAACCTTATAGGTTGAGTCAGAGGTAAAACAAGCCAGTTTAGGGTGAAGGAAAAAAACAGATGTACACAGCCCCAAATTCTAAGATTCAGGATGTCCTTATTTCACGAATACATAGGCTGAGCCATTTAAAACTGCTGGTTTTGTTTAAATCAACTGTTTTTCAGTTTCACGACTCAACCCAGTCAAAACCATGAAACCAGTGTTTTCATTTAGGTATCCTTGTGTGGATTTATAAGAAAAGGTAACAATTTATTAAATTTTAGAAATATTACTAATATTTCTTTCTTTTAAGATAATTAAAAGAAATTCTAGGGTTGAGGACATAACTTAGTACGTAGAGCATTGTTTAGATGTGAAGGGTTCTGGGTTCAGTTCCTAACACCAGCCCCATTAAAGAAAATTTTGAAATGTACACCATCTTCATAATTATACAGTCTATATCTATACATTCATTTGTACATTCAAACATTCATACATTGAATGTAGTCAATTGGCTCATGCCCACAGAGACTAAAAGATTTAGACAAGATTAATATGTGAGCAAATAAAGCTCTTTAAGACTCTTTGTTGTTTTGAGACAGGATCTCTTTATACAGCTCAGGTTGGTTTCTAACTCCAGGTCTTTGTGCCTCAACCTCCCCAGTGCTAAGATTCTAGGCATGTGCCAACATACTCAACTAAGATTTTTAAAGTTCAGGTAAAGTGTAAACCCACTAGCTAATAGAAACTGATAAATTTCATGAGTGCCTTCAATGTTTTTTACTAGTGTAAAAGCAGCAACAACGGGCTTCTAAATGATTATTTTCTATTTCTTGCTTGAAGTAAAAGTGTCATTTGTACTTCAGGGAAGAAACTTAAGTCTAGTATGACTGACTGCAAAGTAAAAAAATATTAGCTATAATTAATGTGTTAAACAAAAGACACAAAAATGCATGTGGCAAAGCATGCATACAAATCCAGCATGCTAGACCGGAGGCGAGGGATCTAAATTCGAATCCTGCTTGGGGTACATAGTGAGACACACAACACATGTTTGCATGCGCACACACATGCACACAAGCATGTCCTAGCATATAAATATTATGTTAGCAAAGTAGAGAAGGTAAAATAGTTGTCCTAATCTTCATGGATTTTAGATTACAGCCAAAAAGAGAAAAGTAAACATAAAAATTAGAAGGAAAGGCCTTAGTTAATAGGAAAGAGGATCAAAAGAGTGAAGACCAATTGGCCAGCAGGCCTAAGAGGACACAACAGCAGAATCAAGGACGGTTTATGGAGAAGTGATATTTGAACATGTCCCAAATAGTCAATGTTCTGGCAAATAGTGACTAGAATGGGAGGTTTAGAAAGTGTAGATCAAATAGAGCACGAGAAAAAGCAACTGCGAGAAGCAGAACAACATCAGAGAAATCCAACAGCTCCTGGAGTATGTGCGGTACAGAGATAGGCATGAAAGGAACACTGGAGTTCTGGTACAGACCACCTCAGTCATGAAGGAGTCAGACTTATTCTATAGGTGACGAAGAAGTGCTAAAGGTTTGAGGGAATGAAGAAATAGCTATGAAAGCAAGCTACATTATAAGAAGAAAAATCCAGTGGTAAGACAGATGGGAGGCAGGGAGGCTCGGCAGTCTGGGAGGTGGGAATGTGGTCATGGAATTATAGCATCTGGAACTTGGGGAACGAGAAAAATGGTGAGGATTACCTAAAATGTCGAGGAACACGGAACCAAGCAAGTGTGCATCAGAAACATAGTTTAGGCTAGCTCATGGGATGTATTGAGTAGTAAAATGTGGAACAAAAGGTGTAAGGTGAAGAAAAGGTCAGTTTCAGGTAAAGATGACTGAGTGGTACTCTGACCCGAAATCGGGATGTGAAAAGTTTACTGTGCTAAAAGGACACAATGAAAAGATGTTCAGCAAAGGGTTTAGAAGACAAATCTGTGTTCAAGAGAAAGGTAAAAGCCCATCTTGGAGGCAACTTCCCACAGTTGAAAGTTAATTGATTTTCAATGTATTGGTTCAGAAAATATTGTTTGACTAAGAAAAGGAAAGTTTTTACTACAAAAATTCAACTGTAAGGACACTGAATTATAGGACACAGTTCAATGGATTTAATTAAAATTTTAAGTAAACTTTAAATATTTAAGAACAGAAAGTGAATAAAGAAATGAGCCTCAAGTTCACAATAAAAAGGAGAAAGAAAATAGATTAAGAGAACTCATTTAAAATAAGAAAGCTTGGAACCAAAATTGGGCAAAAGGAATTGCACAAATCCTTTAATTTTCAAATCAAAAATTTGGAAGGATACAGTCAAATGTGGTGTTAAATTAAGAAAGAAGGCGCTGGAGAGGTGGCTCAGCAGTTAAGAGCACTGGCTATTCTTGCAGAAGACCTGGGTTTGAATCTCCCAGCACCCACATGACAGCTAACAACTGTCTATAACTCCAGTTCCAAGGGATTCAACACCTTCTTCTGTCCTCTGAGGGCACTGCATGGCATGGGTGCATTACACACATGCAGCATAACACTCATACACATAAAAAAATCAAAAAGTTTAATCAAGAAAGAAGGTAACTAAAAATAGATGAGGGAACCAGCAAGATGGCTCTGCAAATTCAAGCACTTGCTGCCAAGTCTGATGGCCTGAGTTGACCTCCAGGACCCACATGAGGGAAGGAGAGAACCACCTCCCACAAGCTGCCCACTGACCTCCACACATGTACTGTGACACACACACACAATTAATTAATTAATTGTAATTTTTTAAAGAAAATACTATTTTGGAGAGCTCTATTTATCTTAGTGTCTAAATTTGCATAGAAGAAATATGAAAGAAAAACATTTTAATAAAAGGATTTGACCAACTCCAAAAGAAATGAGTGGAAGTGAAATACAAGGATACTGGGATGGGCTCACCAGAAATATTTGTTTGAAGGACGGCAGGTTTGTTTTTCCAGTGTTACATAAACTAATCACCAGTATTTAAGGTTTACTGACTCCTAGTAATCCTAACTACTAGAGTGACTTAGATGTTAACAGACAGGCTCTGGCATTATTTCCACACACAGTCTTGGGCTGCCTTTTCTTGTTAGAAATATGAGTCACACTTTCTCTTAAATATCCCCTTCACTCCTCCCTTTTTATTTGCTAATGAAAGTGGCAAGTACAAAGACCTCCATTTTGACAAATATTGCACATTTGAGAATTTGCCTTGAAAGTGCATTAATCACTTAGCCAGATGTGGTTATCTAAGTATACCTGTGGTCTCAGTACATAGGAGGTGGAGGCTGGAGGATCAGGAGTTCAAGATCATCCTCAGCTAAATAATGAGTTCTGAGTTTGAGGCCAGCCTGGGATATATGAGACTCTATTTCAAAAAACTAAAAAGAAACCAAAACAAAACAAAACCAAAAAAACTATAGTCATGTGTAGTTCACTTTTCCATACTCACTTCAGATGGTTGCCAAATACTCTGAACATTTATATTTTCTAAGATACCAAATATTTTGCTAGGAAATTTAAATACCTTAAAAATTGAACAAAGTGATATTTAATTTTGAAACGACATAAATAAATATCAATAACTACAAGAAACTTGGTTATCTGATGCACAGAAGCATGCATACACAACAGAGTACCTGCCTACTTGCCATGTTGTATCTCTATAGACATTAAAGGAGACAGAACTCTAAGGACAGACTAAGCAAACAGAATATCTGGAAAGGCATGGGACATTCTTAGACATGTTAAATATATTCTAGTCTCTGCAAAAATATTTAACAATAAAATTATATTTTTTTCTTTGCAAACAAGTAAAGTCAAAGATTAGAAGACTTTGATAATTATGATGTTACAAGTATGAATCTAGAGATTTTTTTCTTAGCCCCAAAGCTATTATATCTGTGAAATAAAACAACAAAATAAGTTCAAAGATGGTATCTGAGTACAGTTCTGAATAGAGAGTTTGAATATATAAAAGGAAACACAACAAAGACTGGGTATGTATCAGAGGAAAAAGCAAGTAGATTGTGCATTTGAGATCAATGAGGCCTAAATTCTGAGGCTCTTTATCAAACAAACAAGCAAAACAACAACAACAAAAGCCACAAACAAAACACAAACCAAATGAAAGCAGCAGCAAAAAAAACGTGCTATAATAAGAGCCAATAAACCTTGGTCCTAGAGCTAGAAGAAAGAGATAATAATCATAGTGCCTGACATTTCAGCTGGGAAATTATCAGGTTGGGTCCTTGGATTCCTTGTCCTAGAATGATGCAACGATGGCAATAGTGGTGGTGGTGGTGTTTGTAGTGACTACCATTTTTAAGACACTGATAGATAGGCACACAATCTCATTTAATACCTATAATAACCCTATAAAGAAAATATTTTAATCAGTCTCATTTCACAAATGAGGAAACTGAAGTTTCTTGGAAATCCTGACAGTATATACAAGACTAGACAGAAGAAGAAAAGATGAAGGTTTGACTAATGGTATCAAACAACAAACAGCTACAAAAGAAATGCATTAGAGAATGCAGATGCACAGCAGATAACTAAAAAAAGTACATTACAATAAAATAGTCGATGGAAATCAAATATAAACTAAAGGAAAATATAGGATCTTTTTCTTCCAATAGGCTATCTACTATCTAGAACATTAAATTAAAGAAAGGTTTTATATGCTTATGTGTATTTGAATGCTTTATGCATATAATCACTGTTCAACAAGTACAGATTTACATGCGCTAAAGTTTTACAAGTCCAATAGTTAAGATAGTCTTGTTTGGCTGATGAATCAGCTAGAAAGAACTTAAGGGCTCAATTATTTCCCAGATGATCCATAGTATTCATGTATTCAGCATCTAAATAAATCCTCAGGTAACCTACATATGCATTCTGCTGTCTCCTGTTTGTAACACTAGTGTTAACTCCAACCCCACAAATGGAAGAGGCCAGGGGAGAATAGTTGGTAAGAGTGCAGTGCCTCAGCAACAGTCAAAGGAGGAAGAATCAAAGTTCACGATATCCTGCAAAAGGAGTCATAGGAAGAAATAAACTAGAAATGAGAGTGAGAGACCAAACATCTGTAAGCATGCTACTGTAGGGGAGGCAAACTCCCAGGCAGTCCCATTCCAGGCACTCAGTGTAAACCAACACCTCAGCCTTGGGAATTTTTGCTCCAGATCAAAAGGACAGGAGCAATGCCATCTGCTGTTTGCTTAGAAAAATGGTAAGAGCAGATGTTTCCATGTGCTGACCTGCCATCCCTTGACTAAGAGGCCACTTGAAAAATAATCATGAAATAGCCCAGGAGAAACATCTGTGCAATGTACAGCAGACCACCAATCATGCAGCATAGGAGAGAAGAAATGCGCAATGATTGTAGGCAGGTCCCCTCAAAAGTGGTGGGAGTCTCTCACATGTGTACGTCATATGAGCACACATAAAATTAAGCTCAGTATGGTACAAGTGCTGGTCGGAATGTTCCCTGTGGACCTGAGTAATTTCAGTGGGCAAACCCTAACCTATCTCAAATATTTCAAAGAGCTCTGAGCTATACATTCACGTCTCAGACGACTCTTTGTTGTTGCCTATGATATCATTTTATTTTGTTTAGCCCACATTTTAGGCATCACTGAAATTAAATGATTAAGAACGAGCCATAGCTTGTAGATGAAGAAAAATCAAACACAAAAAGTGCCTGTGCAATATGAGGTCAGGACTTGGTAAGAGGATTTGATCATACCTCTCCTGCTGTCCTGAGCTGCAAGAGAACCACACCCCCAGGGCCAAGCTGATGCAAGACAGGCTCCTGGAAATGCTGAGTCACTTGCCAGTCACCCAGCAGGACAGCAGAAACTAGGCCTCAGAAGAAATCTGAGTATCACTTAGGATTTGCACCTCAGGTACACTTCCCTTTCTTTTGTGGCCACACCTGCCACCCTGTGCAAGTTCATCCTCTTGCTTTGAAAACCTCGCATGCAAAGCACCAGTCATCTCTTCCAGCCACTCTGCTGGCTGCACTCAGTCCCCATTTCCCAAGAGCTAATCATCACCTCAGTGATTCAAGTAATCTCAGCCAGGGCACACAGACTCCAGAATAAATATTCTTCAAGAAATACAGAATCTTTCAAAATCATGTTTTCCCAATGTACAGATGAAGAACAACATGCTTACATGACCTGTATTTCCTCTTCAGCATGTTATATGCGTAGTTTTCAAGCTTTCAAGGCATTAATTTTCATTCAATGACTTGTACCATTTTCCTAATTTATTTTTCTGATCCAGTATTTGGTCATTCAATCTGTCAATATTCCTTGTTTGGGTTTTGGTGTCATACTTTGGGTGGAAGCTGATTCTTTTTTTTAAAGAACTCTTCCTCCAGGGGCTGGAGAGATGGCTCAGAGGTTAAGAGCACCGGCTGCTCTTGCAGAAGTCCTGGGTTCGAATCCCAGGATCTACATGGCAGCTAACAACCTTCTGTAACCCCAGTTACAGAGCACTGAACACCCTCTTCTGTCCTCCCTGGCACTTCACAACACGGGTATATTTACATACATGCAGGCAATACACTCATACACATAAAATAAAATAAATTAAAAGAACACTTCCTCCTTCATCCTTCTCTAAAGGAGACATTCTCTGCCAACTACAGGGGAGAACTACCATGCTTTGCTCAGCAGACCAGTAGCACAAAATAAATTCTTCAGTGTTTGAGCAAATAAAAAAGGATTTTTAGGGGAGGTTTTATTAGGAATGCCTGCTATATTATAAACCTATCAGAAATCATATAGGATGGAATATGAATTCCAGTGGAGATCCAGTTCTGGAACCATAGCCAAGTCCTCTCCCAGACTCTTGGGGAGGTGTGATGTTTGCTCATACTTTTCTTTTTACAGAAAGACAAACTGAGGTAGAAGATTATTTTCTGTTTATTCTAATGTAAGCAGGCTCTTATAAAAGAGAGCTTATGAGTTATATAATAATTTATACCACCAAACATCCCTAGAAAGATAGAAAGAGCAACCTATCATTCAATCTTCAAAACAAAGACTTTTGTCCCCATTAAACATTGTGGTTTTTAATTTCTTTTCATTCTTAACTTATAATTTTATTTAACTATTATTTGTTATTGTATAGGCATATGATGTGTTTGTGTGAATACACGAGGTCAACTTTTGTGAGTCAGTTGTTTCCTTCCACTGTGGCTTCCAGGGATGGAACTCAGGTCATCAGGCTTGCATAGCAAGCACTTTACCTGCTGAGCCATCTAGCTAGCCTCATGGGTTCTTACTAACTAAAGCAACCCTCTAGCTCTTCTTGCCTGTTCCACACAGTCCTCAACGGCGAAAAAAAATTACCTTGAGATTCTGAACGTTGTAAATCTGGAGGCATTTGGGGGCAATCACTGGAATAACAGGATCAAGTTGACAGCTTTGGCTAAAAATGAAGATATGATTATAAAATATAATATGGGTGGTTAGTGGACTTCTATGACACAAATGAGCTCTAAGAATAAAATAAAAATACTTTGAGCAGTGGAAAACTGCTAACAACTCTAAGATGGAAATTTTGATGGATAATATATATGCATTTAATTTCTATTTTACGGTGATACTTATTCTAATCAGAGTATAAAACCTAATATAATATAAAACTTAAAAATGTAATACCTACATACTTCTAGTGTGTTCTAATTGCTTGGCTTAGGAAACTATTTCACATACTGTATATCATTTCCTACTCAGACTTGGTTATTCTCAAACTAGAGTGAAGTGTTGTTTCCTGGAAGACTTTGATGATCCTAGTTCCTGAGCCACTCACTGTCAGTAAATTGGGCATATCACTGGGATCATTGTCTGGTTAACTAACTTATTATGGCCACTTCTATCAACCAGATTTTTTTAGTCTTAAGGTAACAACACACTCTAATACATTAGACAGCATTATGTTGGTCTTTGCCAAATGCAAGAATTTGCCAAGTACCAGGTCCCTCAAGGTACTCAAACAAAGCAGAATATGAGGTCTTCATCTTCCAAGATTATATTATTATACTGGAAAACAAATCAACCAAAAAAAAAAAAAAAAAGTAAAAGTTATTATGGAAGACTATGAAGGAATTTAAACAACCAGTTGAGACAGTGTTTTCTTAATTTGCTTACACTGTCTAAAACAACTTTTAGTTAGCAAGATACACAACAGATCACATAGTAGTAACTCAGATCCTTAAAACTCAATTTTAAGACTTTGAGTATAAACTAAATACAGCGTTCTCATCTATTTCTGACTTTCTGAATAGAGAAAAGGATATTCTGTTTTCGACAAAGTATCCACAGAACTATAATCCAGCAAGCTCTGAGACCATAGAGACTCAAACTGAGGCTAGTATATATTCCCTAGCCTGCTGCCTGAAAGCTAATTCTATTAATTAAACAATAGGATTTCTATAGAAAGCTTTGAGAGCCTGTGACGGGGTATTATCTAAATGTACCCTCAGGTCTAAAGAAGCTGTAAGGTCACTAATATGTTTTACTCTTCAATATATTTTTTATTGAGTTTGTGGCTTGCAAGATGAAACCATGAAAGAACAATTAGCTAAACCAATACAAAGATGACTACAGAAAAAAAAATCAGTGAACTGAATGTTCCTCACACCCCACATGCTTACTAATTTATTGCCTGGTGTGATGCTAGTATTTGCAGGTAATAATAAAATTTCTGCACCAAATTGAACCTCACAACTAATTTGAGAAACTTTAAATTTTATTTTTAAAGAATTTATGCCAAGAGGATGTTTCAAAATAAATCATCATAGAAAGTATGATCCATTTAAGAAATAAAATTATTCAACACATATTATTCATGGTATCACACTCACTGTGAATCTTCCTTAAGGAATAAACCCACATGTATGGAAATCATACAGTATTACTCAACTATTACAACATGGCGCCTCCATTCCTATCCAAGTGCGCTACACACATGAAACAGAGAAGCAGATTAAAACAACAGAATTCTTTAATTAGTAATAGAATTCTTTAATCATGAAAGATTCTTGTCTTAGGCATACCTTGCTTATGGCCCATTCAGGACTTCCTTGTAATATAAATAAGGGGTACAAAATAGTGTATCTTTTATTTAAAAGAATACAGTTGTCCGTGTTATTTTAACATTCCAACTCTACTTTAAAGAAAAAAATTCCTCTGAATTTTTCTCAAAATTGGTCAAAGGAATGACTAATCACCACCACAAAATATGAAAGAGCAATGCTCAAAAATTCACATTTTGTCAAATACTAAGTATTTCTAGATTTAAATACCAATATGGTTTTCTTTTCAAAAAAATGTATTTTCTCTATCTATCTCTCTATCTCCCTCTCTCTTTCTCATCTCTGCCTTTCTCTCGTCTTGAATACAAGATTCTGGAAGATGGCATGAGGGTCTTCTAGATAGCCTGGACTAATGAAGATTTTCAGTGAATGGTCCTGTCGATGAATTCACTTCACAGCACTTCTTCCTTCCTTCTCTCACTTCTAACTTAAAATTACGTGGGAGGATGAACTGAAGTGTGACTGCTGTATTTCCTATTAGTATTTCTTAGATGTATTTCTTATCCAACGAATATTTTGGGGTGCTTGTCATATGCTGCACATTGGTGTAGGTGTTAATATGTGGCAGTAAACAAAACAGAAAAAAAAAATCCTCTGGATAGGTTCAGATTACTCTGCCTCTTTTGCCACATTATATATGGTAGTACACTCCAAGCACCCCCAAAATAATGATAAAAATCAATTCGAATCTGGATAATTCATTACTCTCTTTCATCTGCCTCAATGATGCCATCTGACAGTGCACAGTGTGAAGCTGCTTCAGATACTGTTTGAGGGGCTGGAGATATGGTTTAGTGGTTAAGAGCACTGGCTGCTCTTACAGAGGACCTGGGTTCAGTTCTCAGCACCCACATGGTGGCTAACAACCTCTGTAACTCCAGTTCCAGGGGATCAAAGGCCTTCTTCTGACCTCCACGGGCACTGCATGACATGAAAGCACTTAGATACATGCAAGCAAAAACTCATAAACATAAAATAAACATATCATAAAAAGTTTTAAAAGATACTATTTGAGGGGAAAATCCTAAGGGAAAGTATAAGAAAAGAGTGCTCAAAAGGGGGAAGCACTGTCATATATTAGAATTCCATCTCTACTCAGTTCTCAGTGGAGTTGTCAAAGCATATTTTAAACACCTACCCAGACAAGTGAGCATTCTATTTAAACATGAATAAGTGATAATGAAACCACATCTCCTTGCTCCAGCTTGATACTTACCTAGCATAAACTGCTTCGTTTGCTTACAGGTCAAATTTAAGTGTGGTAAAAAAGGTAAAATCTAACATTGCTTGATACTCATAAATACCCAAATGGAAAAAGGATAGTTTTAAAATCATTTTTGATTATCAATTTAACCTCATTATAACTTCATATGAAGCGGCTCAATTTTAAAACTGGCCTACCATTAAACAGATATTTAAAAAACTGGGTTCCGTCAGGAAAATCAAGCCTGGATCCTTTAAGATTATCCATGGGAAAAGAATCTTGGTTAGGGGTGCGGGGTTAACTTCAGAGCCCTGAACAATTCTACTTCTCTAGGAACTTGCTAAGAAGCACTACCAACATCACAAGTGGCCTCAGAGGTACTGCAGACCCATCAAAACACAGAAAAGTCAGAGGACCATTCACTGAAAACCTTCATTAGTCCAGGCTATCTAGAAGAAGACCTTCACACCATCTACCAGAATCTTGTATTCAAGACAAGAGAAAGACAGAGAGATGAGAAAGAGAGAGTCTTCCCACTGTCACAAAAATAGGTCACACAGTCAAGTCAAGTGAAACAGAAACAATCTGTTTCTAAACCATGATTTGCTGTCCCAAGTTTTCAGAACCCATTCCTTATATTACTTTATATGGTATTTGGCAGTTTCGTTGATCACCATGATCCCTTCACCTCATACTCTTCTGATAGTCATTATTACATGGAGTAAAAAGAATGTTTTTTAAAGTTCTTTTGGTAATCAGGAAAGTCTATTTGTATTCATGTGTCAAGTTGCTATAACTAAATTCCAGAATATGGGAGGGCTGAACAACAGAAATTTATTTTCTCATCGCTCTGGAGCCTCAAAGCCCAAGATGAAGGTGCTGACAGGGCCGGTTTCTCCAGAGATTAGCTTCCTCTTTGTCCTTGACTGCAGACATCACTTCTCACACACTCACCATGCTGTCTACCTTTGTATGTCTAATCTCCTTTCCTTAAAATGTTTACTTATTTATTTATTTATATTTTATGTGTATGACTGTTTTACCTGCATGTATGTAAGTGCACCACAGGCATGCAGAGCCCAAGGAGGCAATAAGAGAGCATGAGATCCCCTGGACCTTGAGTTATGGAGACTCATTAGCAGCCATTTGGGTACTGGGAAACGAACCTGGGAAATGCTCTTAACCTCTGAGCCATTTTCCAGCCCCTAATCTGCTTTTCTAAGACGGACAATAGATTGAAAGAGATTCATCTTAATGCCTTCATTTTCATTTAGTTAACTATACACAGGTGTTATCTTCACATAGAGCCACATCTCCTAGGGAGCTAGGTCTTCAACAATATGAATGTGGGGTGATCAGTTCAGTCTGTAACACTGCTACAACTAAACTATGTTTTCTTCTGTTAATATCTTTACCTCTGATTATTAAATGGAAGATTTTCTGGCTAAAAAATTCTAGCTTCACATTATAAAAATATTATTCCACTATTTCCTGGATTTCATTGCTGTTGAAAGCCTGCTATTCTCCAACTTTGACTCTTTAAATAATTTGCTTTTTCTCTTTGTTTTATAGTTTCTATTCTTGTCTTTGATGTTCTGACCATTTATGATATGCCTCTACATAAACTGTTTTAAACTCTTCTTGCTATACAGCGGTGCTATGCTTATATGCAGAGTCACATATGAAATGTGTTCTGCACATGAGCTATTATTTTCTCAGACATTTCTGCTCATCTGTTCCCATTATTATTATAACTTCAAGACATTCTTCACAATGCATTCTCCATGTTGGTTTCCTTTCTGTTTCCAGTTCTGTTTGGCTCGTATGCTGAGTTTCTAACTTTAGCAGTTCTTTATTATTGTTGTTGTTTTATTTTGTTTTCCATAATTTTTACAGGTTAAATTTAGTTTTATTTTTAAGTGGCCCTTTGATTCTAAAGTCTTTGGTTCTTTGTGTCTACCTCTTTAGCTATTTTACCACAGTGACTTTTAAAATCAAATTGTAGGTTTAAATATTTTGCATTTCTGTTTCTCCTGACTCTCAACCTTTATCTGATTTTTTAAAAAGCATGTGATGCCCATTTAAAAATGCTTTGAAAACTAGAGAGATGGCTCAATAGTTAAGAGCACTGGCTGCTCTTGCAGAAGACTTGGGTTCAGTTCCCAGCACCCACACAGTGGCCAACAACCATCCTAATTCCAGTTCCAGGGGATCAGATGCCCTCTTCTGACCTCCTCAGACATTGAAAGACACAGGTGCACTTACACACATACAGGCAATACACTCATGCACATAAAATAATAAAATACTAAAAAATCAAATAAAATGCTTTGAAATATGTTTTGGAATAAAAATAATGGGAAATTCTAAGAATAATACAAATATCTTCTTTATACCCTTCAACTAGTCTCCCTATAAATTTCTCAAAGTATTCAGCAAACACTTCATAGCAAAAAAAATCTAATCTAGTATTGAAAAATGCATATTCTGTAAATATTATATTATTCTTCAGAACTTCCTTGATATCCATTTTTTGGAGACTCTAAGTGTATGATTTTATAGAATGATTCTCAATTTGGGTTTCTATGATATTTCTTCATGATTAGAATCAGATTCTAAATCTATTATATTGTGACTTTGGAACGTATATCAAGCAGTTGATGTCAAACTCATGTTTCCTTGCTGAATTAACTCACATGGTAGTTGCCATAATTTTAAAATTATAACAGTTTCTACATTTAAGAGCACTGTATTATAAAAAACAGCATTTTCTTTTCTACATTTATTTATTTATTTATCTATTTATTTACATCAGGTGGACTCATGTTTCTGTTTTATTCAATGGATATAACTTATTAACACCATGATTTATTTTAATCATCACATCGGCCCAGATTTTGACAGAGCTATTTTACATTGCCGCATAATATTTTTAGCATACCTTTGCCACCTAACATAAAACATTCCAAACTTATATTGTCCCTGCCTCAACTCTGACATCAGACCTTTCTCCAAAGAGCCCTAGTTACTTTAGTGGAGAATAATATTCAGAAAACAAGATCTAGGAAATAGGTCTTTACTTGTGAGGTCTCTCATGTACTCTCAACGGAAAGAGCAACAACATGCCTAACATATCTCTATAGACAAATTTTACATTATCTACTATCTATATGTCTATCGATCCATTCATAAGTTCATATTAGTACCTGATGTCCCCATACAGCATGGCAGATAGATTATGTCTTCTTCCTTTAATATCGTTTCCAAACAGGAGAAATTTCATTCTCATTATTCTAAATCCATTTATTCACTTGCTCAATTCTCCTTTATGTAATCAATGTCCTGAACCCACTAAACTTCCACCCCATTTGCCTGCGGAGCTGAGCCTCGTGAATGCGTATTTAATTGTACTCTGTGAAAATCCTGAAACCTACAGTGAAGATGCTTTCCTATATGAGTATTTGTAGTTCCCTCTGCAAGACCCCAGTTCACTACCAATGCAATACCACATTAGCTTCCTACAGAGGATTCTAGTTAATTCTAGAGGATTCTAGAGTCTTAGGTTTGCAGTCTCTTCTTACATCAAGACTCAGTCTAAATCTTCTAATCTCAGTATTTACTGCTGAGGTCAGTTCTTTGAGAGGCCAGGGAAAGATTTTTAGGGTGGATATCTATGTGCAGCTCTATGTTTATCTTTCCCTCCTTTACCAAACTCAATATGCTTAAAATACAACGAGAATCTTAGCCAGTCTGACTAGGGTAAGATGAGATTTTAAAGTGGTTTTAATTTGTGTTTCCCTAATTACCAACAATGTTGAACAATTTTTAAGATGCTTTTTAGCCATCTTTTATTTCTTCTGTTGTGAACTCTGCTGAGATCCTTAGCCCATCTTTTAATTGGGTCACTTGTTTTCTTGATTCTTTGTTTTTTGAGTTCTTTATATATTCTGGATGATAAACCTCTGTCAGATGTGTCACTGGTGAAGATTTTCTCTCACTCTGTGTTTTTTCTCTTCACTTCTTTGGCTGTTTCTTTAGCGTCACAGAAGCTTTTTAGTTTAATGAGGGCCCGCTTTTTGATTATTGACCTTAATTCCTGAGCAACTGCTGTCTGATTTAGAAAGTCCTTTCCTATATCTATATCTTATAAGTTACTAACAACATTTTCTTCTAACAATTTCAGAGTTCCAGGTTTCACACTGAGGTCTTCGATCCATTTGTAGTTGACTTTTCTACAAGGTAAATGATAGGAGTCAGGTTTCATTCTTCTACAGGTGGAGATCCAGTTTTTTCAGCACCATATTCTGAAGATGCTCTCTTTCCTCCAGTGAGCATACTTGGCCCCTTTGTCAAATATCAGGTGGTTGAAATTGCATATACTCATGTTTGGGTCTTCAGTTATGTTCCACTGATCTGCAGGTCTATTTCTGTGCCATACCATGCTATTTTATGACTATAGCTCTGTAATATAGTTTGAAATCTGGTATAGGAATCCCCCCTACTTGCTCTTTGTGCTCAGGGTTGCTTCCACACAAATTTTAGGACTTTTTTTTCTAATTCTGTGAAGAATGTCATGGGGATTTTGATAGAGATTGCATTGAATCTATATATTGCTTTTGGTAGGATGGAAATTTTCACAACATTAATTCTTCCAATCCATGAGCATGGGAGGTCCATCCATCTTCTGGTGTTCCCCTCAATATCTTCCTTTAAAAATTTAAAATTTTCACTGTAGAGATCTTTAATGTCTTTGGTCAGGTTTATTCCAGGATTTTTTTTTTTTTAGGTCATTGTGAATGGGAGAGTTTCCAGGTACTCTTTCTCCAATTGCTTATTATTGATACGTAGAAAGGCTACTGATTTTTTGTATGTTCATTTTGCTACAAGATGATTACTGTTTCAGAGTAGGGGATGATAAAACAAAAATATAAAACTAGAGAAATTATTAAGGAGCACTTATGATTTCATTTTTATTAGAATGTATTATATACAGTAAGTTGCAACAATGCTGACAGTTTAATATCTTACAGATTAAGTGGATATCAACATTTTGACATAGCCCCCTAGTCTGCCACATGGGGAAAGAAATCCCAAACTTCCGGGAAAGGTTTTGCTAAAGTAAATGTAATTTTGATGGGCTTGCTTCTATTTATTTAGAGTTGAGGCCTCAACTCTACCTCACTATTTATTCTTGTCCAATCTTCTTATTCTAATCAAACACTACAACACTTTTTGCAAAAATATTTTATACTTTTTCCATTCATTAAATTGATACATGATTATTTTGGGAAAAAAACTAAATGAACAAAAGAACAAAGAAAATAAACTTTATAATCCTACTACCTGTACATAACTATGTTAACATTTTGGTCTTTTTAATGCTTACATTCTTTATTTTCATTGCTGAGATCATACCATAGAGTTTTGTATCTTTTTTCACATAATATATCATTAATATTTCTTCACCTCATTAAAATCTCTTCATAAGCAGTATTTTAATGCTGCATAATATTTAATCATATGGATGAACTTAAATGTAGTGAACTATTCACCTTCACTAAATAGATTGTTTCTATTTTTTCCTACTATATATCATAGTCTAAAGCCTATTTTTACTTATCAAAGTCAACCCAGTGATGAGTATTTCCTCAAGAGATAGTCCTAGAGGTAGATTTACTTGATCAAAGGATGTGAACATAATTAAGATTCCCTGTATATGTATTGCCAAGTTGTTTCTCAGCAAAGAAGGAGGGAATCAATGTATATGTATACTGTATCCAGTTAGGTAAGAGAGCTTGCCTATTCATGTCCTTACTGTGGTTATTTCATATGGATTTGAGCATTTACAAGTATGGCCATGTACTTTTTAAGTACATACTGATCAGTGATAGACCACACATAAGACAAGGGTCTCATAAGATTTTGTCTGCTAGTGAACATTATCAGATTATGTAAACACACTCTGTGATGTTCAAACAATAACAAAATCATCAGACACACTTCTCAGATGCATCCTTATTGTTAAGCAATGCATGACTATGTTCCTTTGCATTTTTATTCTAAACTTTTCAGTTATTGGGGTTTTGCGTTATGAAAGCCAGGCACTTTGTCTTTTAATCTATTTTTATTGAATTTTTGTGTATTTCATACACAATGACTTAATCCTTTTTATACCCCCATCCCTATCGGGACTCTCCCTTACCCCTCCCTCATTTGATTTAATGCATTCTCTCATTTATGTTAAGGCCCATAGTGTCAAGTTAGTGTCCCCTGACATTCCTCAGTGCAAGTTCATCCACTGGTGTCTAGTCAGCCTACCTAGAGTCTCTCTCTTAAAGAAGAGCAGCTCTTCCTCACCCAGTAGTAATCAGCTACCCAACAGTTCTTCGACTAACTGGGGTCTGCTGCCCATTTCCACAGTTCTATGCTAGGTTTTATCTGCTTGAGTTTGTATGGGTCTTGTACACACTGACACCACTGCTGTTAAGTTCTTATGAGCAAGGTCCCAGAAGCCTGTAAGACTATTTCTATATGGTCATGCACCTTCTCCC
Source organism: Eospalax fontanierii (assembly GCA_035773235.1). Classification (NCBI taxonomy): domain Eukaryota; kingdom Metazoa; phylum Chordata; class Mammalia; order Rodentia; family Spalacidae; genus Eospalax; species Eospalax fontanierii. Next base: position 23,782,505 of record CM069536.1, on the reverse strand, counting down.
CTAAGCCAGGCATTTTTGGATTAGTTCTCCAAGTAGACCCCTGGAAGAAAGATCACAGGAACACTCTGAAAGATCTGCTTATTCTTCCTTTCCCTGTGGTAACACTGCCTTTGGAAGAACAGATCTCTGAAGCTATACATGTCCCTCCCATTCTCTCTCTAGTAAAGCAACAAAATTTCATTGGGAATTATAAAAATAGAATATTAATGCTCACCTTACTGCAAGGATTACATGTAAAGGTGACAGATATCTCTTTTTAAGATATTTTATTTATTTTTTAAAATTTTATGTGAATGAGTGTATTGCACACATGTAAGTGCACCCATGTTGTGCAATTCCCAGAGAGGTCAGAAGAGGGTGTTGGATTCCCCTGGAACTGGAATTACGGATGGTTCAGCCACCATGTGGGTGCTGAAAATTGAATCCAAGTCCTCTGCAAGAACAGACAGTGCTCTTAATCACTGAGCAATCTCTTCAGTTCAACAGACACTTCATTATTTATTAACTAATCCTTCCTATAAAGATTGAATCTTAAGACTTAAAAAGTAGACAAAACAAGGTAGGCTGTTTCAACAGGCCATAGCATATGTACTCTCAGTAACCTACCTGCTGAGTTGACTATACTGGATGTTTGCATGTTTGCCATATGATGGCATGAAAGTAACAGATCTTTGAAGTACCACACTCAGGTAGGGATATGCAGGACATGGAAGTTAAACATGAAGGTTTCATTAGATTTGTCTTACTATGGTTCAACTGGTTAGATCAGACTGTCTATTTAGGGACCCAGTGGTACCAGGCAATGAGTTAACAAGGGACCTTACTGTTGACTGTATATCTACATTTAAAATTTTTCTAGCAGTTCCATGTAGATCTACTAAATCATAATCTCTGTGGTACAGAGCCCAAGTATCTGGAATTTTTTAAAGCTCCTAGCCAACACTAATTCACAGCCAACACTGAGGTTTAATGGATAACTTGGTGTACAGATTTTGCAATTTAAGAGATAGAATTGGCCATCTAAGCCTTCAATTAAATACTCTGGCATAGATTTACAAGTAAAGTTGAAAGAAGTTCAGTTCCTTGCTAAGTATGACACAGTTAACAACAGAATGAAAATCTACAATTGTAGCATAGCCAGAATGTCTTCCGAACCTTAGAGGACAGGAGAAAAATGTCTCATAGAAAACAGAAATTATTTTTAAAGCAAGCACTGCTATTTGGCAATGAATCTTTGCTACTTAATTTTTAAAATTATTATATTTCATATTGTATCTATTTACAGGATGAGAAAATTGGATCTTAGTTCTTACTGAACTAAGGGAAAAAATGCTAATTTTGGTACTTACTTTCCCCTGGGAAGCAAGTGACTCCTCTGTGATGTGGTCTGTTTCTTCTCCTACAGTACATTAAGTCCCCTTTGCAGTTCTGGTTTTCAAAACTGTCAAATAGTCAAGGTACAGATGATATTAAAAAAAAAAACCTCTAAGAATAGCCATCCTGAAATTCTTAATTTCTAAAGTGTAGCTATTATTATTGATATCAATTTTAAATATTTTTATTTAATGTGTATAAATGTATTGCCTGCATATATGTAAATGCACCCATGTTGTGCAGTGCTCATGGATGTCAGAAGAGGGGGTCAGATCCCTTGGAACTGGAGTTATGGACAGTTGTTAGTCACAATGTGGGTGCTGGGACCTGAACCCAAGTCTTCTGCAAGAGCAGATAGTGAGTACTCTTATCTGTTCAGCCATCTCTGCAGCCCCAGTTATCAACCTTATACATATTTTCACCTTAATATTTGCTTTTTAAGTATTGGAGTCAGGAAGGGAAGATGATAAAATTGTTTATACAATACTGGAAGTAGGATACTAAAGAGTTTGAGTGGGAAAGGGGCTTACCCAAACTACTCTTTTACCATTGAATTTTTGTTATTAACAAGTTGTTAATGTCCTTTTCAACATTTCTTTTATGAATTCTTAACTGTGACATGTTTTCAACTCTGAAAGATTCCAGAAAAAAAAAGAACCTAAGCACAGAGAAACATCTGCATGAGTTTTATTCATTTGGGGCACACTTGGAAGCACTGAGTCCTAAAATATCACTTTAAGGCCCTGAATTCACAGCTGACACATTCTGAACATTTATCCTGATTCTAGAGACCCTTCGTATCTAGTACTGGAGTTCTTTCTCGGTATTTTTCTTGGATTGGATTTATGGCCAACTGTTTGTAATTGACTCTCTATTGGGACAAGTTAGGATATGAGCATATAACTTTCCTTTCAAAAAGAGAAAGAGAGAAAGAAAGGGAGAAAGATAAGAAAGACAGAAAAAGTAAGAGAGAGAGAAAGACTGAAAGAAGGAAAGACAGACAGACACAAAGAAAGAAAGAAAGAAAGAAAGAAAGAAAGAAAGAAAGAAAGAAAGAAAGAAAGAAAGAAAGCAGAGAGCGACCATTACATTGAAGAAAAGTCACATTGATATTTATTAAACCTCCTGCATATCCAGCCTCCCTGGCAGCAAGTCAAATTGCTGTCACACAGAAGATCAGTCAGCAAGAGAGGTTTCCAGAGAAAGGATTCTCACTGTATTCAGAACCACTCTTGAAAGAGTGGAATAGAAAGCAACAGGCATTTTCTGTCTTTTAGCACACACCCAAGAGCTAAGTCTTGCCACTAGAACCCGATCAGTCACCTGAAATTCCAGTCTGGGAAGGAAAAACGGTCAGTGTAAGTCCAAACATGGACTGTGGATATGAAACTTTTTAGCAGCAATTTCCAAGAATCCAAGTACTATCAACCTCCATAAGCCTTCACAGCTTCCAACAGCACTTCTCCCTATCCCTCCATGGAACTACTCTGATGAGTCGTCTTCCAAATGCTCATTGATTAGTTCACTTACCCCAAAGAAGAAAAAAAACTATTTAAGGTGTATACACTGAATGAGAGTCTGAAATTCTTTTCAGTTCAACATACTGTGGCTGGCTTTTAAAGAGAGTCAACAACAATAATTCTGTCTGTAGAAATAAAATGCTTATAAATTATCCCTAAGAGAAACTTTCACTGCCATGGCTAAAACTAAAAATTATTGATCTCACTTTAGGAATCTAAAGTCATCCCTGTCCCAAGCTCTTTAATTTTATGATTAGTAGACTTGGAGTTCTTGCTCCCACGTGCTGGAAAACAAATCAGTGCAAACCATTCTATCAAACAGCTTACAGTTTTCCCTTCAAATAGACCCTTGTAAAAGCTAAATGTCTGAAGCCTGTTTTATGTTAAAGTCCTAATAATGTAAATAGTCCAATGGAGTGTATTTTCAGTCATTAGCACTGAAACATCACACAAATAACTGCTTCACCTGGGTATAAGCTGATGAGGGCTGCTTTTTGTACAGAGCTGTGGACCATGGTGGGAGGTTGCTGAACAACACTCAACAGACTGGGATGACTGCTAATGGGGACCAGTTCATCTTACTTTGGCTCCTCCAGCTCCACAATGGTTTTGCATTCTGCAAAACTGATGCAGAGAAGAAATGACCATGGTGCACAGCATTCAAAACCATGGGCTTACTGTTGGCTGGAGACAAACATATGGATGCAAATTCTTGGTACCACTGATCTCAGAAGACCTGAGCTCTCTTGTGAGAATCAGGACTCTCTAGCAGCCAAGAATATTTTGAACACATAGCTGTACAAAAGCCTTACAAATATTCCATATAAATTCCCCACCAAAATCTGGGGGGGGGGGGAGTTAATAGTATTATTCCCGTTTTTTTTAGTAGACAAATAAACTGAAGTTTGAAACTTTTTATCTTGTCCAAGATCCCACAACTAGTAGTAGAGCCCAAATTTTAAATGAACCTTATTTTACTTCAAAGTTCATGCCCTGAACAGCTACATAATATAGGCAAATGAAGAGTCTTTGACATCGCTGTCTCCTAATGGATAAAATAGTAGTTTCCATCTTTTACTTAGCAGGCCAACACGAATAATTTATTGTCTATATGTGTTAGGGTCTGAGCAACTTTCCTGGGGTTCATGAAATGGCATCAGTAACTAAATAAAACTCCAAAAATTTAATGGACTGTGAGTATCTAAAAGTTTAAACAGATAAAAATCCCTATGTGGCCAGGTCAGAAGGAACATACCACCTCCCCAACCCCCAGGATATTAAGAATAGCACTGTTCCTTGGATACTTATTCTGAGAAAGGAGCTTTTTAACATCTGGCTCAGGTTCTTGAGTCAGCAAATAGATACACACACTCAAGGTATGCAAGGGAGAAACTATTAACCATGCAAAGCAGCCCCAAATGGCTTTTCTGATTATTTGTTAGCATGCAGGTGGCTTGGAGAAGAATACTGTGGCACTAGAATATTAGTTTTTGTAGTATGGGAAAATAATGACTTTTTTCCCCAGGAACTTACATTGGCCATAGATTTAGGCAGTAATTTGTTACAGGCAAGACATTGATAGGGGCTACGTTATCAACGTTAGAATCATCAAGAAATTCTATCAGAAGACACAATGTTTAAGTATAGGTCTAATTACAGCAATCATTTCTTTTTTGTTTCCTTTGCACAGATCCACTTAATCCCATCTCTTAGTGTGGGCACAAGCTGACAGTTGCATGACAAGGAATGTTTCCCTTTGTAAAAAACCCACTTCCTTTCTGTGTAGTTTTAGCCTAATTGAAATGTTTCCTATTAAGCTCAATCAAGGCAGCAATTATCTAATTACTCACTTATGCCTTTCCAGCCAAAATTTTGCCTAAGCTGGTACACTGGAATAAGAGAGAACATATTTATTATTGCTTTTACATTTTCCTGTTTGGCTTCAGACAATAATCATAAACATGTACTTCCAGTTCACCAGAACATATCTAATTAATACTGCTATTTTCTATAAAATTGTATTACTGCAAGCTATAGTGTGATGCCAAATGTGGCCCTGTCTATGAAATGCACTTTAAGACTTGTGGTTATGCTACATGAATGGTGTCGCTGGAGAAGGGTAATGAGGAAAGGGGCTAGTGAAAACAAATCACAAACATATATTCAATCATCTCAAAACCACAAGTTTTATGGCTTTAAAAATAAAAAGTGAATCACAGATTTAATTGAGAAAATAATTTTATAGCATCACTTTAAAGAAACATATATCCTGCATGTCTGGGTTTTCTCTTGATATAAATCCCTTAGGTCTCAAGATGATCACAACCAGTCAACAACACAGGTGGTCCACACTTTTTAGGTATAAATTAGAGACATATATCATTAAAACTAGAATTAATTTTAGAGTTAGTGACCCTATGAGGTCACTCCTGATTAACTCCATTTTGATTGAGGTTGTACCAAAGCAAAACAGACAAATTGGGTATGAGGGATTGCTATGTTCATTTCCAGACAATACACTTTATCGTTGTTTTCAATCATAAATGGAAACTAATGTGGAACAAATACAGCCCTGTGTGTGTAAAAAGCCCCAAAAAACTGTACTTCGATGTGAATTTATAAGGCGGGAAAGGAACACTTCATCAATTCCCTAAATGCAACCACTTAAAACTCCTTCGGCTATACTTGCCATTTACCCAGAAAACAACTCCACTAGACAGGAACTGCAAGAACAGAGTGAGTCCACAAGAAGATGAGGGTGCCTGCGTGGTCACTAAAGAGAAGAGCATTGTCTGCTTCACCTACACAGTCTGATGAGCAAGCCACACACAATATTAGTCACTGCAGGGATGAGTTCCCGGCAAAGAAGTTGCTTTCTTTCCTAACAACTGATTTGTCTCATTGATGACTTGCTAATAAATTAATAACTAGTTAACAAAACCTAAGTGGCCACATGCTGTGATTAGAAGAGATGTCTTTTCCCAAACCAGTAACTGTGTCATCTGCTTCACAATGTGGAAAAAATTAGAAGACAAAATGCAGTGTCTTGAAGGTGGTCACAGACTCGGCTTTTGTTCTGTTTACTCCTGTCAGGAGAGAACTGCAAAGGCGAAAGGCAGAGAAAAGGTGGAAACTGATCTTTTGTGCATATGAAGCGAACAAGAGATGTGGCATTTCTTTTACGCTCATCCTTGTTTAGGATTTTGGATGTTAGAAAAGTGTGTTCAATAAAATGACCATAAAATGGATTTTGTTTCATGTTCGCTTTGGAAAATTAAAAGTGAGTCTCAGCATTGTGTGTAGCTGGATCACATTCTCTACTGTTTTTCTTGTAGGCAGCTTTATGCACTTGAGCAAGGGACAGAATCCACTTTACACTCAGTACAGTGAGCATCCAAGTTATTAGGTGAACCTGCCATCATCGGCTGAGAATAAACCCAGAAAGTGAACATACTGCCCATCAGTCCAGATCTGCCCTTCTCTTACCCTAAGCCCTGGGATCTAGTGAAAGCCAGGTTCACTGATCCAATACCACCTTAGGACGACAGGCCCACGAACCTCCTGTTCGGTGCTTAGCAATAAACAAAAGCAAACAAGTCATTAAGCCAACATGGTCCTTATTTTCAACATTACTTGGTTCTTGAAATTTTCAAGTTGAGTTACCACTGCCTTTATCCCTCTTCCTTTTCACTAGTTCTCGTGTTTCTATCCTTCCTCCTCTGCAATAATTTAATAGAACTAATTATGCCTTTAAAAATAGTTAAATAAGCAAATGACTGAAGCTCTCTTTCCGTTTTCCCTGATGCTGGGTCAAGTGGCTCCTCAAGTTTGTCTGAAATGATACCCTTTTACGTCTGGCTGAGTCTTCTTGGGGATTATTTTTATGTTCTGTTACATTCACCAAAGTGTGTTATAGCAGTGGGGTTTTATTCAACTTAATGTAATAACTGGAAAATCTTGGGACCATGGGAATTTAACATTAGAAAAAAGTATGCTGCAAGTTATTCACAAGTGGGGATTCTTCACACATATTTGTCCTAAGTATTTTATTTTTAAATTCTTTTACTACTTGTATAATTTTAATATCTGTTTGATTTATTATTTATTTTATTCTAGTATCTACAACATTACTGCTTTTCTTCAGGTTTTTATAAAGCTTTGGCTTTGGCAGAGAAAACATAAGTAAGATAACTTTTATTCTAAAAGTCAAATTAATTGCTGATGCCTTTAAATGTTTGACTAGAGGTCATGGTGGGCTGTCAGTGATAAAAGAAAGCATTTGCTTTCCATCAGTCTATTAAGATTCTACAAATCAAAGCAAGTCAACACAAAGATCATCTACCGTGGAAATCTCTAATTAGTTAAGAGCTTTTCACTTGTCATTACCCAAGTTTAAAATAGAAGTCACGCAGCTTAAGGCATATAAAACATTATAAGCCTACACACTGGAATTACTTAGAAGCCTTTTTAAGAACACCAATGGGAAGCTGGAGAGAGGCCCCAGCAACTAAAAGCACTTGCCTTTTTTGTAGAGGACTGGTGTATGGTTCCAAGCACCCATACCCAATGGTTCACAACTTCCTGTAATTCCAGCTCCAACAAGGGACACAGCATTCTCTTCTGACCTCCTTGTGCACATACACACACAAAGGTGCACACACATAAATTTAAAAAAAGAATACCAATGGGCCCCAGTCCCAGAGATTCTGGTTTAACTGAACTGTGGAGTACTCAGATAAGAACTTAAAAACAAACAAACAAAAAACTTCCCAGCTGATTTTAGTGTAAGTCCCAAGTTGAGAAGCACTTCTGTAGACAAACACAACATATATACAACTAGCAGATTTATAGTTATGCTTTCTTGTGTCCTACCACTACTTTGAAGTGAAACAGAAAGTTCTATTCATTGATTCAGTCTCTCACCTATTCATTTGACATCCAGATAATTTATTCCTACTGTAGAAGTTACAAAATGCCCCTTTATTTCATTATCTAATTGGACTCAAAATCAAACAAAACATTCTCTTGCTAAACTACTGTAGACAACGAAAGATGAGGGAGAAATTTGGGATAAGTAGTTTGGAGAATAAACTAATGTAGCAAGCAGAATAAAGGGCCCTAAAGATGCACTGCCTTGATTCCTGCAACCAATGAAGGTTTCCTTACTTGACAAATCCAATTTTGTGACTGTGCTTAAATTGAGGAATTTGAAATGTAGAGATTAACTTGGATTGTTAAAGTGGGCCAAACCTAGTTACGTGTCTCTTTAAAATCAGATAAATTTTCTCAGTTGTGATAAGGGGAATTCCTGACTACAGAATAAAGACACCGAAAATTATACACATGTAAAAAGGAGACCAAGGGCCAAGGACTTCTGGAAACCTCCAGAAGGTAGAAAGGACAGCACAGTACACTCTCCTGAAGCTACCAGAAAGGAAAGCACCCTTCAGACACATGTCTGCCTTCTGACGGAATAATAAGATATAAGTGTGTGTAGTTTTAAGTTTTTCAGGTTTGACAATCTGCTGAAGCAGCAATAGAAAAGCAGCCCACACCCTGGCAGCAATTCTGGATCTTGAGTCTTCAGATTCAGCAAAGAGAAGCAGACTCAAGAGCTCCAGCTATCGTGTGTGATCGGCCACAACACTGCTCTACAGTCCATCTTAGTGTTAGTGCAGAAACAGGACCTTCCACAGCCTGCTCCCAGCAAGAGGTTAGACCAGCAGGGATACTGACGTATTCAAATCCTCTTCTGATTGTTTTGTTTTGAGGAATCTCTAATGTCCCTTCCTTCTTGCCATCCTTCAGTTATGTAAAAAATACAGACCCCTTGTCTGAAAATTCTTAATATTTAATGACAGCAATAGCAAAATATCTTAGCTTGAGCTTCTGTAACATAATACCATAGACTGGATCCCTTAAAGATTATTTCCCACAATGATAGAGGTTAGACGTCCAAGGTCAAGGCGCTAGTAGGTCTGGTATGTGGCAAGGACACAGTTACTGGTTTTCAGACTATGTCTTCCCGTCCTCACATGAAGGACAGCAGGGAATGAGCTCTCCTGTACCTTCTGTACAGGCACTAATTCTATACATTCTGTACTCTAGTGGTCTAAGTGATTTACCAAAGACCCCCAACTTCTAATACAATTACATTGAGAGACAGGATTCAACATCAATCTGGGGGAGGGGTAAAAAGAATCCATAATACACACAATTAAATCTTTGGTTCTGACCACTGGGTCCACTGCATCTGCACACATATCTCACATATGACATTGGCTTTGATTTCATCTAGTAAAATGCTTGCATATCTGATATCATTTTGGTGTCTGCTTGGAGAACTCCCAAAGAGGACATTAGCTGATAAAACTAGCTCCTTGGGACATCAAAACTGACTGTAATCAAGGATTAGGAATCAATGAGTTTCACTTTGCCCCTTTGAGTGTTGCATACAGTTTTAAAATTACTTTAATGACTGAAGCTTGTTTGCAACATATAATACATACTAGATTGGAGAAGCAGTACAGGTTTTTGAGCCAAACCCATTGAGAAAAAAAATTACACAGTAAGAATTGAAGCTGTGATTATAATACATTATCCAAAATAAATACCAAGAAGAAAACACAGCAGAAAACTCACAAACACACACTTTCACTTTGGATTTGAAGAAAAGGTTGGAAAACAACTCAAAGTCTACTTAGAAGAAAGGACAGAAATCTTCTACTTCTGCCTGCAAGTCTAAGTGCAATTATTTTGGAATGGACAGTGTTTTCAAATATTTGGTAAGCTTGAATATCAATGCAAAGTTTTGCAGCTATTAGCAACCAATTGAGACCTCAGAAAACTGGACTCTAAACTCTGAAGACTATTTCAGAATTGGTCTTCAGAAAGACAAATTCAAAATGAAGCATTTTGAATTCATTCAAAGTAAGTGATTTATTCAGGTCTGTGAGCCTTCACATTAGTATCGTTTATTTTTCCTCTCTGTATTGTGCCTGAAAGTGTTTATATTTTCAAGTCTCTACAAAAGAAGCAATTTGCTTGTTAGTCCTGTCATTGGGACTTGTTAAGGCATTATAGGTGACAGTTTTTAAAAAACTAAAATGAAAAATTCAGTTGCTAACAAATGTGCAAATATAGTCCCAGCCTCCATAACTGGCTGGGAACAAGGTCTGGAATGGAACCGGAGTCTGAGTATTCGTCCCATTCCTTGTGTACCACTTCTTGAAGAGGTCCATTTTTCACTGCTATAACATAATATATGATGTTGGGAACTTATGAAGAAAAAATGTATTTATTTTTATTGTTTGTTTAGTTCACAGTTTTGACGATCGCAGAGCATGGTGCCAGCATTTGTCCAGTTCTGAGAAGGAACCACCTTTGGCTACTAATAGGTGAGGAAGACCTGATCTTCTTTGAGTGAGAGACTCTAGACAGGCTGACTAGACCCCAGTGGATGAACTTGCACTGAGGGATGTCAGGAGACACTAACTTGTCTCGATAGGCCTTAACATAAATGACAGAATGTATGAAATCCAGTGGGGGGGCCTACGGGAAGGTCCCATTGTGGAAGGGGGTATAAAGATGGTCAAGATGTTGTGTATAAAATACAAAAAAATTCAATTAAAAAAAAAGATTTTATCAACTCCCAGCAACACCACATTGCTTCCTCTGGGGGATATACACAAACAAAATCCAAACCGTAGCATTGCCTCTGAGTTTACCATGAAGAGCCAGGTTACAGTCTATACTTTTTGCAACATCAAGTCAGTAGATTAGCATATGTTAGTCTGATATATTCCCGTTAACAGTGCATAAGTCTGACCACCATACTGATTCCCACAGGTGCCACAAGCAAGCTAATAATTTGGTTCTTCCAAACTGATGTTCTTTAAATATTAACATAATCTTGATGGGAACTGAGAACCATGGTGGGGTGGAGAGAAGGGGGATCATCACAATCTCCCCTTATACACTCTCAGGCTGCTGTCCTCAGGAGCCCTCACCTCTTATCTGTTGTTATTATAGACCACTTGTGGCCTCTTTGTAAGCAATTCTCCATAAAGGTGACTTTTAAGGAAAGTGTTCATACACTAGGTAACTAAGTGGCCTTGCTCTTAATCCCACACAATAAACTGTCTCTGAGTGCACTTCCTCCTCTACAGTTTGAAGAGGGGAACAACGGGGGAAAATGAAGTCACCTAAGCATGATGTCTGAAGATCTCTAACTCAGGTTTCTCTTTTTATTTGTCACCACAAAAGTTAAAATACGGAGAGAACGCGAATGTATTTTGAGCACAAAACTAGAACTAGAAGGTAAACTAGAGCTGTAGACATAGAAATGATGAGAGATGCATATTTAGAGCTGATACCCATAGGGGGAATAGTTTTTAACATATCAGATTCTGAGCCTTTCACATTCCCTGGGACAAGAATGCTAACAGGACATAGGTCATAATTCTGTGTCCAAGCCATGCCAGCCACTACAAATTATGCCAACTCTCTTTTCTCTCAGTAACTATGATGCTGTGTGAGTTGTTGGTCTTCTTCCTCACTTGGTAGGTTTATCAGAAAACTCTCTAGAGAAATTCTAGTCCCTTGGAGAATTTTCAGAGAGGTTTTGCATTCCAGATAGAGTCTGCACATTATCCAAATATCACGATGTCAGCTGTGGCACTGTGAGCACTCTTTTAGGTAGGTCACAGTGAAAAGGCAGAGTGACTCTTGTCACTAACCAGAGCATAGATCTGAAGACGTGGCTGGATTAGAGTTTGAGGAAGAGTATTACTTGAAGGGACTTTGGGGAAGTTACTAACCACTGCAAGTCTAAACTTCCCTATCTGCAAAAGAAGAGTGACACTGTTCTGGAGGGTTGTTTTGAAATAGGAAGATGTATCTGGCACAATGTCTGGCACATAGGAAGCGGTGAATAAGGTGTGCATTATTGGGGGTTTGCTTTTAAAGTAAAGAATGAAATACACAAAAATTCAATAAAAAATATACGTTTGAAAAAAGTTTAAAGAGTGTAATTTGAATCCCAGGTTACCAAAACTATATTGTGTTTCTTCTGCCATGATTTTCCCATCTGTAGCAAGAATGAGTATTTATATTAGACCATCAACTGGGGTAAAAGAAAAACCAGCAAAGACGAAGCACAAAATGTTTTGAAATAAACTAATTGGATGAAGATTAAATTCGAGTTTTTCTAAGTCTGCAGTTTTTAGAAATGCACAATTGCTGGTATATCTTTTCTAGAAGCCTAGTATAGAAAAGTGTATATTTCTAGGAATAAAAAAGTAGCTATATAAAAGTTGTCAAAGTTAATATTTTATGTTTGGATTCTGTAATTATTAACCTTCTGCTATGAGAACTAATAGATTAATGTAGAATGAAAATTTCTGCAGTATCATTAGGACTCATAGAGTCTTAAAATTATAAACAATTGCTTCTTAAATCATATCTCCTGGTGGTCCTACAAGCAAAAGGAAGCTTGATGCTAACAATAGGGAGGGGTGTGGGATTCTCAAACCTGCCATCAGGTACTCTGCCATTCTTAGAGAAATCTGTAACTATTAAAATAACTTACAGAGCTGAAGCTACAGCTCACTGGGAGACACTTGCCTAGTACATGAGGCCCCTTGTGAAATCCCCAGTATAGCACTCAAAGAAGCAACATAAAATAATTGTTTTATGCAAACAGAAGACTTGAAACCATAGGTCTACATCTCTGCCCTCAAGGCTCATAACCTCTATGAGAAAAAACAAAAATAATGGATAATTTATAATATTATCCTTCTTCTCATTATTGATCCTGTCACCCAGTGACATCCAGGACCCAGCTATACTTTTCCTCAAGGCTTTTACAGGTTCCATGATCCGCTCGAGTAACAAAACTTTTTTTTCTCCATCAGCCTTTAGGTATTGCTTATATCGCCTGTTAACATGTGGGACACTGTGCTGTTGGGAAATCAACAGGTCAATGGTTTTGAAACATGAGTTTCTCCTCTCTAGAGAGAACTTTCTTAGCTTCCATTTTTCCTACTTTTTCACTTCCACCTAAGACCAATAACATAATATCATAGCTAATGATTATTAACGCTTACTATAGTACAGGTACTTGTTTAATATACACAGCAACTCTAAGATGTAAATATTATTGCAGGTTGGGCATTTTTTATGTAAAATTTAAAACTGGAACTGCTCCAAATTCAGAAATGCTTTCAGTGTTCATATGACTCCATATGTGGAAAAATGCACACCTGACTTCATGTGACAAGATGCAGTCAAAACATGACTTCATTAAAAATACTATATAAAATTACCTTCAGGGTATATGTGAAACCAATAAATTTCATGTTTAGTCTTAGATCCCATCCCCAAGATACCTCATTATATGAATGCAAATATTCCAAAATCTGAAAAACATTTGAAAGACAAAACATTTCCGGTTCCAAGCACTTTGAACAAGGGATATTTAACATGTCTTCTGCAAATTTTAAAATGAAGAAACCAAAGTTCAAAGAAGTCAAGTCCAAAACCAGCTGCGCTGCATAGTTTCGGTTTTCAGCTTCACACCTGGGAAGAGAGAACCTCAACTGGGGAATTACTTCTATCAGATTGGCCTGTGAGCATTTTCGTGGTTTTGGTGAGTGGCGTGGGAGGACTCAGTCTGCTGTGGGTGGTACCACGGCTGCGCAGGCGGTCCCGAGTTGTATAAAAAGGTCGGATGAGCACAGGCCAGTGGAACAAGGCAGCAACGCGGCACTCCTCCAGCGTCTGGACTTTGGTTCTTTCCCTGGGCTCCTGCCGTGTCTCTGTTTTATGATGAACTGTAAGATGAAGGTAAAATAATCCCTTTCTTTCCTCCCCAAGTTGGTGTTCTCATTGTTTTATCTCAACAACAGAAACCAAACTAGGATACCAGTTAATATTGGCATAGCCTGGTTCCCAATCCAAGCCACCCAAGCTTTTAACCACCATACAATATTATTTCCTCAACTACTGTTTCCACCATTATCCTGGCTGGTCTTCATTCTCCCTGCCTCATAGCATTTTATAGCTAGTGTCATCTCTTAGTTAATGTTCTTGTTAATAACAGAGTCATCCGTATTCTTTGTTCAGGCAATGCAGTCACCTGATCTAGCAAATCTTCATTATTTTGTCTGTCGGTGCTTCACTTGATCTCGACATCTGAGTCAGGCCAGACAGTCTTGAGCAGGTCTTCACAGATGCTCAGCATCAGCTATTAACGACTTGCTATTGCATGTTGGGTAAAATAAAGCAGAGGATAAAAAACAAGTCTTTGGAGCACGTTCAGGTTTCATAGACTGTATTATCAACTTTTCAGTTTAGGCAATTAGCCTCTTAGTGTCTCTTTACCTCATCTAGAAAATAGGGATAACATGCTGCTGTAAGCAAAAATATAGAGTGTTGATAAATCACCTTGTTGTGATGTGCTCAACTTGGTATGCTATTTGAATGGTTATTAGCCTCTCCTGAAGTCTGCTGCTTGTGTGAAGAGGAGCCTTATTCAAGAACTTATAAACAATGGCACCAAAACAATCAGGCAAAGAAATAAATGGAGAAAAAAAGTGATAAACAGAAGAAGATATGTCTCAGAAATTATTCAACCCAACGTTCCATCATTTTCTTTTTAAATTTTTATTGATGCTTCAAGAATTTCATATGATGCATTTTGATCACATTCAGACCCTCTCCTTCATCTCTATTCTCATCCTACCACCCCCAACTTTGTGTCTGCAAGTATTATGTTTCTCTCTTTAAAGGTCTCTCAAAGTCTAATCTGTGTTCCTCAAATGCTCATCAGTGTGGCAACTGACAGCTGCTGGGAAATGAAGAGCCAGTTTTCTTTCAGGGTGAGAACCCTGGTATGTTGACCAGACTTGAAGGGACAGACCCACACCAAAGAGCTTTCGGGAAACACAAATTATACTCAGTTGAAGGGGACGGAAAGATTGTAAGAGGCAGAAGTGGTAGATGACTACAAGGAAGCCATATTTGTCTGGATACCACAGGGTAGTTGCACATATGAATCCACAGCTTTCATAACAGCACGTACAAAGCTGGTACAAATTCAGGCCAGACAAAAACTCATCATTGACTGGGGAGGTGGACAAGAAGGCCAGGCCACAGTCATCATTTTCTTCAAAGACAGAGAAATGAGCCCTGGCTCCTCAATGTATCCTCAAGTCAGAAAGTACTGGGGGAAAAAAAAAAATAAAAGAAAGGAAAAAATAAAGAAGGTCAAAGTGATGAACAATTAACTCAAAAAAAGAGGGAAGCCTTAGAAGATTCCTCACTTTTACTGATTGGCATTTGACCTCTCTGGAAGAAATAAGCTGGAAGAGAGAGCACAGCCTCTCATAGGAAAGCAGGCAGCGCCTGAACCACAGGACAATTTGTTCTCAGAACTAGAACCAAAGCAAAGTCAGCGAAGGACTATGTTGTGGGAATCCTGATGATAAACACATTCAGGATGAAAGAAGGAGCTCCTCCCCAATACTGTGGGCACAAAAATTGAAAACAGGATGATGTAATTGTGAAAAACAGAACAATCCTGGATTCAGCTACATACTTCATCTCTTCTAAGAGTCAGACACTGAGAACAGCTGCTTCCTGGTAGAACTTCTCTCCAGGGAGATGCTTTCCAGTGAGCATTCCGGAGAGCAAGGAGGGAGAGAAGACTGGAGGTAAGACAGAGGTGGCTTCCTGTAGGAGGAGATGTTTTATGCTTAGCTGTGAGGGAAACTGAGTGCAGTGATGAAAAGACTACATTTGTCACAAATACATAGGACTTCAGTATATGCATGAGATTAGAAGTAAAACTCTTGATTGGTGAGAAAAAAAAGATTTAAAATTATATACTTAAAACCTTTATAATGTGTTTTCATCCATGTTGCATCTCTAAATGTAATACAGTCACTCATGCCTAAAACAACCACAGGAGAGTCTGTTATTGCCATTCAACTAATGAGAAATCTGTAGAACTCAGGGTGAGCTACTTTGCCCGGGGTTACAAAAATAAAGCCAGCTTCAACACCAAAATTCCTTTCTCTGGATTTCCCACCAAGATAATGTCTGCCTAACCATTTTCCCAAAGTGTGATCCCTGGGACAGTAAGTTCTGCGGACTGACTTATTGTGAAGAACCTCACTTATTGTGAGGGTTCTTAGCATTGTGAAAATGATGATAAATACAAAAAATTTCCAAGTGGGTGATATAAAATGGACTTTTTATCAAAATTATTTGACTCTAGAACTATTGCAATGTGACTTAGAGTAACTTGGAATGTACTGGAAAATACTGCACCAACGTGTATTGAGTCAAGCAATAAGTTAGAAAGGTTTTGGTATGGGCAGAGAAACATAAATGTGAAGTTGATTATGAAAAGGTGAATCTGGAATAATCTACCTGGAGCAATATGCCAATAAGCAGGAAGGGTATCAATAGTAACCTAAAGCCTGAATAAGTGTACTTCATTGAGGACAATTTAGATATAATGTCCACAGATAATACTTAGTCAAACATGACAGAGAAGGACCTATTTGCATCTGACAAAAACAACCTCTTGAAATATAAAAAGAGTTCTTGTAACTTAACAATAAGAAAATGAACAACCTAGCTTAAAAAATGAACCAAAGATCTTAAGAGATGCATCACCAAAGAAGATATACAGATGGCAAATATGCATATTAAAATATACTTTCAAACCTGTTTTAAAAGGGAAATGCAGATTGACACATCAATGTTCCATTATGCAAAGAATGGTCCAAATCCAAAACACCAACAATACCAAACAGTGGCAAGATTGGGAGGCAACAGGAATCTTTATTCATTGTATATGATTCATGTTATAGCTGCTTTGGATGACAATTTGGTAATTTGAGACACATGATTCATCAAGCTCTCTCACTGGTATTTACCACTTAAAAGCACAAAGGATCTGAAAACACAAAAACCTTCATGCAGTTTTTAAAGTAGTTTTATTCATAACTACCAGAACTGGAACCAGGTGAAATATCTTTCAGTAGATGAATGGATTTATTGTTAAAAATCAAAAAGTTAATCAGGCGTGGTGGCAGCACTTGGGAGGCAGGGCAGGCAGAGCTCTATTAGATCAAGGCCAGCCTGGTCTATGCAGTGAGTTCCAGGTCAGCTGAGGCTACAGGGAGACCTTTCTCAAACTCCATACCAAGAAAAAGAGTAAGTCATGAAGAGATAGGATGGGCAGACATGGTAGTATATGCCTATAATCTCAGCACACGGAAGGCAGAGACAGAAAAATTGCAGCAAGTTTAAGGCTAGCCTGGACTACATAGTGAGTTCTAGGACAGTTAGGACTACATACTGAGACCCTGTCTCAAAAGAAAGGAAGGAAGGAAGGTAGGAAGGAAAGGAGGGAGGGAAAGAAGGGAAGGATGCAAAGAACCTTAAATCCGTATTATCAAAGTGAAAGGAATCAACCTCAGAAGGTTACATAAATAAATGATCTGTTTATAAGCACTCTGGTGAAGGCAATCTATGCAGACAGGAAAAGATCAGTCGTTACTGGGGCTGTGAACTGGAGGGGAGTTGAACTGGGGGGCGGAGGAGTGTGCAGAGGATTTTTAAGTATCCCCATATGATATGCTAAAAACAGAACGTGTCATTTTACATTTTTTAAAGCCATCAATTGTACATCAGCAGTGAACCTAATGTAAACTTGAGACTTTGGGTGATTAGAGGGTATCAGTGCAGGTTCCTCAACTGTGGAAGCCCCTCTTTTATATGGGATTTTGATATTTCTGGGAAGACAGGCACAGGCGAAACCAGGAGGAAATCTCTGTACCTCCCTTTCAATTTTATTATGAATATAAGATTGTTCTTTAAAAGTAAAGACTTTAAAAGCACAGGCTGTTGAATCAAAGCTGAGGAGAAAGCATGCAAATAGGAAAGAAAACAAATAACAAAAGAGTCAAGGCCTTACATTAAGATCTTAGATTTCAGGCTGGTGCTGGGCATGGTGGCACAGGCCTCAGCACTTGGGAGGCAGAGGCAGGTGGATCTCTATAAGTTCAAGGCCAGTCTAGTCTATGTCATGAGTTCCAGGCCAGCTAGAGCTACAGGGAGACACAGATCTTCCTCAAAAAGATCAGAGGGCGGAAAAAAATCCTAGATCGAAGGTTCCAGAAATGTTCCGGTTGCTCTTGCAGAGGAACCAGGTTCAGTTCCCACCCACAGGGTATATAAAAGTCATCTGGAATTCCAGTTCCAAGGGTGTTCAATGCCCTTTTCTGGCCTCCATGGATATTGTACTCATATGGTACATTTATAGACATACATACAAAACACTCATACATAAAATAAAAATGTAAAGTTTTTTTTTTTTTTTTTTTTGGTCTTTTTGAGACAAGGTCTCATTTGTAGCCCCAGCTGGCCTGGAACTCACTATGTAGACAAAGCTGGACTTGATCTCACAGAGATCTGCCTGCCTCTGCCTCCTAAGTGCTGGAATTAAAGGTGCATGCACCACCATGCCCAACATTTTTATTTTTTAAAAGCTCTTTGAATCACTTTGAATTGACTTTTGTGAAGAATGAGCCATATGATTCCTGTACATGTATATATCTAGTTTTCCCAGAAGCATTTGTTGAAGAGTCCCCTCCCCCATGTAGGTTTTTGAAACCTTTGTTGAAACTTAGGGTACTGTAGCTATGTGGGGTTATTCTGGGTCCTCTAGTCTAGCCCATTGGTCTACAGATATCACTCTTCTTTACAGATAAATAAAACTCCATTGCATATATTCAGTACATTTTATTTATTCATTAATCTGTTAGGGGACATCTAGGCTGGTTTTTTTTCCTGCCTATAGTGAATAGTGTAGCTAACAATGAAAATGCGAATACCGGTGACTAGGCATCTCTAGGACGCCGACTTAGTCTGTGAGTATAGGCATCTCTAGGACGCCGACTTAGTCTGTGAGTACAGGCATCTCTAGGACGCCGACTTAGTCTGTGAGTATAGGCATCTCTAGGACGCCGATTTAGTCTGTGAGTATAGGCATCTCTAGGACGCCGACTTAGTCTGTGAGTATAGACCCAGGAATGGCAGAGCTGCATCATTTTGTAGTTCTGTTTCTAAATTTTTGAAGAAGGTTACTGATTTCCATAGTGTCTGCTCCTGTTTACACTCCTATAGGCCATCAATAAGGATTCTTTTCCTCTACATTTTACCAGAATTTGTTGTCATTTGTTTCTTGAAATGTTTCTAGCCATTCTGAATGGGGTCAAATTGAATCTTAAAGCAGTTTTCATTTGCATTTCCCTGATGGCTAAAGATGTTCAGCATTTTTTTTCAACTATATATTGTACACTTGCATGTGTGTGTATGTGAAAGAGAGAGAAAGAGAGTGATAGAGAAAGAAAAAGAGAGAGAGAGGAAAAGAGAGCGAGGGGGAGAGAGAGAGAAATTTCTAGTCAGTTCATTGACCCATTTATCAATTGGATGATTTGGAGACTTATGTATTTAATTTTTGCAGTTCTTTCTATATTCTAGATATTAATTTCTGTTTGATGCATAGTTAGCAAATATTTTTTAACCATTCTGTAAGTTCTCTCTTCATTCTGGTGACCTTTTCTTTTTCTGGGCAGAAGTTTTTTTAATTTCATGCAGTTTCATTTGTCACTTCTTAGGGATTCATTCCTAGGTTACTAGAGTCCTTTTCCAGCAAATCCTTGCCATACCTATATTTTGCAGTTCTTCCTCTGTGTCTCTCTCTTTGTGTCTCTCTGTCTCTATCTTTCTGTGTGTATGTGCATGAGCACATGTGCATATGTCCTGAAATTAAAATGGAGGCAATGAAAAAGAAGAAAAGATTTTAGAGGGGGAGAAGGATTGTAAACAAGAGGGGAATGGAATGCTTGTGACATGAATTGGGGCCATTTGAATGGATGAGGAGATCAGCAAGAGGAGACAGGTGGGGGAGGGCAGTGGGGAAAGGGGATTAAAAAGTTTTACTGACGTACATGCATGAAAATGTCATAATTAGGCCCATTACTCTGTATACTAACTTAAAAATTAATTTAAAGATAGAAAAAAGAACCCGAATGGTAGAGACAAGTGAAAAGTTTGTTTCTAAGTTTTTAGAAGCAGATAGTATGAATGCTCATTGAGAAAGCAAGCAAACGACAACAAATCACATCTTAGTTACAAGATTTACGTAGCATTTATTTCCCTTTATCTAGCTTCTCCCACTCAAATGTAAATGAGATTTTATAAACACATGCATACAACACGTATATATACTACAAAGAAAAAACAAACTTTAGCCTAAGCCACTGCCTAAATGTAATCTTCTTATCTCAATTGCCTCAAAACATGAAAATGTCACATTTTATAATTTTTCCTATAAGTAATTTCTGGTTTTTTGGAAGGCACACATGATATAATTAGAAATGACATAAAAGATTATGAATTTCGTTGTCCAGTAAGCAGATACTTATTGATATTCATCAAGTGGAAATCATAGCACAAAACATAATGAGATTCCAGCTCCTGAGTTCACAGACAGATACAGTGCAAGGCAACAAGAAAAAAAACACAGTAAGGACAGTAAAGAACATGATGTGTTTTGTGCAACAAACTCGTGGCAAGTTGGGGTTTAAATGCAGAGAGCTCAGCTTCAGTTGAGCTTTGTGCTCAACTGTTTCTTTCCTCCTTGCTTTCTGGGATTGGTGGACATGTGCAATTGCTGAAAATTCATCAAACTGCACAGTTAAAACATGAACTGTTGTGGGGTGGAGTAATGACCCTGCCGTGAAGATTGCAGAGGATGGAGTTCAGTTTCCCGCACTCGTGTCAAGCAGCTCACATCCATATGTCAATGCAACTCCAGGGGTCTAATGCCCTCTTCTGACCTCTGTGGGCACTGCGCTCACATGTACAGACCCACACATAGACACAACACATACATACATAATTAAACATAAAATTTAAAAACAAATTTTCTTGAGGTTATTCATTATTAAAGTTCCTCCTTCAAATACTACAGATCCTCCTGACTGCCAAACAACCAGGAAATATTTGTATTTGCTTTGTGTGACACATCAACCAAAGTCAATGTAGAGAATGTACTCGCTAAGATTAATAATCTGTTCTCTTGAAAGCATGTGGCAGTAAGCAGTAGGCTGCAAATTCTCTTAGAATATGTTTTATCAACTATGATTAACTCATTGCTGCCACATGTTCTGTGGAGCAAGCAGTGCAACGACATTTTGAGAACAGCAGACTGAAAGAGGCATTTGATGGTAAAGCAAGTAAATAAGCAATTTAAGTAAATAGGCAGTTTTTATTTCCCAGAAACAACCTGTAGCCACCCACCAAATTCTATTTTAAGATTTCAGTGCTTATGGAAAAAAACTATTGAGTGACAACTATTATTTATAAAAGACCCTATAAAGGGTATTAAAGATGTCAAGAATGTTTTATCTGCTAACCCAAATTCTGTCTCAGACAGAAATAAAAGTGGTTACAGAATGAACACATGTCTTTCATGTTAATGCAGTATTTGAGAGCACCTGGGCCAAGGTTATGTGTTAAGTCAATGAAAATATATAATTCATGGGGTAATGGAAAAAGTCGCTAGACAGGAAGATGGATGGATTGAACATTTTCTGTGTCACCAAACAGCTAATGATCAGGTAAACACCTCTGAGCAAAATAAAATCCAGAATTGTTCTAGTCACCCTCTGGCCACCTCCAGCATCTGCTGTGAGTGGCCATGAGGCTGTTAGGGGCCCTTCCAGCCTGGGGTCTTCGCACAGGGCCTCCTATGTTTATCATCTCACTGAAACAGAAACACTTGCTATGGGGAAATTGGTACTGGGTAGAGCAGTGAGGACTCAGACAAGATCTGCTGAGTCTAAGGTCATGTCTTTGTCTGTGTAACTGCCTAATGTTAAAACAGCTTCACTGTCTTCTTAATAGAAAGATCAAGGCCAGGGAATTCATTGTGATCCACATCTATCCCTTTAGATCCCTAGTCTGGATCTTGACAAGCTATTTATTAGGAAGCAGGGCCTCTTCTTGATCCACACTTGCCTAAGATCATAAGATACCTTGTTTCCAGAATGGTACCATCTAAATTACCCTATGTAGTTTCTTGGTCATTTTCCCTATATTTTTCACACACACACACACACACACACACACACACACACACACACACAAACACAAACACACACACCATGGCAGAAAGAATTCTCAAGAAAGCAAGTCCTCAGGATTCACTCACATTGATGTTCATCCACAGAAGCTGAAGAAGCACTTCAAACCTTTTATTTTTGGCTTTTGATTCCATCTGTAGCCAATGTGGCATCTTGTTGGATTTCCTTTACTTGCTCTCTAAAAATCTTGTATTAGTGCATCATACTTTATTAAACAGCCATAATTGAATAATATAATGTTTAAAGGTTTGAAAGATATGGCTTAGGGCTAGAGAGATGGCTCAGTGATTAAGAGCATTGGCTTCTCTCTCAAAGGACCCAAGCTCAGTTCCCAGCACCCACGTAGAATGGTTCATAATGGCCCATCCAAGGAATCGATGCTCTCTTCTGGCCTTTGTGAACACGCATACCCATGTGATATACATGCTCTCACACATGCACATACACATAAATATATATATAAATCTAAAAAGAGAAGTGCAGAATATGTAACATAAAACATAAAAACATCTGTTAAGATCTGAGTTTATGCAGTTATTATATATGTTACTTTTTAGAACACTTACTCATGGATTAAATTTGTTTTCTGTATATTTTACAATGTACATTCTCTTTGAATCAATGTTATATAACTTTCCATGTCTACATACTGTGTTCAAAGTGAAGAATTTTTTCAAAGCTACACATTCCGAGTCAATGCATGCGGAATTAAAGCACACTACACAACTAATGAAGAGACTATAACATGAAACACAAAGAGGCTGAACCTTGCCTATGACTGTAAACAAAGCACGTGGTATTGTAGTCCATTACGGTCTTTGGTTTTGGTTTAAACTTTTTCTTCTTCAAAATCAAGTCCATCAAGTAATTGTGAGGAAGTTTGGGGGTAACAATGAGAAGAGTTATAGGGAGACTCGGAAAGATGGGAGTAATGCAAATGCAATGCTCATGTATGGAATTCTTTTAAAAATATTTTATTTATTTATTTTATGTGTATGAGTGTACTACCCACATGCAGGTAAGCGCATCCATGTCATGCAGTGCCTGTGGAGTTCAGAAGAAAGTGTCAGATCCCCTGGAACTGGAATTATGGACAGTTGTTAGCTGCCTTATTGGTGCTAGAAATTGAACCCAGGTCCTCTGCAAGAGCAACCAGTGCTGTTAATGACTGAGCATTCCCCTCCAGTCCCTCATGTATGGAATTCTTAAAAAATTGTTTTTAACTAAGTCCATTATCATGTGTAAATAACACCATAGCTTTCTAAAGAATAATTCGTTAGATAATGGTAAACTAATATCATTCCTGGTTCCAACCCATCAGTCATCCTAAAGCTTTGAATAAGATATGAGTGCTAGGGGCTAGAGAGAAAGCCAGCAATGAAGAGCTCTAGCTGTTCTTCCAAAGGATGCACTTTAGTTCCCAATTTGTACGTCAGGAGGCTCACAACTGCCTGTAACTATAGCTCCAGGGGATCTAATGTCCTATTGTAGTCTCAAGAGCAGAGATAGATAGATAATAGATAGATAGATAGATAGATAGATAGATAGATAGATAGATAGATGATAGATAGAGATAGATAAAGATAGATAGATGATAAATAGATAGATAGATATAAAAATTTAAGAAAAATAAACAAGCACCATTGTATGTACTGTATAGGACTGTCCTCACACAGACAGCCTCCACCTCCCAAAGCTTGGTTTTGCCTGGGGTCTAAGGTATCACAACTGAGCTAATTAACTGTTCATGCACTGTCCCTCCCCAAGGAAGGGAAGGGGAGGGAGAGCCAAGGGACCCTCACCTCAGAGTCCAGCCGCACCTCCCAACCAACCAGTCAGCCTTAGTTGCACTTGGTATGGGGTAGGGGCTAAGGGCATGTGGTCTGGAGAACCCTAAGGAGGCTCTCTTGCCATTTTGTGTGGCTATGGGGAAGCCATTATCCATACCTGGATGAAGACTTTCCAGGAAACACCCACACTCCTGTAAATAAACTATTACCCACTGCGCTGTCAGTAAGCTCAGTAAACTCATTGGTTTCCCAGACTTCAGTCTGGCAAAATCTTACCGTGGTTTGCAGTTGGAACCAAGGGAGGGGACAGGCATTGTTTACACCCCACTGCACCTCCCAGAAGGAATTTTAACAGCATGTGAAATAATGCAACTTGTTCAAACAAAAAGTTTCTGTTTAAGTGCAGCTATGTAAATATGTTAACACATTTGTAAACTGTGAGCTTTTCCCACCGTTGTGCCATTTACAATAACTAGCTGGCATTTGTCTTCTTTTCAAACTTATTATAGTAATCTCAAATATTTAATAAAAATGTTATAATTAGTTACAACCTTTTATTTTGAAGTATAATAGTACTATTTTCCTTTCCTTATATGAAGCTGAAACCTTAAAATAATATGTAAGTATACATCAACATATACGCATACTGTTATTAAACAGATTGCTTCAATACAGTCATGGTGAAAAGATTTGCCAGTGTTTTAAACAGATCTATTAGAAGAGGCCATGTAGTATCAGCTGTTAGGGTGTTCGCTGTAGTAGCTGAGAGGAAGAAAAACAACAAAACTATTCTCATTTCACTTATCAAACCGTTGATTTTCTAAAATGCCACTCTAGAACCCCAAATACCTTAATTTCTCTAAGTCCTATTTTCCCCAATATTTTACTATTTCTAAAATTTAGATTGTCTTACAAGAATACATACATTTTACAGTAGTTTATTTTAGAAAACAATGTCAGATCTGAAAAGTGATAGATATTAAGAATCATGGAAATAAACTAAATGTTATTATTCATTCAGAGAAATATACATTCACTACTTTTTAATGTGTCATTTCTTCCAGTAATACTTAAGGTTATTCTTCACCCAGCCCAAACTGGAATCTTTTCAATTTCCTAAAGTAAAGAAATAGTATAACCTTGGGCCCAATCAATTATTACTTAACAATGTGAAGACACCAAGAATGATTTAGAGATTAACAGAATGATGGTAGAGACAAAGAAACACATACTGAAAAAATAATAATATAAGTTGCCAAGTTGACAGTATGAATTATCTGTTCTAGCAGTGTTCTCTCAAGGTGACAGACTTGTTCAGAGAATTGGCCTCGCTTTAGCTTTGCCAGATGACATGCTGTACTTTTAGAAATTGATCATGCAAAAGCCTTGGCAAAAAGTTGTATCAGGTGGCTTGGGATTTATTTTGGCATTGAAAAGCCAGAATTTTTAGGCCAATGAGCATGTTTTGCCCAAGAAATACCATTTCTCTAGAAAAGCAAGCGAGGGGAAATATATCCATCCATCTTCATTTCACTAACACAGTTTTAGAGAAGAAATGATCAATAGTTTATTAAGGTATCCATTCATTCATCCTTTCGACAAAATCATGATACAGGGCATATTTTTAAATAGACCAAATTCCACTTAGAACATATAACATCAAGGATTCCTCACTTACTACTGCGTATTGTAAATTACTTGTCTTGACAAGTGTTAATGAAACCCTAAACATCATTTTTCACTCACCATCTTCAAGAAAATTATGATGCCAAAAGGACCATGAAACTTTTTGAATTGATTGCCTAAAATGGATCAAAGAGACTGTCACCAATTCGTGACTCTTCTCCTCGCTCCAAATATTATTTCATGTATTCTTTGCCCCACAGCTGTTTATTCTGCAGATTTACTGAACTGTGAACATCTGTCTCATATATCTCTATCCAATACTGTGTATAAAATATACAAATTAAATATAAATAAGATCTTGACACTGCTTTGTCTTCCTGCAGCCTGATTTACAGGGGGAGTTGTAGCCACTGCAAAAGGGATCTGCAGCCCTAAACCTAACAGTTGCCTGCAACAACTAGAATCAAATAAGTAGAAAAGGACTCCCTCTACACACACACACACACACACACACACACACACACACACACTGATTGTTGTTTTAGACAAGATCACACTGTGTAGCCCAGGCTGGCCTTGAACTCATGATCCTCCTATGTCAGCCTCTCTACTGCTAGAATTACAGATTTGTCTACCACTACAACAGGTTAACATTTACTTTTAAACTATATGTTATGAAAACTGACCATTAGCTACTTAATCGCCTTCTAGAACAGTACTCCATAATTTCAGCCATCTGATAATCATGGTGAATGGCCTTCAAAAGAGGTATGGTGCTCGTCACCAATCAGGACAGGATGTTAATGAAAAAATGACAAATGCTTTAAGTACAAAGTTTTCTTCCATTTTAAACTGTTATTGTTTAAAGACTGCAGCAAGAATAATTCTGTAACAACTATAATTTGCTGTTTTTAACACAACCTCTGTTTTGTATGATCAAAGATATGGAAGATATCTTAAATGGAAAGATGATCTTAGTATGAA
This sequence comes from Eospalax fontanierii, assembly GCA_035773235.1. Lineage (NCBI taxonomy): Eukaryota > Metazoa > Chordata > Mammalia > Rodentia > Spalacidae > Eospalax > Eospalax fontanierii. The sequence continues at coordinate 23,755,985 of CM069536.1, read as the reverse complement.
AGAGAAACACAGCTGTGGGAGGAATTGCATGGAGCTAAAACATTTAGTGAGAAGCAAGGGTTCCAGAGGAAGACAAGCGCATTGAAGAACAAACAGGAAGACATTCCTTCCTTCCTTCCTTCCTTCTTTCCTTTACCCTTTAAGCCTGCTCAACCAACACTCCAGAGTCCATTCATTTACCTTAACAACAACCTTAATGTGCTTCATTAACAAATGTAAAACTTAGATAGCTTTGTTTTGTAAGAAAAATCTGAATGTAGGATAATCAGGAAGAAAGAAGAAAGTTTGTTTCCAGTATCCCTAACTGTCCTGCTATGATTGACATCATTCGCTGCTACCAAGCAACCTTTTCTTTTTTACGTTAATAGAAGCATCCTAACCAGAGTGCTGGATGAATGCTATAGAGAGATTTCTATCTTGACATTACCTAGTGGTCCAAGTAGCTAAGATATTAATGGACAGACAGGGAGAATCCACTATAAATTCACATTATTGATAATAAGGAGAGACAAGCTCAGGAAACAGAGCTTTCTAAGCTTTAATAAGTTATGAAATTTTGACAGAAGCATGGTAGATCCTTCTAGACCTCAAATAACTGTCTAGTCTAGGTGGCTTAGGCATTGGAAATTTGGTGTGAATACTGAAGAGAAAACTCAACAGTCAAAAAACAAAACATCTGGCTTAAATTATGCTATGCCATTTACTACCTGTGGCCTTGAACTTAACTGCTTCTTTTAGCCTCCATTTCCTTATCTGAAAAATCAGGAAAACATAAGTCCTTCCATGATGGGATTGGCAAGAGACTTAAAAAGATGATACATGCGAAATCAAATAGAGCAGTACTTGAAACACTGCACTTAATAAACGTTTTATAAAAACAACTCTCTTCCTTTGCAATTGTATGCTATCAACCTATAACTTAAAGTCACTGCATGTGTGGATGTGTGAAGAAACTCATATTCTTGGTAATACGGTCCCTACCTAAAATCTGCATTACTAATATTAAGTGAGTCCCCACGGTCTCCTCAAAAAGCTTGCAGTGTAACAGTAAAATAAATGCAAATTCTTGTAACCCTGTAGCGGGCACACCCCAGCAGGCAGGAGACAAGGAGGGCACAAGCCTGAGGGATCCTGGGAAGCACCAGGGAAAAGCTGTGCTGGGAACTGTCTGGTTAGAAAAGGAGTTTACTAGGCATGAGAACGGAAAGGTTTCCAGATACAACCTCAAGGATGATATCTGAACTTTAAAACATTTTTAAATGTTTAAAATGTTCTTCATGTGAGGGCTAAATTCATATGTGTTATGTAACCATATTAAAAAAGTCACCAGTGCACACTTTCATGCCACTGAGTCTGAGATAATGAGGTGGACAACTTCTATAGAAACAAGCAGTGATGGGCATAATCTGTTAAAACCACATGAAACATTCCAGCTTTATCTACTTGTCATTAACTGGAAGACAATTCAGCAGAAACTTGTCATCTTACAGGTGGAAATGAATGTGTCCTTGAGTTTCAGGTAACAGTTCATCAGAGCTCACCACATCACCACACACAGCATCAACATGATGACTGCCAACATGTTTTATAGTGAGTATTGATAAGTTAGAAAAACTTGATAGGAAGTTATTTATCCCCCTTAAGTGAATACAGTGTCATTAAAAAGTAAATAGCTTTTTAATTTTGCTAAGACATTTTAACTGATGAGCAACTTTTACAATGACCAGAGTTTCACAATACAGATTTACAAACTATTTCTAATTTCTCTGTGCAAAATGTAACAGATTCATTTCATATAGCCAAACTATGGTGAATTTTTAAAAAATCATTTTTAACAAGATTTTGAGCTTTTGCTGATCTTGTGCCTACCACTTAGCTCTTAGCTCTCTTCTCTGGACTACTCATAAATAACTCAATTTTTCACCCTTCACATGAGTTATGAAATAGAATTAACCAGATTAAAAAACTAAGTTGCTCTCAAGTGTTTGTGATTTGCTCCTATATTGTATAAGTGACTCAACTCTATGCTTCACCAAATGAAAAATGAATTCATAAGTACCTTCAGTAGTTGAACCACATATGAAGAGCAAAATCAAAGATATTAAATCCAATGTTTTGCACATTGTCACTGAGTTAGAGGGCAGCAGGATGCATAGCCTGTGCAGTGAGAACAATGAGTCTCAGGAATCAAGTCTAAAAGCCAATACTATAAATAAAATTTCCTTTTTAAAAATATTTTATTTATTTTTATTTTATGTGTATTAGTGTGCTGCCTGCATGTATTCGGTGCACCCATGTCCTGCAATACCCACAAAGGTCAAAAGAGAGTACTGGATCCCCTAGACTGGTTGTTAGCTGTCACATGGATGCTGACATTCAAACCGAGGTCTTGTGCAGGAACAGCAGTGCCCTGAAGTGCTGAGCCATCTCTCCAGCCCTAAAATTTATTTTTTATGTTATCTTATTTCATCAGCTGTGCAGTTTTCACATGTAATTCACAAATGGTATTAGTTTTGCTTCTGTTGCTGTGATAAAAATGCCCTGACAAAAGCAACTTAGGGGAAAAAGGGTTTATTTTGGCTCCCAGTCACAGAGTGAACATCAAAGTGAGGAAAACAGCAGCAACGGGAGCCTGAGGCTGAGTCACACTGCCTCATCAGCCCAGAGCAGAGAACAGACAGGAACTAGAGTAGGCTAAAAAGCTCAAAGAGAGATGGCTCAGTAGTTAAGAGCACTGGCTGCTCTTGCAGCTGACCCAGGTTTGATTCCAGCAGCCACACGGCAGCTAACAACCATCTGTAGCTCCAGTTCCAGGAGATCCAACACCCTCTTTTGACCTCCACAGGTGATGCATGACATAGGTGCACCTACCTACATGCAGGCAATACACTCATACACATAAAAAAATAATTTTTTAAAAACTCAAAGTCGGCCTCCAGGGACATATTTCTGCCAGCAAAGCTCCACTTCCTAAAGGTTGCATAGCCTTCTCAAACCACATCACCAGCTGGGGAGTATGTGTTCAAATACATGGGCCGATGGTCAACATTTCACTTTGAAACTACAGCACTGGAAATAAACGTACCATAATGAAAAAATATTTTCATGGGAACTTCTACCTCTAATGTCCTTAAAATGAGGTGATTAGGAAATTACAAACTAAATAAATCATCTGGGTAAAAATATGCTCACAAACAGTACAGAGTCTACATGCAGTAAATAGCTGTCAGTTTCCATAGAAAAGTTAACATCAGTTTCAAGCTGTCATCAAAAAGAGATTTAGTACTTTCCAGAGTTTTGATAAATGTTAGTCAAACTGCAACTCATTGTTTTATGATTCCTTTATTTAACACCCATTTTCTGTTTTCAGAACAGTGTTAGCATGTGTGTGGCAGCAAAGTTTCTCAACTTTAGCAGCAGTTATTTGGCTTAAAGGACTCAGTTTTCATAACAGACCAACCACCTAGGACATTCAGTATAAAATAGCTACTCTTAAAGTTAGAAGGGTCACCACGAAAACTCCATAGTGTCGAGCTGTGTTTAACTTGTCATTCCCACTGTCAGAATGACAAAACTGATTTGATCATAAATAGTCTCCAAAGATCGCCCCTGTGCTTTGGGGACATGCCAACCTGGTTGGACCTCTGTGAACTTAGAACCCTGGGAGCACAGTATCAGACTTCTTGGGGGAACAGAGGTGGGATATGGATCTCAGAGTTTAGTTAAACAAAAGTTAAACTGTTTTTCTATTCAAATGGATATGTGCTTCAAGAATACTAGCCTAGAGTAATATGTGACAACCATAGCTTCAACAAATATATTTTTAAAAACTTCTTGCCATTGAGAGATACTTTTCAATGGGCGTGAAATGAAATACCAGGATTTACCCCACTGAAATCTAAGAGGCAAGAGTTCATTTTAACTCTTTGTCTGTCTGTGCTGGCTTTATGGATAAAGATCAAGTCCTTGGCATTTTAGAAAATTAGTGGTGTCTAATCCCCAGTGTCCTTACTCTACATTTTCTTTATTAAGAGAACAGGATGCACGTGTCTGTGGGTGACCTCTTACTGAGTTTGCTATTACTATTGAAGCAGTCTGCAAAATGCAGCTGTTCTGGGAAGTACATGGGATGCTCCAAGGGGAAAATATTTCATCAAGCTTTCCTGTAAATTTCTTAAGCTTTGAGTTTTCAAGAGACTCTTAATATGTAGGTAATAAAAATAGACATTTAGGAATGGGGAAATGTTTCAGTGGGTAAAGTGTTTGCTCCACAATCATAAGGACAGGAGTTCAGGTCCCTACAACCCACAAAAAAAGCCTGGCAGGTGGTTTATATAGGTGCTGTCTATAATCGCAGCCCATGGGAGGCAGAGACAGGGATCCCCAGGCAAGCAGCCTAGACCTGCTGGAATTTGCAAGCTTTGAGTTCAGTAAGAGATCCTGCCTCAATAAGTAAAGTGGAGAGTGATCCAGGAAGACATCAAGGTCAACTTCAGGCCTCTACAGAAACACACATGCAGGTGCACCTGCACGCCCATGTGCATGCACACATTCACACATCCATACACAAAAAATCCAGATGACTAGACACTGAGTTCTAAAGTGTCTACCTAAAACTCTCTCTAATACTTTGGTGAGATACAACTTCAATGCCAAAGCAAAGCTTTTGAGTTTGCAAATTATTCTCCCACTTCCTTCACCAAACACTCTGAAATGCTCATAAGTCATACAAGAATAAGAAAATACATGGTAATTCGGTCTCAATTTATTTTCTTCACTTTCCTGTTGCTTTCTTTTTTACTTCTTATTTTCCTTTTCTTAAGTATCTGATTTTTAGTTCACTATACAGTTTCATTTCTAGAATAATTTTACGTTTTATTTTCACATAAAACAAAAAAGTATAATGGGTAGCAAAAGGCATTTCACATTGTGCATCAAGGAAAATGAATACTGGGATGACACCCCCTTTAGACTGGAAAATGTACGTAAGCTGATGGGACTCAGTGACAGGGAAACTGACACTCCGGCACATGGTTAATGAAATGGTTCCTCTTGGTTTCCATCTGAAATGTGCATACTTTTGATGCAGAATCTATACTACATAAATACTTGTAAAACTGCATGATGGCATACATAATATGGCTAGATACTGCAATTGTTGACTAAATTAGGAGTAAATTATACAATCATATAACTTTAAAAATAATCAAATAAATCTATTACAAACATGGAAGAATGCTCATCATATTTTTAGGAAAATTAGAAGCTGCAGAGTAACACATTTACCATTTGATCTTTTCTTTACCTACAAATACATACCTGCTTATGTGTTTTCAGACCAACTTATTTAGGTGCCAACATAAGAATTTCCAGTGAGGAGCAATGGTCTTAGATTCACTCTCCAAAACTGAAATACTGATCTTTCCCCCAATGTTATTTATTCCCTTTTTTACCTAATGGTCCCTCCATCTACTCATTCAACTCATTCAAGACACGAGAGGTATGGAGCAAGATAAGTCTGTTCATTAGCTTAGTTATATAAGTGACTTTATAATGGCTGCATATTTCTAAGTATCACATTGTGCCCAATGTAATTTTAGGTAGTCTATTGTGTCCATTATCAGAGGAAAGAAACAAGAGGCATCTCTTTTTCATAACCCACCTCTAGTCCAACCTGTCTACTTCTCATTATCCACATTATCATTACCCTTGTCCAAGACCCTATTTTTTAAACTTATTACTATGGACTCCTGTCTGATTTCTCACTTTTTCTTGAAATTTTCTATATTCTATTCATATCCTTTCTAAAAGCTCAGTTTCGATCGTGTCTCTCTCTTCATCCTAAGATAATACCTTACCTTCTCTTTACACTTAGGGAAACTTTCCAGTCCTTTCCTTGTCCCTTACTACCAGCATAATTTGCACACTAAGGACATCCACAGCCAGTGGCATTATTTTTGTCACAGCAATAATAATATTGTCAAATATTTTCTCATTCAGGTTTCAAAAGAACTGTTTAAGAAAGACAGTGATGAGATCCTAAGATTTACTATTAGAAAGTGATTTTTCCCAGTCCCTTCTGCTCACCCGGTATCAAGAGAAATATCCACAACAGTGTTTTCCTTATAAGCCTATATAATATGCCGCCTTTTAGCTCTCCACCTTAACCTGCTGCTGCTGTCTTCATTTCTGTTCATTATCCAAGTGGCCTTTTCTCAGATGCTAAAACTCACCCACAGATTTCTCATCTTGGAGCTTTCTGTATGCCTCTGTGCCTGGAACATTTTTTTCTCCATGCTTTGTAAAGCTGGCTCTTCCTTATATTTTCGGTCTTTATTTAAGTGTCACTTTCGGGGGAGGACTGTACTGAGCAGTAAGTAGCCTGCTCCTACTTTTCTTTCTCATTGTACTCTACTTCATAGAACTTCTTAATGATTAAATTGTTTCCCTGTCATCTGTCCTCCCAGTGCTCTGGATATGATATGTGCAGCACACATAAAGAGATTGCTAAGGGGAATCTATGACTCATATTTGTGGGGTTAAAAAAAGTTCTTAAAATACAGCATTAAGATCAGAACTTAAGGAATGTGCCGGGAAAGGTAATGAGGACAGTAATTCCAGGCTAAGGAGAAAACTGGTGACGCTGGGCATATGATAAATCGCAGAACATGTGAAAGGTATTGGACACTGAAGGAGGGAAGTAAAGAAAGAGACCCAAGCAGCTAGAAGGGAACACTGAGGCCCCAAAGGTCGGCAAGACCACATGGTGAAGGACTACATAGTTTAAAAATAGTTTGGAACCATGACATGTTTAAAAGGATGGGAATAAAACACTAGATTTATGATATAATAGACAGAAAAACCAAATTTACAGTTTCAACTTTTCTCATTAATAATTAAAGATGCACATGACCAGTCTAAAAGATGAGGTGTGAAATTATCATTTTAACTACGTTAAATGTAGAAGAAAAGTATAGTTGGGCATGGTCATACAAGCCTTTAGTCCCAGCACTCAAGAAGCAGGCAGATCTCTGTGAGATGGAAGCTAACCTGGTCCACACAGGAGTGAGTTCCAGGACAGTCGGGGCTACAGGGAGATCCTGTATCAAAAAAGAAAAGTTTAGTGTGAATTCGCATGCATTTAAAGGTTAAAATTCTTTTACAGGGATATTGAGCCCAGGGTTTTGTACATATCAAGTAAATGTGCAACCCCTGATCTATAATCTCCAATCATAAACTATGTTTTGATAAGTTTGGGAAGGCCAGGTGATTAATTTTCCAAAGAAGCCAGTGACAAAACTGTACTAGGTTAATTAAAGTCACTTATAACCAGTTTATAGGAAGAGGAGTAGAATCATTAAATTTAAGAAGGAAAAAAATGAGAATTATAATCTAAGAATTATAGTAGACTTTCCATTGTAAACTTGCATAAAACAACAAAAACTTTTCAAGACACTAGTACATAAAGAAAAGTCATTAAACTGAAAAACTTTTTTAAAGACTTGGAAAATATTTTTAAATGAAGCTTGGTACTTCTCGTTTGGAGATGTATCCTTAATCTGAAGGTAGGGCAGGAGGGACTAGTAAATATGGTAAAATCATTTTTTTTTAAATCATAAAGTTTAGAAATGACCTGATTTGACCCCAAATTCCAATGGACATTCTGTTACAAAGTAATCAGAAATACACAATGTACTTGTTCAATTTGTTTGTACTATGTAAAATTGATTTTTTTTTCTTTAATACTAAAATTTGGTCCATCTGTGGGGAAAACAGAAAATGTTCTAAATATATACAAAGAGTGGAAATGCTTCAGTCCACTGGCTGTATCCTGTGGTATATGCATTTTCATCAGTATGTTTGTCTTGCAGACAAAATGAATATCAGATGGTGGTTTTGAAAAAGGGCAGACCTAACATGAGGTGATTAGTTTCAAAAACAGATTTTTATTCTTGATAAATTATTACCAAATACAATCATCTGTTGATTGAGGATATAAAACAGATTGGTCATACTACACCCACAGGTTAAATGAAAAACGGAAATAATAAGTTTATTTAACATGGTCTTGCATTGAGTTCCCAGCAGTGCAAATCTAAGGCAAATAATTAGATTTCCAATTTAAAGGTATACATTTGTTAAGCCAGACGTTTCCTGAGGTCATCTATTTCTCTCTTGGCTAGTACCACTGCACTGGCAATGTATTTAGGACGTTTTCACTCTGAGCTTTGTATTACTACACCTTGTACACTCCCCTAATCAAACCAGTATTGTAGTTTGATTCTGGGATAATACAGAAAGGGCAAAGGGCTGATGTGATGACTCCTGGCTGCAAATTAGATCCTGAAACAGCGCCATACAGATTTTTTTAAAGGCCTAGGGTGGCGGCCTGGGGGAGGGACCGTGGGAGGGGGGTAATAATAACAGACAATGGTAAACTAAATAAATAAAAACATCCCATACTAAGTAGATGGGACAACAAATATAGTCTAAACTTAAATAGCCACACTTCTTTTTCTCAAGGTGACCGCTTAATTTTATGTTAAAAGATAAAAAGTTCAAAGATGATGCTCTGATGAATACCTTATTTTTACAGGGCATCCTCCCTTTTCCGCCTCAACCCCCTCCACTATTTCTTCAGTAATTTACAGCTTTGCTATGTAATGTCTCTCCAGGGAGCAAAGAATCCCATTACAAATGATTCCTCTGTGCAGACTTCAGCTCTGTAAATCAGCAGGCTGAGCTCTCTAACAGATTTTAAATCCCTTCTTGAGTTAGGTTGGGACAACTTGCAAATTGGTAGGACACGTCGGGAAGTAAGGGAGGAAAGAGAGTTAAGTACGAAAATAGATTCCAGGAAAAGAGCTTATGGAAGCTTATGCTTTTGCCTGCTTTCCCTAATAGCTGGTGTGCCTCACAGAGAGTAAGGGATGTCCATAATAGTAGGGTTGAAAATATGCACACAAACAAAAATGTCTTGCTGAGAGAACATTCCCAGGGGAATCTAACAGGCCCATCAGATTGTGTTAGAAATATAGAGAGCTTAAGGTCTTCTTGGAGATTAGATTGCAAATGGACTAGAAGACCCTGAAAAGATAGTTAAGCTGAGGACTGACTGTAGCTCAGTCAATAATGTGCTTGCCACCCAAGCATGAAGACTTAAATTCAATCCCCATCACTCACATAAAAAGCCAGGCACATTTGTAATCCCAGTGTTGGAGAGACAGAGATAGGTACAGGCAGATTCCTGGCCTAATCAGTGAGCCTCAGATCTCAGTGAGAGAACCTGACTCAAAAATCAAGGTGGATAGCTCATGAGGATAACACCTGAGGCTGACCTCTGTCCTCCACACATGTGCACCTGCACACCCATAATCATGAGCATGGGCGCACGTGCGCGCGCACACACACACACACACACACACACACACACACAGAGGCTAAAAGATAGTCAAGCTTGGTTCTCTCACCTGCTTCCATCAGGTTATCTTTAACTGGTCCTCATGTCCACTTTCGTGATTGGCATTCTACCTCCTCCCTCCTCCTCACTGCACTTATGTTCAGTTATTTCCGAACGGTGTCGTCTTCCCGTACTATTTCTCTCTTTTTTAAACCTTTCGTGTCTACCACTGTCACATGAGATCTCATCATTTCAATCCTAGACTAAAATTCTTTTATTTTATGTAACATTTTGCTTTGAGTTTCCTCTAGTTCTCCTGCCTGTGCATACATTTCTGATTAATCTTCCTACAATGTGACTCTGTTGATGAGTTAATAAAGTCTGGAAATGGAGATACTTGCCCTTACTCTGATCTATAGTCTCTTTGTCTATGTTCAAACAAATATTCTAAAAACCAGTGCTGCCATCTGTGAAGCAGTGAAGGAATGAACGCTTCCACCACACTACATGCACAAAGAAGCATCTGGAACTACCAGCTGGCACGTCACCTTTAGCATAAGCACTAGCATGTAATTACTAAACAAAAGGAGGTTTTAGGAGACAATCTGAAGGAATCTTGCAGCAGGCATGATCACCAGTTCCAGGTAATTTCCTGGATGGCCTCTTTGTCTTAACCATTGGGTCAGCATCTCAACATTCAAACCCTGCCCTGTTTATAGACCAAACACACCTTCAGGACAATCTGCTCCTCTAGTGAAAGCTAGAGTAACCTTACTAACAACTTCTGCTGGAACTGGTTTTCTGGAAGGGGGTCTCACTGTCTTTATTTCAAGTTTTCTAAAAGTATGTAGGGGCTCTTCTGTGCTGCCAGACAACTTCAGACTGAGCTCATAAATGGAGGAAGAAGCCTTGGGGCGCAATTGGGCACCCATTTGCTCCTTTAAGAATGGTCTGTTTGTTTTAAATTGGTGCTCCATTGCTAAAGTTCAAGAGGGACCTTAAAAAAATCCGCGTTTAAAAGATCCAATTTCCTTGCACCTTTGGTCAAGAGTTCACAGTTACTTCCTCTGTTAGAAAGAACACCAACTTACATTAGCAACAGCAAAGAAATTTAAAACCAAAATCCTCATCCATGATTCCCCAGTAACTTAATTTTCTTCTAAAACTATTTTTGCCTTTGTAACCAAGAGCTTCAATTTCTTACCTATTCAGCTCTTACAATCTCAAATGTGAACACTCAATGCAGAACTCAAGAAATTCTTCCAATTGCTTTTCACTCCTGCTTACACTTATTTCGAGTACTACTTCCTTGACTTTGGATATAATTCTCTAGTGTGTGCTCTCACAGAATAGTTGTGCCCCAACACCAATTTAGTACTTACTACACTGGATTGAAGGGGTTGAAAGAATTGACTTCTTTCCTGTCAACTTACTCTGTGAATTCCTAAGCATCAAGAGACAATGATTTGCTAACCTGTAAATATCAAAATGCTGTGTAGTACTTAACATATAATAGGTGTTCCATAAACTGATTTGCTAAATTGAATTGGACTGACAAATTGCGATCAGGTCATGAAACTGCTAGCTAAGGCCAGGCCTCCATAAACAGAAGACAGCAGTGAATGGAGTAATTATCCAGGTCACTGAGGACAGAAAATGTGCTAATTTGGGCAAAATGAGTTAGCAAAATTTTGCCTCACTGAACTAATCCATCATTTCAGTGCAGTGCTTAACGGTGTCTGTGGAAAGGTGACCTCCATGGGGCAGCACATTCTCTCCATTGCTTTGTGCTCAGAGTCGTCTGTTTTGTGTTCATTCTGCAGATATCTTACACTTCTTTCCCTCTCAACTGTCCCTTGAGAGTGCCATTGGGCCCAAATAGGGTCCACTGAGGACTGTGTGTTGATGACTCTGAAGCCCATATTTAAAAGACCACACTCCACTACCGTAGGGAGTCACTGGCATGTTCTTTACAGACCAATGTCAGTAGGTTGAACCACTAAAGTCAACTTTTAGACATGGTTTCTCCAACTGAACTCAAGATCCTCTAGATAAAAGGCTAGTGGATCGTTCAATTCCCTTTGGGATGAAGACAAATTTGTACGGAATATTAACGATTATCAAAAGACACAAATAATGATGTTGCTTTTCAATTGGGCCAACAGATATATCTTGACAACATACATATTTGTTGACATCTTTCATTTTACTGGCCCATATGTACTTATTCCAGTTAGGAAAGTTAAAGTTACTCAAACATCTAATTAAATATTTGGTTTTTAATGCTTTGTCACATTGTGGTTATACAATTCATTCTCATATCTATATCTATATCTTCAGAAATGGAGAAAATTTTTATTGTTTCATTAAAAAACGGTATTTAGATCTTTTAACTTACAAGCAACTGTTAGCTGTGAATAACTGAAAAATGGTATTTGATATTTTTACCATATTCAAAAATAACAATGTCACACCTTCAGTGTAAATCACAGTCTAAAGGCTTAAAACAGAGTTTTAATTTTTTGAAAAATTAGTAACAGACAAAATGTTCAATGAAAACTTACAATCATAGCTAAAACATCATTATATTGGGCGAGATGGAGAAATGGAAATAATTGGGAATCAGAAAACTCCTAGTTCGAATCTTGGTTTAGCCTGTCATGAACTGTACAAGGATGTAGTGTAAATCACTGCTTTCTGATCTTCCCATCACCTACTATTAAAATGGAAATGAGAGTTCCACCCATATCTAATCCTGAAGTTCTCTCAAGAATAATATGAGATCACATACTTGAAAACACTTTGAAACTACAGAGCAGTACACAATGCCAAGGCATTATCATTCTATCTTGGCCTATGGATACTGGTGATGACACTGGTCTGATGGTTACCATCAGAGGCATTCCTAATGTTCTGTTGCTGTAAATACAGTTGTCATAGTTACAAGTCAAGTTTTGTTCAGATTTCACCACCTGTAAGGCAAAATGTTTGTTTCTACACCAAATGAACAACTTAGTTTATAATGAAAATACAAAAAGACGCATAGCTGTGCTAGGGCAAGAACGCGGTTCACATTCCTTAAAATTACTCTTTTTCAGATTTCCTCTTCACTCTTGAAAGAAAAACTTGTTATCAAATGTCAATCAAATTTTACTAAATTGACTGTGAAAAGGGTGAACTACAAGCATAGATCATTTTTAACCATAGGCCTCTTTGATTTGCCTGCTGCAGATGCAATTTCAACATCTAATGTTCACAAATCTTTTAAAAAATGAGAGAGAAGAGTTAAAAGTAAATAAGGAGAGTGGTACACAAACTCGGATTGATGTGGATAAAATGAGATAGCAAAGGAATAAAATCCCAGACCATGTATACAGCTTTTTCCAACTCACTGCTGGTGCCAGGGGCTATTCAGACATAATCCAACGAATTCACTGTTTAGATAACAGAAAAGCACCCAAAGGACAGTGGCTTCCTTTCCAAAGATGAGACTTCTTAAATAAAGAAATGATCTTGAGCTTGTTTTTCCTCCTGTGGACTGCTTGCATACAAGGCAAAGCTTTAGCTTAAGCCACAGATTCACATTCTATTGCAACAAAGAAGAAATTCTTTTTTCAACTATCATTAGTTCTTAATTTTTTTGTAAAAAGATTTATTTTATTTGTGTGCATGTGTGTGTGTGTGTGTGTGTGTGTGTGTCACAGACAGACACAGAAGCCAGAGTGTCAGATCCCCTGGAGCTGGAGTTACAGGCAGTTAGAAGCCACCCCACACGGATACTGGAAACTGAACTCACTGGTCCTACTGAAATAGAAGTATGTGTGCTTGACCATTGAGGCATCTCTCCAGCCCCCTCAACTATTTTCTATAAGACTCTTCGCTGACAGTGTTATGGATTGGCTATAAAAAGGTAGAGACATCAATGCACTTCATTCCATTTGGGGAAATGATTATTCTTCAGTAAACAAATTTATAATCACACTGATAGTTTCATAACTATCTAAATTATTTTGTGATTAAAAAAGGTAAGAGAAGAATTTCTGCCCAAAGAAATTTTAATTTTTAAAATTTATCTACCTTTTTTCTCTATGGTAATGAGGATTCAACCCAGTCCTTTTCTGCATTAGTCACACCCTCACCCACTCCAAAGTTTCACTTATTTTTTGGATTTGAAGAAATATGAAATTAGATCATCTATATAGTCTATTCCCCAATTATACACCAAATAAAGAGGTACAAGTGTCGTATGCACAAAAAATTGGGGTAAGACTATTGAACTATATTAAGTAACTTTTCCTTCTAAATTTTCAGAGTTACAACACATTGCCATGGTGGATTATCATGTATTGTGACACTAAAAAACTGTTTACAAAATTTATTTGGCCATGATACCCCTCCTTGAAACATTCTAAAAATCTGCAAAAGATGTGGTCAACAAAAATATATCAAAGAGCTTGTTCTGACTGTAAAGCAGGTATGGCATGGCTTAACAACCAGGGAAAGTCCTGATACCTGTGTCATTATGTAATTTTATCAGATGAATGTTGAAGGATCTATCTTCACAAAGAGAAACAACTACAATGTCCCTATGGACCACTGTCAGGTACACTGTCCTGTGTGGCAGGTGATCATAGTTGCACTTGTATGGTTTATTCCACTTATGCTAAGCTATATGGCCACAGAAAATGTATTTTCTTGTCAGCTTTATTTAAGAATACATACAGAGCCTGGAGAGATAGCTCAGAACTTAAGAGCAGTGGCTACTCATACAGAGGTCCTGGGTTTGGTTCCCAGCACCCACATGGTGGCTAAAAACTGTCTCTAACTCCAGTTCCAGGGGATCTAACACCCTCTCTGGCCTCCACAGGCACTGCAGGTCTTGGGTGCATTTACATACATGCAGGCAAAACACTCATATACATGAAATAAAAACAACAAATAAAATATTTTTAAAAGAGTATACACAGTTGCTTTGAAGAAAGAAAAACATATTTAATCAGCACCATCAATTCCAATGATTTTTTTTTCCAAGTGCAGAAATCTGAGGAAGTGTTTTAACCTACCTTTTCCCACAAAGCACAGGTCCAAAGGAAGGGAACAGGAACAACACATTTATGGAATTACAAGAGCCATATAAACACCCACCGAATATGATTACTCCTTCACTTCTCTGTTCTCGGAGGACTGGATTTGCTATTTAAGTGAGTATACACTATAGCATATAAGACAAAATGTTAAAAGTCAGGACTTGATGTCTAATATATGTGTATCTAACTACCAGTAATTCATATTTAAAACCAGTTTTCTACTGATTCTCTGATATTCATTTCCCCAATGTTAAAGAGGGAAGCCTTGATACAGTGAATCATAGCATGGTTTCTAATTCTGTAGGAACTCAAACCAAGCATCAGCCCCCAAAGATTATTCCTAGACCAGCAATGATCAGGTTTTTTGTTTGTTTTGTTTTGTTTTATTTTTGTTCTTTGGGTTTTTTAGGGCGATGGGAAGGACCCAGATTCTATCTCTTTGTGGGAAGCTCCTCTTTTTCTGAGCTGACGTGGAGCCTCCTGCAATACCACAGTAGCTCCAGAGTGTGTGCAGCGGCTGTGGCAGCTCAACCATGCAATTTTATAGCAGGCAGCAAACAAGGCAGAGAATTCAGGGTTAAAAACTCAAGTGGAGTTCTGTCTTCTGCAGTAATGAAAGCTGACTAAAAGAGTAAATCAAATGGATCTCCTAACAAAATGAAAACAGCTGTTTGGCCTGGGTTGGTCTCTGATTTAGGTTAAGTAATTATTGCTCTAGTGTGGTTCAAGGTTGTTCTGTATTAGTGAAACAAGATAGCACATGAAAATCATCCAACTTTTTAATTTACTGTAGCATCAGAAATTCCACTGTATAAAAAATTCCAGAAACGTAATCTTCTAAAAACTTTACCTATAAACGTTTTCAAATACCAATTGATTAAATCTTCCAAGACATAATTATGCAACACATAATTACATTATAGAAATAACCTTTAGTATCTATGCTGATAAGATATTTTAATATTTTTAACTTTAAAATACTGTTTTTCAAATTTTACTGAAATGATATATCCCAATGTCCACAGAATTGCAAAGATAATTTTTATATAGAAGACTTTTTATGAGAGGAACCAAAAAAAAAGCTACCTCTTCAGCAACCCCTGACAAGTCTAGAAGTATAAACATTTTTCAATGAAACTTTGGCATACCATTAATGCTTCAGAAGAAAAACAATTCTTTAAAAAAAAAACAGCAAAAATATGTTCTTGAGAAAGAGATTTCTGTGATTATCACTACTCAGAATAAAACAAAATATGCAAGTTACTTCAAATTCCATTTATTTCAAATTCCATTTTTATGGCCATTTGTTTTTCATTCCACTATGATTATCCTTTGTGTCATTTCCCTCTTACTTAAGCATTCGATTTCTGCCTCCACTTGCCTAAAAAACCAATGACAGGTTGGTGATAAGTTTTTAAAACACCCATTCACAGGTCTGGAAAGATGACTTAGCAGTTGAGAGCACACATGACTCTTGCAGTGGACTTGAGTTCTGTTCCTAGCACCTAGGTTTGGTAACTCACAACTGCCTATAACTCCAGCTCCAGTGGAACCCATACTCAAGGGAAACATACACTCACATTCGCATACCTACACATAGACATGCACACGTACTCATAACTGAAAATAATAAAAATAAAATTTTAAATATTCAAGGATTGGAGGCGCAGCTCAACGGTAGAACATTCAGCTAGTATGTACAAAGCCCTAGATTCAATCTCTAGACACACACACACACACACACACACACACACACACACTCACACTCTCTCTTACACACACACCCCTCCAATAATTATTTGTTAAAGATCTCCATATATTTTCTGATCAGCACATTAAATTCCTGAAGAAAACAAAGGTTGGATTTCTTGGTCTCTTGTCTCGTTGTGCTTAAATGTACATATCCATACTAGATAGAGATATCTAGTATCAGATAGATACTGAGCTAGAGAAATAGCTCAGTAACAAAGCACTTGTCTAGCATACACAGAATCCTGAGCTCAATTCTCAGTATATAGATACACAAATAGATGTATATTTATATACAATAATATAACAATCCAATACAAGACTATAACAATAATGATTTTTTTCCAAACACTAGCAAAATATTGCTATAGGACATTTCTACAATAGTGACATCTTTAGAGTATTTCAGTTCACTTGTGTCATTCAACTCTGTTCCCAGTGAGAGACAGAAAAGATTACATCAGAAAATTAATATTTTAATGAAAATGACTCAGACTGTTTGAAGTTCAGGGAAGTCTCAAATGTTCTTCTTATAATTATTATTGCTGGACACAAAACTTAACATGTTTACCTTTCCAATGGGATCTAGTTCTGTAGCTTTCCTAAATATAAATAATATTTCTCACTAGGTCTTCCTAATTAGCCAACTAGTGTTTGCCAACACATCAGGACAACAAATAAAAGAGTTGCATGTTTTATATCTCCAAAATGTTGATGTATTATGACATTTTTTTGGTATCAACATTTCTGAAATAGAAGAATAATCATGTTTTGGGTTGCCATTTAGAAATTGCTCTATAAAATTAGACAGCATACAGTTTACTAAAGGATTAGGGAAAAACTCGGTTAAAAAATATGTAGGGGATTGGAGAGATGACTAAGCTCAGCTGTTAAGAGCACTAGTGGGCTGTTCTTGAAGAAGACCTGGCTGGGTTCAATTCTCAGCACCTACATGGCAGGTAACAACCATCCATAACTCCAGTTCCAAGGAATACAATGCTCTCTCTGTCTTCCATGGGTCCTGCACGACACAGGTACACTTACACACATGTAGGCATAACACTCATACACACAAAAATAAATAAATAATTTTTTTAAAAATTTAGAAGGAAAGTTTAAGGTTAAGATTTTAAACACCAATACTAACAACTAGTATCCTCAAAAATAATAGGGCACATAAAGCCAGTTTCCATTTTTAGAAGCCTGCAGTCTAGGATGGTAACAGAGCTGTGGTTCTACCACTCTGCACAACCAGTGTTTTCCCTGCAAGAAACAAAAAGCCTGTGGTTCTTACTGAAAATGTCTGTGTGAATAGGTAAATATCATTAACTCCAATATAAAGAAAAGTGCATTGTCAAACAGTGTCTTAATTGTTGAATCAAATTACAAGGTCAAACTCTATTTCATCCTCTGTAGATGTTCCCATTGGCTGTGTTAGGCTGGTGAAAATTCCCAATACTAAAAGGAGAGCCTCCTGCCCTGAAATCCCCTCTCCTCCCTCTGGAAAGCTTCTTTTGAGCGCTCATTTCTTTCTGGTATTCCTCCACTTCAGAACTCTCCCTCTGAGTAATCATTTAGTTATCTACCTTTTCATGACTATTTTAATTTGTACTTTTATTTTACTCCATATCTGTATTCTGTATCCTTTTTGTTTTAAATGTTCCTGACCTTGTGCTTGGTTTCAAAAAGGACATGCTTATTGTAGAAAGGGAGAAAATGACACTAACGGTGACTGCTGTGTTAAAGGCCATCTGTCATCCGTGGGTATTCACTGATAAATGTTCCTATAACCGATGGCACTTCTAATTGATCAGGTTGAATTTAAGCCAAGGTCATGGAATTCTTTCCTAAAGTGTTAGTAAAGGGTCTCTAAAGCTCAGTAGTTTAATTGGCACAAAGTGGTCATGGTTGCCTGAGATTAAGAATCCCTTTTGACTTGCTTTTGAAGCAATTATTAAACAAAAAATTTGGTTAGGAGGCAGAATCCCAGCCCTAAGGGCTCTTTTTCCTTCCTTTGCTTCTTTGACCTAATCATTTACCTTTCTCCTAAGAAGGAGCAGGAGTTGGGAATTTCCAGATTGGAGTACTTCAAATACCTGTTTTCCTCAGGATCCTAATGCAGAACCACTTTCCTACAACTCCAGGCTCTTCAAGGAAGCAAGCCTTCTTGCACATGGTATTAAGGAATGGCATGACACTTTGAATGGAGACAGGAGTCAAGATGAAATCAGATAAATGGGCTACACGGACCGTCCTGAAGAATATTTTCACTTGAAAGTTGAGCAGTACTTACTACAGTTACTTAGTTTGCAGCCTTGCATTCAACCATTTCAAAGCATATTTTCTAAATAATTTTTCTTTTCCTCTTATTGCTGTTTTTAAATTTTCCTCCTTACCTTAAAGGAACCAAGTAACTTCTTAGTTCAGATTATCTTGTTAAATACTTATTTTCATGTCAGAATTTCAAAATGTATAACATAAAGTGACGATATAAAGCACCAACTTCAAGTTTTCATCGAAGTCCTAGAAATCCTTTAGACACCTGTTCTACTCTAATTTGCAGGTTACTGTGCATCACAGGCAGTGCTATAGTTTGGATCTGGAATATCACCTAAAGACCTGTGCATTAAAGGCTTGGTCCTCAGTCCCTAGCAGTACTGGGAGGTGGTAGAACTTTTAGAAGATGGACTCTGGAAAGAAGTGAGCTCATGAAGGCAAGCTCTCTTTAAAGGGGTGCCATGATCCCTGCTATTCCTGCCAGCCTCTGGCTTCCAGGACCTCACAAAATGGGCAGCTTTGCTCCACCACTTTCAGCTGCCTCATGCCATGATAAGACTAACTGATAGGGTCTGAAGCTTTCTAACATCTTCAGCCAAGATAAATCTTTCCTTCTTTATGGTGATTTTCTCAGGCATTTTGTTACAACAATGGAAAGCTAGCTAACACAGGGATGTCAGAAGGGATGTGAAACAATGTCTCAACTTTCATAGCCTATGATTGGAGGGAACCATATCAAAGCTAGATAGGATCTTTACTACAATAAATCCAACTAAGAATTGAACCTATTGGATTTCAGATCGCTTCTCCTTTTTCACCTTCCAAATCCAGTGAGAAGGGTTTACTCTGTTTCAGTATTCCTATTTTTGGCAGGTCATTCCCTTTGCCTTTCCCACATAGCTATCTGCATTTAATATTTGAGGAAACTGAAGTACTACAAAAAATGTAACATCTGAAATACACATAGTATTTGTATGTGACAAGACACATAAGGAGGCATTATGAGTTGCTGATGTAAGTTCTTAGCTTCATCCCCTAGCAATTGCAATTCTACTTTATTTCACTATAAATTTGACTCTTTTAGAAACATATCAGCACAGTTCTGCATTATCCATCTCTGTGACTTACTTCACTCAGCATGTCTTCTAACCTCAACAATGTTGCAACTTGTAATCGCATTTTTCTTCTTTTATTAAGGCTCAGTTTTTTAAAGTCTACATACAACTTTAAAAAATATGTCCATCTATTGATGGACATTTGAGTTATTTTCACCTAATATTTTTTATCTTAGTGAAATTGTTTCTAAGTAAGATAAGAAGCAAGGAGAAAGACTGGGTGTTCAGGACAAGCTGTGCTCAACTTAATGTCCACCCCTCTAAGACCTATAACAAATTATACACACCTAATGAAAATCAGCCAATGAAGCTATAATAAATTTATTATTGATTTCTGTTTTCAAACTCCCTCATCTCTGATTTGAAGGAATTATATACTTTGAAGGAATTATCCAGAATCTATTGACTCTGGATATCCTCATTCCATCAGTCTAGAAATATGATGGTAGGAAATGTAGTTTAACTGAGAAGAAGGTACCATGGTTGAATAGAAACTGGAGGAATGGCAATTGTTTCATATTTTAAAATTATTAATAAAAATTATATTTAATACCAAAAGTAGGAAAGGAACGCAAAGACATTCCAAGCATCCCATTAGTTTTTCTTGGTGATAGATTTGATAAAACATTTGATTTCTAAGAGCATTTGTATTCCATTTAACAACTTAGAAAAACATTTCCCAAATGACACTCCGATATACTACAGCAATAATTACTTCAGTATTTCAGAAAACAATCCTACTGTACGGGTGATGGACTACAGATGACTATAATTCATCTGTCTGATTCAACATAGGATAAAAGTCTATCCAAACCCCACTGAATGTCTAGGGCACTAAGAAGCCACTGCCATTTTGTCTGGAGCTACTTTTGCATTTTTCATTTTCTTTCGCCTCTTGTTCACTTTCTCAGCTCCCTCTCCCACTCCGTGGGGCCACTGATCCCCTGGGCTCTTTAAATTTCTGGCTTGCATTATGTGGAGTGATTAATGTGGTGGGCCTGGTACATGTTGAGGTCAGTGTGCTGAGCATCCTGTATGTCATCAACAAATATACCCGTGTGCATCCACCAGCGCACTTTTCTCCTCTGCAGCCATAATTTATTCATCCCAGAGTACACTTAACCATCTGCTATTTATTTTGTTTGCTTAAAGCGTTGTTTCCCTTGATTTGCTAAGCCAGGGCACAGGTGAAAATCAGTAATAGCAAAGGGAAGCTGCCGTTGTTGGACACAGGGGCGGGGACGGGGACAGGGATGGGGGCGGAGGCGGGGAGGGGGGTTGCTGAGCTGAGCTCCCCACGAGGAAGAGCATTCTGCCCCACAGAAAAAGCCTAACTGCCTAACTGTACTGTTGAATATTTAAGCCTCTGCCTAATAGGAACATTTGGGCCAGACCCAAACAAAACTAGCTAAGGCTAGACCCCTGGGGTGAGGCGTGCAAAGCTGGGGAATTTTAAGCATCCTTAATAGTAGCCCTGTAATAAACTGATGCTCTGAATCTGTGCTAGAGTCTGCACAAGACTAGGCTATAAATTTTATATTTGGGTAAGTGACTCATAAAGAAACACCCACCTGATTTCAGACATGCATTTTTGGCAGTCAGGAGGTTAGCTAAATTAGCTACGGTCCTATTTTTAGCAGCTTGCTTTCCCCGCCTAAAATACAGTGATTCTATCTGTACTGCAGTTTTACAACTGTCCTCTTACTGTTGCTTCTTGGAATTTCTTTTGGAGGTGGAATCTGCTTCGTTGACAATGTCCAAAACTTTGGAATAAATTTTATTTTTATTTAGAAGTCTCTGGCTTTGTGATCCACTTTTCGTAAGAGTGGCCGTTCTAGGGAACTTACTGAAATACCTTTACACCTATTTGTACTCCAGCAAATAACAACCCGGGTTATTACAGCAATAAAAATATAAAACCACTTTCTCTGCAAGAAGAGTTGAAGTGTCTCTTATTTGGGGAGGTCCAGTGTTGATCTGAGGAACTTAGGTCACGCTGGTATTTGACCTTTGGCAGGAGGCTGCCCCGGGTCTCATATTCTCAACAAACTGGGCCCAAGACAATAGTGTGCTTTATAGCCCAGGGCCCGATCAGTGTGTTTCTCCAAGGAAGACCTCAAGCTGAAAAGCCAACATGCTTGACAACCACCGTTAAGGTACCAAGGGCATAAGCACTAGACATTGGAAAACAAATGGAAAAGCACACACAGCTACATCTGGAATCCTAATGGGCCGCCAATGGTTCCCAGCTAAAGGAAGAATTACCCGTGTTATTTTATCATCCCTTGCGCTAACTTTGCTGTTTATGTACAGCAATAAATGATTTTTTAAAAACATATTTGGGTCATTATGTCATATACCACCAGCAAGTAAGGTTGTTTTATTGTGCTTGGAGTCAAAATACACTGCCATACCCAGATGTACGGGAAGTTTAAAATCTCTTGTCCTTCTGTATTCATTCCTCTTGGACAAATGAGTTAAGTTTTTAAAAGGGAAATTGAGAATTTTTATGACTTCTACTCCCACATCACCAGTAAAATTTGCACCAGTATTTTTCTACCCAGAAAAGGTGCTTGGCCAATGATAACACTAAATACTAATGCAGAGAGCCAAACAGCTCCCAACCAACGGGAAATGCCAAACTTTTTTTTTAACACTGCTAGCAAGTTGGATTCTTCTGCCAAGACTGTACTATAATCAGAAATTAACTGCAGATCAAGAATACGAAGTGAGATCCAGAGGCCGAGGCCAATTCTTCCCATGTAATATGTGGAGTATTCCCTTCCTTTCTGTTTGCTGGAGTCTTAAAACTCACCTGCTCTGTTTAATCTCTTCATCACACATGGACAAAATTTAGCAACAGGTTGGGATATTTTCTTAATTTCAAAACATTCTAAAGCGCTTCAGCTTTATGGTGTATTATTTTGCATACGCTTTGATCTATGTATCTAAGTGTTCTACTTTTCCACCCATTCCTATGCTTAGGAAAAACCATGAAGAATAGTGCATATGTATCTGCTAAATGATCCCCTGTTCCATCATTAATAACTGGAACTTTTCACATGAGTAAAGAATAAAGTCAAGAGTTTTATGTACTAGAAAGGAGGAAGACTGAGAAAAGCAGATGTTCATCTGTGGATCCTCACTGACCTACCTTCCCAGAGAATCACTCCTTGTGTGTTTGGTTTCTGAAGCAGAGGATGCTGGCTTTCCTGTTTACTTAGCTTGCCCTGTCACTGGTTTTACAGGTGGCCTGGAAAGAAGATTTAGGAAATGTTTTCTCTCTCCATAAATGAGCATCCAATTATTTTACAATGTGTCCTGGTACATGCATCATGATAGGTCGGAAGCTTAAACACATATCAAGTAAAGCAGAGGCAGTGGTCATGGTTGAGAAATGGTTATGGATGAGAAGATGAGGAACTGTTTCAATGTTGCTGAAGAAACAGAGTTAGTATTCTTCCTTAGAGATGAGAGACAAGTCACTTTGTCTTTGTTTATTTGGTTGGCTTTTTTTTTTTTGAAAGAGTATTTCATTCTGAAGCTCAGGATAGACTCAAACTCAAGGAAATTCCCTGCTTCAGCCTCCCTAGTGCTAGGATCCCAGAAATGAGTCCACATACATGCACCATACCTCTCTTTACAGTCTCGTGTATGTCCTTTCAGAGTTCCGTTCTTGGGCAATCTCAAATTTTTGGTCATTCATGCATTGTAGCAGTCTTTAAGTTTTGCTGGGGGATCCTTGTAGCTCCAATTCTGTGTTTCTCAGAACTGTCACCTCAGTCTTATTTTTCTACTAATGATTAGTTGTTTGAAAAAGCAATCAACTTGATTCAGTATTTCAGTGGACTCCTCTATGTGAGAAAAAGACGTCTAAGATCTTTTCATGTGGAAGAATCTTTATCTGCCAACGTATCCATCAAAGCTGATGCTCTCACTGTCTCCGTCCCTTCTCCTCTCCCTCCCTTTCTCCTCTTTCTCATGCTATTCACATTTAGTGTTTTCTTTGATCTTGTTGATGGATAATTCTTTCCACCAATTTTAGTGCTACTTTTGCTGATTTCTCTTGTTGTTGCTGATGATCTGATCCTTTCTTCCGAGACATCTTGCTAGTTACATTTCACCAGTGTCTAACCCTGGACATATTTCACATTTCAGAAACATTTACAGCCTCTTGCTTGTACCTCTACATCCACCCATTCCAGAAGTCTTCACAGATCATCAGTATCAAACTGTGCACCTCCTCCTTCACAAGATGCCAGACATCATCTTCTAAACTAGCACCATATGGCTCTGTTTGGCCCCAAACTTCAACAATCCCATTTGTACATTGACAGGGAAAATGGCTTAGGAAAATGTTTCTATATTGTGCAGATGTTTCTTTTTTCCATGATTGCTCTCCTTCTGGTCTTCTGTCCTCTCATTTGCATAATCTTCTGTTCTTACTTAAAGCTGCTTGTGTGTATGACATTATTTTATTCACATTTTTTCCCCTTTTGCTGTTTCTAGATGTCTCAGTTCAGTGCTCAATATATTATATGGTGAAAGACGAAGAAATATGGCTGACTAACTCATCTGAAATTGCTTTCTGGCTGTCATGCTTTTTAATCTGGGTAGCTAAGTGTATATTAAATGTCCATATATTGTCCTTTATTTTCATCCAGACATACTAGATACATCCTTGGGCTCAGAGTTTCTGAAATGATATAAGGTCTACTGACCTCCCTTTTGTCAGTACAAAAAATGAAGAACAATCCGGTATTGTGATGATGCCTTTAATCCTAGCACTTGGGAGCAGAGGCAGGTGGATCTCTGTGAGATAGAAGCCAGCCTGTTCTACATAACCAGTTCCAGATCAGCTGGGGCTACAGGGAGACCCTGTCTGAGAAAGAGAGGGAGGGAGAGGAAGAGGGAAAGAGAGGGGGGAGAGGGAGAGAGAGAGAGAGAGAGAGAGAGAGAGAGAGCGCACCACTAAGAGTATAACACCGGAGAATTTGTCTTCTGTCTCTTCGCCTTGTTCCCCATGTTTGTGAGGTTCTTCTGTTGCCTCAAGCTGGGTATGGTGTGCTTTCCTCATTTCTAACACTCCCCCCCTCAAGTTGTCAAAATGTAACATTATTTACACTTTTGTTGAAATTGTTGTCTCAAATATATTGACTCTCTTAAGAGTTTTCAATTGTAGCAACTTGGGAAATGGCTCAGATAGTGACTTGCCATGCAAACAAATGAAACTTGAGTTCAATCCCCAGAACCCATGTAAAAAGTCCAGTGTGGTTCCACACTCTTGTACTCCCAGTCCTGAGGAGGTAGAACAGGTGGGTCTCTGGGGCTCGCTGGCCAGCTAGCGTAGCCCCAGATCCCCGTGAGAGTCCCAGTCTTAAAAGCCAAGGTGGACAGCAGTTGACCTACAGCTGAAGTACACCTGAGGTTCACCTTGGCCTCCACACACACCCATAGACGAATATACACATGCACAAGCACAGAGGGAGAGAGAGAGAGAGAGAGAGAGAGAGAGTTATTAATTGTAATCCTTACTTTCTCTTATGAGATAAAAGTCTTTTTCTCATGATAGAAGAACTTAAGGAATATTCATGAAATAAGAAGGTTGTGTGTAAGGGGAGAATCTTCTTCATGGCCATAAAATTCTGTTGTATTTAGTCCTACTTGTACAGACCACAATGCAAAATTGATTTAGTAGTGTGGAGTCATTTTCTTAGAGACGAATAGCGTGTCCTCCTTCTTTTTTTCCTCACTGAAAAGAATTCTAGGCCCTAAGATTCACAGACACCGAAAGTCCTACGTCTCTTGAAATTGCTGCCATCCACATGCCACCACCCTCTCCCACAGGCAGAAAATATGCCCTTTGACAGCCCCTGTTTGGTTCTTCTACAATATAATTCATAATGGCAAGAACCACAGCTCTGTTTACTTCCAATACCGACAAACAGCTGAATGTATCACGGCCTCAGGGACAGGGAGAAGTTATTAAGTAGAACTCAGGTAAGGAACAAAGACGATAAGTTGGGTGGGGTGGTCGGAACCAGAGGCTCAGATCCCACTGCACTGCGCCAGTGTCAAAAAAAGGGAAAAAACCAAACATGTTGATAAGCAGATAGTTCTTCCTCTTTGCCTGAGTCACTGGTAGGATATCTCAAAAAATGTAAAAGGCACCCACTGTCAGTCACTCCTCTGTGCTTTAAGTGTCATCCTTAACTGAATAAACTGAAATTTAAAATTTTAATACATATATATATTTATGAAACCATTGGCATAACTAATATGCTAATGAACATATTCATCTCTCCCAAAATGCATCCTACTATCCTCCTTTGCTATCTCTCCCTGTGATATGATCTGTGTCACTGTAAGTAAATTGTTTTTATTTTCAGAAATTTGCATAAGTAGAATCTACAGGATCTACTTTCTGGTTGGCTTCTTTTGTTCATGGGAGTCATCCAGGTTGGTACATATTCCACTACCAGGTTTACTCCTATTACTATCTAATCTTCTAGTGTATGGATGCTCCTGTCAAACTTTAATGAGACTCTTCCATGTGATAGCTACTGTGCTAGACACTGGAACTCACTGTCACTAAAGGCTAGTCCTCATGGAATTTATTTAGCATCTATTAAGACATTTCAAATAGCTTGATGGTTATGAATGTAACATATATCCCCCTACATTCATATGTTTAACATTGAATCATCAACTGGTAATGGTGTTTCACGAGGTCATGGAACCTTCTGGAGGAAGTAGATCATGGGAGTTGGGCCTTGAGATCTTATAGCCTACTCTCTGTATGCTTCCTGTTTCCTCACTGGAGACAATGTGACCAGCTGCTTCATGCTTCTGCTGTCAAGTATTCACTACCATGATGAGCTGAATCCTCTTCACCTGTAAGTAAATTAACTTTTCTACCTTAGGGTGTTCCTGATTAAGTATTTGGTCACAGTAATAACTAATACAATGATAAAGTTTAATCTACATGTTAAGGAAAGGGATTACATGGTAAGAAAACAGGAAGGAACTTTTATGCCAGGGAAGAAGTTTAAATTATATCTTGAGACTTGCTAAAGGCATCTAAATAGCAATGGCATGACATAATTAAATTTACTTTATATTATACACAATGAAGAAGAAAAGAAGACCAGAGATGGAAGTACAATGGAGCCAAGATGAGAAAAGATAAAGGCTTCAGCTCAGACATTTGGAACTGGTCAGAGCTGAAAGAATGATGGCCAGTAAGATGCCTCAGCAGGGGTAGGAGGTGCTTGCTAAAAGGTGCTAAACCCTGGTAATGCAAGTTCAATCCCCAGGACCTACAAGGTAGGAGGAGAGAACCAATGCCTGCAAATTGTCCTCTGACCTCCACATGTGCTTTACAGTACATGTGTGCACACACACACACATGCACGCACAAATCAATAAGTGCAATTAACTTTTTTTCATTCTTCTTGGGGAGCAATTTTATGCAAGATTGGTAAGCTAATTAAAAGTTAAATTAAAATATAAATTACAAGGAAGAAAGTTTAAATAATGCATCAGAATAATACAAATCACAAAAATTACAGACTCGAGAGAAAAAGATCATAAAACTATTCACTCTCCTTAAATTCATTACCTCTTGCTTCCAAAAGGAAGCCTTTGCTTGGTTGTGCTCTGTGATGGTTAATGCTATTTGTCAACCTGACAGCATACAGAATCACCTGGAAGATCTTAATTGATGTGGAAAAACCCATCTTAATTGTGGATGGCATGACGGTCACCCTGAGTGGGGATCCCGGACTATATAAAATGGAGAAAGCTAGCAGACCAAAGTTGGGCATTAGCATGTATACATTCATTGCTCTCTGTTTTCTGATAGTTAATGTAATATTTCCACCTGCTTCAAATCCTGATGCCTTGACTTTCCTACCATGATGGACTGTACTCTTGAACTGTGATGCAGAATAAACCTTTTTTTCCCTTAAAATTTTTTTTTCATGTTTTTTTTTGAGACAAGGTGTCCCTACAGCCCCCAAAGGCCTCAAACTCACTGTGTAGACCATACTGGCCTCGATCAGGAGACGGAGGCAGGTGGATCAGGAGCTCAAGGTCATCCTCAACTATATAGCAAGTTTGAGACTAGCCTCAGTTTCACGAAACCCTGTCTCACTAAAAAAAGGAAAAAAAACTGTTTTAGAAAAATCTTAAGTATTTTAAGTGATAAAGTATACTTTAAATTCTCAGTGACTGATTTAATGTGTGTGTGAGACACAATAAAGAGTCGAGAATTTTCCTATATTTCAGGCTTGTTCAACTAGATAAATATAAGGATGTTTTAAAAATTAACGTATGGTTGTATTAGTTATTCCTGTTGCTGTGATAAAACACCACAACCATAGGCAACTTACAGAAGAGTTTATTTTGGCTTATTGCTCCAGATGGGGAGTCCATAATGGTGAAGGAGCTATGGCAGGAGGTGGCTGAATGAAGAAGCAGAGAGTTCACATTTTGAATTTCACACATGGAGCAGAGAGAGTGAACTGAAAGTGAGGCAAGACGATGAACTCTGAAAGCCCACCCCCAGTGACATACTTCCTCCAGCAAGGCGCCATCTCCTAAAGATTCTATGACCTCCCCAAACAGCACCACCAACTGGGCACCAGGTATACAAATGTGTAAGCCTATGGGAGACACCTCTCATTCAAACCACAAATGTTAACAAGGATGATATGTTCATTTGAATATTTTGAGTTCACAGTTATATGGGTATATGTCATTGCATTGCTATTTAGGTGCTTTCAGTAAGTCTCAAGACATAATTTACCCAGCATAAAAGGTCTTTCCTGTTGTCTTAACCTGTAATCCCTTCCCTTACAGAGAAATCCAGAGATTAACTGGCTGGAAATATGAATGTATACTATACAGGTATTTGACAATAAAGTCAGACTTTTCCTTATATTTTACAGGTTTGCCAGGGAAAGAATATACACAATGAAGTAAAGATAATGGTTTAAAATGCAGTTATTAGAGCTAATGTCCATGGGAGAAGAGTCAGCTCATGTACATAGCATCTATTTATCTGTGCTGCTCTTTACTTTGCCAATTCTTGAAAGAAGGGAGGACAAGTGTCCCTTCAACTTTCTTTCAGTTAAGAGCTTTCCTTAAGCTCTTAAGGGAAAGGTCTCAAAATTAATTCATTATTTGCAGATTTGCAAATTGAGAGTACGGCAAATCTGGATCTATAATTAGTGTCTGTGAAATCAATCCACGTGGACTATTAAACTGTCACAATAACTGGTGTGGAAATGGCCATGATTTGTTAACAACACATACATTTGACCCATAGAAAGTATTAGGTAGGAGCAACAATTGTCAGCTTAAGAATTTTCTGAAAGAAATATGTTAAAAGGAAAAGTGAATCCCATTTCAAACTTAGGTTACTTTGGCAGAATTTATGAGAGTCGAGCCCAGGAGTGGGGTTAAATATATAGCTAAATAAACACAGCCAGAAAAAGAAGCATCAATTTTGCCATTTTTTGTATATCATGCAAAATTTAGCAGGTGACAAATTGGGTACATTTTCACTTAACGCATTAGGAGCCCCCCTTTCTCTCAACAACACCGCCCACAAAAACTAGGAAACCCTCCCTAACACAGATTAAATCTAAAGATTGTAAATATTGTTCCATCTTTAAACTCGATTAACATGAGGCAAATGACTGAGGAGGTCAAGAAAACGTCGGGGAATCAATCCTTGTTTTTTTCACCTGACCAAGCGAAAAAGCTAAGATTCAAGCAGTGTCTCTCAGGAAAAAGGCTTTCCCTGTTCCTTCTTCCATCATAATCTCTTCCCCATAATACATTAAGGGGTAACCTTTACTTGCCATAGAAAAACAGACACGTGAATTTGATCCTCTCAGCTTGTTGATATGTTTTTAAAGCTGGCGAGCAAACAGAGTGCAGAACGTGGAATTTTTTGCTTTCACTGCCACATGGCTAGCTGGAAGCTGAGTTTAGGACATAGGAAACTGTCCGTTGTGATTTCCAAAAACATCAAAATTATTAAGTTAGGGGGAAAATTCTTATATTCGATATCATATTGTTGTTTCCAAAACACTCTCCAATTTCTTCTAAGTGGAGGACCTTACAAATGAAATCAAAACAACAAACCTAATTTACCAAAAGACGTCTAACAGTTTACAAAGACATTTCTTAAACTCTCCCATTTTTATGGTTTCCTTTTTAAAATAGAGAGTCATAATGTACTTTGCAGTCCAGAGACACTTTTAGACTCTATATCAAAATACCATTTAGATATCACTTAAGAAATTTTAATATTGAAAATCTAAAGAAGATAAATTAGGAGTATGTTAATTATATGAAGAAAGTATTCTTCATTATATAAGATTTATAAACATACTAATAAGCTTTTCACTGAACTTTACTGTGTGTGTATAAGTGTATGAGTATATGTGTGTGAGAGTATGCATTTGTACTGGCCAAGGGAGGACCCTGGTGCCCTGCTCTATCATTCCCCATCTTATTTCCTTGAGGGAGGGTCTGTGACTGGACCTGAGGCTCAACTTTTCAGTTAAACTGGCTAGTCAGTGAACTCCAGTGATCCACCTATCTCTGTCCCCTGAGCATTGGCACACACATGACCATATCTGGCATTTTAATTTGAATACTGGGATTTGAACTCAGGTTCTCATGTTTACACAGCAATCATTCTTTCCTACTGAGTCGTTTTCCCAGGCCAGGGGTGGGAAATACCTGCCACGGGTGGTGGTACACGTCTTTAATCCCAGGAGGCAGAGGCACACAAATCCATGAGATCAAGGCTAGCTTGGTCTATATAGTGAGTTCTAGTCCAGCTGGGGCTACAGGGAGGTCCTGTCTCAAAATATATATGTATAAACCTATGGTTCACATAGCCATTGTATAAAACAAGACTTGTGAATTTTTATAGCAAATATGCCATGCTACTCAAGCTATTGTTTTCTCTGCTATACATTAAATTTTCTTCTAGAAATCCAGAGTCTACCATTCTGTACCACCTGGTTTGATCTTTTTCACAACATATTAAACACCTCATAAGTCATCTTCATTTGTTTAACCCATGGAAATCCAAATTTGATTATTTCAGTCCTGATAACATCACTCCAGCATCCATGCACTGCCCTCCAATTACGTCAGGAAAACGGATGAACCAGCCCCAGTGGCACCAGCAGACTCTGGGGTCGGTTCAATCCGTCCTCACTTTCAGTCACAGAGCTCAATTCTGCTGTTTCCACTTTCTTAAATTTAGTCCTTAAATGCATCCACTTCTCCCTCCCTCACTTTCCTCTGGTTTACTTGGTATGCAAACACACAGCTAACTCTCCAGCTGCTCTCTTCTCTACTCTCGTCCTCATATCAGAGCTACTGGTGTTTGAAAACGTATTCTTGCTTAAGTTTACAGAACTCCCTGGAACAAGACCTAACTCCTTATAATATAAAGGATGCTTTGGGGCATTATCCCTTCCCACTTCATCCCACACTGCAGTCTGACTTCAAGGGTGCCGAGCTCCCTGTCAACTGTGCGCCTTTCTCACTGTGGCCTGTGAGCGTTTGGGTGTGCTTTATGTTCTCTCTGAAGTAAATCTGCAACTCTCTAAACTCTTTCCCAATGCCTTTGCTTATTCACCTTAAAGTTGCATTTCAGGTCACTATTTCTTTAGGATGCTTTCCTAACACATCTCTACCATTTATAGATAGATAGAAGACAATGCTACTCTTATATGTTCTGGAACGTTTCGGTTCTCATCCATGTTTCACAGTCCACTATATCTACAGCACCAAAGACAAGGTCTAATACATAAGAGACACTCAAACAAATGAAGCAATATATCAAAGTATATAAAGAAACATAAAGCAAGGATTAGAGGTGATTTTCCCATTTTGTTATATAATTACATCCTCAATTTTTTTTTTTTTTTTTTTTTTTTTTAGATTTAGACAAGGTCTCCCTGTAGTCCTGACAGGCCTGGAACTCACCATGTAGATCAAGCTGGCCTCAATCTCATGAAGATCTACCTGCCTCTGCCTCCCCAGTACTGGGATTAAGGCACACACTAACATGCCTGTTTCCCAAAATATAAAAAATGGAAGTTGCCATTCATATGGTGAATGCCTAAAATTTTAGCACCTGAGAGGCTGAAGCAGAGGTTGCAAGTTCTAGGCCAACCTGGGCTGTACAGCAACTGACTGGCAAACTTAGGGTTCATAGTGACAATGTGTCAGAAGGAGGAAGAGAAGGAAAAGAAGGAGGGGAGAAAATATTGTTTGTCTTAAGTACAAACATTAGCATATTTCTTCTTCTGAAAACCAATAGCAAAATATTGTTTTAAACTAAAAGTATATTGTATCTATTGATAGAAATTTCGTTTGCAAGGATAATTGTAGAAATAATGCCAATCTTAAATATACCATTAAAACTTTTGCCTTAATGTCTGTAGAAACTCTGGCTATGTATAAAGTGACTAATCATTATTTTCAGCTTATAAACTTGAATTTTCATATATAACACTAAGCTTTCTTAAGGAAAGGTTTGTCATGAATCACTAGAAACAGAAAGATACCAGGCTTGTGGGGGAAAAAAAAAAAAGAAAGGAAAAGCAAAATTGAAGGTTACAGAATGAAAAATGTTATTCTAATCTGTCTTAAGAAATGATGTCCAAATTTTTTGGCTTTTAGATTATGGCAAACCCCCAAAACCTAGAGGTTAAAGTATTTAATCACCATCCTTTTGCTCCTGGGTGAAAAGAGAAAATTTAGTCTTGATCTACATTTCTCAAACATTATTCTAACTGAAAACCCTTCTCTTTTCTCAACATAAGTACTAGAAAGATGACCAATAAACCTAAACAGTTCTTTTTAACTTTTCTTCTAGGGAGACACAGAAGGAGAGGCAGTCATGTTCCATGTTCCTGTTAGTCAACATTATGCTGTTTCTACAGTGCCAAGAAATCTACAGAGCACTTGACTTTAAAAACTTCTTCTCTGGGCTAGAGAGATGGCTCAGCCATTAAGAGCACTGACTGTTCTTGCAGAGGACGGGGTTCGATCCCAGCACCTACATGGCAGTTAACAACTGTCTGTAACTCCAGTTCGGACAATCCAACACTTTCTCCTGACCTCTGTGGGCACTGCAGAACACAGGTGCACTTACACACATGCAGGCAATACTCATTTACATAAAATAAAAATAATAAAAAAGTAAAACTACTTTTCTATAGAGATTGGTTTCAAATATGAAATTTTATGATTCTAAAATGTACCAGCATACAAGTATACAGCTGCCTTGACAAGAGCAGTTAAACAGTCTACTCTCTACTTGAAGGATTTCTAGAGAATATGAAAACTGTATGTTACAATGTACAGATTTTTTAATGACTATAGTTATGAAGGAAAGACTTGTGGGCATCATTATTATAGAACTGATGAATCCATCAGTTATATAATGTTTCTATAATTATTTTCTTTGAAGGTTTTGATTTTTCATTGTTCAAAGGCATCTTTGAAAAGCCAAAGTTCCAGAGAAAACAAAATCTTCACTAAAACTTAGGGCTAGAGAGTGAAGAGTGTGTTTGATGGAGAACCACAAAGTCATGACAGGAGCTTGGTTGCAAAAAAGCCCAAGACAGTCAGAGACTGAAAGTAATGAGCTGAATTCCCCAAAGTCTTGAGCAGTTTCCACCCCAGGGTAACAAAAACAAGAACTCATGTTTGTTTGTTTTGGAGTCTCCATTTGGACCTGGAAGGTCAGCCTGGGAACAGCCAAGGCATTGTTCACTGTCATCCATCCTGATCGCTGTCCAGCACCTGACTCAGAATTAGGAAGCCTGGGTTCTCCGTCTGATTCTGTGATCAACTTACTCTGGGGTTTTCTTAAAGAGTCACAACTTGTCTACTCTAGCTTATCTGAGAAACACTCTCCATGTTCTGTATGACAGAGCAATTACAGGGAGTCTGCATCCTGCTAGCACTTCAAATATGCTAAGGATGGTCATGTTGATGCTAATTTTGTTTATTTTTTAATTGTAATTTTTTGAGACTGGGTCTCACTATATAACCCAGGATGGTCACGAACTTCTAGGCTCAAACCATGCTCCCATCTCAGCCTTCTGAGTAGCTGGTACTGCAGGTGTATGTCAATGCACCCAGCCATGTTATTAGTTTCAGTACTTAGGGACAACAGTTACCACCGTACTAAGAGATGATTTCTGCCACCCTGTTCCAATGTTTTAGACAAATTAATCTGCATAATATTCACAGAGATCTTATTGACAGAGTAAATTATGATCGTCATTTTACAAATGACGTGGCAAAATCACAAACAAATTGAGGAACTTGCCCCAAGTCACAAAGTTGGAACACGAAAGAGCAAGAACTCCAACGCTGGCAGTCGAGCTCCACTTTCTCACCCTTCCCCACGCTGTGATACCACCTCTCCATACCTGCTTCCGCATTCGCCAGATCTAGTGCCACGAGGGGAAGGAACAAGGAGGTTAATGGCCTGTCTGGTTAGGTTAACCAATCTTTTCTCACAAACTCATGGACTGTGATGTATGTTAGCTTTGTACATCCCCATGCCCAAAGAAGAACATGGTTGCTGTAGGGGATGTAGGCACTTGGACAGGGACAGAGTTAAATAGCTTAAAAATGGCATTTAAAACTGAGTTTGCTATCTCTTGATATATATGTATTTATTTTAAAAAGGGATTCAAAATGCTACTAAATATTAATTACTACAATCATTTTAATAATTGAACATCTGGTCAAATCTTGAACTTTCTGTTACTGACACTTAGCAGTGAATACGGAAGTGTGAACAAGAAGACAGCTTGTAAAGTCAAATTTCTTAAAGAATATTCTCTGATGAAGTTTTTGTGATGCAGATATTGGATTGATTTCTGAAAGCATATTTACATTCATGATTGTTCTCTGTTTTTACTGGGTTTTTTTCTTCCCTGAGGACTAAAAGTTTTATCATCATATTATACAAGAAAGGGGATTTTTAGGTCCCATTAGAAAGAAGAAAATAATTTGAAAGCCTAATGGGCTGTTGAGTTTGGCCACAAATGTTGAATTATTTGTGCCTCATAGAAAATCTCTGGTTGCTACTAAGATTCTCTGGGTCTGTCCTAAATAGAAGGCAAAACAAGGCAACGGTATCCGGAACATTTGCTTGTTTTAAGACATTACAGATCAAAAGCCTCTAAGCAACTACTGAGCTACAGTAATCACAAAGAAATCTCTCAAACAGGAACTATGAAATAATTTAACTAATATCTCTCTTCCAAGACTTCAAAAACTTTTGAGTCAAGGACTTGGGAGGGACACTGAAGTTAAGGAAATATACACTGTTGGGGTTCCATTAACCCCAAACCTACCTGGAAATCAATTCACAGGAGTTCTGAAAAAGCATACTACCGGCAAAAGAAGGGCTGAGCGTGAAGGCTAAAGCCCTAGAACATACTTATAAAATCCTTTTCCCAGGGCAAGGGAAACATGTCTGAAACGTACCTTTTGTGCACTGACACAGGGCTTGCCAACATAGTGCAACTGCTGCGAAGCCAGAACAAAGCTGGAAATATGGGAGCAATAAGAGAAACGCGGCCTAAAGTGGCAGTACAGCAAAGGGCAGCACACGGTCCACTGCCAGGACTCTGCTAAGAGGCAAACGCAGGAGGCTCCCGGTCTCACCAAACCCAGATGGTAATGCAAAATAAATGAGTGAAGGCTGGGTATTTATCAAGCAGCACGATCATTCCAAAAACAGAAAATATGCAACATAACAAGAATTATTAAATCATTCCCAGCAGAGTTTTGAAATGGAGCAGTAAAGAAGTTCACATTGATTAAAAAACAAAATGCAATATTGGTGCTTTTGATTCAGTTTGCTCTTAGAAAATAAAAGTGTGTTATTGATATCCATATGTGGTAACAAAATGCAAAACTTTCTTGAATTTCATACAAAATACATGAAGTTTTCCATGGATCATCTACTCCATGCCAGCCTCCAAATGATCTTTATCGGGTGGATTAGGGAAAACAATATGGATAAATCAAAAGCACAGAACTCTAAGTACTGGATTAATAACATTATTTAAAGGTATACACACAAATAGACACGTGTACACAGCTATATGGTTTAGACATATTTTAGGAAAACTGAAAATTCAAAAATAAATATGGACCCCACCATAATTACCTAAGGAATATAGTGTCTTTTTATATTTTAGACAGAAAAATATTCTTTCAAAACTTTATTCAGACCCATTCACAAAATTCTTCAGTTGTTTACAATGTTTGTGTACGTATTTAAGATTTTATAGAAACAACCACTATTTGCATTCCTCCCTCAAAATAATATCTGAAAAAGAGCCAAAGAAAAGTTTCAGGAAAAATGATGTCTCCTGAGGATCCAAGAAACAGTTATACATTTAGATTTTGTAAGATTTAGTAGACTATACAAATACATATTTCTCCCAGTGTGTATCATTTATCATAACCTAACCACTACTTTCTAATAACATACCTAGGAAACGACTGTCATCAAAAACTCGGTAATGTATCTCAATCAACTACTGCCTACAGGAAGCTATATGACTGGAGGAAGAGGCACTATTAAATTCCTACTTCTTGGTTCTTCAGAACAGCAGAAAAATAGTGTGCTTCTGCAACACTAAAGTAGATCTAAGTTGTTCATCAGACTGAAGGCTGCAGCCATAGAGATGTAATAGGCCTATGACAGATAACAACTGGGAAACAGTTATATTAGAAGTATTTGCAGAAAAGCACACAGTTTTATTCTGATGTTCAAGGAAGGTGCTTTTCAAAATGCTCAGGTTTCAGTCTCTTCATCTGTGTAACATGAATGAACATGTATCTCAGTTCTTGAGCAGGTCAAGGGAACTACTACATGGCGAGCACTCAGACTTTCACCTACTTGAATCTTGGTGAGGGCTTTGGATTCAATCACTCAGAACAACAACTAGAACAGCCACAGCTAGGCTTTACCGAAGTAGGCTTAACTTCTAACAAAGTGCCCCATTGTAGACTCATGAACTACTTATTCTCTACCCTAAATGTTTGTGGAAAAACTGTTTTTATTTTTATAGTATCAACTTTTTCACGTCCCTCCAAAATTATGAATAAGACTTAGAGCCTTCACAGATGACAACATACCAAAAAAGTATTAAAAATGAATAATTAAAAGGATACCTATGTGTATACAGATTTTTAATAAAAGCCACAAATGTGAGCCATATATATAATCTTCAAATTTTCTAATACATATATTTTTAAAGAAACATATAAAAATTATCTTATGCATTTTATTAAATATAAAAGAATAAGCAATCTATAAAATTTATTAATGAATGAAATTTTATTTTATTTTTTAGTTCAAAATTGGATGTGCTTTTTACATTAAGGTAAAACTCAATTTGGATTTCAATGAGCAAAAAAATCCAATGCTCAATAACCAAATGTAGTCATTATACTGGGCAGCACAGTGACTGTAGCACAAATATGGGTAGCTGTAAACATTAAAATACTACATAAAATCTATTTTAGTGCCATGGATTCACTGTTATATGAAGCAATTCAGGCAATGACAATTTCTAAGAACCACAAGACAAGTTTATTTTTCCTGTAATGGTTCAAAATTATTTATACTAGTATAAACTGTTTGGGGCACACATAGAGATATACATGTACATACAAATAATATGCATTGCTGAATGATGGAGATACTTTCTCAGAAATGCGCCATTAGGTGAGTGATTCTTTGAGTGAACATCATAAAATATGCATAGATGTACACACAGCTACAACGTCACTACGCAACATAATTTTTTAAATTTTATTTATTTTTATTTTATGTGTATGAGTGTTATGCCTTCATGTGTGTAAGTGCATCAGGGTCATGAGTGACTGCAGATGACAGACAAAGGCGTCACATTCCCTGGAAATGGGGTAACAGATGGTTGTTAGCCACCATGTAGGTGCTGGGATTCGAACCCCAGTCTTCTGTAAGAGTAGCAGTGCTATTAACTGATGAACCATCTCTCTGGCCCCTAAGCAATATAATCTTATGAGACTACTGTTGTCTATGTGATCTCTCACTAACAGAAACATTGTGATGAGGCATACAACTATTTATATAATTATATATTTATGAATTGCACATGTAGAATTTTGCAACAATATGGTATGTAATAATGAAAGAAACATCAGTTGCATAGAATGCCATGCATCGCTCATGTAAGATATCAAGTAACTCAACTCATGTAATTGTCTAGGGATGGATCAATTTTTTACATTGTATTAATGCTCCCACCCCAAATCAAAATTGGAGTTGAAAGTCAGTTCTCTCTCCTCAAATACCTTCCTCTAATTCACCAGCCTAGAGGGATACTTGCTTCCTAATATAGCAAAACAATACCATATATTCTAATGGTTGTTCTGAGTGTTAGAAGCACAGGGAAATTTACCAGAATTTATTCATTTGGGTGGAAATGGATGACAGATTGGCCTTTATGCACCCTATCTTGCAACCTCTTATGGTTTTATTATGAAACATGCCCCATAGACTCATATGTTCAATGCTTCATGTCCAGCTAGTTGCACTACTTTGAGAGGTTCTGGAAACTTAAGGTAGTGTGGCTTCATTGGAGGAAGTAGGCTATTGGGAGCATAACTCTGAAGGTTATGTTCCTGCCTCATGCTCTGATTCCTGTCTACTATAAAGTCAGAAGCTCCTTCATGCCATGTGCTCCTACCACCATTATGTTCTGCCCAAGAGCATGGGATCAGCACCTACTCACTGAAATGTGAGTCGAGATAAATCTTTACAACCTTAGGGTTTTTTCCTCAGGTAAACTGGTGACAACTGGGCACTAAGAGACAGACAAGTTTCTGGTCAGCTGCACAATAATAATGATCACAACAGAGACTAAGATATACTTCATAGGTTTTTTTGAATAAAGGTTAGGCTGTGAATTATATGCATTTAACACCTTATTGTAATATAGGTTTTATGTCAGATGTGTGCTCTAAACACATTAATGCAGGCTACATTAGCTATGAAATTTGGTAGGAGAGCTATATTAAATATACTTAGGGTATTTTCCAGTTTATGATAGGTTTCCAGGAGTACAACTATACTGTAAATTGAAGAGCATCTATATGCATCTACTTGAATACTGCAAAATAAGCAAAGCAGTTCTTACTACTGAACCTGAGGGGGCAAGAAAAAGCCAGAGTCCCATAAGGACACTTGCTATATAGAGAAGGCTGCCTGGTAGGACCTGTGTGGTCTTTGTCCAGTGAACACAAATCATTGTGACCAGGTAAGTAAGGAAACAATGGATAAATATTCTCCTTCTACCTGCCCTATCTCCTACCAGGGCCCCTGAGTAGTTGAACTTAACTGGAAGTCAGAGGGCGGGGAACAAACAATAATCCAGAAGCCAGGCCTGCACTCTACAGGACAGGCTGGAGAACAATGAAGAACAGATCTTCATGGTCTCAAGGACTTCAGGAAAGGCAGCATGCAAGTGAGTTTCGATCGCTATCATTCACATTTGACTCTTAGGTTAAAGCATTATTTGAATTGACCCCAAAATTGATGCTGACACTTTCAAAATGCAAATTATATTCATAATAAATTTATCTTAATATGATAAAAGTCGAATTCAATTCTGATAGCACATTTAAAGCATTTAAATGAAATAGATAAGTGTGGTGCTGAGGCTGGAGAGATGGCTCAGCAGTTAGAGCACTCACTGCTCTTTAGACAATCTGGGTTCAAATCCCAGCACCCACATGGTGGCTAACAACCATCCATAACTCCTATTCCAGAGGATCCAGCACCATCTTCTGACCTCCACGGACACTACACGATATAGATGCACTTACATATATGCAGGCAATATATTCATGCACATAAAATAAAAATAATAAATAAAATATTTTTGAAAAATAAATGTAGTACAGGATTATTATAAGTTTTTTATCATATTATTATGACTTGATATAGAGATAACATTATAAACTATTAAAAACTGACAGTATGAACTTAAAGACAATGATTCTAAACCTGGCTGTGAATCAAGAAAATCTGAAGAGCATTTTAAAATGACAGACTCCTGAATCCATTCAGTTCTCTCCTGACAACTTTGGTTCTTGCAGGGAGGGGCACAGAAACTTATGACACAAAGATGTTGGAACTAACATTTTAGAATTTCCCTTTCAAATGTTAGATATTTTTATTCTTTTAAAAGTTTTTATTTGTGCATGTTTGATTTGTGCTGTTTTAAGTTTCCAAGTGAAACAATGTTTTATTCAAATTTCTAAAACTAATCAGAAAAACTATTTGTAAATATGCACATTTAATTAAAAAAAATACACTTCTCAACATGAGCATACTTGTCTTTCTATAATCTAACCAGATTTCAACATATGATCCTGACAGCTTTATTAAAGGACGATTGCCTGAACAAGCTGCATGTCAATATATGTGTCTATTCTAAATGAAGACAGAATTTTTTAAATGTGGTTAGGATCCAGGAAAAAAAAATGACTTTTTGTAGAAATAAAATTAACTTAGGCTTCTCACTAGCTGTTGTAGACCACACAATCCTCTAAGCAAAAGAGTCACTATCTTCACCAGAACAGCTATGCCTGCTTATAAGAGACCATCCGGCTCAGACCTGCTGGCTAACCGTTGACATTCTCTCAGAGAAAGAAGAAAGATCATTAGGATCTTTCCCTGACATTCTGGCTACTCTTCCTGTATTGTATGTAATTCTGAGTTCATTGTATGTTGCCCCATGATCTCTAGAAGGTGCTACAATGTACAAGCTGTTTAAGGTTAACTGAAGGAGGAATCTCCATCTATGCAGCTATGGGGAAGTTGTAATCCAGGCAGGGCTGAGATTTTCCAGGAGTGTGGTTGCTTTGTGGTCACCCACATTCCTGTAAGCAGGCCCTCACCGAGGCTCTGTAAGTAAGCCCAATAAACTCTTTAATTCCCCAGAGTGAACTGTGGTAGAATTGTGTTTTGGTTTGTTGTTGGGGCCTTATAAGGAGACAGTGTACTGTGTGCATCTTTCCAGAGAGGTAATTCTCACAATTGGTGGTGCCTCAAGTCCCATGAAAACAGAGTAACATATGTAGACTATTCAAGGAAAGGAGATGAGAGCCAAGCATTTTGCACAGAGTCGAAACTGATTCCGATATGAAAGCCACACACATGCTGCTGTTGCCACCAAAGAATGTAGGAATTGTTATTTCGATTAGAGGAAGCTACTAGAGGACAAGATTCATGCAACCAAAGTAACTAGAAAGACATCAACTGCTAAGACCAAACAAAAGGAAAAAGAAAAAGTCACTGAGAAGTATTAAATGGAATGTAATGATTAGATTCTCTGACAATGTGGTTATTTAGAAAATGGATAAAAGATATGCAAAATAGTGTGATTAACTATTTTTATAATCATCTTGATAGAAGCACCTGTTTAGTTACCTTAAAATGTTTCCTGGGGGGCCTGGGAGGATAGCTCAGTTGCCTGTGTGTGCAAGCATGAGGACCTGAGTTCAGATCTCCAGCATCCGCACAAAAAGCCCGGTTTGCAGTGCCCATTTGTAATCCCAGCAGTGGGAAGTAGAGACAGAGGATCCCAGGGGCTTCTGGCCAACAGTTTAGTCAATTGGTTAGCTTCAGGTTCAGGGAAAGACAGTGTCTCAGATGTAAGGTGGAGAGCAATAGAGGATATCCAACCTCCACTTCTGGTCCATGCATGCACTCATGGCCATACACACATACATTCACTATCACACCAGATACATATACAAAAATAATGTTTCTCACGTGGCAGCAGTGTGACACCACATTACAGTAATGCCTGAATTAAAAGAGCCTCACTCTTAGGGTCCAGTTAGCCCAAGAGAGAGCCCAAACTGCTCTGAGACCCTGTTTCTTCCGATTTCTCGTTTTGCCTTCAGCTCTCTTTATTGAAAACACACACACAAAAAGAAATGGGGAAGTAAAAGCAGATCCTTATTATATCTGAAGGACTTTGTCCTTTCTGACCTTTCCTGAGTTAGAACAGCACAGACAAGCACCAACAGATGCTAGCAATGTAATCCCATGTATTGTTTGCAACACAACTGAGATCATCTTCATTGCTTCCAACAAAAATCCACTGTATTAGGTGCTTGCTTTATATCCACAAAACACACACACACACACACAATTATGGGTCAAAAGCAAGAAAGGGCCATGAGGGATTAAAGCTACATATTTAGGTTACAAGAGGAGCTCAAGGCCTAGTGTGGTGGTTTGAATGAGAATGTCCCCATAGGCTCCAAGTATTTGAATATTTTGTCTCCAGTAGATGGCGCTGTTTTCGGAGGTCTTAGAAGGTGTGGCCATGCTGGAGGAAACATGTCACTTGGGGTGGGCTTAGAGAGTTCTTAAGCTTCCTGTGCCTGCTTGAAGACATGAGCTCCTAGCTTCTGTTCCTACTCTAGCCATCTCTGCCGCCATGCCTCCCCTCCACAATGGACTCGGGCCCCTTTGGAACCGCAAGCTAAATAAACAATTTTATGAGTTTCTTTGGTCAGTGTTTCTATCACAGCAATAGGAAGCAAACTAATATACCGAGTAAAGTCATTTTACATTATAAGCAAGCTGAAATACTGTTAAATGATCTCAAAACATAAGATTAACTGAGAGGTGAAATGTATTTCTATTCTTCTTGACATGGCATCATTCGATATAGCCTGAAGTAGATTATATGTGGTCCTCCCATGAAAAAGGTGGGATATTGTTCCTTACCTTGACTCTTTACTGGATTGGGGAATTTAATGGCTTACTTAACTAAAGAATATAGTGGAAACAGCATCTTAGAGCTTCTTTTGATTTAGAAATCTAGCAGCATCCACCTGTGCTTCTTAAAACATTCTTCTGGGTAGACTGGGCTGCCATGCATGGAACTCCAGCTACTCTGGACCACTATACCTGCAAGGTAAGCTGTAGACTTTCTAGGTGACAGTCCTAACTGAACATAGTTTTTTAACCATCCCCACAAAGGAATCAGACATGTGAATGATTATCCATAATGTAATTTGCAATAAAAATTCCTATCTCATTTTGTTTTTTAAAATATTACATAAAATCAGGCATGGTGGCACAAGCCTTTAATCCCAGCACTTGGGAGGGAGTGACAGGAGAATCTCTTTGAGTTTGAGGCTAGCCTGCTCTACACAGTTCCAGGCCAGCTGGGGCTACAGAGAGAACCTGTCTCAAAAAGACATTAAAAAATAAAATAAAATAAAGTAAAAGCCCAAGTGAAGAGTCTGAAATTTTATTATAAATTTGGTAAAATAGTATACTGAATCCTTCTGTATCCCTAAAACAATACAAGCAAATACACTTTCATAATTTAAAAGTCCTCCAAGTCTCACACCTTTTCCTGCTTGGTCTACACATGATGGCCCGACAGTTTCCTTCCTTGCATTCTGGCCACCCTGCTGTGTGCTGACCTCCAAATACACACAGACTTTAGGTCTGCAGACAAATCAGCACCAAAGAATCATTTATTTTCACATACGAGGGGCAGGCACTCATCCATGTCCATCACACCTTTCCAAACCATCAGGCCTTCCTTTCTCCCACACAAACTTCCGAAAATCTTTATCTGGACATGTTACTGATTTCAACCCAGATAAAATGAGACTACAAACCCTTTACAATTTTTTCATTCCCCTCTCTGGAAACATTAAACTGGCACACATTGAGATTTGAAGTTTGTTTTTAAACTTCATCTCAAAAGAAAGCCAAAGATCATTTTAGGTAGGATGTTACAACTTTTCAATTATTTTTATTTGGGATTTAATGCAAAACCTCTTCCCTTATATTTTTTGCCATTGGAACTAAAGGAATGCAGTATCGCTTTCATGCCTGGATTTAGAACTTCCAAATATGTATACATGGCTGCAATAACCTCTCTTTAGTCCTGGGGTCTCTATTTTCAGTTTTTACAGTTTTGACATTCTTCACCCCCAACTCATTTCATTTTCTGAAACAATGTTGTTTGCTTTTCGTCTGTGGTACATGATAAGAACCTAAAGCAGTGCTCTGGGTAGGGCTTGAGTTGAATTTTCTGTCACCTACATGATATTTTCCCCCTATGATCAATCAGTTTTATGATAAATTTAAGCTGAAATATTTTAAAAGCTGAACTATCAAAATCAAAACTATAGATTATTGTAAATGAGGAGTTTTCACCATTTCCTTTTATTTCCTTTTAACTTCCTTTTCATAGGCATGGCCAGAAAGTTACTGGATCTCAAAATTCTGTGAAACTCTCCTAGTTAAATCAACAGGAATCAGTAGTGGTAAAACGAAATCCAGCTAGTTTATGGCTTTGACTCTTTCTGTTGAATGATCATGTATAATTGGAAATAAA
Organism: Eospalax fontanierii; assembly: GCA_035773235.1. Lineage (NCBI taxonomy): Eukaryota > Metazoa > Chordata > Mammalia > Rodentia > Spalacidae > Eospalax > Eospalax fontanierii. Next base: position 23,711,848 of record CM069536.1, on the reverse strand, counting down.
ACAATCTTATCCTCAGTTTCTCCTGATCAATGAATTACACTGTTGCCTTGTGTGTGTCTGTGATATGTGTGTGCATGTATATGTACGCGTGTGTGCGCATTTCTGATGTTGACAAAGGTCAACATCCGGTATCTTCGTCTATTGCACTATCTCATCTTATTTTTGAAGCAGAGTGTCTCACGGAACCTGGAGCTCAGGAGTTTGCTTAGGCTGCTGACTGGTGAGCTCCAGGGATCCACCGTTCTCTGCCTCCCAGTACTGTTTCTTTATGTAAATGCTGGAGATCGAAACTCAGGTTCCCGTGCTCCACAAGCTGAGCCATCTCCTCAGTCCTCAACACCGCCACTCTTTATTCTGCCACGTTAACTCATAGTTTTCATTTAAGCAAATGTTATATATTGGTGAAAAAATTGATTCCTCAGTTTTTAGTTCCATTTTGTGAGTATATGCTTCCTTTTATCATTCTAGGTACATTTTCTATTTTAAGAATATATGCATATTTAGATATTAAAATTAATGTCTAGAACCACACATAATTAAATATTAACAAATGAAAATCAAGAGTCCTAAGACCTATCTCAATTTCTTTGAAGAAGCTTCAACCTAAACTTCACAGTTCTCAGAATGGCTTAAAATTTTATAATTCACACATACACACACACACACACACACACACACACACACACACACACACACAGAGCTTTTTACCCACACAGAAATTATCCTAGCCATGCAATTATCAACCCAGGATGTGTTCATGATGTTTAATAGGCAACACTTTCCCAAACTCAAATAACTGTAAGTCTCCATCTGTTCATCCAGAATTTCAAAATGTTCATTAAGTAACATGAAAAAGTAATGATGCCTATCAATAGCAAGTTATTCTCTGTGCTTACTAAAATATGCATACAAGTCAATCAAATTTGTTGAAATCTACTCAGAAGATACTACATCCTGGAAATTTAGTAATAAAAACGTTATCCATACTACTTAATACACTTTTAGAGTATTTATTTATCATAAGAAAGATCTTCACTCTTTTGGTAGATACAACTCAGCGGGGCTGAAGAGATGGCTCAGTGGTTAAGAGCACTGGCTGCTCTTGCAAAAGTCTTGGGTTCGGGTCCCAGCACCCACATGGCAGCTAACAACTGTCCATAACTCCAGTTCCAGGGGATCTGTCATCCTCTTCTGACTCCCACAAGCACTGCACAATACATTCATGCAAGCAATACAGTCACACACATAAAATATAATAAAAATAAAATATTTAAAGATACAACCCATTTGCAACTGTATGCAACTATTAGAGCAAGACTCCAGTGAAAATCTCTCTTTTTATATGACTAAAAGCATTCCCACATTGGGGGGGGGGGTCCAAAACAAAGATAGTTTTCCTCCATGGATTTTAATGTTCTTGGCTACAAGGTGAAAAGACTGTAGCAGATGGTAACTGTTCTAGATGGTAAGGCCTCTTCTAGTTTTAGAATATATGAATTCTGTTCTAGCTGCCTAGAGAGAGCATCATCCAGTCTAGAAAGATGCTGCTCTGATAATGCTTTGTTACAATATCTGAAATGTGAATTGATTTTTAAGATCTTAGAATTGAAAACTTTAGATAGGCATGTAACCTTTATGGTGAAGTACATAGTTAGTCTGAGACATCAGTCTTTTTCCACTCTGGGGAACTGTACAAACTGATACCAGTTGTTGATCTACTCCTTCAAGTCTTTCTTGGTCATGCAGTCTTGGGTCAGATGAATATAAATGCTAGTTGAATTGGGTGGCCCCAACCCATTCCCTTACATTTCTTCCCTTAAGAAAGGTTAACTGTCTCCGCACAGAGCTGTCTCTCCAAGTAGGAGTACTTTCATTCCTGGTTGCTATTCTACATTGTACACATTAACACTACTATATCAGATTACTATACCATATCAATTCTTCCTCCTTCTGAAGACAATGTTTCTAACCACCACCTCCAAATCATATACTAAGCTATATGAAGTAGAATTAGATTTTTAAATAAAGCTTTAATTTTACTTGGGAGTGATTAAATAAAACACACACACACACAAAATAGAAGACACACGCACATTTTTTAAATGTTTATCACCAGGAGAAAATACTCAAAAGAGCACACTTGCAAGTATCATTTTCTATAACAGAAGTCTTTGTAGAGAAAACAAAACAAACACGTTCTATGTAGACAGCACCTACCCTTTAAGATGCCATATGTCAAACATTTCCAACTCATGGTAAGGCCATTAGCTAGTTTAGGGCAGTCAGGTAAATACAATGGAGGGTGAGTACAGTAAAAAGTAGAGGTGCATCAATCAGCAGTTCTAGACTCACACGAGGAGCCAATAACTAGCAAGCTCCACTCCAAGAAGATCTAAACAGCACCTAGCAAACGAAGTTAAAAGACATCATGCCAGGAAAAAAAAAATGGCTAAAAGAGGTATCATTTCTGTCTTCACTTTACACCATAGATTGAATATTTGTGTCCTCCCAATTTAGGTCGCAAGAACAGAGCCCTGATGACTAAGATTTGTGCCTTTAGAGAAGACAGTTCAGAGAGTTCACAAGTCTTCTTTCTGGAAAAGGGCCTTCACCAGAACACAACCATGCTGGCTCCCTGAACTCAGACTTCCAATCCCTAGAACTATAAGAAATACATTTCTACTAAACCTTCTAGTGCATGGCACTTTGTTACAGCAGTTTGAATTGACTAAGATGTTCCTTAGTTGAGAGAAATTATAATAACGAAGCAGAGCAGGGTAGAAACTGTGGTAAATTAACGGTAAGAGCTAAAATGCCTGTTACCCATTAGTTGTCAAATCTTTCAATTTTTCATTGAGAGTCAGATATCTCATCTAATATGAAATCTTCCTGTTCTCAAAACATTAGCAATTGACCCTTTTAACAAAAACGCGTGAAAAGTCTAGACATGTCAAAATGAAACATAACTCCAGGTCAAATTTGGCCCATGTCCCACAGTTGCATCCTTGGAACAGAGCACTGGAAAAATGCAAAACATTTAAATGAGACACCTATATAATACATCCTGCTCCCAAAGTGGAAACTAGAGCAAAATCCTGTCTTTTGTACATGACTCATATACTCACAGCAGCTGCTGTTGTCTGCATAAGACCTGAACAAGATCAAGCCCGTCAGCATTTCAGCATGGAGCTGCTTACCAGCCTCCACCACTAGCCAAGGAACTACTGAAAGTTGATGGTTGCTGGGGGAGGGAGAGTCAGCGTTCTTTAAACGTGTGGCCCCTAGAAAGTCAACCATGCTCTGGTGAATGGTCCCACACCCATGTATATATGGGCAACACAAACTAGACTCAGTAGGTTATATACATACATATATATATATATATATATATATATATATATATATTTTTTTTTTTTTAAAGAGGACATGAAGCTGGGAGGGAGGAAGGAGTGAATCTGGGAGGAGTTGGGGGTAAATATGATAAGAGTACATTGTATGCATGTATGATGTTCTCAAAGAATTAATAAAAATATTTTAAAATGGGAAGCAACTACACGGGTAAACATGGTCAATCATGGTCAGAAATAAAAACAAAGAGTAGAATTTTGGAAGCTAGACAAAAGAGACAGAAGTAGAGAAATCTTAGAGGTAAAAGCAAAGGAGAGTGCCCCACAGCCAGGAAGTTCAGTGGGTTATGATCATGGCACCAGAAATCCAAACCACACAGTGCAGACTGAGCCAGGAGACTGTTTCTGTCCAGCACAGCCATCCTTACTGCTTCCTGTTATAAACTGAATCTAGTAGTGGGGAACCAGGGGAGGAGACTGTCCCTGTAACCAGAGTTCTCACAAGGAAGTGAATGTAGGCAGTTAGAAAAGAAAGCCTTCTCCCTATAGGTGTGCTGCGATCCCTCCCGGGGCAGGGACAGTCTAGCTGGGATGCCAGGGAGGTTCTTAGAGTAAAGGTCCCTGAGCTTGCCATTTGAAATAGGAAGCACACCTCAGAGACTAGGGGGTTAAGCCCTCTTGTATTTCAGAGTCTCCCTTGTCTGCCAGGGCTAAAGCATTCCAGGAATAAAGCACACTTTGCTATGACACCCGTCTGGTCCCAAGCAACAACATTCAGGCTGATTCCTCAAATGTCAGTTTGCACAATCTGCTCTCTTTCTGCTAGACCACCCAGTCTTCTTATAATGACTCTACATTGTCTCATTTATTTTCTTCATGGCAGCAGAGGCCCCAATTTCCTTAGTTAAATTTCATTCTCTCCCTCACGCATCTGTTGATTTATTTGTAATTCCCTGGTTCTCTATTAGTCAGCCCAGGATCATTTCTTTTTCTTCTGAAATCAACTGAGAAAATATGGTAGAAATGATAAAATCCTACTTTTCAACCCTATTTATAAAGAGAGAGAGGGAGTGAGCGAGAGAAACAAAATGATAGGGAAAGAGAAAGACTTAATCAAGTTCAAAGAGATCAGAAAGGAGAGGAAACAACACGCCCCACAGAGGGGTTCATTTAGGGTCCTTTTCACTGAGTGCTGTGAAAGAAATGGACAAGAAAACAATCTTAATGAATTTACCCTATCATTTAGTGCAGCCCATGTTATTGCATTATTGTAATGAAAAACACATCAGAATATGTCTAGACACATGACATACTCCTGGTAGAGAGGTCCCTGCACTTCAAAAAATTGTGGTTCAATTTCCTTCTGGGAAATGCTCCAATGGCAACATTTTAGGTTCTTGAAAGGCTCTTAGGAATGACTGCCTAAGGGGAGGCCACCTCCAAAAGTAGAATTAAGGCACCGGGTACGGTAAGGGCTGGCAAAGCTTTTCATGGGAAAATGGTCGGAGCAGCAAGCCCCCAGTAGACATCCCATATACTGTAATCCACTGATAGGTACTTCTGTGTGCAGAGTAGCTCTAACTGTCAAAATAAAACACTGAAAAGAACCCATAAACAGAACAGAAGTAATAAAAGACTGTTTAGGGGATTCTTTCATTCTTAACTACATATGGATTAAACAAATCCAATTGGTATAACTTTCACCAATGTGTTGATTTAAACCAAATCTATAGCCATTGGATGTCAGGAAAGGAAAGTAATACCACATCCCCACAGTACTTTACCTATTACAGAGCAAATGATGCTGTGTCTGTGTTCACACAGAAGAATCAGGAGAATAGCAAACCCTAAACTGTAGCCATCATGTTCAGATTGTGATCCTGACTCTACCACTCAAAGGCTTCAATCTTTAAATGCCCAAAGCTGGCAAATTATCATTCCCCTTTAGCCTTTTACAAAGAAAAGATTGAAAAACAAAACAAAGTGGCCCTCTGTTCAACCCAACTCCTAGAATATTCCAAGATTTTATCAGCTGAGAGGCCAAAAGAGCTAAAGCTTTAAGAGGTATCACATGCCTGCTATTTGTGCTCAACAGGTCAGCAAGTAATTTTTAAGTGCATATATAACCAGTACCATAACTAGATCATTAGCCTGCCAGGGGATCAGAAGATGAACCCTAAGGAAATCACTTAAGGAGCCAACAACCAAGATTTGAAAGAGAAATTACCCTTAGGAAAGTATTAAGCGAAATACTAAACATAAAATGTTGAAGTTTCAGATAATCTATAGGAGTTTAGTCAATGGACTATAGAAATGGCTTTCTTAGCAGAGGAAGAATATGAGTTGCCCTTCATCCCCAACAGACATAAAGAAAGATATGATAGAATGAGAAAGCATTACAGTCAAGATCAAACTAGGGATCACAATGTGGAGGAAAGGCAAGAAGGAGCCAATTACTACTATAGGATTCTGGAGACTTCTGATTAACTGGCACCTATCGAAAAAGGGTAGTCAGCTGAATCTAGTAAGGAGGAGCCAAGGTCTGAACTCCTAAGAGAATTGGCAGAACTGAAAACTATCTAGAGAATTTAGCTCTTGATACAACAGCTAATTCAAAAGAAGTGGGCTTTGCTCTAAGAGCAGCTTATCTGCTGCAAGGCTCAAAACACACAATTGCATGTAACAGTCAGATGTTAAGACTAGAATGCAAGCCAAAAAAGACTTCTTGAAACCACATCCACTTGTGTCACTGTGAGAGTTACCTCAAAATGTCAACTTGACTAGATTGAGGAATGTCCAGAGAAATGGGAAGGCGTTATATCTAGGTGTTTCTGTGAGGATATTTCTAGAGGAAATCAAGAGTCAATAAACAGGGAGGAAGAGCTGCCTTCAGTATGGGCAGATATCATTTCACTGGCTGTGGCTCTGGACAGAACAAAAAAGTTCAAAAAAGATATATTCTCTCTCTCTCTCTCTCTCTCTCTCTCTCTCTCTCTCTCTCTCTCTCTCCCATTGGAGTTGTGGCATCTCTTTCTTTCTTTCTTTGGGACATAGAAGTCCAGGCTCTGGAATTTGGATTACGGCACTTGGAAAAGTGGTCCCTCTGCTTTGCAGGTTTGGGTCTTTGAACTGAGATTTATACCATCAAGTTCCCCTGGTTCTAAGTCTTTCAGACTCAGACTGAACCAAACTGCTGGGTATCTCAGGGTCCTCTGCTTGCAGACAGCATGTCATGTGACATCTCACTAATTGTTCTAATAAATCCTTTCTCATGTCTATAAATATATCTATAATGGATAGATTTGCTATTGGTCTGTCTATCTAGAGAACACTGAATAAAACAGTCACCACCTACTTGTTCCACTTTTGGAGTTTGTGCAACTCTATCTTCTTTTTGAATCCTTTCTAGCCTAGATCTCTAATGACTACGAATGATGAAATCCCAAGCATACCAAATTTGCTTCTGTTTGGGTGAAAAAAATCAGATTGTATTCTTTAAGGGTCATAGTAATTCTACAGTTGCTACCACCATGACCAAAACCCCACTCAGTGAATTAAGTCACTTGTGTTTCCTGATCTTTACATTGTACTAATCAATCTACTCCTAAGACTATCTCAATTCCAGGTTTATTTTTTAAAATCCCTTTCTACAAATAATTACTTATATGATAGACACTGTACTAAGCTGTGGCTACATAAAGGCAAAAGCACAGTCCATCAGGATACCAGATCTTCTTTCATTCTACCATTCATTTGACATTAGTGTCTTAGAAACCAACCACTGTTCTAGGACCTACAGTTACAGAAGATGCAAGGCACTATACCTGTTCCTAAGGAACTTGTCAAGTTATCTTGTCTACTTGGAAAATACAGGACAGCAAACCAACTGCATATTGTACTTTTGAGAAGGGTTTTATCCAAAGAAGTCTGTATGAAAGAGGATCATGATGCTTGAACTCAGATGTGAAGGCTAAAAAGAGATTTTTAAGAAGCAGAGCAGATTAAAAATCCCAACTGCAGATATTCTACCATGGAAAAATACAGTAGTCAGAACAGCCTCCCATTGGAAACAACACTGCATAAGGTGTAAGACCATATTCTTAAACCTACTGAAAAGCTGACAAAGAAGTACGAAATAGTCATGCTAAACTAACTGAAGCAGGGACTCAGAGAAGTAAAGTGAGCCCTGGAGATACTATTACTCTGGGGTGTCTGTCAATTGATAACTGAATTTTTATTTGTGGATCTTTTACAGCAGGTAAAAACAAAAATCAAAGTTCAGGTTGTGCAAGATAAAGAAAGAAATAGAAGAGCTTCTCTATACAAACTCTTTCTTCAAAGAGTGAGCTCTCCTTTTAGTTGTGAGCCTAAGTCTTTAATAGAGGGTGCTACGTAGTCGGTGCCAAGCCCAACCCCCATTACCAGGGTCAAAGGAACAGTCCAGGCAAGGGAAGTACCGGGAGGCTATGAGTTGCAAGCTGTCTGGTAAAGTGATTTTGCTGTCTTGATTTGAACTAGCCTGAATGAATAAAGGCTTTAATACACAAAAATTAAATACAGTAACAAAGGATTGCGGGAGAGCAGACAGAGAGAGCGCACTCTCAAAGAAAAGGTATACTACAAATTCTCTCCATTACCATTCTAATCCCATGGGAACTGTAAGGAAATCTGTCCATTGATGGACAGATTAGGGATGAAAGTCCCTGAGAAGCCACAGCCATAGAGTGGCCCTTGAGCAACTCCTCAAACAAAATTTACATCTATGAAAAAAACACTGCACAACAAACCCCAATAAGAATAGTAACAGGCAGAAATAGACATTTAAAACCCTCAGACATTGTATCATTAGACAAATACCATTTTTAAATTGCTACTAAACTTTAAGACATGGGTGGGAAGGGTAAACCTAAAAGGAAAGAAAACTAACAAAATGTGCTCCAGTTGATTTGAAAAGAATTCAACAGACCTTCTGGAACTGAAAAAAAAAATAGACTGACTCAAAATAAATAGTTTTGTAACAACTATGGTGAAGAACAGATCGGACAAGAATCTTTGCTGAATGATAAATCTAATGGATGATTCTAAAAAGGATATTTGCAAGATCTTAAACAGTTACCCACAAGCAATTTATTAGTCCCAAGAGAGGGGGAAATAATGACATTGTAAATAAAATAGTCTAGTTGATTGACCGAAATTAATAACACCATTTTCAGATATGACACGCTGAGAAATATGTGTCACCAGTACGTCTTCTTCTGAAGAATGAATCTAACCCAGGAGAACATCAGACAAACTCTCAGGAATATTCTGTTTAAAGGACAAGAATAGCAGCTATTGTCTTTCAAGGTGTAAATGTCATGAAAAGAGCAAAAAAGAAAAAGAAAGGCTTAGACAATGTTCAGGATATAACAAGATCTAAAAACATGACAACTGAACGAAATGCCTGGCTGCATGTTGCCTGGGGTACTGGAAGGAAATAAAATGCTTCCAAGAACATGATTGAACTGACAGAAAAATGGCATATTGTCACTAGACTGACTATATGAAGAGGTAGCAATACTTTTTAAATGTTAAATTTAAATTTACCACATAAATTTATGTACTGGTGTTGATGACTATATTATGCTTTCATATTTATATGGACTAAACACAGGAAGTAAAGGGTCATTATAAGTGTAATTTACTAACAGGTAATTCATTTAAAAAGTCACATGTGTATACACATGCATACATACATATATAAATATATGTATATATGTATATAAATATATGTATATAAATATATGGCTATACATACAGAACAAGAACAAATTGATAAAAACAAATGAGGCAAAGAATTGGTAATAACTGAATCTGGGAAAAGGTTCAAAAATGTTCATTATATTCTTTTTATTTTTTAAACTTGCTTATAAGATTTTAAATACTTCAAAATACTTCTAAATTTAAAACTTTTCTTAAATTTTTTATTGAGCTTTTGTACATTTTATACAAGAGTTCTTAATCAACTTTAGACCCCTCCCCCATACATGCCCCTCCATCCTCCCACCTGATCTCATGTATTCCAGCATACGTGTTAAGTTCTATCCAGTCAAACATTTCCACCCAGATGTCTTTCAGTGCAAATTCATCCACCGTAATCTAGACAGCCTATCTAGAGATTATAAGTAAGGCATACTCTTCCTCATCCAGGAGTAATCAGTCTCCAGTAGTTCTCTGTCTAGGGCTGTCCTGCCATGGTTTTCCTCATTCCACTCTGGGCCCTTGTCTAGTTGAATTGCCATGGATCCTGTGCTCCGTACCACATGGCTGCAGTTCGCATGTGCAAGCTTCCAATAGCCTGAAAGGCTCTGCTTCCCTGTGTTCATGAACCAGCCTCTTACAATCTTTCTGCCTCCTCTTCTACAAAGGTCCCTCAGCTGTATGGGGATGAGGTTTAGTATAGGAGTCCTATCTACAGACACACACTCTGCAGTCTCTTATCCTTTAACACTGGCCATTTATGGTCTTCTGTGTGCAAGGAACTCTGTTGTACAAGGAAGCTTCACGGATGAAACTTGAGGGATGCAGTAGTTTTCTCTCTACTCCTCATTCTGCTATGTTCCATGGGTCGTATGTAGGTTCTACTGTAGACGTGTCACCTAGGACATCTAGGGCATCTCTCAGACCAATGTTCTCTGGGTCTGAACAGTTGTGGAATTCCACAGTAGCCTCCATCTGTTACAAAAAGAAGCTTCTTCGATGAGTGGTATACTGTCTATAAATATAAGGAACCATATTTAGCATATGATAAGAAATTTCATTTTCTAGAGATATGACAGAGATAAGGTTTTCTCTAGGATCTATGATTTCTCCGGCCATGTCTATTTGGCCGAGTTTAGTGTTACCCATGAGTTGACTCCCACTGAAAGGGCTTTAAGTCCAAATAGATAGCTGTTGATTACCCCCAGATGACTGTGCTACGATTGCACCAATACAGGTAGTGTGCTGTGCTGATCGTTATGGCTACTAGGCTTTAGGACTGGGTTGGACCGTTGATTGATTTTTCGCCCTTAGCAGTTTGTGTATTATCATCTAGCATTATGAGAGCTAAACGTCAGGTGGAAGGTTTCCAGGTCAGTTCCTGCTCCATTGCTCCAAGTCCTGTATCCAAAGTATGTCCTGTCTTCAGTAGTAGGGTTTTATCTTCTAGTTCTGGGAAATAACCAAGAGCTTTGGCAATAGCCTGTTATTTAGGGAGTCTCTTGGACCACTCTCACCAGCCACTCAAAGGGAGGTCTCTTTTGTCTGGCCCTGTGTTCCTTGCCAAACAGGACCCAGGTATACATATGCACTAATGTTTAGACACTATATGTACATTTCTCAAGGGATTTCAAGAGTGTCACATTTTGCTTTGGGTTCCCTGGCTCTCTGAGCTTCATTCATCTCTGCTCTTTCTCCTCCCATCCAACCTTCCTCCTCCCTCCTCAGTCTCAGCACTGGTATTATCCTCTCCAACCCCCAATAACACCTGCCTCCCACCATCTCCCCTCTCCTGACTTCCCTCCCCTACAAGACCACAGACCCCTGCATGTGCCTCCCTCCTCTCCTCCCTGTGGAACAGTCCCACCTTCCACACCTCCTAGGTAACATCTGTTCCCTTCTACCCCTCGCTTTCGGATTCTTTCTATAAAAAACTTTAAACAAAAGAACCTTGATGAATAGATTCCACAGCAATATAGATACAGATGAAGGAAAAACTAGTCCACTAGAAAGAATATGAAAGAGAGATTAGGGTACATTGGCTTCAGAGTGAGAGATTTTATATATATACATATATATATATATAATATTATAATATTATATATATAATATTATCATTCTACAATCCTCTCAAAACAGTCTATTACAAAAATGTTCTTGGGCAAATACAGAGATGTTGCCACAGCAGACACTCAGGAATTTCATAGCAGAAGCAAAGCAATCCCAGATGGACCATCTGAGATATACAGAGAAATAACAAGCAACTCAGTAAATGAAGAGCAGTGCAGAGATGTGAAAGTTCAGAGCAGTAGGTTGGGTGTGTGTTGAAGGTCAGAAGATCAGTCTCTCAACTTCACCAAGTAGAAAATCTATTATCAGCAAAAATAAAACTAGGCATGTGCTTTGACTACATCTAGGCTTATTTATTTTTCAATATATTACATATTTTATAATATAAACCCCCCAAATAAAAAATTTCCGGCGTGATATTAAAAATGAAATATGTCACACTTCCGCTATTCCTTTCCACACTATGTGACTGCACTATAAAAGTGTGTGTTGATACACTCCAACTTGACACCCAACTGGTTCACCGCTTGTTCTTGTACAGAAAGTTGGAACACAATGGCGGCCACTTGTGATTTGTGTGTGTGATAACTAGAACTGTCTAGAGCATCTGTTATCTGTCCTATACAGAAAACTTTCACCAACTTTTGAGCACAACACAGATGAGCACAAGAACATAATGAGGTCCTAAGTTATCACATAAGTCCACGAATACACAAACCGTGGGTGCTTAGGAAGAATTTTAGGCAGAGAAGACCTCACTTACGCAGTTAGCGGAATGAAGAAAATCAGGAGAGAAATCTGACAAAGGGATGCAAATTAAGAAAGCTTGTGTTTGTGGGGGAGGGGGGAGGTGATATTGATTAAAGTGTTTTCCTTCTCTGAGAACACTATTTTAAAAATGGGAGTGGTAATTCAGTTTTTTGTGGGTCAAATAAAATAATGGAAAATAAAATGTTTCTTACATTCTAGAAACATATCGACAATTTATGGTGTGATGATTTATCTACAAAATTTCATTAGATGAGTATCTTTGAAAGTTATATATGTTTTGCTATCTTAGATTTGGTTATTCATTGACATTAAGACATTTTTGAAATTGTATGACATAGTTATATGAAGATAGTTTTCTATCAAAGTTTCAACATGGTTTAATTCTGTTAATCAATCTAAACGTATTTTAGGTTTAAACGTATTTCCAGATGATGGTAATTAAGTATAATCTCTTTGCTTGTTCAGTTACAAAACATAGTCTTCAGTTGAGAGATATGTAGTTTAGGCACTGATGTCTTAGTGTCTGATGTGTACATTCTGTATCATACATAAGGAAGCTCATAGAGAAATAATATGACAGGAAAATATATGTAAGCAAAATCTCTTCCAGTTCACAAGACTCTACAAATATCATGAGTTAAAGAAATTCTTCTCTAGAAAATTAAGGTAGATTTTTTTTACTGTTTATGATATAAAAATATATGCTCTGAATTCATCCTTTTTAATATTTAGAGTTGTGGTTTCAAGAGAACATATCTGTAACCACTATCTCAAAAGACAAACTACTGAGAACAAAAATTGGTTGTGCTGTATTGCAGAGTAGCAATGGCAATCGTGGATTACCCTTCATAATTTTATATGTCTCTGTCCCTCATGTGCGTACAAATATGTGTTTATGAACATATGTGGAGGCGTCCTTTCAAAACATGCCAACATACTGGTGAAAGAAAAAAAATCTTATTATCATCGCTGAAGATAGGAGGTGAGAAATAGTACCACATGCAGCCTTGAGAGCTGCTGCAGGCTGTTTTAATTTAAATTAGTTGCAGCCTTCATCGTTGAAAACAGAAGTAAATCATGCAAGGAACTAATTCATACTGGGAGAGACAACAAAGAATGCCAATAAAATTTATTTGTTAAAAAAATTACTACAAAAATATTTCTACCACATTTCCAGTTTTGTTTTAAGTAAAAGAATAGAGGCCCTTTTCCAGGAACATTTTAAAAGGACATAACTTAAAGGAAACTTTTATTTCTGTTTTTATATATATATTACTGGATCTCATTTATTACACATTAATTTTCAGACAAAACCTTAGTCATCTGTGCTCAAAGGGGAAAAAAAAACGGTTTGACACAAGTAACATGGTGGTCTATGTAAGAAAAGGCTCCACGATCTGCAATTCTGCCTGCATGGATGCATTAAACACATGCACACTGCTCTTCTGATAACAACAATCAGATAGTTGGTACACGGGGAAGATCCACTCTTCACAGAGGCTCTATATACATTAGTGCCCTGGAAGTCACAGGCAGTTTTTCTTTTGGAGTCTGGGTAGCTCAGTAGATCCAGTTTTCCCACAGTTTAGCAGCTGCCTTACTGACTAGTCAGACGCTGGCCCACGTATCTCCCCCACACTCTTGTGCCTTCTTCTAATGGGCATATCAAGGAACACAAGACCGAACATTTGGACGAACCCTCTTCAAGTACTCCGGAATACCCCAGCAAGTCACTGTCTCCTCAATCTGTTATCCATGAGCTTATCTACACTTTTAATAAATCTCTTTATGTTTTCAATCTGTACCACATCCTGGGATAATGCATTCCACAAGTTTCTATTCATTGTAGACCTCGTTTAAGCTTCTGAGAGTGCCCTGCATCCTGCTATATCCGGATTTAATAAATAAGAAAGCATAGTTTCCGTAATTTTATAGATTTTATACATATCCCCTTTCTCAGCCTTTTCCTTTGTAAACAGAGCCCTATTCTTTTTATGCTACACTCAGAAAAAAAAGTTTAATAAAGAAATTTATCAACTTAGGCTAATTAATCAGTATAGAAGCCTATTCTTGTGCTCGTGTTAGTTAACTTTCTCTGGACTCTTCACTTTAATCATGTCTTCACTGAGGGTTGCTGACCAGAACTGTACATCATGTTCCTGGTACAGGGTATAATGAATATAAAGAGAAATTGTTTATTCTAAAACAATTTCTAAGCAAGCCTGGAAATGATTAAGATACTTGAGGAAGCACCACATCCACCAAAATCAAGAAGGGCTTTGGATGAAATGGTGCTTGTCAATGCAGACAGGGTGCAGAGGTGAGAAGCAGGCTGCCTCTGTCAGGCTCATCTCCTCTTAATCCTGAGCTGCCTTCCTCATGGGACGAGCTGCCACATCAGTTTTCCAAAGTAAAGGCTTCTTCATTCAAGGTCCTAAAATATTAGTTTTCTTTGGAAGCAGAATACGTTTGTGAGACAAGTTAAAATACAGTGACCATTCAAAAAGGATAGGAGGACGATGCTAGACTATCTGTCTATTTGTGTTCACTTTAAGTCACACTGCAAAGTGATTAGCCAGCTATGAAACCTCCAATAGATCTTCAAGCGTATAAATCCCCTGGAAAGCTAACTCAGAAGTTTTTTTTGGCAAATACAGAATCAAAGCAAAGATGTTTACAGGCTATTGATGAAAATGGAAAAATATGCTAAATTAATCCTACTAAAGAATATAAAACATAAGTGTTATTACCAGAAAACTATGTCCATCAGACACAATTTTTCAGAGCTCTGGGCAATTCTAGAGAAAGTTATTTGTTATTAATTTGCAATTCTTTTTCTAGTATAAACTCAAGAGCGATGAATCTTCTTCCATTTCTTCGTAGAAAAGTTGACAAATACTTGGCTCATTTGCAGCCATTTTTAGATTCCTTTACCCATTAAAGATTTTATAAAGGAAACAACCCTGAGCCAGAATGTAACTTTAGAATGCTTTGTTTAACACAGTATTTTTTTGATAAACATTACAAATTAAGTCTAGTCTATTTGGTACATACTCATGTCAGAATAAAATTGGTAGGTTTCAGCTTTCTTGACTATATACTAATTCCACAAATACATTCTGGTTACTCAAAATAGTCTAGGGAAATACCTGAATTATGTTCAAAAATGACTTTCAAGTTTCGACCTTTTTAACTCCTCTTTATTTCCTCAAGTCTAAAGCACCATCAGTCATCAAGTGTGTATTGTTTTTAATGTATCACTAAAGAAGAAAAATACTACTGATTAGTTGTAAAACTACAATAATTGGTAAATGCAACCTGATTTCAGACATATTAAAATATTATGTACTTTGAAGATTATGAAATACAGCAGTTTCATTCTTGTGACATTTTTTCTTAAAGTCTAAGCGCATGCTTCCTCCAAGCATCCATGCTGTGATTTCCACACAGCCTTGGGCTCTCCTGAAGGCATCTCTGAATCAATAAATGCCTGGAAGTTACCTTAATATTAGGTTTCATCTTATGCACAGTCAAAGTGGGGATGAAGAGGGTCTTATCTGAATTAAGTCCTACAAAGAGAAGCAGTCTTAAGAACAGTGTCAATGCCAGGCAAGATGGCACATGTCTTTAATCCCAGTACTCCAGAGGCAGAAATTTGGTCTATACAGAGAGTTCCAGGCCATATGTGGCTACAGGGAGAGCCTGTCTCAAAAAGAGAAAAAAAAATGTCAAAAGTGTTACTTACAAAGAAAACAGAAAAGAGCCTAGCAAGCCAAATAAGAACCTGCTAGTTATAAAATCTATCATCTGTAAATGTCCAAAGGAATGAAAATCACTCACACTGTGTGAGAATTTTGCATTGAAACAAGGGGTTTCTGGTTGTTCTTCAGATTCATCCATTCTTACTGTTACTGCTGCACTGACCCTCTCCTCCCCTCACTCCTGAAGCCAACAGGCTTCTCTTATCTTCATGCACAGTAGCTCTGTCACAGGCACTCTCTTCTAGCAGTTCAAGAGAAAGTATCGATTTGTCTTCTTCAGACATAGCCTGTGTTGGGCTTCTGTGAGTCTTCTGCTCCATGATCGATCACAGAAGTTAACGGTTTCTCAGGATTTCATGTATTCTTCAAATCTGTAGAGCATAAAAAGCCTTCTGCTTTCCTTCCACAGGAAAGAAAAAAAAATTCTACTTCTGTTTACAAGATGCAAAATTCCTAAAAGTTTCTCGAAAGAGGAATAGAAATTCATCTCATCAGTCCTCTCCGGAACCAGTCTCTACCTTCCCAGGAATGGCGCTCATCTTTGTCCAACTCAGTCAGGTTGCATCTCGTTTGGAAACAAGGGAGAGAAGAAAGTTCCCGTTCCACATAACTCCACACAAAGACAAGCATGCCAAATAACTTCACACAAAGACAAGCATCTTCAGGACGTTTGGTTGTATTGCCAATGGTAAATAAATTCAAATGTGGTAAGATGAAAGATTGTTCTTCTACCAAAGAAGTCTGTTTCTAGTGATGTAGTATACTTCTAGAGTTAAAAATAGTATTTTTATGTTTCATAACAGGTAATTTACATGATTATTGAATTAAAATGAGACAGGATAGCTCTCTCGATGAAATGAGAAATGGGTGCCTTCCGTTAAACTGGAAGTTCTTCACTGCCCTCCACATCTATTCTTCTCCACCCCTCCGGCCTCCCTTGAATTTCAGAAGTCTGGTTATTAAGGCCTTTCTCAGTGTACCTTTCGCTTTCTGCCTTCCAGCTAAATTCCGCCCATGGGAAGCACCCACAGGAATACTAAGGAAAAGGGAAAAGGAGAGTAGATTATTTATTTTCCCAGCTCCCACTTCTCCATGCATGGTTTTCAGTTTTGTGTCTGTTATTAAGGCCTTATCTCCTAAAAGGCACCCTTCTCCTCCCACTTTAGTGATGGCCGAGGGTTGCATACTGTCATCCTCTGGGTACTCTATACTCTTTTGTAGGTTCCCAATCGAGCCCAACTTCACGAACAGTTCTTCCACTAAGGTCTCTTCTGCTTTGCCTTTTACAGTGCTGTCCCACCTTTCCACCAGTTCTCCTCTGTACTTCCCTTCTCTGAATATTTCCTTTTATTTTTCTGCTCTGCTTTTTGAATGGTTCTTGGCCATACTCCCTCTTGCTTTGTTTTATTTTTTGTTTTTTGTTTATTTGTTTTACATGTGTTTATTCTGTTTTTATTAGCTATTTCAAATGCTGCTTGAATGAAGTTGAGGCATACCCAAAACAAATTACATTATTTTTCTCCACTTAAATTTTACCCACTTTTGAAATTTTATATTAATAGATCCAGACAAATATTCACTGAAGTTTAAAAGGCTATAATTATATGTCCCATGTTAACAATAGAAAATTCTATTATATTAATAATTGTTGAACACCAAATTGTTTAACAGTATGTCAAAATGCTGACAAGCAGATTAATTGAGGACATTAACTTATATTATTATATAATTTTCAACTTTTTGTGTGCATTTTCACTTATGTACAAAGAAAAAGACATTTTTAAAAAAATAAAGAGATGACATCTTAGGTTATCTTTGTTTTTTGAAAGAATGTACAGATTTAGGATATATAGGATGGTAATTTGATTATTGACTCATAGGTGACCCAGCTGAAAGGATGTAATAACAGACAGTCAAGAATATATGAACTGATTTCCTTTGCTCCATATTTTAGCAGCCAGTCATTTCCACAATTGGTTTAGACCCTGAAATGACTCTCAGTAGGGATGCAGTTTTGAACCTGAGACATACTCGAACAGCTGGAAGATATTTGGTGACTCCATGTGATGAGCGTTATTGAAACAGGTAAAGTTGAGCACCTGTGCTGAAGCCAAGGTCATGCTTCCCTGAACTAACAAACACCTTGCTCTGGCAATAAAATCTCCCGTGAACTCTTCTAGATATTTAAGTCTAGAATTGAAACTAAAGAACCAAAGGTAATTTAAAGTAGCATTCCCATCTAGAGACCACATTGTAAGAATCCTAACGTTTAATATCTGTAGGGAATGAGAGAGAGGGAAATGTGCAAACTGAGCCGCCTTATTTTCACACTTCCATGCAGTTCTCTTCAAAATAAACTATAAAGACTAATCAAACAAGACTTTCATAATGCAGAAAAAATTACCTTCCATGAAATATAAAATTAAGTGTAAACTATGTCAAAAAATGAAATATTGGGGTTTTATATTAAGCCGTTTAACATTAAACTCCAAAGATTTAATCAAATGGACAGATAAGAGACTTAGACAGTGTAAGTAATTTTAGACCTGTAGCACTGTATTTACCAGCAGATACAGTCAGTTCTTTCACTACATTGAGATATCACTTAGACTATAACTTAACATGCATTGATAGTTTTATTTTTATGAAAGATGCTATCAGCAAAAAAAAAAAAAAAAAAAAAACAGAGGATTTTGTATTGCTTCAAAGCTTATTTATAATATAGCTTTTAAAAATTCTATAGAAGCAGGAAAATAATGTCTTGATTTTCTAAACTTTACAACATCTGCTTTTATTTATTTTTCAGTGTTATAAAGCTCTCTGGGTTTGAAGTGAATTTTTTTGCTTTCTCTTTGTCTATTCCTTCATTTAATTATCTCTGCACTGTTATACACAACAACACAATGAAAATTTCTACAGTACCTATTAAAAATGGAATATATGACAACAATCATGGAAAGGCACCTCAAAGAAAAGGTGAAATGCAGAAGTAGCAGATTCCTCTATAAAACACTCAGGACCTTTTATCATTCTTAAAATGTTTGACATTGGATTATTTATGCTTAATTTACAGTCTTAGAGGCTATAAAATAGTTCCTAAAAAAATTAAGGGATAGTTGCACACATATGCATAGGTGAATATGTTTGTGAATTTTGTTCAAATACAAATGAGAGTATTCACATAATGATCAGTAGATCCCCAGGTTACGGAGGAGAGGGATGAGATATTAGAATCTGCTGGTAACAGTATCCTCAGTGTTAATCCATTCCATGTGGCTTCTGTTTTCTTCCTTTCTAAATCAAAAAGCCTTAAATCTAAATACATTTTGGAACTGTATTAATTTTCAAAATAAAGGTATTTTCCTGTATTTAGAAAGTTTGCTCATAAAACATCAATACTGAATGACTTCTTAGGACACTTTTCTGTGTCTGAGGCAGCACTGTATTTATGTCACATAAATAACATATAACAATTAGAGCTATTCCTTCTGTTATATTCTTGATTTCTTAAAATTAGAGATTTCAGTTAATTTCACATCAACAGGAGACAGTTGGTAAAAAAGGAAAGATTTTATATATATATATATATATATATATATATATATATATATATATACATACACACACACATATACAGTCATCATTCAAACACGAGTTTATTCAGGACTTTCTTGGAAACCTTGAGATACTTTACATATTTCTTGGTGGCTTCTTGTGAGGCTCATTTAAAGCCTGTGGATTATTTGTGGTTAATATACAAACAGAGAAAAGGAAAAGCAGAGAAAAAATGGCCTTTAAGGAGCACACTCCTGAGGTTTCACCACTGGGTGAGCTGACATTCTTTCCTTCACTTCCCCAGTTGGGCTGACCTCAAAATTCTTGATGTCCAAGACTTCTAAAAGAATGTAAACCACAATATCTCCCCAGAGGGGAAAACAGAAACAAAGTTGGATGATATGTCGGAATAAGGAAGAGTTCCACCATGTGTTTAAGAAGAAGGGAGAGCTCTACTGCAATCACACCAAAAATCAAGCTTTTGTGGGCACAGGCTAGTCCACATGAAACAGAAGAGATGCTTTGCCATTTAGGCAAAGAGCCTTTACAAGAAGTTAAAAAGAGCAAGTTGGGGGCCATTATACTTGGTTTCTGCCGCACACCTGTGAGATCAAGATGGGAGAGAGAATACAAAGATCCTTATCTCCAAAGGTTTTAGAAAATGAAAAGATACTGGAAGTCAGAAGTACAACAGGGAAAAAGGTTCTTCTTGGGCCAACTCTGAATCCTGGCAACACTCCCTTTGATGGCTGCTAGGATGGTGTGCTGTATTTTTTAAATTTTACCCACAGATAATTTAGTGCTTTTAGCTTTTCTTTATTCTGGATTTTTTTTTTCATTGTATGCTTTAAGATAGTCTGTACTTAAGAATCAACCTAACCACGTTAGAATTTGTATGACTTCACTTGAAGTGGAAGTAAAATGGAAATCTATGCTGAGGAAGAAAACCAACTCTTGGGCTCACAAGTCTGTTTCATTCCCTCATAACATCTTACACGTGTGCCCAACACTATCTTTAGATCATCGATTCCAAGAAGATCCTTCAAGCATTGATGCCCCATGTCAGCCTCAGTCTCATACTCTGTTGCTTTCATTCTACAGACCTGCAGAGCTTTAATTATCACCAGCCTACTGGTCAGCCTAACCTCCTGCCTAGATCTGCTGATATTTAGAACTCTTACATTGCTAACAGGACTTCAAATGTATCATGTTCAGAACTAAACTCATGTTCTCCTTTGCATTTCTCCCTACCCACCCTTTCTCCCTTTGCTCTTTGTAGTATCAGTCCACCAGCCTCAAATACTTAATCAAATGACTCCTTGACTCCTTTGCCTCATCTAATTAATAACTAAGTCTGTCACTCTTTTCCCTCAATATCATTTTTCATATTCAAGTGTCTTAACCAGTCTCATTGCAACTAATCTATCTCACATTTGATCCGTTTTTCTTCCACCCAATCCTTGGAGTTATCTTTATTGGGGTGATCCTCATAAAACATAAATCACATGATATTCCAGCTTACAAACCTCCAGTAATTTATCCTTATCCTCATAATAAACCCCAAAGTTTGCAATATGTCTTAAAAGACTACCTAGCCTGTGCTACTTCCCCACAGCTGAATTTGCACTACCCCTTCCAGCCATTTTCAGTCCTTAGAAAGCACCACACTTTTCAATCAGAACTTGCTGTTCTCACAATCCATCTTCAATCCAATTATTCATTCTATAATGATACCCATGGTTTTGTTGTTGCTGTGGTGGTGGTGGTGGTAGCTGTCATTGTTTTTTAGAAAGGGTCTCCCTGTAGCCTCAGCTGGCCTGGTACTCCCTATGTGGACCAGGCCAGCCTCAGTCTCACAGAGATCTGCCTGGCTCTGCCTCCTGAAAGCTGGGACTAAAGGCCTGTGTCACCACGCCCAGCTGACATGATGTTTTTTTTTTCCCCCCCAATGCTTCTATGTTGAAACCTAATCACCAAAGTGATCTCATTAGGGGTGCGACATTTGGGAGATATTTATGTCAGGGGGTGGAGTCCTCATGAATGGGATTAGTACCCCATTCCAGCATGTGAAGATAAGTGAGAAGGAGCCATTTACTCTACCCTTATCAGGAGCCAACTCTGCAGGTGCCATAGTCTTCAACTTCCCAGTGTCCAGAACTATGGGGGAAAAAATGTTTTGTTCTTTATAAACTATCCAGACTATGATATTTCATTACAGCAACAGAATGGAGAAAGACAGTGTATCTTTATTTACCCTAGACTAGCTCAGGTCCCCAGTAGTCTGTACATCTCCCTACTTCTAGTGTTAACAACCAACCCACACTGTTGTAATTGTGTTTCTTGTTTCCTCCAATTTACTGTCAAGTAACTGAGGAGAAGGCATTTATTTGGCTGGCATTTAATAACTACTAATTAAACACATGAATATTTTTACTCATCTATTTCTTTCTTCACCAGCACAACAGACTAATATTTATCTCTGATTGGCTTATTCAACACAGAGGAACTGTGAGCCAACCCAGAGAGAAACTGACATTCTGGGTTTACCAAGGCATCTCACAGAATTTATAGGCTTAATTAACCTGAAATCTTCCGAAGTTAACACTGTGGGAGCAGGATCAATTTCCAACTTCAAAATCAAACTTGCTTTTGGCTAACATAAAAATTGAGGGTATATTTTTAAAAATTGAGTAATTAAATGGTTTTCTGAGTTTCTACAGACGTCGAGGGAAATTAAGGATATGAAGCTGTAAGAATATTCTACCCTGTCTTGAATCTCACTCTGAAGGCATTTAATACCATTGACACTGACAATGTTTTCAATGAAAAGATCTTATGAACTCTCTTCAACTTCATCTGAAAACATGAGAAAAGGTTTGAAAATGGCCTATATTAACTCTAATCCTTAAGAATATCTCCTCTGATGTAAAATGTAATGACAGACATGATCTCTTCAAAGAGCTATAACTGAAAAAAGATACAATATTAGGGACAATTCATGGAAAATATCTCAGCTGTGATAAAACTGGGTTTCATATGACCCAAACAACAGCCACACTTGCAAGGGTCTCAGTGTATGACTAGCATTCCATCCACTTACCAGGTGTGGGGGTTAGCTCTAATGGTCAATTTGACACAACTTAAAAATACCTGGAAGAGAGTCTCAATGTCCAGATCGGGTTTGCCTGTGGAAGACTGATGTGAGGCTACTCAGACTGCGTGGCCCCAGCACTATTCCCTGGGCAGGAGATCCCAGACTGCGTAAGTGTAGAGAGCAAGCTGAGCACTAACAAGGATGCAAGCACTCATTTCTTTCTGCTCTTGGCTGTGGATGTGACATGACTAGATGCTTTAAGTTCCCACCTCCTTGACTTCCCCCACAATAATGGAATATAACCTGGAACTGTTAACTAAAATGAACCCTTTCTCCCCTAGGTTGCTTTTTGTTAGGTTATTTTATCACGGCAACAGAAATGAAACTGGAACACCATGTTTTGATCCTTGCTCTTACTGATCAAAATATGCTCATCTCTAAATAATCCCTATCAGCTAAGACTATTATATCAAACACCATTTCTCGTGATCTAATTTATTCTTAAAGCCCACCAATACACACAAAGAGACGATGTTATTAAGGCAAAAAGCATTATTGGCTTAATAGTTTAATTACCCTTTGCCTATAAAACACATTAATTATCACCATATCTATGTGGCCTCTGGTTTACAATGATTTGACTTCCAGTCCTTTAACTGTATGATGAGGCAAAACAACACAACTTCAGTAGAAACCATTCTTTGAATTTTGAATCTTCATCTCTTCCCAGTTAACACACGATACAATCTTCTCTTACAGTCCTGGGCCCCAGCAATGAGCCACCAATTCCAGGCAGCAACCCCATCACAAGGTAAGCAATCAATACATGCACTGGTTTGCAAAGCTATAATGATCAGTTCAAATAGGTGTACTTGATTCATTTTTGATTTAGGGTATTTGCAACTTACTGTGAGCATTCAAGGAACATCAGTAGTGACTAATCTATAGATGTCCCCTTTCTAACGGGCATAATGAAAAAGAAAAAAGGCTTTCTAGAAAGACGCAGACTGGAAACTTAATTTCACATATTTCTCTGTGTCTTCTTGAAACATTAGTTAACAGAAATGAAAAGGGAGCAATTGTATTCACATTAGATTAATTAGACTGTACCTCCTACTCAGAATAGAATAGCAGCTATTCAAAACTGTTAGTTCTCTTCTACTCATCTTCAAATGTCATATAGGAATGAGATGGCCACTGGAAAAAATAAAAATCTTTTATATCTGATATGATCAGACCTCATTCTATGGGCCTTTCTTTATGATAATTTGGTATATTATCATTCCCATAGAAAATAAAGATTGCTTTGGTAATAGTAAGGAACATTTTGTAACCTAGTATTCAACACAGATATAATGTACCACAGCAAAGTAAATAAAACTAATTTTTAAAGTAGATAACTATACAATTGCCACATTTCTACTTGAACATTGTATTAGTATTTTTACCTTAAATGCATAGTGAAAGACCAGGAAACTTGTAACGGAACTAATTCATCAACTTCAAGCTTACATCTATAATAAATGACTTACTAAATCAATTTTCATAACAAAGAGGCAAAATTTTATTGTACTCTAGGTGCTGTTAAACATCAGCATATAAGGTATACTCTGACAATAAAGAAGCATAATAGGATGGGAATCACTTCTTTCTAGACACACATACTACTAATCATTTATTCAGTCAAATATTGAATCTAATATTTGCGAGGCAATGATATGGCATTCTAGAACATGTACTTGTATCATGCATTTCCAGGTTTGAGTCAGCACACAATCTGAAGCACACTTGTGGTTTTATTAATGAGTATCACCAACCATACTTATACTTTCAACTGATAATATCAGAATACATATCCAATGCTCATAGTAGTAGTCAGGTACAACAACAACTATTGTGTCACACATCTTTTTGCCATCACTCTTTGTTTATGCTATTCCTCCTTCCCTTCTTCAATCCTTGGAAACCATTATCTAACTTTCTGTGTCAATAAATTCACCTATTGTCAACATTTGACATAAGTGAGATCATTTAGCATGTGATCAATATAGTGGGCTTCTTTGGCTAACTAGGTTTTCAATCTTAATTTATGTTGCAACCTGTATCAATATTTTTTTATTTCAAGGTTTATGAAAACAAAATTTGATTGTATGATAACTGCATAAGTCTATGAATACATAAAAAATTGTATTGGGAATGGAGAGATGGCTCACCAATTAAGAGCACTGGCTGCTCTTGCTGTGTTCCCAGCAGCCGCAAGGTAGCTAACAATCGTCCACAATTCCAGTTCCAGAGGAATGCAATGCCCTCTTTTGACCTACACAGGCACTGTATGACATGGGTACACTTACACACATGCAGGCAATACACTCATGCACATAAAATAGAAATAATAAATAAAAACACATATTGTGTGTATGTGTAAGAAAGAGAGGGATCTAAAAGAGTAGAACAGCAAATAATGCAAAATGCAAGCTATGTAGGCATGTTTTTTACTTTTTTAGTAAAAATTACAATTTATTTTAAAGAATTCATTATTTTTCATTTTTTGTGCAACAATGTTCACTTTATTTTAAAGTTAATTTTATAAATAGCATGTTGGCATATAAGGTTTAATAAGTTCACTGTGTCTTTTTAAACCTAGTCAATACTATTCTTCTCCTAAAACTAATTTTGTCTCCATTAAAAAGGATTTGCCTAGATGTCAAATTTACTAGAAATGCTACTGTTGCTCCTTATCATTACATATTTGCTCAAATATCAGCAACTCAGTGAAGCTTTTCCTAGCTATATTTAAAACAGACACTACTCCGTGACCCTCAACGGCCCGACTTTTCTACCCTTCCAACTTTCTAGCTCTTTCCCCAGCTTTATCTACTTCATAACTTTTTTTAAATACACCAACCTTATTAGTATTTACAAAAAAGCACAGTAAAAACATTCAAACAGTGAAATAAAAATGTGTAAAATTCTGATTTCCCAGGAAAGTAGAAGTCTCTCCTGGAAATACATGTGGATTCTGCCATTTTAAGGATGTATTTATGTTTGAAATATGTCACATCCTGAGAGCACAAAGGACTTGCATGAAGTATATTATATATATACATGAGCTCATTAGGATGATTTTTTATACCCTTTCTTGTTCTCCTTTCCAAATGCTATTTTATACCTATATCACACATGCGTTTGTTTACACATGTAAACATATGCATTATAAGCTAGGATGCACATATGAGGGACAACAGGATTTTTTTCTTTCTAAGTTTGGGTGACCTCACTTAATATTATACATTCAAGGCTATTGCATTTTTCTGAGAATTTAAGGATTTCATTTTTCTTTAGAACTAAATAATATTCCATTTTATACATATATCAAATTTTCATTATCCAAGTATAACTCCTATGTTTCCTTATCATTATATTATTTATTTATTAAAACTCTATGCTTTCCTAGAATGTTAGTTTCTTTCAGAGTTATTTACTTGATTCGCCCCAGTATCTTCAATTCATAGAGGATATTTAATAAATTTTTGGCGAATAATATTAAACATTATAACCACTGTTCACATTTCTTTGTATAAAACGTCTATATTTTGTTTTTAGGCACAATATCTGAATTTTGTTAGTGTTGTTTGTACTTTTACAGTGAGATAAGCGAATGCGTTCTCTACCTTCTCTCCATCAGAGTCCCTCCCATGAGGATGATGCATTCTGCTAGAAATTTCCAAGATGTCATAATTCAAATGACTTTGTCTAGAAGTTTAAATCCAAAAATTTATATGTGGCTCTTTAAATATTTTTATTATCTTCAATAATCCTTATGAGCTACAGTTGAATCTACTTTAAAAGGTCCCTTCCTTAAAACTAGCAAAACAAACAAACAAAAACCTCATGTGAATTTTCTGTGGCTACTGAAGCCTAAAATTTATTATTCCAGTACAGTGATAAAAACTAGACTGTGCTATGAACCTAAATATTGCATGACTTTTAAAGAAAACTTAAAATACTTGGAAGAACTTGAAAAAAAAATTCTAGAAACTACTTCTTGAAGTATATTTTTTTAGTTAGTTACTGCTACCTTTCAATATTTTATTTATTTTATTTGATGTGTACTCATGTATTGCTTGCACATATATAAGTGTACCTGTGTTGTGCAATGCCCATGAAGGTCAGAAGATGGTGTCAGAGTCCCTCGAACTGGCATTATGGACAGTTGTTAGCTGCCATGTGGGTGCTAGGATTCAAACTCAGATCTTCTGCAAGAGCAGCCAGTACTCTTAACCACTGAGCCATCTCTCCAGTTCAATTACTATCACTTTTTGGCCTTTTCAAAATAATAGTTTTTTAAACAAGGCAGAACTCCGTTAAGCTATGTTCAATATTATAATTATTTGAGTGAGTGGTAATGTTGCCATAAGTCAATCCTATCCCTTCCACATGATATAAACTTGAACACGTTAGTCTACAACCTTTGTTAGTCATATGCTGGGATGTGAAAATTAAGATAAAAGAATTAACACATGTATTTGTGTGTTAACACTCCTGTATAGAAGGTGTCTCCACAGAATGACACGTTCTTTAAAAAATCATTCCAAAGAGTCTTTTGAACAGTACGTTCAGTGAATTTAGATGATTGTGTATGAATCCCCAACTACTTAAGCTAACTAACGCCTGCATTGAAGAGCCTTGGAGACAGATGTCTCCAAAGACTCGTGTCTATGTTCAAATCTCCAGAGTACAGTCAGGTGATGACATTTAAATACCCAGTCTACCACTTACTCTGTATGACCTTGTCCAAGTTACTCATTATCTCTATATCTCAGTATTCATTACCGTTAAAAGGCACCTAATAACAGTACCCACATTAAGCAATTTTGGTGGTTAAATGGTTTAACCTAGGCAGAGCTCCTAAAACAGCTGCATTACATAGGACAAGATGAGAAAGTGCCAGCAATTGTTTATATGTTTAAAGGAAAAACAATCTGAAATTGAAGTCTTAGTTATCACTATTATGCCAATGAAAAATAAACAAGATGCAATCTTACAATTTTAACATAAAATTACAGAAATGATTCTAGTTTAGGCTTTCCATGTATGGTTATATTTACTTACATAGCGAAAGTAATGACTTTTAAAAAAATTTTATGTGTATGAGTGTACTGCCTGTATACATCTAAGTGTGCCCATGTCGTGCAATGCCCTTGGAGATTAAAAGAGGGCATCAGATACCCTGGATCTGGAGTTACAAATGGTTGTTAGCTGCCATTGTGGGTGCTAGGGTTTGAACCCAGGGCCTCCGCAAGAGCAGCCAGTGCTCTTAATCATTTAGTCATTTCTCCAGTTGGAAGGGAAAAATTTAGTAGAAGCCTAATAGAAGCAAGATTTTTATATATTGTTGCGTCCCTGAAGGAGAAAAGGGACCGTGGCTTTCCTGCTAAGTTAGACTTAAACTTAGTTCTTAAACAGTCAATTTTTTTTTTTTAAACAAACTGCTTGTAATGGCCCCTTTGATGACAGCCAACTTCCTCTGAAATAAAGCTCTGGTCTGTGAACTGATTTTTTTAGTGCACAATAACTTTGAATACATTACTAAGTATCACTGACAAAATAAGAAGCTAATTAGTTATATTTTCTATTATCTGGATGAAATGATTGTATCAATTTCATCACCAAACTTAAAAGATTGTCTTCAGTGTCAAAGAAGTCAAATATTGTTCTACTAACTCAAGTTCCAATTAGAGAGTAAGGAACTCTTGAATTAACTTTTTGAATTGGCCTGAGACCGATTGAGTTTCATATTCTTTTTTCCTGTTGTGAAGGTTAGTCCAGTGACCTAGAAGCATTCTGTAGTAACCCCTCTCATAAGATTACTGCAAGAACTCATTACTCAGTACAGTGCTACAAATTATATAACTCCATATAGTATTCATTTTCACAAAAATGTCTTCCATTTTTGCTTCCTCATTCATTTTTATTTTCCTTTCCCATTTACCCTGGTGCTGGAAGGATGTGCTGAATGAATCTACCCCCCACACTACCATCATTGCTAAATGGAGGTTGTAGATGATCAGTTCATCTGCTAGTGGCAAGTCAAGAAAGCCAGGGTCATGAATGAACCACGTGGCGCGAACACTCTCCAAACATGTTCGCTTTTTGTAAGAGTATACCCTTTTACTCAAGAGTTTAGTTTTTCATAAAGATCAACTTAAAAGTATTTGAAGAAACAAGCACATTGCCACCTTGTGCCTCTGCAGGCGGTGCATGAGAGGCACTTCAAGCTAAACAGGGAACACAGTTCATCTCATCAACACATGTTAGAAAGGAAGGGCTCGTTTGGGGGCATTCTCCTAAGCACATTCTTTGGGTTTCAAGAGAAAATGAAGCAGCACTTCTAACTTTGTGTCACCATTGTTTAGAAATGTTTCATATTCTAGAATTAAAATTAAAAAGTGGAGAGCTGCTGAAATGGCTCAAAGGGTAAAAGCTCTTGCTGCACAATGAGCCCAATGACCTGAGTGGAAGGAAGTTGTCTTCTGGCCTCCACTCATGCAGGGTTGCACTCATTTCTCTCTCTCTCTTTCTCTCTCTCTTTCTCTCTCTCTCTCTCTCTCTCTCTCTCTCTCTCTCTCTCTCTCATGCACATGCACGCACACACACACACATACAATAATAATGATGTTGATAATAATAAGTAAATCTTCAAAAATACAATTGAAGGGGCTGGAGAGATGGCTCAATGGTTAAGAAAATGTACTCTTCCTTCAGAGGACCGGAATTGGGTACCCAGAACCCATAAGCATTTCACAGCCATCTGTAATTCCAGCTCCAGAGAATCCAATACCTCTGACCTCTGTGGGCACCTGAAGCCCTCACACACACACACACACACACACATGCACACACATGTGCACACATACACACACACACGCACACATGTGCACACATACACACACAGGCACATAATTAAAAAATAATAAAATAGGGGCTGGAGAGATGCCTCAATGGTTAAGAATGGCTTCTCTTGCAGAGGACCAGGATTCAGTTCTCAGAACCAACATTCCAGAATTCGAGCTCTAAGGGATCCAACACCCTCTTCTGCCCTCTGCCAGGATTGCATGACATAGGTGCACTTACATACATGCAGGCAATACACTCATACACATAAAATAAAAATAATAAAATAAAATATAAAAAATAAAATAAATCTTTTAAAATACAATTGTTATTTATTGGTTAGTTACAATGAAATGTTCAAATACATATATTCAGAGGCTGGAGAGATGGCTCAGTGATTAAGAGTACTGGCAGCTCTCACAGAGGACCCAGGTTTGGTTCTTAGCACCCAAAGGGTGCTAACAACTCTCCATAATTTCAATTCCAGGGGATCCAAAGCCTTCTTCTGACTTCTGTGAGTACTGCACAACACAGGTGCACTTACATACATGCAGGCAATACATGTATGCACATAAAACAAAATAAAAATATTTTTTAAATACATATGTACATTTTTCTTTAAAAAACACACCTTTAGGTACAGATGACCTTACACTTTTCTAATTACCTTCTTACATTGCTGCTAAGATACCATAAAACATACAAAGCCTGGCCTCTGCAGTCTTTACACGACACAGGTGCACTTACACACATGCAGGCAATACAGTCATACACATAAAATAAAAACAATAAAAAAATGCAAGCTCTATTTTTAAATGCCTTGATTTGAAAATATTTCTATAATTGTTATCTTTGTAGAATTCTCATTTAAAGAAATCAAGAAGGTAGATAATGATATAAATATAATTAATAAACCATTTTACAATCAGTTAATTAATGTGGTGGTTAATTAAAAGACTCAAAAAAAATACTTGTTTTTAATTCTCACAAGTTCTTACTGTGAATATTTATTTTGTGGCAAATTTTTCTGTCAGGCTAAATTTCCAAGTGTGGAATGGGCCCCTGCCAAGTCTCTAAAACTCAGTTTTTCAAAAATCTTAATTATAAAAAAGTAAACAAAGAGTGGGCTGAAGCAGTGCAGGGTTCTAATGAGTTCATGTAACAAAACTGGAACAAAATCAACTTTCTTCAAAGCCAGCAGCACAGCTCTGACAGTCATCCATCAAACTGAAGGTCTCCTTAATAAATACCAATTATAGGGCATATATAGCACAAACGTGGCTAGCAGAAGCCATAGGATCATTTCCTTCCGAGAAAATTAGTGATGAAGAAAACACCCAGGCAGTGCAAAGGGCCAGCCCACCCAACAGTAATGCTTGCTCCAGACCAGAACACTAACCAGCATATTCATATCCCCCCACTCACACACAAACACACACACACACTACTCACTCACTTAGGAAAAGTTCAGAACCACACAGAATTTTGTTTGGGGTTATACAAATTCCTTCACAATTTGTATAGAAGTCTAACATAACTTTTTAAAAGCCATGACATGCCCATAATGTATACAGAGTCTCTGACTTCCGCTCTAAGCGAGGCTTTTTCCTAACTTAATCATACTCAAATTTCACCCCTTTTAAAGATCCTGATTCAAAAATGTTCACTCATTCTCCACAGTCCACAAATTTATACCATCTCTTCCTGTGGAATTTTATGTGCATAAATTAAAAAAGAATGGCCTCCAATGAGGATTAAAAAGTTGAAAAAAGTCATAAACTTTTCTAAATTTAGGTCATTTTTTCTTACTTTAACTCTATATATGTTCACAAAACATATGTATTTATATTTTTATATGCTTATGAAATAATCCATTCATATTTCTCTAATTACCTAGAAATGCTGTGTTAACTCAGAAGTTATATCCTAAGTTTAGGATTGTATCACTATGAAATTTAGCATATAGGGGAAATAAATCGAGGAACCTGAAGAAATATGCCCCTGTGGCACACTGGCTCTTACCATGGGATTTGCACTATCAAGTGAATCCTCGCTTTCAAAAACATTGCTCTGTTTCTTTTGTCGTGATCCACCTGGTTAGGTGCTAAGCCCATCCTCAGACAAGTTCCGTTGTGCTCTTTGACATTAGGGAAGGGAAAGAAGGTTTCTTAGAGTATGAACATACTTCTGCCCAGAAGTTAAGGGCTCAAATTAGTGACAATACCACTACTTCTTTAAGGGAATATGGTGGTTTTCAAAAGAAAAGTTACATCCTTCCTATGATGACAGAGATAATTAATGAAGTAAGTGAAAACGTTCATGTTTGATATTTTTCTGCAAATGGATCAGAATAGTCTGCATTAGTCCAGGTTGATGTCTTATCTAATTGCCCTTTAAAGTGACACCTTCCATCATACATGCAGGCTTTTGCTAAATTCATTTATTTCCATCTTTCCTGAAATGATGATGAATGGTCTGAGCTTCATTCAATTATTTAAAATGTGCAAAGAAACAGAAACAATGAAACTAGCAAAGCCCTCCACATTCTTAGGAACAATTTGGGCTAATTAGCATCAACTTCTCCCCATTCATCATACCCCTTTAGAAATATAAACAAACTGTCAGCTCTAACCTAACAAACAGATCACTGAGCTACTTAACACAAATTATTCTTACATGAAAAGCTCCTTCTCAGGCAATATTCTGCTTTAGGGCATCTGGGAAGCTGAGCTATTAAAATTGAAGACATATGTTCCAGTCAAACTCAACTCCCGGATTGTAATGATGGCTGTTGTGACAGTTTTCAGTCAGCATACTTGCTGCTGGCAACACAGCCCCAAGCTTGAGGGCAATGAAAGTCAAAGGGGATGATGCAAGCAAAGCCCTGCGTGCTGAAGACGCCTCACCCACCCCACCACCAACCACTCTGGAGATCTCAACACTCCTCATCTCCTGATTGCAGCTCAAAGCTTTGCTTTGTTTGGTCTGGGTGCAAAGGAGGCAGGAAGGTAATGATGTGATCTGTGACAAGACTATGGATTCTAATGTCACTCTTCACTTTTTCCTATGAGGCCGATGTTACATAACTATGAGTATTTAACTGAAGCCTGTAAACCTTGGCCTTCCATTTCAGAGAAGTCACATCTAGTAGGGTCTTAGAAAACAGAAATAATTTTCCAGCATATTGGGAATGCTCCCTTAGACTGTTTAAAAACTAACTCAGAACTCTTACCTTTCAACTAAGGGGAACAAAAATTTTTTTATTAGTTTATCCTAGAACTCTATGTTTAAATCCTTGCCTGGATAGTAAATCAGGATAATAATTTCTTTGCTATATGGATGCAATCATACAAGTAATTAAGTCTCATGATTTTCAGCAATTTTGTTATACATAAAGTACCAAGAACACTGAATTAGCCAATACTGAACCCACTCCCCCAGGAGCATAAAAAGTTAAAGTTCCATTGGAACACTGGTCACAACATTCTTATCAATCAATCAATATATAACATTATTTTATGAATTTTCCTATATAAAGGCACCTTGCTTATTATAAATTGTTTATTAATGTTAAACCCACAACCAACAGGAATAATACAACCCATGCTGGAATGAAGCTTTCTTAATACACATCCTTTCTTATAGGGTGCATTGAAATCTTCTTGCATTTACAAACACTAAGCAACATTTCAGCATGAGGGTTGGAGGTCACTTTAGACTGTCATGAACCAAGTAAAGCACAAAAATGAGAGAAAAGTGGTGATACACAGACCTTAGAAACAATAGCACCTTTTTTTTTTTTTAGCTCAAAGACTGAAACAAAAAGGCAAAGCATCTTCCATCCCACTCAAAATCAGAAAGCTTCAAGTTTTTACTACTCCTCACATATCTGTAAATAACCAAGAAAGAACCCAAGCATTGATTTCAACATTCTAAAGATATTTTAGCAAGCAGGCAAATTCACAAACATGAAATCTATGAATAATGAAGATCAACTGTACATATTCACAAGTATTTCTCTCCTTACCTTCCCACTGAAATTACCCGAATTTTCTCTCTGGAAAGAAAAGATCATACCTAAAAATGGAAAAAAGACTTCACAAGCTAACTAATAAGGAAGCCTCATGGCCAGAGGCTTCCTTCACACTTTCTAGAGATGGGATATAGAAAGCAAGAGAAAAAGACAAGGTCTTACATTAATCTCACCCTATTTTTTTTTAATTTTTAAAATTAAATAGCTAATAAATAGTCTTCACTGTGTAAAACTTGGGTGATATTTTGCATTTCTTGTAACCAAGAGAACTCTAATGTATTTCTTCTTATTTTCCTCCTTGATCATATTACATGAGTGTACGTGTGCACAGGAACACACACATGCCACATACACACTCCACACACCCATGGCAGGGCTGGAAGAGATAATGTCCTTTAATTATCTTTTACTCATCTTTTTATAAACTCCTGATTTCCTGGCATCATGACTGATATATAGTAGCCATTGATACATATACTCAATTCATTTAGTAGATGGGGAAACTCCTCTATGGATGGAAAAATAAAATGAACTGTACCACAGTAATTACAAAATGATTAAGATGGTCATTATACTTTGCTGCCCACTCATGTACACAAAGTTCTTAATTAGGAAGTGATATACTTTACATTATATATACCTATGTCATAGAAGCCAAAAATTTTAAAATAACCAATCAAGAGTCATTTTTTAGTTTATCAGGTAAAACTACAATAATAACATGATTGTGTCGTGTTTACCCCACAAAGTAGAATAACTTATTTTTGTTTCTTGATTTGGTTTTGTTTTGTTTTTTTTGTATCTCTAGCTCTGGTTTCTTTCAATTAGGAAACTGAATAAAACAATGTTATTCACATTATCTTCAGAAATAAAAATTAATATGCCAGCTTTTTAAAGATTTTTGCCCAGTCATTCCCTGTTCTATGAGTGGCATTTAACAGTCATTATTAATTGTAGATGCAAAATTGTATTACAATAAACGACTTCAACTACAACTGCCTAACCTCAGAACAATTGACAAGTAACTAATTATTCCCACAGGTGACTGTCTACTTTGGCAGTTAGCCTAATACAGGCAAAATCAGGCATGGAAGAAAGAGGCTTCTTTTTCAAAACAGGCATATCTACTTTTGGGAGGATGAATAGATGGGAGAGGACTTATAAGGAAAGTACACAGGGAAGGATGGAGATAATGGTAAAATGGAAAAAAATATGGTTTCTTTAACAAATAAGCCATTTACTATGAATTTCTCTTCTTCCAAGGTGGTAGAATTCTATCCACTCCACAAAATAAACATGTATATATGTATGTATGTATAATATGAGAAGACCTCAAAAGCCTCTAAATATAAAATAAGATATAATCAGTATACACTGTAAACATGTATTCAAATATCACAATCTTTTGTTACTAATTTTTTTTGTCTTTATAGACAGGGTCTCCCTGTAGCTCCAGCTGACCTGGAACTCTCTATATAGACCAGGCTGGCCTTGAACTCATAGAGATCCAACTGCCTCTGCCTCCTGAGTGCTGAGATAAAAGGCATGCACTACCACACCTGGCTAAACAATAATGTCTAAGAAGACAGAAATACTAATCACTCTGACACACATTGTATAGAAATAACAAATTAACATACTATACCCCTATCTATGCATAAATAAACTAATAATTTTAAACCTCAGTAATAACCAATATGAGAGATCAAGTCACTTTGCTAAACATTTAAAATAATCTAAGATCATCTGTAATCAACTCATACTTTTCTGTAGCCTATTATAAAATTTTTAAGTTTATTGCCTGTATGTGTGTAAGTGCCATGTCATGTAATGGAAGTCAGAAGCGGACATGGGATCCCCATGGAACTGGAGTTATAGATGGTTATTAGTTGCCACGTAGGTGCTGGGAATTGAACCTTGCAAGAGAAACCAGAACTCTTAACCACTGAGCCATCTCTCCACTCCCTGCTTCCAATTATTTTTCTATGTCTACAGTGTATTAGATTCCTAGTAAAATGACCCTGCACCCAAGAAAGCATTCCTCTATCCTAGTGATAATGTCAGTTGTACAATTTATATTTTAAAGAATTTTCTCCGAAATGGGCTTCGATCCAGAGTTAGGCCTTATTTTCAAAGACTGAGGTAGTTAAACTGTGATCAGGTTTTAGGCTCACTAAAAGCAGGTCTCACAGTAACATTAAAAATAAAAATGTAACCGAGTATGGAAACACAAACCTGTAATTCCAGCAACTAGGAGGGCTGAGGCAGAAGGAGCACAACTTTGGGGCAAGCTTAGTCCACCCGTATACACCAGACATGGAAAGAAATGGATTTTATCAATATCCAGGTAAATGACACTTTCAGTATGAAAAAATCAAAACATGTCATAATGACCACCATAGTAAGAATGGGAATATATAAACACTCGGATACTACGAACTAGAAGCAAAATTTATAGAGAAATCTAAATGGCTTGTATGTTAAAGGATTCTCAACACTACTGGACGGTGATAGACACTTTGAGATGGAGCCTAATGGGAAGTTAAGGTCATTGGGTTCACATTATTGTGTCACTGAAGGGGACTCTGGAATCCACATCTCTCACTATTTCTTCCATTACCAGCCATAAGGTGGACAGCTTGGTTCTACCACATACTCCCAGCATAATAGCTGGCTCATCATAGGTGCAAAGAAATAGAGCCAAGTGATCACCAACTTGAACCACAGAAACCCTAAGGTAAAATAAACATTTCTCCTTATAAGCTTATTATCTCAAGCTTTTATTACAGTAATGGAAAGCTGACTGAAACAATTAATGATAGCCCAAAAAGAGTATAAACAAGCTACATATCACCAGATGAATAATCTGTAGTAACAGATACAATGAGTCAAATACTAATGTGAAATTTTCATTACATACATCTACATATGGAAACAAAAAAGACATGTACAAGACAGAATATAAATGGGATTGATAAGATGTTCCTCAAAGGATATAAAATTTCAGCTAGATCCTTATGATGAATAAATTCAGAAGATCTATTTTATACTACAGTAACTACAGTTAGTAGCCATATGTAATATTATTGAAAAACGATGAGTTGATTTGGGGTATTTAACCATAAAAGAATTAGTATGTGAGGTCATACACATAGTAATTGGCTCAAATCAACCATTCTACAATGTATACAATATATTGCTAAGCAGCATGTTGAACATAATAAATACATACAACTTTTACTTGTTAATTAAAATTAATAATAAGGGCTGGAGAGATGGCTCAGAGGTTAGAGCACTGGTTGCTCTTACAGAAGATTGGGTTCAAATCCACCCAAATCAATCCCAGCACTCACATGTAATTTGAACCATCCAAAACTCATTTCCAGGTGACTGGATGCCCTCTTCGGGCTTTCACACTTGAGTACTGCATGAAATGGATGCACTTGCATACATTTAGGCACAATACTCATGCACATAAAATAAAGTATAAATTAATAATAAAAATAGAATTAACAATAAAAAAATAAGCCATTTGATAGCAAGAATTATGTCTGTTTTGATAATTTCTATATCCATTGGGACCCAACACTATTTGTCATATGTATACTTAATATGTTTGAATTTAAATAACTACATTAGTCAGTTAAAATGAATTACAAAAAGGGCATGAATAAAAGAGTTATACACTCATATAAACAACCCCTGGGCAAGTAATCAAAATTCAAATCACAAACAGAGCACACATAAGCACTGTGTGCTACTGCCGTGATACCCTTAAATACAAGACCTAGACATATTTAGAGGTTAAAGGCCGCATGTTTGCAAGTTCTCTGAAATGTTTCAAAAATCACTAAATATCAACCACTAAATGGATGGATGGATGAGTCGGGGGTTGGAATAAATAGGTGGATGCATAAATGGGTGGATGGATAGATAGATGATGGATGGATGGATTGATAAGTGGATGGATGGATGGATGATAGATGGGTGGGTGGGTGCATGAATAGAGAGATGAAGGGATGGGTAGGTGGGTGAGTAGATGAGTGGATGGATGGGTGAGTGGATGGATGAATGGATGGATGGCTGAGTGGGTGGATGGATAAACGGATAGATGAAGAAGTATAGAGAACAAATGATAAAATGGAAGAATCAAGATGGCAACAACAATGTAGCTGGGTAAAAAAGGTTCTGCCTATACTTCTTAAAACTTTCTATAAATTAGAACTTCTTCCAATTTAAAGGAAAAAAAATACCCCCTCAGTTACATAAGATATATTTTACAAATATTTATACGTCAATGAGATACCTTGGCATGCATTCAGGTATACACATACTCATATTGAAGAGTTTGCTCAGTGGTTAGGAGCACTGGCTGCTCTTGCAGAGGATCTTAGCTCAGTTCCCAGCACTCATATGGTGGCTCAAACCCATCTGTAATTCCAACACCCTCTTCTGGCCTCTGTGGGCATTGCACATACATGCAGCAAACACTCATACACATAAAAATAAATAAATCAAAAACATTAAACACAGATATCCACATGCTTGTCACAGAATTTATTCCAGATAGGGTAGGATTATTGGAAGGAGAGGGGAATCAGCTTTCGTTTTTCTACTATCATAATTATGCATGAATGTTACCATTGTAACCAGAGTTAATTTTAAAGTAGTATTGTGGACTCATAAAAAGCTGTGATCAAGAGACATTGGCTGAAATTTCCTGTCATCTCCCATTTTATGCAGGATGCACCCTTGACCAGGACAAGCATTTTCCTTGATCGCAGAGTCCTTCAGAAAGCTGAGTTCTCTCATCCTAGCTGTGCCACCAGTTCACAAGGGGAATATATCAGTCAGACCATTTCACATTCCTTGGCTGCAAGCTTCTTAAGTGTCTGCCAAATAAGATAATTCAGCCAGGCATGGTGTTGCACACCTTTAACCGCAGCACTCGGGAGGCGGAGACAGACGGATCTCTGTGAGTTCAAGGCCAACTGGGGCTACAGGGACACTCTGCCTCAAAAAAAAAAAAAAAAAAAAAAAAAAAAAGAGCAAAAACAAAACAAAACAAAATAATAAGACAGCTCAACTACTCGCTTCCAACCCATTTTTGCTATAAAAGAAGTTTAGCTTTTCCAGAATATTATCTCTTTAAAGAAGAGTTCTTTCGAACTGTTTTGTTCACATGAATAAAAGATGACGATTTAATCATGATTAATCTAAAAGGCCTTAAGTATTTTGAAACCTGTGGTGGTCACACTGAATATAGTAATTTGGATCTCTCCAAGTGGAGCACAGAGGAGGTGATACTCTGTCCGTGCTCCTCCTCCTCCTTGCCCTCCCCGAGGGAGTATTCCTTAGACTTTTCTGTGTATCTATCACACCACTGGGGCAACCATCAGAGAGTTCCTAACCATACAGGGCCCTATTTGCAGGTCTCTTTCCCCTTAACAATTAAGCCATGCATGGATGAAAGGAAATATAATTCTTATGTTTCTGAGTAATTTATACTCAATGCATCAAAATACCCAGTTGTAACAGTCACTTGTGTCAAGAATCTTCTTGATTCTCATTAAAAGGGCTTTTGCTCTTCAGCAGTCTTGGGTTAGCAGCTCAAGATGAAATTTGATCTCCAGGACAGATCTTCCCTTTCTTTTTATTCTTCAACATACTTTGGTAGACTTTCCCAAAAGTCTACCAAATTTATTTTCGAAAATAAATTACTTTTTCTTGGTTACCTAACAAAGTATTATTTACTATTTGCCAGCAATGTGCCTCAAGATGCTGGTCTCCTGTTAACCACAGGTGATTTTTTAGCCCCAGTCAAGCAGTATCTTGTAAAGCAAAGGTTTCAGTTCAGTGGTGCTGGTCCCTTGTTAATCATATCTGATTCTTCAGCCCCAGATGACCAGAGACTATAGATTCCTAATTCAAAACATACAAACAGTCCTGAGAGAGACTTTGTTTCATTTTGAAACTTCACAAACTAGGCTTCCTTTGTGTACATTTCTTTCAGCATTCTTACCTTCCCAGCTCCAACAGAAGAGCTAATTAAGCTCTAAACACCAAGTGGCTTTTCCACTTCAAAGCTCCCAAATCTTCCACCTTCCCCCGACAAAACAGTTCAGGGCATAAAAATAATATGGTAGGAGGAACAAGGTAGGAACTCAAAGCAACAACCTAGAGGCAGGAACTGAAACAGACTGCAGACGAGGGCTTGCTTTCTCTGCCTTGCTCTTACACAGTCCAGGCTCACCAGGCTAGCAGTGGACTTTCCACAATGGGCTGGACCCTCCTACATCAATTAGCCATTAAGAAAATGCCCCTAGGGGCTGGAGAGATGGCTCAGTGGTTAAGAGCACCATCTGCTCTTGCAAAGAGAGCCCAGTTTGATGGTCAGCACCCACATGACTGCTAACAACTGTCCCTAACTCCAGCTTCAGGGAATCTGACACCCTTTTCTAATCTCCTCGGACACTGTACAACACAGGTGTACTCACATACATGCTGGCAATACACTCATACACATAAAATAAAAATAATAAATAAAAAAAATATTTTCTAAAAAAAATAGAGGAGCTACAATAAAAATATGGTGTAAAAGATTAAAATGGTACAGCTATATAGGGCATTGACCATTAACTCTTGCAGAACTGGAGGCTTCTCTGCACTAGTGAGTGAGAGATAATTGTGAAGGTCCAGGACATTGGGAAACATTGTAGACTTTATAACACTACATTTCAGCTACATAACTCATAACAAAATATTTTTGTTCTTTTGTAATAAATAAGTCTTAGATTAGCTTTCTGTGATTTGTTCTTTATCAACTTTTAATCTCCTTTGTGTTTTTTTTTTCTAATAACACAAACATATGTACATCTGTGAAAAAATATTTCCTTTTGTTTTGTTTTGGGGTTTTTTTGTGTGTGTGTTTTTGTTTTTTGGTCTTTTTTCTTTCTTTTTTTTTTTTGAGATACAGTCTCCCTGTAGGCCAGGCTGGCCTTGTTCTTACACAGATCCACCTGCCTCTGCCTCCTAAGTGCCAGGATTAAAGGTGTGAGCTACCACATCCAGCCTAATATTTCCTTTTTTTATATGTTCATTCTATAAAGTTTCTTTTACTGTTTTCTTCAGTGTTAGGATCAAATTCAGGGTCTCAGTGTACTCAAAGCACACGCTCTACCACAAGTTGCATGTCTAGTCCCACATTTTTTTCTAGCTTAACTTTTTCATTCTACTTTCTACTTCTACCTCTTAAGCATTTCTTTTAATAGAATATACTCATCCTGGGCTTACATAAGGTCAAGATTCTCAGTACCATTGTGTCCCATGACAATGTTCTGCTGGAAGATCTCCAGAGATAATAACACACATGAGCTGCCATTTTCCATAATAACAAGTACTTCTGAAATACTTCCTGAAAGATTCATTTAAGGGTATTTTACAGATACCTTTTAAAAATAAATAGAAGGAATAAATAAACTCAAAAATAAATGCATAAATCAGTAACATAGTTGTTTATCATTATCAAATACTATACACTGTACATAACTGTATATACTATGGAGTTTTTTTAAGTTGGAACACAATAAGCTTATTTAAGCCTACATTGCCACAAACGCCTGAGTACCTGCTCTATGATGTTACAACAGCTGTAATGTCACTAGGCCATAGAATCTTTCACCTTCATTATATGGGACCACTGTCCATTTATACTCCATCATTGACCAAAATATTATAAGTACTTGGCTATATCAAATGACTGAAAAATAATGTGTGTGTGTGTGTGTGTGTGTGTGTGTGTGAGAGAGAGAGAGAGAGAGAGAGAGAGAGAGAGAGAGAGAATTACAGTTAGGAATGGAAAATTTGTTTAAAGAGTATTTTTTTTTTAATGTAATGAGCACGTAGCTCTTTCTTCTGGGACTTTTCCCAGTTCCATGGGATATCTTGCTCCTTTACCTCCCTGAAGTGTGGCATCAGTATTATAGGAAAGCTGAAGAAATATTAAGAAAAGTGGTAGTTTGTTCAACCAGAGGAGAGAAAAGAAGTCAAATAAATTTAGAACTAGACACCACCATTTTAGTCATTGTGGTCATCCTCTAGGCATGCTACAGTGTTGTTCAAAATCAAACAATACTATTTAGGAATACATTCCTATCATGTGGATTCTAGCAGTGATGAAAGGAAGCTAATGTTTCTCCCAGGTAAAAGCAGTAACCACACCGGTTAGCACGCGCGTTTAAGGTGCTATGGGAAAGAAGCAATACTGGAAGTAATAAGTATTTTGTCCTAT
The DNA here is from genome assembly GCA_035773235.1 of Eospalax fontanierii. NCBI lineage: Eukaryota > Metazoa > Chordata > Mammalia > Rodentia > Spalacidae > Eospalax > Eospalax fontanierii. Next base: position 23,670,294 of record CM069536.1, on the reverse strand, counting down.
CCTCAAGGTTAGTAAAAAGAAAAGGAAGAAGCACAGGAGAGACACGCATGTCTCTTCCTCTCCCCGAAGGGCAAGAGATTTAGAGAGATTATAGTAAATTACGTGCAGCTGAGGTTTCTGATTCTTGCCTTCTGAACTTGTCTGGGTCTGAACTGGCTGGGGGTTTCTAAATACCAGAGAAGCTTCTATCACGGATTTCAGAGAAATCCAAAGTACGGTCTGGATTTGGTTTCAGAATAAAATGGTCACGATGGACCACTGCTGTGTTTTAAGCTCTGCATTAGAGCTACTTCATTTAGCACAGCAAGCAGGATTGTTTTCTATTTACTTATGAAATGAAGAAACTGAGGCTAGGAGAGTCTGAGTCACTTAACACCACAGAACTCACAGGAGGCAGAACTGCTGTTCAAGTACTTCTAAGATTCATGTTCTTTTCATGGTGTTCTTAATTCATATCACAAGCCGTCTTTCCTTGCTGTCTAGACAACAAATCAGGATCTTAACCAACCTAAAACCCTGAAACTCACAATGGAAATTGTGACAGAAAAAATAACTTATCCTCTGCCTGATCTCATATCAGTCTATTTAGTTATAAGTTGTAGAGATGAGCTAGGTGTCTAACTATGATCCACACTTTGATAATTATATTGATTTATTAAAAAAACAAATTTTTTTTCTTTGCAGGATATAAATTTATTGCTTTCTACTAAATATTTGAATAATAGTTTCTGACACAAGAAGTAAGGGCTACATTCTGAGATCTGCAATAAGATGTCCAGGAATAGCAAAGATGCACCTGACATAATGTGCCTCAGTTACAAAGCATTTATCAAGTGCACAATGCTTTCCAGGACACTCTCAAAGTCTTTACTATCCACCGACACGCTGAACAAGGCAAGCCATAACTAATCCTGGCCCAAATCTTTCAGTTCTATAAAAATAAAAGTCTAACTTCTAGCTAAGGAGAAGGAAGATACACATTCAGAAACCGGTGCATTCCTGACCTTCTGTATGGTACACTGAATGCTGCCACAGTAGGCCACCACAAAGGAAACAGATCAACATCATCCACCTAAAAAGGGACACCAAGGAGGGTTCTGAAAGGATTTAATTCTACTCTCAAATCACATAATAACACATAAGTTATCCAATTAGAAATGTGTTCTGACATTTAAATTTTTAAATAGTCTATGAGCTCCCCAACCAAGAGTTCTTGGCCAGATTTGCAGTACCAGGCATGTGTTTCCTCCTGTGGAGTAGGGCTTAAATTCAATCAGAAAACAGTTCGTTACCCGCCCCCCATAACATTTCTGCCACTGTTGCACTCACTGGCATCCCAGTCATTATTGTAGTTTAAAGAGTTCACAGCTGGGTAGGATGACTTCCCCACCCCTCCACCCCCACCCCAGAAGCCTGCATATCACCTGCCAGTACTATGAGAGCTAGGCAGTGGGGATGAAGCTTCCTAGTCAGTACCACCTTCATTCTTCCATGTCCTGTGACCAATGTGTGTGGTGTCATCAGCAATAGAATCTTACTATTATCAAGTTCTGGGCAATGAAGAGCAGTGGCAATAGGCTATCTTTTTTTAGGGTTTTCCAGGATACCTGTAGCAAACAACTAGAAGGTATCCCACACCTGGCACTGGGTTTTTAATTTAGTAGCCTATGGCTTCTGGGATTAGCATACTTCCCTGTATAAGGTAACTCTATTAAATGGTAGTTTTCCATATGGCTTTTTCAAACAACTTTAGAGTTAATAATCCCTCCCCCAACTAATTACCTTCTCTGCCTGCTCCCTCATCCCTCTCCCCTTAAACTTCCTTCCTCATTATTCCCCCTTTCCTCTTCTCATCATCTGTGTTCTGCCCCCACTCATTTAATATAGGAAGGAAGGAAGACCTACTTATGGCCTTTCTAGTTTCCTGGATTCTACAGGTACTCCAAGTTAGACACACAAATCTAAGGATTCAATACTAAGATCCACATATGAATGAGAACATGTAATGTTTGTCTTTCTGGGTCTGGATTACCTTGCTCAGTATGTTTACAGCTTCATCCATTTACCTATAAATTTCATTTATCTTTACAGTCAAATAAAATTCTATTGTATGCAAGTACCATATTTCCACTATTTATTCACTGATTGAAAGACATTTAGGTTGTTTCCATGTCCAGGCTATTGTGAACAGAGCATCTATGAATATGGATGCGCATGTGTCTCTGTGGTAGGAAAGAAAGTCCTTTGGGCATATGCCCAGGAATTGGATATCTGAGTCCTTTTCTAGTTTTCCAAGGATTTTCACACTGATTTCCACAGTAGTTGCACCAATTTTCATGAGGGCTCCCCATCTCTTACCAGCATTTACTGTCTTTTGTTTTCTTCTTTCTTAGCCATTCTGACTAAAAAAGATGAATTCTCAAAATAGTTTCAATTTGCATTTCCCTGATGGCTAAGGAAGACAAACACTTGTTAACAAACACTTGTTAATTTCTTAGCCATTTATATTTCTTCTTCTGAGAACTCTGTTCAACTCCATAGCCTACTTTTTAATTGGGTTGTTTGTTCTCATGGTAGTTTTTTTTGAGTTCCTTGTATGTTCTGCAACTAATCTCTTGACCATTAGCAGTACCAAAAACAGAAGGTGCAAACAAGTTCTCTCTCTCACATTCATATTATATCAATGTATCTCACATATGTCTATATAGCATTGAGTTACATGGGTAAGAATTGGCTTTAGTCAGATGCTATTAAGGTTGATAGACATTTTCAAAGATGCCCACTCCACCATTTTCCTTTATATTATTGTAATTATTGATATACTTCCACTTTAACATCTGGTCTAGGACATAAAATTAAAATATGAGATGGAAGCCATTAGTGAAATGAGAGAAATGAACAAACAGCAGAGGTGGAGCTTAACTCTCCATTCTGAATGAGAAGTGACCTGAAGGCCACAGCAAGTAAAGAATAATGCCAAGCACACTGACCCTAGACTAAACAGAGAAATGAAGACAAATTCTGAAACATAGAAAGAGCTGGATCAAATGCCAACTTCTTTAGTCAACGTGGCCTGACTAAGGCAAAGGATAGAAAAGTAGTCTAGCCATCCACACAGAGTTAGACATGTGAGTCTTTTACTCTCAGGAATAGACATGTGAGGCTTTTCTCACACACCAAATCAACTACAGGGGAAATGCCACTCTATGTCTTTTCATTCTTAGACTGAGCTTTTAATTTTAATTTTTAAGTATGATGTCGGTGTAAGAAGAAATCAAGGCTATATATTCTAAAAAGAGAAATCAGACATCCAGAGTTCTAAAAATAAAGAAATTGAGTTGTGCCAAGCTTAAGAAAAAATAATCTGTTAGTGGAATAAATCAGAATCAACAGAATACTCATAGTAAACTTTAGAAAACGGTAGATGACTATAAAGTCTGTCACTTCTTCACACAGCTAAAATGTTCAGACATGAACATTAGCTTCCTAGTGTTCTCTATTATTTACGTATTAATGACACAACACATTATTAACAAACCATTAGGTCACTATAGAGTAGTGTTGCCCAACTGCATTAGCAAGGGCATTACAACTGTGACAATTCAATGTACAATACCACACAGACAATATTTCAAGAATTGGTGCAGAGAAGGGTTCTTAAAATACAAAGAATGATCTTTTAACTTTTCCTAAATACAAATAATAATTATACTCAATATTCATATTTTGTTGGCTAAATACATAAAGAACCTACTAAGCACTAGGCACTACACGTTGTTCATTCAATCTATATAAACAGTCTTATACTGTATGATCACATCATCCCTAATTCACAGAGAAACTGAAGCACAAAGAGGTTAAGTAACTTGCCTAAGAGCTTTTGTCCAAAAACAAAAGAAAAAAAGAAAGAAAGAAGAGAAGGAAGAAAGGGAGGGAGGGAGGGAGGGAGGGAGGGAGGGAGGGAAAAAGATGAATGTTTCAAGATTCAAGCTTGGCCATCTTTTCTATAGCACCTACTACGTGCACTTGTGTTTTCTGAATATGTTTGGCAAGAATGTACAAGGAAATCTGAGACCATAGAGAAGTGAAAACACGGAAGATTCATTTGTGGATCCTAGCAAACTGGCAAACCGGCAATCGTTTTTCTTTCCCTGAGACCGTTTTAGCTTATGCCTACCGTGCCAGTGTAATTATTAGTAGAATCCATTGTTGTGCTCAGTGATCTCCAACACCGTGTAATAAACGAAAGAGCCAACTCATAGCAAGGTCCTCAAGCTCTGTGGTCCACAAGTGCCCAAGTGTCAAATAGTGCAATGGCAAATTTCTACAGCTAGTGAGCTCTCATTCAATGCTGTGGATGGAGAAAGGCACTTTGCATTTTCTAAAAGACCTATTATTGCCTATTAGTTCCTAATGCTTTTGTTTTAATCCTTCCAAAGGAAACATTTATGATAGAAACTTTGGTGTCAAGATAGAAAAAACAAATCATTAAGTAACTATTAACCATTATTACTGAACCAGAAACTATGTCAAGGAATTGAAAAGGAAGCTTGGCTAATTTCATTAAATAACATCCACTTTATAGCAGACTCTATTTCTGCTTAAGCAAGAAAAAGGAACAAAATGAAAACAATAAACTGTTCTATTTAAAACAAGGTTAAAAGAGCTAGCACTGACAGCTTATTCATCAAAAAGAAAAGCTACAGACTTGTGTTACGAAGGAAAAAGTACACTGAGGCCTTGCTACTACTTAGGAAATTTAGGAAAAATCACTTACATCTTGGCAATACAAAGGGTGTAAGCTTTGTTAGGAGGCATATCTATGTGTACTGTGTGTGTGTATGTATGTGCATGCCTGTGTGTGCATAGGTATGTGTGTACATGTATGAGTGTGTACACGTGTGTGCATGTGTACATGTGTATTCCTGTGTTTATACGTGTGTGTGTGTTTGTGTGTGTTACCTCTTGTATTTGGTTGTTTCAGTCAGAAAGTTTATGAAATTAAGAAAAAGTATAACACCTAAAATAAGTAAGTACATTCACCTTTTAGTACCTTTTCTCAGCTTTCAAGGTTCTGTTCCCTGACTTCTACCCATCGACTCCAATTTCCACGAGAAACAGCAATTTCATTACAATATCTCATTTTCTACTGTCTTTAAATTTATCATCTCACTAAATATAGTGATACCTACAACTAAAACATAAGGATTTAGGTACAGTAGCACATGCCTGTAATCCCAGCACTTAGGAGGCAGAGCCAGGAGGATCTCAGCAAGTTTGAGGCCAGCCGGGTCTACATATCAATTTCCAGGCCATTTAGGGCTACTTAGTGATACCCTGTCAGGGGAGGGGAGGGGAACTAAACATATCATATACTTCTTTTTTTATTCCCTTAAATTTTGCTACATTTTGCAAAAGCAGATTGTAGGTCACAGCTTCTGTTCATATAGAATGGGAATCAATTAGCTGATCATCATGAAGTTCCTAGCTTTGTAGATCATGCAGCAATAAATTAATGAATGGAGAAGCTTAAAAAGTTTCAGACTAAGAGAAGGACAGAGGTTCTGATAGTATAAACAATTCTATCTTGGTTTTAGGGAGGTGATTATCATAATAATTAACTTTACTTCAATTAAACAATAAGCCCCTGGGGTCGGGGAGAAGAAACAGAGAAATCATTTCCTACATAAAACACAATGAAAACGAACATAAAATGTCGGGTTTGCAGCATTGCCTGCATTTTGTGTTCCAAAGAAATTTGATCTCTTAGTCATGAGAGTGGAACACAAAGTCAAGATAATATAAATGCAATTTTGGCTTTTCCCACTATCTTTCTATCTTTGCCTGTCATAGAAAATGGTTGTGACGACAAATGATGCTGTGCAGTAAAGTGACCTAGGTGCTAGTCTTCACTACTTCTCAACTGCCCAAGAGCAAGTGAACCACTTGGTTTTTACGGGACTGGATTTTGTCACAGTTCCTGAGATATCTCAGAATAGCTAAAAAATGAAAGAAACTATATATGAATACGCTGTATGTGTGTTTGTATGTGTGACCTTTGTAGATTTCTTTACATTGCAAAACTGACACATGGTTGACTTTCTCCTCTGGATAACCTGAGGACCTTATGAAGAAAAATTAAAAAGTGACATTGAATGAGTAATACCTGCAAGCTTTATTTCTTACAGAGATCTGAAATTATTACCATTATTTGATATTTCATGCCAAAACCAAAATCACAGCCTAAATACATAAAATAAAAATGAAATATTGCAATATTATTAAAACAGTTTATGGTCACTCTTTATAAATAACATCATAATATTCCAAAAACAGAGCTTCTGACTTTAAGTTGACCTGTACTTTCCATGAAAACCATTTTCATACCTGCAAAAAAATGTATAATTGCTGTAAAGCAATAGTTTGTGAACTCTATTTCAGACTTTCTAATCATACTCTAGAGAATCAAACAGCTCATTTCCTCTCAATTTCTGTTACTTATGTTCTGTTAAGAGATTACATTAGTTTGCAAAGGCATAAGTTAGACAGAAAACTAGTCCCTGGGGCATTTATTTTATTGTTAAATGCAAAGATACTAAACAGTAGAATGAAGGCAACACTGCCATTTACAAAAGTACCTAATAGGCCTACAGAAAACAGGCATTATTCCATTACAGAGTATCAAACACCTCTACTTGAAATAGGGAATAGATAGGTTCTCCCAAGCAGGAACACATGTTCATCTCTCTTTGATTTCACAGAAGCAAAAATCACAGCATGACAGATACAGGTTATAGTAAAGATACAGCGAAGGTGTTGCCCTTCCATGATTGAAGGGCACAGAACAGAGAGCGATAAGGCCACTTCTCACCCATTTCTCTCTAGGCAACTCTTTCCTTGTATGACTGTACCCACACAAACCCCCAGCAACCATGACTCAGTTATATAAGGGTCCTCAGCATATTGTGACCAATCTTTGTCAGTTGAATCCATAGCAATGATTATTTTTCATTACCAGACAGCTGTGCACCCATGATAGAGTTCAGTATTCATAATGAAATGACAGTCAGCTTGAATCAGCAGTTGCTTGTTACTTGGTTTCAAAGACCATAAACCATTAGAAGACAGTCTAATTTCTTCTGCTATGCCAAATTCACTGTATAGCTCCAAAAAAAAAAAAAGCACACACCACTTAGTTTTTGAATAACAAAAAAAAAAAAATCACTAATAAAATAATCCTATTGAGAAATTTATAGTCAGAAGAAAATCTAGCTTAAGAATAAGCTGGGAATTCTTTGACACTTTTGAAAAACTCTGTAATGTGTATCTGGCATTCACTCCCTTTCCAAAGTCCCCAAACGATACAGAATTTTTCAATGTAATTATGTCATTATTTATTTTTAATCTTTTTGAGACAGGGTTTCCCTGTGGCCTCAGCTGTCCTAGAAGTGGCTATGTAGACCAGGCTGGCCTTGAGCTCACAGAGATCCACCTGCCTCTGCCCCCCCGAGTGCTGGGATTAAAGGGGTATACCACCACACCGGGCTTAATCGTATTATTATTTTTTTTTTACAAAACAATGTGATTAATAAAAGAATTTAACTCCCTTCCCCCACAAAAATACATCTTCCAATTTCTGGTTATTTTGAAAACGGCAGCAATGACATGCATGAACAAATATTTCTGTAGTAGGACATAGAATCTTTTGGGTAACTACACAAGGACGGTATGGCTGGGTTGTAAGGTGGATCAACTTCAAGCTTGCTGAGGGACCTCCACAGTGATTTCCATAGTGGCTGCACCAGTTTACACTGCCACCAGCAGTGATGACAAGCATTACCTTTTCTCTACATCCTCAGCAGCATTTATCTTTTATTATTATTATTATTATTATCTTAAGCATTCTGACTGGGGTAAGATGACATTCTCAAATTGGTTTTAATTTACATTTCTCTGTTGACTGAAGATGTTAAACTTATTTTAAAGTATTCTCAGTCAACTGTGTCTCATCTTTAGAGAACTCCCTGTTCAGCTTCTTGTCCCACTTTTTGAGTTGTTCACTTTTTTGATACTCAGACTTTTTAGTTTTTTGTGTGTTCTAGATATTAACCCTCTGTCAAAGGTATAGCTGGTAAAGATTTTTTTCCCATTCTATAGGTTCACTCAAATTGATGGTCTCCTTTGATGTACAGAAGCTCTTCAGTTTCATGTGGTCGCATCTGTCCATTATTGAACCTAATGTTTACACTATAGAAGTCCTGTTCAGAAAGTCCTTTCCTGTGCCTACAAATTCCAGTGTATTCACTACTTTCTCCTTCATCTGATTCAGAGTATTGGGTCTTATGTTGAGATCCTTGATCCTTGGAGTTGAGTTTTGTCCATGGTGAGATATAAGGATCTAGTTTCATTCTTCTTCATGCCCTTATCCAGTTTGACCAGCACCATTTGCTAAACATGTTGTCTTTTCTCCAGTTTGTAATTTTGGTTCCTTTGCCAAAAATCAGGTGGTTGTAAATGTGTGGATTTAATTCTGGGTCCTCAGTTATATTCCACAGATCATTTGTCTGTTGTTATGCCAGTACCAGGAGCATGCTGTTTTTTATTACTATATCTTTGTGGTATAACAGTAATGGTAAAGCCTCCAGCAGTTCTTTTATGTCAGAATTATATTGGCTATTCTGGGTTGTTGTTTTTTTTTTAACATAATGTCCATCAACTGATGAATGGGTAATGAAGAAGGTAAGGTATATATACACAATGTAATATTATTCTGCTATTAAAAAATGAAATTTTCAGCAAATGGATAGAAACAATCATCCTGAGTGAGGTAATCCAGACTCAGAAAGACAAATGTCATATGCTCTCCCTCATAGCTGGATACTAGTTATGAAATCATGGATGTGCATGTTTCAATTTGAAAAATTAGAGATGCCAAGAAGCTAATAAACAGCCACGGATTGGTGGGCGGAGACTTCCTAGGAGGGGTGGTGGAATAAAAAGTGAAAAAAAATATTAGACTAGGAAGGGTTAAATGCAGGGAGGGAGGGCAGGACAGGACAGGGAGTACGGGGAGGGACAGGTGACACTAAATAGGACCTCTAGAAAAAGCCACATGGAAACCTGCCACTACAGAAGCTTCTTAAAGCAGTGATGACAGCATGCTATGCAAAAGTCCCATGCAAGCTCAAATAAGGGGGGAAAAAAATCCCAGCATACATATGAGGGTGTGGGTAGGAAGCTCCAATACCATCTAAGGAAATTGGGGCAACAGATAGTTCCTGGGAGGGGCAGAGACAGTTTCTGTCAAAAATGGGACTCTTGGTAGGGTATTCAGGCTTCAGAGGATGTATCCCCACTGAAGGACATTTGGAGACACAAATTAGTACATTAAATTGGGCATACACAATAAGGGGAGGTGCAGGTAAGGAAGGGGATATAAATACTCATATTATATGAAAACTGCAAAAATTCAATTAAAAAATACACTTCCCTGAGCCTTATTGTTTTTGTATAAATTAAGGACATTGGCTTCAATTAAGATTTTAAACTTTTTTTCTGGTATGAGAATCCTTTCTTCAATAAAATCTGCTAATGAACCCAGCATGGAAAAACTGATGAGTCACCCTGTTCTAGACAAAAAGAAGGCAGGGAATTCAAGCAGCACCAATCACCAACTGCTTGTCCCCTACCCGGCCCACTCCCAGTTCCAGACTGCAAACCACTAAGCCTTAGAAACTCTAAGGTCATTTCTGTGAGTCCAAGTAGACAACAAAGAGAATCAATAAGATATCGAATCAACAGATATTAGTTCTCAAAAGACCAATTCTGAGGCTCAGGTAAAGAATTTAAGAGGAAAGCCAATGGGGAAAGAAGTAAAGTCCCTGTCTCAAGGCTTTGGCATTCTGGCTGCTAGAGCCATGTTTACAAAAAAAAAATCTTTTACTATATTATTCATTTCTCTGGCTTGAAATCCAGAAAGTCAAATAACAGAATCAATTAGAATGAATTTATCATATTAAACATCACATTTCCCATTCATCCTAGTTCATTCTCCTCTAAAGAGACCCAAATTATGATTAAGTACTCATAAAAATCCTAAGCAAAGAGAAGACAGAATAAAGAGAGAAAAAGAAAATCAGAGATTTTAATTAGAATGCCTTAAGAGAGTCCCTAAACTGTCTCCCTATGCTTACTCCCTCTCCCTTCCATTTTAACAGTGTAATGCTCTCCATTGCCTCTCACTTTCAGCTGAATACATAACTCCTATCCACAAACTATAATTCCAAAAGTCTTGCCCCTTGGTGCAGTCACATGGCAAAGCTCCAACCAATGAGATATGAAAGGAAGTGAGATAATCTATCTCTAGCCCTAAAATTATTAAGGAGGAAACTTTCTCTTGAAATTCAGGCTGAGATAAGAATATACAGTGGTCATACTTCACCTTTAAATATGCAGGTGGGAATCATAGTGTAGGGAGGGCAGAGAATGTTAGAAATAATGTGGATTCCTTAGTGTTATGGAAGAAATTCCTATATGCCTTCTTCCTCTTCTGATTCACTAAATGTTAGGGTCTCTTTGGAACAGGAGCTTACATTACACTCTAATGAGTATAATGGTTGTCCTGATTTTTCTACTTATTAATAACTTAAAATTGAAAAGCAGGAGGCTTCAGAGATGGCTCAGTGGTTAAGAGCACTGGCTGCTCTTGCAGAGGACTTGGGTTCGATCCCCAGCAACCATATAGTGGCTAACAACTGTCCATAACTCCAGTTCCAGGGATCTGATGCCCTCTTCTGACCTCTCTGTGGGCATTGCATGACACAAGTACACTTACATGTATGTAGGCAATACATTCATACACATAAAATAAAAATAATAAAATATTTTTTAATGGAAATCAAAAAATGAAAGAAAGAAGAGGAATACATGTAGAGACAATGTTCATTAAGATCTCTGCCACTGTTACAGGGTTTAAAATCCCCGGGGAGTCTTAATACGAGCTCAGGTTTTAGAGTGTAGAATCATGCTCAAAAAAAGTCTTGTAAAGTGATTCTGAACTTCTCTGGACAGTTCAGGAAGGCTAGATTTCAAAATTCCAAAAACATTGCAACCAGTCTAAAATCATTCACTACAATTGTGTGGTAGTTCTGGCTATCTGCTACTTTCAAATTACATGCAGTCAAAATTATTCCTTTTTGTTACATGAAATATCTCTACCTGGATATTTTGTTTAATGGATGACTTTGGCATGGAATTGATTAAACACTTTACATTTTAATTCTATCCTTCATGACAATAAAATAGAGAGGATGGAGTGTATTATAAAGACTCTATGTAAGCTGGTTGTGTACAGTCTCTGTGTATATATTCTGTAAGTATGCAGAAACAACTACATTCTAATTTATCATTGAAATTGCTTTCTTTCCTCAGAGTCTTTCTCTAGTAATTTGGAGAATACTACAGGCAATTATTAAAACTTATGTTTTGAAATGGTTCGTCTTCATTGTCACTTTTACTGTATTTGAAATCATTAGGAAACACAGCTATGGGCTTATCTGGAAAGGTGTTTCCAGGGAGCTTTAACTGAAGAAGGAAGACACACCCTGGATGCCATCATGGTGCTTTAATGTGCTTTCTGCTGCTGTGATAAAACACTGAAGAAAAGTAACTTGAGGGAAAAAGGTTTATTTGCCTCACAGGTTATAGTCCATCTTCAAGGGAAACCGAGGCCAGAGCTCAAGGCGGGAATCTGAAGATAGGAACTAAAGCAAAGACCATGGAGAAGCACTGCTACCTGGCTTGCTCAGCCATTTTTCTTATACCTTCCTAGGGATGGCATTAAACTCATTAGGCTGGACCTGTCCACATCAATTACCAATTAAGAAAATGCCTTACAGGCATGGCCACAGTCCAATCTATGATCTGGGAAATTCTTCACTTGAGGTTCCTTCTTCCCAAAGGCCTCTAGTTTGTGTTACGTTGACAGAAACTAATCATCACACAAAGGCTGAGCCCTCAACCGGATAAAAAGGGAAGTAAAAAGAAAACCAGCTGAGCCTCCACCCCTCTGTTTCCTGAGTACAAACACAATGTGACCAGCCACCTCACACTCATTATGCCTTCCCTGCTGTGAACAGACTCCATCTCCTCAATTGAGCCCAAATAAATCCCTCCTTTGGTTGCTTTGTCAGATTTTTGTCACAGCAATGAGAAAACTAACTAATAAAATTTCTTTCCTTCAATATATTTTATTCTCTTGGATATTTGCTAGTAAGATATCTGAAGGCTATTTTTGAGTCCAACATTGAAAAGGACATACATATTTTAGTAAGCCAGGTAGGCTAGACATTAAAAGTGGCAAAGGAAAATAGATAAAACAGTGACGCAACAAAAACATATAGTTAGGTCTTGACATTCCATTTTTCTCCAGGGATTTGTATGCTTTTCTTTCTGTGCCATGATAAAACAGAGAGTTACAATCGATGTGTAATGACAAATGGTCTCAGGGTTGAGTTTGCATTCTTCTAAAGATATTGGCATTTGTAAGCTGGAAAAGATAAATGTAATCAACCACCCTTAGACAAAAGTAGGATGACTATTCTGGCAAAATGTTCAAACCACATTAAGCCCTAATTTGAAATGATGTTTGAAATAAAGCAACGTAACTCGGACCAATTTATTTGCATAGCAAATAAAAAATTGAACTCACTAGACATATTTTAGAGATGGAAACAATTAAATGTGTTTGTTTTCTAAATAGACCAAGTATATTGGAAACTTTGAAGGTAAAAAAAAAAATTTACTAGACTCTATTATTTGTTGCTGTCCAAATTCTTAAATCATTTTCTTTAATGGTCCTCTGAGACTGTTCTAATAAAACATGATATTTTTAAGAGCAAGAAAACAATCTGTTTAATTTCACATTATCAATGTTTCCTGACATTTCAGTCTAATTGTCAGAATGTAGAGGTGAGGGTCAACTTAACCACAGCTCCATGTATGAGGGCGGGGATGTATTGTTAGATTTCATTCTTGTTTTCAAAAATAAGAATTTTGATTCTTTCTGTATATAAACCAAGTTTCTATAGTCTGATGTAGAGATTCAGGTGAAAGTATGTCAGTTGAGCCATCTTAGGTACATATGTAGACACAATGGGCACTTCATCAGAACACAGCAGTTGTTCTGGCTCAAAGGAAACTGAACTAGTAAACTTGTTATCCAGAACTGCATCCTGCTCCAAATGTGGGATGGCCAGATACCAGCATATCATCAAGTCTTTGGCTAATACATGTTCCCTGACCACTCAATCAAGGAGTGTCTTTAAGACCAAGTGTCCTAGACTCTCTGGCGTCTTTTCCCTGGGGCTACATCCAAACAAGCCTGGCTAAGAGAGGTGGCTCTTTACACACTATAATGAAGGCCAGGTCTGGGAGGACAATCTTGCCAAGGTCCCACTGAAGTCTGCCAAGATTTGATGCTACAGAGTATTGAAAACAGGACAGGGCCCTTGTCAGTTCTCCACATGACTGGTTTCTAGAAGAAAATGATGAACATTTGAATGAATCCACATCAAGTGGAATTTGTTTTCCTTAAGGATCACACATCAACAGCAAAAGCACAAGGCCTGCCTCTACATGGAAAGCACAGGAAAGACTGGCGGGGTAGCAAGGGAGAAAATTTGCTAATTTTTCAATCTTATTATTGAAAAACCCCAAGTATTTAAGGGCTCTATTTAGGATTGACATGTTTCATGGAGAAACACTAACAAATTCAAGTGCACTGTATGTTCAGATTACGTCAGTTCATCTAGAGACCCACCTAGCGCTAAGACAGTATACTAGACTTTGACGTCTGTCCATTCAAGCTGCTGAGGAAAGACGTAAGAAGACTCTGCTGAAAATGGTATTCGTCCTCAAAGATGTTTACAAGTCTAAAACAAAGGTAAGACAACTAAAACATCAAGTTTAATGAATTGCTCGTTCTACTCTTGCACAAGGTTTCACATATTGAGGGGCTGGAAAGATGGCTCAGTGGTTAAGAGCACTGGCTGCTCTTGTAGAGGATCAGGATTCAAGTCCCAGAACCCACATGGCAGCTAACAACCATCCATAACTCCAGTTCCAGGGGATCCAACGCCCTCTTCTGACTTCCGCGGGCACTGCATGACACAGGTACACTTACATACATGCACATAAAATAATTTTTTAATTAATTAAATAAATAAACTAAAATATTTCCAAAAAAGCTTTCATATAGTGTAAGATTATAGCATTTTTATTTTATTTTCATTTTATTTTATGGTGAATTTCATACAATATATTTTGATCATATTTAGATTCCCTCCTGTATAGCATTTTATATGAGTTAAAAACTAATGAATGCTGCCAGGTGTGGGGACCAAGCCTTTCATCCCAGGTAGAGGCAGGCAGATCTCTGTGATTTATATATATAAAACTGCTTCAGACACTATAACTGTAATAAGAATTCCGCAGTTTAGCTGTTTAGTTTCTTCCACTCAAAAAATACTAACTAGCAAAACATCAATAACTCGTGTACTAAAATAAATATTAAAAGAAATTCATTCCATAGATTTAGTTATGAAAAACAGAATTTATACAAGGAAACACACGAAGGGCAAGAAATTTTGAAGAGGGGATGGAAATGTTTCAGCAGCTATGAGCATGTCCTGATCTTGCAGAGGACCCAAGTTCAGTTGCCAGCACCCACACTGGTCAGCTTACAACTGCCTGTAACTCCAGCTCCAGGGGATTCAACACCCTCCTCTGCCCTCCATGGGCACTTGCACTCAAGTGCACAAACCACACATATATATTTTTTTTAATTTCTTTTTTAAAAAGAAAATAAATGTGACGAGTTTTAAAAGAGAAGGTAGGCTGGGGATATGGCTCAGTTGGCAGACTGTTTGCCTGACAAGCATGAGGCCATGAATTCAATTCCAGTGTGAGGGAGGACGAGGGAAAAGAATACTAACCGTTGAGAGAACACATATTACATGTGAGACATCATGCTTTAATTATTATAGCATACAACATACATGGCAACTTACTCTTGCTTCTACCAGTTTCTCAGGATGACCTTAATACTGACTGACCACAGTTAAATTCTATATAAGAGAGCCAATTTTAATTAGTATACTACTAATTGTAGCTTGGCGCATAGTAAGAATTGTTATACCTACAGATTTGCTTTATGCATATCTTTACACTTAAGATGCATGCATACTAAAAGGCCTATGTTATTGCCTTTAACTTTAACATTACATTTTAAGTTTTTGGACATGCTGTTGGAAGCCTTTGCTAGTCGGACCTTTCCAAACTAACCAGAACATATCCTTTTAATAAAAAATAATAGCTATGTTCTCATTTTCAAAGTTTGCGATTAAAACCTACAGTGAAAGAATCCAGCTGAGAAGAAATTTCCTTTTGGTTAAAAAAAAAAAAATCATCTCATTAAATTTATCGGAACAATATGAAATGAAGATGTTGTTGTTGGGTCCTTCCCTTATACTGGAAACCAAAGAGACTCTCTGGCTTATTTAAATCCATAAATTATTTGTCATGTAACATTTCAACAATAATTTTAAACATATAAAAGTTAAGGTACAAAAGAAAATCCTACTATCTAAAATAATAAAAGTAAACAATTACACATCTTTTTGTATGTGATTTAACTGCCCAGATTTAAAAGAAAACCACATAATCTCACGTGTTAAAATATTTCTTTTGCGTACTTTAAGCATGGCAGGGCAGCTTTTCAAAACATAACTTGAAGAATTGGGTGCCATTCCAACTGCAATTCAGATCCTTTGACACGGTAGCTTAGTTTGCTAATCTTGGCTTATACTTTGAAAAACAACTAACTACAACTTTGCTTGGTAGCATTCTATTTTTCCCATAGTTTACAGTACTGAAATTGTACTGCTTAATTACTTTTGATATTGACGAAGAGCATTGTTACTCATTTTATATTTCAACATAGAGCTAAAAGGTGCATGAATCATCCTTTTGAAATCTGGAATGCAGACAAAACAGTGGATGTGGGTACAAACTAAGTAAATAATTCCTCTCATCTCAACTATTTTTCAGAGCATCAACCCTGGAAAAAGTCATTTTCTTAGCAGTAGACTATTGCTCCCTCCCCCAAGAAGGAAAGAAATGTTGAAAAATGTGTACCCAGAGAACAGTTTATTTACCATAAGATGTGGATCAGTAAAGTGTTTCGTGTGCTCCAAATGTAAAGTTAATTCTTCCTGTCAAAGCCTTAAGAAAATAAGCACATCGTAAACATACTTCTGTTTTTTAGAGTCGTCCTTCATTTTATTTTAGAGGTTGTTTTCTAGCTATCCCTTAAACAGGAATTCTTAGATGTGCAGCAATGAGAATAAGTAATTTAATAGTATCTTTGTGTAACAGATTTTATAAAAGATACATTAGAGTACTTTCATTCTCCATAGGAGAATGCAAAAGGGGTGAGGAAAGAATGAGAAATGAAATCCCAGGAGATGAACTGAGCTTAACTGAAAAGGTACTTCTCTCCAGGAAGAATTCTAAACTCCTTCAAACAGTGGTGAGCCAAAGTCAAGGCTCAATACTGCCATCTCCTTTTGAAATGCAGAAATACAGGAAATAACCTCAGGATGAAAATACAAATACAAAAACTACAAAACAACTGAATGTATCATTTCTATGTTTGTCATTTTAGAAGGAAGGTCTAACTACTAAAGATAGAGCATATCTTTTTATTAAATTTACAAATATTTTCAACTACAACCTCACTAACTTATGTGTGTGAGCTCTCCCTCCCCCAAAGAGAAAATACACAGGTGATTTGTTCATCCTGTTACTAACGGTCTACTTATTTTCCTTATTTTGTTGATATCTAGGGATTAAGACAACAGCTATGGTGCTACACACGTTGGCCTTAAATAGAGGCAGAAGTCAGTAAACTTTATTTTAAGGCTTTTAAATTCATTCTCTGACTCTAGTGGTTTCCTTACCTTGAATTTTAGTTTTGAAAAATTTAGGTTTAAAGTATTTTTTTTGATTTAAAACTTCCAGTATAATTAAAGTACAAATCACTCCCAGAGAGGTAAATCTGTAGTGTCTGATCAACTAGTTGATATTACTGTGTATGCACTGTTTCCAAGTACAGTCATACTAAGTTCTTGGGCAATGCCAGTTTATACCTGTTGTCCCAAGATAATTATTTAAAACTTCCCCTTCAGTCTTGAAATATAGGATTACCCTGCCATTAATTCCCTTTCTAAGAGTAAGCTTTAGCAAAAGAGAGGAAACCATTATGTGAAATGGAGTCATTAAAAAATTAAGGGAGGGTAGAAAGTAAGAACTAGAACGAGACAGAAAGGGAAGCAGCTCTTGATGATTACATCATTGGAATTCTGTCAAAGGTACTGAGTGATTCTGTTGTGTGATCGTCACAATGTGTACTTACACAAACCTACACTGTTAATACGTAGATGTGGCCACTTAACACAATTAAAATATATGATAAATACGGGGTGTATAAGGCTGCTGCTGGCACAATGTGGCATAGTATCTCACAATAGACATTTTTTAAATAGGAGTACATTCAAAAATAATGATCTAGGCAGGTAATCCACGTCTGTAATCCAGCCCTCGGATGTCTACGCTGGGAGGATCATAGATTTGAGACCAACCTGGGGTTACATTGTAGGTTTCAGGCTAACATGGGTAACAGGACAAGACTCTGTCCTTAAAAAAAGTAATAGTCTTAAAACCCCAAAATAACTATAAGAAGTATAACAATTTAAAGACATAAGCCAGTGATGTTATCATTTATTACCATTATCAAGTATTATATACTTTAAATAAATTTGTGTGTTATATATTTATTGCACTCTTGTTGACTGACACATCATAGGTTCATGACTTTATAGAACTTAAAATGCAACAACTCATGTATAAAATACAACCAGGCTTGAAATTGTAAAATAGACATTTGGCTAATAGAACTATACTGGAACATCAGATTTATTTTATCACAACTTTCATTAATTCATAATTTTCATAGAGAGTGACAGTGTTAATTTGTAATCACTTTTCCCAAATAACAGATTATTGCTACTGCAGCCATTCTCAGACCCAAAGCAAAGAGGAGTGCACACAGAAGCAATTGGGGAAAGTCAGAGACTCAGGACAGGTGCCTCCCCATTACAGAGAAGTATTTACAGTTCCCCTGCTTACAACACATGACAGGGAAGCTGCAGGCATAAAATCTCAACAGTATGGTTACCCAGACAAGACCTGCATAACGATAATGCCAGTTGACATGCCAGCCTGGATACAGAAAATTTCACAGGTCCCAGCCCTAGATGAAGGGCTATGGGTAATCAATGACTGCTGAGAGAGAGAAAGCTTTTCCAGGGGACAAGCTCCCTGAAAGTTTAGCCAATCCCAAGTGCTTAGTCCTAAACATATGTACATATAAGCAACACTAAATGGGCTCAGTGGGAGACAGATACATATTGAAAGGGAGGGGCACAGAGGAGGAGGGAAGAGGGAGGGCGGTACTCATAGAAGAAATTCTCAAAACTTTTTAAATTAAATTATTTTTTTAAAAATCACATTTCTTCTCCCTGATATAAAGAGATCTATGAGGGAGTCCTAAAAAGAACACTGACATTACTATCATGTTAGCTGTGGACAATTTACTCATTGACAGAATAGCTTTGGGGCTCTAGTGATACTCCAAAAGCCCACTTGTAAAGATGGGGTTCAATTTCAAGAAAGGCTTCTGACTACAAGGAACAAGGCAGTAGGCAGTAGACACTGTTATCAAGGGCATATCCATAAGGAGCCAGCACTCTGACACAGTAAGTGGCAGGAGAATCAGTGTTTAGATTTAAGATAAAGAAAACAAGAAAGAAACATTTCTGTGGATCTATTTTTTTTAAAAAAACCACATTACATATAAATCGCAAAAATATTAAACTTCAACCTCAAAAGATATAATAATGTTTTATAATTTATACATTTAATATCATAAAATGTGAGTTTTTCTTTTAGTGTGAAATTAAATCAAGCTTAAGAAGAATGCCCCCTCTCCTCTTCACTAATAACCAACAATCTCTAAACAAAAGTTACTGAAGCAAATTGTCTCCTCATCCACCACCTCCAAGTTTATTCAGACTGTTGTAAACATTTTGGCTTTAAACTTTTTAATACTTTTTAATAAATACACATATTTACAGGTAATAAATATCACTCAAAAGAATCTATCTTGAAAAGGTATTATAAACTTTGTTACAAAAGGAAAAAAAAAAGTTTTAAAATGACTAAATGGGGTTTACACAGGATCATCAACATCGCCTTGAATTCTCTGAACAAACAATGCTAACTTGAAATCCTTCCTGCCTTAAAGAAAGAACAACAGGCACCAAAGCCAATCTCCAAAAGGCAGAAGATCTGCAAACTGCCCATGAACCACCAATCTGACTGCTCTACCTGGTCTGAATAAAAAGACACTGGGCACTGCAGTTTCTATGCTGTCCATAAAGCTTTGTTAACAAGCACGTTGCTCAGATGTCAAAAACAGTTGTCAAAGAAAAGCCTTAAGAGGGGTGTTTTATCTTATGCTCTCTTCTTGACTTTATTGAATGGAAGCATTCTCATCAAAAGGTTCAAAATAACAGAACATTACACAGAAGTTTCTATATATATAAACAATAGAAAATGTAGATCATGCACCTGAAACAAAAATGTTCTAAGTAGTGTAAGCACTACCATCATTTCTTTCCAAGGGAAAACTGAGAGGAGCTATGTGAGTGTTGTAGAAACAAAGTCACTCACCTAAATATGACAGTCTGAAGCTAAGAAGAGGACCAAATAAACATTTCTTTGCGAAATATTTGATGGCAAGGCCTTCTAACCTTAAGTGACCTGAGGAAAGGCCCCAAGAACTCACCAGTGGAGACCATGTGCCCTTCAAAAGTGATTTTCAACCTTCTTTAAAATTCCATTCTAGTGGGCTGGAGAGATGTTTCATTGGTTAAGAGCACTGACCTGTCTTTTTGAGGACCTGGGTTTGATTCCTGGCACCCACACAGCAGCTAACAGCAGTCTGTAAGTCCAGTTCCAAGGAATCCTACACCTTCTTCTGACCTTCATCTGTACTGCATGAAACAGGTGCACTTACATACATGCAGGCCATATACTTTTACACATAAAATAAAAATAATAAATAAAATTGTAAAATTCCATTCTAGCTATGCTGGTCCAAAGCACAATGACTCTACTTATTCTTAGAATTAAATACTCATTAAAATATTGAAAGGAGTGGCCTGGCCTTTTATGATACCCTCTCTTTTTGGTGATTACATGATGGGAATGATTTTCCCCTTGAAATATTATAAACTGTGAGCATAGTTCAATTAACTTAATATTCATAATTTCATTGATCTATTAATTGGGAATAAAATAGCATACCACTGCAAATGAGATGAGGGAAATGTATACAAAGAGAGGCACATTCTGGCTTTATCAATACCATGCTTAGGGGATTCACGATAGAAAAACTGATCCTTTCCTTATAACCTGTCTCAACCAATTCTCCAGTTCTTCTTTCTTTCGAGAACCATCCTACAGTCCATGTCCTTCATCAAGTGTCCCCAAATGCCCAGGAATATAAGGAAACTTTTTTGGCCTCTACTGATAATTTCTTTCTTTCCCCCTTGCTGTATTCTTATACCTTTTTTTCATGAGGAACTTGATCATTGTGCTTCTCTTCAGAACAATGAGGATTGTGCCTTGTCCTATTTGGTTTTCAAATCCCTGAAATTCTCTAATTAAAGCGAGATCGCCCTTCTGCCATGTTAAAGTCCTTCCCACTTTTCCCCAACACTGATAGTAGTCTAAATGTTTTACCAACTTTCTTAATCCCCATAATTCAGAAAACATTTCCTCAAGTGCCAAAGTATTACTAATTCCAAAAATGGCCCCAAATTCCTCTTTTGAAAACCAATTTCTATATTTCTGTATGCTTGGTAATAATTCACTGCTGTGTCTTCATGTCCAAAATCTAGTATCAAATAAACACATCCTTCTCTTGAGAATAATTTTGTGATAAAGTATATGACTCTTTAGGTTCTATATCCATGGATATCAGAAAATTGCTCTTATAAATGAAAAGAATGTTTAAAATGTAAGTTGGCTGTTTTCTAAAGCATTTTAATACCTAAAAACTTCAGCATTTGGAAAAAGAAAATATTTGAAAATTATTGCAAAATGCTCCAAGTGATTTCTTGGAGTAATTTAATCTACGAGGTAAGGAGACACAAAGTAGTGACAACACTGACAGGGAACCAGGTTTGGTGAGCTTACTTTGGACTAATTGTCCTTCCAACTCCTCAGTTTCACTCATCAACAACTAAAGAAAAACAAGAACCTGTAACTGATAAGAAAGGAATGTTCAGGTCTACAGCAAGTAGAGAATGTGACTTTCCCTGTTATAGAACAGTTTTTAAAAACAAGAGGAAAAACAACACTGCAAACCATGTCATCTATGCTATTCCTGATAAGAGATTCCATCTAACCCAGAGTCTAAAATTTTTATTTAACAGTAAAAACCTGGAGAGAACCACAATATGACCAATGAAGGAGTTCATTAAATAAAGGAATAACTTCATTTAAAATCAGATTTATACTCAAAATGTAAAAATGACAGAAATATCATTTAATATAAGATGAAATATGAATTTTATAAAAATATATGTAATAATCCTATAATCACAGTTATAAACACACAATTGAAAGGCTGTAAAGAAATATATCAAAATAGCCACAGCAATCACTAGGTGGTAGAGCAATAACTGATTTTAATTTTCTTCATTATGGTTTCCTATATTTTCCAAATTAAGTTACATTGGTTTTAAAATAATATCCTCTTTAAATTACTTCCTTTTTATTTCTTCCTTTAGAGGGCACTGATGGAGGACCTCGAATTGTAAACAGAATATTCTATTTCATGTCTCCTGCCCAAGGACATCTGTCAGAAATCCCTGTAAAAAGAAGATTCATTTAAAAGTCTGCAGACCTGAGATTGATACTTAAAGTTACCTCACACCATACATACAACACTAAGCAGATTTCCCGGTATGTAATATATTTATCTGTAGCAAAGGCCAAAAATCCATCCCTGAGTATGTGGTTGTGCTACAATTTCCTTCTTGGGTTGAGAATTTGATTTCCAAACTGAAAATATCAGTAAGACTTCTTGTGATTGGAAGTGTCGCCTATATAAATCTAGGGTAAGCAGGGCCTGGTATCTAAATGGTAGGTCATTCAACAGGAAGAGTTTGGCAATGGGTAGCTATAAGGTCACAAAAGCTCTAATACTGGTTATCCCACAAAATAGCTGTGTGACCTTTGCAAGTCACAGCTCAGTATCAGTATAAAATTGGGAAATGGGATAATTTACTGCTTAAAGATTCACCTGATAAAAAGAGAGATAGCAAAACAAACTACTCAATTTAAAAATGGAACTAAATGGAGAAGTCTCAAAAGAAGAAATATCAAATGGCTAGTAAACACTTTAAAGTGTTCCGCAGCTTAGTCATCAGGGTAGTGTAGATTAAAATCACTTCAAGATTCCATCTCACCCCAGTCAGAATATAATGACAACAGATGCTGGCATGGATGTAGGGTTAGAGTAACTTTTATTCACTGTGGGTAGGGGTGTAATTAGTACAGCCATTTTGGAAATCAGTCTGGAGGTTTCTTTTAAAAACTGGAAATATAGCTACCATATGACCCCAGCCATATCATTCCTGGGCATGTACTCAAAGGACTTTATAGCCTACTAAGGAGATACTTGAATTTCCAAGTTCATTGCTGATCTATTTACAATAGGTAGAGAATGGAATCAACTTGAATGTCCATCAACCGATAAATGGATAATGAAAATGTGGACCATACACACACTAAAAAGAAGACAAATAACATCTGTGAATGCATAAATACTAGAAAGTCACATATAGATCAAAATGAAACTCAGGTTCACTGAATACATCTATGAAATGGTTCTTCAGTGGTCCCAAATCTACAATCTATAAGCCTCTGCTGTATCACTAGCTAAGTGTATGGTTTCTGAAAAACTACTTGACCTTCTTGGACCACTGTAAAACAAATCAGAAAGCTATGATCTCTCAGTCTCACCTAACCCTAAATTCCAGATGTGGATTCAAATTAAAGTGCAGTGAAGACAGAGGACAACTAAATTAAAGAGGATTTAAAATAAACACGAATTATCTGACTTCCTTGGGATTTTGCTATTGTTTTTTGGTCGGTTGTTTTGTTTGTTTTGCTTTGTTTTGTTCTGTTTTGTTTGAGACAGAGTCTCCCTGTAGCCCCAGCTAGCCTGGAACTTGCTATGTTGACCAGGCTGGCCTCAATCTCACAGAGATCTATCTGCCTTGGCCTCTGCCTCCCTTGGCCTGGGATTAAAGGCATGACACCCAGCTGAACTTTCTTGGTTTTCTATTCAAATTTTGTTCGGTTGTGTTACTTGGTGGAGGAATAACTAAAGGCAATTTCCAGTTGATGGTAGGAGTGCAAATATTTTGAAGAAAAAGAAATTATGATTATGTTAAAAGGCAGAAAATCAGTTATCCAACCAGCACTATTATTTTGCATATAATAATTAGCTTCAGAAGACAAAGACTATCCAGTACTTTTTGGTAACTAGAAAATGCTAAAATGGTTACCTTGTGAGCTACAATCCCTGCTGTACCTTTTGAATGAGGACACACGCATTACTTTTCATTGTTGTAACCAAAATACTTGACATAATACTGACAACTTTAGGGAGAAAAGATTTATTCTAGGTCACAGTTTCTGAGCAATTTCAGTTCAGCAAGACAGTAGGACTACCTCTGTCTGGGTCAGTAAGAGAAAGAGGTAGACAAGATACATTTTGGTAGGCCAGGAAGCAGGGACCACTGCCATACCAAGGGCAGGTATAATCTTCAAGGGTCTGCCTCTAGTGACATATTTCTTCCAGCCACACCACACCTCCTAAAGGTTCCACAGCCTTCAAAATAATGCCACAAGCTAGAACCTAGTGTTCAAAGCATAAGCCTGTGGGGCACATTCCAGACTCAAACCATAAAGGTGGGTCAGAAGCAGCAGAATCCTGTGGTTAGAAACCCTTTCTTGTCCATTTCAAATGACTGGACATCTCTGTATCATGAAATACTCTTATGTGTCT
The DNA here is from genome assembly GCA_035773235.1 of Eospalax fontanierii. NCBI lineage: Eukaryota > Metazoa > Chordata > Mammalia > Rodentia > Spalacidae > Eospalax > Eospalax fontanierii. The sequence continues at coordinate 23,646,029 of CM069536.1, read as the reverse complement.
ATGGTCTAGCACAGTGAGAAAGTGTCAACTGGGATACACTGAAACTTAGTTACTTCTAAAGCTGCCCAAATACTGTGCCCAAATTTCAAGTACTGAAAAAGTGATTAAAAGTACAGACTGCTCTGTGGAGAACCCAAGGGGATCTGACACCTCTGGCCTCCACAGGCACCTGCACTCACATGCACATACACAGACACACATATACAGATAATTTTAAAAATTAAACGTAAGTCTTTTTTAAAAATGTAATCTACTAGAGAAAGCAAGATAACGCAGCTGGTAAAGTTACTAGCCACCAAGCCTGATGACCTGAGTTCGATCCCTGGAACCCACACAGTAGAAGGAGACGTTGTCCTCTGACCTCTACACACATGCTATGGCATGCATGTCCACAGGCAAACATATACCACACACACACACACACACACACACACACACACAATGTTTTAAAGAAGTTTCTAACTGATCTATTTTTTACTTTATTCACTTATCCATTTATTTATTTTTTGTCAGAAAACAAAATTCTTGAATACTCTGCAGGAATCAGTGGACAGTACTAGAGTACTGTCTGCCTGCTCTTTTATTTTAATAATGAGTCAAAGCAACACTCCACTGTGGCCTGGCCACTAGCTTTCCTCCCTGCAGATATGCTGTTTGTATACCACGTACAGGAACTACAAGGACTGGAGTGAGCATTGTTTGTGCTGTCACAGACCAGCAACTCACTAACATTAATTTAACTGATTACAAAACCATCAGTCAAATGTGCCAAGACTGGTGCTTTACCAGATCCACTGAGATAGAATGTGATCAGTATCAATGTTAGAGGAAATTCATTTTGTGTAAGTTGTTTTATTATGCATTTATCATTTATCCTCCATTTTCTGTTCATGATACCAGATTGCAATTATTACTGTCCATTTTAATAATTTAATAATTGTCCATTTCATATGGCAATCTTTGAGATACTGAAAATAATTTATAACAAGGACAAATGTACAAGTATATAATTTTATATTGTTGGAAAAATTATAACCCAAATGTAATGTATCATATAAGGGCTATATCACATTGAGCCCTACATAATTACTGTGTATCATTATAGTAAAAAGTTTACACAAGCCTGACAGGGATTCAGTTTAACACGCATTTACATAGTGGCTTCTAGAAGCACTAGAAACAGGCAGAGACATCCACCATTCAGTCACCTCCCGCCCTCACAGAGCTCCCCAGGATACTTCCAGGGATTCTCCCTTGCCTATGAAACTCATGATTGTCAACGGTTCATTTATTAGAGTTCTCAGAAAGCTTTTTTCCTTTGAGAATTTCATATACCTACAATTTATCACATCATTTCCAGGCCCCCTCTTCCCCTTCCTCCCATGTTCACTCAATTTTGTGCTCCCTTCTTTGATCATTATTGTTGCATATATGTTTCTTTACATATACATACATAGATACATACATACAATTTATCGAGTCTATTTAGTGGTGTTTGCATGTATATGCATTTAAGGTTGATAGGATAACCTATCAAAGAAGTCATCTCTGGAGAAAACTGATTCTCTTTCTCTTAGAAAAAGCTTTTGCTGGGATTATTTAATGAATTGTATTTTTGCTTGTAAGCAAATGCTTGAAAATAGGAGCATAGAACTGATCTTACTTGAAATAAAATGGCCAGTATCTGCTGGAAACTACTAAAACATGCCTTTCTACATTAATATTATGGGAATATTGCTTGCCCAGTCCTACCCTGGTTCTGAGAACACTGGGCTCCTAGTAAGGTAAAAGAAAAATGGGATGGGGAAGAAAGTAATAAATGTAGAGCTTTTTATATTACTGCAGGTCCAGGCTACAATAATAACCACTATTTACTGATTGACAACTGGGTCTCAGGCATATAACAAACATCCTATTAACACTGCAAAGCGGGTGTTTTTAATCTTCTGTTACAAAGTGCTTAGGAAATTTACCTGAGGACACACTATCATGTTCCGGCAGAATCGGGATTCTAATACAGGAATTTCTTACTCCAAACATTACAAATTTCTACTCACCAGTTCTCTCTATGACAATAGTATGTCTACTTCCGTGGATACCTACCCTTTGATGGAAATTTCTATGACTTTAATCCCAACAATGCATTCCAGCTCTTCGCAGTTTGAATCACTACTGTATCCAGAACTTTGTCTTTTATAAAGCTGTGGCTTTATAACCCCAAAGATGGGAAGGTGGAACACTGACTGATGGTAGACACAGATGCAAGGCTAAGTCTCAAATCATTTTTCTTATATAAATCTTAAATCTAAAATCTAACACCTTCCTTGGTCAAATTCAAAGTGAGATTGCAAGAGCAGCAAAATCATTTCTCAAGTGGACTGTCACAGTTAATCACCTTGCCTCAAACACACAAACTGATATGTGAAAAGTTCAAACTAAAATCCTGGTCAGGAAACTAGAAGTGGACTTCAATGAACATGCTGATTTTGGACTTCTAGACTCCAGAACTGTGAGGTGCTAAATCTCTTTTTAAAAATATTTTTATTGATTCAAGAATCTCATACAATAAATTCTGATAAAATTCAGATCCCCTCCCCACACTCCACTCCCACTTTACTATCCCCCCCAACTTCATGTTCTCTGTTATTATTTAAAGGCCTATCAAGTCTAATCTATGTTTCCCAAGTGCTTTAGAGTATGGGTCTATCCTTTGGCATCTGGTCAACCTACCGGGCACACACCACCAGTAAGGAAAACCAAATCTCCCCCTCCTGGCATCTATCAATTGCCAATACATCCTCAGCTGGGGCTAGGGCTTCCTGCACAGCTCCTCCATCCATCCTTGTTTGGGTTTGCAAAGGTCGTGTGCATGCTGTCATAAGCAATGTGGACTCTTATGTGCAACTACCCTGTGGTGTGCAGACAACAGTTTCCTTGTATTCATCTACCACCTCTGGCTCTTACACTCTCTGCCCCCTCTTGCACAATGTTCTCCGAGCCTTGGGAGGTGGCTTTTTTTTTTTTATGTCAAAAACTCAGTTACTTAGAAAACTGTATCTGTCAAAGTAAAGCACGAGTTACACTGGATAATATCATTTTGATGTGCTGATACAAAAGAATTTCCCAGCCTCAAAGCAAATATACAAGTCGATATGGTCCATTATTCTGCATTTTAAGCACAAAGGCATAATCTAAATGGTGCTGTCCAATGCAATGGCTACTAGCCACATGTAATGACTTAAGTCAACTAAAATTAAATAAAATTAAATTTCTCTTTTCTGAATTCCTCTGGCCACTTTTCAAAAGTATTTCACATGTGGCTAGTGGCTACTGTATTGAACAAGATTTCCATGAATACATGATATTTCTATAAATGCAGAACAGTCTACTGGAAAGTGCTAGTTTAGAACACTAAGATGTAGAGAATCATTGCTTCTATTTAAGGAAACTCCCAATTTCTCATCCAAGACTGACTTCATAACACTCACAAAATGATAACTAGACTCCACAGTCTCATAAATATCACTTTCTTGGATTCACAACTACAGAGACTGAACTGGTGCTTTATTATGCACGGCGGCAGGTCAGCATTTAGCTTGGAGTGACTATTATCCTCACCTCTCTGCTGGCAAGAGTTATCTTGTATACTTTCTTTGTCTGGACCAGAAAATGGAAAACATGATACTCCCGCTTCAGCAGTAACCCAACTCACCACTGCTCCTTTTAGGGTTCTTCCTCAGTGACTGTGAAGCTCATCTCATACCAGTAGTAATCTGCACTTCACAAACAACCATAATAAGCCCTCAAGACAGCAAAAGGATTGATCCTGAACAGAGAAAAGCTGTGAACTTCCCTAGATACCACATTCTTTCACTGAAATGGGAAATGCTATGTTAAATAATTTTTAAGTAGCAAATTAAATCAAAACAATTCACCCAGAAGACAGACGGTCCTCAAATTAGATTTAGTCTTTTAAAATTATACTATAGGGTCTCAAAAGTTCTTGTAATTTGATCCTCAAATATATTTATTCTGCTTAATTTATAATTATTTGTACTTATCCTACAGTATAATAATTATTCTGTTATAAGTTTCTTGCCTAAAATAAAGTCTCCAAGTCAGTTTGAGAAATTATTCTTAAGGTCAATGCCTTTGGCATTATTTAAAAACTATTAAAGGACTTTTTATATATTTTATTAAGATTTTTATGCATTTCATATAACAAATTATTTAGACCCCCCCCTTTCCCATCCATCCTTCACTCATCAAAGAAGCTTCCTTTTCTAAGAGAAGGAGACTATTACAGAGTTCCATAATTGGTCATACACAGAGAATAAGTGTCTATAGGATGTCCAACCCTAAATGACAAATCTACAATGGAATCTCTACACCTAAGGTTCATGGAACATAGTGGAACAGGGACTACAGAGACTATTAAAGGACTTTTACAAAAAAAAATAAATAAATAAGAAGAACTCAGTATCAAAAGTATCTTATAAGGATGACAAAGGATGAAAATAATACTGAGTCCTACTATTAAAGTAGTCTAGATTCATTATGTGCCAGACTGTCTCCACTAAGAGAAAGCAACACTCAGAGACATCCTGCCATGCTTCCTTGGAGGCAACTCACATATATTCTCTGTGTCAACATGCAAATTGCATCTATCTTGACTATTTTTAACTCCTCTCATTATAATAAGCATATGCAACATACTGACACTTAAAGCAAAAGCATAAATACAAACAATAAACATGGGCACAATTATGACAGGAACTCTGATCTAAACAAAAATAACTTCTTAAAAAATTATAGCAACTTGTATGTACTACGTTGCTCCTTGAGAAATAAGGGCTTCGAAGGGACTTAGCCAAAGAAGATGTGGTAGCTTTTCATTAAGCCCCTGGAAGCTGTATTTCAGAAAATTAAGCAGTTTATGGTGCACATATTCTTGAGACTTTCCCCTCCTTGATTAGATGAGGCGACAATGCAATGTGGATGTGAATTCTAAACAGATGGAGAAAATAACCATTGAAAAAGTGCTGGTGGCTTTGGCCAAACTGTAAAAGCGTTCTTCTAATGGGCAAGAAAAATATACTTCGTTGAAAAAGAAGTTAAAGAGGATGATGTATCACTACAAACAGAAAACCAAAGTTAAGTGCTCTACTACTGGGAAGGAAGGAGAAGGAAACGATAGGAGAAAGGAAATAGTGGACTCCCAGCTGCTAGAAGTATTCTGTTTCTTACCTGTAGTTAGGGCTACACAAATTAGTATACTCCAAACAATTTATCAATTTCTGTACTTAAATTTTGTGCATAATTTATTTATGGATATTAGGCTTTTTTAATGTAAAGAAGTTGTGTATGTCCCTCTCACTCCACAAAATGTCATAGAGATTGATTTCAGAATCTGTGGATTTCTATGAAAGAAGCAACAAAACAGGAATTTCTTTAGTGTAACACTAGACCATGTCATTGAGACAGACACATGCTGTTACATTTTTTCCTATGAGGCTCCTTTGTGAACATTTTGGTGTGACATTAATCCAAGTTCACTGCTTTTCAACAAGCAAGATGTTTTATGTTTGACTATTTGGGACTAACCAATGTGGCTGTCATTCATGGGGTCATTGTAGATGCATGGGACTGTCTCCACCGGCCATTGCAGTGAGAGAATTATTCTGCTCACAGTGAGGTAAAAATAACTCACAGTCCTTCTCCAATACCATTCACACTAATACTATAAATTGTAAAGGGAGAGTGTGGCTATCTAGATTAATCACACGAATCTGTAAGAATGGGAAGCTAGTTTAAGTCAATGGTCCTAACCCATCATATTTCCTGCCACTAACTGAATAATTCAAACTTTAGACACATGAAAACACAGCTATTCATTCTCCACTCCCTCTTCTGACAATCCCTATCATGATGAATAATAGCATGCCTCAGCTTTACCCAGGATCTAACTGTGAGGCTCTTTCTCAGTTAACTTCCCAAATCTAAACAACTGCCAAAATCACATGGTTCTTTTTCAAAACCAACCCTATGTCTTCCTCAAAGCCACCGCCCTAAGTTTTCACTCACCCTCTTAAGAAAAACAACAACCTTTCCTATTCTTAACTCACCCTTCAACACCCAACATAGTTCTTTACTTCTTCAGAAAACCATCCCTGGCCTCCTCCTTTGGATCTCAGGTTACTGCTGGGCTCCTCCAGGACCCAGATCCTCCTAATTTTGTGCTATCTTCTTGTGTCCATGCTCAAAAGCTACTTAGTGCACTCAGTGTTTGTTAAACAAAGGCCTGAAGAATGTGATGCAGGAAGCTAAATAGAAATCTTGATTATCTTTGTCAAAAAACTACAGGAAATCAAAATAATGGCAGTTAAACTGGAGAGAAAGAGACCGACCTTAAAGACTGGGGATAGTTTTAGTGAGGGATACATTCAACATAAAGGAGTAGATAGCCAACATTTTTGTACTTGAGAGACTTAAAAGCTTAATGAATAATGCTACCAAGATTAAGAAGATTTATTCTCTATGACTGGTATGCCAAACTTTAATTTATGAGACAGAATATGTGGAAAAAATATTTCAAATAATTCTAGAATTTTAAGTGACCTTGCATAAAATAATTATCCTAAAATCCTCAAAAGAAGAGCTATGATTATAAAGCAAGTGCCCTGACATTCAAAGATGTCCTCATTACAGAATACTGACTACCTTATTAGATTCCATATTCAGGACTTGAAAATCAGACAGTCTAGAGAGACAAAAAAAAAAAAATCTACAAACAGGAATTCACACATAAATTCCCTTGAAAATGTGCCAGAAAATCAAGCTTAATATTTTTCATTGTTTCTAGAATTCCTGCCCTTTGGTCCCTAAACAAATTTATACAACAGTGTTTTTACTGGATCACTTTCATTCAACATATAAGCCTCATCTAAGTATGAATCATATAGCATCCACATCATTGATCATAGAAGTATGAACCCTTCTTTTTTCGCACATAATTTAATAATTTTGTCAAATGGAGAAGATGGATCTCTGTAATTTTGCATGAGGTATCTGAAACCAGACTACCTGGATTTGAAGCCCAAGGCTACCACTGAACACATGTACAATAGTTACTTCCTCAGTTTCTGTATTTACAAAATCAAATTATTGACAGGTCCCTCAAAATCGGGTTCTACTCTAACCTTAGAATGGTACTTAAATAAATGCTGACTGCTAAAATAATACAGTGTAATAATGGCAATAACTCATTGATATCATCACCAAATGATAGCTCAGTTGGTGACGGATCTTCAATATCTGTTTAATGGTATCTGTCTTAGTATATAAATCCCTTAGTTGTCAGCAGGCATAGAAAGATATACTTGTAAACAACAATTGTTTTATATTAATTTTGAGATAGTTTCACTATGCAGACCAGACTGCTTGAACTTTCAGTCCTAAAGCCTGAGCCTACAGAGTATCAGGACTATAGATTACACCCCAATGCCCAACTCAATCAAAGACTTTGAATGATATCTAGCATAGAATTCAACTCTACTACAATTAACTTAGAAACAAACCTTCAAAAACCTAGAGAAACACTCCAATCTCCTGGCCATACTCCAGCGGTCATTTTATTGAATGCTACATTCCCTGTCTTTAAAATAAACTCATTCTCAAACATCAATTGTAATGATTTTACCAAATTTTGAGTTCATCTCACCTTGAAATCTCACCAAAACTAAATAAACGGGCTGGAGAGATAGATTAGCACTTAAATGAAATTGGCTGTCCTGCAAGGAAGCTGGGATCATTCCCAGCATCCACATGGCAGCTAATGATCAACCATAACTGAAGTTCCAGGGGAATCCAACACCTTCTTCTGGCCTCTGCAGTGCATGAGCACTGCAAGCATAGGTGCATTTACATATATGCAAGCAAAACACTCATATACATTAAATAAATAAATAACTTTTAAAATAAGTAAGTCATAAAAAGACATGAATTTGAACAGCCTTTTAGACCTATGTACAGCTATGAACAGAGGAAGCAGACAATATTTATCCAGAATTCAGCTTTGTGAACACGGGAAACTATTTTTCCCTCTCTTACTATTAACTAAAGATGTGTACATTTGTAAATACCACAGATATTATTAAAATTAAGTTTCTTTAACAATATCTTAACAACCCAGAAATCACATTCCTTAAGTATTTACCCAAGTGAGTTGAAAACATTCCACACAAACCCTGCACACAAATGTTTATAGGAGCTTTACTCAGTACTGCCAAAACTTAGAAGCAACCAGATGTCCTTAAATAGCTGAATGAATAATCAAATTACTAAATGTCCTATACAACAAAATATTACCGGGAGATTTTTTTTAAATGAGCTATTGAGCTGTGACCAGACCATAAAAGCATACCGCTTAGCGAAAAGCCTACATCCTATAAGAGTCTACTATATGACATTGTAGAAAAGAGAAAACTATCAAGAACAGTAGGGGAGAAGGAAGAAATGGATGGGGGCCAGAGGGTCATGAGGAAAGTGGGAGAGGGTGCAGGGAAAGAACCAACATACATAGTGTACATGTAAGAAACTGTCAAAGAACAAAATTAATAATAACACAGTTTTGAGAGAAAAATGTGAAGATTTTCAATGTAAAACATTTTTTCTAAATTAAAATAAAATGGCAATGCCATTTTCACTATATAACATCCAAACTATTGAAAAAAGTGACAGCATGCTGACCTAAACAGCTCTTCCTCAAAGACACTTGGTAAAGCTTATACTAACTTAGCGTCTGAGTAGGGTCTCTTATAATGTACCTATTCCAGCCCATCAAATTTCCTATATAGTCTAATAACGCCATCTGGTTACATCTTTTCCTTGAAATGCTAAGAAATATTGGTCAATTCCTTAAAAATCCTTGAGACATACCTCCTAAATGTTTCATATTGATTTTCATACAGAAAAAATTACTTTTGCAAAAGGAAAAACTTTCCAATGTTCACAGTTATATCCTACAAAACAGTTTTCAGCTGAATTTTTTTTTCAGCTGAATATTTTGCAAACTATGTTGTAGTCTTACCAATGTTCTTTGGTTCAGTCTAAATGATATGGCAAATTTGCATTCAAATTCATGGAACTTTTCAAATCTGTTTCCCATTTAACTGGCCAGCCAAAAACAATATTTTCACTTGTAAACAGCTGTTTCATAATCAGTTCTTTTGTATTATGTGGAATTCCATAAAAGATAGAATTTTTATTTAAAATATAGGAGTTGCATTAATCTACTGAAAATCATTGATTAGTTTGTATATACTACCATTTAGTTTAGCTTATAAGGAGAGATTTTAAGGAAAATTTAATCTTGTGTCCAAATATAACATTACTTTAAACATGAGGTCATCTAAACATCTGTCTTCAATATATCACTGGGGATTTAAATCAAAAGTCTGCAAAACATGTACAATCATTTTGAAAATAAATAACAGGACAAATTTTGTCTTGATTATGATTATCATGCATTTTAAAAGGAAACATTTATTGTAATAAGAAAAGTCTGAACTAATTTAAGCTTTATTGACATCAAGTTAAAATAGTCTCTTACAACAGTAAGAGGTATTTCATTTATTTGTCTCTTAATAACATATTTTAACTTTTCAACATTATGTGACTAACTTTTACTCACACAGAAAAGATTAATTTATCTACATGTTTACAATAATAAAATATACAAGGGAAATTTTCAGGACACAAAATTCTTTCACCTAACCAAAAAAATCAATAATATTCTTTCTGAACTTTCTTTTCAATCAGGCAACTATGGATTCTTAAAAAGAATTTTGAAAGCCTTATCCATTGACTCCTGCTTGACTTTATGCTTCATCATTGATTTTATGCTTTGAAATTAAAAGAACACAGCTAATTACAAAAGACTGTTAAGGCACTAAATTCACTCCAAGACTTTACAATCAGCAAGAAGTGCTGTAAATTTTAATATATGTCTAGTAGGCGTGAGTGCTTAGATTCTGCAGTAGGATTACTTTAGAAATCAGCTAAATACCTGAGGTAGATTGGCATTAAAAAATAAAGCAAAATGTCTAATTAATAAGACAGTTTCTACCAAAATTAAAATGAATACAAGCAGATGAAAAGCTGAAGAAAATAAAATTTAAGCATCATTAAGTAATAATAATGTTTTTTTGAGACAGGGTCCCCCTGCAGTCCCAACTGACCTGGAACTTGCTATATAGTCCAGGTTGACCTTGAACTCACAGAGATGCACCTTCCCCTGCCTCCTGAGTGCTAGGATTAAAGACCACCAAGCCTGGATTAAATAAAGTATTCTTAGAAAAAGACCACTGCATTGTGAAGTGCTGCAGGAATCACCAGGGAATCCAGCTCAGGAGTGTTAATGTCCAGGTTTATTTTGCTGTCTCAAAGTATAACTGTAGGAGGTAGCAGTCAAGAGTCTTTCGAGGCATCTCATTTGATCTCTTCTGCCTCCTTCTATCATACAGTCACTAGCCTGGGCCATGGCGATTTCAAATCGTGTATTTCGCTTTGGTCTATATAAGCAATGATCTTTAAAATACATTCATAGTGCTAGTATAGAGCTCCTTCAGTACAAGATTGTGACTTTCCTTGGATGAGCACAGCTAGAACTTAATTTGATACATATTTGCATAAATGCCAAGAATTTCCACTCTGAGTCTGTTGAGCTGCCTACTACTAAATGACTTTAATTTCCTTATCGACAAAATGATGCTTATCCTTGACCTGCACCCTCACTGAGATATCCAGAGAACTGAATGAGAGGAGGGCACAGGAGTAAATACCAGCGTAGTAAACAACTACAGTAATCGTGATTGCCAGTAATATATCCACTTCAAAATCATATACCCAGAGAAACAGACACGGAATGTTACAGTGAATATTATTTTAAGAAAAATATTTATTTTGAAGAAATTTTAAATTGAGGTAACACGCCTACCAAAATAATGTGATACATACATTAAAACAAAAAAGAATTATTTTGAAGATACAGTTAAAGAATGAAAACTCACTAAGTATGGTAGCTTCCACAGAATCTTAGTCCTTAGGAAGCTGAGGCAGGAAGATCATCATAACTTTGAGACCAACCTAGGCTATATATTCCAGGCTAACCTGGGCTACAGAGTGAGACTCTAACAAGAAAGATAAAAAGAAAAGAACTAGGTGCTTAGTAACACATTCCATTACTCAAAATAACCCCCAAAATGTGTAAAATATGTACCATTTCTTATATTTTTCTACAACATAGTGACGTTCTTATTTATCACAACATCAGTGTTAGTAATTTTTCATGTGCATTTTTTTTTCTGAGCACTTTATATAGCATAGACCTGACCTCAAAAACAGGTTTTCTCAGCATTGGCTGTACACTGGAATCAGATGGGGCAATTTGAAAGCCAATGGGTCCTAAATTCAATCCTCAGAGAATGACTGAATCTGTCTGAGATGTGGCCTTGGCATTGGTATCCTTTAAAGTTATCTGATTATCAAATATTGGAGCTGAGAACACTGCTTTGGGAATTTTGCCAGAAGAGACCATCACAGTGTGCTCACTTGACCAAATGTTAGGCTATACACTTTATTTGCAACATCTCATTCACTTCACAACAATCTTACAGGATAAATTCTATTACTATTCTCACTTTATGAATAAGAACATGAGGAATAGAAAATTTTAGAAACTTGCCTCAAGTCTCATTGATGCTAATTAGCTGGACAAAACCCAAAAGGCTCCGTCCAATTCCAACCTGATAACTCTGTATCACTGGCTATCATCAATGTAGAAACTTCTCCAAAAAGGAGAATTTTAAGGAGACAAGTGCTTGTGAATAGAAGTGACAGAAGACATCTTCAGGGATCTAAAACCACTTTAGTAAGCCAAATATTAGAAACATCCAAGTTAGTTGTTGTCATTGTTTTCCTTTTCAGCCTGATTGTCAGGATGAATTGTAAAATGTTCCTGAATAGTAGTATTTGCAGCAAAGAACACTCCCCGGCCTCTAAGTCAAACTGCATACCTCCCAGTTGTCATGGACACAGGAAGGAACAATGAAATCATTATTTGACTATTATTTTTTTAGTTGCTAGTCAGCATATGATTGCATCTGTAAACTGCATCTCTGCGTTCCCTGTGGATCGGGGGAGCTGTCCCTCCTGGTAGTGACAGAATAACCACAAACAAAACAGTCCTTCTAGAGGAAAGCCATCTTTATCTGTCAGTATTAGTCAGTTGAGAAACAGAGCTGCAGGCAGCTGAAAAAACAGTTTGACTGTTTTAAGTTTACAGGTGGCTTATAATGGAAAATTTTACACACTCAGATTCTTTTGCAAGTTAAAAAAGTTTGGACAGAACAGGACAAAAGTTGGCAGTATTTTCATGCAATGCTTCTAACCAGCTTACAAAAGCAGAATATCAAATTTTCGTGAAGCTTGGTGAACTAAGCACACGCCTTCTGGCAAACAGGCTCAGCTAACTGTTTCCACCCTTTCTACACAGCACATTTTGCATGGTTAAAGTCAGAACAGCCACCAAACCTGTTATCACAAGGCCTGGTATACACAAAAACACTCAAGAAATGTTTTCTGAATGAATTCATAGACATTTCGGGGGAGCTAATTTTAAAAAGACTTTTGAAGATCAACTTATCGACACAGCACCAAAAGAATGGCAGCATGTAAATAATAAGACAGCTGCCTAAAGCCTAGGTAGAAAGTATTTTAATGTGTGTATTTATAAGTTTCAGTGTATATATGTGGGGGAAAAGTGGAAGAGTATGTATCCTGTGTGCTATTTGTATGGGAGAAACCAAGATGAAAGGGGGAGAAGGCATTTGATGATCCCATGAGCTAGCAGCACAGATCCAACACTTCAGAGAGGGCATCAGAAATACCTGCTGTAATTCCTCCAGCACTTGAGTCAACCAAGCAGACAAGCTCAGTTTACTTCGTATACTTGGCTCAAAACATGTTTTTCTTGACTTTCCTACCATAGCTTAACCATCATCTAACAGAAAACTATGGTTTGGAGACTCTAAAAAATATTGATTTGACAGAAATATTTGCTATGTAATTCATCCTCTTTGGAAGACCTGCATTGAAAATGAAATACTGTTAATTAGAGCTGGTAGTCCTATAGCATTTAGGATTTCTAAGCTTAAATACTGGCTCCTTTGATTTTCTGAAGCTACCTTCTTGAGGGTTTTGCAAATTCTAATGTGGGAGCAATGAGATTGATTGTTCCTATGTAGGAAGGAGCCAGTAGTCAGGGAGGAAAGGTACTGGGCAGGCTGGCAGGACTGAACAAACAGGACCTCACATCTAGAAGACTACATAAGTTTAAACTTTTGGCAATTCTCTCACACATACCTAGACATAAAGTCACTGCCTTTGTCGTTGAACTATTAGGGGTTAAAAGCATTGCTATGCGACTTTAGTCTTGTTCAGATCATTTTCTCTTAATTTTAATATTTATTTTTAATTAGCATACAAAGTATTTTGTTTGATTCTGACATTTTTCAAACATAATTTGTTTCTGTTGCATCTCCTTTCTCATGTTCCATTCCCTCCCTTTGTGCTCTTCTACTCCCAGTGGCCTCTTTTACACTTTTATGTCACATGTGTTCTATTGACCACCACCAGCCCTTTCTCTTCCATGGTTTCTGTCTGGTTGTATGACATACCCTCCACACTCATATATATAAATATTCAAAGACAGTATCCATATATGAGAGAGAACATGAAGTATTTACCTTTGTAGGTATAGGTAATCTCTCTTAATAGAATGTTTTCTTGACTCATTCATTCATTTTCCTAATTTCACTTTTATGGCTGAATAAAGGTCTGTTGTGTATATGGACCATATATGCATTATCCATTCATCTGTTGATGGGCATCTAGTCTGGTTCCATTTCTTTGCTTTTGTGAAGTGACTTCCCTGTGGAAAATGTTGATCTACTTCATCTCTATTCTTTCATCTTTGGTTTGGAATTACATAGTTTTCCTTGAAATGACATAATGGACAAACTTTTGAGCAGACTATAGGAGCAAAGCAAGAAAATTAGTACAATTGAGATCAACAAAGAAAAAGTAAGGTACCCCATGTAGAGGCGCCCATGTCACAGTGAACTTTCCCTACCAAGGAGAATAGAGGTAAGACAGTGAGGTGCCATGCTCTAGGGATCCTGAGGCTTCACCACCAGTGACCTTAGTACTTGTGTTGCTTTGGGCACCTCAGTGCTTCATCCATAAAACAGAGACACAATTCACTCCATTTCATGGGGCTGTTAGAAGGATCAAGAATTAACACATGTGAAATGCTTATAAGTACACCTAACCTGCAAATACCTAGGTAGCTTCCAAAATATTTTCTTCAGATTTTTACAAATGAGAGTTGCAGTACATGAATATGGGCCTTACATTAACTATAATTCCAGGTTGACGATTTAAGATGTATTTTCCTGTTTAGCTTCTAGAAATTTAACTTCATTTCACTGAATTCATGACTTACTTCTTTCTCACACCTTGAAATCATCAATGCTAATCTTTTTCACCGGATGGAGTAATCTTTTTATTCCTCAAATTGCTTCTGGAGACTTTCTTTCTAAATACCTAGTGGGTCAATAGGAGTAGCTCTTTAAAAATTCTATTTTAATTCAACACATAGTGAATGCATGTATTTATGGGGTAAAGAATGAGACTTAATTTGAATTCCAGTAGCCACTTGGTCATTCCCTCCCTAATTCTTACTTTTTTTTAAACAAGGAAGGGAATTTATGTTTGTACATATTTTATTATTTCATTCATAATACCTTTTGAGGTGTTAAAATTGTGTAGTCATTTTTTGTTGGTGGTGGTATTTTTTTTCTTGATATTTTTGAGATAGGGTCTCCCAGTACCCCTACATGGAACTTGCTATGTTGTAGACCAGGCTGGCCTAGAGATCTCCTGCCTCTTATAGTCTTATTTGGAATACATTTAAAAAATTGTTATTAATTAAGATAACTAATAAAGACATTGAACTTTTTTTTTCTTTAATATGAATTACTTCTGTACCTTTCCTAAGATTAAAAAGACCACCTAGATGGCAACTACTCATTTATAGATAACCTCTCTGTTCTTTTTCCAGGATTTGGAGGCAACATTATTCATCAAGTTTATAACTTGCTGACCCTTCTGTCCAGGCCTTAAACCCTAAACTTGCATGCTCTAAGGCAGAGTTAGTCCTGCACTTCCAACCAAGTCATTCTTTGTTTTTCTCACTTTTTTCCTTTTCTTCCTTCCTTTTTTTTTTTTTTTTTTTTTGATGCTCTTCTGATGTTTATTAGTAGCTGACTAATGTAACTTAAAATGTTGTTATTATTTGTGTGTGGGGAGCACAAGTGTCACAGTGCACGTACTGTAGCAAGAATGTAGATGTCAGAGGAGTCTGTTATCTCCTGATACCTTTACATAGATTCTAAGGATAGTATTCGGGTTGTTAGGCTGGTAGGGGAAGTCCCTTTATCCACTGAGCCATCTTGGAGGCCCCTAATCTAACATTTTAAATTCTCAATATTATTCTTGGAAAATGGTAGCCAAATTGATAATTTGATTAGTTATACTTTGCTTTCAATGCAGGTCTTCCAAAGAGGATGAATTACATAGCATGTTCTAAGGAAAAATGTATCTTGATAGCAAAGTACTCACGTAAAGCAACAGACCTACATATTAGGGCATTACATGAAACTACACATACAGATAAATATATTTCTTCTATGTTCCTCTTACATATAATAACTGGGAATCTGCTTTGCTTTGCTGATACAGATCTTACTATGCAGCTCAGGCTACCCTTGAATTCATGACTCACCTGCCTCAGTCTCCCAAGTGCTAGGATTACAGCAGGTACTACCACACCCAACTGTGACATATTGCGGTGGGTTTGATTGCTTGCTTGCTTGCTTGCTTGGCTATTTTCTTGAGACAGTGTCTCCCAGTGGCACCAACTGGCTTAGAACTCAATTAAGTACACAAGACTGGCCCTGATCTCACCTGACTCTGCCTCCAGCATGCTGGGATTAAAGGCAAGCACCATGCCTGACTACCAAACTATTTTTTATAGCAAGCTGTCTTAAAAAAACATATATATATATATATATATATATATATATATATATATATATATATCACATACCAGGCTTAGTGGTACACACCTCTAATCCCAAGAGGATCTCTATGAGATCCAGGCCAGCAAGTCTACAGTCTCAGTTACTCAGGAGGCAGGAGAACTGCCTGAGCTCAGCCTAAGCAACATAGCAAGATCACCTCTTTAAAAAAAAGACTTTACAGAACTGTACAATCCATTTCTAATTATGTAAATAATAGACTGTAGCCAACTTCTGGGTTTCCAAAACAGAGTATTTCTATGTTCAGAAATACAAAAGCAGTTGTGTATCTTATATTGATTGTATGTTAAATTCTCTGTTATAGAGAACAAATCATACTGGTTAACATAGCATCACTTTAATTTAGATATACCTTAGGTTCAAAAAATGAAACATTCATTTTCAGAGATGTTCTGAGAAACTGCTGCTCCTTCTAGGAGCATTTCCTCCACCAGTAGTAAAATAAAATGTTCCAAAAGAGTTAAAAGTATTAAGCTTCTAAATCAGAAGGTATTTTCTTTACTTCTATCACATTCATGCCTAGACAGACAGGGGTGCATAAGAAAAATAAGTCTAAATCAGAAGGTATTTTCTTTACTTCTATCACATTCATGCCTAGACAGACAGGGGTGCATAAGAAAAATAAGTCTCAATGGAATTTATTGCTCTGTGGGAAATACCATTTACATAAAAAACATATTTACTGAGTGGCTGCTATAGTCCAAATATTGTGAGTCTAGAGATACAAAACAAGGACAACAGAACCACTACCGAAATGGTAATCTCTCTTCACAGACTTCTCACACTTCAGGCTTTTAAGTCAGTCACAGAAGAACCAAAGAAAACTAAAGTAATGGTGAAAAGCATGCTTGCAGAGTGAAATATACTACTATGTCATGTAAGCATACCAATGATAACATTGTAAGTACAAATAATATTAGGTAATTGCTACTTAAGTACTCATTCAAAGGGCAGACAATCCATTTTCTAATTATAGAAGATGTAAGTCCAACAAGAATCATGTAGACATTATTGTCAATACTGCTTTTATATTTTAACTTAGACACCAGTTTGTCTACTCTGTCTTCATCCATTTCCCTTTCTCTCTGTTGAACTTCTGATCCCCATGGTATCACCTCTTGATGTGTATGAGGCAAACAGAATGGAAGTATATGGCTCTCTACGAGAAACTTGCTGAGAAGACTTACCATTTTAGTATCACCAGACCCTTAATTCCATGTTTTCTTGGTGCAACTAAAAACTGCTGGATAGAAAAGATCAGTAACTAGTCTCTTCTCTCTCTTATTTTAAGTACTTTTATCCCCTTTATCATTGTCCTAAAATTCCTTACCTGTATTCACTAAGAAAAAATTTAAAAGGCTAGTTTCATAATCATTCAACTACTGTTTTGACGATATAAGTTGTACTGCCATCATGTGGCTAAAAGTTTGCTGACAGTAGCAAACATTTCTAGTATTTCCTATTAACAAACCAAAATCCACAAGCCTGTATGTGTCAAGTTAAACTTTTTTCAATCTGAAATTTATGTTTAAGGACAATATTATCCATATAGCTCTCCAATTTCTCGTGTTAAATGCTACTACATTAAAACAAGAAACAACATTTTCAAAGCTGACCTAGATATGCCAAACTTAGCAACAATTTTTGTTTGACCCAAAGACCGCCACAGAAAAAATAAATATTATAGCAAATGGAAAAAGTTTCTTTCATCTCTATTACTAATACATATATAACCAAGAATCATAATTAAGTGGAAATTTTAATACTAAAAATGCAGCCCTTTGTATTTTTCAACTACAGAATCTTTATGATGTATGCGTGACATCCAGAGGTATCTGTTCCAAATGCTTTGTAATAGTAGAGTCTGAGTAGAAGTTATTTCTAGCTCTGGGAAGAGAGGGGTTTTTTTGTCCTCAAGCAAATCATCAGTTACAGGAAGACAGCGCCATCTATAGGTCTGCAAAAGTAGAGTGCGATGATCTTAGATTCAGATACGAATGCCCACTGTAACATACCAGCCCTAAAAGGAAGCCCCAGAAGAATGCTGAACGTTCTCAAATCACTGAAGATAATATTGTAATTTATTACAAACTTACTTAATCTAGATCTACAATAATTCTCCAAAATAATAATCACAACAGCAACAAAAAAAAAGACAGAAAACTCAGTGTTTTCCACAATTGCATTACTCTTAGCGATCTATTAATATTGGTAACTTTTCAAGATATATTAGTACATTGGTAGATATCTTTCCTTTCCCTAATATGTTCATCTTTTAAAACTCTTCATGACATAATTCCATTTTAGACATCACCTAATTCTGTTGAAACATATATGAATCTCATTCTTCTTTCCACACACAGAAAGAAGTCCTGCCTTCTCCCTACAGTGTTGTAGTTTTTACAGACAGTAAGACAACTCTACTCGAATCTAACCTAAACTGGCCACTCACACAAAAGAAAAGGCTGATGATAAATTCATTTCATAAACCTTAAAATTCTGTCCTTTTCACAGACAAGCTCCTCATGTCTTTTGGGAGATGTTCTCACAGCAGAGTCACTTCTATGCCATCCTTGGTTGGCTAACAGTTCCGCTAACAACACATGGACACTAAAGCCTGGAACACTGGTTCTCCGCCTCCTCCTCCTCCTCTTCGCTTTTTCTTTCTTGTTTTTGTTGAGACAGGGTTTCCCTGTGTTCCAGCTGACCTGGAACTTACTATGTAGACCAGGATGGTCTCAATCTCACAGAGATCCATCAGCCAGCTTCTGTTACCTGAGTGCTAGGACTAAAGGTGTATGGTACCGTGCCTGGCATGAAATTTTTTTTCTCAATAGTACACTGTACTTTTATTTGAAATGAAGCATCTCTATTATTTCCACAATAGACTTAAGAGATGAAAGTTTTTATTTTTCTTGCCAAAAACAATCATTCAGGAGATCAATTAAGAAATAATGTACAACATTCTTATATTTAACTAAGGGTATAACAATATGAATTAAGTATTTAAACTATTAGGTACATAAGATAACACATACTCTTTTCCTATCATATACCATAAGTGTAATGTTACTGATTTTTTAGTTTGAACATACACTCATTTGAAATTATGTTGATTTCTGCTTAAGATACAGAAAGTATCAAGAGAGCATTTCATTTTTAAAAAAATGTTAACAAGATAAATTACTTACCAAAAAAAAATCACATTTTAAAAGAAGTCCATCAGAGATAGAAGATTGAAAAGAAAACCAGTAGAATGAAATTTGGAAAGTGATGAAGCCCCTCCAGAAGAAAAGAGACTTGAGAACACACCCATGCTTGGCAGAGGAATGAGAAGAAAAGAAAGCTGTTACATGTGTGAGAAAGTTCGGAGTAACCTGGTGAAGCATCGATAAAGGCTGACATGGCTGGGCAGGATCATTTAGAAGACAGAAATGTCTAAGAGAGAGAGAGAGAAAGAGAGAGAGAGAGAGAGAGAGAGAGAGAGAGAGAGAGAGACTCTACCTTCCAAAGCTCTTCAAGAAGTGCTCAAGAGAAAGAGTCTCAGAATAGGGAACTGAAGTACAGGGGTATCAGAATTACTAAAGTATGAAGGAGAATCAAGAAAAGGCTGGTGGACTCTCCAACCCTTACTCTGAGTACCAGGAATTACTATCTGCTGTTGGCACCTGGGCAGAAGAGAAATCCCTTTGGATATGCAAATCCAAAGGGCCTACTCCTGGCTGAGAAGAGGCTAGAACCTGAGCAAATGCTCCATGCTCTACAACCCCACAATCTGAAAAAGGGATTTCAGTTCTGCTTTTGCATCCTTTGAAACTAGTGGTAAACTGAACCTAAGTAAAATAACAAAAATCCAGACAAAAATTGTTTAACAGACTAGATTAAGCATTATAAGCAGACAAAAGGCATATGTTTCTGGAAGGAGAAAATTTCACTTTAGTCACATAGAGATGTTATCATGAAGAGATGAAAGCACCAACAGAAGGCCTGCAAAGGGGTAAGCAGGAAAAGGCACTTGCTGCCATACCTGATAACCTGACTTCAGTGTTCAGAACCCACCCATGTGCATGTACAGAGAGAAAGAGAGAGAGAGAGAGAGAGAGAGAGAGAGAGAGAGAGAATATAAATGTTAAAAAAAAAACAGACAACAAAATCAGAGCATGGAACATTCTTAATCAATTCCTTGTAAAGAATGGCAGAAAAGAAGTGGCTCTGTTGATGCTGAGAGAGACCTCTGCTGTGCAATAAGAAGACATTCACACTTGAGCATTTAAAGATCTTGACATTTAAAGATTCTGTAAATAAAAGTAATGGTCTGTTGCACCAAACCCAGGCTCTGTTTGGTCATCAATATTCATCTCCCAAAGCAGCTCTGGATATTAACACGAACGAGAAAGAAAGAAGAAAGAAAGAAAGAAAGAAAGAAAGAGGGGGAGGAAGGAAGGAAGGAAGGAAGGAAGGAAGGAAGGAAGGAAGGAAGGAAGGAAGGAAGGAAGGAAGGAAAAGAAAGGGAGAGAGAAAGAAAGGGAGAAAAGCAATACTCAGGGTGTGGAGTTCTCCACCCTATGTACAATAGAATAATGACTGAGAGGTCTTATTTTTTTAGAAAGGAAAATCTGAGTCCCATGCTTTGTTACTGATTCTGAAAGTTACTTCTGAGCTTCACTTTTGTCATCTTTAAGAAATCACAAATTAAAGAGATGGCTCAAGCAAAGTCAAATGGCTTTGAACACAGTAAACAGTAAAAGTTAACAGCACACAAAAGGATAAGATTTATCTTATCAATTCTTGCTTATCTTATCATACTTACTGGCTATGATAATTATTCAGTATCTACACAACCTAAGCAAACACACAATAAAGTCCACGGATGACTTCTTTGGATGACAAAAGAATTCGAAGTAGCAACAAATACAGCTATACAACAATTTGAATGACCAGTATTACTTTCAAAATGTATCTTGGAACTGTTTCTTAAAACCCTTACAGCCTATGGATTCCATATATTTTTTTGTGTACATCAGAAGTATTGTTCTGCAACATTCCAGCAATGAGGGGAAGAGCTCGCAAGTGTCTCCTCTACCACCATCACCTCTAACTGAGGAGCTAACTGTGACTTCTTGGGGAGGGAGAGTTCCTTTTGTTCAAAGGTGTGGCCTTTGTAGGTCTACTAGGCTCCAGTGAATGGTCCCACAATCCATGAGTCTATGGGCACACAGAGTGGACTCCAAAGATTATAAAAAGAAAAAAAAAAAAAAGGACACAGACTTCGGAGCACTTGGGAGCACTTGGGAGTGGAAGGAGGTGGGTCTAGGAGGGTTAGGAAGAGGAGTATGAAATTCTCAAAGACTTAATTTTTAAAAATTATTTCTTTTCATTTTATGTGAATGAATTACCTGCATGAATGTAAGTGCACCATGCGCCATGCAATGCCCATGGAGGGCAGAAGAGAATGCCGGGTTCCCTGTAACTGGATGGAGTCACTGAAGGTTGTTAACTGCCATGTGGGTGCTGGGAAGAACAGTCAGTGCTCTTAACCACCAATCCATCTCTGCAGCTCCAAAAAAATATTTTTGAAAAGAAAAAAAGAATGTGACTCTGCAGGGCACAAGAAAGTTCAAGATACAGACGGAGGAATCACCTGCAAATAGTGCTTAATAGAGCAGGTAGAGGGCAAAAGGCCTCCAGAGACAGAAGATGACAGTCCGGCAGACAGTGAAGAAGCTACTGGAATATGCATTTCTAGGAAAGAGAAAGGGGAGACAGTAAAGAGTTCAAAAGCTGGGTGTGGTAGCCAAACCCGGAATTCCCAGGACTCTGGAGGCAAATTCAAAGCCAGCCTGATCCATAGTGAGCTCCAGGTCAGTCCACAGTTTCACAGTGAGACCCTGTCAAACAATAAATAAACAGGAAGAAGAAAATAGGAAAACAAACACAGGAACAACACTGGCCAGGAGGAAAACAATAAAAGATGTGAAATTTTACACAAATAGGTAAAACTGGGATTGAAAAAGGCAGGTAACATTTTCAGTAAAAAGAATAAAAATAGATACATCAGTTACAGTAGGTTGAAGAACGAGTGCAAAGACTTTCAGAAACATTGACAATGGAAGGAAGAAAGAACATAAGACCATAGACTGGAATATAAGAGATGAGTTTGAGAACCACCAAATAAGGAAAAAAGTGAAATAAAATGCCTGAGTGAGTCCAACTGTATCCTTGTAAAGATGCGACAAGGGGCGGGGGGATGGCTCAGTGGGTAGAATGCTTGTTCTGCAAGCATGAGGATCTGTGTTTGGATCTCCAGCACCCAAGTGAAAGCCAGGTGTGGCAGCTCACTTGTCTGGAACTACAGCACCTGGTGGCTTGGGGGAAGGCAGAGAAAGGGGAATTTCATAAATCTGATGGCCGTTCAGCCAGGTTCAAAGAGAGACACTTATCTCAAAAAATAAGGCGGAGAACAGAAGGTAAAGATACCGATGTCAACCTCTGGCCTCTACACACATGAATGGGTGATTATACCCATAAACACACACGTACACACAAACAGGGAAAAATATGCTTAAATTCTAATCTCTGGTACCTGTGAATGGGGCCTTATCTGGAAATACAGTTTTGTGCCAAAAACTGCTGGGAACGAAGAGGAGCACAGAGATTCTCTCCTTCAGTGCCCCCAAGACACTCCCTGGATAACCTTTATTTTACACTTGTGGCCCCCCAAGCATTTTGAAAGAATAAACTTCTGTTGTTTAAGATAGTCTGTGGGACATTGTTTTGGAAGCCCTAGAAAGTTAATACAAGCCTACAGACAACAATTAAAATACATAGATCTTATATGATATTTACTTACAGGATACATAAACTATGAAATCAAGATGGGAAATAACTGACAGCATAATAATTTAAATATTCTAATTACTTAGAAAATAATTCTCCATTTCAGCTATAGTGGCAATGTAAGAATGAAAGTGAAAGAAATTGATAAGAAAAAACAATTTAAGGGCTGAGGGTGTAGCTCAGTTATAGTGCTTGCCTAGCATGAGTGAAGTCCTGGGTTCAAATCCCACCAATGCAAAGAACATTCGAGATCTACTACAATTATGAAAGTCCTGTAGGAGTTCTGTAAGTTCATTCCTTTTACTCATTCACAATTCTCCCATTTTAAAGACAACACCTACTTAAATCATTAAGAAACTTTAGACCTGAAGATACTTTTTTTACATCATTTACTGACTAGTTGAAACAAAATACTGTTCCAAGTACTGTTGCAGGTATCAGTGGTCCCAAGATTAGAACCCTCGACTACCTCTCTATGTGAAGTAGAGCCTAAGGATAAATTAATGTTCTATGTTTTAGCCTCTGATATTCACTCCTCAGTGTGCTACCCTCTGAAACACAGGGTTCTCAGTACTCTGAGTTGTTGTAGACAGGCTAGGGGAGGGGTGGGGAAGGAGTGGTTTAACCGCCTGGTCTGAAAATATTAGGAAAAGTTGTTTTATGCAATTGAATAATGCATCCATATATGAAAAGTACTTAAACTTTTAAAACATCTTTTACAAGAATAAAATAAGAAATCTTTTGAGATATAGTTATCTAATTAGTGTTTCATTTTTAAATTCATATTTTTGAAGAATAGATTTTGTTAGAAAGACAAGACTATATTTTAATTAAAACATACCCCTTAAAGGCATTTTATAATTAATTTGAGCAATAGAGCTGCTTCCTCCTCTGTGGTTAAAATAAGGGGGATTTTTTCCTCCCTAATTGTCCAGATAATGGGTTCCAGCCTCCCTTTGATGTGTCATAAAGACTCACCTGTTTTGCTACAACCTGCTATTTATTATCAAACAATTACAGTTCCTCAAGTCCTGAATTTCCAAAGGTGGCATTTATCTAAATCACATGTGTGCCCTTTTTGCACCCATTCTGAAAAAGAAATTTCCTTGATCAAAAATTTAACCTTGGTTACCCCCTGGTGCATCAGTCTTCTTATTACCCACTATAAATTAAATTCAGAAAACTTGTAGTATATATACCATTAAGGCATCACCTTTAACTATATTTAAATGACCTGGATAGAGTAAAAAGGGTGGAAATATTATGAAAAAAAGAAGCATATAAGATATAGAAGATCAAGTTTTTAAAATGAAGATTTGGAATTATTTTACATCTTTTAAACAATTTTGTTGAAAGCTTTGGTACTTTCTACCTTTCAGTATAAGAAATAATTTCATATGCTCTCAGAAATAATCTCTTATAAGCCTGTCCATGAATTTCAGTTTTCTCGTCCCCAAGAGCCATTTCACTCTTATTTTGATTGTTGAAGGTCATTAATGAGATTACATTTCATAAAGTCCTTTAACTGTGTTTAACACAAAATTAGAAAACGTGTTTCCAGAATAATTTGACTAAACAATTAATTTCAGTAAAAGCAATGAATTGCAGCGATCTTCCAGTGCAAAGTAGAACAGAGAAATTATGAAGACATGATGCACATCTTCAAAACACTAGGGACTAGAATGGGGCTGGGGTAAGGAAGAATGGCCTAAAATGTTGGAGAACCAGTTGCCCTCCCAGGACAGTTATCCAGTATGTGATTCAAGAGAGGAAAAGGCTCTGGGAGGCATTCTGTGCAGGAATGGAAGACTTGGAAAGCTATGAGCAACTTTCTAGGAGACTGCAGAAGGACCTTAGGTTTGCCAACATGGAAAGGATTCAGTGTGAGCATGGTGTAGTAGGAAGCTAGGGCCTGCTAAGAGAAAGCCCTCCCAAAGCACTGAGACTTTATCAGAGCCCATGGGAGATTCTGAATTTGGGTACAAAAGCCTTATGACAGTTTGGAGTAAATGACCATCTGAGAGGGCCTGAAGAGGTTCTATATGACATGAAAAATAAGAACAACCCCATGGGCTTTGGGAACAGTGAAAGGGCACAAAGTGGTTATTGAGAAGGATGATCTGAAGTGAATCCATGGTCCTGGCTCCACATAAGAGCTGACTATGTAAATGAGAGAGAACCTGTCCTTCCTGGTGATTTGCAAAAGGGGTTGTAAAGATGGGAACCTAAGGGCTGTCACCAGTGGAGGGGGTTCTGTTAGTACTGTTACCAGGCTTGTTGTTAATTCTTACAGTAGCTTTGTGACTAAAAGAAGAAGAAGAAGAAGAAAAAAAAAAGGATGTCTCTTAGGTGTGTTTCAGGCTCTGCAAATTGTAAGAATGGGCTACTTGCTCCTGTGGCCAGAGCTGCTTTACAGTCCCCAGGCTTCCCAACTGTATGTAGAGGATGGGACTGAGCACTAAAATAAGTAAATTTTCTTTTGGAACAGAATGGATACTGTGCCCTAAAAAGAAGCATAGTACTATTTAATGGACACATTTAAGAACTATATTTGTAAATGAAAAAGTTGTTTTAAAGAGAAGTAAATTAGGGGTTAGAGCAATGGCTCAGTGGTTAAGAGCACGGGCTGCTCTTGCAGAGGACCCGGGCTCAATTCCCAGCACTCACATGGCCTCTAAGTCCAGTTCCAAATGATCTGATGCCTTCTGCTGACCTCCACGGGCATGCATGATGAGGGTGCACCTACACACATGCAGGCAATATACTCATACACACAAAAAAAATAAAAACAATAAAATATTTTTTTAATTTTGTAAATTAATAGAAGCTACAAAGAGAATAAGAGAGAGCATGCATTTGCTCTAACTTCTAAAAATGTCTAGCAATGGGAGTAACATTCAGTCCCTCTTTCATTCCTAATTTCCTGTAAAAATGGTTACATGATTATGCAGCCAGGGGCATGTTACTTATTCTCTCCGCATGTCAGTTCCTTCATCTGTGAATGGGAATTATGACACTGCCTGTCTCGTGGAGCTGAGGGAAGATGAAAGATGTGAATGCCTGGGAAGCTCAGAACTGAGTCTGGCATTTAATACTTAATAGACAATAGCTAGTTTTAACACGTGTCTCATTCACATGTTAATAAGAATGTTAAAGCTGGAAAGACCTATAGAGGAAAACATCTGGAAAATATTTATGAAAAACAAATTTTTTTCAAGCTGGATCTTGGGAAATGGCTAATATTTCGGAAGACGAGAAATAAGGGGAAGCCTACTTGCAATCCTTTGTCTTTGGCCTCTCCACTCTATGGAATATTTTTGCTCATAGGTCTAACACAATATTTCTAAAACTAAAAATTTTCCTAAAATTCTGGTGTAGTCATACTGGAGGGGTACCTAAGGTACTACATTTTTAATAAATTTCCAGGTCCCGCCATATTTCTTGCTGTTATTCCACGGGCAACACTTTAAGCATCAAGAATGATCACTTCTTACCCTCATCCTTATCCCTTCTGCAGTGTTGGACCTGAGGTTCTCATGATTGGCTTCTAGGACTCACATACACCATATTGTGCTATGTTATTTAAACCTAAGTACATACACTAAAACAGTTTTAATTATAGCAATGGGGACTGGAAAGATGGCTTGGCAGTTAGGAGCAGTGGCTGCTCTGATAGAGGCCCCAGGTTCAGTTCCCAGCACCCATTTGGTGGCTCACAGTCATCTGTTAACTGTAGTTCCACGAGATTCAATGCCCTCTTCTGGTCTCTGCAAGCATTGCACCCACATGGTGTATATACATACACACATCCAGGCAAAACACTCATACAAATAAAATAAAACAAAAGCAATGAACTTATGGGAGAGACCCAAAGTAAAATAAAGAAACTGATAAATATGTAAAGGTAGGGTGTGCATTCAAGATATTGGGGGTAGCTGGGGAAGGAAATAGTAGTCTTAAAGTTTTTTTAAATACATCAGTGTCCTCTAGCAGAATGATTAAGTTTGTAGTCCATGGAGGGAAAAATGATCTAGGAGGCCTTCTAAGCAGTAGTTACAGTCTTGGAGAGATAGGAATGAGATTTTAAGAAGGAGGGGCTTCAGAGTTGGTGCCATGGAAGAGAAATCAATGTACACAGGACTGGGGTGGGGTGGGCCTTATAAGGAATCTAACAGGTCATGGCAGCCAAATGATTCTGAAGTTTGGGCAGAGAATCCTATGAGAATTTAACGAAAATGACCATCTCAGTAGGCCTAAAGGATAAAAGCAGAGATTTCTCTATAAAAATCCAGTACCTGGGCTAGAGAAATGGCTCAATAGTTAAGAATGCTTGGTGCTCTTGTAGAGGACTGGGGTTCGGTTCCCAACACCTATGTGGGCAGCTCACAATTAACACTGTAACTCAGCTCCAGGGAATCCAACACCTTCTTCTGGACTCTTTGGGCACCCACAAGCAGACATATACAGACACATAAATAAGAGTAAAATTAATTCTTTAAAAATACAGCACATTGCCTGGCATGGTGGCACATGTCTTTAATCCCAGCACTCAGGAGGCAGAGGCAGGTGGATCTGTGAGTTCAAAGTCAACCTGGTCTACATAGCCAGTTCCAGGCCAGTGGGGGCTACAGGGAGACCCTGTCTCAAAAAGACCAAAAAGAAAAAAAAATACAGTACATATTACTCACTTGAACACAGCCTTCATCACATAAGACAATGTTACTAGTAGTAACAAGATCTGTAATAGCTGTAGCTACAAACCCTAAACTAGGCTTTAGACATATATTGTCCAAGCAACTGTTAGCCATTAGTACCTTTAGTTTTTTAAATGCAAATATTACAAACCAGCATGTAATAAAAGAGAGACTTGCATTGTAAAAGACATTACCCCTTTCATGATCCATCTAGTTTTTATAACTCTCCTCTGAGATTTCCCACATCACCTGTACCACCTAGCCACTTGGGAATAAGCAAATGGTACAAAGGTGAGCTCCTGTCAACATTGAGTTATTATGAATCTTTCCTGGGATTTTGGACTAAAACTAAAGTCAATAAGTCAATCTCTCTCTCATATACACACTCTCCCCAGAAGAAAAGTTTAATAAAGAGCATGCATGCTTGCAAGCTGTTGGGGGACTAGATTCTATCACATGGACCAAAGAGCTAAAAACAGTTAACTGTGAATGACAAGACTGCTTAGGACCATAAGATAACAAGGTATATGTCTCTACCTGTCAGGTTGGCACCATGACAACCTTGTATATCTCCTCATAAGCCAGCTGGCAAGGCACATCATCTTGGCCTGCATCTTGGCAGAATACCCTGTAATTTCTCCTAGGCAAAGGGAAGATAAGTTACCCGGTAAGCTATTGGAAGGCAAGTTCTTCTCATTCTCTAGTAGAATGCTGCTAAAATGTTGATTCTTATCCTACAACTCAGGTTTAATTAAACACAAGACTCTCCACCTCATTTCTATTTAGGTGAGAGTTTTAGACTTCAGCACATCTGTAAAACTCTTTGGCTGTGGTTTACAGGGGACTCATCAATGCAGAGAGACCAAACACTCCTAATCTATCATCTGGTCTCCTTAGTTTAGTGTTATCTGGGGTACTAGGAACACAGAGAACTACCAGCATAATTATTTACTTTTGTTGTCTGTTTGATCCACTTTTTAAGTAATAAGCTATCTGGATCTATTTGGTCATGTCTTTTTATTAAAACTAGCGAATCTGTTGGGAAGTACGGTAAGCTATCCTAATAGCTCTAGAGTAGAGATATAGAGGTCCCATTATTGGTCACCATTCTTTGCCTTGAGGCTATCAGGACACCTGACACAGAAAGGAAGAGATAAAGAGATGTCCTGCATTCTCCTAAGAGCTCCAGTTCAATTCCAGTTTGTTCTAGGAATGGTACTAGACCTTGAATTCCATGAGACACTTTGTCTATATCCAATCAACCTCTCCAGTTTCTTCACTTTTTCTATAAGAGAAATAATTCCTTAGAATGTATTTTTGACCTTTACTAGCAAAAGATTACTATAATACACACAGAGAGAAATGATGGTATCAGTAATTGGAAGTCTAGTGCCAGAGATTCAAATGCACCTTACTTTCATTAAAATTCTACTGCTCTTGTATATTTCTTTCTTTCTGACCCTTGCTTTAGTAATGCAGTAAGATCAGTTTACATGATTACAGTTTCAATAAATATAAAATGTATTAAAATGACTTTGACCAAGTAGAAGAAAATGTGACTCTTAGGATGATAAAAGCATAAGTTTCTCTCTTTATTTATGAATAACATCTCAATGCATACTATATAAATCAATTATCTTATTTAAATTTTGTCTTATAAGTGGCTTAATTTTATTCCTATTAACCAATTAAGTCCAATTCATATAAATAAGGATAGATGATGGCATCATACATTATATTTATGAAAAATATTCAACAAGTCATGGCATAAGTAGGATTAGAGATTGAGCCACTTTTAACATCTTCTGAGTTTAGTTGTGCCTAATATATATATTATAATCATATAAATCAACAGAGATGTTTAGGACTCATTGGCTATAGTTTACAATGTTAATTTAGCTTCACTTTACCTTGGGGTGGCTGAGTTTCTTTGATTGGAATCACTGACTAAGAAGTCTTAGTGAGTCAAGTACAGCTAGCATAACCTTTGAACTCTGTTGCATACTACCAAAAATAGTGAATAAATTGGTGAAGATTCAGTATCACTGCTGAGAAACAATTTAAAAACTAGGAAGTGGGCCATTGATATAGTAATAAGGGATGAACACTGCACATGTTCATATAAGAAATGAATGCCTCGTTTTCATAATAATATCATCTTTAAGAAAGTACATAGATTGTAAATGACACATGTGGCTGTTGTGGTACCCCTGAGATGCAAGTAATTCATGATGTAATAGATAACCATGATTTCAAGTAGTTCATTATTAAGTCCAAATTTGTTTGAAAATGTTACTAGTCAAAGTAAACATTAGCCTTCTTCCAATCTGTCTTAATCTTATTTATTATTGTTACCATAATATAATTTATTAAAATAACTACATTATAAAAATGTTTTATGGTCTAAGTTAATCGTGCTTATTAAGTTATATATTTATAATTAAAATGCATCACAATATGAGACTGAATTTTCAATCAACTTATCTTTAAATATCTTTAAAACATGTGCACGTTGTTAATGTTACTTCCTTCAGCTACATTTAACAGTAATTATTTCCAAGACTACTAGCTCGTTAACAGATCTTTTTGTAAAGAGCCTCCCCCAACACACACACATAGCCCTCCACAAATTAATGTGAGCCCATTACATCAAAGGTGTTTATATGTACTAACATGTGCATTTAATTTTAATATGCCTATTTATGGCATAGATACAGCCCCAAGAAGCTCAGTATAATAAGAAACCTTGTGAAGAGAGGCAAGATTTATGTTAAGATCCGCTGTACCTTGGTAGAAAATTGTTAACAAACCTAAGCCTGGATTCCTTTCACCTAAAAATAGCTGACAAGGGGGTGGAGGGAAGCTTTTTCAAAGTCGCAGTAAGTCTCAGGCACTGGAAGGTGCTGCCTAGGAACCAAGTAAGCCAGGAACCCAAGAGCCGCAGGCGCGGGCACCGCGGGAACTTCACTTTAAGGAGCACCCGGCCTGCCGCCATTCGCTCCGCGCTTGCCTCCGCTCTGGCGCTTCCCGTGGGGAGGCGTTCTGAGGAAGAGTACACAGCCTGGTTTGGGAGACAGGTCGGAGGAATGAGTGTCTTACTTCAGGTGAAGTAAGACAGGCGACTAACCGGCCGCGAGCCGGGCGGCCTTACCTGCAGAACCTCCGGCCACGATATGCCGTTTAGTCTCGTGCAGTAGGCCGAGGTTGGGCTTGGAGGACATCTTCGCGGCGGGAGGAGCCCGAGCGGCCGAGATGCGGGAGCGTTCTGTCGGGACGCGGCTGCGCGGCCTTTCGGGTGGACACCGGGCTCTGGTCCCTCGGCTTCCTGGTGCAGCTGCAGCCCGGACTGACTCCGCCGGGACCGCTGTTTGGGACCCCAGGCGCGAGGTCGCCGGCGGGTCAGAACCTGCCCACTGCGTTGCTGGAGCAGCCTGTGCCCCGGCTGGGCGGCTGGAAGAAGATCGTTGGAGGTTGGGGTTGGGTGGGCCGACTGCAGGCTTGGGTTCCCAGGCTGGCGCGCACTAATTTGCCTATCAAAGCCCTCCTTGCAGAGTTTGTCGGCCTGGATGGGTTTGCCCTAGATAACGCAAGGGAAGCCAAGGGCTTTAAGCTCCCAGGGCCTACTGTGGCGACCCTTGCCCTCTGGCAGGCCAGAACGCAATGCTCTTCCAAAGAAAGGATAGTGAATAAATTCCTCCAAGTTAGCTATTGAAATTGTAGGCTTGAGCAGCCAAGTCAAGGGAGATTCAATTAATAATTATCCGAAAGTTGAGCTAACATAATAACTGTACCAAGAAAATGCTTTTGGAAATTTAGCTCATAATGAATAAACTTGAGTTCTTTCTGAAAGACAAAAAGAAATAAAGGCCTTGTTGCACAAACGTGTTCAAGTGTTCTATACCCAATTCACAGGTTCTCAAAGCAGTACCCACACACCTCAGTATGTGAACTGGTTAGAAAGCCAAGTTATTTGGGGTTAGGGCCTAGAAACTTGTGTTTGAAGCATTTTGCTGTTATAAACTCTACAGCGGAACTAAAAGAAAAAACAATAAACTTCTAGTATATCCTCTATAAAATTTTAAATACTCATGCTAGAGCCCTTACAATATTTGGCAAGAAAGAAATACCAATTTATACCTGTTTTTAAAGTACAAGTTGCAAACTGTAATGTAAGAGAAACACAAGACTGTGCTGTTTTAGAATACTCACCACACCCCTGACAGGCAGGAGATGATAAAAGTAAAAGGGAGGATTGGAAGACCGTGGGAACCATATTGTCATTACTTGTGAAACATGATATTCAATAATGTACTTTTTGTACTTTATAAATTGCGCTTTTTATTGTCAAAAACTATCGGACATGAGCAGTTTAATCTAATTAAACTTAATATAATTTGCAGTCAAATCTACATTAGTTTTTTTTTTTTTACTTTATTTTCATTTGTTTGAGCCATTGAATGTTAGTGGTAATGAGGCTGGGTCGCTAAAGTGCTTGCCATGCAAGGATGTGGACCTGTGATCAGATCCCCAGCAGCCGTGTGGAAGCTGAGAGAGGCAGTATGGGGTAATCTGTATCCCACCATTGATGAAGCAGAGATAGGATGCTCCCCAGAGCCTGCTGGTCAGCTGGTTTAGCCAAACTGGTGAGCTCCAGGTTAGAGATCCTGTCTCAAAAGATAGGAGAACATTGAGGAAGACACCGGATACTGACCTCTAGCCTGCACGTTTTCACACATACATGCACCTGCTCTCCCATGTGCACACTCACACAGAAGTTGATGATGGTGATACCTGACTAGGAAACTTAACTGTTAGTGAGGAAATGGGTAATGTAGCTGCTTTTATGATCAAAAAAATATAGAAATCAGTTCTCATTTTTTAAATTATTTAGTTTGAAAATATTAACCAAAAAAACAATTTTCCAGTTTTTTTGTTACCTAAAAAATTTTTGAGTACTATCCATTTTTACTGATTAGTAAGTCAGTATTAATTGCAATATAAATCACTTATTCAACAAATACTGAGAATCTATTACATATTAGGCATAAACCCAGAATTTCGAAGTTTATACAAAATATTTTCATTTTCTAATGTATAAATAGAATGTTTAAAAATGACAGCAGGAGAAATAGTACATTGGACTATTAATTGGACTAATAGTACATCTGGACTCTAATTCCAGAATTCCTTATGATAACAATGAGACTATAGATTCAAATATTAACCACTGGCTAAGTACATTCTGTCATACAGAAAACCAAAATAATGAAATTACCTCCTCCAAATTAATTTCATTTATTTGTATATAAAATATAGAATTTTTAAAACCACACAAGTAAGCATTTTTGCATTTATTGGGGGAGGGGGGGGCGCATGTACATGCCACAGTGTACTCATGAAAGTCAGAGGACAACATGCAAGACTTGGTTCTCTCCTTCCACCATGTGGGCCCCAACCAGGCTGGCAACAATCACCTTTACCCACTGAGTCATCTCATAGGCCCAAAATACAGAATTTAAAAGGACTCAAAAAATCACAACTAGTAAATCCCCAGGTGCCTACTCAACCAAGTTATATATTCATTTAAAAAGACCTAAGTTTTAGTACCTTCCAATGTTAACAGTATAAACCACTAAACATCTCCCTCATGGAAGGGATCCCACTATTTGCAATGTAAATAAACCTTTGCTTTTACTGGATTATTTCAGGAAATCCAGTACTTTCAAGTCGAAGATTTAAAAGGTAGTTTTAATACCCTTACATCCATGAATCAGTTTACCTCTGAAAAGCCTATCTTGAGAACTTGAGTATGGGTTTGTGGTCTCACTGGGGGGAAAAAAAAAAAAAAAAGTACTTCTTTTACCTCTGTGTACAAGGACAGAATTCTCTCAACAAAAACCATAAGGACTAATAACATATAATCCAGTCCTACAGTTATAGAATAGCTGAGAAAGGCCCGAGGTGCAATCACATCCTAGAGCTTAGAAGTCAGTGAAAAGGTCCAGCAGTCAACAATAAGCTCCCCCCCCCCCCCAGCTAGCATCTCTGATTATGGGATATATCTTTTATCTGCATCTAAATGTGCCCATGACTGATATTGAAGTGCTAGAAGGTTTAGAACTAGAAAACGGGTAAAAATTTATTTGACCTGTTTCAGATTCCTGAGACATTTTATTTTAAATAATGCTGAAATGACAGCAAAACTGCTAAAGTATTAAGCTTTATATTTTAAAATTAATGATTTGCCTGATGTTGGTTAAGAATTATATAATTAGCTTTTTTTCTGCCTTTGCAGCTAACCTGATGCTGATGAAAAGCTTGTGGCAAATGGGTGCAAAAAAAAGAAGGTCCTGGAATTTACTCTTGAGGTGATTTGAATGAGAAATGTCCCCTCTAAGTTCACATAGTTGAACTCTTAGTCTCTAGTTGGTGGCACTATATGAGGAGGTTGTTGAACTTTTAGGCGGTACAAACTTGATGGAGAAAGAGTTTTGAGAGTTCACGGCCTCACCCCGACTCTAAGTTTGCCCTCTTCCTACTTACTGTGAGTGCTTGAAGACGTGAACGCTCAGCCTTCTGTTCTGGCTGCCTCCACTGCCAGGAAGAACTTACCCCTCTGGAACTATAAGCCCATATAAACTTTTCCTTCTTTAAGTTGCCTTGGTTGTGGTGTTTTATCAGAGCAACAGAAAAGTAACTAATACAAAATTTGTTACCAGAGAGTAGGCTCTTGCTGTGAAGAAACCGACCCACGACACGTTTGTTTTGTTGTGTTGCGTTTTAACAATGTGGAAGACTTTAGAAGTTAGGACTGAAAAACAGCTTAATGCTGTAAGCAGAGCTTAAAGGCCTTCTTGTGGGATCTGGGAAGAAAGTAGCACCAAAGCAATGTAATTCCAGAAGGAAGCAGGGACATAAACATCAGTTGGACTAGAGATAATTCCAGTGATATTTTGGTAAAGAATCCGGCTGCCTTCTACCCAGAGCCCAGGAACTTCCCTGAGGTTGAATTAAAAAGTAATAAACTCATTTCTTTGTTGGAGAAACTTTCAAGTCAGTCTAACATTGAATCTGTATCTTAGTTATTGCTGATCTCCAATGAAAAAGAGCCAGTGGGACAGAAAGAATTACAAAATGTACAGTATGGAGAGAAAGAAAGTGCTTGGAAGCTTAAAGTTGCAGCCAAAATCTGTGCTGGAAGAAAGGTTTTATTGTTAAGCAGATTTGTGCTCTTAAGAACAGGCCTCTTGATCTGCACTTGAACAATGGAGAGAATACCCTCAGAGCAAGAACCCTTGCAGCTAAGATTCCAACTAGTGAAAGGAGAAATCCTCAAGAATTTTCTGTTCCTAGAAAAACACAGCCTATAAAAGCTGCTGGTAATGTGGATGAAGGTGACCAAGGTCCATCCCAAGTTGGCAGTTGAGCTTGGCAGTGTTGTCTTTGTGGTACTGGCACTAGAGGCATGAAAGATGCAAGAGTGAAGAGGTCGTCAGTTCTTCTTTCATGCTTTCAGAGAGCCACGGGGGCCAGGCAGTGTGCAGCAGGGGCATCCCTGCATGAAGAAGGCCTGGGAGGCCACTACATGAAGCAAAACCTGGGTTGCAGTGGAGACCTCAAGATTTGGGAGCTGCCAGTACCTTGAGAAATCTGCCACAGTCAGCTGCATTCAAGGAATAGAACCAGCCCAAGAGAAGGTTGTATGTTGCAGGCAGCACAGCGGGAGGAGCAGAATCATCTAATCCCTTTGGGGATTTGGTGTTTGCCCTGCTAGGTTTTAGTCTTGCTTTGGTCCCTTATTTCCTGACTATGCTTCCAGTCCTCCCTTTTGGAACGGTAATCTATATTTTGTGTCATTCTATGTTGGAAAAATGTAATTTGTCCTTTGGTTTAAAAAAATTATGATTATTTTATGACTATGACTGTATTATCTGCATGTTTGTAAGGGCACTCATGTCATGCAGAGTCCACAGAAGACAAAAGGGGGCATCAAATCCCCTGGAACTGGAGTTACAGATGTTTATTAGCCACCATGTGGGTGCTGGGAACTGAACCTGAGTCCATGGCAAGAACAGCCAGGGTTCTTAAACACTGAGCCAACTCCCTGGCTCCTACCCTTTGATTTAATGGGTTTATATTTAGCAGATTTCACTGAGTCTTAGAAGAGGCTTTGTACATTGAACTTTTGAACACGGTTGAGAATGTTAAAGACTATTGGGACTTTTAAAGGTGAACTAAATACATTGTGTGTTATGAAATGGCTATGAGCCTATGGGGGCAGGGAACTGTGGTTATTTGAATAAGAAGTATCCCCCATAGGCTCAAGTATTTGAACACTTGGGCAGCTGGTGGTTCTGCTTGGTGAGGGGGTGAGGATCATGGAAACTTCAGGAGGTATATGACCTTATTGGAAGGGGGTGGGGGTATTGAGAGTTCTTCGCCTTGCCGCACTTCCACCTTGATCTCTCTGCCTCCTGCGACTGCTTGAAGATGTGAGTTCTAACCTTTCAGCTCCAATTGCCTCTTCCGTGCCTCCACCACCATAATGAACTCTCACCCCTCTGAGCTGTAAGCCCAAATAGACTCTTCTTTCTGTAAATTGCATTGATCATAGTGTTATCACAGAAAAAGAAAAGCAACTAATACATCAGTCAAAAACTACATATGCCCTCTACACTATAGTGAGACACTATTGTCTTTTAATGCTATTTGCTCTATAATATCCTTAGAAAAATAGTTCAGCATAACAGTTGGAATGGCACATGCAAAGATGCAAGAGACATAGAGAATTGTCTCCCAATTTATGGCCCCTTATTTCAATTACCTTTTTTTTAGCATATTTCATTTTTTGTGTGGTGTTTATGTGTGTATATGTATAAGAGTTAGTTTTAATTGTCTACTTGCCACAATCTTGACTCACCTGGGAAGAAAGCCCCAATGAGGGGTTGTCTACAGGAGGCTGACCTGCAGGCATGTCTGTAGGGAATTGTCTTGAGTGCCTTAATTCATATGGTAGGACCTGCCCTAACTGGGAGCAAAGTCTTCTAGTGGCATTCCAGACACTAAGACATGGATAAAGGAAACCTTTTTGCATTTTTGTTCACTTGGCCTTCACGCTCACATTCATTTCGCTGTTCCTGACTGTGGATGTGATATGACCAGCTAGCTCCAGTTTCTGCTACTGTGACTCCTCAACAGCAATTGGCTATAACTTTGAACTGTGAGCTAAAATAAATCCTTTCTCTCCTGTTACTTTTTGTTGGGGTGTTTTATTATAGCAACATAAGTGAAATTAGAACACGTTTATGTTTATGTGCAAGTATGCATACATGTGTGTAGGCAAGAGATGAATGTTGGGTGT
This sequence comes from Eospalax fontanierii, assembly GCA_035773235.1. Lineage (NCBI taxonomy): Eukaryota > Metazoa > Chordata > Mammalia > Rodentia > Spalacidae > Eospalax > Eospalax fontanierii. The sequence goes on along the minus strand of CM069536.1, from coordinate 23,608,917 downwards.
CTTCCCATAGTCCTCAACTTGATTTCTTTTGAAGACAGAGTCTCTTACTGAGCCCAGACCTTACTGATTTAGCAAGTCTAAGTAGCCAGTGAGCTCCATGGATCTACGTACCTCTGCCTCCCAAGGGCCAAGATTACTGGTGCACATCACTATATCTGGCTCCATATCTGGTGCTAGGGATCCAAACTAGGGTCCTCAGGCTTGTATAACAAGCACTTTACCAAGTAAGACATCTCCCCACTAAGGTTAGTGGTTGCCAGGAAATGGGAGCGAAGAGGAGAATGGAATGGAAAATAACTGCCTGCTAGATACCTGGTTTCCTTTTGCTCTATTGACCAAAAAAAAAAAAAAAAAAAACCAGCAAAGGATAGCTCTAAAGGTAATGAGTTTATTTGGGAGTAAAAGGAAGAATTGTAATCTGGAATGTAAATGCTTTTGGGGTAACAGGAATCAAGGGAGACTGGGATAAGGGGAAATTTGTAAAGGCAAAAAGAGAAAAGCCTGCAAAATTTGTTCTGAAATAGTTCATTAGCACAGACAGTGTGTTGGGCAAGTGTTTTTGTGGCTCAAGATAGCTGTCCTTGACTCTGATACGAAATTGTAGCATTGAAAGTCCTTGGGAAAAGTTGCCAACCTATCAACAAAAGAGTCTTTCAGAGAGATGCTGTAATAGTTTTTATCACAGGCATGTGTGCATGGAAGCCCTCCTTCAGAATTCCCTGGTTTTCTCTATGTTGGTTTGACACAAATGACTCATTTAGATCCTAATAATCTACAAAGGGTTGATGAAAATAGTTGAAAACTAGAAAGAGACTGTGGTTATACAACATTTTGAAGGCCTTGCATGTCACTAATTGTTCACTTTGAAATGGTTATATTTTTCTGGGACTGGGAAGATGGCTCAGTGGTTAAAAACAATGGTTGTTCTAGAAGAAGACCTGGGTCAGATCCCAGCACCCACATAGCAGCTAACAACTATCCATAACTCCAGTTCCAGGGGATCCGACGCCCTCTTCTGTTCTCCGTGGGCAGTGCATGACATGGGTGCCCTGACACACATGCAGGCATAACATACATATAAAATAAAAATAAAAATTTAAAAAAATTCTTAAAAAATAAAATGATTATATTTTTATTACACAAATTCCACTGCAATAAATAATGAAAAAAGGTATTCCTTCCCACATGTTTAGTTATCCTTTTCCCTTCTCTCCTAATCACAACTGATGATATGAAATCTCACATCATTAGTTTCTGACTCATTATTAGATGAGGCCCATCAACACACAAATGTATCTTAAATAACAGCAACAATAAAACAAACCTCCCTTAATATCTATAATATATAAATATTTATAGAGAATTGTTTTTAAATACTAATGTCCAGGCCCCACTCCCAACCAAATTATTGATAAGCTGGAAGCAGATGGCTGTGAAAATTTCATGCATGTGTGTAATATGTCACACTAATCCCTCCATCGTCTCTTTTCCTTCTCCACTCCCACCAACCATGCTTCTTCCCACTACCTTTGTGTCTTTGGGGGCGTTTTTTTGTTGTTGTTTAACCAGGACCATATGCATAGAAATGAGCATGAGGCTATCCATTGGAGCTTGGGTGGCTCCACCTCTGAAGACAAGGTCATGACTTCTCCTCCTGCACCAGACCTTGATAGCCATTAGCCCCCTTGGGTAGGGAGGGGCTACATGAGCCCTTGCCCCACCTATTACTGAATGTTTACTGGCTCAGTAGTGTGCTTATGCAGGCACCTCCTGCTCTTGTGAGTAACTGTGTGCCATGGCCATGGAATGTGCATGAGACAGTGTTTCCCAGCCCTCCTCCCTGTAATTTACTGCTTACATTCTTTCTGCCCTGTCTTCCTCAGTGTTCCCCAAGCAATGGTCAAGTTGATATAGGCATACTGTTTAATACTGAGCACTTAATCCCTTGTGCTTAGTACCCTGACTATTCGTTAACTGCCATTCGTTGCAGAGAGAGGCTTTTCATCAAAGCTGAGGACAGCAATGGTCTATGGGCATAAACATAAATAGGAGTATTTAGCAGTATACCAACATGTTCAATTAGAAAAATGAAAGCGTAGGTCCACTCTTAGTGCCTGTATCTTCTCCAGTCATAGGTGTTTGACTAGGTCCACAGTACAGGGCATGAACTCCTTCCTACGGGGTGGGCTTCAGATCCAATAAAAAAAATCAGCTAGTTACTCCCATAACAGTCATGCCACTACTTTATCAGTAAGCTGCTCTTCCTGACAAGTTCATATTGCAGCATGCAATGTCTAAAGCTTGGGAAGACCATTGCTACGTTTTCTTCCCCAGTTGCCTGACACCTAGAAGAAGATTCCAACTCAGTTCAAGCATGATTTTTCTCTATTCTGTAATCAAGGTGTGATTCAGTAATAGTGTATTACCATGTAGTTCTGGTGGGCAACAAGGGGCAAGGGGGCAGGGGCTTCCCTGTCCAATGACTCCAAGAAAGGTATCCCACACCTGGCATTGTGACTTTCACTTAATCACCCATGGGTTCTGGGATCAACATTTTGACATAGTACCTCTGTTCAAAGTATTATTTTAAATTATGTTTTTAAAATTAGCTTATAAAATAGTGAGTTCTTATGCGGTTTCTGCATCTTTAATTTTGGTTAGCCATCTTCATGTACCCCCATCTTCTCTCCCATCTCGTACCTAATCCCTATTTAACTCTTGTCACATCCTATATTCCCTTATGTTATTTTCATATCATATGTGTCCTATCCCTACCAACCTTGAAGTCCCACCCCCCACCACCACTGCCATACCCCTTTCTTGCTTCTAGGTCTCTATTGGCATTCCAAATACAATGAATAAATTTAAAAGTTGTAATCTGTGATCCATATATGAGAAAGAAAATACAGTGTTTGACTTCCTGGGCCTGGGTTACCTCACTCAGAATTTTTTTTTTTCAGTTTCATCCATTTTCTTGCAAATATCATAATTTCAGTTTTTATATGAATAAAATTCTACTATATATATATATGCACTATATTTTCCATTATCCATTCATCTATTGATGGATACCAAAGCTATTTTGATTTCCCAGATATTTTGAATGGAACAGCAATAAACATAGAAGATAAGTGTCTCTCTAGCAGGATATACAGTCGAGTATATCTATGCTATATATAGTTCTATAATTAAGTCATACAGTAGCTCTACTTCTTTCTTTTTTTTTTTTTTTTTTTTTTTTTGAGAACCCTCCAATTTGGCTTCCAAAATGGCTGTATTAGTTTACACTCCCACCAACAGTGTATAAGTGTGTTCTCCTTTTCCCATGGCCAGACCAGCATTTGCTGTCATTTGTTTTTTTTTTTTTTAATATTTTTAAAATTGAATTATTGTGTGTTTCATACAGGACATCTCAGTCAATCTTAATCATCTTTATATCCCCTTCCCTACCAGCACTCCCCGACATAGCCCCCCAACCATAATTCATACATGTTTTTCATCTGTGTTAAGGAATATTGTGTCAAGTTAGTGTCCCCAAGTGACTTCAGTGCAGGTTCATCCACTGAGGTTCAGTCAGCATACCCAGAATCCCTCCCTTTAGGAAGAACAGCTTATCCTCACCCAATAGTAATCAGTTGCCAATATTTCCTCAGCAAAGATTGCAGTCTGCTACCCATTTGTCCAGTTCCATACTGGGTTTTTGTCTGCTTGAGTCTGCATGGGTCTTGAGCATGCCAAGATCGTTGCTGTAGGTTCATAAAAGCAGGGTCTCAGGAGCTTGTAGGAGTCTATTTCCATATGGTCACGCTCCTCCTCTCTGGCTTTTACAATCTTTCCATCCCCTCTTCCACAATGGTTCCTGAGTCTTGGATGAGACTTAATATAAGAGTCCTGCAGATTCCTAATCTACATGATTTAGCCATTTGTGACCTTTTGTGTTAAGGCCCTGTGCTGCATGCAGGAGCTTCATTAATGACAGTTGAGAGATTCATTAGTGTCGTCCTTACTCCTTGTTCTATATTGCTTGAGCCTTGGGTGTAGAGGCTGCATTTTAGCTGTGCCACTTAGGCATGGACAATTCACAGACAATCTCTGCATGTGACCAGTTATGGTACTCTGTATCAGTCTCCATCTGGTAGAAAAGAAGTTTCTTCAATGAGTGGTGACTGGGATACTTGACTGTGTATATAAGGATATATATTTTGCATTTAGTAAGAAGTTACATTATTCTGGGGATGTGACAACCCTGGGGATCTCTCTAAGATTTATGATCTCTTCAGTCGTGTGTATTTCACTATGATTACAGTATCACACATGAGTTTCCTCCGATTAATGGGCTCTAAGACCAACTGGGTAGTGGTTGATTGGCCCAAAGACAAAAGTTCCACTACAGAACCAGTGTCAAATGCTGTGCCAGTCGTCAATATGGTTATTTGGTTGTGAAGCTTGTGTTGGGACATCAATTGATGTTCTCCCTGGGCTACTTGTACAGTGCTCTCCAGGGTTATTAGTGCTAGCCTTCAGGGGAATTAACTTGGAGGTCATTTCCAGATCCATTGCTCCAAATCCAGTCTCTGAAGTATGTCCTGTCTTCAGCAATAGGGTCTTTTTTTCAAGTTCTGGGAGATAATCAATGGCTATGGCAATAGCCCATGTAATTTTGGGAGTTTCTTGGACCACCCTGGTCCCCAACTCAAAGGAAGACTTCTCCTGTCTGGCACTGTTTCTTGTCATGTAGCCTTCAGCTATGCACATGGAGTCATGTAGAGATATTATATGTGAAACTTGTCATTAGGTTGTTAGACTAAAATGATTGTCTCTGATATTTTATACTACCTTGGAATATTCTTTCTCTCTCTCTCTCTCTCTTTCTCTCTCTCTCTCTCTCCCTTTCTCTCTCTCTCTTCCCAGTCTACCCTACCCTTCTATACTACCCTTTAAAGTGTTCCCATTTCCCCCATTTCTCCCTTGATAGTACCAGTCTCCTAAGGCCGTTCCTCTCTACTCTCTATCTCCTTCTTTCCCTTTATCTCCATATTTCCTTGTATAATCCTCCCTCCCCCTTCCATTTAAATACCATGCCCTTTTATCTATTTCTTCCTTAGTAACACCTGTCTCCTATTATTCTTCTCTCTTAGGTTCCTTCTTTCTCTTTACCTCTCTAGTTGCTTTCCATTTTCCTGGTTCCTGAAGTTACATCAGGATACATACTCTCATATAAGGGTTTGGCACTAGGATCCACGAATGAGAGAAAACATACATGGTTTGTTTTTATGATTCTGAGTTACCTCACTTGACATAACAGCTTCTAGTTCCATCCATTTTCCTGTAAATGTCATGATTTTTCCTTTCTTTACCGCTGGGTAGAACTCCATTGTGTAAATGGCCCACATTTTCATTATCCATTCATCAGTTGAGGGATACTAAGGCTTCTTCCATCCCTTAGCTATTGTGAAAAGAGCAGCAACAATCGTGGATGTACAAATAAACCTGTAATAGGATGATATAATATAGGATGATATAACCTGTAATAGGATATAACCTTTGGGTATATGCCAAGGAGTGGTATAACCCAGATCAAATCATAGGTTCATTTTTAGGTTTTAAAGAGTTCTCCACACTGCTTTCCATAGGGATTGCATGAGTTTACAATCCCACCAGCAGTGAATGAGCGTTCCTCTTTCCCCACATCCTTTGCACAATTTGGTGTCATTTATTCTCTTGATCTTAGCCAGGCTGACTGGGGTAAGATGAAATCTTAAAGAGGTTTTAATTTTCTTTTCACTAACTATTAATGATGTTCAACACTTTTTAAGATGTTTTTCAACCATCTTTATTTCTTCTTTTTGAGAACTCTCTGCTCAGATCCTTAGCTCATCTTTTATTTGGGTCACTTGTCTTCTCGAGTCTTTGTTTTTTGAGTTCTTTATGTATTCTGGATGTTAAACCTCTGTCAGATGTGTCACTGGTGATGAGTTTTTTCCAATTCTATAGATTTTCTCTTCATTTCCTTGGTTGTTTCTTTTGGTATACAGAAGCTTTTAAAAAATATTTCATAATCTTTGCTTGAGTCCTCCAATTCTTCAGCTTTAACATCCAGTCTTGATATTCTGTTTTCCATTTCATTCATTCTATTTGCAAGGCTTTTTCCCATTGTTTCGAATTGGCTTACTGAATTTTTCAAGTCCCTCTTCATTTCAGCCTGAAATGTCTTTAATATTTCTATCCCTTTTGTGAATTCAGTCAGAAGTTTATCCCTGTCTTCCTCTAGCTCTTTGATTTGTTTGTTTGTATGTTCTTTAGATTCATTGAATTTTTTTATCGTGTTTATGATTATTCTTTTAAATTCTGTATCCTGAGTTATCTCTATGGGATTCTTGTAGAACTAGTCTGTATTACTGGTGATGTTTGGTAGGGACATAGTGTTTGGTTTTTTCATATTATTATGTTTTCTTTGTGATCGTGTCATGTGAATTTCTTCTGTTGTTTGTGATTCTGATGTGAGACTGGAGCCTTCCTTGTTCGATTGAAGTCTCAGTCTGTTTGTATACTTGATGTGACTTGGTTGTTTTCTTATGAAAAGCTGGTTGGTCAAAGCTTAAGGTTCTCTCTTTTGATTTTATATTGGAGGGGCCAAATGGCTCTAGTCCACCTGCTCCAGAGTTCCCTCCAGAGATGCAGGTTAGGCAAGACAGATGCTCTCAGGCTCTCTCTTAAGGTCTGCATCCTCCTAGCCAGCAGGCACTGCACAATCTGTGAAAACTGCTAGGCAGAGGCTGAATTCAGGTTTTCTCAGGCAGTCTGCAAAGGCCTTGGCCCAAGTGAAGAAGGCTGCTCACAGTAATCCAAGATGGGTTTGGTTAGGGGATGGGACAGCCAAGGTCGATGGGAGGTCCCAGAAATGCAAAGGCAAGTTGGGGGCGGGCAGGGACGGACACGAGAGCTTGTGAAGGCTCTAACGAACTAGACTGAAAAATTGAACTGGTCTGAGCATGGGATTCAGAACACTATGAGTGGGTCTTGACTAAGAGATTAGTCTCCAGATCTGGGGTGCTGGGAGCAAGAGTGGACCTGTGCCCAAGGCTGGAATTGTTGTCATTTGTATTCTTGATGATGGCCATTGTGACTAGGATGAAGTGAAATCTTAAAGTTTTTTTTTAATGTACATTTCCCTGATGGTTAAGGATGTTGAACACTTTCTAAGTGTTAATAGCCACTTGCATTTCTCCTTTTGAGAACTTCATGTTTGGTTCCATTGTCGAATATTAAACTGTGCTGTTTGTTTCCTTGAGGTGGTTTTTTGAGTGCTTTGTATATTTTAGACACTAATCCTCTGTCAAATGTACATCTGTGAAAAATTTTCTGCTATTCTGTGGGTGTCTCTTCACTCAGTTGACAGTTTCCTTTGCTGAACAGAAGCCTCTTTATTTTATGAGATCCTTTTTGTCTGTTGTTGGCCCTATTTGGTGCATTATTTCAGTCCTACTCTGAAAGTCTTCTCCTGTGTTTATATGTTGATATGTACTCCCTGTTTTAACTATAATAGCTTCAAATTATTAGGCCTTATGTTGAGGTCCTTGATTGATTTGGAGTTGAGCTTTGTGCAGCGTCAGAGATAAGGATCTAGTTTGATTTTTCTACATGTTCATACCCAGTTTCCCCAGCAGAATTTAAGATGCTGTCTTTTCTCCAGGATATATTTTTAACGTCTTTGTTAAAAATCAGGTAGATGTAGTTGCAGTGACAGCATCTAAAGAATATTTCATGACCAAATTTATCACCCTACTGAAGACAAGTAGGACAGAATATGCTTAGATATTTTGAGACTTCTTCCACTGAACCATCCAAGCAATTTAGATGAAAGATTAGTGGTCCCCAGTACTGCAAACATATACAATTCCGCTATCAATTCAGGCTTTATTAAGTGCTCCTAATCCAGATGATCCATTTGTAACTGGTATAGCCAAGCAGTAGAAGACCAACAAAGAAACAGTAAAAGCATGAACTAGGCTATATGCCATGAGTAATAATATTTAAATTATCTGATCTGACCATCAATTGTGCAACACTTCTGTTCTGCTAAGACTTCTTCCTTTATTTGCATTTAATGGACACCATCCTGGAAACATTACAGAACAAAAGCCCAGGCACCTTCAACTTTGGTGAGTTGACACATTAGCAAATCTGTGTCTTGTCCTGATTCACCGCTGTAAAGCATGAGCAGAGGCTAGAAGTATTACTTGGATTGTTGTGAGATGTTTAAAAGCAGGGATTCCCAGATTTTTCTCATTTTTCCATCACGGTTTAAATATGTGAATCAAGTAGTTTTATCCACTTATTTTTTTTTGCTACTCATTTTATGTTCCCGCCACACCTTCTGTGACATCTAATTACATTGGTTAAATGCAGTTAACCACTATTTTAGAATATGCTGTCTAGCGGGGCGTGACTACACATGCCTTTAATACTAGAGCTTGGGAGGTAGAGCCAGGGGGATCTCTGTGAGTTCAAGGCCAGCCTGGTCTTCATAGCGAGTTCCAGGACAGCTGAGACAACAGGGAGACCCTGTCTCAAACAAACAAACAAACAAATAAACAAACAGATTGTCTAACTTTATTTAGACGTTGTAGATGGAAACCCTTGATTATTTGAACCAAAATGGGAACATTAAATAAACATCACAGGCCTCGATAATATCATTGCTACTTTGCTGTCAAGTGGAAACTCTTTCCCTCTTAAAAAAACATAAAGCTTGTGACCATTTTGTATGGCTTGTCTGGAAACTTCTGTAAATCTTACGCTTTAGTAAAATATATTTTGTTATTCTGGAAAAAGAAGGGGGGGAGATTAATTATTTTTTCTTTGTCAAGAATGACCCTGGGATTTTTTTATTGGGGTATCACTGAATTTGTGGTTTGCTTTTGGTAAGATAGCCATTTTCAGAAATATTTTACAATATTAATTCTTCCAATCCATGAGCATGGGAGATCTTTCTATGTCTTAATGTCTTTGCCAATTTCTTTCTCCAGTGTCTTAAAGTTTTTGTTGTAGAGATTTTTCCCCCCCCTGGGTTAGGTTTACTATCAGATATTTTATTTTTGTGACTGTGGTGAGATTGTTTCAATTTCTGTGTCATTGGTATATAGGAAGGCTAGTAATTTTTGTGTGTTAATTTTGTATTCTGCTGAAAGTGTTTATCTGCTCCAAATACTTTTTTATTTTGTTTTGTTGGCATGTTTAGTTTTTTTATGTATAAAATCATATCATGGGCAAACAAGGACGCTTTGACTTCTTTTCTCGTAAGTGTCCCTTTTATCCTCCTTACCTATCTTACTAGTCTAGCTAAGACTTCAAACACTATACTGAATTGGAATGGAGAAAGTGGATATTCTTGTCTTACTTCTGACCTTAGCAAGAATTCTTTTTTTTTATTTAATATGATGCTTACTGTTGGTTTAGCTTTTTTATGTTGTGATATGTTTCCTCTATCCTTAGCTTTTCCATCACTTTCCTGCATCTATTGAGGTGATCATGTGATTTCTGTCTTTGAGTCTATTTATATGATGAATTACTCTTACTGATTTATGTGTGTTCAACCATGCCTGCAACACTAGAATGAAGTCACCTTAATCATGATGAATGGTCTGTTTGATGTGTTATTGAATTTAGTTTGCAAGTATTTTACTGAGAATTTTTGCATCTATGTTCATCAGGAACATAAATCTCAGATTTTGTGTGTTTGTGTCTTTATCTGGTTTTGGTTTCAGGGTAATGATGGCTTCATAAAAAGTGTTTGAGAACATTCACTCCTTTTCTATCTTACAGAATGATTTTAGTAGTTTAGATGTTAATTCTTCTTTGAAGCTCTGGTAAAATTCTGCAGTGAACCTGGCCCTAGAACTTTTTCTTCGAAAATTTTTTTTAAAGACTTCTTCAGTCTCATTGCTTGTTATGAATCTGTTTAAATAACTTCATTTTGATTTAGTATTGGTAGATCAGATTCTGTAGAAATTAATCAATTTCTTTTAGATTTTCTAATTTAGTGGAATATAGATTTTTAAGGTATGTCCTTATGATTTTTTTTGAATTTCATTGGTATCTGTTGTAAGTCTTCCTTCTCATTTTGAATTTTATTACTTTGGGTCTCTCTTTTCATCAGATTGGCTAACAGTTGGCCAATCTTGTTTGTCTTTTCAAAGAACCAACTCTACATTCCACAGTTTTTGTTTTGTATTGTTTTTATCATTTGTTTCATGAATTTCAACACTGATAATAATTATTTCTGTTTCCTGCTTTGGGGTTTGGTATACTCTTGCTTTTTCAAGTTTTAAGGTGCATCATTATTTATTTGAGTTCCCTCTGTCTTTTATATAGATGTTTACAGATGTAAACTTTCCACTTAGAACTGCCTTCACTGTATCCCTTAGATTTTATGTTGTGATTTTGTTTTCATTCCATTCTAGGCATTAAAAAAAATTCTTCTTGATTTCTTCAGTGCCCCATTCAGTCAATAGTGTGTTATCTAATCTCCATGAATTTGTGTACTTTCTTTCTCTTGATGATACCCGGTTTTATTCCATTGGGGTCAGATAGAATACAAAATATTATTTAAATTTTCTTATGTTTGTTTAGCTTGCTTTATATGTTAACATGTGATTTATTTTGGAGAAAATTCCATGGGTTGCTGAGAATGGGCATTCTTTACTTTTGTATGGAATGTTCTGTAGATGTCTGTTAGGACCATTTTATTTATAGTGTCATTTAATGACAATGTTTCTGTAATTTTTTTTTTGTCCAGATGACCTATGTACTGTGAGAATAGGGTACTGAATCCGTTCATTATTCCTATGTTGGGGTAATCTATGACTTTACATCTAGTAATATTTGTTTTCTGAAATTGGGTGTACCTGTGTTTGGTAGATTTATATTTAGATTTATAATGTTCACTTGATGATTTGTTCATTTAATGAGCTGAAGTGACCTTTATCTCTTCTGACTAGTTTTGATTTGAAATCTCTTTTCTCAGATATTAGAATAGCCATGCTTGCTTATTTCCAAGTTCTAATTGTGGGGAATACCCTCCCATCATTTTATCCTAATGTGGTGTCTATTTTTGATGTTTCTTAGGGGCAACCAAAAGATGAATCTTGTTTTCTAATCCAATCTGTTAGTCTGTATCATTTCATTGGCAAATCAAGTCCATCAATATTCAGCATAATTATTGAAAGATGTGCATCAATTCCTGTCATTTTGTTGCTTTGATGGTTTGTTTTTTCTTAGATTAACTCTTCTGGTGTCAGTTTTTCCCCATGGCCTCTTCAGTTTGAAGTGTTCTTTCCAGTATTCTCCATAGAGCTGATTTAATGGCAATAAATTCCTTTAGCCTATTTTTATTACGGAAAGTTTTCATTTCTCTTTCAATGTGATAGATAGATATACTGAGTTTAATTTTCTGGATTGACCCTTGTGGTCTTTCAGAACTTGTATTTTTGTTGTTGTTGTTGTTGTTTTAAGACAGGGTCTCCCTGTAGCCCCAGCTGGCCGGGAACTCACAGAGATCCACCTGCCTCTGCCTCCCAAGTGCTGGGACTAAAGGCGTGTGCCACCATGCCTGGCTTATCAGAACTTGGAATGCATCTTTCAGAGTTCTTCTGGCTTTAAAATTTCTATAGAATTTCAAGGTCCCCATGTTAACAGAGGGCACTGTGAATGTTCTTTGCAGTCGCAAGATCTCTTTAGCACAGAAAGGATGGTGGCTTTAAGGAGAGCCTCTCATTCCCTTAAAGGGCCCATCATGTTTAGATCTTCATATTATTGTATTGTTTTTGTCTAATGCTCTTCTTTCCACCTCTGCCTGATGGTGAATCCCCTCCCTTTCATTTTATTAAACCTCACTCCTGAAGGTAATTATGAATTATGAGTCAGTTTCCTTTCCAGACTGACACTGCTGTTATCTTCTTCTTATAATGGTTATATAATTTCACTTAACTTTCACTTCTCATTGACTATAGGATCTAATCAAAGGAACTTAAATGAAAGAGGCTTTCATAATTTCAACAGTATCATTTTTCCACTACTTTTCATCTTTTATCCTATATTAGGGCAATACTAAATTGCTTAGTTCTCTGCAGTATCTTCCCCATATTGATCTCTCTACACAGAAAGCCCATTTTCTTTGCACTTTTTCCTCCTCCCTTTCAACTTAACTCCTACCTATACTTCAAGAAGGTTATTATCTACAGACATCACCTCCTCCAGATCTCCTTGATTCTGTCTTCCTTGTATCCCAATTTTTCATCTCCAACAGCTGCTTATCAAACAACCATTAGGAGAATGGACAATGAAAAGATGTTCATATAGGGTGGTGCTGGTGATAGTGGAAAGGAATAGCAAGAAATTAAGCTACTGTGATATGAAAATTAGAGTGAACCATTGAGTTACCACAGATAAGTTGAAAGAAGAATTGGGGCTAATATTCAAACTTATTACATAAAAAAAGGCTAATGAAAGTAATAGGGTCTCGCTTTACCGAGAAGATTTTCTTTTTACTACAAAGACTTAAGAATTCATACAGTGGGCTTTGAAAAAATAAGACAAAATGAATCTTTTCTAAGTGAAAATGTCACCAATTTCTTTAAACATATTGTTATGATTATTTGGTTTCAAATTTCTTAGTGTTTTAATCATTATACCCTTTTATTTATTTCCTAGGAAATAAAAGGAACTTTCCCTCCTTCAAATGTAATTTTATTTGGTATTAAACATGTTCACAAGCTATTTTTCCTCCTTGAAGAGACTTTCCTGATTAGTTTTATCTGTTTTGACAAAACAAACACTACCTCTGTTTTGGAAACAGACTTTTACAATGTATCTCAGGCTGGCCTAGAACTCATGACCAACCTTCAGAACTTTAGATTTACAGAAGTACACCACCCTATTGCTGAGGACATATTTTGGATACAGGACTTGGAGCAATTGAGCTGGAGCTGACTTTGAAGCCTCCTCCCTGACTAGCTCTCATAGTATCAAAGGCTACTATGCAAACTGCCAAGGGAGAAAACCATCAATGGTCCTACTCAGCTCTAAAGCCTAATAAACACAATGGCTAGCCTGGAAAACTATCTGTATTGGTGCAATAATGGCACTTTTATTTTTGGGGTAATCAACAGCTGTCTAATTGGACCTGGCTCTCTCAACAGGAGAGAACTCTTGTGTGGCCCTGGAGAGGTCATAGATCCTAGAGATCCTAGGTCCTACTTTTGCCACATCCCTAGACCAACATAATTTCTTATTGTGTTCTAAATATGTAGCCTCATATTTACAGACAACTATACCTCTCACCTTTCATCAAAAAAGCTTTTTCTTGCAACAGATGGAGATAATTGTACAGAGTTCCACAACTGGTCAAATGCAGAGAATGTGTGTGTGAGATGCCCAGCCCTAAGTGACACATCTACAATGCAACCTCTACACCTAAGGCTCAAGGTACATAGTGTAATAGGAGACAAAAAACAAAAATTAATGTATCTCTAAACTCTCACCAGTAAAGCCTACTCATGCAACAGATGATGAGTAGCTCAGAAAACCACAACAGGCCAAAGTGCAGAGAATAAGAGACCACACAATGTATGTCCCTGGGTAGGATACCCTATATCAAACCTCTGCCACGGAAGGCTCAGGGACCATTGTAAAAGAGGGTGTCGAGGATTGTAAGAACCAGGGGTGGTGGAAGACCACAAGGAAAGTTTTCCAGACAGCTGGTGGAAGACCATAAGGAAAGTTTTCCAGACAGCTGGGAAGTTACTCATATGAACTTAAAGCTATGGTGACAGGATGCAGAAGACCCATGCAAGGTCAAATTAGAGAAAAAAACAGCACAGAAGAGGAGGAAGGGGTAAGACGCCCCAACCTTAGCTGAGAAACTGTTGGAAACCGATGACTGCTGGGATAAGGACAGTTGATTTTCTATAAGGGAGCCACAGTAGATTGGTTGACCAGGCTCCGGAGGATGGACTCACACCAAGAGACATTTGGAGACAGAAATTTGGCTTGATAGGCCTTAATCTACATGACAGAATGCATGAAAACTGGTGTGTGTGTGTGTGTGTGTGTGTGTGTGAGAGAGAGAGAGAGAGAGAGAGAGAGAGAGAGAGACAGACAGACAGACAGACAGACTCTGGGGGGTGCAGTTACGGGAGGGGGTCCAAATATGATCAAGGTGGATGACATTTGAAAAAAAAAATTGTGCATGGTATAAAAAATTAATGCATTTAAGACTGAATCTGCAACAAAAATTTTCAGAATATTCATTGATCACAACATAAATAACGAAACTGTCCTAGTTTGCTTTCTGCTACTGTGTTCAAACACTGACCAGACCAACTTGGGAAATAAAGGTTTATTTGACTTACAGCTCACAGTTCATTATCAAGGGAAGCCAAGGCAAGAATTCAACACAGGAACCTAGAGACCACAGGAGGAATGTTCTTTACTGGCTTGCTCCCCTGGCTTGCTCAGCTACTTTTTTTTTTTTTTTTTTTTTTTTATAAAACCCAGGCACACCTGCCCAGGGATAATACTGCCCATAGTGGGGTGGGTCCTCATACACCAATCAGCAATCATGAACGTGCCTCATAGACATGGCCACAAGCCAATCTGATGAAGGAAACTCCTCAGATGAGTTTCCCTCTTCCCGGGTGACTTTAGAATGTGTCAAGCCTACAAAAAACTAACCAGCATAGAAACTGTGGGAATATCGACTCTATTTTATTCAAAACAAAGAGACAATCCTCTCATCCCTTTCCCCTCCTTACTCCCATCCACAACTTACTGGTAAGTTCCTTTCATTAACTTTGTCCACTAACTTTTGTGTTCAACATTTTATATTATTTCTAGTATCTGTGAGGGGGTGGTAAAAATTACTATTATTAAGCTGGGCATGGAGGCACATGTCTTTAATGCCAGCACTCAGGAGGTAGATAGAGGCAGGCAGATCTCTGTGAGTTCAAGGCTAGCCTAGTCTATATAGTGAGTTCCAGGACAGCTGGGATTACAGGGAGACCCTGTCTCAAACAAGCAACCAAACTCTTAGTATAATATTATTATTCCAGCATAAACGAGTACGTGGTACATAATGTGCTCAATAAATACTTGGTGTCTAAGAGAATAATAAGTAACAGGAGTTAAAGAGACATTTATAAAAAATCACCACTGAATCAGAAGTCAGGTTGTCTCTGACATGTCGTCTCAGCAAGTCCAGGCTCAGGTGGGAGGCTTAATAGGATGAGTTCAATATTAGACTGGACAACATACATAGAGACGCCATTTCTCTCTCCCCTCTTAAAAAAAAAAGTGTGGAGAGCTGGAGCGATGGCTCAGTGGTTAAGAGGGCCAGCAGCTCCTGCAGAGGACCTGGGTTCGATTCCCAGCACCCACTGGTGCAACTAGCGACTATCCATCCATAAATCTAGTTCCAGGGGATCCAACACCCTCTTCTGACCTCCGCAGGCATTGCACGACAAAGGTGCATTTACACATATGTAGGCAAAACGCTCGTACGCATAAAATAAAAATAATGAAAAAAAATTTAAGTGGATGGGCTGGAGAGAGCTATTAATTACCTTCGCAGAGGACTGAATTTCAGTTCCCAGCACCCACATGGGGGAGGGGCTCACAACAGCCTGTAATTCCAGATACTCTCAGGCACTGCAC
Source organism: Eospalax fontanierii (assembly GCA_035773235.1). Lineage (NCBI taxonomy): Eukaryota > Metazoa > Chordata > Mammalia > Rodentia > Spalacidae > Eospalax > Eospalax fontanierii. The sequence continues at coordinate 23,593,206 of CM069536.1, read as the reverse complement.
TCACAACTACCCTGACCCCATACAGGGAATTTTAAAACAAAATTTTAAAGAGAAAGAAAACTATATCTGAATCACTAACAATTACATTAGTCCTGACAAAATTCCATTTTACTCTTACACTACAATTACAAATATTCTTGGTGTTCTTGTAGATGGATGAACATTTTGTCTTTGAGAATTCATATACGTAAGAACCCAGACCTCTTCTCAGTACTTAAGTGTTATCAACTTTAAGGTTTTATCTGAAACGTACTCGGACCTGCCCTAGGTCTTACTCCTGCTCACTTTTTTGGTTCAAAGCTTCGCGGCCACCTTCCCTCCAGAGCCCGCGCCCTCATCCCAGCAAACCTCCTCCCACCAAAAGGAAATCACAGCTCTAGTCTCCTGAAGATTCACAGCCAGAGGATATTTTGAACCATACATTTTCCTGCGCTGACCAGACTGGGCTCTGTCTGGACAGTACTCCCTTCCCGCCACCCGAGACTTCAGTACTGGGTCCTCAGAGGCCCTCCGGTCCGCCCTCTCTCCAGGAGGCCCCGCCCCGAGGTCGGCTCGCGCATGCCCACCGTGCGCCGCCTGGTCCCCTCGGGTTCCCTGGACAAGCAGCCGGCGCACCGCCCCTTTTGGTCCCGCGGGGGCGCGCGCGCCAGGATGTGCTGCGATTGGCTGCTTTGGTGTCAGCGCCTCTGGCCTGAGAAACTGGGCCAGAGCAGAGTCAACTCCGAGAGACCGCGTCGCTTCTCAGGTAACCGCGACCTCCCCGGAGGGCTGGGCGGCCCGAGAGCCGACGGGGTGGGCTGAAGCGGCTCGGGACTTCCAGCCCCCGTCCCCGAGTCGCCGGACGGCCGCGCGGAGGCCGCCGATGAAGGCGCCCTCTCCCCGGAGGGATGGCCCGCGGGGAGGCCGGCGCCCTCGGCCACAGAGCACGCCCTTGGGGCGCGCGCCCCGCAGCGTCGCCAGGTAGACTTTAAAAGTGCCGCGGCTGAACGTGGATTCAGAGTGCGGGTGTTTGCTTTTCCCTTAAGTCTTGTGGAGTAGGCTTTCCTTTCCGGCTCAACCTCGCGTCCTCAGCTCTTGAGAGACACTTGAGCCATTTGTAGTTCTCACCCTTGAAAGTGAGCTGATCGCCGTGTTTCTTAACACGCGCGGTGCCAGGCTCAGGAAAGATCGACTAGAAACTCGGTCTCCGCGTCCGAGGCCCGCAGCTGTCCAACCCGAAGGTGACAGCACCTGACATTGGTGAAGTTCTTCAGGCCGCGATCAGGAAAGACGCTGAATATACACGAGGCAAACTAGGGCAGAATCAAGAAAAAACCTTTCTGCATCTTTATGAGTTAAATTCCAGTGGAAGGAGAGAAGAGTATGGAAAGACAGCTTTAACCTACTGGTTATCAGCTTTGCAAAGTTTCTTCTTTGTATCTGGGAGTTCAGGTAACCTAAAAAATGATAGTTACATAATCATTGCATAGGGCATCATTCAATAGGCATAACATATCAGTAAAACGACTTTTCTAAGTGAGATAATAGACATCATTTCATTGAAGAGCGGTGATGATGGCGAATCAGAAAGATGAATAGGAGGGGTACGCAGTTTTCCTTCTCAGACATAGATTATAAAATACAATTGTTCTGGGTCAACTTTCAAAGTCATGTGTGTGACTAAATTCTCATGAAGTGTGCATACTCATATATTTGGCACCTAGATCAAGAAAGAACACAAGTCTTCGCATTCTAGAAAACTCCACTTTGTGTCTCCTTTTCAATGGTAACCATTGGATTTGAGTTTGCCTACATAAGGATGGAAAGTACTGGAAAGATCATAGCCTAATGGCCTCCTAGTTAATTACTTTGACCCAGTTCCTGGACTGGATTTGTGCTATGGGTAGCACTGGTTTGCCAACCCCTGCTCTGAAGAAAAATAACCGTTTGCCTTTTGCCCACTGATCGATTGGTGGTGAAATCAATAGCTGAGATGGGCTGTATTGGAGAAGTGAAAACACATAAGAGTATTGAGTAGTGTGTACTGGAGTGTTTTGAGTTGGATTTCAGATCTCTGCAGCATACTTCCTTGACTTTTTGTTAGTTTTACCTCCATTCTAATTTGAGACATATGTGAAACTTGGCTGAACTGTTATTCCTGTTCTATCCCTTTAAAACAAAAGAGGCATTAAGGAAAGGAGATAAACATTTTCTTTGATATTTTGCAGCAGTCTTGGAAGAATCATGCCGCAACAGTCTTGAACACTGAGTAAAAGAGTATGAAGTATGTTGTAATCTTGCAGTACTTTGAGATAAGATGCTCCCTTTTGGCTTGAGATGGCTTGACTAAATTTCCATCTACCTTATTTGAGTATATTTATTTATATGTAGTGTATTTACTGTACTAAAATTAATAGTCAGTGGTTTGCCCCTAAAGCTTAGCTGTGTAGGTCTGCTCTTTTTAAATACCTTAATAGACTGTCCAGTTTATCATCTCTTACTCTGAACTTCCTACTGTTTACTATGTACTAGCAAAACTTTTCCTGACATAGGAGTACTATCCTTCCTGGAGACTATCTCATTTCACATTTACAGCTGAAACTTTAGGTGGTTTATAGAAGTGAATTTAGTATATATTTAGGAATAAGCTTATGCTAATGTGAGGCTTAGAGAACAATATGATACTGATTTGAGTTTTTCAGACTTCCTTTATTGCTAAACACAGATTTAAGATAGATCATACCTTGTGACACAAAGGGTTTATAGTCTTTAAGCTTTTGCTTTTTTTAAATAAAGAAATTCTAAATGAGGTAATATGTTAGGCTGCAGCAAGTAATATACTACTCATTAAATTAGAACAATGTAAAAGAAAATTCTCTCTGAGATTTCAAAGAGCAGAGCTTCATTTTAGTCTTTCACTTTTGTTTTTTTTTTTTGTTGTTGTTGTTTGTTGATTTTGAGACAGGGCCCTAGTAGAGGAGACTAAGCCCTGATTTCACAGAGATCTGCCTGCCTCTGCCTGCCAGGTGCTGGGACTTAAAGGCATGTACCACCATGCCAAACTGCTCCATGTTGTTTTTTTTTGAGACAGGGTCCTACATAATCTGGGCTAGCCTCCCACTAGCTAAGGACATCTCAAACTCTTGGTTTTCTTATCTCTGAGTCCTAAGAGTTCAGTGTACATTTACAGATGTGCATTACCATGCCCATTTTTTTTCCTCTGCTGAAGAAACCGGGTCTCCCCTCTGTGTCTTGGCTACCCATGAATTCTCAGTCTTAAGCCATCCTGTTGCCTCGGCTGAGACTGCAGGCATGCACCACTGCACTTAACTCCTATTAGTTTAATATGTTTGAGGATAATCATTTTTGTGTTCTGAAATAATAACTTTATAACTATAAATACTCTAAACCCCATTTTTGTTTTTTGTTATTTTTTTAATTTTCTAAGCTTACAACATAAATTATCGTTTTAAAGGACTGATTTGCTGTTTTACTAAAATGGTTGACTAATGGGACAAATCTACTATAAAACTGCTTTTGACAGTTGGTAAGGGCACCCCTGTTTCTAATATTGTTCGTATTGAAATTATTGTTCTTTTAGATTTATACTTATTTAGATATATACAGGTATGTGGCATATCTTCATAAATTTGTGTTTCTGCATTAGATGATTTACACAGAGCTAGTATTTGAGAATTGCTTTCATTTCTTGCTTTTATTTATACCTTGTATACAACTGGATATTTTAAAATTTGGATTTATAAATTTTGGAAACAACTAGAGTACAACACAATTCATTTTACTGCAGTCTATGATCCTGAATTTTGTTTTATTGTTTTCTCTTGAAGCATACCAACATCTTTTCTTAGTTCTTTTGTCTTGAGGATTTTGCTACTGTGGAATGAAATTTGAAGAAAGTAAATGATATAGACTAGTCCTTAAGAACCTATTGTGAAATGTAATATATGTAAAGAGAAGTATATAAAACATAGAGACATTTTATTGAACAAATGAAAAGGGAGGACCATGTAACCATTTAAAAAATATTCTACATTGAATAGTCTTTGAAACTTGTTAGTAATTTGCTTTGTCTGTAGAAAAAAAGTCTGCATGTGTGATATGAATTCATCTTGCAGATGGAATGCTTTATATATGTGTGTTAAGTGAAGTGTAATAATGTTGCTCACACTTCATTAATGATTTACATATGGAGAGCTCTGTGTTATAGTAATGATAATTGTTGACAGTTGTTGTATGATAAAGCTCCCTTTGTCATCGTGGAGTCTGTTTCTCTCTGGTGTTTCTTTTTTTGAGGTCATTCTATTCAAAGCATTATGGTTAATCTATTTTCCTATTTCTCCTTTATCAGGGACTCCATTTGTATCTAGTGATACTTTTTGCTTTAAAGCGTATTCTGTTTTTCAAAAAAAAATTCATTTTGAAATTGTCTTGAGAAGTTGTAAAAATAATTTACACTGTCTCTGACTTATAGTTTAGCTTACCATTTGTTTTGATTTTATGATGATGTGAAGCTGATAGGTATTTAGTAGAATTGTATCTTAAATTTGTAGTTTTAATCTTATCTCAAGCTAGAAGTAGACATTCTAAACTTTTTTGTCATGCTGGGCAGTGGTAGTAAGCTGCACCCCTAGGCAGTATCACAAGGATCCTGATACTATTTGGTATATTTTGTTGCTAAGCTCAGGTGTTTGATGAGTTAGGTGTATTACATGCATTTAAAAAAATCTTTTTTTTCATATGTTTGAGTATTTTTCCTGAATGTATGTTAATTCTCCATGTGTGTATAATGCCCACAGAGGCCAAAAGAGGGCGTAGGATCTCATGGAACTGGAGATGTTTGTGCTGGGAACTGAAACCATGTCTTCTGCCAGAGCCACCAGTGTTCCTAATCTCTGAGCTGTCTCTCTCTCCAGCCCCTGCATTTTTGGTATATAATATTTATCAAGATGTATGTCATTAGACATCAAGAGCTCCTTTCTAGAATTTCTGTACTCCCTTGTTGCATATATCCCCTCCTCACGCTCTAGCGGGTGGGATCTAGTTAATCCAGCTGGATAAACGGATATGTGATCTTCCATTTAGAATGATTTATTTATTTACAAAGGTAAAAGGTCTCTGGGGAGGGGTGCCATGCTCTCCCACCAGAGGGTGGCCCCCATAGTTTGGAACTGCTGTCCGCGGAGTGCAGGCTTCTCAGTTCATTCCACTCACAAGATTCTTGGATGGCGGGGTGCGTGGTACGTTGCTTCCTGGGTTCTTGTCTGTCTGCGTGGGCCTGGCACAGGGCATTTTCTCTTTTCACAGGGATCTGAGTAATCTCTTCTTCTCTCCCCAGCTCGGGGCCATGATGGTTCCGCCTACTCCCACCTCCCTCTTCCCCTATTGGTCAGAGGGCGGGACTTGCCATAGAATGAACCAAAAACTCCAGAGAGACAGTATCTATGACTCTACATCCCTGCACAGTACTTTTAATGCTAACATAATGTACAATGTAGCACAGTGATCAAAACCAATAAATTAATACTATAATTTTACTAAATTCGCCAATCTAATTTACTAGGCAACTCACTAAATACTATGTGAATTGTAAATAAATTGATTAAACACTACATTTTCAGTTAATAAATAATACTATTCCCTAAACTCTGAACTTTTCTAGATATCATTAGTTTTTGCATTAGAGTTCTTTTTTCTGTTTTAGGATTTTTCTGTTCTAGAAACCAATCTGGATGACCCTATATTTAATTGCCATGTTTCTTGAGTCTCCTGCAGCCTGTTCCCTTTTCTGTGTTATTGTGACTTTATCTGCCTTCTTTTGATTACCTTTTTACAAATGGATATTTTGAAATTCGGTGTGTTATCTTTGTCCTACATGCAGACAATTTGACACTTGGATCATTTCACCATTTATATTTTTATTCTACTTTTTAACCTTCTGTTATTTCTATGTGCTTTAGTATTGCCTGTATGCATGTAAGTGCACCTGTGTTGTGCAGTGTCCTTGGAGGTCAGAAGAGACCATCGGATTCCCTGGAACTGAACTTGCAGACAGTTTTTAGTTGTCATGTGGGTGTTGGGAACTGAACCCAGGTCTACTGCAAGAGCAGCCAGTGCTCTTAACTGCTGAGCCATCTCTCCACCCCCTATAATTTTTTTTAATATTGCAAACAGCACTACAGTTTATATTTTTATATTGCAATTTTACGCTGTGAGAGAGCTTAGATTTCTAGAGATAGAACTGTGAACTTTTCACAGTTACAACTTTAATCTATATTTTGGGTCATTCTTAATTTTTTTCTTTTAAATGACATAGTTTTTATAAAGTTACAAATGATTAGTATAAGCTTCTTCCAACAAAACAAGCTTCATTGAAAACAAGTTTTTTAGTACTCTGTTTCTCATTCTGAGTGCTTAGTTTGAAAAACCAACCCCCACGCCAAACAGTCTTTCCACAGGCACATTTATGGAAGTTGAATGCATCGAGGATGAAAAGAAAAGTGCTGAAGGTTTTCAGAGAGAACATAGAAATAGGCTGTCAAAGCAAAACAACAACCAAGTAATTGAACATGCCAGTATCTGCCTTCTCCTGAGCAGTATCGGCTGCTGAAATACAGTACTGCAATGATTTCAAATTGTGAAGGTCAAGACTTTTCAGACCCCACACCTTTGGCAAGTTAGTCAATAGTCAGTGAAGAATGGAGGATAGATACAGTTTAACAAAGGCGTTTTTAGGTAGAGAAAGCCTCAGAAACTCCTTGGTTTTGTTCTGTTAAAGAAATAAAACAGACCTGAAATACGGAAGTCATAAATACAGCTCAAGGAAAGAACGAGGTGATGTTCCATGAAGGATAGCTCTGTGACAGGCCTGAGCAGAAGTCATTTTAGGTTAGAGATTCTTCCAAGAAAGTTTCCAGGCAATAAAGGTTCCTTTCAGACATTTTATAATCCTGGTGCCCAAAGTTTTTTTTTTGCTGTTGTTAGACTTTTAAAATTATGAAATTATGAATTTGTTAATAGATACAGGACTCTTCTGGTTTTCTATTTCTTATTGAGCTGGTTCTGATAGATTGTACTTTTAAAGAAATGTTTCCTTTTATCTACATTCTGTAAATTGTGAGGTTATTGTTATTTTGATGTGTGTTTGAATGCTTCTTTTCTGCTGTGCTGTATTATCTTCAGTAACATATAATAAGAAAACAGTAATTTGTGGAGTGTTTTCATTTTTCTGTTTTTTGGTTTTGCTTGTCTTAAGGTATTCTTTGGTTTTAGGAAATGTTTTCAAGTATGACCTAAGATTCTGTAATTTTATGTGAAGCATAAAAGTACAAGCATATAAGTACTCATCACATAATTGGAAACATTTTTACATTATTGTTTTACTTTCTTAGAATTTGAATTGTAATTTCTTGCAAATACTATTTCCATTTGAGTGCTAAAATAGTGTTTTGCATTATCTCAACTATGTGCACATAACCTAAATAAAATTTAAACACTAAATTTCTTTTTATTGAATTATTTTCTGACTTTTAAAAGCAGCATGTCTTGAAACTGATTAGTACATTAATACTTTTACTGTTTTTTTAAATTTAATGCAAATTGAAGCTACTTAATTTATGTCAGATAGCTTATTGCCAGCATGGGAGCTGCCAATACTGTCTTACAGCTTACAACATTCCAAAGTAGAACATTCTATTCATTGGCATGAGCTGGCACAGCAGTATTATTCTAATTCATTTGGGTAAGTGAATTCAAGCTTCGGAAGTTCATGTGCTGTCTGAGTTTTTAGAAATCTTTAGTGATAAAATCTGGGTTTAGAATTTCAGCATCTTAATTTCTGTTGTCTTTATGCAGATTTTTAATTTTGATATTTTTTCCAATGGAAAAAAATCTATGCACTATCTTTAAAAGCCTGTTTTGTTTGCTATCCATTTAGAGATATGGTGTCATTTAAAGCTATTCTATCACAGGATTACTGATTATTTGTTTCTGCAAGTCCATGATCTATATGTATCTTAAACACTGGAGAATTAATTTTCCTAACCAAAGGTTTTTGGAATAGGTTGTCTTCTTAAATATATTTCTTATTTTAGAATGTATTTTATGAAAACCAAGAGAATGAGAATGTATCATGTGCCTACCTATCAGTGCCTAAAAATGTGGTTGTACTATTTAGTGTATATCACATTTAATATTAGTGGTATTTTCTAAGGCTGCAAAGGATGTTTGTCCCAGTGTTCAAACAGAAAACTATGCTGATGCCATGTACTGGAATATTAAAACATTAAAGTGGTGTATGTGTAAAGTGAAAATGTAAGGAGAGAGTAAAATTCTAAAAGCATTAATATTTTGGGTAGTGAATCTAATGGGTGAACTTTTCACCTTTCTACTTTCCTTTTAGTGTGTTCTAGATTATTTTATAGATGGTATGGCAATGTGGGCACTGCCTAGAGTGTGTACTTCTTCTTACCTTCCTTTCATCAATGATTCCCACGAAGTTGTGAATTCAGCATCATTTGATAATGGGTCAACTCTGACTCCTAGTGATTATACTGAGGATTTAGTCAGTCTATTTGTTCTAGTGAGTATGATTTTTAAGCCCTTTAAAGTAATGTAAATGACTTTCTGAAGTTTTTTTTTTTAATATAAAAAGTTACTTAGTAAAGTACTTTCTGCTGTTTTTGAGGAGTTTTTAAAAATAGCCAGTAACTTTTTGAAATTTTTTGCTGTGTAATACCTTCCTTTACTGCTTTTACTTGGACATTTGTTTCCTTTGTGGCTATTCCTTTCATATTGAATTTGAAGTCTGCTTCCAACTTCTGCAAAATGTTTAAGATACTTTTGTCCAAGTATTTTGAGAGCTCTTATGTGTAGGCTCCAGCCTCAGCCCTTACTGAGGACTCGTACTTTTATTTCCCTGCTGAGACCTTACATGTTGGTTTGGGGGCTCTCCTGCTTCGCAGATAACTGTTTTGCTGCTGTTGTTTCCCTGTGTTGCTGCTGGTGTAGATGCTATTTATCGTGCAGGTGTTAAAATTCTTGGTGGGCTCTTATAGTGTTTACCTAATTTTGTGGAAAGTATTCTGTTTGTGGATTTAACTTTTTTCTTAACCAAGTTAAATTTATTCAATTTTAGCTTGTAGGCATGTCCAACCTTTTTGATACTAAGAGAATATGTCATCTACAGAGTTCATGCTTGAGAACCAAACGCTTGAGACATACACACGCACACACACACATACACGAATTGCAAAGAAAAAATTTCATGTTTTAAGTTTTATGGTTTTTCTCTTGAGCTTTATTCTTAGTTGTTCTTGACAACTAAGTATGAGGTCCATGAGTTGGACACACCTGGAAGGGTTATTCTTTTGGAGTTAGGTATACCTAGACATTCATTTTTCAAAGTTTTGTGATTATAACTGCTGACTACTTCTATTTGTTATAAATCTTTGCTTTATAAAATAAAAAGCTGGCAATAGTTTTTTGTAGGAATGACTTTTACAATATGAACATAATGTGTACTAAAGATTTTAACCTAACCTTGAAATCAAAATGTTACTGTTTATAATATAAACAAGCTCCCTGAGCCAGGTGCTCCACTTGTGACCTGGGCACCTGACCTTGATCTCTCAGGAACCCACTTTGCCTTCCACCCAAGATACTAAATGAATGTGGATATGCATCATTAACATATCAAAGTGATGAAAGCAGTGTGCTTATCTCATTGGAAACCATGAAAGAAATGGAGAAGTGTGTTTATAATTGCGCATGAGGCAGTCTAGGCCTAGGGATCAAAGGGCAAGATTTTCTGTTAAGGTGAGAGTGGGTCTTGATTTCCACTTCTCCATCTCATGCTGGAGATGCTGTTTCAATAAAGAATGAGTGAAGCCTCGTTTGAGAGCACAGTTCCAAGAGACATCTGAAGGAATGAATGCTTGGAAGTTTGGGTCCACTCTTGGCCTTAAAACTAATGCTGAATCAGGTTGTGACTTACAGTCATTAAGGTGTGTCTGTCTTGGCAATTCTACTGGTTTGTGAAACCCAGTAGATTATTCGCTAAAGACAACAAACAATAAATGGCAGCTCCTCTATGTGTACTTGTGTTGTGTGAATCCCACAGATGTCAGAGGAAGGCATTTAATTCCCTAGACTTGGAGTTATAGATGGCTGTTAGCCATAGTGTGGGTGTTGGGAACTAAACCCAGATCCTCTGCAAGAGCAGCCAGTGCTCTTAACTGCTAAACCGTCTTTCCAGCTCCTGTTTTTGGTTTTTTGAGACAGAGTCTCACTTTTCATCCTTGGCTGGCCTGGAACTTGCTATGTAGACCAGGATGGCCTTAAACTCATAGTGATCTGCCTGCCTCTGTCTCCTGAGTGTTGGGATCAAAGGCATGTGCTACCACGCCTGGTAAAATACAACTTTTACAGAATCCAGATTGTAGTTTAGTTATAGTTAATTTCTGATTGTGATGCCACCCATATTTAAACTTTTTTGCATACGAGAAACTGAAAATGTCTTTGAGGGTACTTGGTAGTGTGAACTAAAAAAACTTACAAGGTATGTGTCTTAATTTCCTCTTATTCCTGTAACAGCTATAACAAAGATCCACAGAATTAGTGGCTTAAAACAAAATAAATTTTTATCTTAGGGTTCTGTGTGTGTGTGTGTGTGTGTGTGTGTGTGTGTGCGCGCGCGCGTGCGCACATTTAGAATTCTGAATTAGCCTGGTGTGGTGGCACATGCCTTTAATCCCAACACTCAGGGGGCAGAGGCAGGTGGATCTCTGTGAGTTCAAGCCTGGTCTACATAGTGAGTTCCAGGACAGCTGGGGCTACAGGAAGACCCTATCTCAGAAAGACGCCCCCCCCAAAAAAAAATCTGAAGTAGCGCTTTTTTTTTTCATAAAGTCTAAGAGAGAAATCTATTTTCTTGCCTATTTGTGTTTCTCAGCCACTACCCAGTAATCAAACAAAAGGATCTATTTCTTCCAAAGGGGTAATTATTTAACATCTTACAGTCTTTTCATTTATTCAGGCTTTTGACTTTCTTTTTCATTGTAGTTAATTATTTCATCTAACCAATAGTAGAGCAGAATAGACATCCAAAATGTAAAAGACATTCAAGATATGTGTGTGTATATGTGTACGCCAGAGCTCAGCCTTGGATGTCTTCCTCAGTTGAACTCCACTATTTTTTTTAATGAGTTAGGGTCTTTCACTGAGCTAGGGTGCTTACTGAATGACTAGGCTGACCAGCTAGTGAGCTTAGGGATCTGTCTGTCCCTGCTCCCCAGTGCTGGGGTTTTAAATGTGTGTCACTGTGTCTAACTTTTTTGTGCGTTCTGGCACCAAAATTCAGGTTCTGAAGCTTTCTTAGCAAGCACTTTACTGGCTAAACCATCTCCCCTACCACTTACAAGGATTTATTAAAAGTTTTTGGTTGGTGCTTTACATCAGTGATTTCTTCTTTTTTGTTAGTTTTTCTAGGTTGAAAAACTAGGGAAGAGATCCAGAAATCTAGAGTAGTTCACTGTCTTAAGAGAAATGGGAAGCCTTTTGATTTCTAAATAAAAACTTCCTTGGGAGTGGAGTGACTCCAACTTTGTCATAAGCAAAGGGGAAATAGTTTTGTTACTTGTTTCTATACATAAAATAAGCAGTTTGTTGCTAGTGTATAGCTATTGTGATAATTTTTAGAATCTAGTAATTTTAATTATGACAGTGCTCCAGAGGATAGCAGAAGAAAAAAATTGGGTTACAGTGATGGTTAATCCTAGATTGTCAGCTACATGGAATTTAGAATCACCCAGAAAACACCTTTGGATTTGTCAATGAGGATGTTTCTAGAAATGTTCAGCTGTGAAGGGATGCTCTATTCTGAATGTGGACAGCACCATTCCATTTGTGTGCTGGGTTGCTGGAATGAATAAAAGGAGAAAGAAACAGCAGTATCAGTTGCTCTCTCCTCACTTCCAGATTGTGAAGTAATATGACTAGCTGACTCATGCTTCTGCCACTGTGTCTTTGCTGCAATGATGGACTGTATTCTCTCAAAGTGTAAACTCTTCCTAAATCACTAGGTATTTGGCCACAGCAATAAGAAAAGTAATTAATAAAAAATGGTACCAAGAAGTGGAGCTATTGCTTTAATAAAACTGAATGATCATAGACGTTTGAAACTGGTTTGTAGGAGGAATGTGGAAGAGTTTGGAGTTTGGGCTAGTGATGCCTTAGAATGCCGAAGCAGCACTTAATGGGCCATTCTGGGAGAGTGTGGATAACCAAAATGCTAAGAGAACTGTGGATAATGACAGCCATTTTGGAGAGGAGCAAAGACTTCATCTGGAATAGGGACAGAGACTGTTTGTGTTATATTCTGGCGAAGAATTTAGCTACATTTTGCTGGCATCCTGAGTGCTTGAGTGAGGCTGGATTTCTAGAGTACTAGAGTCAAATAAATACTTGGTGGAAGAAATTTCAAGAGAAATCTCCCATCCCACACATGACTGCTGTTTTAGTTCTCATGCTCTGGAGAGAGAAGCATTCATATAAGGGTCTAGGTTGAGAAAAGCAGTCAGTTTATTTTTAGCAAGTGAGAAATGAAAGTCAAAGTATATCCTCCAGCATGAGAGCAGATGGAGCTGAGCAGCAATGTCACAAGGCCTGCCTTTAGTATCTGTACTGGTAAGAGGTCCTGGTCTACCAGTTCTTCTCCCCTTGCTTAACCCTGGTCTACCAGTTCTTCTCTCCTTGCCTAACCTTGAATTATTTCAAGGTGGTATTTTTCCTAGAATATGCAGAGGCTTTCTTAGAAGTTCTCTGTCCTAACTATAATAGTTCACCCCTTGTCAGCTTTGAAACACACATATGTTGTTTTAAGCCATACTCTTTTTATTTCTTGTCTCCAAAATCTCATGTCTATATCATAATATAAATATTCAACTAAATGTAAAATAAAAATATAGATTTACATAAATATAAAATTAAAAACTCCCAATATTTTAAAAGTCTTAAGATCTCCTTAGAAATCCAAAGTCTCTTACATGTGGGCTCTTATAAAATCCAAAATAAGTTACATGCTTTCCTATTCCCAAGAGGGAAGAACCAAGGCACAGTTACAATCAAATCAAATCCAACCCAAAATCCAACAGTGTAGAAAGTTCAGTGTCTGACACTGATCGATTTTCTGACTCTCATCCACAACACACACACCTTTTCTCATAGGCTAAGTTGACTCCACTCCATATATGCTGTTGTCAGTGGTGGTCATACCATGGTCCTGGTGTCTCCAATATGCCGGGGTCTCCACCACAACTGGGACTGCACTACCCCCAGTGCTTCTTTTGACCTCAGACAGTACCAATCCTCAGCTCTTCTCATGCCTTCAAAACTAGCAGCATGTGGCTGCCAACTTTAGATGCAGCCCTGGGCTCCCAGACCACAGCTTCTGTGTGCCAACCCTAAGGAAATATTTCCCAGAAGATTTTGCCTTAATGATGTTGGTCTCTTGTTAACCACAGATGTTTATCTTTAGCCCCAGCCAAGCAGCATCTCCTGTCCCAGTAAAGCAAAGTTTTCACTTCAGTGGTGCTGGTCCGTTGTTAATCATATCTGATTCTTCTGCCCCAACTGACCAGAGACTGTAAGTTCTTTATTCAAAATATCATACAGACAGCCCTGAGAGAGACTTTGTTTCATTTTGAAACTTCACAATCTAGGTTTCCATTGTGTACAGTTCTTTCAGCATTCTTATCTTCCCAGCTCTAACAAAAGAGCTAATTAAGCTCTAAGCACTCAGTGGCTTATTTAGCACAAAGCTCCCAAATCCTCTACCTTCCCCTCACAAAACAGTTCAGGGCATAAAAACAACATGCTCAGTTTCATCACAGCAGTACCCTACTCATGGTACCAATTTCTGTCCCAGTTTGCTTTTTGTTGCTGTGATAAACACCATGACCAAAAGCATCTTGGGGAGAAAAGGTTTATTTGACTTACAACTCACAGTCTATCATCAAGAGATCAAAAACTAACCTGGTTGACATAATGAATTCTAGAAGGCTAGAGAGACCCTGTCAAAACTGAACAAAAAACGACAAAAAATTTTCTCTTTAAAAGTATTCCTGCCAATCCTTGTTTTCCTAAGAGAAAGTTTTTAAATGTTGAGGAATCTCAAGAATTCAGCAATACACTTTTCAAATGAAATTTTATCATAATATTGAATTTTAATTAGGAAAATATGAGCAATTACATGTTATGAATGAAAATCTAGGTTTTCTAAAAGTCAGTTTTGTTAGGTTTACTCCAAGAAACAAGCTCTGACTATTTGTCATTTCTCCACTAGATGGGGCTGTATGCTAATGGTTATTACTCTAATAAACAAGGCTATGTATCTCAGATAATAAGACTAAAGTAAACTAATGTTTTAATGCAACTAAGTAATTGATTTACTTGCTTATAATGGTGTAATTATGACATTATATAATATAACTAAATTGCAATAAGTAAATGCAAATGCAATTATAAACATACCTCCTGTGTAAACTAAGTATTTTGGAATACTTAGTGAAGGTGAACTGCTAAACCGACAAGACCAGACTGTCAGAGGATGCAGGGAAGAAGGCTATGAACAGAACCAGAAGGCCTTTAGACTTGGCCATGGATCAGAAAGTGCTTGAAATTCTGTAAGCTTTGTAGCAAGAGTGGTTAACTTAGATAAACTTTATTAGATATTTAGATCGAAGAAAATCTGTCTTTACAGAGGTTCCAGAGGTATAATCCTTGTAAATTACCCAATTTCAGTCTTGATTTTTGAATAAATGTAGTGATTTTCATCATTCTGTCATCCAGATTGTATGACTTGTTCCTTTTTTTTTTTTTTAAACCAAAAGCTTACATGTAGGTCCTAAATTCTCTTGCCTTTTTCAGATCTAACTAGCAGGAGATATTTTTAGCTTAGTATTGAGTTCCTCTCCAGTAGAACTTTCTCCATCCTCACTATAGTTCTGTGAAAGAATTTTTATATTTTAAAAAGGTAAATTATCTTCCTCATGTTTTTATGGAAAGAATACTGCATTGGGAGTCAGAAGGTCTAGGTTTTATTTCTAGAATCTAGGACTTAGAACAATAAATATTTGCCCAATGATTAAATGAGTGAATGGCTTCCTTATTGGTGAGATTCTAAACTGGTCAACTGACTTCTCTCAGAGTCTTCTTTATAAAATGAGATTTTATTAATTCAACACATATCTCTTAAGCATTATGAGTCATGCACACCAATATGAGATATTGGCCTTGTTCAAGGGTAATTGGGCTAATTAATCCAGAAGGATAGATAAGTAGATAATTAACATGTACCATGACAAGTATTCTAATTTAGTTGTGTGTAGATAGCATTGGTCAGAAACTAGCTTCTTTGAGCCTGCAAATCGTAGTCAAAATGTATTTATTTGGGACTGGAGAGATGGCTCAGCAGTTAAGAGCAATGTCTGCTCTTGCAGAGGACCTGTGTTCAATTGCCAGTATCCAAATGGTGACTCACAACTGTCCGTAACTCTCCAGGTCCAGGGGATCTGTCACCCACTTCTGGCTTCTGTGGGCATTGCATACATTGATACACTTACATACATGCAAGAAAATACTCATGCACATAAAATAAAAATAAAGAAGGGGGCTGGAGAGGTGGCTCAATGGTTAAGAGCATTGACTCCTCTTGCAGAGGACCTAGCTTCGGTTTCCAACTCTCACATGGCAGCTAACAACCATCCATAACTCCAGTTCAAGGGGAATCTGACACCTTCTTCTTACCTCCTCGGGCAATGTATGACACAAGTGCCCTTACACACATGTAGACAATATACTCATACACATAAAAAAAATAAAAATAAAAGCTGGGTGTTGTGGTACACACCTTTAATCCCAGCACTTGGGAGGCAGAGGCATACGGATCTCTGTGAGTTCAAAGCCAGTCCTGTCTACATAGCCAGTTCCAGGCCAGCTGGGGCTACAGGGATATCCTATCTCAAAAAGACCAAAATAAAATAAAACAAATAATAAAAAAAAATGAAGAAAAAAATTTAAATGGTATTTATTGTCTCGGTGTGTGTGACTTTGTTCCTAAAGTTATAAAGAAACAGATTACTTATTTCTTTCCTTGCTTGAAAAAAATTATTAATAGTTTAAAGGATTTTTATTTTATTTGTGTGTGTTTGTATGTCTGTGTGTCTGTGTATGTTCAAGTGTCTGTAAAGGCCAGAGGCATCAGAGCTGCTGGAGCTGGATTTACAAGTGGCTATGTACTGCCTTATTTTGGTGCTGGGAACCAAATTCAGGTTCCCTTGTAAGAGCAGTATATACTCTTATCCACTGCGCTGTCGTTCCAGCCCTCATTTTTTGAATTTTAAATGAGTGAAATTGCATGTAGTAGATATTGTTAAAGAATGTCTTAAAATTTCTACTTAAAGGGTGTCATATAGAAACCCTAGTTATATACATGTTTCTAATTCTTCAAAGGACCAGGATCAAAGGTTATGATCCTCAGTGACTTTTCTATCCATTCCGTCTGATGCTGAATCCTTAAGTATTTGCCCACATTTAATTTGAACAGAAGTGACACTTTGTAATCTAGTTCCAATCTATGATGAAGCTAAATATTTCCTTTTATATTTCTCAAAAGTTGTGTTATTTTCTGCAAGGGGATTTGTTTTGTTATAAGGACAAAGATCTTTAGTGTAAATTTTGAAAAGAAATATAAATAGCCAATAGTTTTTATTTATTCTTCTCTCAAGGGAATAATGTTCAATGTCTTATCCTTCCTAGATATTTTGGCTATTGTTTAAGATACTTATTATCAGATTATTACATTATTATTGCATAGGTTATTCTAAAGAAGTGCATATGGAATGTTATTAAATATTTTACTTCTGTGTACAAAGCTCCTCTATCCTTTGGTTTTCTGTTTTAATAGCAGTGTAATAAATACATTATTTCTTTTAAACTATTAAATCTAATATAGGATGCATACAGGTTTGTCACAGTATGTTACTACATTTCCTATATTACTGTTTACTCTTTGTAATTATTTTCTAAATGATATTTTGGATCTGGTCTTCTTTTTGGTCTTTTTGAGACTGGGTCTCCCTGTCGCCCCAGGTGGCTTAGAATTCGGTATGTAGACCAGGCTGACCTTGATATTACAGAGATCTGCTTGCCTCTGTCTCTCTTGTGCTAGGGATTAAAGAAGCTGCATCTATGTTTTAATTTTATTTATTACTTTATTTTATGTGTATGAGTGTATTTCCTGCATGTGTGTAAGGGCACCTGTGTCATGCACTGCTCTTGTAGGTTGAAAAAGAGGGGATCAGATCCCCTGGATCTGGAGTTACAGATGGTTGCTGTCATGTGGGTGCTGGGCATCTAATCTAGGTGCTCTGTAAAAGCAGCCAGTGTTCTTAATGACTGAACCATCTCTCTAGCCCCTGCATCTATGTTTTTAATGATAACAATTCAATTTTTATGTATTATTTATATACCTCTAATTCACATTTCATATACTTTTATAGGCAGTCATCATGAAAATTTTGTTGTCCTTATAAAAATTTTGCTTTGCTTTTATTATTATTACTATTTTATTTTATGTGTGTGAGTGTAGTGCCTGCATGTAAATAAGTGGGTGCATCCATCTCACGCAGTGCTCGCAAAGGTCAGAAGAGGGCATCGGATGCCCTGGAATTGGAATTATGGATGGCTGTTAGCTGCCATGTGGGTGTTGGGAATCGAACCTGGGTCCTCTGCAAGAGCAGCCAGTGCTCTTAACTGCTGAACCATCTCTTCAGGCCTTCTTTTGCTTTCTAACCTAGAAATTTTTAGGTAAGGGACTGGAGAGATGGCTGAGTGGTTAAGAATATATGCTGCTCTTGAAGAAACCCAGAGTTTGGTTCTCAGCACCCATGATCTGCAAGTCACAGCTGCCTGTAATTCCTGCCCCAGAGAATCTTCTTTTGGTCTCCACGGACACTGCATTCACATGCACAAACCAACATGCAGACACAATTATGTACACATAATTTTAAATAAAAATAACATCTTTAAAAAAGAAAATTTTAGATAGGACATAGTTTCAAGTAAGATTGGAATAATAATGCTTGATATATACTTCTTTCTGGGAACAGTTTTCCACTTCTCAATTTCTTGGAAGGGCATGTAATTATTCAGGTTTTCTGCATCTGTTGATTCAATTTCATTATGTTAATTTTCCTTTGGGATTTAGTATTGTATGTAAAAATTTAAATCCATTACCATAAATATGTTACATTTTTAACATCCTTCATATTGATTTATTTGTGAATATTCTTTTTGACCATTTTCTTTTAAAACTTTCTCTAAAATTTATTTTTATATTTTGTGGATGAATGTTTTGTGCAATGTGTGTAAGTGGACCTGTGAGTGCAATGCCCAAGGAGGCCAGAAGAGAGCATCATCCCCTGGAACTGGGGTTATAGATAGTTGTGAACTTGCCATGTGGATGCTGGAAACTGAGTCTGACTCTTCTCCAGTTCTTAATTACTGAGCCATGTCTCCAACCTTTTTATTATTTTCTTTACCTCAGTGTATCAGTGTCTTAAATAATAAATTTTTTGCTTTTTTTTTAACCCTGTCTATCATATATTTATTTCTTATTTACTTGACATCTGCTCTCAATCTATACTAATTTGAGTTTATTTGGTTTTGTTATTTCTTAAATTTTTTTATTTGTTTTTTTATTTTTTTATGTGTTCTTAACCCCTAAGTCATCTCTCTAGCCCATATATATATATATCTACATATATATATATTTGTGATATAATTAACACCATAATATTTCATTAAAAATGTTAATTACCCAGTTATTTATTTCTTCATTAACTTATTTTCACTAGTGACTATTATAATGGTTTATAGCAGGAAATACACTTTGCTTGTACACAGTACCTGATAAGTTTATGTACTTTTTCATAGTATACAATAATAATGAAGATATATTAGGAATACCTGAAATATTTTGAGTAGAAACTGCAGCAGTCCAGTGCCACATTATGGCTATGTCTGAACAGTCTGACTGTTTGGAGGCCCAGTCTGTTCTGAGAACTTGTTCCAGTCAATTTCTTCCAGAAGTTTACTCTCAAATAAACATGTGGTTAAAGAGGAACTTGTCCTATCAGATAATTTTTCACCTTCTGATCCCTACTGACCCAGAACAGCACACACAGACAGATGTTTTCAGTTTAATCCTACCTGTTGTTTGCAACAAAAGTGGGATACTTCATTTCCTTCAACAATATTTTCTGTTTTTAGCACTTCATATTTTCACAGTATACACAGACATACATTTTTCTGGGTCAGTGGCAAGGAAGGGTCATGAGGGAGTAAAGGTTTATATTTAGATTGCAAGAGGAGTACACGGCTTACTAAACTTACATGGTAAATAAACTGAGATAGTGTCCCAGAAAATGCATCCCCTCCAAAAAAATGTAAAAGAAGTTACTTGTAAATTAAAGTTATCATTCAGCTGATAGGTTATTTAGATAAGGGTTTATAAAGAGTGTTGGTTAAGATGAGGACTGCCTTTTACATTCTTTAGGCAGGAAGAATCAAGTTATATATCAATTCAGTTATTTTCTTCATTATCTGTTACCTACTTTTCTTTATGTCTTTTTGCTACATATGTCTTACTCATCATTGTATAATTGTCTTACAGTATTTTCTGCAATATTTTCTGTAAAGGGGGAAATATGCTAATATCCCAATGATCACAAGTGTTTCAGTCAGCCAGTGGGAAGTGGAATTTCCTTTTCACTGTGTAAACTACAACTATTACTATGTATATTCACAAGTTTTAAATATATCCCTCACTTTTCTACTATTCCTTTTTCTCCACTGTGAACAGATATTTGTACCATTTTATATGTGCTGATGGAGGCATTTACTTGAATGTGCAAGTTTTATGGGGCTAAATTTGCTTTTTGTCTGTGTTCTTGAAAATCATATCATTTGAGGCCTTTAAATTACCCTCTGAAATATTTAATTCTAGAAAGCAAATGAATTAATTTCCATTTAATTTTGTTATTAAACCTACGTCCTGTTGTTACACCATAGTGCTTTGGCATAAAGATTAAAATTTCATTGCTCGTGTAAAATTGCTAAATTACCCTGTAGGTAAAGATTCAGTAGTTCTTCCTGAATGGGAGGGGTAAGCTTTCTCCATGTAACAGCTTTATATGTTGTTTCATCAGTTTAGTGGGACCTCTTTTTTTATTCATGATTTCATCTTTCTTTTTAAAAAAAAATTGTATTTATCATTTTATGTGTATGAGTGTATTTCCTGCATGTGTGTAAGTGCAGTACCCACAGAGGTCAGAAGAGGGTGTCGAATCCCCTGGAACTGGAGTTGTAGGCTGTTGGTAGCCATAGTGTGGGTGCTGGGAATTGAATTTAGGTCCTCTGCCAGAGCAGCCAGGGCTCTTAGCCACTCATTCATCTGTCAGCCCCAGTTTCATCTTTCTAAACTGCTAATCTTCACTGGATTTTGGGAAGAGAATACCTTCTAGTGCTCAGTTTGGGGTAAAAATATGTTTTAGTATGATGAAATATTTCAAAACACTATTTGGATTTGGTTCAGTATCCCAGTCTATTGCAAAGGTTCCTCATGTATGATTAAGGGGCTGGTGTGGATATAATCACTCCAGATGTTGGTTTTGGTTACTGAGGGCATGAGTCTAATTGAAGTTTACATCCCAGTGTAGAGTATAGCCTGTTATGTGTATTTCACTTTCAAATAACATTTAGTTTGTGCATTCCTTTTCTAAATTCCAAAAGTGAATCTCTGAATTATATGTGGCTACTATAGTTTGTTGTGTCACTCTTGGAGACCACCCTCGTCCATGAATGCTGACCACGATAGTGTTCTCCTTTGCTTTCATGTCTCATATAGCCTAGAAAACAGAGTACTCCTTTTGAATTGCAAGTAAGCTGCACAAGGTTTTTTTTTTTTCCTATCTCTCATACTCTAGTAGTTTTCTTAGGGAGAAAAGTGATCTTCATTTAGCAGTAACACAGTACACTAGTTGTCTGCTGTTACACTTGATTCAAAGATAGTCTTTGTTAAACATTATAGTTAACCAGAATAAAACATAACTAATGAGAATGTGCTTAAATGGTGATCTGATTTACAGTAATTAAGTGCATTATTAATGTGATGCCTGACATCTTTCCTCTAAATCACCTAGATTGAATCATCAAGTGTTTTTCATAGGTCAGCACTGGTTCAATTTTCATACTCAAAAACATTGCATAATTGTTTTCTGATCTAAGTAGTTCTTTTGGGAAGGTAATGGCATTCTTCCTTACAGTATAGCCTGTTTCATTATTCTCACATTATTCTGCTATTTCTTTTTGTTTTCATTATTATTTAGTTTACCCTGTAAGTTTTCCCCCTCCCTGTCCCTACCATGGGATGCTTTGAGTTGGCTGCACTGCATATCTATGGTGGGCAGTTCAGCATTCTTGTTGGCACCTCTATTTTTGTTTATTCCTAGGAAAACTTTACAAGATGTGACAGATAAATAATTACAATAATTACAGTGGATGCACCTGAATTCTAAGCACTCAGTAGGTAGAGGCAGGAAGAGTGTGAGTTTGAGGCCACCTAGGCTTTGTAACTAGACCCATTCTCAAAGTACCAAGTCCAAACAAAACAATTGTGAGACTAGACTTGGGGATGATATAATACCTCAGGTTTGCTTTCATGGGATGAAGTTGTAAGCACTTCATCTTCCTCAGGAAATTCCCAAAAATTGAGTGGTAAGTGCCCACATGCAGGAACGTCTCCCTCTGCTGGTGGTATTATCCAACAGGGTCTGGCAAGACGAACGATTTGTAAGGATGGAAAGGTAGGAAGTTGTAAATTGTGTCACTTCCAGCTCATCATCGCCACCTCTACTTCCTAGAAGATTTCAAGGAAAGGCCCTTCTTTTTTTGTCTCATATTTAAACTTAAAGTACAGTAACAAAATCTAGCTAGTCCTTAATGTCCTTATTTTCCATTATTTTGAGTAACAGATGTTTTAATTGTCTATGCCAATTTTCAGTGAGATATGCCTGAGGGGAATAAAGAATGTGTTGCATAATACTTAGTAATATTTTACTTTTTTGCTCATATTTATACAGAAATAGTCAGAGGAAGCATATATAGTTAGATCAAATAAATAGATTATATGTTCCAAACTTTGAATTCTTGGTAGTTCCTTTTGTGTAGGAATGACTTTTATATGTGGATATAATCAGGACTACTCACTTTTAATTAACCCCAGCAAAACCATGTGCTCTTATGTTTTGTGACCTGGGCACCTGATCTCACTTCCTTGGCAATTTCAATTTGGTGCCTTACCCAAAAAGATAATGAATATGGGTATGCCTGAGAATTAACATATCAATGTGATGAAAGAAGGTGCATCCATCTTCTTTGCACAGAGTGAAGACTGGGAAGGATGTATGATCTTGGGTGAATGAGATATTCTAGAACTAGGGATGAAAAAACAGGATGATCTGTTAAGATAAGAATGGAGCCAAACTTGTGCTTCCCCAATTGAAGCCAGAGAAACAATTCTGAATAAAACTATGGGTGGGTCCTGATAGGAGGACAGTTCCAAGGACAGTTTCATCAGCACGGTTTCAAGAGACAGATGGTTCCAGGAGACATCTGGGGGAATGTGAGTTCAGGCTCACTCTTAAAAACTAAATGAAAGACTTAAGCTTTTTATTCAGGTAATTATAATTTTGGCATAGTAACACTGCAGTTTTGTTAAAATATAGTTAAAGCCTAATGAAGAGTAAGGGTCCATTCTCACTTTTTAGTGCCTTTCATATTGTTAGAGGTCTGATATGGTCCACTTGTTGAGGTTTTCATTTTTAATGTGGTCTTCAGTTTAAAGAATGCACCTGTCAAAGCTATTAGGTGTGACCGTGTTGCTGGTAACAGCAAAAGTGATCCATCAATGGAGGCTGATGGCTCTACTATTCAGGTGATTATCTGAACCATCCAGGACAAATTAGTGCTGACTTTGCCCGTGTTGAATTGTTGTACAGCTCACTTAGATTGCAAGTTTGCTGAGCTGAAAGAAAAAACTGCTTGCCACTCTGGTAAGAAGCTGGAAGGTGGATTCAAACTCTTGGAATCTGGTGATGTTGCCATCCATAAGCTTTCAGGCAAGCCTGTGTGTGTGGAGTTTCTCTGATTATTCCCCACCAGGTCTTTTTGCTGTTCCTAATATGAGGCGGAGTGGCTGTGGGTATTGTCAAGTGTAGGACAAAAAGACTGCTGAAGCTGGCAAGGTCATCGTGTCTTCCCAGAAAGCTCAGAAGGCTAAATGGATATTATTCCTAACACCTGCCACCCTAGGCTTGTTTAATCAGTGGTGGCAAAATGGTCCCAGAACTGTTTGTGTCAACTCTATGTAAGTTTAATAGTAAAAGATTGGTTAAAGAAAATGCATAGTAAAACCTTGAGAGTGAAAGAAAAATGTTTTATGAACAATTTGTGTGTGTATGTTCCTGTGCATGCATGTGTGTGTGAGAGAGAGCGTAAAGTTATTAGCCTTTTAAATCTATTTTTCAATGGAAACAACTTGACTGAAGGTCTGTCACAGAATTTTGAAATCAATTAAGACAAAGTTTAATGAGAAAATACATATTTTCTTTGTAATTGGCATATTATAATTTTATATATTTGTGGGATGTGGTTTAATATATTTTTTAATACATGTAGTGAATGTAGTGATAAGATCAGACTAATTGCTATATGTATCAACAAAGACATTTATCATTCTTTTTTTGTTAGGAACATTTCAAATCTCCTGTATTATTTATTTTGTAATATTAATTATTATCATCCATTGTTATTTTACTGTTCTATAGAGAATTGGAAAGTAGTCTTAATATCCAGATGTACCCCTGTGCCTGTTGGTAACTGTCTCTCTGTTGGTAACTGTCTCTCTATCCCTTTGCCTCATATTCTTCCTAGACTCTGGTAAACAGCCTTGCACAGTAATTCTGTGAAACCAACATGTTAGCTTCTACATACGAGTAAAAACACGCCTGACTTATTTCACTTACTATAATGCCCTTCAGTTCGGCCCATGTTGTTCCAAATGATGGAATTTCGGGTTTTATGGTTGAATAATTTTATTGTATGTTCACAGTATTATGTGTATGACCTACCTGTCCATTTATATCTGTATCAATTGATCAATCAATTGATATTTATCACAGTTTTCTTTATCCACTCCACTCATCCAGTGGAAAACACGATTGTTTCCATGCCTTGGCTATGATGAATAGGATTGCAACAAGTGTGGGAGCACAGATGTTTCATTAGCATACTGATTTTATTGGTTTTGGATATATATTAGATAGGAGAGTTCCTGTGACATAAATAATTCTGTTATTAGTTTCCTCAAATACTTACCTCCACTGTGTTCTGTAATGACTGTACTAACTTAACATTCTCAACTACAGTGTATAAAAGTTCCCTTCCTTTGTATTCTCTTCAACATCTATAATGTTTGTCTTATTAATAGTAGCATTATGGCTGACATAAGGTGATATAGTGGTTTTTATTTGCATTCCTTGATGAAAAGTGATGGTTTGATGTCTGCATGGGACAGAAAATGTTGTGTGTTTGGTTTTCTTCCTTGTAAGATCACAGTATATCTCTTCTGCAGTCCAGTTCTGTTTCAAACATTTTGGTGTAACAGCTGTTGTGTTTAATTTATTTGAATCTTTGTTTTGGAGGGAAATATGCTGAGTGCCATTCATCACCTGTCTCTTCTTCACTTGCTGAATTCTTTAAGATTTATTTTATTTTTTTATTTTTATTTTTTTGTGTATGAGTGTATTGTCTGCTTGTATGTAAGTGCACCCATGTTGTGCAATGCCTCTAGAGGACAGAAGAGGGTTCAGATCCCCTGGAACTGGAGTTGCAGATGGTTTTTGGTCACCATGAGGGCACTGGGATTTGAACCCCGGGTCTTCTGCAAAAGCAGCCAGTGCTCTTAACCACTAAGTCATCTTCCTACCCCCCCAGATTTATTTTATTTTAAATTATGTGTATATGTGTGTCTGTATGTTGGTATGTACGTGTGTGATTGTAGGTGCCTACAGATTCCAGGAGAGAGTGTTAGATCCCTAGCAGCGAGAGTTATAAGCAGTTGTGAGCCACTCAGCATGGGTACTGGCAATCCATTTTGGATCCTCTGAAAGAGCAGTATGTGCTCTTAACTGCTAAGCCATCTTGTCAGCTTTACTTGCTGAATTCTTAAAGCTGTGGTTCCTAAAGTTTTTCATAATGTCTTATTTTGTTGTTGTTGCTTCCAATCTACCTTACTCTTTGGTTCCTTAATGTTTTTTGTGTGGAAATTTTTTGTTTGTTTTAAATACTTGTATGTGATCTTACATGCTGGGAAAAGTATGTGTGGAAGCCAGAGGACAGCTTTGAGTGTCGTCCTCAGTAATACTATCTACTTCTTTTGAGACAGGGTCTTTTACTGGCCTAAAGATTGTCAGTTAGTCTAGACTAGGTAGCCAGGGGCCCCCAGGGAATCACTTGTTTCCATCTCCCTGGATCTGAGATTAATCACAGTCCAGCAGTTTATGTTGGTTCTAGGGACTACAAGTATGTTACCAACTGAACTATCTCCATAGCACCAGTACTTGCTTTCCAGTACAGGAGCAACAGAAATCAGATGTAAAGATGTGAAATCATTGAAGGGTAGTTCATACAGTGTTCAATAGATGTCACTGTTTCCATGAAAATTTAAACTATGACTGCCTTTGTGTTTGCCACATTGTCTGAATATACCTTTGTACACAATTTGAGAACTGCAGGTCTGAGCCTATTTCAATGGATTATCCTTCTCTCTCTCTCTCTCTCTCTCTCTCTCTCTCTCTCTCTCTCTCTCTCTGTTGTAGTTAGAAGACTACATTAATTCTAGGTAAGTTCTCATTTTTGTATATGTATTAGAAAATAACATGAAATTATGATTTTAATAATTTTAAGTATAGTTCAGTGATATTAAGTATATTGCATAACTATCACCACCATCAACTTCAGGAATTTTTCATCATCCCAAACAAAACTCTCTGATAGTCATCCTATGGTTATGAGTAATATCTCATTGGAGTTTTTATGAGAGAGGCTCTCACTCTTTAGCCCTGGCTGGCCTGTAATTTCCTACTTAAACCTGACTAGCCTTGAACTTACAGAGCTCTGTCTGTCTCTGCCTCTCAAGTGCTGGAACTAAAGAAAGGCACGAGCCACCAAGCTCGCCTCAGTTTTGATTTGGGTTTCCCTAGAGGTTATTGATAGTGAATATCTTTTTTATATGCCTTCTGTTTGGCCAAGCACGCAGCTTCATTAAAGAAATGTCTATTCAGGTCTTTTGTGATAGTATTTTTTGTTGAAGTAGTACATTTTGAGAATTTCCATGTTATTTTTGCATTCTCTTCCTTTTGTATAATCACTAAAATTTGTTCAGTTAGCTTATGTTTACCTAATATTTTCACAGAAATTTCCCTGAATGCAAAACTCTTCAAGTCTTTGAAGATGGCTTCTATGATGGACTATTTTTCAGACCTTAGCTAGGCTTGCTTTCATCCTGGACATCAGCCTACCCTGAGAGCTTCAGGACTGTTCATGTTTTAGCTGAGCATTCTTCTTGCCTGGGCATGTGTGACTTTCAGAATTCCCTAGTGTTCTTGTTGGGTTTCATATTTCTTAATTTCCCACAGTCTCCTCAGGGTTCTCTTTTGGCTAATCAATGGACTACCATACATCTGTACCCTCTTTCCATAACTTTTTGCCCTGAGCTTCTGTGGGTCTGTTGTTATCTTGTAGTTTTTAAGAATAGTGCTCGCTGCTTTTTCTACATGAATTCTGAGGAGCGAAACAGAAAGGAATGCTTTCATCATTACTTCATATCTTCACATACCACCCCCACACTCTACTTAGCATAGATGTACATATTTCTATTTGCAATCAAGCCAGCTTTGTTTCTAACAGTTGCAGAGAACCGATTCAAGAACAAGACCATGCACTACTGCACAGAGGGAAGATGGGAGGAAAGTCACTGGGAAATGCTGTAATACTTCCTTGTCATTTAAAGATATATTTTTCTTGATGGTTTTGGTTGCTGAAAACTTTTGTCTGTTTTCAAGAGGTGTAGCAAAGTCAACTCAGTTTCTGGTTGCTTTTTTGAAAGACTGTGTTTATTTGTATGTGTGGGGATGGGTGGGTCCTGCAGGAGGTTGAGGACAACATGTAGGTGTTGTGTCTTTCCACCATGCGGGTCTCAAGGATTGAATTCCTGTCATCAGACCTGATTCAGGCCTTAATTAATTAATTAAAACTACTACTCTGGAATAAAAAGAGCTTGGAGTTTTCTAGTCCACTATTTTGCTGGTCTCTCTTTGGGACTTTTTTTTTTTTTAAGGATTTTATACAGTGTGTTTTGATCATACTCAAACTCTCTCCCCCATCTCTTCACCTTATTCTCCCCCTCCCTCAACTTCATGTCCTCTATTAATCACCCTAAGTGAGGTAACCCAGACCCAGAAAGACAAAAGTCAAATGTTTTCTCTCATAAGTAGATGCTAGCTTTGAATCTTTAAATAGACGTGTTTCAATCAGGAAACTAATAAGAGGCAATGGAGTGTGGCTCATAGGAGGGGAGAGAGAATATTTGGGGCTTTAAATAAGACTTGTCCAGTGTATTTTATGCTTCATGTTGTTTGTCTTGCATTGGTTGAGCAGCCCATTTCCTTAACTCAAAAGGCTACCTTGAAGAATCTAAGTAGAACATTTACCTCACATCTAAGCTTTTCCACTGAGCCAACAGCTTTAATGTTGTTACTAAAATTTTCTATGATCTCTAGTACTTGGTCATGTCATCTAAGGCCTTTTTGATAGACTGTACCCAAATGATCCCAGACTGATGAATGTTCAGCTCTTTTCCCAATGGGTCTGGATCTTGCCATCTTGGCTGCATTGCTTCATGGTGAATGGACACCACAGAATCAGGAGCACATGCATTGATGAGAGATCCCATTGGAAAGTAGGGAACCAAAAAGAGAGGGAAGAAGCCAGGCTTGCTTTCTCAATAACTCATTTCAGGAAATGAGCATTGTCTTCCTAGGGCAGACCCCTAATGACCGAAATACTGAGGTCTACCTCTTTAAAGGTTTCTTCACCTTCCATATCACTACAATAAGGACTAAACTTCCAATACATGAACCCTTGAGGGACAAGCACATCCAACCCTTATTTGTGATCTTATTTGAATGATTCTTTGACAAATTCAGGACATGGTGAAGTTTTCTGAGTTTAGAATTGTTTGATGAGCTTTGATGATAGGTATAGTTTCTAACTAGGCCTAACACAATCTTCCTTGTAGTCCCGCAAAAGGCTGTAATGACATTTATATTGACAGCTTTCAAATCCCTGCTTCGAAGTATAGTCATTGCTTTCTGCCAGTGGATTCCCATCTTCCTTTGTATGTCAACAGTAAGGATGCTTCTTTTTCTGTCTTTTTGAGACAAAAGGGCCTGTAACTTGCTAGTGGATCAGGCCTGGGCCTTGAATTCACAGAGATTCACCTACCTCTGTCTCCCAAGTACCTGGATTAAAGGCATGTGCCACCACGCCCAGCAGGGTACTTCTTAAATTATTTGAATATTGAAGTCATGATATTCTTACCTCTAGGGCCTAGAGGCATTTCCTGGAAGATGATCCATTTTAAACTCATGGTTAATTATTTTTCCTCATGGCCCTATTCAAATTCTTATTTCTTTATTCTGTCTTAAGGAACAGGTTTAGTAGTATTTTTAGGTATAAGGCGTAGCTGTGCTGAAACCCAGATAACTGTACGGACTCTGAACATTTTATCAAAGGACAGGTCATTAAGGAATACTAAATATTTTTCAAAGATATTCGATGTCCCAAGTAGTATCTTGCTTAAATCATTCCTAAGTGTTTTTACAGATTGGACCAAGATTTAATTCATAGTTAAGTTTTTAATTAGCGAATTTTTATCTTATTTAGGTGTTATTGTATGGATCTGGCATATCCCCCAAGTCCTGTGTGTCTTCCAGCCCACAGTACCATAGGGGAGTGGTGGGCCTTTTAAGAGGTGGGGCCCAGCAGAGCTTTTGTGGTCTTTGAGGGCACACCCTTGAAAGTGATGCAGAGAGGTTTATTTGGGGCCTAATTAGATTAGGACATTATAGCGGAGGTGCTTATCCTTAAGGAATGTTATAAACCCCAGGAAGGAAAAGGAGAATGTTGGTAGAAACATGTATAACAAAAGCCATTCAAATGGAAAAGAGGAACACATGGAAAAAGGAGTAAAGACCATCCTTATCATTCAGAAAGAAGTTGCTATAGCGCCTCCCGAATGTATGTAAGGCCCTGGACTTGGTCTTCAGCACTGCAAACAAATAAAATGCAAAAACCAAGTTGGTGGAATTGTGTCTGTGTCCTTAGACTTTATGGGATGCAGAACAAGGATAGCGGGTGGAAGAAACATTTAAGTAGCAGAGTGTTGAAGTTGTTTCAAGACTGCAAGAGGAAAGTGACTCAATGGTATAATTTATAATTAAAAGAGAAGTCCATTGGAAAGGCCATTTCAATTTTACATTGAAATCTTTACCAGAGAATCAGGGTTTCTTGTGGTGGGTTCCTGGTCTCCTTGATAAAAGAATTTAAAAATGGATGCAGGAGGAAGCTCAGGGCTATTTTATTAGAGTTTGAGAGAGTTTATTATAGGTTTGAGGCAACCTGTAAATCTTGGCAGCTACTAGGAGAAGGGAAATGGAGAATAGAGACAGTCATGCCTACTGAATTAGTGTCCAAGAAAACAGGTTCTGAGATAGAGGTCGGCAAACAGTTGCAGGAGGGCAGGTCTTCCGAGAAAGAGTGAGGATTTCCAGAGGCCAGCATGCTTAGATTCTGGCCTGTATCAGTCAAAGAGGAAAGAAGGGGAAGGAAAGGTCTGTAAGAACTGCTTCAAGGAGGAGCCCGTAGGGTGTGTACATTGTCTCATTAAGGCAGTAATTATTCTTCTCATCTCTTTAGCATGTCTTCATGTGAATCAGCTTTTTGAGGAGTGGTCCCAGACCAGGTGATTGACAGACCAAGTTGGATTAGCTCATAAGTGAGGTAGCAATATCTTTGTAATCTTATGTTTTCATTAGCTTAAAATGTCATATCTTTACCCAGAGCCAGAGGTAGAACATGCATTTCATTCTTCATCAGGGAATAGCTTCCTTAGTTGGCCTCTAGGAAGCCTCCCTGTTACTTCTCCCTCTTCCCTTTCGTAAAGTAATTGAAATCTTAAGGAGAGTCAACTATGATGCTTATCTTTCTTAATCTTGGTGTTACCGGGAAACAGAAGGTAGAGTCCAAAGCAGACTGGAAGGGAGTTATCCATCTTCAGTGCCCCCAAACCTGCTAATGCCCATGTAGCTGCCTAACAAAAATACGATACAAAGTGGTATTGTATCAAACTCATAGATGGCTGTAGGAGTATAAAATGAAGCAGATTGCCAGTTCCTTTTGCTAGTATGGCCTACCAATTCTTCCCTGAATATTTAGCTAAAAGAATTAAAAGCAAGCTCCTACATAATATTTATTAATTTAGTCATCATACTTCCAAACCGGAAACAAACCAAATACTTATTTAGCAGATGAGTATATAAACAGATTGTGGTGATATGTACATAAGATAGTGGTATATAGTTGATCCATAAGAAGGAACAAATTACTATTTTACCAGCAGTATGAATGAATCTCAAAAAGCCTCATGCTGCATGGAATAATTGAGCTACAAAAGAGTATTGTTAGGGACTCTTTGTAGTGGGAGAGCAGCTCTGCCAGGTGTCAGAGTAACCAATTACAAGAATAAGCAAAAATGAACTAATGTCAAGACCTACTTACTATAATGTTAAGAGCACGAGGATAAACTGGAGAAACCTGACGTTTCATTTCTGTCTTGGAATGATGATTTTGGATAAGCTCATTTTATAGTTGAGCCCCCCCCCCCAAAAAAAAAGTGGGAGTAGACAAGGGAAAGGGAGAAGTACTTCGAGTAGGAGAGTACATTGAAGTCAGCATGAGGTGGTGGTGGGGAGTGGGTGGGAGAGGTGGGGTTCTGCAGAGTACAGCCCCTCTGGTTTACCCAAACCCTACTTCAGGTTAAAGAAGTTAGAGATTTATGAGGTAAGGAAGGACTTGGCTAAAGCTCCAGATAGAAGGCTCCAAATTAAAAATGCACTGTGATGAGGAATACAATCATATATCAGCAGAAACCCTGCCCCTTCATCATCAGCTCCTGCAGCCCCAACAAGCTAGGCTGCAGCATCCATCCCAGTACAAGTAAAGAGACATTTAATAGTAAAAACTGGAGAAAGATTTGATAGGTGAATTGAGAAAAGGAGCAAATAAATGGCTTCTGTCTTTCACCCTTGAGATGATGTCAGAGTCTTTCATGTTTCTTCTGTTATATATTTTCCATCTCTACTACTCTGCACTGATTTTGGAAAATCTATTCATTTTTGCTTTCAAATCATTCTCTGTCCATTGTCATGTAAGTCTGACTTTAACTTCATTATTGAATTCCAGTTTCAGTGAACATATTTCTCATCTGTATTATTTCTGCTTCTTAATTTTTATTATTTTTATGTGTATGAGGGTTTTGCCTACATGTATGAAGTGCACTATGTGTATGTAATGTCAGTAAAGGCCAGAAGAGGGCATTGAATCCCCCAGAACTGGAGTTAGACATAGTGGGTAGCCACCATGTGGCTGCTGGGAACTGAACCTGAGTCCATGGCAAGAACAGCCAGTGCTCTTAGCTGCCGAGCCATCTCTCCACCTCCTCTACTTACTTCTTCAAAAAGAATTTGCATTGGTTATTTAGCAAGAGCTCAATCTTATTTAAAGAGTTTTATTGCCTTAATCTATTTGGCAATTTAAATTTTATGCATTTTTTGAAAGCTAATTTCAGGTTGTTTTATTATTTCTTCTTGTTCAAGTATTAATCCCAACTCCTCTTTTTTATATGTAATATCTCCTTTTATTTTATTTTTTACAATTTTATTACATTTATTTATTTTTTCAGGTTGGGAACCTGCTGAACCATCTCAATGACTCACTATATTTTTTTATATTAGATTCTTTCATGTATTTCATTCTGTAGTTTGGGCTGGTGTGGAACTCAGTATGTAACCCAGGCTGGCCTCAAATACATGGCAGTCCTGCTGCAGACTCCTGAGTTCTAGGATTACATACATTAGTCATCACACCTGGTTTTTAAAATTATTTAAAAATTGTACATTAGTAATTCACCTAATTTATTTGCCTAGATTAGTTGTGGCTTTTTGCACAGGCTTGCTACCTGTTAAGTGAGGAAAGGGATTGAAAATTTGAGGCAGAATTGTATAGTCCTCATTACTATTGCTTATGACTTTTCTGTAAGCCACCAACTTGTTAGTTAAGAAATTGTTGTACAAGTATAAGAAATATGGCTATCTTCTAAATGGGAAACATCTGCAGTGGGAATGTCTTTTAAAATAAAACTAGGAAATATTTTGGATTCATGAAGATTTGAGTTGAACAAACAGTAAACTGGATTACTTGTACTCCAAAGCAAACAATGGTAACTGAAGTATTCCTTCAAGGTGTGGCATGTGGCCTCTAAGTACCACTGAGAAAAGATTTGCTAACGGTAACAGAGTGTACCCACCCTGTTTCTCACAGGCACTAGATCACTAGTAACAACCTAAAATTTTTTCTTAATTTCACAAAATTGCTAAATCTAACATAGTAATTTAAGTAAAATATTTATCATTCAGTGAGAGACCTTTTCATTCATTTTCTAAGATGAAATTTGTAGGCTTTTCTTTTAATGCAGTGTGATATAAAATCCTCTGGGGTTTTTAATGTATATGTTCATAAAAGATATTGGGCAGATATTTACTACACAGTATATTGTGTGCATGAATATGCATATATGTCATGTATAAGATATTGTGGAACTTTGATAATATTCTAATATAAAAGGAAATACTGAAAAATGATGAAATGGAATGATCATTATTGGTTCTAGAAGGAATTATTTAATGAATTTTTCTAGAAAGTGAATCCTGTGTATCTTCTTTATTTTATAATATATATTTTTAACTTTTTTTAAAGGCAGGGTCTCCTTTTAGCCCCATATGGCCTGGAACTAGCTTAGACCAGACTGGCCTCGATCTCACAGAGATCAACCTCTGTTTCCTGAGTGCCAGACTTTAATTTGTGTGTGTGTGTGTGTGTGTGTGTGTGTGTGTGTGTGTGTGAAAGCTTGAAAACTTAGAAAGAAATAGAGAACATCCATCTAGTCATTATCCATCGTCAACTTTTATCATATCTGCCCATATTGACTAAACCTGTTTTATTCGAGTCTCCACGTTTTGCCTGTCCTGTGAATCTTTCTCCTTCCTCCACTACCTTCCTGCTCAGTGATAATACTTACTATTGATAAATCCATCAGGCACATAATGTTTGTTTGGTTTTTGGAATAGTTTCCATATTTATGACAGGATAAATTTTTTCTTATAGAACACAAAGTGTAAAATGTAAAGTTATTAATAATTTTGTAGGAATGATTATATTACATAAATGTACACATTGTACATGTTCAGTTTTCTTGAAAGTTGTAACATTCCTTTTTAAAGTGAAAAATACTATATTGGAAATTGTCTTTTTTAAAAAATTATTTTATTTAGTATCTTTATTTTATATGTATCAGTGTATTGCCTGCATGTGTGTAAGTGCAACTGTAAAGGTCAGAAGAGAGTGTTGGATTTCCTATAACTGGGGTTATTGATGGTTATTAGCCACCATGTGGGTGCTGGGAATTGAACCTAGATCCTCTGCAAGATCAGTCAGTACTCTTAACTGCTGAGCCATCTCTCCAGCACCAGAAAATGTCTTTCTAAGAACAGAGGAGGATGGGAGCTGCAGAGTTGACTCAGCAGTTTAACCGGCTGCTCTTGCAGAGGACCCAGGTTCACTTCCCAACACCAACATGTCAGCTAACAACCAACTGAAACCTCAGTTTCAGTAGAGCTGATGCTCTTTAATGGCCTCTGTGGGCATTGTACATTATTGGTGCACTTATATACATGCAGGCAAAATGCTCATAAACATAAAAAATGAAATAAAATAGGGGAAAGGTCTAAATAGGATCAAAATATATTTATGAAAGTTACAAAAATTTAATAAAAAATAGCATATATTTTTAGGCCTTAATGTGTGTGTTTATTGTATGTGTATGTGTATATGTATGTAAAACAGAATACATGAAATTGGGCAGGTGTAGTAATGAGGGGTACAGGTATGGGAGGGGATGTAAATATGATGAAAATATATTGTATGAAATTTGAAAAAATTCAATAAAAATCATATATTGGTTAATTTATTTGATATTTTGCCTAGAGTGTTATACAACTGTGTTGCTTAATTTTGTAGGTATTCTAAATTAATTTGATTTTTCCAGTTTGAGGTAGTTTAAATACATATATATTATACATATATATATATATACACACACACACACACACAATTTTAGTTGATTATGTACATCTAGATCCTAAGAAACTCTATAGATTGGTAAAAAAGAGATACCACACCACTTACATTTAATTCATAGTTGAAATTTCCCTGTTTCTTCAAGGGAAAACCCTGTAGTTTGACTTCTTATTTATTTTTCCTTTTCATAATGCAGTTTATCATGCATTATGTATGGAATAACTGCTTTAGGATTATTTGAGACAGGTCTCCCCGTGGCCCCAGCTGGCCTGGGACTTGCTCTATATATCATGATACTATCCATCTCACAGAGTTCCACTTGCCTCTGCCTCCTAAGTTGCTGGCATTAAAGGCAGTGTGCACCACAATGCCCAGCTAGGATCATATTTTTATACATACTTTCCATTAATGAAAAGATTTGTTATGGTGACTACAGAAATTATTTGAGATTTATAGTTTCTCAGAAAAATGAAATGGCAAAAGTGGGTGTGACTTTGTTGATACTAAAGGAATTCAAGCTATAAGCCAAATATTTATTTTAGTATATTTAAAACTTGTTTTTAGTAATTGTATTTTATAACTTAGAAACTGTTTCTAACATTGCAGTTTCTAATATAAAATGCATAGTTTGCATGCACCATTGCTCATCGGGAATAAGTTGGTGCTGTAATCTTGGGAAGTTGCCTAGCTAAATACTGGATAAATTATGAAACTTGTTAAGTGTTCAAAATTCAATTTAATTATTGGTATTAGTTAGCAATATACCTATTCTCATATATGTACCTCTCTTAGTATCTCTCTTTGCTAGTATTTATGGTTAAACTACAGAAACTGGAAAATTATTAAATGGACTTTTTTGGTTAAAGAAAATCTATTATGATATAGGACCAATTAAAAACTTTAAATGATTGTTTTTACTTTATTTTAGAAGGGTTTTCTGGTAGTTGTTTTGAGTTCAGGTGGCTATTCTTAACAATTGTCACTAGAGATTGATTTAACTTGCACTAATACTTTCTTACCTTTGATATGCCAAGAACTTCAGTTGGTTGTGTGGAAATGTAAGCTTTTGTGTGCAGGAGTATGCCATTGCATCAGAACTTGGCACCCACATGAATCTTAAGAAAACAGGCTGTTCGTTCCATGGAG
The DNA here is from genome assembly GCA_035773235.1 of Eospalax fontanierii. Taxonomy (NCBI): domain Eukaryota; kingdom Metazoa; phylum Chordata; class Mammalia; order Rodentia; family Spalacidae; genus Eospalax; species Eospalax fontanierii. The sequence goes on along the minus strand of CM069536.1, from coordinate 23,557,410 downwards.
AAACTATTCTATAAGCTGACTTTGTTTTTGTATTCTGTTCTGTGCTAGATTAAGTGATTTAGTTTAATTTGGCTTAGGGCAAAACGTTTCAGGATATTTTATAAAGTCCTGGTATATGTTTAGCCCTCTGAAAGTAATACTAGTTTTAAAGTTTTGCTTTTTTAAATCCAGTAGGCTATGCCATGCAACTTGAATTGAAGGCTACCTCAGTATCAAAATGGTATATATTGGTTTGCTCTGAATTTTTTAGGGGGCCATCTTTTTGAGACAGGGTCTCCCTGTAGCCCCAGCTGGCCTGGAACTGACTATGTAGACCAGGCTGACCTTGAACTCACAGAGGTTCACCTGCCTGAAAGCTGAGAAGGTGTGCACCACAATGCCTGGACTACTGCAAAATTTTAAAGTGTGAAACACCAGATATTTATTTTTCATATATGTGAAACACTAAATATTTGTTTCTTCTTAATTTCATGACCAGTAGAGTTCTCCAAAGAAACAGATAGAAGGAGGGTGAGAGGCAGGACAAAGGGGAAGGGAGGGAGGGAATGAATGAGAATCACTGATTGATTTAGTACAAAGAACTGGCTCATGCCATTACGAAGGCTGGCAAGTGTCAATATCTGCAGTTGGTTAGCCGCTAAGTGTGGAGAGCTGTTGGTTTACTTCTACTCTCAGTGTGCAGGTCTGAAAATGCAGAGAGTTTATGGTATAATTCTCAGTTTGAAGACTAGCAGCCTTGAGCCCAAACAAAGCTGACTCTTCAGTCTGAAGGCTTTTCCAGCCCAAGGGAGTTAGGTAGAAGTTGTGTACATTTGTAGCAGAATCATTTTGTTTTGTTCAGACCTTCAGCTGACTGCATAGCCCACTCACATTGGGGAAGGCAGCCCATTATGCCCAGGCTATTGATTTCAAATGTTAGTCTTATTCAGACACATTCTCAGAATATACTAAAGTTATTACTTTATCAAGCAGCAGACTCATAACTCTAGTGATGGGAAATAGTCTTTTTGGAGGGACAGAAGTCTCATGCTCACTAAAGTAAGATGCCAAACAGGAATTACTTGTGTAGACAAATAGTAGTCATAGTTTAGAACAGCATTTTCATTATAATTTTTTTAAATTATATCTATATATATATTATATAAATATACATTAAATTTAATTTAATAATTATTAAATTAATTATATATTACATATAATTAATTATATATAATTAATATAAATATATTATATTTATTTCTCTGATTTTCCCAATGTGTCTATCCTAACTATAAGACCTTTTCTTTAGACATATTGGAAGTAATTTCCTGTTTATCATCTTAAAAAATGTAACCCGTTAAGCATATATAGAAATATAAGCATTATTTAAAATTTTTACTGTTTTAAGTTTACCCAGTTTTTGTGTCATATAGTTTTGACAAAGAATATATTTTTATGGTAAATCTATTTGTTATCTCTTTTTTTTCCTGCTCTTTTTGAAAAAGGGTCTTCCTGTAGTCCTTCCTGGCCTGGGACTCACTATGTAGACCAAGCTGGCCTTGAACTCACAGAGATCTGCAGGCCTCTGCTTCAGAAGTGCTGTCATTAAAGGCCTGTACTACCATGTCCAGCTGTATCTAACTCTTAGAACAGTGCTTAACAAATATTTGTTAAAGAATTCCCAATGCATAGTATGTGTACCTTTTGTGTTTGTGTTATAAATCTTACAGATGTACTATGTAATAATTTTGATCAGTTTTTTATTGCTGAATATTCTCTTTGTTTCACTTTCCATCTATCTTCTAGTCCTCTTCCCCATCTGTTCATTAAATACCAGATCCTTAATTCATGTTTTCCAAGGTGGAGAGATGGAGGAGAACATCAGGGCCCCGTTTCCATATAACTTCCAGAAACAAAATTGACTGAGATATATCAAACCCTAAGAGGAGAAACTATGTAAATCAGCTTTGTGAAGGTGGTAGCATAGGTAACATGGTGCAAGAGTTTCATCTTCAGATGGAATGGTTAAGCCACATCTTTCTAAATCGATGACTTAGCGTAGTCTGAATCATGAGGAAAACTGTTTAGAGAAGGAGGGCAGATTCTAGGCAGAAGAAGTAGTATGTGTCGAAGCTGGAGGCAAGAATAAGTGAGGTATATTTTAGGAGCAGAAGTCCAGTATATCTGGAACATCAGTATCTGCTCTTACAAATGATAACTGCTTCTGTACATAAGAACATTTTGCATATTTTGTAAATATTTTTACAAAAATATTATTCTCTTAACTGCTGAGCCAACTCTCCAACCCCAAATTTTCTATTTTTGAAAGCTATGAGGCAGGGCCACTTTTATCCTTATGTTTTCTCTTTGAATCTCCACTTGCTTTCCCAGCTCTGAGGAACTTTAGTTGCAGCAAGAAGTAGGCACATTTATTGGAAGAAATTCTTTTGAGGAAAGAAATGTGTTAGGGGCTTTGAATATTTGAGAGAATTTTCTGTAATAAGGTGAAATGCTAAGGTAGGCCATATGCTTATACTGTGAATGTGTTACATTATGTGGTAAGATCATTGGCTCTTGAATATGTAGTGCTCTCCTTTGACCATTGAATGAAAGTATTTTCATAAGGAAACCATCAGAGTTTATAAATCTATGAAACACAAAATTCAGAGTTTTTAGTTGTAGTTGGATACAGTGTAAGATTAAATATGGTTCCCAGTTTGATACTTAGATTTAACTTATATCAATTCATGATTCTATTAGGGGGATATTATTTTTAAAATATGCTATCTACCAAAGCCAGGCAAAATCCTTTGTGAGGATGTAATTTCTATGAGAAAAAGACATTTTTACTTAAATAAACTTTAAAAAATCCTTGGAGCTATAAAATTGGGGAGTGCAACACATTTTTAAATGTTTCTCTATGAAAAGTCATTAATTTTAAAGACCAGATATTAGAATCACATGATTTCTTGGTCAAATTAGAAGTTTCAGACTGGTTAAAGAGCAGATCTTACTTGGTGAAGTGTTTTACTATTGAGTAAACAAGGAGAATCTAGTCCCATTCGAGAGTATAGAGATAGTTCTTTACATTTTCACTCCACATTTTAGTGCATATTTAATTGAATTTTGTGCATTTCATACAACTTAATCATATTTAGGCCCCCTCTGATATATGCACCCCCTGTAGTCCACCCACAAGATTTCATGCTTTCTGTCATATATATCAAGTCCCATCAAGTCAAGTTTGTATCCCCACTGTGAGTTTATCTGCTGGAGGTGTTCAGGAACTCAATCCACATTGTTTTGATTGGTGAATGTAGGTAACTTTGTCAAACATAATGAGATTCTCATGTATTTAACAAAGAGAAAGGGTTTACAGCTTGCTTGGTTTTAAAAGTTTTCTTTTATTCTACATAATAAAACTTCCTTTGGAAATTAAAAGTAACTTGGAGGAATGAGATTATGAATCTGGGATGGAGAAGATTTTTAACTGGCAAATTCTAATGTTCATTTTATTAGTTTTCAAGAACATAGGTAATCTTTTCTAGCTAGTTAAAATTTTAGTTGCAATTTATTTTATTTTGCTTCTTGAACTTGATGTAGAGTACTAATAATTAAGCAGTTAACTTGTATTTTCTCTAAGTTTGCATTTTTTTAGAAAGCTAAGTTCATCTGATTGCCCGCTGTAGAATCATACAACTAGCTTTTATATATATGTATATATATTTTACTGAAAGTAAGTTGTTGGTATGAAGTCCTTAAGGACAATAATCAGCATTTTATAACCTTAATCTTTTATCCTAAAAAAGGTAAAAGAGTAAAATATGTCATATATTTATAGAGATATACTCTTGTTGTAATATGTAGAGATATGTTTTAATTGTTTGAATCACTAAAACATCTAATTTTTGCTTAAGAATATGCAAATGTGCCATTAAATCTGCTTTTTAAGATTTTTCCAGTTTAATGTCTGAATCCAAATTCATAAAGAGTTGGAAAAATGAGATGTCTGAGCTATAGGATTCACAGGGATTTCATATGAAGCCTATTTAATCAGGATAACACTGTTATTAATATTCATAATGTCAGCTGGAACACAAATGACAGACTATGGAGCCTAAAAATTTTACTTGGTGAATTTATTAAAATTAGCTTAAAAAATTAATGGAATTTAAGTAAAGTTGGTGAATATGAAAATCTTGTGTTAGCAGAAAAAAATCTTATTAGAACTTTTTTAAAGATCATTTTGCATTGATGTCTTTTGACAGATTTCTTTGGTACTTAAAAAGGAAAGATGCATGAATGGTCATTTAAGAGGATTTAAACACATTGGCACATTAATTTTTACATGAATAATAAGTACTTTCCAAAAGCAATTAACTTACAGTGTACAAGATATGAATTGAAAAATAAGACTCTGACATCAAGGTCAAAGAAAATGTGCTGTACATTTTAAACTTAGTGACAGAAGTTTTTAATATTTTGATTTGTTTTTATAGTTTACATAGGAAATTATTTTGAATATGATTTTTAATGCATTTGAAAGCAAATTAGAAGAGCACTAATTTAATGCTTTCTCTTTCCCAAAAGATAATAATAGTACAGTGGTGAACATTATCTCTTGAAGTACTGTTTGCATTTACTGAAGAAGTAAACATTTGTGCTATTTGCAGTATTTCATTAGAGAACATGTTCAATTCTGCAGAAAGGCAAAGGGATACTGGTTAGGGTTTTTGTTACAAAATAAGTGCTTTTAGCACAGACATTAATTATAACATATCTTTAAAATATAATAAATAAACATCTTAATTTTGTGTGTAAAGTTAAAGATCTTTGAATAGTACACAAATAGATTTGTCTTTAGTTAAAAAAATTGGAAATTCTTTAAGTAAGACCAGCTGCCATTTGGTACAGTGCTTGTTCTTCTTTATATTTTACATTATTCTTGGACTGGAGAGATGGCTTAGCAATTCAGAGCACTTCCTGCTTTATTAGAGGACCTGAGTTTGATTCCCAGCACCTATGCCAGGTGGCTCACAACCACCTGCAACTCTATTTCTAGGGGTTGGAACACCCATTTCTAGTCTCCACAGGCACCTGCACAAGCATGATATGTACATACAGACATACAGCGCACATAAATTTTAAAAATTATTCTTATTAATGACAGTTCTAGCAGTGTTTAAGTTTTATTACTGAACTTAAAGAATTTTGGTTCATTATGTAAAGTCATAATAACATTACTTCAGTTTACATTTTAAACACAAAAATTGCTGCTTATGAAAGCACAGCTTAGTTATTACATGTAAATCCAGTTATACCTTACAATTAAGAGATCTTTATTGACTGGCAATATAGATTGCCACTAGAAGATTCACTTATAGTCTGTCAATCAATACTATATAAACTTTATTCAATTTCATTAGTTTAGAAACTTTTAATTGCCCAGCATATTTTGGGTCTCAGACCCAAAATTTTTATTGGGAAAAGAATTAACTATATAAATTCTATAAATTATCATGCTATGCACTTATTTAAGCCTTGTATGTACAAAATAAAATTAAGTTAATGTGCTTTTTAAGTTTGGTTTTGAAGTGGGTTTGGCTCTGAGAAATTCACTTATCTTCCCAGTAGAGGGCAGCATTTTACTACATCAGGTTTATTAAAAGAATTTGCCCTGCTTAGACTGTCAATGTTTCTTGTAATTACTCCCAGTATATTTGTTGCTTGCTTATGAATTAACTTGCATTTATGGAACTAAATCATTCCAATCATTTAATTACACCTGAGGAGCTGAACTATAATTGCTTGCTTCCAACTAGGATCTGATATGGCTTGAGCAGTATTAATTTGGTGTTTACTTTTCTGAGTGCTAAAAGCATTAAAATGATTGTGCAATGGGATTACATTTTACTAATTGCTGGCATTCATTAGCTGGGTAAATGATGAGGAAGAGTGACTGTATATTGCAGAGGGATAAAATTATGGTTTTAAATAGTATATTACTAAGCACATTAAGACCTGTAAGACATGCTTTAAAATACTCCAGAGGTTATTAAAGACTGTATTTTCTACATGTCTTGCTATATGAGTCTCTTATTAAAATACTTCAATTATTATTAACCTTTTTGGGCAATATGTAGGGAAATGGCTTCATTGACTGGAACATATTTCTTTGATATTAATAACTTCCTATATTTCAGCTAATCCAAAAGTAAATGAGGAACTTAGGAAAAGATTGCCAACTCCAGATCAACATATTTAGAGAAAATTGGAAAAGAAGAAGCTTACTACAGCTTTATTTGAGTACTTTTTAAAGAACGCAGGGTTCTAGCAGTGAGGCAAATCTAATTTTATTCTCCTTAAAAGCATTCTAAAAAGAAAAAAAGAATGAATGAAAGTAAAGAAGAAAGGGCAAAACTTGTATTGCTTTTTATCATGTTTATTAAAACAAATGCAGAAGAAAAATACCAGTAATTTCATGAGTTAATGATGGCTTTATATTATTTTAAAAACTAGAAGAGCAATCTTAAACTATCTTTACAGGTGCTAGGTGTTTTACATGAATATGAGTAAATTTGAATAAACTTGAAGTTTTGAATACAAAATTTATAGCATAAGTAGTAAAATTTTCTTAAATGTTTGAGGTTATTGTTGGAAAAGATTTAAGTTAAATAAATTGGATATTTTGTTACCAGAGAGGCAAGAATTTCTAAACCCTTATCTTATATTTATAAAACCATAACTGTGAATAAAGAACATTTTCCTGGAGAAAGATTTAATTTCACCTGTTGAAAGACAGTTAATTTCCCTAGTATAGATCTTTTCGGAAACCATTTATCTATAAATCTCTGTTAAATAAAGGTAAGATTTAGGTGTTTTCTGATATTGTTTTATTTATCTAGGGTTGGCTTTATTTTAGCTTCAGTCTTGGAGGAAAAATCAGAGATGTTGCCAGAGCAAACAAGAACAGGAGTACAAATGGAGGACTGGTCAAAAGGTAAGGACTTTAAAGGTATTAGTATCAACCCCAGATGTTGTGTCAGTTCACGGCACTGAATGAAGTATATTTATCTTATTCAGTGTGTTAGACAAAAGCAAGTGCAGAATGCACACCCACACACATCACACAGAAAGCAGTCTCACACAAGAGATCTATCTATTGCAGAAGACACACACACGCACACAAGGACACATACATGCCCACAGTGAAAGAGGAACACAAATAAAAGATACTGAGAGGGTGAAAAAAACTCACAGAAAAAGAAAAAAGAAAACTCCAGATGTACACAAAAAAGGATAGTGAGGACTGGGAGAATATTTGACTGAGACACAGAGACATATAGAGGCACCCAGAGGAAGAAAGCCGCAGGAAGGGAGATATTTGGTGAAGACACATAAGGATGCAGATGCATTTGAGGAGATGCGTAGAAACACACAGTGACTCCTAGAAAAAGAGAGACATCAGAGTAGGGGAGACACAGAGAAGAAACAAAGGTACACAGTAAGAGAGACATAGGTAAAAGAGAGAGATACACAAAATAGAAAACAATGTGCACAGAAAAGCATAGAGACTATCAGAGGCAAGAGATACTCAGAGTAGAAGAAGTGGGGATGGAGTAGGAGGGGAGGGACACAGTAGAAAGACACATCAGGAGAGAGACACACAGAACAGACCAGGACACTCACAGGTACTGAGAAACAGAGAATCATGTGTACCATAAGACACACCCAGAGATATTCACAGAGGGACAAAGTCAGAGGGAGCCAGAGAGTCAGAGCTGCAGAGACAGCAGTGTACAGAGATGTACAGATAGAGACACAGAAAGGCTCTGAGATAGGGAGAGGCACACAGAGAGGACATGGGTACACAGAAAACAGTTTGAATGACACTCTAAAGACTGAGGCAGGCCAAGAAATGGTGAGGGGGAACGGAATACACATGGGGTTAAGATGTGTCATAGCACAATGCTGGGAACTTGGAATTCTTAGGGATATAATTTTGACTATGATAATATAGTTTAAGGCTTAAACCTATATATTTTTCTTTTTAAATTTCCTCTCAATTTGATCATCTAAAAATGCAGATTCTCACCAAAACACTGTAGTTCCTTGCTCTTTTGGTTTTGGGTTTCTTTCTTCTAGCAGGACTCTTCACTATACATATAGTTGCCTTCTGATTTTTAAAGTTGAAAGCTATTTTAAGGTACTTTCTGATTATAGAACAGGTGATAGCTACATATTGTTTTGAGATATGGAAAGGTATTATGCTGTATGAGTACATTTTTCTGATTTTCATATTTGATTTTGATTCTCATAGTTAAGCTTTCTTGCTGTTTATACTACCATTAGTAATTTACTTTCTTACTTGAGTCTCTGGACTGCTTTTCATGACTTTGTGACCCAGGTAACTGATTGAATTTTGTTAAAATGATAGTATATACTTGATATCTATGTAAGGTTTCAATGTAAAGATGATAGTTTTATACACAGACTATGTAATACTTAATTTTGTTCTACTTTCTTTTTATTCAAGTTTGTGATAAGAGTAATTGGAATGAAACTGGTAACTAATTTGTTATGACTGTCTCTTCTCTCATTCAAGTAAATAAACATGCTCATGAATAGCTCAAAAGACATTTCACTAAATTTAAGTACAAGATAAAATAAGGCAAATAGTGATGTTCTTCCTGTTTATGTTCTTTAGTTGTAGGTCACAGTGCTGTGAAAAGCCGTATTGTTCAAATTAGAGACCAAGGGATCTTTAAGGAGCCAAGCAGATTATTTTTAATATAGCTAAAGGTATAGAAGCGAAAAGGAAGTACTTCTCAGAGATACACAGTAACTAGGAAGGCTGACCAGGAAGGAGCCCTTGTGGTCCTGGATACTTAACGAAAAGGAAGGATTTAGGACTGAACACATACATCTCTAGATAATTTGTAGGGGGCATATGCTACAGCATACATGATTATTAAGGAAACTTGCATTTTATAGGGTTTTTTTTACAATGGAAATACAAATAAATCTTTTTTATAAGGCTGTTACTGAACTTTATTTGGAAATAAGCAGGTAAATGTAATATATTTTCAGTATTGTGGTAATGAATCTGTTTTTAGCAGTAAACTCTCACAGAGTCATCTCCTTGATCTTAATTCATGGAACTTAGCTTAAAACAAATTGCCCAAAAGTTCTATTTTATATAGATATTTAAGGTTTATTCTTATGGATAGTTACCTTGTTTAATACTATTTTACTGCTTTTTAAAAATAAATGGACCTAATTAAAATGCATTATGTAATCATGCATTTTCATTGTCCTAAATTTCATAAGGAATGCTGAAGTTGGCATTCTATACTGTATTTATTATTATACAACTAGTGTTGAAATATTTTATGTCAAAGAGTTGAGTATATAAATCATGTAACAGATATACGCATTTACTTTTTTGTGTGTGAGTCTTGGTCATTGAACACACTTTTAAAAAAAGGAAAGCTGAAATAGATGGGATAGGTGATGAAGACATATATAAATGCATCCCACGTTTCCTTAAATAGTTCAAGTGCAACCCTGAATGAATATATGAATTTATTTTTACTTTGATAGAAGCGACAGAGGTGTGAATAAATTTGGGTTGCCATATGAATGTTGATGTAGTCTTCTGGCCTCTTAAGAGGGAGATGATGTTTAACCCGTGTGTGAAAACTTTCTGTTTTTCAGAATTCTCTTTGTGTATTTTAAGCGAAATGTCTTGAGAAGTTTACCTGTATGCCATAAAGAGGTAGTTGTGTGACTGATTGTTTAGGTCTGTTTTAGCAATTATGTGTGACCTTTCAGCCAACTGGATGGGAAGTATTTTGAGGGAAAATTGTGTTTGTACTGAGCATATACAGAATTTTCTCATTCTCTAAATAATACAATGTAGTAGCTATTTGTATAGCATTAGGCATTATAATCAATCTAGAGATGATTTAAAGTATTTGGAAGACTTGTGAATAGGTTATATGCAAATTCCATGCCATTTTGTATAAGGAACTTGATTTGGGGCTCAGTGTGGCATTGGTAGCACCAATACCTACTTATTTGACTATATTAAAAAAAAGGTATGGAAGTTAATAACTCTTATGAATAACAATTTGGAGCAGTATTATAAATTTCTGAATATTTCTTATATTAGTTTGAGTGATTTTATCTGCAGAAGCTTGATCTATTGGTTTTATAGTTCCCAGAAATCTTTTGGAAATATGTATTATATGTGGGGAAATGTTTGCCATAGTATACATACTTATATAATATTAGTAAAAACAAGGGCTGAAAAGCAGTTAACTTTAGAAAATAGTGAAACTTATTTAAGTTTAGAACCTTTAGGGGTCAGTGTTCCCTAAGAAAGGTTAAAAAAGGTTACTGTGCATACCAAAAATAAATATTAAATCTGCTATCTTTTAGTATTTCTGACTAATTGAAAGTTAGAAATGGTGAGAATTACCCAGATTGAGGAAACTTTAACTAAAAACCTATAGACTGGTTTCTGTTCAATTGTATAAATCTTTCACCTTTTAATAAAAACCTTTTGATTTAATGAATTTTTTCAATATTATCTTTGTATTTAATGTTTTAGGGAATCATAATTAGTATGCATTTTATACGAAGAAGAATAATTTTCACTTATGTATTGCCTAAGTGTAGCACTATCTGTGTTATATATATTTAAATTAATTTTACTTTAAACTTAAGTATTCTTTGAAATGAATATGATTCTGTATTGGGATCTTTGAATTTCTTTAACGTTGTGAAAAACTTATCAGAACTGCTTATGTTAATAGATTCTACATATTGTACTTGATTGGTCTAGAAAATATTCAATGAAATCTTATCTTGGTAAATTTAAGGAAAATGCAACTGTTATCTTTTTTTAGAATTAGACTAGCAGTTATCTTTTGCAACAGTGATTCTTAGAGTCTTCTATAAACAAAACAGCCCTAACTTTTCTGAATAAAGTAAATGAAGCTGGGCTTGGTGGTACACACCTGTATTCCCAGTCCTTGATGTGATAGAAGGAAGATAGGGAGTTCAGGGTTGTCCTTGGCTACATGAGCTCAGGCCAGCTTGGTCTACATGAAATCTTGTCCTAAACAAACAAACAAATTCCTAAGTAAAACATAGCAGAAGGTAACTTCAAAGTGATATGTTAGTTTTTTGTTGAATTAGAATGCTGTTCATTTATGCTTGGCACTTTGAACCTATGCTATCATCTATCACTTTTATTATTAGATTGTTTATCTTTCTGTTTGTGAGGGGTGTGTGTGTTGTTTTACAGTCTGTTTTTCTGTAATGGAATTGAAACTGATTTATGAATGTTTTATGTGTAGACAACTAAAGCATTCTAGAAAAATATCTATGAAGATCTTTGATGCTTTTAAATGACACTGACTGATCATATATATAAAGCATGATTATAGGGTCTCATGTCCTTTTCATGGCTACTTAATCATTTCAGTGAAATGTTGTGATAGAAATACCACAGGTTTTGGAGCTAGATAAGCAGAAGTTCTACATTTTAAATCTATTTACTGTGCAGCTGGACTTGGGCACAAGTTCCGTAACTATTGCAAACTCAAATTCTTTTGTATGAAATGAAATAATTTTTTTTATTTCTATTGTGAATATTAGCTTTTTTTTGTAGGAAATCTCTATTATAATGTCCAAAACAGAAATGAAATTACTTATTGTATAGTCCATTTATATCATATATGCAGCAAATGTAATTATTTTCACTAATGTGGTCTAAGAAATGATAGCAACAACATAAAAGATTGCTGACATATTTTAAGATATTTTTAAATAAGGGGTAATAATGTTCCTCCTAGCTATGAAAAATAAAGAAAATTAAAATTCAGAATTTTAGCAAATATTAGCAACTGTTTTATTTAGTAATTATTTAGTTTAATAGTTTTTGTCTTCATATTTGTGTTTAGAATATTATTAGAAACTTGAGTTTTCAAAAGACTATAGTTTGCATTTTATGTTTGTAGAATATAATACAGAATCAGTAATAATCACATAGGGAAAATCTAATTTTTTTGTATTAAAATCCTGATTGCAATAAAAACCAGTACCAATGACATCAGAGAATACTTTATATGCCTTTTCATTTTAGCAAGTATGAATTTAAGATTGTAGTTTATAATGTTTCATATGCCCTAGAGAAGTTGAAAAAAGAACCTGTTTGAAGTATGATTAAATTTACTACGTGGCTTCATAAAGCTTGGCTTAATAAAGTGCTAGTAGCATCTCATACATGACCATCTAGGATATCTGATGGGGCAAAGGTAGGTTCCTGACAGGTGACCAATAAGGATTGATTGCTTCCTGAGGAAATGTTGAGACTACTCTTAGAATAATCGTGCAGGATGAACTCTTTTTCTTAAAAAGTAATTTATTTTAGTAAATTTAATAAGATTATGCATTTCTTTAAATTTAGCTGTGAATGATCATGGTGCTCATGTTGCCTTAGTAGAAAATTGGAGTTCCGTACAAAAAGTTTTTTTTTTTTTTTTTTTTTTTTTTTAATTAAGACAACTTAGTTTTTTTAGCTGGTTTTAACATTTGGTAAAAACTGTCTTGTCAGACATCATTTCTCATAGGAATACGTCACAGAGCTGAATTTATAATATGTTCTTCTTTAAAAACTATTCTTTGGTCATTGTTTTTAATAGGTTTTATTTTTTAAAGCAGTTTCAGGTTCACAGAGAAATCAAGAGGATGCTCCAGTGTTCCCGTAGACTGCTACTCCCAAACCTACGTAGCCTCCTTCACTACCAGTGTGTAGCACCACTGTGGAATATTTGTTACACTCAATGAATCTGCCCACAAATCGCTGTGAGGGGATGAGTTTGTGAGATAATGGAATTCCCTCTCTTAATCCTTGCCTCTTGTCCTTCTGTCCTTAAATTTAAAGAGTATTTTCAGTGAGCCCAAGTTAAACACTTCATATGAAATTCTAGTACTACCAGTTCACAAAAATGATGATTATCAAGAATAAGGAAGAAAAAATGGTAAATTTCTCTGATAATAATATCTTCTCTTCTATATTTCTGTTCTATTGGGATAGTTCTCTTTTTGGACAACTTAAAGTTCTTTTATATGTTTTTTATTTATTTATTTATTTTTTTTGCCTCAAGAAAATATCAGTTGTACTTTAAAATAAAACCTCTTTCAAGTTTAGTTGTACGCATGAAAATACTTCTTGAGCTTGTTAAAAAGTTTTATTTCAGTATAAATTCTCTTTAATCAGGATTTTGTGTTCTTCAATAAAAATACTAATTTATTTCTGCTTATGGCTTTTTATTCCAGAATACTTCCTAGAATACTTATTTACAACACAGATCACAGTATGTTATTCTTGGATTCTTAATTTTCTGTAATTTAGAATTTTAGTTTTTTGTTTTTTTTTAAAGATTACTCTATGATCTCCCTACTTTGATTAATATAAAGTTCTGGATTTGCCTGGCATTTTGTTGTTTTAGGAGATAAGTATGTAAATTTGACTTTAATGCTAGTTGCTAAGTTGGTTCTGGTTGAGTACAGTTTAGGACTAATGATAGGACTGACTTCTTGAATTTAAAGGTACTCAAAGTGCCTTTTTATTTTTAGATGTCACTTAAATGGCAAAGCTATGTATTGTAATGTACATATACTTGCTAGGATCATATAGTCACTAGGATTTGGTTACACATAAATCTCTAGTAGTAGAATAAGGTTTTATTTGGCAGAGTTACTCTAACACCCTAACTTTACACCTTGGTCTCTTACCACATTGAACGTTATTCTTTTGGGGAGAATTTCAGCTATTATTTGTCTTTCTGTTTTGCTTGTTTAGGATAATAAGAAAAGGGAAAACAAAGCAGACTTCAAAATGTTGGAATTGGTTAAGTGTATTACTTCATTGTTTTAGTGACTAGATGAATAGCTTCTAAGGAGGCTAGGTGGTGGCTCACAGGTACAAAGGATGATAGGATTTGAAAGACCCTGTATTCCATCCCCGGAACCACCCAAAATCACCCTGCAGCTTTTGGTTGAAATAGATACTTCTTTACCACATGGTAGGATTGTACTAATAAGATGTGAAGGAAAGAATAATCATTAAAAATTTTATTCTGTCATGTTTAAATTTTGACTTGTTTGAGTTTTCATGAGTAATCTTTTTGTACTTGAAAATTAGTAACACTAATGGCTAAAAGTTAAAACCAGCCAGTTTCAATTGATACAATTACATTTGTTGCATAGGAAATGCGTGTGTTAGTTTTTTGTTTTTTGAGATTATTAAAATTGCAAATTAAACCCTCTTTTTATTGTGATTGGTAATTTGATGTGCTCTGAAATTGACTCAGGTGACTAATATAACTAACAATGTTCATTGCTTTGAACATTTTTAGTGTAAAAATAAAAACAGTGTAAGCATAAGATACTGTTATTTTCTTTTTAATTAATTTTCTTTCCTGCCTTAAAAACATTTAAAACTATAGATTAGAATTGGTTCTCAGCAGATTAGAGTAGGTCGACTTTATTTAGAATTAGTTTCCGTGTATCATCAACAAGTAGTATTAGAGAAAAGAAATTGGATAGGAAAGACAGAATAAATATGTAATTCTTAAGGCTTCACACTTAATGTACAGCCTGTTAAGAAATGGAATGGAGTATATATTGTATCTTTTTCCTAGATTAATGAAAGTATAAAATTATAATTTGAAAAAAATCTATTTTAAATAGATGATTTAGAACTTTTTATTAAAACCAGATGCTGCAAAAACTAGAAACACTAAGACCTTTTACTCAACTGGTTTTAAGAGTTGAAAATTAAAAATAAAAGCATGTCAATGAAATCCTATTGTTTCTTTTCATAAACCTTCATTTGTTTTTATTTTATAATCAACCAATATGGAATTTAAGATTAAGGCAAGTCTACATTAGCCCAGGTGAGAAGAGCAAAGGGCCCTAAAAAGAAAGGAATTAAAGAAGCAGTCCTTGATCTCCAGAAAATGCCTGAGAAACCAGCACTGGAGACCTACTCTACATTTTTAACAGGCCATTCCCTTTCTAAGATGTTCTATATTGGCTTTTTATTACCTATTTTCTTTTTAAAGTCTCTCCTCCCCAAAGTCATTTGAAATGAACACATTATCAAAAAACAAATTTACTTTTCTGAGTCTGGGACTTTTTTTTTTTTTTTTTGTCTCAAGGTCTCAAGGATTTAATGCTTTTAAGAAAGTTTAAAATGTCAACTCTAAGCAGGGGCTGAGGGTGCTGTGGTGTAACTAACAAGACCCAGTTCAGTAGTCTGTGTTGATTAATGAAATGGCACTCCCACCTTTCTCTTTAATGCTTTTGTTCTCAGACAATTGATGAATTTGAATAAAACACATAATTTGCATAGGAAGTTATGTAATGATGCCATATAAAGTATAATGATTTCCTAAAACCTTGTATTTAAAGTAACCTGAATTACAATGAGAGATAAACAGAGTATTTACCCATCCCTTATGAGCTGCTGCTGATATGTAAATTTATTCTTCTACTTTGCACAAATATACTTTTGAGCTACTGCTTAAACACTTTGCGGTCCTTAGTTAAACAGTTTTAATGATGCTTCCAGTATTATGAAAGTGTGACATTTGATGAATGTCTCATATAGTTTTGATATCTGGGTACATGTCAACAAAAAAAAATTGAGCATTAGTTTGTCATGCAACACCTAGATAATTTATAATTTTACTGTTTATATCCATCTTGACATTTTTTATCTGCCAAAGGCAGGTTTCATTTGGAATCTTAATCTGAGATTTATTTGGTGGATCTGGAAATCATAGCTAGGGTTCCCACAGGAAATGGTCCATCTACCAACAGATTAAATGGCAGTCCTGCAGTTGTTAGGGGAGCTCTGCATTTAACACACATGCATACTCATTCAGTCAGCACTGTGGAGAAAAATTAAAGTAGTAACCCAGGTTTAGGAACAATGTAGCTAAAAAGTCCCATATTTGCTGAATGACAAAGGGTTATATAGCAGCATTTCATTTTATTATTCGTGCTTGAGTTTCTTGTTTGCTTTGTTGAGTCTGCTGACGAATACTAATAAATGCCTGCAACAATCCAGACGAGAGATGCCTGGCAACAAAGCTATGCAGTGGACCTCCCTGTCTTCTCCGGTTCACAACCTGACCTTTGAGAAATTGGCTGGGCTAAGCTGCAGAATTTGGGTGTAATGGTTATTGTTAACTCCAGCTTTAGGATTTATTAATTTGTGTGATCAAGACTTACCTATACTTCAAAGTTTCAAAAGACCAAACACAATCATCCAGCCATTAGAACTAACATTATGTTTCAGTGATTCCCGATTAGTATCTGACAAGTGATTCTTCTATTTTATTTTCGGAGTCTAAAAATATTCGTAAACAACATGAAAGGCGCATATAAAAAAACCATGAGTTTTTCTTCTTACACTTGGAATTTTCAGCCATTCTCAATTTTTCTTGTAATTTATACAAGGTAACTAAAAACATGAATAAACTTGGTAATTCTTAAGCTTCTACAGTACCAAGTAAAAGAAGTTTAACAAGCACCTGTTTTGTTTAAGTTGAATGTATGCCTATTATAAATTATAAATTTAGCAATTTCTGATGTAATTATTTTAAGCTTTAGGAGATTACATTGTTTTATTGTGTTCATTTTTTACATCTAATAAAGGATATGAAAATTAAAAATCCTAAATAGTATGATAGAATTTTAGAGTTAGGTACTTTAAATAGTTCTTGTACATAAATCTGAACTTTCTCCCTATAGATTAAATACTAATATGTTCATGGCTTTTTCAGATTTGGTAAAACAAAAGTATTTTAAAATTTGGTGTGCTCTCACCACTTTAAATAGCTCTTATGTAATAAAATAAGAAAACTCCAGTAATTTCTGTGAATAGCTAATGGATGATTTGAATCCAAATCATTGGATTATCATAATCAAAGATTAAAATAATAACCTCAACACTTCTTTTGGACATGTTTATCTATCTGTATAGCAATGTATGGGAATGCAAAGGATGCATTTATTTGATTGTGTAATCTAGTACCTAGAGGAATAAATGATATTGACAGTCTTGTGGTTTTTTTTTTCTGGCTTTATAAATCCTTATAAAAGTTTATTTCAGCATCTTTTAGCTATATCTAGGATTACCCCCATCTGTTTTTTCACATTCCCTCAGAACATGTACCTCTGTATCTTACTAGAACTATGTAAGAAATTGCATTCCAGCTTGCTGCATTACAATGTTGGTAGTTCAAAGAAGATGGGCTATAAATGTATTACAAAAAGAATGCAGAATATCTCAAAATGATTTTTATATTACACATTGAAGCAGTATTTATAATGTTAGTATTACTTGTTTCTCATTTCTTGTTCAATGTGATTACTAGAAAATTTAAAATTATGTGTCTGTGGATAGCTCTAGTCTCCACAACTGAGTATTTCTCTCAAACATCTCTATTCTGCCAACTGTTTGTTTATTTCTTTGCAAATGTACTCCCATTGTCTGTCTCCCTGACCCTACCATTTGCCCTGAGAACAGATATACCTTTTAATTTAACTTCAGATTCTGTCCAGCATCTGGCATCATCTTGCTGCTTAATAAGTTTTAGTCAGTATTCATTTTTTCTTTTCTTTCTTTTTTCCCAAGAGTCTCACTATACAGCCCAGGCTCACCTCAAATTCTTATATTCTCAATCCATCCCCCTCTGTCCTTTCCTTTCTTTTTCCTTCCCCTTCTCTTTTCTCTTCCCCTCCCCCTCCTTCTCCTTTGGTGAGATGTTAGGAATGGGATGAGACTGGTGCTAGGCAAACTCTCTACCAAAGAGCTTTATCCCCAACCCTTGTCTTTCAACTCAGAGTCCAGTCTGGCCTCAAATTTATAACTTTTTGCCTCATAATCTTGAATGTTGTGATTATAAGTGTGTTACCACATCTAACAGGTATACATTTATAGTGATTATTTGGTATCTGTAGATCTCTGAGACAGTTTTATAAATCATGATTTTTTTCTGTGATTCATTTCAATGAATAAAACAATCTAAGATGACTACTGTTTTTGCTCTGTATTTTGAGGAGACGAGTAGAATAGAGCTTACAGATAATTGGAGACAAGTGCAGCTGAGGCCATAAATGGTAGAGCCAACATCTGTGTAATCCTTTCCTATTATGTGTCTAACCACAGCAGGTTGGTTTTTAACTTGGTGATGTGATTGAAATATAGACAAAAAGATCACTATATAATTTCATTTTTACTGTATGTGGAAACAACCTCAAAGTATGGTGGCACATTTGTTGAAAGCTTACGTAAAGGGCATTAATTATTAAAGAAATTGAAAATTGCAGTTATATTTATGTTACAGCTTTAGAACTCAACTCAAAGCCCTCAGAGTGTAAGTGTACGTGATCCCTCTAACAAGTTCGTATTTTTCAAGACAGTTCCAAGAGTTATCTAGTTTGAAGAGTAGGAATCTGTGGTCTACTTGCTGTGATCCTGATTGTAATCAGTATCATGGGCTGATATAATGAGTGCTGCAGTTATATTTACATAAATTTACTATGTTCCGGTCCATAGATTGAATTTATAGGAATATATGAATGATTTTCTTTTAAAAAAATATTTTTTCTCAGGGCTGGAGAGCACTGACTGCTCTTGCAGAGGACCAGGGTTTGATTCCCAGTACTCACATGGCAGCTAACAACTATCCATAACTCCAGTTCCAGGGAATCCAGTGCCGTCATCTGACCTCTGCGGGCATTGTACCACATGGGTGCACTTATATTCATGCAGGCAATACACTCATACATAAAATAAAAATAATAAATAAAATAAAAAATATTTTCACTCTACCCTTTGTTCTGCTGTGCTCCGTGAGCCTTAGGGGTAGAGGTTCAACTGCAAATGTGTCACTTCGGACTTGACTTCTCTCAGATGAATATCCACTGTGCCTGACCAGTTGTGGAATTCTGATGTAGCCACCATCTGTTGAAAAACATGAGGTCCCATGGGGATTGGGAGAGGATGGATGGGGGTGGTGTCTAAATTTGATTAAGAACTGTTGTATGAAATGTATAAAACTCAGTAAAATAAATGTTTTTATTATATGTATATGAGTGTATCGCCTGCATGGATGTAAGTGCACCCATGTCATGCAGTACTCACAGAGGGCAAAAGAGGGTGTAGGATCCCCTGGAACTGGAGTTACAGACAGTTGTTAGTCACTCTGTGGTTGCTGGGAATCGAACCCAGGTCCTCTGCAAGAGCAACCAGTGCTCTTAGCTGCTGAACCACCTCTCCAGTCCCAGTGAATGACTTTCTGTGTATAGGATGGAAATTTCTTGCAGAATTTTTCCTTATGTGGTTTCCTAAATCCAAAACTGCTGTTACTTTAAAAATTTTATCTAATATAAACTTTATTGACTATTACATATTAGTTAAATCTTAAACCTTAAGTATTTTCATTGTATCTTATTGAATTAGATAGCATTTAATTTATTTTCTATTTCTGCATCTTCTAGATATTTTATTAAGAGAATATTATATGTATGTTCATATATCTGATTTTTCCCCATAAGTGCTAACATTTCCTGAAGAAGAAAATTAATGTCTTTGATTAGAATAGCCCTATGGATTCTAGTTGCATAACTATATGCTGACCATAGGCTAGATGGGAAAAATTTTAATATGAAAGCTGGATTTATACTAGGACAAGAGACATTATTCCTTCATTTATTACCAATATTTAAATGAAATAAAGATAAAATTTGAATTTAAAGTTTGAATTTGATCTTAAGATGGTGATACTCAGAGAAAGATAGGAGAGATAAAGGAAATAAAAACTACAGAAAGTAATTTTGAACAAAGTAGATTTAAAGATGATAACTAAGATTTATTGAGTGTGTGTTTTGTGTTGATACTTTTCCAACAGACTTCTGCAATTTAAGTAATTTATTGACCATAAAAACCTATTGAAGTATATGTTATTTTGTACTTTTGCCAGTATGGAAATGAATGTGAAGTTAAATAATTTGCTAATAGACAAGTATAGTGATGCATACTTGAAATCCTCATCACAGGGAGGCTGAGACAGTCCTGGCATTTATTTATTTATTTATTTATTTATTTATTTATTTATTTATTTATTTATATTTGTTCATTCATCCATTCATCTATTCATCCTTCCTTTCATTCTTAATTGTGTGTATGCCTGTGTCATGGTATATGTGTATATGTGTGTGAGGGTGCCACTCACCTATGAGTATGCTTGTGTACACCAGAGGTTGATGTTGGGTGTATGTTTCAATTGTTTTCTACCTTCCTTTATTGAGACAGAATTTCTCTCTGAACCTAGAGGCCACTATTCTGACTAGGCTGGGTGGCCATAGAACCCCCAGAATTTTCCTGTCTCCACTCAGCCGGTGTTGGGGTTATAAATGTGTGCCACCATGCCCAGCTTTTATATGGGTGCTGGGGATCTCAACTTGGGTCCTCATGATTGGACATCAGGCACTTTACTAACCAAACTGTTTTTCTAACTCGTGTCTGGCCTTTTGGTTGAAAAGTTCCTGTCTTTAATAAAAAGCAAACAAATAAGTGAGTAAATAACAGTGTAGCAGTTTGCTAGCAATTATACCATGGAGTTAGAATCTGTAGTCTGTCTTTAGAACCCTTTCATCAACCACACTTCTATTTGTAAAGTCACAGTTCATCAGAGTTCTTGTAGTTAAACTACTGAAAAAGTAAGCTTTTCTCTTGAACACTCATATTAGGGAATCACTGTGATATGACACATTTCTGATGTGCTTTCTGTTTTTCTTTGTGTGTGTGTTTAGCACATATAATTAATATCTATAGAATACTTTCTCTCCTTTCCAGGAGAAAAGAAGACAGATAGTTAGAAGTACATACTAACTAAATAATATTTGGACAGATAAATACATATGTACATATGTGTTATGTTGTTCAAGACTCTGGGAAGGACCACTTAGACTCCAGATGTTTGAATCAGCAAAATTTACTTAACTGGGCTAGTAACTTCACTCTCTGGGCCGACAATTAGAGAGTACAGTACTGGAAGATGAGATTGTGGGGAATGAAAACGCACTACCTCATTAATATACTAAGTATTCCGTCCATCTGTTTAGCATAACTTAAGACAATCCTGCCTTTCTAGGGTGGTCCTAGGAACCAGTGATTGACTGGTGGAGCTGGAAAGGTGGGTTTCTTACAGATACACTGGAGATCATTTAGTCTATCTCAGTTAATTTTCTTGAATTATTTGCCACTTTAACAATATATATATACATTTATATTTAAATTACTTAAAAGTGGCAGATATCACTCATTGATACTATTCTTCAAATGATTATTCATTTTTTAAAGACCCCATATTAAAGATGTGGGGCACTATAGTAATTCTGTCATTATATCTAGTTTATAATCCAATAGCAAAAAAAGTAGAGATAGGAGTGAGAAGCCATAAACCTTAAGTTTTCCTTTTTATATTTGTAAATCAGATGATAAAGTACAACAATAACTTCCATCTTTCCCTTCTTCTCAAAAGATAAAATTTAAGAGGTGGTTATGATTGTGTTAGCAAATGTTAGAAGCACAGGAACAAAATGCCTCTGTTACAGTTCTTTTTAGATATCAATTCTCCCAACAGTATGGATTTTAAGAGAAAAGAGGTCCATTTATTTGAATGTATTTGCCCCTATCACTTCTGTCTCCTTGTCTTCTTGACTTGTTCCTGAGCTCTCAGGTGACTGGGTCATTGCTATTCTGAGTAACCTGGTAAGATCCCTAGAGACAATTCCAGCTCAGCCACTTGGAGGAAACAGCTCTGTAAACAGTATTGACCCCCCAGGGGACCATCAAATCCGTTTACACAGATACCAGTTGTCACAAACTATTTACAAAGCCAGGCAGAGAAGAATTTCCCAGCTTCTAAGGATCCCTGTTTGATTCTAGCCACCTCCTCACTTCTGTATAATAGTCTGTGAGTTATGATTCTTGGATTGCAGTAGCTTAGCTAAGTATATTATACATCCATGTGTAATTGTTTGGAAAACTGAACCAAAGGGAATCTGAGATCTTTCTTTTCTTGTTAAGGAAATGGTTAGTTTTCTAAAGTAAGAAATTGGAGAGTTTAAACATACTGGCATTGAACCTGTTTGCAATATTGAAGGTCCAGAAATAAAGCAAGAATTCTTTCAGTTATGAAAATGGTCTGTTGGAAACAGTATGAAAGTCCACTAGAGAGGTAGATACAGGGGCATCAAATAATATTCTGTAGCTCTCCTACAACAGGCATTCATTCCAGAAGGCCTTCACCAAATCTCCTCATTTTGTCCAGATGCATATACTATGTCTAGCAGTAGCTGTATGTGGCATTTTAGAGGAATGCCTGGTGTAGCCACCCAGAATGTCTCAGACAGCTGCAGGCTAAGACAGCACTGACAGCATTAGACAGTAATAACAAAATTTGGCAAATATATCTTATTTGAAATGGTAGACTTTTTTTGTCCATAATAAAACTGTGCCCACAGAAGGGCCAATAAAGAACATTGATAGTAGTTATACGGATTTTCTTGTTTCTTAAATTTGAGTTAAAGTGAGACTCCATAGACTTGTGAATTATGAAAAGAGATTATTCTTTAATC
Source organism: Eospalax fontanierii (assembly GCA_035773235.1). Classification (NCBI taxonomy): domain Eukaryota; kingdom Metazoa; phylum Chordata; class Mammalia; order Rodentia; family Spalacidae; genus Eospalax; species Eospalax fontanierii. Next base: position 23,534,697 of record CM069536.1, on the reverse strand, counting down.
CCATATGGGGAAATGAACTAAATAATATTAATTCAGTTAGTCCTGATGATAGAACAGTTAACAGTGGCATTGATTAAACAGTGAAATGGATTGCTAAAGAGAGTTTCCATTTTAAACCATGAGACAGAAAAGGAAAGAGAGAGGGAGAGGGAGAGGGGAGAAGGGAGAGGAGAGAGAGAGAGAAAAGGGTTTCAGGTTCAGGTTTTCATGTGTTTAGAGATAAGAGTTTGTATCAGACGTGGATATCTGTCTTTGTTTAATATTTATCTTTTAAACTGTTTAGTATAAAACAATACCACAGCTTCGCTTTTGTAGTAGTTTATTGGCTTATGTTTTCACATTTCTCTATGCAGTTCTTTTAGAATCAATGGGCCTGAAGTAGGTATGGTGACTCACACCTTTAATCTAAATATTCAGGAGACAGAGTCAGACAGATCACTGTTAGTTCCAGGCCAGCCTGGTCTCCATGACTAGTTCCAGGCCAGCCAGGGCTACATAGTGAAATCCTGTCTCAAAACAAACAACCCCTGAATAACAAACCAGAATTGGTTGAGTAATATAAAAGTCCAGCCTCAGCTTGTAGTAGCTTTATTCCACTACCATCTTATAAGCTCCTCTTCTGGGCTTCAGAGTCTTGCGAAAATAAAGATGAAATTTAGACTTATCAAGTACTAGACTTTTCTCATAGGTAAAGAAGAAATTGTATTTATGATAGGATTTGAATAAGGTAAATTAAATTTGACCAAAGTGCTAGATCAGGACCTTAAATTTTATACCAAAAAGCCAGAGTGCATACTTGCAACATACTTTCATGTGTTTCAGAAAATAAAATGTGTTTGTAGTTAGATTGATAGGTAGACTGATAGGTAGACAGAGAAAAATAATAAAACTAGTATGACAAAATGGGAATCTAGGTGAAGGGTTAATGGGATTGTTTTTTCATTTTGTAGCTATTTTATAAGACAAATTATTTTCAGAATGAAATAATAGAAAAAATGTGCTTTTATCTGTCATCAGGCTTCATTTCATTTTAAAATAAATATTTCATTTATTATTTTTATTTTATGTGTATGAGTGTATTTCCTTCATGTAGGTAGGTGCACACATGTCATGCAATGCCTGCAGACATGAGAAGAGAGCTCAAACTCCTTGGAACTGTAGTTACTGATGGTTATTAGCTGCCATGTGGGTACTGGGAATGGAGCACGGGTCCTCTGCAAGAGCAGCCAGTGCTCTTAACTGCTGAGTTATCTCTCCTGCCCCATGGTTTTGTTGTTGTTGTTGTTTTGTTTTCTTTTTAAAGAAACTTTACTTTACTTAAAGAAACTTTACTTTAACTTACTGTGTAACCCTGACTGGCCTGGAACTCAGTATGTATATCAGGTAGACCTTGAACTCAGAGATTGGTCTGCCTCTGCCTTCTGAGTGCTGGGATTAAAGGTCTGTGCTGATACCCTTGGGCACCTACCAGCACTTTTAAATTTCATCTTTCTCCTTCTTTAGCATGTTTCTGTAGTCACTGAAGACTTTACATTTGGCTCCTACTTCTCTTCTCCATTTCTTGCCATTTTTCTAGATGACATCAGTGCCTTCAAAATTTTTAGCATTTTTATCCCTTGATTACTTCTTCAAATTCCTTCATCAATGATCTACTCGATCAGCTCATTTCCAGATGAGCTCTGTCTTAGGCCTTGTCTTTACCTATTATTCATTTTAGACGTTTTTCACTCCTTGTCATTTTAGTATAAGAAATGCCTATTTTGCTAAAATTCCTTCCATTGGAAGGTTCCCAATAAGAGGATACTTAGTTTCTTTGTGGATCTTATTAATTAAAATCCTTTGAAGTATTATTCAAATAAACTCCATTCCATTATTTTGATGGGGAGCTTTTTGAGACAGGATCTCACTGTGTAGCACTGGCTAGCCTAGAGCTTGGTATGTAGACCAAGCTGACTAAGTACTGGGATTACAGACATGTTGCCACCACACCTAGCTCCTATTCAAGTTCTTACTATGCGTTCTTATTCTTAAAGTCTGTCAACTTTGTCTTCACCTAACAGTAACCACCATTTGATATTCATTACTTTGCATGTTCTTTCTTGTTCCTCTTGGAACAAATACCAAGGTAAAGTCTTCTGGGGGAATGGGTGTGTGGGTACACATTTTGAGTTGTATAGCCCATGCCTGTCCTTGTTGCATTGTCTTCAGATCACAGTACCATTTCTCATCATTGTTGTGCTGGAGACCTTGATAGAGGTGTCTGTTCTTTCCTCATATTTGTTTCCCTAGTACCTATCACAAGGCATATCACACTGTGGAGTTTCCATGAATGATCAGCAGACTGCTGAATAAGTAAAATAATGTAAAAGATCAAATTTTCCATGCAACTGATTGAATACTGATGCAGGATAATATAGTAAAGAAGAACGTTTGAAAGCCTTCCCAATATTTAAAAATGATTTGATGAAATAATTTTGCCAAAATGATTGGTTAAAAAGATAAAAACATAGGCAGGGAGGGAAATTTTATAAATGATCATTGTTTACTTTGAAGTCAAATGAAATTCTCAATAAAAGAGTACAGATAGTCTGATTTGTAGAGCAGGATCCAAATATCAAATGAACAATTTGATTTGGGAATCTAAAAGGTTTTATGACTGAACAAAGTTAAAATATCCAGAAATAGAGCTGGATCACACAGTGTGAATTCTTTATACATGGCACACATTTCAAATATCAACTTTTGGAGGGTTTTTTGATGGTGATGTTGACACAGAGCTGGTTGGCCTGGAAGTCACTAGGGTGACCTCAAAATTCCTGGCAGTTCTGCTTGCCCTCCAAACTGATTAACTTTTAAAACATTTTAGAATAAAAAATTTTAAAGTGTCAGAAATGTCTGAGTTTATTTTAGTAATACTTCAAGGATCATAATTATTAAGATCCAAGCAAAAACAAAGTGTTCTTTTATCAGGAAGCTTCTATATCTGTTCCAGGAGTTTGGAGCCAAATAATAGTCATGGTGAAATACTGGGGATTTACCAAGAGTTCAAGAGGTCATATAACAAGTTAAACCTGAAAAAAGAGCTATAAAACTAGTGAGCAAATTGCAAGTACAGATATCATAGGTACGGAGAGCAAAATGTTAGGAATAAAACACTGAAGAAAGATGCTGAATGAGACCTCAAAATACACATGTACAAAAATGGAACAGGTTGTAGATAATAGTAAATTAAGTGTCAAAGGACCAGGACCTATGAGTCTGAAGCAGTTGGTGTGATGTTGTCATGGGGATCTGGGGACTTTTATAGCTGGTGGTGCTCATGGCTTATCTTGCTCCTTTTAGAGAGTCAATGTATCTCATAAATTATAGGTCAGCATAGACCCAACAGTGTTATTGTTATTGTTGAATGAAATGTCTCTGAAGGTAATTTTAGTATTTATATGATCCTTTTGGTAACTGTAACCGTTTTCATTTGAATTACTTATAATGATGTATGTTAGTGTTATTAGAAAGCATGGTCTGTTAGTGATAGGCTATCTTCTTAATTTCCAGACATTTATTAAGTTTTGAAGGTCCTATCCACTTATTCTAAAAAGTAGAACGATGAATAAACACGTGAAGCCAACCATGCAAAATTGGTAAAGTTACAGCAGAATATAATCTCAAAATATTTTTTCTTTTTTAAATACATATTTTTGTTGAAAAATGTTTTGTATTTCATATAATACATCTTTATCAGTTTTAGACCTTCTCCACTATATGAACTGCCATAGCATTCTTTTTGTTGTTGTTGTTTGTTTGTGTTTTTGAGACAAAATCTCACTGAGTACTCCTGACTGCCCTAGAACTCACTATATAGACCAGGCTGGCCTTGAACTCACAGAGATCCACCTACCTCTGCTTCCCAGGTGTTGGGATTAAAGGTGTGTGCCACTATACCCTGAAATGTCATTCTTATTTTATAATATATAGTTATAATAGGGCATTTCTTTCCTAATTCATTGTCCTCAAAGGGAAATCAAAATAATTAAGAAACAAATGACTTACGATCTAGCTTCCATTTATCAATATGAATAATGTCTGGACTTGAAGTTTTTATTGGCTATATTTAATACAAGCCAAAAAACAGAATGATATTTTATGAGAGTTACTTTTATTTTTAAGTACCCAAAGTTCCTTTTATTTTGATATTACTCTTATGTATCAAAATGATCTTAAGTTTGGCAGGTTGATTGGAGAGGGCATCACCACAAAGGATTGCTTTTTAAACTTGAAGAAGTATTTCTGCTAGAATTAATAAAGTACAAGTTACAATCAATATCTGTGCATTTTATCCTAGTCTTAGAATTTACTTATTCATTTATTTATTTAGTGTAATTTCCTTCCAGATGTTACTTTGCCATCAAATACAGTTTATCTCTTAAAAATAAGTGTTATTTGTTAGTTGTAACTTAAAAAAATGTATTCTGTAACATACAATGTTGATCTGTTTGATGAAATAAAGTTTAAAAAATGATTCTTAAACCTATTTTTAATGAATTAATAACTAGTATTTACTTGTATGTCAGATAGTTAAATAAGTGTCACATTATTTGCATTTCATAGGCAGGAAACTGAGGCATAGAGGTATATACTTAGTAAAGCTAGGATTCTAACCCAGACAGTGTCATATCAGAGTTCTATGGATAGTATTCATTATTTATAATCATATCTTGATTGTATGTTATTTTGAGAAATCTAGAAAATAGTTTTCTTAAACCAGTGGTCCTCAGCAACAACTGTAATTATTTGGGCAATTAAAAATTGAAACCACTTCCAGAGACTTTGCTTGGGTTAGTGTAGGTGTGTCCTGGGATCCCAGTCTTTCATTGTGAGCCATTTCTCTAAACATCTGACCAAGGAAGAGGAAATATGGATGACAAACATGACATTGTACATGCTTAATCCAGTTACAGTTAGAGTTTTCATAAGACTGTTCATTTGAGTCGATTTTCATTGTGTGACTTTGTCATTTTATGTATTGTGTGTTGTTTTGTTTATTTAAGTGTAGATATAGTCCACATTTGTCTTGAGCAAGAAATTCCAGTGGAAAATAAGAGCACACAATTAGATGGGCAACTGACTATGAATTCTGAGCAAAACATGCATGAATTAGGAAATGAAGTCACATATGAGGACACTGAACTGTCCGGAGAGAAATCAAGGAGTCTTCAGTCCTCCAGTCCTTATTCAGATGAAGAGACATCTCAACCGTGCAGGTGAGTGTTAGTATCCATGCCACATCTGGAATGTAAGAGTTGGAACAACTTTCTCCCTTAATCCATTTCCTCTCTCTGTTTTTGGTATGGCATAAATGTAATGAGTCGGTAACTCATCGTTTCAGGAATCTGTAAGGGCTTTCTCTTATTTCAGTGTTTTTAGATAGCTGAGAGAAACAGCACAGAATCTAAAGGAGGGCAAAGAGATTTGATTTTTATCTAATATTATTTTCTGTGGCCTTCATTATGAATGTAAAGATAAATGTGAAGTTGACATAAGTGAGATATTATTCATCAAAGCCAAAACCTGGCAATTCTAGGATAAATTAAACTCAAAGATGTATTTTTTGCTTTTTATAGTGCTGTTCTTCATTTGGGGTGTTTTAAATACTTTTAAAAAGAATGACTCTATACTCTATTTTTTGCCTTTCTTAACTGTTTGACATTCTACAGTTTCGTTCATCCATCTTCAAGAAATTTGAATTTGTGATACTTGTGTTTATTACCAATGTGATTAAGGGAGTTTGGTAATTAATCACATGCTAAAGGTCTGTGTAGTAATGCCTACATTTATCTGTGCTTACACATGTAATACAATACCACCAGAAAACAAACAATCCCTATTTTTTCTTTTCTCTTCCTTTATATTATCTCCTTACGTGTTGATGCTATTGTCAAATAGCTTACAAAATACACAAATATCATTTGATTTACTCTTACATGTTTAAGGAATATCTTTAATTTTAGTGGCATCTTAAATTTAATAATGAAAATATATCATTTTAATCAAACTGAAAAATAGTTATTTGTTCGCATTTTCATAATGTTGTGAAATGTGAGTTGAATGCCTACTAGAAATACAAACTAAAACAGTATTTATAGCATCTAAACCTGAATTCTTTTATCAGGTACACTGAACCATCAGTCTTTTCCATGTTGTCACATGCTTTCCACAAACTTTTCCACTGATTAATTGTAATCTCTGTAAAATTGTTGTATTTATTGTTTAGCAGCCTTCATGCTTTCTTAACTGTGCAAAAAGTTTGAAATTAGATAGCATTATATATTTGTTATTAATATAAAAACCAGACCCTGTACAGCATCATATGTATGTGTTATTTAATGGTTCTCTTTATCACAGCATTGGGGAATGTGGAAAGGATGATTTGAACTATGAATCTGTTATTCCTCCTCAAGTTATCCCAGATGTAAATAATCAGACAACAATAGCATTTCTTCGAAGAGAGTTGGATATTCTCAGAACAAGCAATAAAAAGGTATAGTGTAGAAAGTCTGGTTGTTGTACAGCAATCTTTTAGCTCTTGGTCATTTCTTTTTGCCCATTATTATCCAGTTTTATTTTGTATTTTAATTCCTCAACAGTAGCTTTATGTTGTGTTACCTTGCCATCAAAATACGCTTAGGTGACTGGCTATGAAAATAAGTTTTGTTGTTGTTCTTTCTATCCTTGTTGGTCTGAAGTGTAACTTACTTCTACATAAACTTCTGCTAATTTATGTTGGTTACAAAATTCAAATTTCAGTGTAGTAAAACTTTGCTTCATTATTTTACAAGCTGTTTTCATGCTATTTACTTTGTTAACTTTTTTTTTCTTATTAGTATCTGTACCTTGTCTTTCACCTAAGTAATATATATAGGTGAACATTAAAGTAGCACATGCTATTGTTATTTGCCTTGTATCTTATTATACTATTACACCATATCTAGACCAGTTTGCCATTCCATGTTTTATGTCCTTCTCTGATTTCTTTCTCAGCAGTTTCCTCAGATCTTTGAATAATGTTATTGAATAATGTTCAGTTTCTGTGTGTTGTTTTAAAAAATTAAATGTTTTCCTGATTTTAGTATTTTCATTGTTTGACCTAATCAAACTGAAGCATGATATTAAGAATGTTGATTGTATCCTGGGGGTGGTGGTGGCACATGCCTTTAATTCCAGCAATCAGGAGGCAGAAGCCGGTGGATCTCTATGTGTTCAAAGCCAGCCTGGTGTACATACTGAGTTCCAAGCCAGTTTAAACCTTGTCTCAAAAAAAAAAAGAATACTGATTGTGTCCAAAGGAAAACAACTCAAAGGAAAACAACTCAGATGACAAAAGCATAGGAAGGAATTTTTAAAAACTGTAATAATTCCACATGTGCATGAGATATTTTCCATATTTTTATTTAGAAATTATTACATGTTGATTATGCAATGACATGCAGGGGACAGTACCAATTTAAATGAAATATGATGGAACTAGAGAGATGTCTCAGTAGTTAAAAGCACTGACTGCTCTTTCAGAGGACCCAGGTGTGATTCCCAGACCCTACATGGTGACTAACAACCAGCTGTAACTCTGGTTACAGGAGAATTCAACTCCTTCTGTCCCCTGTCGGCATTGCATGACATGGGTGCACTTACATACATCCAGGCAATACATTCATAAACATAAAATAAGATAATAAAATCTTTATAAAAGACAAAAAGTAAGTGGAATATAAGTCACCATTCACAAAGACAAATTTATATCAGATATTAAGATTATCTTAATTTTGTTCCAAAATATTGGAACTACTAAGAGGAGCATTAAAAGTGCTACCCATTATTTTAAGGTTAGTAGAGCTCTTCTAAATCTTTTGCTTTAAGAAAAAGACATGAATCAAATAGGTTCTGTAGTAGGTATTTTGAATAATAATAGTTATTCCTATTTTATCTGCCTATATACACACACATAAGTGTATTTAGATAATTTATTTTTTTGTTTTCTGTATCATTTCACATAATCATATCTACAAAATATATTACAACCTTTATTTTTTCCTTTGTCAGTATATTTAGGCAGTTGAATAGAATTGTATAGAAGGCCTTAAAAATAAACAGAATCTTACTTTGGAATTAATTATATTTGGAAGGCATTTATCAGATAAAAATAACTTTTTCATAATGTGTTTTAGCTTCAGGAAAAATTGACTAAAGAAGATAAAGAAAAGAGAAAATTAAAGCTTAAGTTGGAACTCCAAGAGAAGGCAACAGAGGCTCAAATTGCTGAAAAGACAGCAGGTACAGTAGATGAGTGTTAGCATGCAGCTAGAAGCTTATTATGTGATGTGTTCTGATATGTACTGGTTAATGCTAGCACACTGCTTTATTTGCCAAAGGAGGAGAAGGTTTTTTTTTTTTTTTTTTTTTTTTTTTTTGGCTGCTTAGAAAATAGATGGCTTTAACATCCTGGTACTGGTATTAGTGAGAGCTTTACCTGTATTCATACTGATTTGGGCATTAAATGCATTGTTAACACCATGTCAATCCAATCACAAAAAGGTTGTTTGTTTTGTTGGAAGGGCCTGAACAAACAAGGGGAAATAATGATTACCAGTTCCTCTACCTTTCAACCAGCAGTTCAAATACCACTTATTGTTTTAGCTCATGGAGAGGAAATACTTTTCCTTTTATTAAGAGAATCCTAAATTCATTGCTAATGGAAGCCTACGTTTGATTTAAAAAACTGTGTTTTGTGCAGTTAATGGGTTAAAATCTGATGATGAGGATGATGACAGAGATAGTCTTTTCCCCGAAATTAAAGTGAAAAGTTGTCACTGTTTAATGTTGTAGGACTGCCTTAAATAAATTTTGGAAACTATCTTTACTCATACACAGGTGTTTGCAAGGATAAAAATTTAAACCATGTCTATATGTTAGAGATATGATCAAGAGATTCTCATGTTATGACCTCAAACTGTGCAAGTCATTGTAGTTGCACTATTTTTCATCAGAAAGGTGAAATTGTATAAAATGATATCAGTGATACTCTAAATATTTAAAAGTATTTAGGAGATTACTTGTTTGATATTTTTATAGTTTCTGAAATTAATTCTTAATTTCAGGTTAGAATTGATTACATCTATAAAGAATTGGAGCATTTTAGATCAGAGAGTTCATTAATGTCAATTATCTTCAAAATATTACTTTGGAAAGTCTAAACATCATTTTGAAAATATAAGGAACATGACGATAAATAAATAATCTATCTGAATACTAAAGGATTACTTTTGTGTCAAAGGCAAAAATCTGTAAGGTTTTTGTTTCTTTTTAGTGGGGAAATGTAAGAAGAATATATCTGAAGGAAACTTAATACTACATGAAAATGAATAACAGAAATACAAGTTTAGGACAATTTGAAAGTTTCTTGAATTTTTATAGAAATCACACACACACACTAATTGCTAGGATAGTATTGTAAGAAATACATTTGTTTTGAGCTATATGAATAATTTAACTATACATATGTATTACAGAACTACTTGAATAAATTTGGGGCGGTCATGACTTAATGAGAATAATGATATAATGTATCTACTTGTTCTATCTCTTGAGGGAGACTCATTGAACAGTAATATTTAGTATTTAACTTTTGAATAATATGCTTCGGCATGTAGTTCAAATATTTATTTATTGTTACATAGTTAAGAATTCTTTGATGATTGAACAGTTTGAATAATGCATGCAGAATATGGAAAGATTTGATTATTCTTATTAAGTATATATTTCTCATTAATGCCAGAATATTATTTTACCACATGTGAGATGTTTTAAATATTTTATATCCACCTAAATTGATGAAAATAGCAGTGGTGTGTAGCTTCTCTGTTTTTTTTTCTTTCTTTCGGTCTTTTGAGACAGGATCTCCCTGTAGCCTCAGCTAGCCTGGAACTCACAAAGGTCCACCTGCCTCTGCCTCTGCCTCTCAAGTGCTGGGATTAAGGCATGTGTCACCACACCTGGCAGTCTTCCAGTGTTTTTAAAACATTAGTTTTCAAAGTATGTACTTTTTTATGTTTTACTTGTACTCTATTTTGAAAAGGACTTTAACATGTTTTATACTAACATTGGAAAAGATTTCTATTGCATTATAAATATTTTAATTGTGAATTGCTTAAGAATCTGCTAATTTGAAACTATAATAACTTTTGACCCTTGGTAGTCTATTAAGTTTTTCATAATTCCTCAACAGATAGATAGTCTTAAATAAGCTTATATTCCACTTGGTCAGTAAGATAGTGCATTGAAAAAGCAAAACACTAAAAAATGGGAACAGATAAATCTTAATAGGGAGAAACAACATAGGACACTGATTTCATGTTATTAATTCTTTGAAAAATGGTGCTTGGTAAACTATACTGTGAATCTGCCTATATGTAGTAATATTTGTTAGCAAAACATTAATGCTTAAAAAACAACTTTCTGCATAAGCATTTAGACCAAATGTGGAAAATCGAAAATAGGATACAAAAATATGTAGGTTAAAAAATATTAGTATATGGCAAATATATCTTCCTGGTACATAGTTCCTTGGAGTATATAAAATATAAAATTTTTAAGAATATTTATATAGTGTTAGTTCTGAGTATAAGAAGATTAATAGTCTAACAAGGGAATTGTTAAGTAAATCATACATTTATGCTGTGAGACATGATACAATAATTTAGAAATTTCTGAGCAATATTTGAGGATATGCAAGGTCTTTCATAGGTTCAAGTTAAGTGAAAGGAACAGTAAGAAAATTGCATTTGTAATATAATTTTGTTAAAAGATGCAATATTTATAGTGATTTATCAAATGAGAGACTAATTTTGGTAGTCTTTAAATGGAGAAGTTCCTATCTTTTTCAGGTCTTCAAAATGAATACATACTAGTATGAGTTTACTTTCAGAAAAATTAAACACTAATATTTTAAATATAAGACTTTAAAAGCAATAAATTACACTTTACTCTTAAAACAATTCCTATGATGTCTTTGAGAAATCAACTGTATAAATGAAAGTTCTATGAAAACTATATGATGACTATAATTCAATCTTGCTATTTTATCTATTCTCTTTTTCTAGTCTTGCAGATTCCTCACGTATTTATTTTATGTGTTTATGCATATCATATAAAGTTTTCTTGAATTAATCCTTCTTGTTTTCTCAGCCGATTGTATAATTTTTAACAATAAGAGGGCTGGAAATACGGATTCTGAATTAAGAGCATTTAAGGCTCTTTCGGGGACCTGAGTTCCATTCCCAGTGCCTGTGTCAGGTGTCTGACAACCACATGTAACTTGAGCTCCAGGAGGATCCCATTCCTCTGTCCTCCAGCAACACCTGAATTCTTATGCACATGCCAACACACAGGTACACAGACAGAGACAGGCACACAGATACAGACATACACATGGAAACACACATGTCAACACATACACACACATAATTAAAAAGAAATAAATCCTAAAAAAATAAGAATCTGATATATTGGGGCTGGAGAAATGGCTCAGCATTAAAGAACATTGGCTGTTCTTGCAGAAGACCTGGGTTTGAATCCCAGCACCCATATGGTAGCTAACAGCTGTCTATTACTCCAGTTCTAAGGGCTCCAATGCCCTCTTCTTGTCCTTTGTAGGCATTGCATGACATGGGTGCACTTACATGCAGGAACAACACTCATACACATAAAATAAAAATAAATAGAATCTGGTATCATTAAACCCACATAAAACCTGCCCAGTTTTGTCTAGGCAACTCGAATCAAACTGGGAAGGTGGAAAATCTTGTTATCATATTATCTCAGATTCAAATCACAGTATGAACAACGAATATTGTTTGCATCTCTTTGACAAATTATTTTGCCACTGGACTTAACATTTTTCAATGTAGAATGTAAATATTAGGGTCTGAAGAGATGGCTCAGCAGTGAAGAACACTGACTACTCTTGTGGAGGACCCAGGATTTATTCCCAGTACTCACATGATGGATAATAACCATCCACAACTTGAGTTCCAGGATATCCAATGCTTTTTCTGACTTTCATGGGCATTTCATGCATGTAGTGCACTTATATTCATACAGGCAAAACACTCATACAAATAAATTTTAAAACATTTTAAGATGTGAATATTACCCAATTTATCAGATTAAGTATTAGAGATAGTATTTAAATGTACCCAGTATATAACCAGTTTTCAGTAAGTTGTAGCCTCAATATTTTATATCAATTTATTATTATTTAAGTATATTTTTATTGAATTTTTGTGGATTTCATATAATACATCTTAATTATATTTAGACACCCTCCCCTATCTGTACCCCCCCATAGTTTGCCCACAGAATTTCATGCATTCTGTCATATATGTTAAGGCCTATCTAGTCAAGTTTGTGTCCCAGATGTCCTTCTGTGTGAGTTCATCCAGTGGAGCCTGTTCAGTCTGTCTAGCCTCATTCCCTTAAAGATCAATTTCCCCTCACCCAGCAGTGATCAGTTGCCAATAGTTCTTCAGCTGAGACTGGGGCCTCTTGTTCATTTCCCTAATTCTATGGTGGTTTTTGTCTGATTGAGGTTGCATGGGTCTTGTACATGCTATCACAATTGCTATAATTTCTGTGAGGATGTCCCTAGGAGCCTTTAAGACTCTATTGGTCATGTACCACCACTGGCTCTTAAAATCTTTCTGCCGCCTTTTCCACAATGGTCTCTGAGCCCTGGGTGGGTGAGGTTTAATATGAAAGTCCTATCCAGAGAGATGCACTCTGCAGTTTCTTATTTTCTACACTTTGGCCAGTTGTGGTTTTCTGTGTGCATTGCCCTCTGATGCATGAGGAAGCTTCAGTAATCAAAGTTGAGAGATGCATTAGTATTCTCGCTACCCTTTGTTCCACTGTGTTCTGTGAGCCTTCTGTGTAGAGGTTCCATTGTAGGTGAGTCACTTAGGGTTGGGCATCTCACAGACACTCTGTGTGTGACCAGTTACCGAACTCTGTAATAGTCTCTGTCTGTTGTAAATGAAGCTTTTTTGATGAGTGGTAACTGATATACTTGTTTGTAAATATAAAGATACATATTTAGCATATAGTAAGAAATTACATTTGTCCAGAGATGTGACAGATGTTGGGTTTTCTCTAAGATCTATGATCTTTCCAGCCCTGTGTTTTTTGCTGTTTATAGTGTCACACATCAGCTCCCTCCCATTGATACTTGGTTATTTTTATCTTCATGAAATTCCTAAATCTTTGATAATGACCAGAAGTCAAGAAAATATGTTATACTATGTTCAACTTTTAATAAAAATTAATAGTTTACTTGGCTGTGAAGTTGGCTTAGTCAGTTAAGTGCTCCATGTGTAAGCACGAGGACCAGAATTCAAATCTCCAGCACCCATGTAAAAAAACCATATGTGCCTGAAATCCTAGCACTGTGGAGGTGGAGAGGGCAAAAAACGCTGGAGCTCCCTGGCCAGATAATTTTGTTGTACGTATAAGTTCCAGGTTCAGTGAATGGCACCATCTAAAAACAAACAACAAAATGCAGAGCCACTGAGGAAGAACCTCGACATTGATTTATAGCCTTCACATGTGTATACACACCCCCCCACATCTCACACACACACACACCTTGCCCCTCACATTAACAATATACTGTTAATTCTGAAAATTGGATTAGAAAATTTAGAAAGAATCAATTTCATCGTAAGGAAAATGGCTGTTGATATTCTATATTTCATAATATTCATACATCATTCTAAATTGTGACTACAAAATAAGAAATTAAATAGAGAATACTCAGTCTTGATAAACCATCATGTATGCTGTTGTTTAGCTTCATTTGTTTCCTTTGTTTTCTATTGGTTCTTACCTAATGTGAATATCTCCATTCCATGTGATCTTATGAGTGTTTGAAACTTGGTTGTGTCCTGTGTTATCATAAATCTCAGATATTTCACTCTTTGTCTTTCCCTTCTCTTCACACAGAAGTATCATTGACATCATGATCATGGATGCTTTTATTAGACCTTTAAATGCTTTATAGGAACACTGTAAACTTTTTTGTAATTCAAATAGTATATGTTGAGGATTCATTTAACAAGATGGTGTGTTAGGCACTGAATGTACATCAGAAAAAAAGACTTGGAATTTCAAACATTTCATTTTTGCTTGCAGTTTTTTTTTTCATTTATTATATACCATGCATGTTTGCTCAGACTTTAAGTCTGTATCATTGTTCTAATGTTTTTCTCACATGTATGATAGTCTCTCTAACCTTTGGTTAAAATCTAAAGTAGGTGGCTTTTATTTTCAAGTTGATGGTTATGAAGGGCTTAACCTGTAGAAGTTCTTAATAAATGTCACCCCTTTTTTTCTTGGGTTCTGCAGATGCAGAAGTGTTTCTAACAGATTTGTAGTTATCAATAACTGTCCCAAACTAATAACTCCATATTCATTTTTATGCCATTTGTTTCACAAATAATTTACTTGTATTTCTCCTTATATTTTTAGAAAAGGAGTATTCACTATTTTATTTGACTGACACAACTTTTCATTTTTCCTGTTTTTAGACTTACCCTTATTTAGAAAATATAAAAACATGAAAAATGTCAATATCTATAAGAAGCTGAATATTTTCATTTTCCTTGCTATTCAGACTTAATCATATTTAGGAAATCTGAAAACATGAAAAATGTGTTAATATCTACAAGAAGCTGAGTATGATGGCACATACGTGCAATCTTAGCATTTGGGGGAAATCACCATTTCCAAGCTAGCCTGGTCTTCATAGATGCCCTATTGTAAAAAATCTCTACAAGCAAAAGAAATAAATGAAAAAAATGCATCATAAGCAGGTTTTACTTAGTTTTAGAAAAATCTGAATCCTTCCCTGTGTATTTACATTGGAAAATATTTGCTTCATTGTATCTATTTAAAACATTTTTTGTGTTTCGAATAATTTAAATATACACATGTATAATACTATTTGAAATAGCCTGGATGGCCTTCAGGTATTAGAGAGTATTTTAGGGAAACATATCTGAAATATTGAATATTTATACTTTTAAAGCATCTCTTTACAAAAAAGTGATTAAACTATAGACATTTCAAAGTTTGCCTTAATTAAATTGAATTTAACAGTGAGATGATATTCTGTGCTCTGATTGCATCCTTTAATTTGCTTGTGTCAATGATGTGTCTGTAACTTTTAAAAATATCTTCTTGTTATTCATTTAAACCTTTACTCTAAATATCTCCGTAGGCATTGCCTAATATTTATTGTCTTTTTAATTTCTATTACTATACTGAATTTACAGTATGTATATACCATTCAAATCTTAGATAACAGTATTTTTCCTGTTATTTTGATATTTAAAATGTTTATATTTTTTCAGAAGCCTTGCTTTTTATTTCTGAAAAGAAATTAGAGCGTCTGCTTTATGTTAGTTATTTTCCCTTCTTGCATGTCATCCATTAAAGATTAGCTGTGGAAGGTTGAAGCATGGAGAGATTATGAATGACAGAACAACTGCTGTAGAATAATAATCAGTTTTTGGTATTTAATGCTGTTTGACTTTTGCAGACACATTTCTTATTAACCTTTGGTACAAAGAGAAATCCAGGTTCCTGATATCTCATGGAGAAGATGAATTTGAGATCCTCTTCCAATTAAACTGAAATAAAGCCAATATTGGGTTTTAGCCAAAAGAACTCCTAAGCTGCTAAGTCTTGTGTTAAAAAGTCTGTCTGTCTATCTGTCTGTCTGTCTATCTTAATATGTTTTAACATGTAACTTAATGGTTATATAAATTGCTTAGCTTACTTGACTGACAATGCAACCTCTTATACCATGTTTCCTCTTTAAATACAGATTCTTTTTGAATATCCAAATTTTAAATATTTTATATATAAAGAGCATCCATTCTTATTACAATAGAGAAAGTAAATTTGTTTTTATCGAGGATAGAAGTTTAATTGTGATTGATTATTTGAAGGATCAGAACATAGAAGACTGACACAGCTTGAGTTTTTCTATTGTGGTTTTAATATAAATGTTAAAATATAGATATACAATCTATTACTGTATATTCAGACAAATGAAGACATCTTACCTTGGTAACATGAAAAAATAAAGTTGTACTATAGACATTATCACTTTTCTCTTATAAAAAGACTATTTGTTACTATCCTACTTTTGCATTTATCTTTCCTGCAGAGATGTGAACAAATGTTTGTTCATCCCAGATAAGGGACCAATCCCAGGCATCTGTAGTCTTGCTTGATGAACCATTGATTTTAAATTTGGTTACTTACAGGACCCCAGGCAGTTTATACCAAAGAAAATTAACCTTCCCCCCTCAGCAATCGTTGACCACTTACGTATCCTCAGGCAGTGGTGAGAACTGATACATCTGGAGTACTGCCTTATGCACTCTCCATCTCTTCATCAGGTAATGTTAGTGGGCGAAGGTTTATTAGGATCTCATGTAGGGAAGGCACAGCTGTTCTCTTTACAAGACAACAGTGAGTACATGCTGTCCGGCGCTCTACAACTACCATAGCTCAGATCACCTCAAGATTAAGGTGAGCAATAGTACTTGTGTGGCTGAGGCGAAATAGAGTTCAAGGCCAGCCTCAATTACATAGTAGAAACTTATGTCAAAGAAGAAAATAACAAAGGTTTGTTGTAGTCCATACAACTATGGAAGTTGTATTTGATATTGACTTTCTCTTTTTTTTATCTTTTTGATACAGGGTCTTCCCCTGGAACTCACTATATAGATCAGGCTGGCCTTGAAGTCACAAAGATCTGCCTTCTTCTGCCTCTGGAGTACTGGGATTAAAGGTGTGCCTCACCATGCCCAGCGGATATTTACTTAAAAATATATTTTATTTGTTATTTTTATTTCATGTGTATGAGTATATTGCATATAGGTAAATGCACCTGTGTTGTGTCCATGGGAGGTCAGAGAAGGGTGTTGGATCCCCTGGAACTGGAGTTACCAACAGTTGTTAGTCATCATGTAGGTGCTGAGAATCAAACCCAGGTCCTCTGTGAGAGCAGCCAGTACTCTTAACCACTGAACCATCTCTGTAGTCTCTGTAGTCTCTGGGTATTTACTTTTAAGAAATAGTATACATTAGGACCTCAATTTTTTGTGGAATCAATAAAATGTGGTAGAGTTTCATATAACACATGAATGCCTAGAGAGCAAAAGTACAATGGAAGATTTTATGTGTGTATTATACATATATAAAAAATATAGTGTCATTATTTTGCAGTGCAGCTATGTATATGATACATATAACTTTCTGTATACATATACATAGGAGGAAAGGATTTCACAAATATTACCAATCATTTCAGGCAAAATAAAAAGATCCCTCTCTGTGAAGAGTAGAAATGATGAAAGAATTACTAATACTACAGTCTTTTATGGGTGAAGTGTACGTCTGATATTAGGAGCATCATTGTTGAATAAAATATGAGGCATTTAAATGATAAAATCCCATGCATCATTGCATACTTTTTGGAGAACACTGAAAGATGCAGGAACACTTTCTGCTTATTTTAACTATACACACAAAACATTTGATTCCACATTTTATAATGGGCCTATATTTTCTTCTATTAAAATGTGATTTAACAAACAATTGTATGGGCCAGTGATATGGCTTCACGTATAAAGAAACTTGCCATTCAATCCTGAGGACCCAAGTTGGATCTGTGGAACCCACATAAAGATGGAAGGACAGACCAAACTCCACAAAGTTGCTCTCTGACCACATACACTGTGGCATAAACATACCCACATTCAAGCATGCAGATCTAGTACACACAATTATAATATTTTAAAATTTTTTTAGAAAATTGTAATAATCTGGTATATAAAGAAGTTCTAGAATAGTAAACTAGATTTGGTATGATGATGGTAAAAAAAATACCAAGCTACTTGGAGTGTGTTTTTTGGTTTTAATTTTTCTGGACTAGGCCAAATTACATCTATTTAAAATTTTCAGTTTTATGTAGATAAAGTATTATAATAAAAACAAGGTAATATTCATGGCTAGTAATATTCATGTGATTATTTCATAAAACACTAATACCATATCTATAGGAATCCATTTTATATCACTATAAGTCTCCCCAAAGTGACTAACCATTATATAAACATTGGATACTCAGAGAAATGGAGATTTGTTCATAAAGGCCAGTCTTTTATAAAACTATTGTCTGTATTATATGTCTTACTTTAAGTGGGGGATAATTTTATTCAGTGAGATTATTGTGTGAGGTTCTAATGATTTCTTCTCTTTAATTCAGCATATTTCATTTAAATGGCTACTATGCATGGATTAAAAACAGATTCTTTATGCAGAGAAATATGTATTCTTCAAATTATGTTATTTAGAAAATCATGATCTAGTGTTTAAACTTGAATATTTTTTGGTTTACTGTCTTACCTTACTTGTGTTTTAGATGTGGATTGAAAGGTGTAGAGGATGGGTTTGTCAATAGACTTGGATTCTACTAAGAAAATATGTACCCTGCTTTGACTCAATACACTCATACTTAGTATGGTTCAGAATCTTCATATTTATTCTTTCCCATATTAGAAAACAATTAGCTTACTAAACAAATTTGAGTATTTGGTGGTAGTGGGGTGAGGGTGATCCTCTCTGAATCTTTCTCATTTGAGTAAGAATTATAGGATATTTGATAACCGTGTTTAAAAATGGAGATATCCAAATATTATTGTAAACACCCAATGATTTGTTTTACCTGCAATATAAGTATTTTACTTGGTTGGCTTACATAGTAGCTAATAATATTTGTTAATGTAATTTAACTGCTGTGAACCTTTACTGAACAAATATTGAAATTTATTCTAGTCAAAGAAAGAGAATCTCTAATGACTTTTGTTAAAGCTTCTATTTAATAGTTAAGGAGAAAAGTTTGTATGACATACGAGATGCAATTAACAGTAGATTTTACATTTAATAAAAAGAAAGAAGCATGCGTATTTGCTTTATTCATTCCATCATAATTTGCATTAGAGCTGTGGGTGTTTAATGAGCAAATTCCAACTAAAATGCTATATTGATTTTCTAGTGAACTTTGTAATAGTCATCTACCTTGGAAAAGCTCAGTGTTTACAATTAAGTTTTCTTTACTAAAAATGTTGGAGAGTTGCATATTGATCCTTTAAAAGAAGATAACTCCAGGAAGAATTTGGTGTTTTATACCTGCCCCCATTCAAATATAACCTAAAAAGTGTTAAAACAGTGACCATTCAGTAGTGCTTTAATTTTGAAAAACATTTATTAGACATACTGTCAAATTTTAGAAGTGTGTATGTGTATATTTGGCACATTTTAACACTTAACCTTCGAATACATGATAATATTCAAATACATATACAGATTTTTAGATTTTAAATAGTGTTATAAAAGAACCCTACTTCCTTTTTAATCATGTGAAACTAACTCCTCTGTATAAAGCATTTTAGTTTTTAAGAGTGAAGATGAGTAGATGTGCTGTGCAATGCTGTCCTTATTCCTTTTATCAGGAATTCTTTTTATCCTTACTCCTCTTATCAGGTACTATTTTATGTAAGTGAAGCACATCTCACATTAAATGTCAGCTTATAAAGCTTTGGTTACATATGAGCCAACTGTGTTGTTGATTTGTGCAAGACAATCATTAGTCATCTTGAGCTATATTTAACAATGTTTTGTCTAAATAAATAAAAGATTAAAAATTAATAACAAATCTGGTTACACTATACTGTCAATGCAAACTCTGTTGCTACTCAAAATGTAACAATTAGTATTTTAAATTGTATACTAACAATATGCCAAAATATGCAGGATTATATGATATATGTGTTAATCTGTAATTTCATTACACTTTACATCTTGTCTGACTTACAAATTACGAGTATTTTATAGTGAATAAAACTTGGAATCATGTGTTTTTTTGTATGAACTGTGTCATTATGGTATCCTGCTTACAGTGATTATTAGAAGGGGAAGTAAATGTCATTTTGGGCACTACATTCTAGATAGAAGTTTCTTTCAAATTTATGTGATGAATCAATCGATCTATGGTAATAACATAGATAGGTAATGGTAATATGAAAGAAAAGATAGGAAGGGAGGAAGGAAGCAAGCTTAGGTGATGATTTGCAGTCTCCCCTCTAATACATGCATTTATTTGTAGAAAGTTCTATGTAGGCAATACTTTAGCTTTTCACACTGATTTTTCTTAGTAAAAATCAAGAGATTCTTTGACAGTTTCATATGGTTCATCTTGATCATATTCAGACCCCCACTCCTGTTTCCACCCCAATTTTACTGCCTTCCCAACTTCATGTCCTTTTGTGGCGGGGGGGGGGCAGAGAGAAGGGTTAAAGGATTGTTGAGTCTAATTTGTATTTCCAAATGCACTTGGATGTGGGTCTGTCTCCTAGAGCCCAGTCAACCTACTTGGTGTAATACCTCTAAAGAAATCTGATTTTTCCTCTTCTAGCAGCTGTGACTTGCCAACAGCTCCTTAATTAGGGCTAGAGCTTTTTACCAAACTCTTCCATCAAGGCTGTGATTTTTGTCTGGCTTAAGCTTGAACAGGTCTTAGGCATTCTGTCACAGGGCTGTGGGTTCATGAAACACAGATTTGGACATCTTGTACTTTCATCTTTCTTTTAGGCAAAATTTTTTTCTAGTTTCTCTATATACATTTTCCTCAATACATAGATTGGTTATAAATAACTAACAATACTCAAGTGTTTTTAAAATGTCTTATTTATTATTTTTATATTATGTATATGAGTGTATTGCCTGCATGTAGGTAGGTGCACCCATGTCATGCAGTGCCGGTGGAGGTCAGGAGAGGGCGTTGGATCCCTGTAACTGGAGTTACAGACAGTTGTTAGTTGCCATGTGATTGTTGGGAACTGAACATGCGTCCTCTGCTCTAACCATCTCTCCAGCCCCCTTACCTGAGTGTTTTAAGATTATCTGTCATCCTTTTGTTTTCCATTTTTACTTTAAATTCTAATGGTGTTAATACTTTAAATTTTTGCAATTTAATTTATGACCACACACTTGGGATCTTTTGCTAAATGTTTGTTTTCCCTTAAAAGGAATGTTTAGTCTAACTGGAAATATTTCATATATCTTGTTTACCTCTTGATTCATCACATTGTTCATTTCTTCAGAATCTTCCCTGCTGATTTTTCTGTTGACTATCTCTGTCAGAGTGAGCTGAAGATTCCAAGTGTGATTATAGCTTTGTTTGTTTAAGTCCATCAGCTTTTTCTTCTTGTCTTCATTGAACTGAGTAATTTTTATCACTTAATTTTCTTTGCTATAAGTGTTCTTTGGTATTTAGCCATACTGGCTATATTTGCGTTAATGTTTATGCAGAGTACCTTGCTTGCATTTTCATTTTTAATCATCGTTATTATTATATTTAAAGTAAGTTTCTTTGTTCCTTTTTATTCCTGGTCTCTCAGTTCTTCTGTTGTCTGTCATTAGAGAATGGTCCTGTTATTTGAACCTGTTTTACTATTCCATTTTCAGTTTCTAATTTAATGTTGATTAATACACCCTAGCAAATATATTTGACCAATTGCTATGTAGATTAAAATCAATTATCATTATTTGTGGCTTCAACATTTGTGAATACATATTTAAAATTAGCCTCCTTTATGTCCATTTTTTAAGGTATTAAATTTGCCTGCACTGAAAACTTCATTAGTGTTAAAGATTTGGCTTTCAGCCACTGCACTGCTTTATGGAATTTAAGTTATTTTGTTGTATTCACGTCGCTATTGACTATTTTTGTTGGTCTTCATTTTTTCACGCTCAGTTTCTTTTACCATTTCATCTTCTATTTGAAGATCACCTTGCCCAGTTTTTTTAGGTTGAGTTTACTGGCTCTGGATTTTTTTATTTTCTAGATTTCTCTAGATTTCCTTCAAATGAGAATGTCTTTTCCTCCAGGCTTCATTCATGGTGGATATTTTAATGAGAAGCAGAACTCTGAATTGATAGTTTTTAACCACCTCACATAGACATGGCCATTTTTTCACTGATTTCCATGGCTTAGGAGGGCAAATCTGTAGACATTTCAATTTTTGTTGTCCTAAAAAACAAAGTGTTTGATGTTTCTCTGAATAGCAGTGTAATTATTGAATGCCAAATCACTGTGGATTTGGGGTGGGAGTTTTGATTGACAGTCACTTAGATGATTTCATGTTTGGTTTATATCTTCAGCAGTGTTGGGCATTCCTTAGCCTTTATTTCTTGAGATACAGATTGTGTGACCGTTGTTGTTTCACAGATCTCTGAGGCTTAGCTCATTTTTTTTAAGTCTTTCTTTCTGTCATTCAGGTCAATAATTTTTAGTGATGTATCTTCAAACTCATTGACATTTTCTCTCTCCTTTTTGCTAGTCTCGGAAACTTTCATGTTTGATGTTTTATTTCTAAGTTCTAAAATTTTCACTTTTTTTTTTTAGAGATTATCTTGTGTTTCTTTTATCTTTTGATTCCAAAGTACTTAGGATTCTGCTAATTTATTCTATTTTATGAAAGCCATATTAAAGTATATGCCAGATAAAGAACTCTTGACTCCCTTGTCATCTCTCTGTTGGCAGCTTTTTCTAATATACATTGGTATTTTTCTGGAATTTAAGGGAGGTTTTCTTCTAATTCAAGCTATTTTTTATTTTATTCTAGAAAATTTCAGCATTACTTTTAGAGACTCTGGATTTTATCTACATTCTGTTGATGAGCTTGCCTCCAAGTGACACACAGGTTCAGGCTGCTAACTTCCAGTGAGTTGTGGCTCCGGTGGTAGCTCAGAAGATTTGTTCCTTGTGTTTTGTGCCCTATGGTGAGTGTAGGTCATCTTATATTGTGTAGAATCTTTTGTTGCTGCTGCTGCTCATCAGCTAACTTCACAGAATCTTTGGAATGCTGTTGAGAATAGATCCATGCATTTGTTGGTAGGGTCATAAAGAACGTGCTGTATGTTGTTACTTTCTTTCCTCAGCCGTTCCTTTCCTTGTCTGTCTTAATTTCTGGATGTTTTTGGCTCCCCTTTTTAATCCTCTGGGCATAGTCTTCCACCCTTGTTCACTGTTTTACTGTAGCCGGAGCTTCATATCTTCTCTAGAGCCACCTCATGGAGAGCAAAGTTGGATTCTCTTACCTGAAGGTTTTCGCTCCTGCACTTTGACCTTGCCAACTGATTTTATTTTGAGATTGCCAGGAATCTGAAACACTGAGAAAGAGAAAATAAAAGAAAATCAGCAGATTTCCCCCTACCTCCTCAGTGTTTCTTATCTTTGGAGTTTTCCCAGCTAAAATTTGATGGTTTCTCCAGATTTTCACGGTACTGTCTTTCGGGTTTAGGGTTAAATTGGAATCAGACTGAGGAATATGAGAGGAAAGTAAAATATCAGATTTGTGAGCTTGTCAGTGGTAGTTTGAATTCCTGTGTTGTTTCTTGGTCAAGTAGCTATGCCGTGAGGCTATATTTTACAGTTGTGTTCGTTGGAGAGAAACTTTAGCACATGTTTACTCCATTTCACCAAGAACTAGAACTGGACTCAAGGTCTCCTTTTCCAAGATGCCAGATGAAGACTTTCTTTTCTTTAGACTCACTGTAGGGACAACTTGCTTATATCCAAATGTCATGAGGACACTATTGATAAATTGAGGAATGACAGTAATTTCAGTTGTTTCCTTTTGGATTTTGCCCTAAATTTTATCCCATGCTTGATTCTTAGATTCTTATATCTTCTGCTTTTTGCTGTGACTTTGACCTATTAACTTTTTCTTTTAAATTTCTGTTTTTATTGCCTTGGTTTTGTTACAGTTCGTCCCAGCTGTTATAGGGGTCTAATTATGGGTTGAGAAATATGTGTAACCTAACCTGTAGCTTTCTTCCTATCTAAGTCTTCTACATACACAGAATCTAACCTTGGGGAGTTTCCTTCTAAAATATAATTCAAATCAAATTGTACCTGTTGTGATAGTCCACTAGTATAATGTCTAAGCTCTGTGTTGTTATATTTATATGTAGTTAAAGTTCCAGGGAATGGAGCATTAATGAGAACTGTTGAAATAAAGTCTTGTTTAGATAGCTGCTGGTGCTTTTCTCTGTCCACTCTTGCCCATTTTTTTTCTCACCCAGAAGTCAGAATCGTCCCTTCTAGACATGAGATCTTTTCATTTCCTTCTTCAGAATCCTCTAAGAGGCTCTACTGTGTCTAAAATCCTCACTGTGGTTTACAAAGTCCACTATGAATTCCTGGAACTGTCATGCATCCTTACTGTGCTCTAGGCATATTGGCCCTCCTGTTGTTCCTTGTACTGTGAATTCTCCTGATCCTCAATCTACCTTCCCCTCCCCCCGTCCCTTCATCTCTCCCTCCCTGTTTTTTATTTTGAAAGGTCTTTTCTGAATACTTTCTGAAAAATATTGTTTCCTATCTTCGACTCAGTGTCTGGTTTTTTTGTATGTAGTCTTATGTTTCAAGCCTTTATTACTACCCCTTTTTTCTTTGTATTTATCTGTCAAAGTAGTTCTTCCTTGTGTTTACTCTGCTCTCTGTCTTTTTGTAATAGAATGTGGATTCCCTGGTGGTGAAGATGTGTGTGTGTGTGTGTGTGTGTGTGTGTGTGTAACCATTAAAACAAGATAGATGACTGACATGTAAGTTTATGTATTCAGTGAATGAATCATGGCTATACTTTGTTTTCTTAAAGCTCAGCTTCTTGGCAGTGGTTTTGCTTTAGTTTTCTCATTCCAAGTTACATTCTTAGTTCATATTATGTTTTTGTTTTTCTTTTTAGTTTAGTTTGATTTTATTTTAATTTTTACTTTAAGACAGGATCTCAGGTATTCCAGCGTGGCCTCTAGCACTCTGTGTCACTGATCATGACTTCAAATTCCTGATTGTCCTTCCTTTATCTCCCATATGCTGGGATTACAGATGTGAAACAGAGCTAGGGATTAATTCCAGGGCTTCTTGCATATTAGGAAAGTACTCTACTAACTGAGCTATACCGCCAGTCCCATATTTACACTTTTCATAGTCTATTGTGGAAAAGATATAGCTGACTTACTCTCAGAATGGTTCTTCTGTACCGCTTACAATTTAAGTAATCCAGTAGCTATCTTGTACTCTGTATTAATTTGTAACAAATATGAGCCCATTGTTTGTAGGTATAAATAAAATTTAGGTCAGTAATCTAGGTACTTAAGGCTATCTTGCTTCTTAATATTTCAGTCATATTTTAAGAATTTTGCAAGGTCTCAAGAAATTATGTTTAAGAAAGGACAAATTCAGATATCAGAGCTCCCCTAA
This sequence comes from Eospalax fontanierii, assembly GCA_035773235.1. NCBI lineage: Eukaryota > Metazoa > Chordata > Mammalia > Rodentia > Spalacidae > Eospalax > Eospalax fontanierii. The sequence goes on along the minus strand of CM069536.1, from coordinate 23,509,256 downwards.
ATAGAGTAAGTGATGCTATTTGCACTATAATCCTTCTCAGAGGTACTTTGTCACTGTGCAAATGTACAGTGCTAAGTAACAGCGTCACTAACTGAACTGCTATCCTTCAGCATTCTGTTCTTATTTGTTATGCATATGCATAGGTGATAGAGTTGCTTTAGCTGTAACTCCCTACTTTAACATTTTATTTATATTTGTCTGCCTACTCATAGTTAATTCATTTTAAATGCCAAGTGGTATTCTGCCCTGAATGTTTTTGGTACTGCTCTTGTTGATGGAGACTTGGGTTATCTCCAAGTTTTCATTGTTTATAAATAATAATTCAGCATTTTAATATGTGTTTCCTATTGCACATGTGAATGAATTTCTTTACACTATATATCGAAGATACTAGATTACTGTAGTACATGTTCAACTTTAATAGCATTGTTAAATTATTATTCATACGGTTGTAGACATAGGTATATATAATTGCAATATTTATGAGTTTCGTTTTTTCATAAACTCAGACCTTTAACTCTTTTTTTTACATGTAAAATATCTCTATTTTGAAGTAGCTACTAAAAATGCTTTCTAGGGCTGAGCACAGGCCGCTTTCCCGCTACTTTGGTTCCCAGAACTCACATGTGGCTAACAACTGTATCTAACTTCAATTCCAGGGGATCCAACACTTTTTTCTGAACTTTATAAGCATTGTGCACACACACACACACACACACACACACACACACACACACATACATATATGCAGGCAGAACACTCATACACATAAAATAGAAATAAAAATTAAAAATGCTTTCTTGATTCACTAGTTTTTATTAGTTTAGTTGGATAAGTGTAAACTCTTTAATATAAAAGAATTATTTTGGTTTTTATTATTGCTAAGTATATGCATTTCTTCTTTATTTTCTTGATTGATTATGAATTGTCTGGTTTCATAGCTTTGGTTGAAGAAGTATATTTTGCACAGAGAGAACGTGATGAAGCTGTTATGTCCAGACTGCAGGTAGCCATTAAAGAGAGAGATGAAGCAATTGCACGAATGAAACATATGGAAAAATCACTAAAAATGTAGGTATACAATAAAAATTGTATGTGATAGGTACATTTATAAAATGCATTGTTTTATTTACCATTTATATATTCAGAAATGTTACTGATTTTTATCATTATGTTAGGACATTTTCTATCCCTGTGATATTTTTTCTAAAGTCTTTAGCATGCTTGTAGTTTGCCTATCAGAGATAATAATGAAGTATTCAAAATATTTATGATTTTTATTTTATGTGTATGAGTGTAGTGCCTGTACCCATGTTGTGCAAAGCCCACAGAGGTCAGAAGAAGGCACCTGATTCCCTGAACTTGAAGTTATAGACTGTTGTTAGGTACATGTGGGTGCTGGGAACCAAACCGTGGTCCTTGGCAAGAACAGCCAGTGCTCTTAACTGCTGAGCTATCTCTCCCAGTAATCAAACTTTTCAAAAGAAAAACTGAAATGCACATCTTCAGTCAAGTTCCTTCACTTCTTTGTAGTTCAATTTTTGGTGTCCTTACCTACCGTCCCATGTAACTCTTCTTATCTCCTCTCTTTCTTAGTATCATTTTCTTGTTTGTTTCAGTTCTTTCTCTGTCCTTTGTTTATTTTCCCCTTCCTGTGAACTGTGTTTTATTTGTTCTGTCAAGGGTGACCTAAACATTAGTGATATTTAAATGCTACTGATACAGTCAGGCTGAATGTAAGAGGCTACATTTGGGAAAATTTGGTTTATTCTTTTAGGTAAATAATGGACAATACTTATAAAAACAATGTCCTAGAAGTACGTACTACTCAGACTTTAATGTGCAATCCAATTTCTTATTTAAAATTTTTAGTACATTCATTTATTTGTGTGTGTGGGGGCACAGGGAGTATGCTACAGTACCTGTATGGAGGTCAGAGGACAATCTTTGGGGATTGATTCTTCTCCCCACTATGGGTCCTGGGTATTGAACTCAAGTCATCAGGCTTGGCAGCAACCACCTTTATTTACTGAGTCATCTCCAGCCTGCGGTGCAGTTTCTTAGAGGATCTTAGAAAATGCAGATTATTGGTTGATTTGGTTGGGGACCGGAGAGCCTCCCAGATAATACAAATTCTGTTGGTCCAAGGAAAATGCTTCTAGAAATATGTTATCAATAAAGTTAGATAGAATGTAGTAATCTCCTGTTTAATGATGATCAGTCAATATAATATGTATGTTATCACATACTTGGCTTATCACATAGCCAATGTTAAATAGGGTATTTTAATAGTCACATAATAGAAGAAAAATTTATTCCTCTTGTTTAACTATTTTGGGACTATCTATTCCTTAACCACATACACTTCCCATTGTTAGCACCCTCTCTAGTCTCCAGCAATCACCATTTTATCTTCTACAGATGAATATGCTGTATTTCTTGTCTTTCATTGGCTTGCATGTTCACTTAACATAATGATCTTTAGTTCCATTCATTTTGCCAGTATTTCACTTCTTATGGATATGTTGTTGTTTGAATCTTATGTTTCCCTAACGCCCATGGGTTACCCCACATGGGAAGTGGTAAAATGTTTCAGAGCTGTGGCTTGGTGGGAAATAGCTTGCTAGGAGCATGCCCCTGAAGGAGATGTTCCTTCTTCTCTCTGTCTTTGCTACTTTATTAGCATAGCTCTGTATTTTCTTCATCCACACACTTGTCATGTATTGCCTCTCCAGAGTTCAAAGGCAATGGAGCCATGTAACATTGACCTCAAACATTTGGAATTATGACTAAAATAAAAAATACCTTACTTCCTTATAAGTCGAATTTTTCACAGTGACAGAAATTTGGCTCACATAGCCTGAATGATAGTCTACAAAGAAAGTGAAAAGGGATTCAAGGTAAAAATAATGTAGGGGCTGGAGAGATGGCTCAGCAGTTAAGAGAGCATATTGCCCTCCCTTCTGGAGGACCTGAGTTCGATTCCCACAGCTGCCTATAAGTTCAGCACTAAACTTATGTGCACTAACCCACACACATACACACATAATTAAAAATAATAAAATTAAAATATTAAAAATACTTAATGTATACATACTTATATATGTTTGCATATATATTCAAACTCTTGATATCTTTTTTCAGTCCCTTGTTGGTAGTATTTTTAGAAACACACTCAGTGACTCTGTAAAGGTGAAAATAAAGGCAAAGAAGTCAATATTTCTGATTACCTGATTACTAAGTCTTTATAATCTGAGGTCAGTGCTTTGCTTCTTACTGTCGAACAAGATGAGTAGCTATAGTTTCAAAAAAGAAAAAGGTAATATTGATGGACTGAGTGTTAGCTCAAGAAATGTGACATTTCTTGCATGAAGCTTTTCACTTGAATTGCAAGACTGTCAGTCTGAATTTGCATGGTATAGGAAATCAATTGAAATTTGAGCCCATGAACATTTACTTCAGATGCATTACTAACTAATTATTATAACCGTAGGAAGTTAGACTGTAGTAGGTGTAATTGTTTATAAAAGGTTAAGATTCTTTTTTGTCTAATTGTAAACTATATTAATGAGATATAATTTATCATTTATTGGCTAGATTTTATATGACACCAATCATTATTTTAAGTCTTTAATTCAGCCAGAAATTGTTATATGATAAACATGGTCCTAGTAAATTTTATTACCCTAAAATTATTTATTTAGATATAAAACCATAGGCCTTATCTTCTATAGCTTTTTAATATTCTTTCTTTTGAAAAGGTAGAATGTCTAACTTTTATGTAACAGTAAGTGATACTGTGATTGGTCTATTGTTGGACTGGATATAATTTTCTGAAAATAATTTTTGTTGATTCCTACCTAATCTTTTTAGCAAGATGATGAATGATGCAGATCATAAAATTATGGCAGAATATTGAAGTGGCTTTCTCCCATATTAGCATTAAAGATATTGTCTCATTTTCTATTGCAAAGTAAATGCTGATGTTGCAAATCCAACCTGCCATTTGTTTTTGTAAATAGAATTGTATTAAACTCCAACCATTAACTTATGTATTGTGTATGGATACTTTTGCCTTACAAAGCGACATTTAGTAGGCATGACAGAAAACATAAAGTAATCCAAATATACTTACTGCCTCTTTACAGAAATAATTACTCAACCCTTCCCTATATAATTTAATTGAGATAAATATGGCATCAGCCTTTGCTATCTGTGATAAATACATCCCCCAAACTTAAAGCAAACAAAAGAGAAGTGGAAATATCAACTTTTTCTTTTTAATTCGTTTATACTCTTACTTCCATGAACATATGCAAATCTTGTCTCAATATTTTTCATATTGATTATAAGTAATGATAGTAAAACAAGGTTTTGATCTGAAAAGCAAGGTTCTTGGCTTTGCTCACTCGGCTCAGCGTGTCAGATGTGACACACTAGATTCACTCTAAAGAGTTCAGATTCATTTATCAGCAAATGAAAAATCGTTGTATATTGTTTATTTTACTGATGATCACATAAATTGTTTAAAGTCTGAACACGAAATTCACATGCTTGAGATCTAGTTTAGCTATTGATAAGAAAACAGTTTTTAACTTAAATGATTCATTACTAGCTGGGAATTTTAATACTGGACTAAATTATCCCAAGTAGACTGCAGTTATCACAATTCTTTCAGTGTTAATTTTAAGCCTTTGAACGCTTATCTCCTTATTCTTAAATTAGTCATTCCTCACATTTTGTGGTGCCCAAAGACAACTTATGAATATGTAGAACTCGAACACACTTTGTGCTCTGTTGATATCTGAGATATACAAATTGGGAAACCCACCTGTATTACTATTTTCCTTTCAGTGTTATATAATTTTTTTAAACAAAATCTGGAAGCTTATTGACTTCGTTTTTTCAAACTCTCAGAAGTCTGCTAAATGCTTTATTATTATGTATTCTTTCATATTTTAATTTCATATTTAGTAAAATAATTACATTTTAAAATATCCATTTGAGTTTTCATTTGGAAGCTACATTAATTAGCTATTAGTCTGATTTTCCCTGAAAAAGCATTTTGTAACACATGATTTAACTAAAAATTATATTTAATCACCTAATAACTGATGCTAAATGATACTGATGCTTTAGTACTTTTAATGTAACCATAAATAAATGTAAAAATTCTGTTATGCTTTCTGGATGTGCTCTTGAATTGAGTAAAAAAATAAGTGATTACTTTCTAAATTTTTTGTAGAATGAGCTTTTGCTAAGCAGTATCTTAGAAAATCTGATTTATTTTGTGGCAAATGTTTAAAAGATTGGAGTGTTTGCTTTGCTTGAAATGTGAATATAAGCGGATATTAGTAGCTTGAGGAAAGACATATATAATTCAGAATTACTAGACCTTGTTAATTTATAGTATGTCAATAGGTATAAAAAGAGCTTTCTGTTGTGCTTATATGTTTTTTGTTAAGTTGCTGTTGCTATGTTTAAAAATCACCACTCTGTCCATGAATCTAGCAGTTTTACCCAATGAGATGTTTGCTCCAAGTTTTAAGCATATTTACCAATTGTCTTTTTTATTTTTTACTGTCATCCTTTTGGTGGTAAATATTAAATCACAGGTGTAGAGATATTATAAGGGAGAGCCTAAGAAAAGAGGAACTTGGATATATCTTTTTTAACTATTTAAAATTTTACTCTATAAAATTTATAGAATAATCTTAATTATTTGAAAAAAATCTATGTCATTCCACTAATATTCATTGCAGTTTGTCTTTTAATTTACTTAATTTAGTGGTTGCCTAAATTCTGTTTTCTAGAATATATCACTTAGAACATCTTTCTTTACCATTAATGCATTTTTTTGGTTCATCGGTATTAACAAGCACCTCAATAAGCATTGTAATTCTTATAAAACAAAATGCATTTATGAAGATAAAAATTTCTTTCTTTTTAAATCGAATGATTCTATTTAATAAGAGTAAAAGCATTCTTCTAAAAACATGGTACAATTTTAGTCAGTCATTTTATATATAGTATAGTTGTTTTAACAGATAGCAGCAATAGATTTTTTAGTTTAAATTTAGTGTAATTATTTGTTACTGCTTTTGAGAAAACATAGTTAAACTTCGTAATAAAACACTCCCTTTGTTTTTACATCTATCTGTCCAAAAAAGGCAGGAAGTACAGTTTCTGATAAGAATCGAAAGTCCAGGAATAAATATAATGAAGAGAAAGAATGCCTCTATCACTGGGGAACTTTCTTCATCTAAACACATATGAACAATTGATCCTTGTAGTCATATATAGCAGTAAACATTAATAACTTAACAGTCTGAAGTCAGTGCAGAAGATAGAAAGCATTATTGAAAGATGGAGTCGAGCAGGTGCCACTTTAATATGTTCAGTGTCATGGTTGACTCTAAAGACTAGTCGAATGAAATTACTTGAGGTTCTAAAGATTTAAAAAGCGAACTCATTTTGCTGCACTAAGGAAATGCTACTGATCAGGCTTTCTGTGTCCCTTTTTTCTAGGCTAGAAAATATTAACCCTGAAGAAAATGACATGGTAAGCCATTCTCTGAGGAGATTTCTTGATGTCAGTCTTATATCTTAGAGGCTTAAGTTCAATTGAGTGGGTTTCAAGAACTAAGATGTGGGAAAAAGAAGAATTGACACACTAATAATGTACATCTTTGCTGCAGTATGAAAATTCAATAACTTCACTCAGTCAATTTACAATTCACATGTGCCTATTAATTAAAACCCTATATTAAATAAAATATATTAAAACCTCATGTCTGACTAACATATAATGGTGTTGGTAGACATTACAGGAATTACTGAACAGAATAAACAATGCAGACACAGGGATAGCTATTCAGAAGAATGGAGCTGTAATTGTGGATAGAATCTACAAGACCAAGGACTGTAAAAAGAGAATAACTGCAGAAGAGATGAATGCAGTGTTGGAAGAACGGGACGCAGCTCTGGCTCAGGTAACCTCACGTGGCCGTAAAAGCATTTACCTACCTTTTCCCTTCTTTTTAAACCACTGAAAAATGAATTTTGCCCAGATCTTCATGTCCTTCCTAAAATCTTTTGTTGCCCTATAAATAACAGGTTTCTTTGTGACATTTTCATATGTACATGTCATTGAACTTCGTTGGTATTTGATTTCTAATTCACACTGGTTTTCAGCATATAATCGCCAACATAATGTTTCAACATAGTAAAATATTTCCATTTTTCTTATATCACTTATGAACATACGTTTTCTCTTTAAATAAAATTTAATGAATTATTTCTTATTAATATAAAACTTGTTTTTTGAAATGTTAAGTTGTTATACAATACAGTTGCATTCTTTAATCACTTTTATATGACATTTCTTACTTGAATTACGGTTTTGTAAGGGCTGAGACTGTTTTTATTACTGTTTTATTCTCAGTGCCTGTCAGTGCCTTTTGGTCAAATTATTAACATATTATTTTCTGAACATCATTTACACCTTCTTGCTCTAAATCAAATCTGATTTCCTCCTCCCTGAGGCCACTGGTTCCACCACAATCCTCTCAAGTAGCTGCTATATTCTCTTGCACAACAGTAACACAACTGGACCTGGAGGCTAATTCCTCATTAGTTTTTCATTTTCGTTCCTTTTTCCTTCCTGAACAGGGCGTTGGTACTCATCAGACCACAGTGCTCAGTGTGACTGTTGCAGTTGTGTGCACAGTGCTTTTCTTTTCAGATTTGCCTCACTGCTCAGTCTGTCCTGCCACTCTGTCAGTCCATTATGTCCTGTGTGTGCCCCACACTTCTTTGGCTCTCTGCTCTCAATCATTATCCATCTCAATTTCAAGCATCTGTATTTCTGAGCTTTTTCATTTTCTGAGCTTTTCTAGCTCATTTTACTCTAGAACTTTGATTCCAGCAAGTTTTCAACTTCACTGGTAGCTGTTTCTATGGATATTGCCAGCTCTTTTTTGTTAATCCTTTCAATCCTTTGTGCTCATTTCTCTCATATCTAGCTTAGATTTCTTGGCCAACCACAATCATCACCAACTTTCTTATAACTTCATTTCTCCCTTTCCCTTTTGTTATTGAACACTCCATTCATGTATATAACATGTTCTGATTATGCTCTCCTTCACCCTCTCTTATTTCCTCTCCCCATCCCAACTAGTTCTTTCCCCAGATTCCGATTGTGTGTGTATATGTGTGTGTGTGTGTGTGTGTGTGTGTGTGTGTGTCTATGTGTGTGTGTGTGTGTCTGTGTTTGAGTTGGTTTAACCAGTGCCATCTGTGTGGCGATTGGATTTGGAATTATCCTTTGGAGCCTGGTGTGGTAACCAGTGGGTAGACTCATGATGGCAATGGTTTTCCCTTTTCTGTCAGTGGCAAATAGGTATACCATGAGGGATAGGGCCTCCTGAGTCCCTCCTTCATCAATGCCTCATTATTGATGGACCCATTCTGGTACAGAACCAATACAGCATCCACAGATGCTGTTTGTGATTAGAATGGTTCTGTCTTGCCCAGAAAATTTTTTGTAGCTCTTTTCATCTTCCAGGGCGTACATTCTTTCCGTTGCCTCTTCTAGAATGTTCCCTGAACCTTGTAGAGGATGACATAAATGACTTGTTTAGGGCTGAGCACTCATTAGTCATTTATTCTCAGCATCTTATGTTATGCAGTCATGAATCTACATAAATAGCTCAGTGTTGGCAGGCTTCCTTCTTCTCTTCCTTGTCCTGTTCACCTGGTAAAGCTAAAGCCTACTTAACTTTCCTGTCCATTCTGCACTTCCACATCTTTACATGGCAAGAAAAATTCATACAGATGTGCAAACTGAACTTAATTTCATGACCACTGTAAACAAATAGACCCTTATTTATTGCCTGGCAGTCTTCTTACCTTTCAATAGCCCCGTGTAGAAGACTGTTTTAACACTTTTTTCTCCTTAGATATACTTCTTAACCTTAGTAAAAAAAAAATGAGAGAGAGAGAGACAGACAGAGGATGCTGTATGTCTCCAGCCATTTTGTCATCTATTAACCTACTTGCATTTGTGCCTGAATCTTCTGCTTTTCACTTTACTTCTTTATTTACTGTGTCTCCATTTCAGGACCACCTCTACTTTACTGTTCATTTTCTGTCCTGCTAGAGATTACCACTTAACCGAATATTTCCTAATTCATAAGTGTTTCTTGTTAGTTGAGTTTATTTTAGTACAGAATGCTATGTTCTCTGTGGTGGCTCAGTGGAAGTTGGGAAGTCTTGGTTCACTTGGATTTCACTCTTACTTTGGGTGAGGCCTCTCAAACTGAAAGCTGAGTATCCATAAGGGCCTTACCTGTATTCTAATCTTTGTATCTTCTGTGTTGTAAGATTGTAACACTGTTCTTCTCATTTTGTCTTGTCAGTCCTACATAACTGCAAGCTCAGAAGGGTTCTCTATCCTCCAGGAGAAGCTTTCTACCTAGTCTAAACCTTGTTTCTCAGCCCCCCTCCGTACCTAGAATCTGTAAAGCTCTTAGGGTGAAAAAAACTCTAAACCTCAAATGATTTGTTTCCTGTTAGTCCCTATTTAGCATTTTATGCTCCACAATGAATTCATCCTGTCAAAATGTGCAAGTCTGATATTTGTTATCAGATTAAACTTGTAAATTGGGCACCTGTTTTTAACTTTTTCTTCCACACCAAGTGTAGCAATTTTATAGCAGTCTACTGTGAAAGAGGTAGCCAAGTCTCTTTTTACTGGCCTGGAAACAATTATAGTGTAAACTCAAATATTAGATTTTTATCATTTATTTTTGTAAGTAAATAAAAACTTAGAACATGATTAAATATTGACTGCTACCCACTCCTCCCTCTTTTTCGTTTCCCCATTGCCTCTCATGGTATAAAATTAAATGAAAAAAATAAAGCACTATTTAGTAATTATTTGCCAGCAAGCCTTATATATAAATAGTTATTGTCTACCATTATATGTATTTATTTTTATATTTTATGGGGGAATCATTTGGAGATAGTTTATTTTAATTTGCATATTTGTATGACCAAGTTGTATTCATTTTAATTTTAGGCTATATTCAATAGTACTTAAACTTTTCAATTACTGTCATATTTCTACATAGTAGTATTTTTAATTTGCTTTCTGAGAAATAGATATTTTATTTGGGGATGGTTCTAAATTATAGACAGGTTTCAAAGATAGCACATCATAGAGAATTCCTATAACCTTTCACCCAGTTTCAGTTTTCCCTAAGTTTTCCATATTACTTTACTTTGGTATATGTGTTAAAATTAAGATGCTAACTTGGATTCGTTGATGTTATTCAGAGTCGCATGTTTCTTTAACACCTCACTCCTTGCTGTAGAATCACTCCTTGGCTTGACATTGCAGATACTGACAGGTTTACTTAGTCCCCTCTATTGTGTGGTGAGCTACTAATCTTTCCTTTCTTTGAGAGATGATACCTTCATGTTTTGTAAAATATCTCCAAATTCTGGCTTCTTGGATATTTTTCTCATGTTTAAGTTAGATTTCAAATCTAACTTAAACTGGTGAGGATTGAGGGATGCACCAGTTATCTCTTTACTCACTGTTTCGCTATGTTCCATGAGCTTTACATGTAGAGATTCTGCTATAGATATGTCAGCTAGGACTGGGCATCTCTCAGATGTATATTCTCTTTGTGTGACCAGTTGTAGAACTCTGTGATAGCCTCCACCTGTTGCAGAAAGAAGTTTCTTTGGTGAGTGGTGTATGGTGTGCCTCTCTGTAAATATAAGGATCTATATTTAGCATATTTAGCATAAGAAATTTCATTTATGTAGAGATATGACAGAGATGGAAATTTCTCTAGGAGCTGTGACCTCTCCAGTCATGTGTGTCTGGCTGTGTTTACAGGGCCACCCATCAGTTCACTCCCATTGAGACTTTTAAGTCCAATTAGACAGCTGTTGGTTCCCCACAGAACACAGTGCCACTCTGCACCAGTAGAGGTAGTTTGCTGTGTCACTTGTTATGGTTATTAGGTTTTAGGACTTGGTTGGACTATTGTTTGATTTTCTCCCCAAGCAGCTTGCATAGTATCCTCTAAAACTATGGGAACTAGACTATAGGTTGAAGGCTTCCAGGTCAGTTTCTGTTCCTTTGCTCCAAGTCCTGTGTCCAAAGTATGTCCTGTCTTCAGCAGTAGGGCCTTATCTTCGAGTTCTGGGAGATAACCAAGAGCTCCTGCAGTAGCCCGTGTTTTTCTGGGAGTCTCTTGAATTACTCTGACCAACAACTGCAAGGGAGATCTCTCCTGTCTGGCACTGTGCTCCTTGCCATACAGCCCCCAGGTGTATACCTGCACCGTTCAGACACCATATATGAATTTCTAGGGGGTTCTAGGAAGCCAAAACATTTCCCTTTGGCTTCCCTAGCCCCCCAGGGTCCAGTCATCTCTCCTCTCTCTCCCCCATCCAATCTCTCTCCTCCTTCCGCAGTCCAAGAGCCTCCGTTTCCCCTGCCCTCCCCCCGTAATACCAGCCTTCCCCCATTCTCCCTCTCCTGAGTTCCCTCCCCTCCACACCATGGACCCCTCCATTTCCCTCCCTTATCGTCTCCCAGCAGAACACTCCCACTTTCCCCACCTCCCACTATTAAATCTCTTTCTCTCCTATCCCCCTTTACCTCTGTGTTTCCTTTCCAATTTCCTGCAAGAGATGTACGTTCTCCCTCTTTTGGTAATCTTAGCACCAGTCCGTTATATGCAAGTATATATCCTGATCAAACAGTAGGAGCCAGGTAAATAGCAACTTTTTTTGATTAAAATATTAATGACTTTGGTTTTTTTTTTTTTTTTTTAAGTCCATGCAATAACACTATACCAGGTACTCCAGGTCACAACTCTTTGTGTCCAGAGTTGACAAATACAAAGGAAGGAAAAGTCATCAGGGTGACTAAAAAAAAAGTCACCTAAATAATTTACTACTTAGATTCCTCTTTCTCTATAGGCCACATACTAAACATGAAGCCTCAGGCCCAGCAAATACAACACATAAATGAAAACAAGATTTTGGGAATACCACTGAGCAGCATATGGGAAGTACCTTGATGTGCTGTTTTAAAACTTTTCTTTGGTTTTATGTATGGTTATCACTGTGTCTTGGAACATGTGTCTTCTTGGTAGTCTTTTTCTGCTTTATATTTCAAGACTAATTTTAATATTTATTTCATCAACATTCCTCACATGAAGCAGTGTTGGTAACTGTCATTCTTCTTGCATTTTACTTTCTATTCTGCTATGGCTCTTGCCATACTGTACTGTAATTAATTCGTTTTATGACTGTCAGCCTTATTATCATGAACTAGTGTAAAGATAGGAACTATTCACGTATGTCTTATGACAGTATATGTATCTGCTGAATTAATGAACTGGTGAACTTAATAGCTCTATTAGACTGACAAGTAAATAGATGGTTTTAGATCTACTTAAAAGTATAGTAAAAATAGTGAAATATTCATCCACATTTTACTGAGTACCTTTTATGTATTTTGTCTTGTGAGCTCAACAAGAATCCAGTGTAGTGTCCTACTCTTCAGAACTTACAATTTCATAGAGATAGTAGTAAACCAACAAATAAAGTACTTTCTGGTAGGTGCAGCTAAAATAGAATGGAGAATGACTGTAGTTGATGGTAAAGCTAGCCTCTGTTAAGGTGAATAGGTGAACTAAGAGTCCAAAAGAAGAGGCTCTACCCTGCAAAGAACTGTAGTGATAACATTGCATTGCAGAGAAGAAGCCAACCATGCCTTGAGAGTCTGTATCAAATTTCTATTCAATTCAAGTATAGTAGAGAGAGATGGTGTTGGTAAGTGATGAGGTAAAAGACCTAGGTGGTGGACAAATTAGTGTGGTCATGTAGTTAGATCCTGGTCAGTGGAGAAACTGTGTCTAACTATAGAAGGGAGTATAAGAAAAAAGCTGTTGGAGTAATCTAATCAAAAAATGGAGCTGATATTGGCTTGCTTAGAGGAACTAGATCAGATCTTGAGAAGTGAACACATTTGGGAAATACTTTGAGTTGGAAAATACTTTGAAAGCTCAGCAAACAGACCTTTGAAGATGAATTGTATTTGAGCAGAAGAGAACAGAAAGACATATGGCTGACCTCCAATATTTGGGCTCTCACACTGTGTAGATATTTGCTATGTTGTGGAAAAAGTTATTTTTTGTGGAGGATAAACATATTTAGTAAGACAAAATAAATATTGATCAGTGACTTGGGTATCAAGTACTTGGTATATAGTTAATTAAATTTGGGATACTACATAAAACTGGAGGAACAGAGCCCACGAACATGTTCTTCAGTGTGTGTTAGCAGTTGGACAAAAATAGGATCAGAAAAGAATGTTGAGTGAGACAGACAGAAAATGAAGAGAATGCCAGAAAGCAAGTGAATGAAGAGCTTCCAGGAGAAGCTCTAGAGTCTGGGAGAGAAAAGCATAATGAAGAGATATGGTCATATGGATGATGTTGAAGGCTTCTAAAGGAGTTAGCCCAAGACAGAGGCATATAGTGTGGTTTGAGGAGGGCACATGGGAATATATACTGGAAAAACATTTTTTTTTTGGCCTTTCTGTAATAGAGGTAGAAATTTGGTGTTAAATAGAAAGAAGGTTTATATAGTGTCTTGGGGAGAGTTCTTATCTCTTTTCTAATGGAAGATATTATAGCATACAATTGTTATAATCCTACAAATAAACCAAGGAAGGAAAAGATTATGGGAGGGAAGGAGGGAAGGGAGGGGTAATGTTTAAGGATGAGAAAGATAATTGCAGTGGTGAGTCCTCGCGTAGATACCTTGATTGAAAGTAGATAAATGTGATGGGATATAAAATACAACCACACATACATAATTGGCTTTTGTTAGGAAGAGGGAAGCTATTTTTGTTGTGAGTAAGATATTCTAAGAACTTGAATAGGTACAGATGTTGATAAGAAGATGCAACTGAGGTTCCTACAGGGGATCAGAGTATTCTTAGGGAAGATGTTAGGTTAATTACATTCTGTGTGTGATGGGTTCGTGAAGGCGCCAAATATTTTTGAAGTAAAGGCAGTTTAAAATAGTTGTCTTGGTTTATATGTGATGAATATGGCTAAAGAAATACAGGTTTTCTAGGCAAAGCTGAATATGTACTTGAGAATTAGAGTACTAAATTTTTAGGAACTGTGATAATATCTGATTTCTTCTATCACAACTCTATCTTGAATGCAGCATGCTACAATAGATACCTGGTTAAATAATCTGGGAATTTTAAGCCAGTCAATATAACTATGAGTCATCAATATCCCTGTGTAAAGAGGAAAAGGAGTGGCAAGTGACATGGAAGGGAAACTAAGGAAAAAGAATCTCAGAAATAAAGCCATTATGTTGGAATTTGTGGTTTATCCAGTAATTGTCTTGAAGTGCTATAATATTTAACTATACTAGTCTGGTGATAAAAATACTTAAGTAAAGATTGTAGGGCTGGGAAAATGGCAATGAGTAAAGTGCTTGCTACACAAGCATGAGGTTTTGAATTTGAATCCCCAGTACCCATGTTAAAAAAAGAAAAAAAAAAAAAAGACATGTGTGGCAACAGCTGTTTGTAACTCCTGCACTGGATACACGCAGAAGGATCCTGGGGGCTTTCTGGCCAGAGAGTCTAGCCAAAGCAGTAAGCTCCAGGATCAGTGAGAAGAGAGTCCCTGTGCTTCCCCCAAAATAAGGTGGAAAAGCATCATCCTCTGGCTTCCTTATATGCCTGTGAAGTGCACCCACGGATACACAAGTGCAAACCAGATGCAGAACTGGCAAAGGGAACATATCTGGGGAAAGGTTTGATTCACAATTTTGGCCAGTGACATCAGTGTTAACTTCCATTTAGAAAGAAAATAATGAAGCAGCCTAGAGTTTAAAGCTCTCCTTTGTCTTCACGTTTTATTCCTTATAGTTAGCATAGTATATAGTGTATAACAGATGCAAAATAATAATATGTTGAAGTATTAAAAGTTTGACAAAAATCATACTTGAAAAAAAATAAATTATTACATTTAGAGCTTTATTTCACAGGAAAAGGAAATATTCTTCATTGCACTGTGGAAAAATGTTTGTTCCTTTTTCCTTTTGTCACTTTGTTAATTTACTTTCCTATCATATGGTAATTTGTCTGTTTCTTCTTGTCCATCTTGCTAAAATATATTATTACTATTTCATCAATTATGAGTAGTTTTTCTTTTTATGTATATGAGTGTTTTGCCTGCATGTTTGTAAATGCACTGTATGTCGTGCAATGCCCATGGAGGCCAGAAGAGACGTCAGACCCTTTAGAACTGTAGTGACAGATCGTTGTTAGCTGCCGTGTAGGTGATGGGAACCAAACTCAGGTCTTCTACATGACCAACCAGTGCTCTTAACAACTGAGCCATCTCTCTAGCACCACTTTTCTTCCTCCTTCTCCTCCCTCCTCCTCCTTCCTCCTCCTCCTGACTCCTCTTACTTCTTCTTGCCTCCATCTCACAGGGATTGACCTGCCTCTGCCTCCTGAGTGCTGGGATTGTAGATGCATGCCACCACACCCAACTCTTCTTTTTCTTTTAATATAAAATTTTTACAATTTTTAAAAAGTATAGATAACTTCAGAAAATACAGGTAAACAAAAAGAAGTGAAAAATGCAGGGCTAGAGAAATGATGTTAGAGTTTGGGCTACAACCAAAAAATACCTATAAGGGACTGAAGAGATAGCTCAGTGGTTAAGAGCACTGACTGTTCTTGCAGAGGACCCAGGTTGGAAAATACTCATGCACAGATTTTTTGATACATATTATATTGAATATATTACTTTCTAACCTTATTTTTTTCACTTTTTTCATTGTTTCAACTGTTCGTTTTTTAAGAAATATGTTTTTTGAATTCCCCATTTTAAGTTATTTTTTATTGAATTTCTGTGAACTTCATATAATATATTTTGAATGTATTTATATCCTCTCCCTTATGTGCACCCTCTTTCTATTCCCCACCTAATTTCAAATACGTGTGTGTGTGTGTGTGTGTGTGTAGGTGTCCTGTTCAGAGGTAAGCACTCTGCGGGGTGATGTTCTCTGCACATTGGCCAGTTGTATCTTTCTTTTAATCACCATCTGCTGTATAAGGAAGCTTCTATGATGAGAGTTGAAAGATGCATTCATCACCAGAGGTCTGGGAAAGTTCTCAGATCTGGGGATTCATGAGAGTCTGAGATGATTTTTCACTTTAATTTTATAATTTGTTCATCTCAAAATCTTATAAATGTATGTTAAGATTTTTAAACTCATCTCCTACTTTGGTGTGATTGTATTTATTTTTCCTGTTTCGACAAGGTGGAACTATTTTTGTTTGTTTTTAAACAGGGTCTTGCTATGTATCACTGGCTGACCAGGAACCCACTATGTACCTTTTTTTTGAACCTTGTGTATGGATATTTGTTTTTAGAATTTTTATCTTTACTTTGGGTGGTGCCAGCTCATACACAGATTCCAGCACATCTCTCATCTTGGACTATTCTATAGCATTATATCTAATAAATATACCTTTAGTTTGAAAGAAAGTTATACTTGAAAATGTTTGAAATTTAATAACTTTCATGTATGATATATATTATACATAATATATATGGAATATATATATGTATATGTGGGTTGTTTTAATATTTGAAGTGTCTTTTCCAGGCATTTACCCATTACTAAATTTAAATGTTTGACTTTTTCTTACATTTTTACTTTTTTAATGGCATTTTTATAGTACAATTTAATTTTAATAACAACTTATGGCAGTAGTCTTAAAAAGCTACTTGATAGCTTTATAAATTCATCTGTGAAATTCAAATTGGTACTATTCAGTGTCTCTAATATCAGGAAAATTTTCACTTAACATCCACATATACGCACACATATTTATACACATATAGGTAGACATATGCATATATTTTATTATTTAAAAAACAGTATATTTAACAGTTAGCTAATTAAAATATCTCATGCTTCCCTAAACAATCCAGGAGAAATATAAATCTATCAAACAAGGTCTTTAGTCCTAAATGTAAAATACTTTAGCATAAACCTTGCATTCTCATACAATGTATCAGGACCTCTCATTTGAAAAGGACTCTGTGGCTGTGCTTGTACATATGCATACAGGTTTGTTTTATTAATTGCTGCATGACTCATCTATCATAAGGCTAAGCTCTGGGATCACAAAAGATGAAACTCCCAAACCTCTTTCTGGAATTAATTTAAATATTTAATAGTTCAAAGGAAAATAAATCTTTGTTGTTGTTGTTGTTTGTACTAATAGCCTGTTTCAGTTTTAATCCTTTGAAACAAATCCAAAGTTATATATTAATTCATTATTGTTATTTAGCCAGTTATATTAAAATTATATTATTAAAAGTAGATTATATTATTCAATAAAGTATATCATTAAGATGTATTTCTTCTAAAATTTTTGATGAATATATAAACCATGAATATGTAAAAGAATTTCTTGAAATCTCTCATTTTTATTTTATCACTGAAGGATCAAAATATTTTTCACTGTTATGCCGGAGCCTGCCAGCAGAAATCGAACTGTACCTGAAGTGGGGAGTGAGAGATAGAGATAGAGATTAGAGATAGAGATGAGAGAGAGAGAGAGCGAGAGAGAGAGAGAGAGAGAGAGAGAGAAGACAGACTCAGGAGGGCTCTCAGTCAATACTGAGGCCTCGACTTTATTTTGCTCAGTGTATTTATAGGAACAATACAACCATCATTTACATATGCGGGATTATTCAAAACACCTACATCTACTTAACAAAAGGTGCTAAATTTAGGATTTAAGATAAGCTGTCCTCTTGGTGATTAAATCAGACCTTCCTATACGGATTTACAAGATCTTCAGCCTTGGGCCTAAAATAATCTCTCCTTCAAGTGATAAATCATTTACATAGCAAAACGCCCTAATCCCACAGCAATTCTGGGAACAGCAAGACTGATCCCTGCTTGATCCTAAACTAGGGCAAAGTTCAAGGCAGGCAAATGGCTCCCAACATCTCCCCCTTTTTATTTTTTAAAGAACCATAGCCTTCCCAGCTATGGGCAGAAAGACTGTGCCTGTCTTAGGTCGTTCCCTCCCAGACATAAGTCTTACCCATCATTGGCATACCCAGTTCCTTACGCCTGGATACCCTGTTTTAGGTCAGCTTAGTTTGAGAGAATCTTACCCATCTCTGACTACCAGCCTCTGCAAGGGGCAGCTCTACTTAAGGTAGAGTTCGGAGCCAAGGATTTCGTAAGTCAGCCTAAATATCCCAGGAATGTGCTGAGGATATCACCAATGGAGGGAGCATGCAAATTCTAAAGAGAACACATAGGCCCACAGTTATAATACTTTCCAACCCTGAGGTTAAAGAAGATCCTGAAAGCAAAGAGGCTTTCAGTTTTACTCACAACTCAGCAGCGGTTTTTGCTGCTTCAAATCCAAGTTGCTCTGTATTTTTCACCCTTCACTATTTCTCAGTATAAACTGGACCAAATAAAATTTTCATTATGCCAATGCAATCTTTTCTTCTAATCATATTGACTGATTGTATATCCTAGAAGTAACACAAGTCCATAGATAGTCTGCATGATATGCCAAGTGAGGTTTTGTAACATTTGTAGGACCAATGTCCTGATTTCCTGATCAATCCATAATTAGAGTCAAGCTTTCGTTGAACTGTTACTCTTCTCATGTAAGGATGTCCTGATAGGCGAGTATCAATAAAGTTACATCCCCTCCCTCATACATTTCTCCCAAGCCCCCAGCAGACCCCATGTACTCTGCCACACAGGGCAAGTCCCAGCCAATCAAGCACCTACATCCAGACTTCCCTCAGTGTAAACCCATCCATTGGTGTCCAGTCAGCCTATCCAGGGATCCCAAGTAAGGAATATTCTCCCCCACCCAGTAACAACCAGGCATATTCTCTCTACCATTTCTCAGTCTAGAGCCTGCCATTCACCCATTTCTCTCCTCCCCTCTGGGCCCCTGTTTAGGATGGCATGGGTCCTGTGCTTGATGCCACCATTGCCACAAGTTCACGTATGCAAGCTTCCCATGGTCTGAAAGCCTCTGCTCCCCTGTGTTCATGAATAGCCCTAGCTCTTATAATCTTTCCACCAACTCTTCTGCAATGGTCCCTGAGCTGTGGGTGGGTGAGGTTCAATATAGGAGTCCTATTTGGGATACGTACTCTGCAGTCTCTTGTTCTTTAAAACTTAGCTATCTGTGGCCCCCTGTGTGCACTGCACAACTGTTGTATAAGGAAGCTTCACTGGTGAGCGTTAAGGAATGTATTATATTTCTCTCTATCCCTCATTCCTTTGTGCTCCATGAGCCTTAGGTGTTGAAATTCAACTGCAGATGTGTCACCTAGGACTGAGCATCTCTAAGATGTATAATCTATGTCTGCCCAGATGTGGAACTCTGCGATCGTCTCCATCTGTTGTAAAATGACGCTTCCTTGATGCGTGTTGTACAGCATGCTTGTCAATAGAGGTAGCTTGCTGTTCTGGTTGTCATGGTTATTAGGATTTAGGACTGGTCTGGACCACTAATCGATCTTCTTTCTTAGCCGTTTGCATATTATCATCTATGATTCTGAGAGCCAAACTCCAGGTAGAAATCTTCCAGATCAGTTCCAATGCCACTGATCCAAGTCCTGTTTCCAAAGTGTGTCCTGTCTTCAGCAACAGAGTCTTGGCAATAGCCTGTGGCATTTTGAGAATCTCTTGGACCACCCTCACCAACCACTCAAAAAGGGAGGCCTCTTCTGTCTAGTACTGTATTCCTTCCCAATCAGCCCCCAGGCCTATATATGCACCAATATTTAGACACTGTACGTGCATTTCTCATGAAAGATTTGCTTTTTATTTATTTATATACATGTTATGCATTGTTAGAAAATATTTGTGCATTCATTTTTTCCATGTATCAATAGTTGATTCTTTTTTATTGTTAAATAACATTACTGTGTAATATTAGATTTGTATTCAGTCTCCTAAAAATGCTTATATGTATTTACAGAGTTGTTTTTTTGGTCTTTTTTTCAATTTTTGTATATGAGTGTATTGCCTACATGTGTGTAAGTGCACTTGTGTTGTGCAGTGTCCACAGAGGTTAAAAGAGTGTGTTGAATTTCCTGGAACTGGAGTTAAGGACAGTTGTTAGCCACCATTTAGGTGCTGGGATCCCAAAGCAGCCGTAAAATTACTATGTCAAAAGTCTAAAAATACTTAATTGGCTTCAGAATTTTTATAATATCTTCATAACAGTAACAGTACTAGGTCAGCCTTTAAAGATCACTGCTGTAAATGTATAGCAGAAGCTTCAAATGTGAAACAGTTGTTTACTAAAGGAATATTGAACTAGAAATTGTGGGTGGGAACCTGGACAATGAGTCATTTTTTTTCCTACCTCTGAAGGAACAGTATTTGCAAGAAGAAGCACTCTCTACTACAGGTTTCGAGGGCGTGCCTCTGGAATCAAGGTTCAGTTGAGCTGAGGAAATAAAGAGTTTAAGTCCAAGATCAAATGGAATTATATTGGCAATGATACTTACAAAGTGTCAAAGAACCCTCATAGGTCACAGATGACAGAATACAATGAGAGACATAAATGAAAGATCTGCACCACAAGAAAATCATAGTTTTACAAGTTAACAGTTAAGAACACTGGCTGCTCTTGCCGAGGACCAGGGTTCAGTTCCCAGCACCCATGTGATGGCTAACAGCCATCTGTACCTCCAGTTCCAAGGGATCCAGTGCTCTCTTCTGGTGCCTCCATGGGCATTGCACAACACAGGTGCACTTAGATACATGCAAGCATAAAATCAAAATAAATTTTAAAAACTTTAAAGTTACTTGGCTTCAGGTAGTTGAATGATAGATCATTGTGACTGATTTCTGTTAATTTCCACAATTTACTTTGGGTGGTGTCCTTGGCCTTGTATATGTAAGTCAGTGAAAATTTCTTAAACAGTAAAAAATATACACCTATAAGTGATTGACTTTGGTGAAGAACTACAAAGTGCCCTGAAACTGGTACAAGCTTAAAGCTGTTGTTATAAGTTATACTGTTTTGTTTTTCAGTCCATGTTGTTTTTTGATTTCCTAATGAAGAATGAGTTATCATAGTTACATATTCAAAGAATGATATTCCCTCCCATTTCACTGATACTTTTCTTCATACATATCTATTTCTAATTTAATTTGAATGGAATAAGCATAATTATGAGTCTACAAATTGTAATTATTAATATAATTAAGTTGTACATTACACATGAGGTGTATTAATAGTGATCTTTGAATTGCATTATTTTCTTATTTGGACTGATGACCCTTCTCAGAGAATGACTTTTTATATAAGATTTAACTGGTAAATAATCAGGCTTTCTCAAAACATTTTGAGCTTTTCTCTTTGTGTAATCTTAGAAGTTAGGCTGGCTTCTGTTAGGATTTAACAATGTTTGGCCAACATATTATACAACAAGAAAATTAAGAACAAGTGCATAAGTAACTGACAGCTCCATTGAGATTACAACATTTATAATGGCAAACAAACAAAGTTTGCAAACCAAGAGGAAGCATCAGTGTTTCTACGAATACAATAACTGGAAAAGAACTTAAGAACTATTAAACTGTGGCTATCATCCAGTGAGCACTAATACTATTTCCTGAACTCAGCTTTGTGTTTTAAAATAGTATAAGAGACATCTCTGCCGTTTTGTGTAACAACTGCCAACTTTGCATTTAGGTTATATTATTGTTTGTTTATGGATTTAAAAAAAATGCATTGAAGTTTACTTAGGAACCAACTCATTACAATGATATGGTTTAATGATTTCTATTTTCCTAACTCTCAACTAACTGTAGAGTTTAGCAATACAAGGTTATAACTGCATAAAAAGGATCAAACTACCACATTTCTAATAGTTGAATTAGCTAGAGAAGTAAAGTGATCATCTTAGAAATAAATGTCTTTGCAGCACTCACTGAAGAGATTATAGACAGTGAACAAGCTTCATCAAACCTCATTTATGTGATAATTTTATAATTATCTTTATTTTAATCATTTCTGTTATAAAATATTGTTCTTCATTTTAATTACTTTCTGATTATTCATATTAAACTACAGAAATGTAATACCTTTCTGATATAATTGATATCAAAATGAAAAATTAAGATCAGTTCTAGAATTTTTACTTTTATTATTGAACATAAAGATGAAGTATAATTAGGGAATTTTTGTTTTCAGTTCAAGTAATATAATTACAATCTCAACTGCATTTAGACACCAAGAAAATTAAGTAACTATTCTATGCATCTGAAAACTAGGAAAATACCAACCCAATGGTTCTAAATTTTGTACAAAATGCTGAGTTACATTGTAGCATTTTCATACCTGCATATAACATACTTTGATGATAGGCCTTCACAGTACTGACCTTTTAAAAATATTTTAATTTATTTAAAACTTTCATAAATGTTTACAGCGTTTTTTTTATTTTATGTGTCCAAGTGTGTTGCTTGCATGTGTTGTGCAGTGCCTGTGGAGGTCAGAAGAGGCCACTGGAGCCCCTGAAACTGGAGTTACAGATAGTTGTTAGCTGCCATGTGGTGCTGGGAACTGAACCCAGGTCCTCTGCAAGAGCAGCCAGTGCTCTTAACCACCGAACCATCTCTTCAGCACTTGTCTATTTATTTATTTTAATATAGTCCACTGAATCCAGTTAGTGTTGCTCATATGCGCATGGGTGAGGGGCTAGTCACAGGGCATGACAATCCACCAGTGGATGCATTCCCCAAGAAAGCTGAATATGCTTTCCCCAGCAGCCATCATTTGTCAGTAGTTCCTCAGCTAGCAGTGGGGCCTTGAGAGCTCCATCCCCATCTGTACTGGAACTGGAACTGACTTGATCTGATTCAGGTAAGCGCAGCTGCTGTGAGTTCATGTGTGGAACAGAAATGTCATATCCAGAAGACAGCACTTCACACCACTCCTTCCCATTCTCCAGCTCTTACATTCTTTCTTACTCCCTTCCATATCCCTAATTGTTTTCCTTATTACAAATCAATTTCTAATTTTATTGTTATATAAAAACTAGTCATGAGTTCAAATAATTATAATTATTATTATAATGAATAAGTCATTCATTAGATATGTTATATAAATAGCCTTATATTTGAATTTCCATTTTCTTTAAATTTTTTTATGTATATGAATGTTTTTTCTGCATGGATTTAAGGGCATCTGTGAGTGTAGTGACCATCGAGGCCAGAAGATATTATCAGATCTCTCTTAAACTGGAGTTACAGACCGTTGTTAGCTGTCATGTGGGTGCTAGGAACCCAACCTGAATTTAGAAATTGGTGTGCAGGGTTGCATTTTCTATTATTACTCAGTACCATCGGCCACTTTACAGAGATTAGTGAAAAGTACATTGAAAGTTACACACTATTGGGAGAGCTCCCCCTCCCCACAATGGCTATTCAAGCATCTTTAAGCAAAGGAAAATTTTAGCATCATCAGTCCACATAGGGGCACCAGGCTTCAAGCTCAGTGTGAGGGGACCACAGCTTCAGGTTGATGGGAGGAGGGCACAGCTCACGTTCAAAGGAGGCGATCACTACTCTGGCTTCTGAGGGAAGGAGCACTGCTTCAACTCCCAGGATGGAATCACAGTTCCAGCTCACAATGCAATTAGATTTTCAGGAGATTTAAAGAAATGGAAATGTGTGTGAATGTTTGGGTGACGGAAAAATAACCAGGTAGCACAGTAGTACTTCAGCTCAGTCCTTGGCAAAGTTCTGCTCTTCGTACACAGACAGGTGTGGTTTAGAAGCACTGCTGCAGTGCTGAGACTATGGAGAAGTTGGAGTTATGCTCTAACTGGAGTGGAAGGACCTTGTTGAGCTCTGTAATAATTCCGTTTATTCTCCTATTTGTTATGGATCAAGTGTAATGCAGTTCTATAAAACAGAATTTTCTTCATGTAAAACATAAAATAGTTGATTTTTCAATTTTGTTTTTATCTAAATTAGCATACTGTTAAATTAGCCATATGTGAATCATGGCTACCATATCTGACAGCAGGTCATTGAGTAAAGTAAGGTCAGATCATTGAACTAAATTTAAAATGTTATAGAACTAACAAAAATAAATTATAAAGTGTAAGTCAACAGACCTACGGAATCCAGAAATATCTTAACTCCCCAGCATCAGAAAAATCTATAAATCTAGACATGTTAGAAAGTACCATACACAGTATCTGCTATTTAATTAAAAATACAAACAAACAAACAAACAAAAACACAAACAGTACAATCTTTAAAGGAGTAGAATGAGCAGAAACAGAAAGTTCTTATCAACCTCTCATATTATGTACAGAAAAAGTTTTAGATAAGTGAAAGCTGTGTGAATTGAATTCTAGTACATGTATTCCACATAATACCCTGCTAAAGCGTGCTCTTTAATTAAAGAGATATGATACCAAATAGAAAGCTTAACATGAAAAAAATTAATAAAGAGCCCTGAAAGTGAGAAATTCTTTATCCTTTTCTCCTTCAGATTTCTCAGATATGTAGTATATTGGTCAAAGCATAATGAACATAAAACGTATGACAAGGAAGGGTAAATATAAGATTACTGTTCAAAAGTTTTTGCACTGGGGCAGGAAAGATGACTCAGTGATTAAGAGCACTGGCTGCACTTCCAGAGGACCCAAGTTTGATTCCCAGCTAACAGATGGCCGCTAACAACTGTCTGTAACTCCAGTTCCAGGAGATCTGGCACCTTCTTCTGGGGTCCTCGGGCTTTGCACAATATGGGTTCACTTATATACATGTAGCGAAACATTCATATACATTAGATAAAAATAAGTGTTTTGTATTTATTTTGTATATTTTAAAGAAAACAATAAAATAACTCAGAAAGCTATTTGGAGTATAATATTTACACATTAGATATGTAATATATTTAGGAAACATTATTTAATATCTAGAGCACATTAAATGTTGTCGTAGTTAAAATATAATACAAGAATTACAATGGAATACTAACCTTATATTGAGTTAGCCTAACAAGTAGAAAAGGCTGGGTATGGTAGTGAATGCCTGTAATCTTAGCATGGAAGGCAAGGACTGAGAATTGGGAATTCAAGGCAGCCTGGTCTACACCAAGAGGAGGAAAAGAGCAGCAACAGCAAAAGGTGGCAAGTTACATGAAATGTAAGTTGGTATCTCAAAACCCAACCATACAAATGCAGTAATCAAAATTAAGTACTTACTTCAATTAAAAGTATGTACTGTGACATATTAAAGATAATAAGCAGGACTCAGTTATATATCTTTTTGTTAAAAACACACTTGAAAAACCAGGTGTGGTGGTACACGCCTTTAATCCCAGTACTCAGGAGACAGAGGCATGTGGATCTCTGTGAGACTGAGGCCATCCTGCTCTACATAGTGGGTTCCAGTAGCCAACTGGGGCCACAGGGACATCCTGTCTCCCAAAATGGAATAAAACAAAACAAGAAACATACTTAAAACCATAAGACATAGATAAATTGAAAGTCAAAGAATGGAAAGTGTAGTAATGTGTAATACTAAAAGACGTGATTGGACTGTATGAATATCAGAATAGGCTTAAACACAAGGACTATTAACAAAAAGGTTTATTTCATCATATGTATTGAAGAATCCTTAGTATTTGTTTATGAACAGTTGACCTTCAAAAAAGAAACAAAACTGACAGAAGTACAGGCTGGAGCCCACTATTTCAGACTGTAAAATCAGATAACAGCGTTGTTCTTTTGTCGCTGATAGAAAATGTATAGACAAAACATTACAGAAGTAGTGACTTCATTCACTCTAATTAAATGTGTAAAACAACCAACTATATACATGTTGTAATGTCCACATGAGACATTAAAAAAAGATAGTGTACTTATGCTCAACTTTAAAATAACTACAAATAATAAATTTGAAGGGATTGAAATCACAAGTATATTTTCTGTCTATTGAACAAGACAATAATAATAAGACATTAGAATATCTCTGTGTATTTGGCAATTAAACAATGTGAACAGCAAGGAAAACTTAGAGGAAGAATAACTAAATAACAGGAATACTTACACTCCTGAGCGTGGAAGCCCAATGAAAATGGACTGATTTCTTGAAAACACTACTTATCATGCATTTTTTATTATAAAGTTTTGAAAGAATTTATGGTTTGTTTGAGTTAGGATACTTTATAAAAGGACAGCCCAAGTTAAAAAAAAACTTTATGAAAATAGGAAACCTAGGATAATCCAACAGTTTTGAAAAGAATGAAATTGGAAGCTCATGTTGTCTGACCTAAAGGTACTACTACAATCATAAAAGTGAGAGTATGCCTAACACACCTGTTAGGAACAACTTAGAGCCTAAAAATAGAACTATTTGTGTAGAGCCACTCATTTTTATATTTGAATAGCTTTATTGTGATTTCTATATTATACACTTGTTGAGTCATAGTGTAAGGTGTTACAATTTACTTTTTAAAGCTGAATAAAATTCTGTTATTTGTATATGTCACATTCATCATTTTATCTACTAATGACTAGTTATGTTACTTTTAGATTTTGACAAATGTAAATGGTGCTATAATTTATATGTATTAGAAAAATGCTATTCAAAACTTTTTCCCATTTTAATGGGTTTTGTTCTTGTTGAGTTTTGAAGATTCTTCCTATATCGTGGATATTGACCTTTATAAGATATATGATTTCTGTATATTTTCTCCAGTTCCATGATTTATCACTTCACTTTGTTGATTATGTCCTTTTTATGTTTTATTATCTTTATTTTATGTGTATAAGTGTACTGCCTGCATGTGTATAAGTGCACCCATGTCGTGCACTGCTCATGGAGGACAGAAGAGGGCACTGGATTCCTCTGGAACTGGAATTAAGGACAGTTGTTAGCTACCATGTGGGTGCTAGGAAGTGAACCTGGTTCCTCTGCAAGAGCAGCAAGTGCTCTTAATTGCTGAACCATCCCTCCAGCCACTGGATTATATCTTTTATATTCAAAATATTTTAGTTTTATTGTAGTCCAATTTATCTAGTTTGTGTTTGGCTGCCTGTACTCTTGATGTCACATCTAAGAAATCAAATCCAATGTTATTAAACATTTCCCTATGTTTTCTTGTAAGACACTGATAGTATCAGCCCTTTGTTTTAGATCTTTGATTTATTTTTTAAGTAGTTTTATTAGAGTAGTAGGCTTCATTGCGACATTTCATGCATATGATACACCTTGATCATGTTTACCCCTCCATTCTGTCTTATCCTCACTCAGCCTCCTTTCTAATACTAGATCTCTAACATTTCCTCTCTCTAGTTTTTGCCTCCATATCTGTATTTCCACACGAGAGAGAACACATGCTATATTTATGCTTATGTATCTGATTTATTTTGCTAATATATTTATTTCCAGTTTCATCCATTTTACTGAAAATAAGTTCATTGTCTTAAGGCAGAAAAAACTTCATTGGGTTTATGTACCATACTTTCTTTGTTCATACATTTGTTGATGGGCACCGAGGCTAATTCTGTAACTTGGCTATTATTGATAGTGACTTTTAAATGTAGATATATGGTATCTCTGTGATGCGCTGACTTTGATTCCTTTGACTGTGTTTACAGGAGTGGTTTAGCTGGGTCATATGATAGTTATATTTTTGTGGGGTTTTAGTTTCGGTTTCTTGAAGAACTGTCGAATTGATTACTGTGGTGGGTAGACTACATCCCCCACCAACACTGGATAGAGTTTCTTTTTCCTTGTGCCCTTGCCAGTATTTTGTTATTGTTTCTTGATGACATCCATTCTAACTGGGGTACAAAGGAATCTCAATACATTTTTATTTGTATTTCACTAATGACTAATGATATGAACATTTTTTCATGTATCTCTTGGGCCCTTGTATTTTGTTTTAAGAAATGTCTAGAGAGAGGAAATGCTAGAGATTTAGTATTAGAAAGGAGGCTGAGTGAGGATAAGACAGAATGGAGGGGTAAACATGATCAAGGAGTATGCCTGCCTCTTGATCTGGTTATTTTCTCATTTGGTCTTTAATTTTTGGATTTATATATTTTGGGTGTAAATGCCATGTCTCATAAATATATAAAAATTATCTCCAATTTTGTAGACTATACTTCAGTAGGTTGATGTCTTTTGCTATGCAGGTTTTTTAATTGAATAAAATTCCATTTGTCAGTTCTTACTATTATTTGAAGAGCTGTTAAAAATCCTATTTTGGAAAGGTATTGCTTATGCCTTTATTTTGATGCATTTTCCCCTAGTAATTTCAAAGTTTCAGGTCATAATTTCAGTTCTTTGACCCATTTATAATTGATTTTTATTCAGCATGAGAAATAAAGATCTCATTTCATTCTTCTATATGTGGATAACCAGTTTCCTCAGCACCACTTGTTAAAGAGATTTGTGGTCCCCTATCCCCAGCTGTGTGGTTTGGGTGTCTTTGTCACCAACCAGATAATTATAGCTGCATTGGCTTATTTCTGGGTCCTTCGTTTCATGCTTTAGACATTTATCTTTTTTTTTATTTATCTTTTTGATCTTGTTGAGACAGGGTCTCCCTGCAGCCCCAGCTGACCTAGAACTGGCTGTGTAGTTCAGGCTGACCTTGAACTCACAGAGATCTGCCTGCCTCTGCCTCCCAAGTACTGGGATTAAAGGCATGCACCACCATGCCTGTTTATTTATTTACCATTCTGTTTGTGTCCATTTTTACTCTTTGTTGACCTTATATCAATCAAATGTTTTCCTGTTCCTGATCTTATAATTTCATTATCTTTGCCATTTATGACTCTAGTTCTGACTCTGGTTTTCTTTCTTTTCAAACTTTCTTTTTGCTTATTAATATGCCTTGTAATTTTTTCTTAATAGTTGGTGTGATGTGCAGTCTGACAGAACTGCTGTTGGTAGACATATTTCACCCATGGTTGAGGAATATCTTGATTCTTTGAATTCTTCACTGGTTTCTAGAATTCAGACAAAGCTTTATTGTATGAGCTATTGGTAATTGGCATTTCTGTTGGTAATGGAAAACCTGGAATTTAATAGTCTGCGATTTTTGTCTTTATTTTTTGATGTCTCTTTTCAGTGTGGTTTGGGTTTGAATTGCATAATGAATAATGATTTTTAATATTTTTTCATAGATTTACAGTCTATTTGTGTTTTCTAGAAATTTGCCCTTCTGATATTTTGTCATTTTAAAATTGTGTTATTTTTCTTTTGTCAAGTTGAATAGCATTCTTTATATATTCTGAACACAAATTTTATATCAAATACATTTTCCTCAAAATTTCCTCCCATTCTATGTATGGCTTTTTTCTTGCTTGTGCTACTGCATGTAGCACAAAGGAGTTCTAATGAATATATAATTTATCAATTTTGCTATTCTCATTGCACATTAAGAAGACTGCCTAACTGAAAGTCACTTAAATTGATTCCAGTTTTATCCTAATATTTTTATAGTTTAGCTCCTGAGTTTAGCTCCTTAGAGCTCAGTGTGGGTTGTACTAGTCCATAGGCAGGGATTACCAAACTGTATTAGAGTGGGGAAATGAAGCTGAGCAAGCAAGCATGTATTCATTCATTCTTGTTTTTGACTATGAGGTGTGACTAGCTGTTTCAAGCTCCTGCCATTGTGAGTTCCCTCAGTGTCACCTGGGATTGTAAACTAGCATAAACCCTTTCTCCCCTAATTGCTGTTTGCCAGCAACAGAAATGAAACTAGGACAAGGTGACAACCTAGCCAATCAGGAAAGTAGTAAGGACTTTACTACTCTGAATAAGCAAACATTTATTGGTAAGAATTAAAAATATGTATCAGTCCATTCAGTGATTCTTCAAAACTCATTTTAATTCTGTAGGCATTATAAGAAGCCAGTGAAGGATAGCAAGTTAAGGAAGGGGGGCCACATGGTAAGAGTAGCTTCCTGGAATTTGTAATACTTCTTGAGATATATCCTAAAGCTGTTCATTTAAAACACACAAATATGCTGAGAAAGAAATTGTGGAAGCAATTCCATTTGCAACAGTGTCAAAAAAAGTTTTATGTAGGAATAAACCTAATCAAAGAGGTGAAAGACCTCTAAAATGAAAACTTTAAATCTCTGAAAAAAGGAATTGAGGAACACAATAGAAGATGGAAAGACCTCCCATATCCACGGATTGGTAGAATTAATATTGTGAAAATGATCATCCCACTGAAAGCAGTTTTTGATTCAAAGCTATCTAAATCAAAATCCCCATGGCATTATTCCCAGAAATAGAAAAGATATCTTAAAATTCAAGTGGAAGCACAAAAGTCCCCTGATAGCCAAAGTAATTCCAAGCAAAAAGAACAATGCTGGGAAGAATTGCTATACCAGATCTGAAGTTCTATTACAGAGCCATAGTAATAAAAACAGCATGTACTGCCACACAAACAGACATATAGATCAGTGGAACAGAATAGAAGATCAGTCATACACACACAATTACAGCCTCCTGATCTTCAATAGAGATTCCAAAAATACACTTTGTAGTGACTAGAGAGATGGCTCAGTGGTAAAGAGCACTGGCTGCTCTTGCAAAGGACATCGGTTTGGTTCTCAGCGCCCGCGTGGTTCTTTGCTGTTCCATTCACAATAGCTAGGAAATGGAATCAGCCTAGATGTCCATCAGCTGATGAATAGATAATGCAAATGTGGGATATTTGTAGAATGAGATTCTATTCAGCTGTAAAGAAAAATGAAATCACAAAATTTGCAGATAAATGGGTGGAACAGTAAAACATATTGAATAAGGTAACCCAGAACCAGAAAAACAAAGGCTACATGTTCTTACTTGTGGATCTCAACTCCACACCTTTAGATTTGAGTATATACCTTAGAATAACTGGATAGCCAGGAAAGTAGAAAAGGACCATTCGAGGAGCAGTGTAGAAAGCTTTAGAGAGGAGGATAGTCTGACAGGTGCTAATGAAGGAGGAAAGGGAAGGGAGACTTACTTGAAAAGACAGTAAGAAGGTTAGTACAAAGGGAGCAGAGGAGGAATAAATAGTACTAAGGATGTTTGAAAACCCCACAAGGAATCCTATTTTTCTATAAGCTATCTTAAAAAAAAATATATATATATATATATATATGTGTGTGTGTGTGTGTGTGTGTGTGTGTGTGTGCGTGCGTGCATGTGTGTCTGTAGATATTTTACATGTGCACACACACACACAATTCAGTTTGAGTTACCTCACACAGAGGGATAATACTCTTCCAAGGAGCTAGAACAGTAAACTATGTAGCAAAAAGCCCAATGCCAGCTAATGGATACTTCCCTTCAAGTTGTTCATCATAGAGGCTCAAAAGACCACCCAAACATATGTTATTGCCATTGCTTTGATTTCCTTCCACAACTTAAGGGTAAGACTCTATTGCTGAAGATACCATACACTTCTATCACGAGACCTGGAGAACCAAGCAGGTACTGAACTAAAAGTCTTCTCAGTGAGGGCTACCTTTCATAGTGTTGGACAGTGCTGTGCAAGCTGTTAGGGGAGAAAAGTTGTCAACAGTCCTACCAAAGTGTGAATCTTGTGAATTACAGTAAAGACCAGCCCAGCAGTATATGCCCAGCAGTGCAGTAGTGGCAATAATGTCACAGAAGTAACCTTAGTTTAAGGCAAGCTCCTGCCTGGTACTGTAAACCTAGGAAAGACTCCATAGCTAGAGAGGTCATAGACCCTAGATAGAATCTACAGCCACCATTTTGCTAAATTAATATGTTATCCAACTGCCTTCTAAATACTTATCCTAATACTAATAGGTATGTGCAAGTTTTACTTCTCATCAAAGAAATGTCTTTTTGTAGCAGATCAAATATATTGCAGAATAATAGTCCAACTGATCAAAGTTCAGAGAATGAGTCACCCACACGCTGCAGACTCTTTTTCTCTATGCTTTAGCCATCTGTGTCATTGGCCCTCTGTTGAATGAGGGAGCTTCATGAATGACAGGTGAGAGATGCATTAGTGTTCTGTCTATCCCTTGTTCCACTATATTTTGTAAGAGGTTGCATTGTAGATGTATCGCATAAGCTTGGCCAGTTCACAGACAGTCTCTGTGGATGACCAGTTGTGGAATTCTGTAATAATCTTTGTTTGTTGGAAAAGTAGCTTCTTTGATGAGTGGTGACTGGGATTCTTGTCTTATATAAATATAAGGATCCGTATTTTACACATAGTAAGAAGTTACATTTGTCAGGGGCTGGAGAGATGGTTCAGTGGTTAAGAGCACTGACTGCTCGTGCAGAGTACCTAGGTTCGATTCCCAGTACCCACATCATGACTAATAGCTGTCCATAACTCCAGTTCTAGGGGATCTGATGTCAGCTTCTGACCTCTGCAGGCATTGCATGACACAGGTTCACTTACATACAAGCACTCATATACATAAAATAAAAATAACAAATAAAAAATATTTTTTAGAGAAGTTACATTCCTCTAGGGATGTGACAGCCTTGGAGTTTTCTCTAAGATTTATGACTTCTCCAGCCATGTATCTTTGGCTATCTTTACAGTACCACACATGAGTTTCCTCCCATTGAGTGGACTTTAAGTTCAATGATGTAGCTGTTGATTACTCCCAAGATAAAAGTGCCACTTCTGCCCCAAGGCTTACACCAAAGAGAAAACACTTTGGGTGGTAATAAAAAATTGCTATTTTATTGCTTTATATTCCTTAAAAAGGCATTATGACAGTATTAGCCGTAAAATATGAAACTAAAATAAGAGAAAGATTTCTTTAGATGGTTTTCATATGTTTGGCATGGTCATTATACAGATGAGTGAACTGAATTTAATATAGTAATTTTTATCATCCAATCCCCCTTTTGCATTTGAGTATTGTTCTATTTAGCTTTCAGTTGCTGCAACAAAACACTCTGACCAAAACCCAACTTGGAGAAGAAAGGGTTTATTTTTTATCTTAAATCTCCTGGGTCACAGTTCATCACTGAGGGAGCCCAAGATGGGCAGGAACCTGGAGGTAGGAGCTGAAGCGCAGGCCATGGAGGAATGTTGCTTCCTGGCTTCCTCCCTTAGCCCATGCTTAGCCTCCTTTCTTATATAATACACAACAACCTGCCCCAGGGATTGCCCTATCCACAGTGGGCTGGACCCTCCCACATCACTCAACAGTCAAGAAAACACCCCATAGACATGGCCACAGGCCAATCTAATGGAGGAAATTCCCCAACTGAGGCTCCCTCTACCCAGGTATGTCAAGTGGACACTAAAGCTATGCAGCACAAGTATTTACTTTTTAAAAAATATTTTATTTATTATTTTTATTTTATGTGTCTGAGTGTATTACCTGCATGTGTGCAAGTGCACCTGTGTCGTGTAATGCCTACAAAGATCAGAAGAGGGAATTGGATACCTTGGAACTGGAGTTACAGATGGTTGTTAGCTGCTATGTGGGTGCTAGAAATCAAATCTGGGTCCTCTGCAAGAACAGTGTTCTTAACCTCTGAGCCATTTCTTCAGTCCCTGAGTATTTATTTCCTTTTTATCAGATTTCTTTATTGGTTAAAAAAATTATCTATATTTCTAATTACTCAAAGTTTGGTTTTAAAATAATATTTTCTATAATGTTAATCATTTTCATTCTTTTCATTATCATATCTGTATAGTTTAAGTTTTCTTGGTATTTGAACTCTGATGTCTGTATTTAAATCCCACTTTTTACTAGTTGGGTACTTTTGGAGAAGTTATTTATTACTCCTTGCTTCTGCTTTGTTCTGTTAAATGACAGAACCTTGTACCTTGCTCAAAGGACACACATGAAAGTTAGCTAATGTATTATATGTAAAATGCTTAGAATGGGAGCTAACACCTACTAATGCTAATAGTCACTAGGAGTTTATTAATTATCATTGACTATAAATGTATGACATTTTATGCTGGAAATAAATGCAAATCACATTTTTCCAAATGAATAAGTTTTTAGAATACATCTTATATATTTGTAAGATAAATTGAGCTTATAATAAAAATATTAGTACCCTTCTAAATAATTGTCATGATAAATAAATCCTTTTACTTTATGATTTAAAATGTTTCTTTATTCTTTCCTGAATAACTTAATAGTTTAAAATATAACCATTTATTTGCAGCTGATTACTGTGGGGTGAGGGAGAGTAGTTTTTTTTTAAGGGTGTGATTCTATATAGAATGACTAGACTTCAGTGAATGAACTTATACCAGTGGACATCTGAGCACAAATTTTTGACTGAATAGGACTTAAATTTTTTGACAGAATGCAAGAAATCTGTTGGGGAGGGTCCTATGGGTGAGTACAGATGGGGGAGGTGATCTAAGTTTGATTAAGATATATTACATGAAATGAAGAAAAACGCAAACTATATATTAAAAATATAAC
The DNA here is from genome assembly GCA_035773235.1 of Eospalax fontanierii. Lineage (NCBI taxonomy): Eukaryota > Metazoa > Chordata > Mammalia > Rodentia > Spalacidae > Eospalax > Eospalax fontanierii. The sequence goes on along the minus strand of CM069536.1, from coordinate 23,474,682 downwards.
CATAAGTGACTATATTTCTTATTAAATTCTTAGTTTTATAACATGATAGGAATGTTTATATGTATATAAATATTTATTTTTGCCTTATTATAACTATGTAGAAAGGTGTCCTTGACTGATAGAATATGTATTTCCTAGTGGATGTGTGAATATTTATTGAACAGTTTGGGTATATTTCAAATGTATATTGTATACTGTAATGCAACACATAATATATAGTAATGTCTAATGTAAATATGTATTATATGGACACATATTTATCCATAAAAGCAGTGGTATATGTGACTTTAGAGATTTACTTGATGATTATGTTCTTCTTTCTTAAACTTTCTTGTTTTTGTTTTATTTATTATTTTTATTTTATGTATATGAGTATATTGCCTTCAGGTATGTGAATGCACCTGTGTCATGCAGTGCCCACAGGGATCAGAAGAGGGTGTTGGATACCTCTGGAACTGTAGTTATGGACAGTTGTTATCTGCCATTGGATGCTGGGACTCAAACCCAGGTCCTCTGCAAGAGGAGCCAGAGCTCTTAACCACTGAGCCATCTGTCCAGGCCCTAAACCTTTTTATTTATAAAGATTCAGTAATTAAGCCAAATTTTTGTTTTTATTTTGTCAGGGTTTGAGAAAAACAAGCATCTCTTCTCTTTCAAATCTCTTTGTTTCAACTTATTATGAGGGAAAAGCATTGTGATTATCACGATTGTCATTTTAAAATATAAAATATTGTGATTTTTACAGTTTTTGAAATGAAAAAGCACACAGGCTTATTTGTTCAGTCCTTTGTGCTTCCAAACATCTGTAAAGTTCAAAGTACATAATTCATAGTGACACCAAAGATTACTTTCTGTTTTCACTGGAAGAGCCTGATATTATTTTTGTCTGCAGAGGAAGTAGTTGTGTGTCATCCAAATGGTAAGATGTTTGACTGTGTAGTGAAATCAAGATGATTTGTTACCCAAAGTAGTTTGTACAGAAGGAGAAACGGCAGCTATTAATAAAACTTGGACAACTTTATAGTACTTTTTGTTAGGAACCGAAGGCAAGTTAGTCTTCCAGAAATAAATAAAATTTAAATTAATCATAATGATACTTGATAGAATACTTAGATCATAATCATTAGTAAAAGGTATATAGTTCTTGTGGTTTATACCCGCTACCTTCATTTTATAAAATTTTGTCTTCTAAATGTTTTGGTCTCTTGTCATGTAGAATTTGTTGTCTGTTTAGAGTGTAAAACTTTGTACTTTATTCTTATTATTGAGATAGAGAGTTAATATCATGAATCCTTGTAATAATTTCATCATTCTACAATTATCCATTTTAAACAAAATTTTATTGAGCTTCTGTACATTTCATATAATAGTTCTTAATAAAATTTAAATCCCCCTTCCCTATCCATCCTCTCCACCTCCCCCCATTGGACCTCATCTATTCTGCCATTCATGTTAAGGACTATCCAGTTAAGCATTTGTACTGAGATGTCCTTCAGTACAAATTCATCCCCTGGAGTCTAGCCAGCCTATCTAGAGATGGTAGGTAAAGCATACTCTCCCTCACACAGTGGTAGTCAGTGTTTAGTAGTTACCCTGCCAGCCTGCCACCCATTTCTCTCTCTCCACTCAGGGCCCTTGTCTGATTGAGTTGGCATGGGTTTTGCGCTAGATGATACCATTGCTGCAGGTTCAGATGTACAAGCTTCTATTGGCCTCAAAGCCTTGTTTTCCTATTCACAGACCAGCCATAGCTCTTACAGTCTCTCTGCCCTCTCTTCTGCAGTGGTTCTGGAGCTGAGTGTGGGAAAGGTTTAATATAGGAGTCCTATCCAGGGACATACACTCTATAGTCTCATTCTTTAAAAGTTGGTGAGTTGTGACCTTCCGTGTGCATTGCACTCTGTTGTATAGGGAAACCTCCCTGGAGAGAGTTGAGGAATGCACAAGTTTTCTCTCCACCACTGTGTACTGTTATGTTCAATGAGCTTCATGTGTAGAGGTTCAACTGTAGATATGTCACCTAGGACTGGGTATCTCTCAGATGTATATTCTCTGGGTCTGACTACTTGCGGGATTCTGCAGTAGCCTCCATCTGTTGCAAAAAGAAGCTTCTTTAATGAGTGGTGTGTGGTATACTTGTCTGTAAATATAGGAATCCGTATTTAGCATATGCTAAGAAATTTCATTTGTCTAGAAATATGACAGAAATAGGGTTTTCTCAAGGATATATGACCTTTCCAGTCGTGTGTATTTGATTGTGTTTCACAGTGCCACCCATAAATTCACTCATTGAGAGAACTTTAAGTCCAATTAGACAGCTGTTGGTTACCCCCAGATACTCAGTGCCACTACTGCTCCAATAGAGATAGTTTAAAGCCTGATAACAACTTTCCATTTTTTAAAGTTCTGGAGTCAAGCTTTGTGGCATAATAACAATCCCTGTACCTAGAGGCTGAGACCAGAGCATTATGAATTGGATGGTAACCTCAGCTATATAGCAAGACCTTGTCTCAAAACAAAGTCTGTTTCTTGTCTTTACTCATTATTCTGAAGAAGACTTCAATATAATCCCTTTTTGTCTATAACTTTTAGTGTGTATCTCTGAAATATATGAACTTCTTTTAAAAACATAATAACACAGCGTTAGTTACTTTTCTCTTTGCTAAGACCTAAGAAGCACCTTAAGTGAGGAAGGGTTTAAAGGGATATAGTCTGCCATAGCAGAGAGGGCATGGTACGGGTGGGCAGCTGGCCACACATGGTTTTGCAGTCCATAGTCAGGAAGCAGATAAAGGACAGGAATTGGGATGAGGGTTTTAAACCCAGAATCTTCCACCCTGTGGCTCAATTCCTCCAGCAAGGTCCTGTTTTTTACAGGTTTCATAACCTTCCAAAATAGCACCAACAGATGGGGACCAAGTGTTCAAACACATGTATATATAGGGCGTTTCGCATTCAGACTACAATAACCATGGTATCGTTACACTAAAAAAACAGTAATTCCATAATTCCATAATACTGTGGAAGATCCAGTTGAATTTTCAAATTCCAGTTCCTCAGAAGTATTGTAATTTGGGACAACTGCTAATGAAAGCCCTTTGTTCCTTTCAGAATAGAAATCATAAATAGACAAAGAATGCTGGCAGCCACAGGCTTATGAGCTCTAGACCCTGAGAACAAGAAGTTTATGGCTCCAAATTGTTAAAGTTGCCTCAGAAGCCGAGGCTTAGGTACTAATTCCTTACTCTAATCTTGGAAAGCCAGAGACTTACAGCTCTCCATGTTTAGGTAAGAATCATTGCTCTGAGCTTTGAATGCCAGGAGCCCCAGAGCCCAGTAGAGTGTTACAGCTCTTGAGCTTTGGGTGTTGGCACCCTCAGTTCTTAATGTACCTGTGAGATAGTTGTTATAACTTTTTAAGATTTCAGTCTCCAGGTTCTTGTCTTTAACTCTTACCAGCTCTCTGGAATCTTTAAGAGACCAGGAATTCCCAATTGTATCATGCCTTTTGCCTTTTCTCCTCTCAGCCTGTCACTCTCAGTAATTTAATCTCTTGAGTTACTCTTTGTAACTCTACAGCCATCTCTTTGCTGCCTTTTCTGCTTCTGCTAAGGCTACAAGCCTTAGTGTGTTGTCTGCTCTTCATGAAACCAGCTTTGCCTGTCTACATGTGATAAAATCCAAGATAGGAAAGATGATTTGGAAGAAGCTTTCCTTCAAGGCTAATGTTACAAGAACTGAGGGTAGTACATACTCTTCTAGTTCCACCAGTCACAGCTATGCCTGCATATAATTCCTGTTCTATCAGTCATATTTCACAGATGTACCAGCCTCACGTTTGCCCCAATCATGAGTATACTGAATCATCCAGGAAGTGTACACGTCTTGCTTGAGTGAGAATGTCTATCTGCAAGATGGGTGCAGTCATCAAAAAGTCACCAAAGCTTATTATGATTAAAGTCTCCTTGAGCAGGTGCAAGTTGTCTGAAGTGGTTATGACTGCAGGGCCTCCCGAAATAGAAGTCATGGCTTAGTAACAGTCATGGCTGCAGTGATCTTCACAGCTGCTGAGGAGTCCATGTGTCAGTGAATTGTTTAAGGAGCAAGTCTATTATGCAGTCCATCTGCTCATCGGAGGATATGTTTTCAGGACTGGAGAGATGACTCAGTGGTTAAGAGCACTGGCTGCTCTTGCAGAGTACCCAGATTCAATTCCCAGTACCCACATGATAGCTAACAACTGTCTGTAACTCCAGTTCCAGGGGAATGCAGTGCCTTCTTCTGACCTCCACAGGCATTGCATGATACAGGTGCACATACATACATTCAGGCAATTCACTCATACACATAAAAAATTTAAACAAAAATATTTTTTAAAAGGTGGTTTTCAGACTGATAGTTCCACTCAAAGAAGCAAGGCAGTGATGAAATGTTCTAAAATAGCTCAGTTTAATGAGCAAAGAATTTGATCATGATTGCTTTATTCTTTCCAAAGTAGAAAGTTTCGAAAGATGCTTCCAGTAGAGACTTATGTAATAAACATACCCCAAAGTACTCAGCAATGCCTGATCCTTAGCCAAGTACTTTTAATGGAGAAGTGGGTCCCTCTGCTATGTCTCACTTTTACTTATTTGTTTTCAAACTGTAAATATGCATATCACTTTGCAAATGACCAAGTTGACTCAGTATTTTTAATTATAGTAGATTCTACTTCCACATCCCTATCCTTGAAATTTTATTTGATTTTATTTCATTTGTGTGTGTGTGTGTGTCTGTGATGTATGTATATGTATGTACTGCATGTGCATGTATGTGTGCACCTATGTGTGCATGCATGTGCAGAGGCCAGAGGAGCGTGCTGGGTGTCCTGCTCTACCATTCTCCACCTTACTCCTTTGTGACAGGATCTCTCACAAACCTGAAGTATGCTAGCTGCCAGCAAGCCCAAATGATTCTTTGTCATGTGCCTTCCACTCCTCAGCACGGGAGCTACTGGTGGGACATAGGCACACTCAGCATTTTCGTATGGATGCTAGGATCTGAACCCAGGTTCTCATGCTTCCACAGCAAGTGCTTTTACCCACCCAACCATTTCTCTAAGCTCAGAATTTATTTTTTTAACACACTGAACCAATCTTGTTGTAGCATCTCCTAGTTTTTTTGAAAATCTTCATTATATCTTTCTAGTGTCATTTAACATCTTCTATTCTTTAAATATGACAGTTTGGGTTAGAGTTTTGATAATATTTAGGGTTTTTTATTAGAAAAATTACATGATATCATTTTTAATTCTTTCACCTGAAAACAAATGATAAATTTTGCTTTAAAAAATGTTCTTAGTAGATCTTACTGCATAGATCTGTTAGTGTATTAATAATTTCAAAATTGTGATACTTGGCCTTGCTATTTGCTTTCTTAGGTAGAATACTTCTGTAGAAAGCACTTTTGTTTGCATGTACGTACGTGTGTGTGCCTGTATACATGTCTGTATTTATGTATGTGCATGCCAGTGCATGTGGAAACCAGAGGTCAGTTTTGTTGTCTTCCTTCATTACGCTCCACCATTTTTGCTACTGTTTTTGAGACTACTTGAGCACACGACATCTTGATCATGTCTGCCCTTCCCTCCTCCTTCCAAATTCTCTGTGTCTCTCCATCCCCCTCTCAAATTCATGTTCTCTTCTTCCAGCATTACATATGCATAAAAACCCACCAAGTCCAGTTAGTGTTGCCCATATGCACGTGGGTACATGACTGACCAACTGATCAGCCTCTTGGAGGGGAGGGGCTCATTTGTGAAGAAAACTCATGCTCCCTCCTTCAGGAGCTGTGGACTGCTAGGTGTAGGGCCTTGGAAACCCTTCCTCCACATTTATTTTTCAGACAAGGTTTTTCATAGACCTTGAGGCTCATAAGTTCAACAGGATGACTGACTAATGATACTCAGAGATTCATTTGCCTCTTCCCATCCCAATATTGAGGTTACAGACATGTGCCACTGTGCCCAGCTTTTATATTGGTGCTGTGGATAGGAACACAGGTCCTAGTGCCCTCACAACAGACACTTTGCTAACTGAGCCATCTCCCCAGCCCTAGAGTGTTGCCCTCTTAACTGTGGTTTAATTATTCAGTGACAAAGTTTATATAAGGAATAATTATATAAGTAATAATTTTCAACAATGACAGTTTAAAACATTACTACATTATAAGTTCTATGCACATTTTATATATTACAATGAATTATACTTTCTATCCTCATTGATTCTCAAATTGTCTTCACTTCAGTTAGTACTATGCATTTATAAGTTAGCTCCTGAGTCCTGCTGGAGTCTCTTTGATAGGTCTTTGGTTTGTGCAGTGACCAAATATTTTGGTCATCTTTTACATTTTTCATATAGATCTGGAATCAGCCATGTATCTATAGGATCTTTTATTTTTAGTCAGTCCATAGATCCTGTAAGTTCGGGTCCTGGGGTTCCTTATTGCTATAGGGTTTTCTGTTGTTTCTATTCTTTTTCAATAGGCACAATTCCTTTTGTCTTTTACTCAACTTAAAATACCATGGTCTTTTACTTAATCTTAACCTTAGATCTGTATCTTTCTTCTTCTGAGAGTTCCAGTTTTCAGAATACTGTGATGGTATGCATGTAATACTTAAGCTCAATTTGAGAATTAAAAATATCTAGTATAGATGAATAAAAAGTTTCCATCTTAATTTATGCATTAAATTCTCAAGAAAATTAATATCAAACAACATGAACAAGGAGGATATTTTTGTGTGCATGTGTGGGAGTATGCCTGTTTGTCTGTGTGCAAGGATGCACATGCATCTGTGTGGAGTCCAGAGGTCAACCTCAGATGTCATTGTTCCCCAGGTGCTTCCTAACTTTTCTTTTGGAGACAAGGTCTGTCACTGACATGGACCTCACCCAGTAGAGTAAATCGACTGGCCAGTTATCTCCAGGGCTCTGCCTGTCTCTGCCTTCTCAGTGCTGGGACTACAAGTACATGCCAGCACATGTGGCTTTTTATGTTGATGCTGGGGTTTGAATTCAGGTCCTCATGCTAAATAAGGCAAGGACTTTACTGACTTTTCTATCTCTCCACACCTCAGGGAGGATAATTTGTTGTTTTTAACTTTTATTTTAAAAGGAAATGGTTTCAAATTGAAGAAATGTTACTTAATGTACTGTTTTATTCGGGAACACATCTCTAGCATTAGATGTGTCTGTTTTCATTCATTAAAGCAGAGAGGTATAGTCCTTTGTGACTTTTGGCACTTCAGGTTGTCTTGTACTACATGGCCATGGATACTGACCAAGTACATCATGGATAAACATGTTCGGTGCAAAATTAGTTTGTTTCTTTTTTTGTTGTTGTTAAAAATTATCACTTTGGTCATAGTATTTCATGAAAAAAAGTGATCTGAGAGTTATCTCCCCATATGGGTGTTAGGGCTAGGGTGATAGCTCAGAGGTTAAGAGCACAGTTTGCTCCTACAGGATTCTATCTCAGTTCTCAGTACCTACATGATGGTTAATAACTATCTGTAACTCCAGTTCCAGGGGATCCAACTCTGTCTTCTGGCCTCTGTGAGCATTGCATGCACATAGTACACTTGCATACCTGCAGACATAACACTCATACACATACTCCGTGAGCATTGCATGCACATAGTACACTTGCATACCTGCAGACATAATACTCATACACATAAAACAAAAATAAATAGATGTTTTTAAAAATTAAAAAGAGTATGGATGCTGAAAGTTCAAAAGGAAATCTAATTCACTACAAATACACCAGTTAACTGGGGCTGACTACCAGGCATTCATTCTATGATAGAAATTCGATTTTGTTGTCCTTAGAGAGTGATGATATGACTATTAATGTGGATTCTGTGGAAAAATCCTTGCATATATTCAAACTATAGTGAAAACAAATTTTCAGAGAAAGGAAATGTAGAAAAATAGATGACCTACTGCTTCAGAGAAATGATTAGAAGCTTGTCTTTGGCCAAAGCAGCACAAAGAAGAGGAATTATACTGAGAAATTAAAGAGTTCAACCTCCATTATATGAGAATTCAGACCTCAAGTACATAACTGTTAGGATGGGAATCCACAAACTAGTACATTGTCATAAAACATGCTCTGGAATAGTAAGTTTTGGGTCATACTAGAAGAAAGTACAAAACCAATAATCTGACAAATTTTCTACATACAATTAAATAATGCCAAAGGGATGAGCATAGTAAAAGCAGCATGCTACAAGAACGCAGTCACCACGAAGGACAGTTCAAAGCATGAGGCCACCAGTTTGAGACTTAATCATCTGTAGTAGTATGGTATGCCCAACAGTGCAATAATGGCACAAATATGGGAGTAACCAACCACTCTTCAAGAATGATTGCTTACTTTTGGTAAATATTGGTCATGGTACAAAATTTTTGTTATGCCATTATCTTTCTCCATATTTTAAATCACAAATATAAATTTTATAACATCAAAGAAGCCTGAAATATAGATTAATAGATAAAGTCGATCTACCTTATAAATATATAAAATTGTAGTAATCCATTGTAGCACTCCTGGTGAATAAAGTTAAATCTTATTTCAAGGTAAATTTCAAAACCAAAGACTTTTAAAAAGAAAAGAGAAGCAAAACACATGAAATTATACACTAATCTTGCCCTATAGGGAATGCGTTCAACTTGAAAAATATAAAATCACATGAAGAAATCATACAGGATTAAACAGATCTAAAGAAACTTTCAATAGAGCTAAATATATCATAACAGGGTGCATTAAGTCTGTTTTTACTCATTTCAAACCAATTGTTCTCTCACAGTCTTTAAATCTTAGGTTAATAGTAAATTTAAACATAAGGAAAAATTCAACACATTTCTTAAGCAAAATTGAGTGATTTTTTTCATTAGTGTTTTTGCACCAAATATGTGGTAAAAGTGTTTTCTTTGAAGTCATTTCACATATAGTTGAAATCAAGAGTAGACTGTTAGGGCTGGTGAGATGGTTCAGTGATTAAGAACACTGTTTGTTCTTGCAGAGGACCTGAGTTCAGTTCCTAATACCCACAAGGCAGCTAACAACTGTCCTTGACTTCAGTTCCAGGAGATCTGATACCCTCTTATGATATCCATGGGGATTGCACATCACAGGTGCACTTACATACATGCAAGAAATGTACAACACTCACACACATAAAAAATAAATAAATAAAATATTAAAAAATAGTAGACTGTCAGCTTTTGATGATATTCCCTCATTTATTACAATATATTTTTGATGTTTCTACCTTCATTCTTTGCCTTTTATATTCTTTATTTTCCATTTCATCTTACAAAGTCATATGCCCCAAACAAGCTCAACTCAAAATTTATCAGCACTGTTAAATATTCTGTAGCCCAGATTATCTACTTTGCCTTTGAAATTTCTTAGGCCGTATTTAGTTATTTCATTTTAATACTTAATAATTTCATTTTAAAATGAGTTGAGAATATAACCATATAATCTTAGTAGAGAAGATCCCTCTTAATTATTATGTCATTAATTTTCATAGGTCGTGATTTTCTTCATTATGCTGCTAAATTTTTTGTTGTTATGAGCTTTAAAAAAAAGATAAACTTTTATGTTAATCACATTCCCTCTAAATGAAATTTGTATGAGGTACATCATAGTTTTTGTATAATTAAGCAAATGTGATCTGTGGATTAAGTTGTCACATAATCACAAGGTAGAGTGAACATGGCGGTGTAAAAGATCCGCCACTGAATCACTGAGGACTCTATCGCATTTATAGAATATTTGTCCTTGTATGTTTGCATGTTCGTATGTACGAATGCAGGCATACCCATGCCACAGAATGGGGAGCTCAGGGGGCATCCTCACCTTTCACCTTTTTGAGGCTGGCTAGCAGGACCACAAGTTTCTGGTGACTCTCCTGTCTCCACATCCCATCTTGTGAGCACTGGGATCATAGTCACGTTACCACATCTGACTTTTATGTGGGTTCTGGGGATTCAAGCCCAGGATTTTATGCTTATGCAAGCCATCTCACTAGCTACCTAAAATTGAGCTTCAACAGAACATAGAGCTAAATTAAATTAATACAAACTTGAAATGTCTTATGTTTTTAAAAAAAAGATTACTTGTAAATATGCTGAGGTTTCTAACTGCCTTTTGTATGCATGAGCTGTACATTGGCAGTTTTATATTTGTGTAAGCATCATGTAAACAAAATCAACATCAGGAATCTGATAAGGCTTTTCTTTTTTAAAAGATTTTATGTTACTCTAAGAAAATATTGATACAGACATTATAATTGACATCAGAGTACCAAGCACTGATTTTGATAATTGCTGCATTTTGATTGAACCATAAAAACTAATGATTTCTATTCATTATGGCAAATAGTCATATAATCTATAAAGAACAATCTCAAGATCTTGAATCAGTATGTGCATTTCTTGGTTGTTGCTTAAATATCCAAATTTAAAAATAGATATAATAAGGAGTAACTGCTAATTTCTTTCCTGAACCACAAGGTTTCATGCTTTATTCCTTTAATGTCCCACCATAATTTCATAGTATCCAGATTTATAGCATATCAGTCTGTGTAATTCTTGTGTCAGATGCTTCAGATACCTAAAAGTCTGGAGTGTCTAATAGATATTTTTATTTGTAAAAGAGTAATAAAATTGATCATAGAATATATTATATTTTATTATGAATTCAATGTAGTTTTTAGATTCATGCTTTTACTTCAACAAACACATATATCCAGAACTATTTGATCAGTGAATAATTTTGAATATAGTTTGACTTTAATTTTATAAAACGAAGTATTTTGTGATCTAATATTTATATTAATAAGACCAACTAACAATTGTAATTGATTTATCAAAATACTATAACTAATATTATTTTGTTTATAATCAAAATTATTTTTGTTTACCATTCTTGCTGCAGAAGAAACCGTTATGTCTTAGAGAATACAGTGGTATTATTTACATTAATTCATATGGCTTGGTGAAAACAATGCTTTGACTCCTTTACTTAATGGGATTCTTCCCCTGTGGCAGTGCAAACGGCTGGAGCAGGAGCTTCATCATCTGAAAGAGCAGAACCAGACTTCAGCAAACAACATGAGACATCTGACTGCTGAAAACAATCAGGAACGTGCTCTGAAGGTAAATCTCCGTTCCTTCTTGCAGGCAAATTAAGGTTGTAAGCCCTTGGTGCCCGCTTTCTGTGCTGCATATATCAGTTGTGTACATTTCAGCAGAAGTGAGCTGTGGTGTTTGCCAACAACTCCTTCTTTAAACACAGATACAGCACCCTTCTGTTATGGTATGATTTTATTTCATGTATGTGTACATGAAAACAACACATTTTCTGGATTTAGGGGAGTGGTATAGTAATAACTTTTGGTACATATTCATTCTCTTTCTGTTTTTATATTATATTTTATAGTTGATAAAAAAAAACCTGACCACTCTAAAAGAAAAAAGTTGTCAGTCTTTTTTTTATCAGTATTTATTAAAATCGTTTTTAAATGTGTTGTGATATTTGTAACCCAGAGAACTGACACTCCTTGAACCATATGTAAATGTTTGGAAGCTGAAGCGTTAGGAGCATTGATACAAAAGAGAAAAAAGATGATGTATTCAGCTAGAATTTGAGGCAAGTATTTGTTTTAGAAGTTTTAATTGTAATACAGATGCAGCAATCATGAAAAAGCACAGTATTTTGAGTCTTGCTATACATTTTCTTAAAATGTCTGTGACTTTCTGTTCTACTTCTTTCTACTTCACTTTCTGATAGAGTGTCTGTAGAACAATGATGGTCTCCACCCTCAAAGTGCTTATATTCTCATTAACAGGTTTTTTTAAATTCACAGAAAATAAAATATTCTTCTTTGTTTTAATTGTCTAGTAAAAAGAATTTGCTAGGGTTGAATCATTCTTAGTTGTCTTAAATTCATTTTTACCTCAGCTTACAAATAACAAGATATTAGCTGCCTGACACATTAAGTCAGAACTGACAAAATTCATCCCCCAAAATGGACACACGGCTGTGGTGATGTTAGAGTTAGTGATGTGTTTTTGGTGCAAGCATGAAGAACTGAGTTAGGATTCCTTGAAGCCGCATGAAAAGCCAGGTGTAGCAATGTGAATCTGTAATCCCAGCACTGCATGAACAGAGACAGGCAGATCCCTGGACCTAACCAGGAGCCCATCTAACTAAATCAGTGAGCTCCTGGTTCAGAGAGACTCCATCTCAAAAAACAAGGCAGAGTGAAACTGAAAAACACCTCTCATGTTGCTCTCTGGCCTCCACCTGCACATGCACCAACATGGGAAGCATACAGACACTAAAAAAAAAAAAAATGAGGAAAATGGTGTCCTTTTGAAGTGGAACATATTTTTAGTCTGTGAAAAGTATGAAATTTGGTAAAATGTTTTCCTGTAAAATAGTTTTAGCTTTGTTTTGAAATTTTTACTTGTAGGTAACATGGTTGTTATTAATAGATTTTCTCTTCCTTTCTGTTAAAATTTAAAATAGACTAAAAGATAAAAGAAAAATTTCTGGTTATTATGGCTATTTTTTATTGGCCACAAAGTGGATAATTTTATGAAAATTAATTGTAACAGTTTTAAAACATGTGCTTACAAAATCCATGCTGATAATTTGATCAGTTTGTAAGGACAGATTTCATGTGCTCAATGTTATATGGCTGTTTCTATTTAAAACAGGGTCTAAAACATTTTGATTTTGTAAATATTAATATATAATAATTGTGTAATCTTTATTGCTTGTATGTTTATGGTAAATTTAATTAAACGGAAACAGTTATTTATGGAGAGAAATAGAGGCACATTTCTAAGAAGTTACTAAATCTGAAAGAAGTGAGCAGACCCAAAGAGACCTGGAAGTTCAAAACAGAAATAAAGTTCTTATAAAATGAAAATCTCTCTAGAGTATAAAAAATTTTAAATAACAAATCTAACTCATGTTTACTCCTGAGAAATATACTGCATTAAAATCTTTGTTATTGATCATTTTTTTCTTCAAAAGTTCGATTTTTTGTTGTCTTTAAAAATTTTTTATTGAGCTTTTGTATGTTTCATACAACAGTTCTTAAACAAATTTAGACTCCCTGCCTCATCCTTACCCCTTATGCACCCTGCACAGGATTTCATGTATTCTGCCATACTTGTTAAGTTTTATTCAGTCAAGGATTTGTACCAGATGCCCTTCAGTGCAAGTTCATTCACAGGAGGCTAGTCAGCCTATCTAGAAATCTTAAGTAAATTACTTACTACCCAGGAGTAATCAATCTCCAACAGTTCCGAGGCTAGGGCCGGCCCACCACCCATTTCCTTCGCTCCACCATGGACCCTTGTCTATTTGAGTTGGCATGGATCCTGTGCTCATTGCCACTGTTGCCACAAGTTCATATGTGCAAGCTTCCAGTGGCCTGAAAGCTTTTGTTGTTATTTAATGCTTCATAACTTCATTTGTTAACTAAAGCTGGCTTACATTCTTGGTTCATCAAACAACACAAAAACCTGGATATGGTGATGCATGCCTATAATCCCAGCACTTGGGAGGCAGAAGCAGGCAGATCTTTGTAAAATCAAGGCCAGCCTGGTCTACATAGTGAGTCCTAGGCTAGCTGGGGCTACAAGAGATCCTGTCTCAACAAAACAAAACAAAAATTCTTGGTAAAAAGTAGAGGAAGAACTAATTTTGAAAACTCTGAACTCAATCTCTTTAAAATCTTTCTATTCACTGAAACTCGAAAATATTTTACCATACTTGTTAAGTTTTATCCAGTCAAGGATTTGCACCAGATGCCCTTCAGTGCAAGCTCATTCACAGGAGGCTAGTCAGCCTATGTAGAGATCTTAAGTAAATTACTTACTACCCAGTAGTAATCAGTCTGGGTAGTAACATGGGTGGGTAACACTGGCATTTAATCTCCTTTTAGTTATTTCTTCATGAGGAACCTTCAATTTCTTATGAAAATTAGATCATTTGTAAATCTGTTGATTCTAAATCATATGTTTAAAAGTGTCCTTTTTGGGAATTTTATTCTTTATTTGATGATTTTTTTTCTTTTGTAGTACCATCTACAAGTTGTCATTTAAGTTACGGATGACAAGTTTATTATCAAGCTATCTGGTTAATAAACTACCTCTTTTCAGTTTTTTTTTAATAGTCGATTTATATATACCATTGCTATACTAAGTGATTTAATATTTAGTTTGTATCTAATGAACATTAAGAATACTATTTTTTTTCAGATGGGTCACTGTTTTAGATGTTTTCACTCTAAGTAATGGTTATAATATTATAAATTATACTGTTATTACTGTCACTTTTAAATGTAATATTTAATAAGTGAGAATTGAACATTCATTTCATATTTGGCTCAAGTACACTGAGATTTCTGAAACAAGTTCAGAGCTGTGTTTGGTAAAAGTCTTAGTTGCCGATTGTGTGCTGTGTAGAACCTTGGGAGTGATGACTGTGGTAAAGCTCAGTTGTCGCAGCACAAAGCAGTGACTCCGTAATCTACTCCTTTCCAGATAAAGGCTTCTCAGACCTTAGGCAGCCGGAAAATCTTTCTAAGTTATTTTTCATGGTAGAACATAAGGTCAGAGTTTATTTTTCATGATCTTCAGACTAGCAAGGATTTTTAATAGCGTGGTACTCTTTCTGTGTTTGTATGTTTTCAATTTCCTTAGTAAAACACAGTGGTAATTATAGAGTAAGGGACTAAACTATTCTGTCACTAATGTATACCAAAATTACTTTTAAAATATTTCATTTTTGTTTTTAATTTTGTGTGTATGAGTGTTTTGCCTGCATGTGTGTAATGCAATGCCCATGGAGGTCAGAAGATGACATTGAATTCCCCTGGAACTGGAGTTATGATTCGTTGTTAGTGCCATGTGGGTGCTGGGAATAGAAACTGAGTTCTCTGCAAGAGCAGCCACATTTTTAAAATAAATTTTATCCATTTAGGTTAAAACTTGTTTTGTCTGCTTTTTTCCCTGCTTTGAGGCAGGGAATCATATAACCCAGGATGGTTTTGAACTTGTGTTGTAATCAAGTATGACCTTAAATTACTGATCTATATTGCATCTACCCCTCAGTTGCTGGGATTAGAAGGCATGAGGAGCCATGAAGTTGTTCTCTTGAGAAACTTAAGTATGGACTTCATATATTTTAGAAGTGTGTTTAGATAATCCATAAATTTGAGGACACAGAACTCAGAGAAACTTCATATACATTCTTTTTAATTCTTTTAAATTTACTTCCCTTGTCATTTTTCAATTCTCTGTAATTGGAGTTTTCAGTGTAATTCATTGAAAGCCATTCTCAGATTTTAAGTGACCTGATGATCTCTGCTTAGGTCTCTGATGACCTATCAACTTCCGATACTTATTCTTCTTTATCATACTGAATATCCCAATCAACCTGACAATACCTCATTTTAGTCATACTGGCCCCCACTCTTCTGTATAGTTTATCATTTTCTCTTCTTTGATTTTTCTTCCCTTGTCTTGATTTAAGTTTTTGTTCCTAAAGTTCCATAGGGATATATTTGTTCTTAAAATCCATTTAGTCACTTGCTTTTATTTAAGGTGTATGAGTGTTTTGCCAACATGTATGTAAATGCACCTATGTGTGCAGTGCCTGCAGAGGCCAGAAGAGGGCAACAGATCCCCAAGAACTGGAGCTATGGGAAGTTGTTAGCTGCCACGTGGGTCCTGGGAACTGAACCTAGGTCGTCTGGATGAGCAGCCAGACGTTTTAACCACTGAGCCATCTCTCCAGCCCTGGATCTCAATTTTTAACAAAATGTTCTTAGAGTAACTTTAGTTACATGTCATAACTGAACATAAAGTAGAGGAGTCTAACATATCTACTGTCTCCACACATTCAGTCTTCCAACTATCAACATCTTCCATCATTGTGACTCATTTTTTCATTCAGTGAACTTATATAGACATATTATTACTGGAGGTCACATTTTAGATTAGGGTTTACTTACTATTGTACATTCAGTGGGTTTTGATAAATATATAGGTAAGTAATCATTATAGTCTGCAGAACAGTTTCAGTTTCTAAAACATCCTGTTGTCTGCACATTATCCCTCTCAAAATCTTGACCCATGCTAACAACTGACCATTTACCTGTCTCCAGAGTTGGTCCTTTTATTATTATAATAAGCCTTTTCATATGGCTTCTTAAGTAATATACATTTAAAATTGTACCATGTCTTTTGAAGACTATACCACCTATTTTTAGGCTAAGTAATAATCCATTATTTACATGAACCACAGTTTATCCATATTTACCTACTAAAGGGTGTCTTGATTGCGTCCAAGTGTTGGCATTATAAGTCTTCTTTAAATATCTGTGTGCAAGTGTTTGTGTGAACATGTTTTTTAACTTATTTGAATAAATACCAAAGAATAACATTGATAAATCATGTGCTAAGAACAGATTTCATTTAGTAAGAAACTACCAAACTATCTTCCACTGTGACTGCAGCATTTTGTATTTCCGTTAATAATTAATAGGAGTTTTTGTTCCTCCATGTCCTGGTAGGGAAGATATTCCTTTTATTGTATTCTTTTTCCTTCTCAATTTCATCTTTTCCTATAGCATCACCTATTATTCATGTTGTAAACTTTGTGCAGAAATATCTATTCATCCAGATAGTATACTAAAAATTGACCAAAGAAACAATTCTATCTAAGTCTAGCCTGGTTAATTTGTGAATTTACTGAGATATCTTGTAAGAGCACAGATATATTGTTGCTTCTAGAGCCCCAAGTGACTGAGAAGCAGCTTCATTACTGAAAATTGGACCCCAGCTTGGGTGATGACTGTTGGAAGTTGTATCCCTGGAATTCCACATCCAGTTTTCAGGCAGCTCCACCAAAAAGAATATCCTTCTTCTTAGCAATTGCTTCCTGTTTATATAACTTGGGGAAGCGGTCCTGTGAATCTTGTAAATTTCTGAGTTTCCTGAGTTCTTATAAGTTTCATAAGCTTCCTGAAACTAGTATGGTGAATTAGTTTCTGGGTCTTAGGAGCGTCCCTTTTTCCTGCAAGGAGTGCTTCAATATAGCACAAATAGCTATGAAATGTTCCACCCCTTCCTCTGAGTTTTGCATTCTTCTTCCACCTCTTCTCTAGTACTTCCTGAACCTTGGAGAGAGGAATATAGATGGTTCATGATTTCTTTTCCCATTTATGGTAAAGCATTGTGCCAATGGGTCACAGCAATTGCTACTTACTGTTAGACACTTAACCATTTGTGAGTCTCCACAGTAAGCACTGCTTGTTGCACAAAAGAAATTTCCCTCCACAGCCAAGGTGACAGCAGCAGTTATCTATGGGCATAAACATGAACGCTTAGCAAGCAATTTGTCAGCCATATCAGATTTGTTTAGCAAGTAGCAGAGGCTCATGAATGTTCCAGCAGCATGTTTTTGTCTTTTTTTTTACAGTGCCAAACTTGGGTTCTTTTATGTGGAGTGTGCCTTCAATCCAATCCAGTTAGATGACAAGATAGTCTACAGAATGGGAGAATTAATATCTAAAATAAACAGAGATCCCTTCTGGAGTTGGTCTTCTTCAAGGAAATGATGCTAGGATAGGCTAACAGGGCTCTACTGGATGAACTCACACCCAGGGACATCTGAGGACACAGACTTGACACGACAGGTCTTAATATATATGACAGAATGCATGAAACCCAGCAGAGGAGATGTGAGGGGTACAGATGGGGGTCTAAATATGATTAAGGTGTATTGTATGAAATGCACAAAAATTCAGTACAAATATATATTGAATTAAAGAACAAGATCCTTTTCCTTTTATAAAAATAAAGTATTATGAGGCCCCAGAAACAAAACGAAAACCCCTGAATACCGAGAAATCAATCAGTAACTGAAATAATAAAATGGACTGACATTTCTCAGAAGATGTATTCAATATCCTTAGCTCTCAAATAAATAAAAATTAAAATTGTATTAAGCCAGGCATGGTTGGCACAGGCCTTTAATTCTAGTAGTAAGGAGGCAGAAGCAGGTGGATCTCTGTGCATTTGAAGTCGGCCTCGTCTGTAGAGTTCCAGGCCAGTCAGGACTACATAGTGAGACCTTCTCAAAAAAACAGACCAAAAAAATGAGCTTCCTATCCCACACCATTCAGTTGACAGTTACTAAAGAAACAAATAACAGATGCAGATCAAGCTGTGAGGAAAGGGGAATCTATTTACACTGCTAGTGGGAATGCAAATTAGTCCAGTCATTGTGGAAACTAGTGTGGAGGTTTCTCAAAAAAAAACTAAGAATAGAACTGCTGTATGACCCAGCTGTATCACTTCTAATTATATACCCAAAGAATTCTAAATCAGCATACCATGGAGACACTTGCAGACAAATGTTTACTGCAGTGTTATTCACAGTGTCAAGTCATGGAATCACCCTAGGTGCCCATCAGCAGGTGAACAGAGAAATAAAATGTGGTCTGTGTACACAATAGAATCTTATTCAGCAAAAAAAAGAGGCTTGCTAGAAAGGGAATGTACTGAAGTCATCCTGTTAAGCAAGATAAAGCAGACCCAGAAAGACAGAGGCTACATGTTCTGTGTGTGGGTATGCTTGTATGGCTTGAATGCATGTGTGTTTGCATGTGTGTGGAGACACATTCATGTGCAGGTGTGAGTGCATGTGGAGGTCTGAGTTGGATCTTGAATGTCTTCCTCAGTCACTCTCTACCTTGTCTATTGAGGTAGGATTTCTAACATGAACCCAGAGCTCACCATTTCAGCTAGTGTCACTAACCAATTTGCTAGGGAGATCTGTCTCTCCACCCCCAAGTGCATGGATTACAGACCACCAAGCCAACATAGGTGCTGGGGATCCAAACTCCAGTTCTTAAACTTACATAGCAAGCACTTTACTCACTGAGCCATCTCCCCAGCCTTTCTCTTGTTTTTTAGTCTTAGATATGTATCTGTAGATACATAAAACCGAGAGGAGATAAGGAATAGAGGAGATTAGCAGGATGGGAGAACGTGGGAGGGAAGTGAGGGTGTAGGAGTCAGTGTAGTTAAAATACATGTGATACTTGAAAGAAATTCTGTCACTGAAGTCCAGTACTGTGTACATGACTATATGCAAATAAAAAAGAAAACTAGCCAGTTAGAAAAACCATGTAGAAAGGAGTGGTAGACTCACTGACTTCACAGTAACAAAAAGTAATATTTTAAATAAACTGATATGAGAGGAATGGTGCTTATGTATTTCAGAGTGAAAGTAACTGTGAGGCCGGGCGAGGTGGTCAAACCATAATTTAACATTCAGGATGTGGGGACAGGAGAATTGCTGTAAATTCAAGGCTAGTCTGGATTACATACTGAGTTGCAGCCCAGCCTGGACTGCTGAATGTGCCTTTGTCTCGAGTTACATAAATGACATTTTTCAATTGCTTCCTGTTGCTTACGGAATGAAGTTCAACCCTCCACTAGTCATGGAATTTATCATTCCATTTTCTCTGCCTCTTCCTGCTTTTTTGTTTTTGAATCTCTTTCTAGACTCACTAATCACTAGGTGTTACCTACTTAGTAAGGTTCCTATATGTATCATTTTTTTTCTTTTTTTCTGGCCTTGGCTTTTTTCTTTCTTCTTTTGGTTTTATAAAGTCTGTCTCTAATATGAGTTGTTATTGTCTCCAGTAAATTGAAAATGTCTTGAACATACAGGAATTTTAGCTTGGTTGTTGCTGATCATATTATTGTCCTTTTGGGAATCGAGCCCACATACCATATAATCAGTAAGGTTTTTTTTTTTTTTTAATTAATGTAACTTCTAAAGTGTCCTACTTGACCTTAACATTGTCTCCTATGCTCAAGACATGGACATCATGGAATTGTTCTGTACAACATTGTCCTGATATTCACTCCTTATTCCCAAACAAAACTCCATAGAGAGATTTCAGTTTTATACTGAAGATTCTTCCTCCTTGAATTGGAACAATTAGTATCAAGGATTCAAGTTTTTACTATTACCTTAAAAATATTCATAAAAGAGCTTTTGTTCCTTCCCACTTAAAGTTCAGTGCAAGCTAAGTTCCTTGAAGAACAGAGTAAATAAATAGTAAGCACTGTTTAGTGCACTGGATAGTAAATAATTGAATTTGACATCAAGTCATTTATTAGGCTGAGTTATTTGTTTTCTTCTGCAGTCATGTTAGTATACTATCTTTAATATGCCCTAATGTTATCAGCTTTCTCCTGAGATTAGGGTATGGCTTTGAACTATAATAAGTCCAATAATTGATCTTCTCTTTTAAAATCCAGAATTTCTCATTGACTAATGATACCTCATTATAAGACTCAGTTAACTTCCATTAATATTGGCTACCATGCATGTGAGGTACTAAGAGCATAGACATTATTGATAGATGTTCATCTGTATCCTCTTTTTAAAGAATAGCGCATTATTCCGCTGATATATATGTTATAGGGGCCAAGAGAACATCAGTTTAGGTGTCAAAGGGCTGTTTTCTTTGCTGTGAACCACCTGTATGACATTTGTCAGTTTACTATATTTCTTTAAAATTAATGAGTTGGATAACTTTCAAAGTCATTTTAATCATAAAACAATTTGAGTTTACAAACCTGTTTCTTTTCTTTTTGTGTGTTTGTGTTGAAGGGATACACTCCTCTGTGTATTTATGTGGAAGCCAGAGGAAATAGTTAGGTGCCTTCCTCTGTTGCTCTCTGCGGTAGTTTTGGGAAATGTTTCTCTCACTGAACCTGGAGCTCACTGTTTCAGTTACACTGGCTGGCCAGTGATCTCCTGGGATTTGCCTCTCTTTCCTCCCACTTCCTACCTCTCAGTTCATGGGTTACAGATACCCTCTATGCCTACCTCTTTCATCGGTGCTGGAGATCCATACTCAGGTTCTGAATATTGTGTATCAAGCATTTTGCACACCAAACCATCTCCTCAGCATAAATTTGTGGTTCTGTATTTAGGTTTACTCTTTGTCTTATGTATATATTTATAGGATGGTTTGAATTCAGTCCACTCTAGATCACAAAGAATGGTGAGCTTCAAGTGATACTACTTAGATTTTTAAAAGACAATGATTTTTTTTCAAAGCAAAGGGTTGTGTTTAATAATTCTATCAAAACAGGATTTTGACTGTAATGACATGGCATAAGCAATCCTTGGGTTGATAGAATAGTTGTATAACTTAGTTATGACGACAGTTACTTTAGTTTGTATATAATGAATTTTCATAGAGCAAGACACATATGCACAAACACTTAAATGTTTGTAAGACTGATGAATAAGCTGTGGATTGTGCCACAGTGTCAGACTCTTGATTTATGATTTTATACTGTGGTTGGCAAGACATTAACTATTGAAAAATGTCAGGTAGAAAGTATGTGGGACCTATTGGTACATATTTTAACTTCCTTTAAATTTATAATTATTTCAGAATAAATAAATTATTTTTAAAAGTGAATTGCTAAGTTGAGCCCACAGCAGAGAGAGGGTGATTGCGCATGGGCATAAGTACCAGGAAGCAAAGATCGTTAGGGGTCAGGTAAAGGTTGCCTGTCATCTAAAAAAAGTGCCAAAAATCAAATTCCTTATTTGGGTTAGAGCATAGTGCTAGTGAATCAAACACAAGGCCTGGTACTTGCTAGGCAAGTACTCAACCATTGACCTAGCCCCAAACTTTTCATATCCTTCTGTTACATTCTACATGTAAGCCAACTCTTCTATTTTTAATATGCATCAAAAATTCAGTCACTTTTTACCATTTCCATGATTTCAGCTCCGCAGACCAAAAAAAAATCACTTGAATTTTCTTAGCTTTTTGTTCTGTATCATTGTATTTATGAAAGGCTTTGGCTATTTCTTGATTTTAAACTTTTGTGTGTTTTTCTCAAGAGTGCCTTTCTTTACAAGTAAGACTGATGGGGATGGAGAGATGGCTCAAAAGTTAAAAACACTGGCTGCTCTTGCAGAGGACCCGGGTTTGATTCCCAGCATCCACATGGTAGCTAACAACTGTCTGTAGCTCTAGTTCCAGAGGATTTGACACCTTCCTCTGACCTCCATGGGCTTACATGACATGGATGCACTTACTACATGCATGCAATACACTCATACACACAAAATTAAAATTGTACATAAAATACTTTGAAAAAAAACAAGAATTGTAGTGAGATCAGGTTTGTGGTCTTTGAATTCCATGTTGGGAAATGCTATGACTGCATATACTATGTGTCCTCTGAAATGAATAGTTACATTGAAGGGAAGCTCCATGCTGTAAGGCACCAAGTATAACCAAATAATCAAAAGCCCACATATAATCCTCACTCCATCAAAACTAAAAGTGGGAGGTGCAAATACAACAACTGTAAACTATAACCTTTGCCAGAAAGCTGATACTGAGTTTCTGTGGGGAATCTTCTGTGATGTTGGGCACAAGTACAGTACTTGTGATGTATGTGTTTAGTTGCTCTTAGCATTGGTAACTGGAAGTGCTTTTTCTGATTTTGAGTTTCATAGTTTTATGTATTAGATTTGATTTTTTAAGTAATGGTGGAAACATAAAAATGATATCATAAATTTCCCTGCAGGACTGTCCCACATTTTGTAGAATGACAACATTTTTTTTCAGGAATGAAGACATATATGTGTATTTAGAAGACTGAATTTTGGACACACCAGGACAGTGGCTCCCTAAACTGACTTTGAATAGGTTCTGGTTTTCAATCTTTGTATTGCCTGGTCTTTGGACCTATTTCTGTATTACCTAAGCCTATTTCTGTTACCTGTGCCATTCATTTTGTCTTCATTACCGTTGTCTTTGGCAAGACTGGAAGGTTTAGAAGAAAATGAGTGTTGACCTAAAACATACAGAATATGTGAGAAAGTTCCTCCTTTTCCTTTCTTGTCTCTGTCTGCATCAACGTTCCGTCATTACTATCTTCCTTCTTTTCTCTGCTGCCACCTGTTACCTTTTCCCTTCTTATCTTTTTAAAAATAGTTTTTGAATTTTTGTGGATTTCATTCAATACATCTTAATCATATTTAGCCCCCAACTCCCTATCTGCACCCCATAACCCTCCCATAGGACTTCATGCATTTTGTCATATGTTATGGTCTATCAAGTCATGTTTGCATATGGAGATGTCCCTGGGTGTGAATTCATCCACTGGAGCCTGTTGAGCCTGTCTGGTGTCACTCCCTTAAAGATCAACTCTCCCTCACCCAGCTATGATCAGCTGCCAATAGTTCTCCAAAGTTGTGACCTCCTGCCATTTCTCCAGTTCTATGCTAGCTTTTGTCATTGAGTTTGCATGGGTCTTGTGCTTGCTGCCACCATTGCTGTAAGTTCACATGAGCCTATACATTCTCAGGAGCCTATATAAGACTGTTTCCTTACGGTCTTGCATCTATCTCCTTCCCTGGCTCTTACAATCTTTCTGCCTCCTCTTCCACAATGTCCCTGGGGTTGGGGTGGGTGAGGTTTAATATGGGTGTCTTATCCAAGGATCCACACCCTGCTGTCTCTTATTCTCTACACTTTGGCCATTTGTGGCCTTTTTTGTTCATCACCCTCTGTTGCATGAAGTAGCTTCACTGCTGAGAGTTGAGAGATACATTAGTATTCTTTTCTTGATCTGCAGACTTAGTGTTACTACAACAAGATGTCTATGATATACTGTTGAGAACAAGGCCCTGGATGATTGTAAAGCAATACGTAGTAGAGATATAGTTTATTGGTTGTTATCCATTAAGTAGAGGTCAATGGTTCTTCTCAGAAGCATGTACTAGTATCACCAAATATTTTCAGAATAATAAATTGGAACCTCCTAAATTGGAATACTTATCTAAAACTTGTATTTGAAAAGTAGAGAAAAAGTATTTCCCCAGCCTTCTTTTTAGGGTGATGGATTTTTGTTTGTTTTGTTTTTAAGATACCAACCATTCATTTTAGTTTTTACTTTGGCTTGATTTCTGTTTTAGACCAATGTCAATATTTTTCAGCATTATCCATGTTGGTTCTCTCATGATATTTTAGGGCAAGTTGTATAAAACTTCCTGAAGCTAGTCAAGTGAATTTTCCCTCTCTGTCAGTTTTAGCTGTTTACAGTAACCAAATTGAACATAAAGTTCTGCCTGATGTGCTTTGAGAAAAATGCTGTACTGAATTTGCTCTTGGGTTGTAATCTGCATAGAGAGGTCATGAAAAATACAGTGCAGAGTCCTGCTGGCCTACAGTACAATGAAGCTAATTTGATGGACTTAAAACATGGTACACTTTTCTAAGCTAAAAATATACTTAAAATTTTAGATTATAAAATATGTTTAGTGTACCTTACCTAAATAAAAATGTTTCTAGTTTGAGATATGATATGGAAAGTTGAGTCTTTCAGTAGAGATTATATAGAAATTTTCAATTAAAGTAACTGCATATATCAGTGTAGTTTTCAGTGACAAACACATTTTTATTCTGTGAGTTTACTGGCACAGTTTTTAGTATATCTGCAGAACTTTAACGTGTACACTTCTTTTGAGAAAAAATTAACATTCATTGGCATAGCTAGAGTATGCCAACTACAACAAAATGACTTTATTGTGTTGTTCAGTGTTGGTTAGTTTTTCTGTTATGTTGATGCATTAAAACAGATATTAAATTTTATCATTAATTCAGTGCCTGGTCTCTCATCAAATCCCCTTAATTACAAATTGACTCCAAGGATTAGATAGCATGGATTTTAATTTTAACTGAAACAAAAAAGGCATGTTGGAAAATCACTCTTGTCTACCAACTCATACATATTTTTAAAGACCCTATGATTTATTTCTTATTTTTAAAATTTGATATAAAAGCATTTTGAGGACATTTTTATTGTTCTGTTTATAGTAAATGTATTATTATAATATATTCCCAAGTCCTTAAAAACGTGTGTTTTCAGATAAATTGGGGTTTCTAGGAGTTTTGATAACTTGTAGTCTTTTCTTTAGTTTGTTAACTTTGAATCATTTATAACCAACCATACTTGTATATGAATGACATATACTGTCGTTTATTTCTACTTCCTTAATGATCTCACAGAGTCATGCAATGTGGTTTTATATTTTGTGGAAATGTTTCTAGTATCGTATTTCTGTGTTATTTGTAGTTTATGATTAATAAAATAAATCTTTTTTTGTGCTTGCCTCTTTTAAATCTAGAATTATTTTTATTCTTTACTCCCCAGATGTTCTGAAATTCTTTCCTTCTTCTTGAAAGCGATTTTTCTAATAGAATTTTTTATATTTTATTCACTTTAAATATTTTAGTGACTGTGTTTTTACTCTAAAGAGGCGATCAAAATTAATTCCTGATCACAGTGACACAGAAAAGTGTATTTGTCCACCGTGTTTTCACTCTGTTACTTGCTCAGATTGACATCTGAGGTGGCTCTTTTGAAATTTACTTCTAGTAGTTTTTAATGTACGTTATCTTAGTCACTTATTTTGATCCTGATACAGATCCATAATTTTTCAGGTGGTTAATTTACTTTTGAAATATCAACAAAGAATTACTAACAATTCCAGAGCATTCTAAGGTAAATAATGTAATTTTAATAAACTCTGTTGTGTTAATTACACCTTTACCTTTTGATAGGCTGTAAAATATAAACAACAGGGATCCTTTAGCTAAGCAAACATAGATCTTATATTTCTGTAAGTTTTATTTTTAAATGTCATTCCTTTTCTTGGTCTTAAACCAGTATTTTTTTTCTTTAGAAACTGGATTTTATATGCTGAAAGATATTTAGCAGACAAACGAATTTAGCTCATCATGGCAGAGGAAAAAATAAATTGCCTAGAAACGAATTGTTTACATAATATTAGATGGTAATATAAACCAACAAAAGCAAGGAAATTAACTTCTAAGGCTAACACACTGCCCTTTCCTTGCTCCTTTGTGCCTGAAAGTATCATGTGTGCCTTATAATGCCAGCGTACAGTGGACTCTGTTATGAACTGTCAAACTTAATTCTAAATTTCTTGACTTTAACAGTATTTCTGTCTCTTGGTGCTATGTAATGGCCTTCATGTGTGAGACGAAGCAGTACATGGTGGATCTGAACAAGATGGTAAAAGTTTATTTGCTTTTCACATCTCCTTTACAGTTGATTGCCTCTGAGTAGCCAGCTATCATACAGCTCTGATATTAGTTCTCCACATCTTTAAATAAATGAGAGAAAGGTTAAAAATATCAAGGAAATTATGGATACTGATGAAAACTGTTGTCAGTTTAACTTCTTATTCCTTTTTTCTCTCTTTTTCTCTGTTAAAAGCTTAGAACAATGAGCATCTCCTACTGCTGTATTTTGAATGATCAAATACATAAGTGGGATAGCACAGAACCATTGCTATGTGAACTGCGTGAGAGACTTATTTATGAAAGTCAGAGGATAGCACTAAAGCTCTCAAAATCACCTCCAAGATTAATTTGGGAAATAATAGATACTTGGCTATTCTCTTGACAGCTTTTTTTCTCTTAATGTTTATGGAAGAATTCTTTGTGCCTTAGTTTTTATCTTCATTAATAATAATTTATCAATTCTAAACGAATTTTATGCCTGCATTTTGGAGACCCGTATAAAATTAGAGTGATTTGGTTGATATTTCAATGTTATAAAGTTGATTTCATGTATGAATGTGCATTCAATGCTTTGTAGTGATTTGGGAATTATTTTTTGTTTTCAGGTTTTCTCAATAGGTATTTATATGTACTCCAGTTTAGGTATCTCTAGGATACAGTTTTCTGAAAGAGAATTACCAAGTTTAAGTAAAGGTTTGAAATTTTCTAAGGCTTTTAACATTTTATTAGATATTTTCTGTAAAAATTATGACAAAATAAGTAGCCTAAATGGATTAAAAGTATTTTGCTTATAGAAGCTAAAGAAATGACTATAAAATATATTGAAAATGTGTGTAAGGTTGAAAATAGTGATAATTCTTAAAGAAATTTTTATTTCTTACCGATAATATTTAATTGGCTACATTTAAAACTACAGAATAAGATGATCTATTTGCTAGAGATTTGTGAAACAATACTTTAAGCTCTTACTTATTCTGAGGTGTTGAAAGGTGAAACATTTGACATTTTCTTTTCGGGCATTGCTTTAAAAAAACAGAGGGCGGGAAAGAGGCGTTGCCACATCAGCGTTCAGGGTGTTTGTGGTTGTCCTGACAGCAGCTCTAGTTTTAAAACACCTGTGTTTACTTTCCAGCTTTACAGAATCAGCCTGAAAGTGGCCCAAGAATGCTGCCAGCGTTCATGTTGGCTGGGTTTTTATAGTACAGGGAAGAAACTCACAACTTTCACCATTTATAGTCTGTGACATAATTTAATTCCTTTCTCATATTTTATACACTTTATTGATATTTTATATATGCATTTATACATTTTATCTGTACATAGGTATATAAACCTAAAGGGGGCACATAGTTTATTTACTCTATATATTATGCTATAAAAGAACCATTTGTATTTTTAAAGCTCTTCTCAATTTTTTTTCCCTTTTGTTCACTAATTAGGAAAAGTTGATGAAACATTTAACTTACACCATGTATGTGCATTTTCTCTAACAATTGAAAGAAATTTGTTGAAAAGAGGAAAATTCAAACCCTTTTGGGGGAAGAAATGAAAAAATACCTAGACCAAATTTTGTATAATATATATGTTACCATTTTGTTAACTTTTTAGTTTTTCATAGGGATTTCTGTTTTCTTTAACATACTGATAGGTTTTTGTTTAATAGGATTTTTTAAAGATATTTGTGTAAATCTACAGATGTAGTTTTCCCTTTAGGCTTATGATTTCGCTATTGTCTTAAAAATTAATTGATGCTTCAGCTGTCTCTTAGTTGGCCAGTGTTTCCCAATTTTGATGTCATTTTGGAGCAAATACTATATATACACATATATATCATTATTATATGTCACTCAGCTAACACCTACATGTTACATACATCTTTATTGGTATCATTTTGAGATGTTCCTATCTATGACATTTCAGCTAAATAAACTTTATTTTTTATTTCATATTTTTATTTCTAAGCCTTATCTTAAACACAGTAGATAGCATACATTCTGTGATATTTCTGACTACAATAGAAGCGTAGTCTGAGAAGACAGTTAATGACAAGCCTAGTTAATGATTAAATAATTCTGTCTTTTGACAAAAAATTTATATATATGTTTATTTTTCTTCATATTTTATATTTGAAACTTTAAACAAGGCAAAATTTTTGTCTTTTTCCCAACATAGAGGGAAAGAGAGAGAGGGAGAGAGATTTTCACATAGTTTCAGGGAATTTATTCTCTTCCAAAGTCTATCCATAAACCAGGTTATGAATGACAATTTTCGGTCGTAATTTCTCAGAGAGCTGTTAGTTCTTTAGACAATAGTTCAGACAGTTATTAATGTGTGAAAGCAGAGAAATTGCTGAGTCAAATACTGATTTGATTAAGGGCTTAGTACAAGTCATTGTGTTTAGTATTAGATAGCATAAAGCAATGATTGACTTTACTAATAACATTAAAAATAATAGTATTTTGTTTTATTTTGCTTAGTTATCATACCAAGTATCAAGTATCATGTGTATATGTATGTATTTGATATCGTACATATCAAAGTATATGGTGTACTTTGAGCCTGTTCCCCTCATACCCATGACTTTTCCCTTACTCCTCCTCCTTCCCCCAGTTAGTCCTCTTTGTTCCCCAGTTTTACTCCAGCCTCTATGTCATAAAGACAAGTGGTGTTTTAACAATATGGTCCATATTCCATGATGGCCACATGTATAAAGATGTGTCTTAATCCTAGCATTTCAAACGGATTTGAAATGCATATTATGGTTACTTCCTTTTTCTAGGCACAGACAAGTGATAGT
This sequence comes from Eospalax fontanierii, assembly GCA_035773235.1. NCBI lineage: Eukaryota > Metazoa > Chordata > Mammalia > Rodentia > Spalacidae > Eospalax > Eospalax fontanierii. Next base: position 23,445,643 of record CM069536.1, on the reverse strand, counting down.
ATATGTAACATATTACTTAAAAACAAATTTTATTAATATAATGTATATAACAGCTGCAAAAAATTTTCATTAAAAACAAAATATTTTTATTGGAGGCATCCATACCCTGGCTGTGGATAGTGATACAAAAGTTTATAGATGATAATATTGTATATGACAGAAGATATTGAAACCTTAATGAAAGCAGCTAACACTTGAGTTTTAAGATGTGAGAAAGTTCAGGAAAAGTACACAGGGTCTCCCTGTAGTCCCAGCTAGTCAGGAACTTGCTATGTACACCAGGCTCGCCTTGAACTCACAGAGATCAACCTGCCTCTGACTCCTGAGTGCTAAAGATGTGCGTCATCACACCTGTCCTACAAAAAGGTTTTTTAAGGAGAAAAAAAAGCAATAAATTATGTTACTTTACATAAGTTATGTAACTAGTAACAAACGTTAATAAGAATTAGTAAAAATAATATATACAGAGACTGTAAAGATGGCTCAGCAGTTAAGAGCACTGGCTGTTCTTCCAGAGGACCCAAGTTCAATTCCCAGCACCCACATGGTGGTAACAATTGTCTGTAACTCCACTTCCAGGGGATCTGACACCCTTTTCTCACCTATCTAGGCATTGCACACAGGTGGTACACTTAGATACACGCAGGCAAAACACTCATACACATAAAATGAAAATAATAAAATATTTTTTAAATACTATATGTGTATAGTTTAACATGTATCTGAACTATTTTGATAAATTAAAAGTGCCAAGAAAAGAATAACATAAGCTTAAGATGGTTCAGCAGATAAATTGCTTGCCACCAGACCTGACAATCAGAGTTTGATCCCTGGAACTCACATACTGAAGAGAGAGTTGGCCTCTTACTGGTTGGCCTCTGATCTCATGCTCGCCCTTGTTATGCACCCGATTGACATGTACCCCATTCCACATGCACACACAAATAGGTCAAATGCAATAAAATGCTTTTTTTTAAGTTTTAAAAATATTTTATTTCTTATTTTTATTTTATGTGTATGAGTATGTTGCCTGAATATATGTAAATGCACCTATGTCATGCAATGCTTGTGGAGGTTAGAAGAGAATGTCAGATCCCCTGGAACTGGACTTATAGATGGGTGTTAGCTACCATGTGGGTGTTGGAAATCAGACCCCAGCACTCTGCAAGAGCAGCCCATGCTTTTAAATGCTGAGCTATCTCTCCAGCTCCATAATAAAATACCTTTTAAAAGAGTAACTTAATTTGAAATATTTCATTTTCCTTCTTTACTCTGGCTGCCAATGAGGAAGTAATGGATAGAAATCATTCCTTTAAGCTGTTAATATGCTTGTTTCCAGAAACTGAAGTTGCTTAACTTACATCATGAAACTTGATGCCATATTTCCATTAGGTGTGTCAGTTTTGTCCTAGGGATAATTCTCACTCTGTACTACTATGTCTCAATGATCTAAGTTTCAGCCCAATTCACATATGTTCATTTTGTTGTGTTATGTAAGATTTATAATTTTCTAACAAAATGTTTAATGAGTATCTGTCTGAGGCACATTTTGTACTTCCTTATTTATAAGACTAGTTCTCAGTTTGTATATGGACTGTTTGCTTCCTCTTGAGACTGTCTTATGTTAACATAGTTTTTATGTGTTTGTATGTATGTGTATGTGTGTTTGTGCATGTACCCTCCTGTGTGTACACCTGTGGAGGCCAGTGATCAACATCAGATGTCTTCCTTTATTGCTCTCTGTCTTATTTTTCTGAGAAAGGGTCAGTCACTGAACATAGAGCTCTTAGCTTCATCTAGATTAGTTTGCTTGCAAGCTCTAGCAGTCCGCTTGTCTCTGTTTTCTCTATCCTTCTCACAGTACTGGTGTTAAAGACACACTGTACCATGCCTGTTAAATGCATTGTATGTCTTAAATATATGTATTTTTTTACTACATAATGTACACTTCAATAAAGTTGACTGAAACAACAATTAAATGAACAAAAAGTCAGTTATCCTATAGGTCAGAACCCCTGTGGGTACCAAAATCTAATGTAGGGTAATTAAGTATCTTACATTAAATGTTAAGGTACTTGCAGATAATCTACCCAAATCTTTCTGTATATTTTAAATAATCTATGAATTATTTGTAATACTCAAGACAATGTAAAAGATATATAAACAGATAAATGTTGTTTAGGGAGTAATGACAAGATTAAAAATTCTTTGTGTGTTCATTACAAATTCAACCATAGGCCTAAGTACATTCAATCTATAGTTGAATCAATCTACAGTTTAGAACCCATGTAAAGGAAGGGCTACCTGTTCTTTTTACAAGTTAACCTTATCTATGTTCTCAGTGATATCTCTAATAAATTTTTTTCTTGCTTAAACAGTTTAGAGTGTTTTTTTCTGGCTTTTGAAACAAGCTAAAACAGCTAATATAATTACTTACAGCTTATAAAAATTCAATAACAAACCTATGTATTAACACACTTTTGATAAAAATAATAAAAGAATGAGGACCTGAGTTCAGATCCCAAACACCCAATTTGGGTCATGGTAGTGTGCATCTGTAATCTCAGCACTGGGAGGCTGGAGGTCACTAACCTAAGTTTCTCTCTAAAGAAGCTAGAATAAGAACAGCTAATTAATAGTGATGAGCCTAGCAGTTAAGGATCTACGGAAGAGCGTTCCAGGGAGAGAAGATAAAGCAGTCACTGAGACACAAGTGTACATAATATGTTGAACAAATGGAAATTCAGCATGAACCAAACATAATGAATGAGAGGAAACTCATTCTAACAGATAATCTGGATGTTATTTTTATAGTATCTTTCACAATCATAGAGTTTGGTTTTTAGTATAAGTAGAAATAAGTGATGGTTTGAAGAAAATGAGTAACATTTTTGAGTAGGGAGGAGGCCCCAGCCCTCCCTAAGGAACTAGTGGCAATTATTGGTTGTTTGGAGGGAGTGTCTTCTTTTCATTGGTGTAGCTCCTAATAAATTGCCCTTGCTCTTGTAAGTGACCTCCCACCCACATTCAAGCAAGAAACTCTAAACTCAGTGGGCCACACACAAAAAGAAAACAAGAACATAGGAGGCGACTTGGTGATTAAAATAAGGATTTCAGCAGAAGAAAGTGTTGTGAGAGAGGAAGGGGTGTGTGTAAAGTGACTAAAATTCATTATATAAATATATGAATCTGTCAATAAGGAAAAAATTTTAGATTTTACTACCTTCTGTGTAGTAGAGTTTGCAATGGAATAAGAATGAAAGTCTGGGCTGGAGAGATTGCTCAGTGGTTAAGAGCACTAGTTGCTCTTGCAGAACACTTGGGTTCAATTCCCAGCAGCAACATGGTGACTAACAATCATCTGTAACTCCACTTCCAGGAGACTGATGCCCTATTCTGACCTCTGTGGGCATTGCACTACATGGGTGCACTTACATACGTGGCAGGCATAGCACTTATACACATAAGATAAAAATGTTTTAAATTTAAAAAAGAATGAAAGTAGGAAGGACCATCAGAGGATTATAGTTTTAGGCAAGAAGTGATAGTGGTGGAGATTAGGCAGCTAGAAGTAGGGAAGTAAGACACAGGTGAGGCTCGGGTTTCTCATTAATAGGAGAAAGGACTTGTAGATGCACTACATTTGCACTGTGTGTGTATGCGCGCACACAGTAGCAATGTTGATAGTGTTTATTGAGGAATTTTTGAGGCTAGCTTGAGACAAAGAAGAATCAAGTGTGAATGTTTTGTCTTTGGCTAGGAAAATGTTGGTATTGTAAGTTGAGGAATTTTAGAAAAATTACAGTAGAAAATTTTCAGCCTTCGTTTCAACGTTAGACATCTAAAGTGATCATTTCGTGGTGGGGGTTAGGTATACAAGTTTGGAGTTCTTGGTGATGATGTCAAGCCAGGGAACTTATCTTTTTTTGTGTGTCATCTCTACATATGAGGCACAAGTCTAGACCATTAGAAAGAAGACTGTAGATGAGAAGAGGATTAAGACCCATGTCATTCTAACACTGGTGCCAAGGGATGGAAGGCCTCAACAGAGGAAAGACAGAAGAAACCCAAAACGGAATATCTCAGAAACCAGTGAAAGTCTCAAGTCATTTTGAAAAAGGAAAACAAAATCTTTGTGTTTGAAGCTAGTGAGATGGCTCAGTGGTTCAAGGTGCTGGCTGATAAGCCTGACACCCTGCGGTTGATTCATGGGCCCCACATGGTAGAGGGAGAGAACCAGCACCTGCAGTTGCCCTCTCACCTCCATATGCACACTGTGCTAGACACATACCCGAGCTCATACACATGGGCATACAGACAAAAATTAAGAAAATGTAGTTTAAAACTCAAAAGGTTTTATCTGATTTGACATGGAGGTTTATAATGACCTCAGTAGGAGAAATTTCAGCTGAAAAATGCAAACTTTGAGAGTACAAGCAGCAGAGAAAATTTGTAGTGAGGTAGTTGATATAATACAAACAAAATACTACATATGTAATTTGAAACATACAGTGGTAGTTAGGATGGCATTAATCAAGGAGTTACAAATTCAAGGAATAGCGGGAAATACCGTGTCCTGAGAACTGTGTACTCATACACACAGCCAGTTTATATGGTATTTTCACCTGCATTAAATTCAGTTAGTTGCAAGCAAATATCAGTTAGTTGGGTGAAAAAAAAATTTAAAAATGGGGGTGGCTAGAGAGACGGCTCAGCAGTTAAGAGCACTGTTGCTCTTGTAGAGGACCCAGGTTCAGTTCCTAACACCCACATGGTGGCTAGCAACCATCTATAACTCCAGTTCTAGGGGATATGACACGCTCTTCTGACTTCTGTGGGCATTGCATAACACAGGTGCACCCAGCCATACAAATAAAATAAAAATAATAATTAAAACACTTTTAAAATGTTTTAATAGTGAGAAGATAGAGATAACATCAAAAGATCTTTTACATCCTCTCTCTGTAATCTATATTGTTAAAAGTCCTTCATTCTATCCAGACCACCTTAGAACAGGTTAAAATTCTCCCCTGGCTCTGTGACCAGGTCATCCCTCCATTCCTCTAGAAAAGTCATGATTCAGGCTACTGACCTCTGCCACCTTTATTTCCCCCCAAAGAGTACATTATCAAAAAGAAAATTCTTTAGTCTCATCTTATTAAATGTAGAAAGTGTCCACTTCTCACCTCTATGTTCCCTCTTTCAGTCTCAGAGAAAATAGTATCTCTGCTACTTTCCCAGACTATTCCATCTGCTCCTACACTCAGTCATGCACTGTCTTGTTACGATAGTAGTTTTGATATCACAATCCATGAATTAGCTGTGTACCAAAACCTATATAGACTCACTCAGCAACACAAATTATGACGCTTTCTCTTAGAGTGCCTAATTCAGGAGGTCTGCATTAGAGACTTTCTAGAAGCTCTGGTTCTGTTGATTCCAGTCTTTGGGAAGTGCTGCTTATCATGGGATTTTGTTCTTTTGGCATTTCAGGGCAAATGCTTTCTAGTTTTGATGAGTTTGGAAAAATTACCTCTTTCTTTTGTGGATTGTACTTTCCAAATTCTTTGAACTCTGCCTAGCCCTAAATAATGAAGTTATTCTTGCATTTTCTTACATTTCTATACATTTTATAGTTTTATCCTTAGATCTATTAGAGTTAGTTTTGGAGAACATGTGACACTTTAGTCAAGTTCTTCTTTGGCATGTGAGTGTCCATTATTCTTACAGGATTTGTTTAAAAAATGGAGTCTGCTCTCTCTTTTTGAATTGTTTTTATATCTTTTATATCTGTTTTTATATCTTATATATAAAAATATCTATCTATTATATATATATATATATATAGAGAGAGAGAGAGAGAGAGAGAGAAACAGACAGACAGAGAGAATGAGAGAGAGTCTAATTTGTGTCCCCAAATGCCCTTCAGTATAGGTCTTACCCACTGGTGCCTGGTTAACCTACAAAGGGAACAGTCCTTGAAAGAGACAGTCCCCCCCACCCCCAGCAGCCATCGATTACCAAAAGTTCCTTAGGTTCGGTTGGGTTTCTTACCCGCTTCCCCATGTCTGGGCTGAGATTTTGTCTGATTTGAGCTTGCATGATATTTGTGCGTGCTGTCACTATTGCTGTGAATTCATATGACTGATGAGCTGTCTGGAAAACTATTTCTTTGTGGTCATCTACCACCTTTGGTCTTTATAATCTTTCTGCTCCCACTTCTCATAATGATCTCTGAGCCTTGGGAGGCACAAGTTTGATATGGTGTCCTATCCTGGGGTAAACACTGCACGCTCTTGTTCTCTACACATTGGCACATACCTGACATATCACACTTAGGAACCTGACTATACAGGTCACTGGACATAGGGGAAAGCTGAATACCAGTTCTCTCTTAGTTACAGTATTACACTGACTCCTCATTACTTATTGTTATACACATAGATTAATGCATGTCTCAACATTCACAGAGAAGTTTCCTTTTGCAGCAGATGGTGATTAACACCATTTTATTCTTTTCAAGGGTAGTTAATTTCACTTTTACTTTTAAATTTTAAAACTTGCCTATGTATCAAAGAATTCTTTTTGACATTTGAAAGGAAAATTGATGCCTTGCTCTTTTGTTATTTAGGTTTTTGTATTTGTGTTTTTAATTAGCATTTTGTAATCTTGAGTGTATAGCTCACATTATGCTTTGTTACATTTACACTTACATTTTTGATGTTCAGTCAGCATTACTCATACATTCTTTTAAATTTTGGTTTTCTGTAGCATATTTCTGGTGCATAGACATACCATTGATTTTTAGTATATTGTACTGTATATCCTGAAGCTTCCATAGACTCAATAATTCTGTTGGTTTTTAAAGATTCCTTGGGATTTTAACATAGATAATCATGTCACGTATGTTTAGAGGTATTAATTTCTTCCTTTCCAATTTCTATACTTTCTATTTATTTTCTTTTCTTATTGTACCATCTGCAACTTGTTTCATTTACTGTTAGGTAAAGGTAGTAAGATTGAGCATCACTGCCTTGCTCTGGTTCTTAGAGGAAAACATTCAGCATTATACCTTTAACTGTGTTATTAGGTACGATTTTTCTACATACCTTTTATAGTAACAGTGAAATCCTATTCTCCAACTAATTTTCAAAAATGTTTTATCATGAATTGCTGTTAAGTTCTGTTGAATGCTTTTCAAGTGTCAGCGTAGCAGAAAAATGATTTTAAATGATGAAATTAAAGATGGATTCTGAATAAGTTAGTTTACTAAAGAAATTGAAGCTGTGTCTTCAACTTGACATTCTATAAGAATTGTGTTTACCAAAAGTATATGTTTACATCCTTATCCCTTCCACTTTTAAAGTGACAGTGTTTGTAGATATGGTCTTTATAAATGTAGTCAGGTTAAAAATAAGTTATGCTGGATTAAACTAGGTCCTATCCAATAACAAGGATCCCTTATAAAAAGAGGAGTATTTGGGGCTGACAATATAGTTTGGTGTGTAAAGACACTTGGTGAGCAAGTCTCACAACCTGAATTTGATTTCTAGAACCCACATAAAGGTCAGAGGAGAGAACTGACTCCACAGATTGTCCTCCAACTTTCACACGTGCGCACACACACACACACACACACACACACACACACACTAATTAATTAATTAATTTTTTAAAAAGGGAACATTTCAGCTGGGCATGGTGGTATATGCCTTTAATCCCAGTACTCGGGAGGCAGAAGTAGGTGGATCGCTGTGAGTTGAGGCTACAAGAAAACCCTGTCTCAAAAAAAAAAAAAAAGTAACGTTTGAAACCAGACACTCAACGGACAGGGGGTGAAAAACCATGTGAGAATAGAGGCAGAAGCTGAAATGATAAATCTGAAAGCAAGAGATGCCCAAGGATTCTTGGTATCTTCCAGAAGCCAGGAAAGAGACCCCTGGTTATTGGATAGAACCTAGTCCATTCGGGCATAAACTTATTTTTTACCAGATTATATCTATAAAGACCCTATTTACAAACACTATCACTTTTAAAGTAGAAGAAATTAAGGATGTAAACGTACACTTTTGGTAGACACAATTCTACTCATTTTTAGAAAGCCATTGTATTCTCTTGCTGCTTCCACATAGAACCAATCCTGCTAATATATTGATTTCAGACATCTGGCCTTTGGAAATGTAAGAGAATAAATTGCTATGTCTTAAGCCTCCCCAGCTTGTGACAATTAGAGACAACAACTCTGAGAATTTAATATATTGTCCTTCTCTGGTGACTTTGTTTTTTACTTCTAAAACAGTCTTATGTTCTCAAAAATATGAAGGTTTTTTTTTTTTAACAGTGTGAGTATTTCTTGCAGTCTACAACTTAGATGTACATTCTTCCTCTACTACATTCGTTTTTGCTTTATCAGTATTCATCATGTAGGTTTAGAGGAAAGCATATAATTTTTTCGCCTTAACATGTTTTCAGGTAGTCTTTTTTATTGTTTTTATTTTGTGTGTATGAATGTATTGCCTGCATGTATTTAGTGTACCCATCGTGTGCGATGCCCACAAAGGTCAGAAGAGTGTGCTGGATCCCCTGGAACTTGAGTTATGGACGGTTGGTAGCCCAACATGTGGTTACTGAAATATGAACCCAAGTATTCTGCAAGAGCAGCCCATGCTCTTAACCACTGAGCCATCTCTCCAGCACCATCAATATTCTTGAAATGAAAAGAAAGAGAAAAGCAATACTAGGAAAGGTAACAAAATAAGAGACAATGAAAAGCTAGTATCTTGAAATAAAAAAAAATAAATTAAGAGTAGCTATATTCCAGGGCTGGAGAGATGGCTTAGTGGTTAATAGTGCCTGCTGCTCTTGCAGAGGACCAGAGTTCAATTCCCAGCAGCCATAGCAGGCAGTTCACACCTGCCTTTAACTCTAGCTCAAGAGGATCTGATGCCCTCCTCTGGCCTCTGTGGGCACCCACACTCAACACAAATGCACACATATACACATAAAGTGAATTTTTTAATTAGCAAAGAGAAACTATACTCAGAGGAACAGTAAAAGAAAACTTACTTGAGCTGAAGAAATTTGAGTTATCAAATTTAACATCCATAGGAGTGACTGAGTAGAATGTTTTAAATTGCACATTTGTGTATGTAGAATGTATACATGTGTTAAATATATAGATATAGTTAGGTAAAATATTTTTTACCTTAATGGTAAAGAGATGATGCTATACCTTTATACCATTTGTTATGAAATTATATAAAATAATTATTTTGAAAAGAAATAGTATCATACTTGTATAAAATTTCTCACCTCCATACTGAAAAGCAGAACTGTTAAAGTACATTTATAAATTTCAGAGAATACTTCAATTTAAAGATCCTACAGCTTGCAAAATATCTCTTATACACGAGAGCCAGAGACTTTTGTTTTTTAACAAAGACAGGAAAGGGCCCATTTATCTTTCCTAAGGAAATTTCTTGAAGAAATATAACCAAAATTAAATTGAAAAAAGGTAGACAACAATAGAGGAAAATGCCCAACATCAACCTCTGGCCTCCACACACATGTGCACACATATGCATGTCCACCTTCATAAATGTCCACACACATACACACACAGGAACAGATACCTGTAGCAATACATGAGACAGAAGAGGGGAGGGAGGGAAAGAGAGAGGGAGAGGTAGGGGGATGGATTTGAGGCTCACAATTCTGTTTACCAGAAAGTGCAAACAGCATGCGCAGGCATCTGGCAAGGGACTCATGGCTGAATGAAAACATGGCAGAGAAGCAAAAAAGGCTTCATGTTAAGGATCCAAGTCATCGGGTGGCCTTGCTGTGCGACATCTGATTTCACAGAAAGTAATCCAGTCCTGTGAGAACTCCATTAACCCTGCTTCAGAGAGTGATGTGGCCACATCTCTTAAAAGCCCATAACCTCACAATGACTAGATTTGGGGTCAGACTTCAAGCACCTGAGACTTCAAGAAAGCCAAACCGTGTCTAAAATATAGTGGGAGTCTCAAAATGTATAGATAATCTAAAACAGTGATCATTTTAATTCTGTTGTGTGTTAAGAAAGGGTATTCAAAATATGTTAACCTGCAATAGAAAAGAATCCGAAAGATGCCATGGAACTAGTTTTAAACTATTTCAAATAAACTATTAAAGTAGTAGTTATGGATGGAACCAGTTTTAACAAATGTTAATTTCCAAGTGTTTTCTAAATGTATTAGTTATTTTAATTATGTGATTATTTAAATCTGTAATTAATGTCTTAAAAATGAGATTCAGTAAAACGATGTTGATTATTTCAGCAAAAAGACTAGATTTTCCTATTCATAGGGATATCTATGCCGAATTAACTTATATTAAATAGGTTATACCTTTATAATATGCCATGATTCTGCATTTACCATTTATAAAATTCATTTTAAAATAATTTTGAAGATGCCTTCCTAAATAAAATATTTATACATATTCATTGAAAATATTAAATGAGAACTTACATGTTACATGTGAAATTCAAAAGAAAAGAAATTTAACATCTAATAAAGATGTGAATGTAAAAAATGCAGATAAAATTAAATTTCTTAATAAATTTATGCATAAGACAAAGAAAGCATAGAAGAAGAGTGTAGAAAGTCTTAGTTGTGAAGATATTTCTGAATTTGTCAGGAAATAGGTTGGGAAAGACATGATGAATACATGTTTAGATGAGAAAATACACGTTTATCTCAGGTAAGGAAGACATATTAAAATTCTCACACTGAAATGCACTGAAATTGGTATGAAAAGATATCTCAGGTACCACCTGTTGAAAGCAGTTAGGAATATTTGAGTCCTGTTCTGGGTTAGACCTAATTTGTTTTAAAGGCAGCCTTTAGAAGAATTGTGTGTCACAAGAAGATGTTTGCTATATATTAGTATTCATTTTTTGTAGAGGAGAAAATGTATAAACTTTCTGGGTTAATTTTAAACAGGAGCTAAGTTAGGAATTGTGTCTTCAAGGTAGGTTTCATTTCCACCTTTGCTTTGCTGCTCCTCTGGGACTAGAAGAGGGCTGCCCTCAGACCCCAGGGGAAGCTGTATGTGGCTGAAGTGTTTTGTTGGATGTGCACCAAGACCTTTTTTGTTCCAGAGAAGCATGATTGGCTGCTCTGTTGCCTGAATTCTGCTCCAGTACTCCAGCCTAATAGGAAGGGAAAGATGGCTTGTCCAATGTCAGGAGAGAAGAGTTGTTCTACCGGTTACTGTCCTGAGGAATTAGGCCTTTTCTTAGAGTTTAGGAATAATTCTGTATTCTAACAAAAGCAGAGACCAAAAGTTCCCATTTCTTTGGGGGAGGGTGTGTTGTTTTGCTTTGTTTGAGACAGGGTCTCCCTGTAGCCTCAGCTGACCTGGAACTCCTATGGAGTTCTCACAGAGATCTGCCCGACTCTGATTCCCAAGTGGGAGGATTAAAGGCATGCACCATCACACCTGGCTTAAAGTTCCCATTTCTGTTTATGCATTCTGTTAGCTTTCCTGTATCAAGTGATTCCTTTGTAAGTTACAGAACCTTAATATTTCAAATTCTTGGAAGTTATCTTTATAGAAATGAATAAGTAATTTGTACCTATCTCTTATTTTGTGATTATATAAATATAGTGATTCTTACTTTAGGGCCCATAATTACATAGAATGTGGTAAAAATTTGTTTGTTTTTGAGATAGTATGTCCCTGTAGCCTCAGTCACCCTGGAGCTTCAGACGTAGACCAGGCTGGCCTCAATCTTATAATCTACCTACCTCTGCCTCTACAATGCTGGGATTAAAGACATAGGCCACCTTGCCTGACTCTTGTGAGAATTCTTAAATAATGGTTTTTATAGCAGACATCCATATAACTCAAGTGGCAACCCAAATAATATTGCTTTAGGAAGTTTGTTTTTGTTCACGTTTTTATTACAGCCTCTAATACTGAAATTATTTATTTACATGTTATTTGAGTTTCTGTCTGTATTAAGCATCCCGATTCCTAACTGAGGCGCTCAGAACTCATAATCAGAAGGCTTTTCTGTTTAATGCTGAAGAACAAGCTGCTTATGATGACCCAACAGAGCCACAAGGAAAGTTTGTGAAAGGGGTGAATTCATCCAGCTCTAATCCTTGTTTTCAGAAAGGCATTGTCTTTAAGTGTTTTCTAATTAGTTCATGGATATGGCCGTAAATTCTTGTAGACACCTCCTTTATAAAACTGACATAGTTTGCCTGTTTTTGCAAGTAAGGTATTAACATAAACATTTAAAATATAGGAAATAGCAAAAGTAATTTTCAACCATGTAGTTGTGTAGTATGATTTAGTGAGATGTTTCTTTTTAATATTATAATTAGAAACCTGAATATTATATGTCATAAAATGCTGTCTGTAAAACTACAGTGTTTTTCTTTTCTTTCCATGCTTGCTTGGTTTTTGTTGTTGTTGTTTTTCTGATCTCTCTGTATACATGAAATGTTTTACTGCTCTGAGATAAATTCTTGAGTTTGATAAAATTGCTTCTACCAGTCACCTAGGAAATATAAGCCAGAGAACAAGACACTGATATTTAGGTGTACCTAGAGAAAATATATTGCTTCAGTGAACTGAATACAAAACATGATCAGTGAAAACACCTGGAAATCAAAAAGAACAGATTTTAGTTATGCTTCTCTTTTTCAAAGAACTTAAGTGCTTAACTATTATTGTTAGGACTAGAGGAGAGAGTTGGCAGTGACATTTGAAATATGATAAATAAAAGCCTACAGAATGTCTGCTTCTACTTTTAGCACTTGTCTGATTCCTTTTGCAGAAATTGCATAATGGAAACTACTGTAGAGTTAATGCGACTCTAATATACCGACCTTACTTGTTGTAATAAATGTACTCTCTATTACTGTGTAATGATAAAGCCATAGTTATTGAAACTGCGAAAGTTATTGAAAGAGAGGGATGGGAGCTTTTTGCTGTTATCACCTGTATTATTAATTGGAGATAATTACTGCAGAGCAGCTGGCTGTTGGTTTTAGGGAGCATCAATTGTTCTTCTCACCCAGCTGTTAACTAATAAGGATAGTCAACACATCTGTTTCAACAGCTGGTAATTAACAAAAGCCTAATTGCTGCAACTCTTTTAACATCCAATCTGTGAAAAAGAAAGGATGTAGAAGAATATTATTTACTTTGTGCTTTGCACTTTTGAGACCAGTTTCTTTTTTTCTCTCCCCCCACATTTTTTCCTTACTTTGAACACAACTGCCTTTGTATGAAGCACTGAATGGCAGGAGAACACAATATGGTAATCCAGAGCTTAACTTTTTCAGATCTTTGTTGGTGTTTCTTATTGCAACATTTCTTTGCTAACTTGCAAGATAAAATGGATCAAAAGCATTTTGAGTAGTTCCATACAACAGTTAAAACCCGCAGCAGCGTGCCCTGGGCTGTGCTGCTGTGTGAGCATCCAAAAGGAAACAGGGAATTCTTTTTATGCTTTCACATGCTTAGGCACAACTCTCAAATAATTTCCACATTCAGATACTGAATTTCTGTTTAAATTATTGCCTACATTGATTAACATAAAAGGAGTCAGCTGTAGTAAGCCCTCTCCCTTTCCTGAAAAACTAAGTTGCCTCTTAAAAACTACCTTACTCATTTAAATGTCCGTATGTCAACTTTAACTATTTAAGAAAGCTTTCAGTATGTTTGTGTAATCTTTTTTGGTCTGTTTTTCTTTAAAATATGATTTGGCTTTTTAAAAAAAAGTTGCCTTTAATTCAGATAGCTTTGAGGACTTACTGATATTTATAATGAGTGAATAGAACATTTTAGGGCTTGGACTTAGACAACTGAGGAGGACTGTTGTGCAAATTAAAGAATTACAAATCAATATTTCTTATTTGAATACTTTTAGTACTCATGATTGGGTTCAGTAAAACACATATTTCTTGTAGTCTTGACTCTAGAGCTTTATATTTATGCTTTTGTAAATTTTGTTCATTATAAGAAAGTATACATGTCAAAAAAATCTACGTGTCTCGTATTTTTTAAATTGTCATATAGAATATATTTGACAAAATGTTGTTTTCTTTTCTAAGAATATATTTCTCCAATTCTCATGTCTGAATTCTTGAGTAACCATTTTCATAGACTTTATAGCACACACACACACACACACAACTGCTGGAATAATGAAAAATCCATATTTACTAGAGGTCAAATAAGCAGGCTGATTTTCCTTTCAACACCTTTATAAACTTTAGAATGTTATGGTTAATTACATAGACTGATTATGGTACTTATTTAATGTTAGTGTCTAAAAAATCTGGAGCTGAAGTGATCATCGTGTTCACTTGATTAAACTTGCTTCTCTAACTTTTCAGTTGGCAGTATTTCTATGCAGGCTGTTCTTTAATTGATGTTGAAAGGTATGGAAGAAACTCTACCTAAGTGCTTGCCATGGACTGAATTGCAGATTGCATAATTTCAAAATTTTTTTTCTGGCAAGACTATTTTAGTTTAGCAGGTGTTCTGGTGACAAAGTGTACTATAGATGTAATGCAAAAACATACACGATCCTGAGCAAATAAACAAAATACTGCAAGCTAAAAGTCTAACTAAATAGAGGGTACTGGCGTGTAGAGAAATGTTTACAGCTGAAATGTAGAGGAGGGGAATATTGTCATTTGGGGAAATGTTTGCTTCTTGAGTTTAAATAAGACTTTAATTTTCTCTGTGTGCTCATGTTCTTAGGTAGTGCTACAGAGCTTAGTGAAAGGAATGTATCCTGACATGGGAAAAGAGAATAAGCTTTTATGAGGAACCTACACACTAAGCACTCACTCTGCCACTGAGCTACATAACCAGCCTAGGAGCCCACACTCTGGCCATTACTTTATTTTCTTGATATTAATTTTTTCTTAGGAAAATGGCCTTAAGAACAGGTGCTTTGTCGACAGAAATTTAATAGATACTCACTGAGGATCATAAACAGTACTTGATTGACCTGTTTTCTGGATAAGATTTGAAGAGCAAATCTTATTAAATTAAAACTAGATTATTAGTGAAACTTGTATAGTTGTTAATAGCATTGTATTTGTCAGTAAAAATGACTTTCAAAGGAATGACCAAGAACTCTCAGGACAGATATCTAACTGATGACTACCAACAAATGTAATGCCATTATAAGTATTTCTTGAAATAGAGTTAATTAAACCTAAAAGATAAATCTCTCACAGAGTTAACACACAAAGAAACGGTTAAATATTTTAAATTTCTTATGGTTTAACAAGAAAATTGGATCAGACACTAAAAATAAAAAGCAAACTGTATATCTAACAAATGAATGGTATCCGTAATATATAAGAAATTCCTAATTATTCAATGGCAGGAAAACAACCTGATTGAAAAATGAACAGTAGACACATTGCCATGAAGACATGCAAACTCATGGTCTTTCTCATTAGAATCTAGAAAAGTTGATTTCAGAAGTTGACAATGGAATTCTGTTTACTAGATGATAGAGAGAGATCAGAAAATATTGATCAGTGTGTACTGAGTTATAGTTAGTAAGAAGTAGTGGTTTGCTTTTGTTCAATAAGATAATTATAGATAACAGTACTATACTGTACATTTCAAAATGATACTAGGAAGGATTTTAAAATATTTTTCATAGAATTTAGAGAGATCCCCAGGGCTATCTCATCCCTAGGCTAACCTAACTTCTTAGTAAATGCAAAATATGTATCCTTATATTTACAGTCAAGTGTATCTTAGTCACCACTCATCAAAGAAACTTCTTTTGCCCCAGATGATGACTAATACAGGGTATCATACACAGATATTGCAAATTGAGTGTGCCCATGGAGCACATCTACAGTGTAGCCTCTACACCTAAGGCTCCTGCAAGATAGAACAAGGGGTAAAGATGACACTAATGAATCTCTCAACTCTCACTAATGAAGCGCCCTCATGCAACAAAGGGCCATTAACACAAAAGGTCACAAATGGCTAAATCATGGAAATTAGAAATCTGCAGAGTGTGAGTCCCTGGACAGGACTTTTATATTAAGGCTCACTCACCCAGGGCTCAGGAACCACTGAAAAAGAGAGGGCAGAAAGTGAGGAGGGGCGTGACCATATGGAAATAGAATCTGCCAAGCTCCTGGCACCCCGCTCATATGAACCTACATTAATTGTTTTAGCATGCTCAAGATCCATGCACTCTTAAGCAGACAAAAACCCAGTTGGAGACCCATTGGAGACCCCAGCCTTTGCTTAAGAAGTACTGGCAACTGACTACTGTTGGGTGAGAATGAGCTAGTCTTCCTAAAGCAAGAGACTCTGGGTAGGCTAAATAGACCTCAGTGAATGAGCCTGCACTGGGTCACTTGGGGACCTTAACATGGATGAAAGAATGCATGGATTCTAGTTGGGGGGCAGTGGGAGGGTGCTGGTGGGGAAAAGGATATAAAGATGATTAGGATTGATTGAAATGTTCTGTATAAATACACAATGATTCAATAAAAGTTATTTTTTGAAAAATTACCTGGTTTCAAGCAAAGAATTACAAACACCCTCAGTACGATTGAAAACATATTTCTTCTTAATTTGATGTAACATTGGTTCTGAATTTTGACTGGTCAACTTTCTCTCTTAAGATTTGCAAGACTAGACTTGCTAGACTCTTACTGTTTATACAATTAAATAATGTTTTCTGTGGACAAATATAAAATCCTAATAATCCTTAAAAAAGGTATATATTGAAACATTACATGTATCTCATGTACAATTTTATGTATCAGTTAAAATGAATGTATGTTTTAAAAACTCCAAAGATTCTAGTGATGACAGTGAATAGAAAAGAGTTAAATCAAGTAAAGGTGTCATCTGATGTCATTACAGTAAGATATATTGGTGTCAAAGTTTAAAAGGTTAACAGAGTATTCAATGCACAGATTCATGATTACTTACTCAACACATAATCAAAATTTCAAGATTTTAATTCTAGTTCTTCCACTAACCTTTATCTATATATAACTTTTTTAAAAAGTTGACAAGATTTGAGTAAATCATTAGTTTGTAAGTAGTAACCATGAACTTTTTATTTTTCCTTAAAGGACTTACATTGTCAAAGCCAGTTCAGGAGGATTTTTCAATTTTTACTTTAAAAAGTAAGAGCATGGGACTGGTGGTAATTATCAGTGGCAGAGGAATTCCCTAATGTGTACAGGCCCTTGGTTTGATCCCCAACACTGCAAAACTGAATGAATGAATGAATGAATGTGAAGGTAATGGAACGTCTGACTGTATGCTGCTAGAGAATATGACAGTTAACGGGCTGAACAGACAGACTTATGGTATATGTGACTGAACAGTAGTTCACTGCTATTTAATTTTGACCATTAAATCGTTGAATAATTAAGGTAGAACATGAGAGACCATTCTTTCAAGACAGGAGTGGGGATATTATACCAGAAGTTAATCAGAGATTAAGTATCAGTATTAAAGGTTTACCTCCTGCTGCTTATAATCATCTGATCAGTATTTCCAGAAAACATTATTTACAAAGAAAAATATTTGTGATTATAGTCAGTTTTGTCTTGGTTTCTGGGGATTGAATCCACTATTTTACACATGGTAGCCAAATGCTCTACCACTGAGCTACATTCCCAGCCCTATAAGACCAAATATTGCTTTTCTTATTGTATGCTATGTTGTACATTAGTGGAAATGCTTTTTGTTTTTCTCTGTTTTGTGTGAAGTTGCCTCGTGGGCTTGTTGTATATTGGTTTTACTATGTTGAGATATGTCTCCTGTATCCCTAGATTCTCCATGATTTTTATCATGTTGGAATGTTGAATTTTGTCAAAGGCCCTTTTTGCATCTAATGAGATGATCAAGTGGTTTCTTTCCTTGAGTTTATGTGGTGGATTACATTTATGGATTTATAGGTGTTGAACAATCCCTGTAGCTCTTGGATAAACCCAACTTGGTTTTGGTATATAATCGTTTTATGTACTCTTACATGATGTCTTCATCTATTTTTACATCTGTATTCATCAGATTGGCCCATATTTTTCTGTTTTTCAAAAACTAAACATAAAAAAACAGCCAAAATTTAAAATGAGGCAAAGGATTAAACAGAGAGTTCTTAAATGATGAAATGCAAATGACTGAGAATTGTTTTTTAAAATATTCAAAATCTTTAGCCATCAGGAAAAATGGTTTAATACTTTATTTAATTTTAAAACTACTTTGAGATTTTTATCTTACCCCAGTCAGAATGACTTACGATCCATAAAACAAATGATGATAGATAATGGTGAGGATGTGAAGAAAGGGCACCACTCATTCACTGCTGGTGGGAGCATAAACTGGTGCAGCCAGTACGGACATTTTTGTAGAGGTTCCGTAAAAAGATAAAAATAGATCTACTGCATGATCCATGATCCAGCCATACCACTCTTGGGCATATACCCAAAGGACTCTGTATCCTACTTCAGAGGTGCCTCTTCATCCATGTTCCTTGCTGAGCTGTTCAAAATAGCCAGGAAGTGGAAACAACCTAGGTGTCTATCAGCTGATGAATGACAATGAAAGTGTGGTATATTTACACAGTGGACTTTCATTCATCTGGCAACAAAAACAAAATTAGGAAATTCACAGGTAATTGGAAGGAAACAGATACCCTGAGAGAGGTAACCTGGACCCAGAAAAACAAATATGACATGTTTTTTTCTTGTAAGTAGATGCTAGCTTTGTACTTTATTATTATTATTATTATTATTATTTTATATGTGTGAGTATATTGCCTGCATGTATGTAAGTGCACCCATGTTGTACAATGCCAGCAGAGGTCAGAAGAGGCATTGGATCCCCTGGAACTGGAGTTATGGATGGCTATCAACCACTAAGTGGGTGCTGGAACCAAACCTGGGTCCTCTGCAAGAACAGTCAGTGCTCTTAACTGCTGAGCCATCTCTTCAGCCCATATCTTTGAATCTTTAAATAGTTGTGTTTCAGTTAAAAATCAGTAGAGATCAGGAAGTTAATAAGGACTCACTGGTGGGAAGAACTTCATGGGAGAGGAGATAGGGGAAAGGGGGAATAATGGGATAGAAAGGGTTTAATGGGGTAGGTAATGGGAGGATAGGGCAGAGTAGAGAGTAAGGGGAAGGATAACCAAAACAAAAGGCCTCTTGAAAAACCCACGGAAACCTACTACTATAGACGCTTTCTAAAATATATACATATACAATATAAAAACCCTATAACAGGGGTTCAGTGGTCCTACCAGATATCACAGACAGCAAATAAAAAGCCCAGTGGCAGGAATGGATTCTGTCTTTTGGAGTTGTTGACCAGGGGGCTCCCATAAACCCTCAAACAGTACTAGCTATTGCCCTTGCTCTTGGTTACTCACCAGAACTTAATGGCAAGACCATATTGCTTAAAACAGTACATACAAGAGTCATAGAACAAAAAAGGAGAAATCAAGCTGGTATTGACCTTGAAACCTCATCTCTATTAGTTGACTGTCATAGTACTAGAAAGTGCTGTGCATGCTACTGGAAGGGAAAAGTAGTCATCTGCCTTGCCCAGCTGTGAACACTGGGAGCTACAGTATTGACTAACCTGGCAAGATATGGCCACTGATATAAAAATGGCACAGATGTTATGGAAGTAATCAACATCTTCTGATTGGATTTAAGGCCCACTTCACAAGATGGAGGCCACACAAGCCACTGTTATCATGCAAAGATAACATGTGGCTAAACAGGTCAAAGGCTATAAGGGAGAAACTATTGCTGTTTTTCTGATAAATAAACATAGAACTAAACCAAATCCTTTTGATATATTTTTAAGCGCAAAGATTAGTGCATCTCTCAACACTCACTAGAGAAGATGCTTCTTGTAGCAGATGACAGCACAGAGATCCACAACTTTTCAGTGTTCTGGAATTAAGAGACTACAGAGTACTCAGCCGTAATATGATACCTATATCACATCCTCTCCTCCCAGAGATTATTGCAAAAGAGGGGGAAGACAGATTGCAA
The DNA here is from genome assembly GCA_035773235.1 of Eospalax fontanierii. NCBI lineage: Eukaryota > Metazoa > Chordata > Mammalia > Rodentia > Spalacidae > Eospalax > Eospalax fontanierii. The sequence goes on along the minus strand of CM069536.1, from coordinate 23,425,568 downwards.
GAGCAGAGGTGGTTGATGAATACAAGGAAGCTGTGTTGTCTGGACACAATAGGGCAGTTGCATACATAAACCCACAGCACTTGTGACAGCATACAAGACCTTTGCAAGCCCAAGCCAGACAAAACCTAAGCATGGATGGGTGAAGTGGACAAAAATACCAGCTCTTGTCGAGGATTTATTGGCAATTAACTGCTGGGAGGAGAGTTAGTTTTCTTTAAGGGTGTTATACCCGGTAGGTTGGTCAGCCTTCAAAGGATAGACCCACACCCAAAAGCTTTGGGGATCTCAACTTAGACTCAATAGACCTTTATTTTATTTTGTTTTATTTTATTTTATTTTATTTTTGGTCTTTTTGAGACAGGATCTCCCTGTAGCCCCAGCTGGCCTGGAACTCAGGCTATGTCACCAGGCTGGCCTTGAATTCACAGAAATCTCCCTGCCTCTGTCTCCAGGTGCTGGGATTAAAAGGCTCAATGGGCCTTTTAAAAGAAGAAAAAGAGGGGAGGGGGTTCTGGAGAGATGGCTCAGTGGGTAAGAGCACTGGTTGCGCTTGTAGAAGACCCAGATTCAGTTTCCAGCACTTACATGACAGCTAACAAGTGGCTGTACCTCCAGTTCCAGGGAATCCAACACCTTCTTCTGACCTCCATGGGCATTACATGACACACATGCATGCAGTACACTCGTATATATAAATATAAACAGAGTACATGAAGTAGGGTGGGATGTTGATGGTGGAGATGTTCAAATATAATCAAAGTACATTTCATGAGATACTTAAAGAATCAGTTAAAAATTTTAAATTAAAAATAGCATTCAAAGAAACTTTTCAGAGTGGTTGTATAGATGCAAGTTCCCATGATTCCATGAGGAACTTCCCAACTAGGAAGAAGCAAAGCAAAAAGTGAAAATGACATATGAGTGTTGTCTTCAGAAACAATATTAGTATTCTCCTTTGAGACTTAAAATGATCTGTAAAGACTGAAATACATTTCTAAAATGGCATGTCATAGATAAATTGTTAAGGAATAAACAAAGAAAAGTCTTCTCACTGAACTTGACTATTAGTATTAGATTTTCCATAGATCAAATTTGCATGCGGTAATTTCTAGGACATCCAGTTAATAACAGTAAATATATGTGTGACATCTAAAACTAAATGGAGACAGGAGCTGGGGAAATGATTCAGTCGGCAAAGTGCTTGGCAAACAAGCACAAAGATCCGAGCTAGGATCCCAGACCTATATATAACTTTGGCACAGGTCCTGTCTATAATGCCAGTGTTGGGGAGGTAAAGACAGGTTGGCCACTGGTTTTGTTATAAACCTGTTTCTTGTTTAGTTGTGTGTATGCACATGTGTTTTGTATGTGTGTGCTATGTGTGAAACTCCAGAGGTTGAAGTTGGTTATCCTCCTCAATGACTCTTCAATATGTTGAGACAATATCTCTAACTGAACCTGGAGCTCAATTTGTCCTATATGTATGTTTTGCCTGTATGTATGTATATGTACCATGTGTAGGTACTGCCTGCAGAGGCCAGAAGAGGGTATCACATCTCCTGGGACTGGAGTTATATGCAGTTGTGGGATACCATGATGGTGATAGGAAACAAACTCAGGTCCTCTGCAAGAGCAGCAAGTTAGCGCTCTTACCTGCTGAGCCATCTCTCTAGCCCTGTGAATAAAGTTTTATTGATCAGCAGCTACATCCTTTCCTTCTATATTATTCTTGGCTACTTTCTTGCTACAATAGCTGAATAGTTGCAGCAGAGACTGTATGACCCACAAACTTACTTTCTCATTTCTAGATGGCTCTAGACTGACATGGCTTGAGCTTAGACTATAAGTTCAAGTCTTATCTCATTAATTCACCTGTTATGTGGTATGGTACTGTTTCTCACAGATACCCGTTTCTTCTGTTATAGTTGCACATCAAAGGTTCAGTTGTATCTTTTACATAGTTTACATGTTTGTTCACTTAGAACAGTACCTCACTTGGTACATACATATCCATGGCAACTTTTCTCAAAAATTTAAAAGTGTTTCAGAGATATACATAAAAAGTAGAAATTCCGTTAATTTTTTTAAATTGTTGTTTTTGTGGACCTCTAAAGAAGCCATTTTAAATAAACATTTTTTCAGTGAGGTGCCTGCACTGGCATATCACCAAGCCCAGATTTAAGGTTTATAAACTTACAAATTTTGTGCATTAACACAGTGTATTTTGATCATATCCTGCCTCCTCTATCTATTTCCAGCTCCTTTTGTAATTCTAAATTTTTCAGATTTTACAAATATGACATAAGTAAGGTACATACACTGTATGCTGTGCAACAGCTTCAAGAGGACTGGGGCAGTGCCCTAGTCTCAAATCTATTATGTATATAGCAAAATGTATCTATAATAAACAAGAAAGCAGAAGTATAAATACCTTTCCACCAGTTTAAGTTTTGCAGTTAATGAATCACATTACCAAAATTTTAAAAATATGTGGAACAATTCTGTCTTTAAAAATATGTATATTGAAAGTGAAAAAACAATTTCACCTTTCCTAATCGAAATCCAAAATAGAAAACAGGATATCAGTATTGCTCAAAAATGGCCTGCTAAGCATGAGACAAACTCCCACCAGGATTGGAAGACATGCTTTAGTTGGAGGGTCTTAGGCAGTACATTCCAGGACTGTGAAAAGGGACTGTTTAGTAGTGGACACAGTCGTATCAGAGAGACCACATTTTGGAGTTGTGAAGTCCGTGTATTCAGGTGTAAGAAGCCAAATACATTTTGAAAATGAACATCAGAATAATGATATCAAATTTAGAGCATCAGTTTAAAGGATGACAAAACTAGATAATTGGGCCCATATCCTCATTGCATAGTAGAACACACATAAAATGAACAACTAAGAAGTTAGTGTTCATAGATCCACACAGTGCAAGGAGGGTCATAGAGAAATTATTCCAAAGAAATAGACATACCTCTAAATTCAAGAGTAAGCCAAACACTCGGGGAAAGCACAGAGTTGGAGTTTGGGCTAGCTAACTAAAAATGGTGTCTTACACTCAAGAAAAACAAACAAACAAAAAAACTAGAACAGGAAGCCAACAAGATGGATCAGTAGGTAAGAGCACTTGCCACGCAAGCCTGGTGACTTGAGTTCATTCTAGAGAATCCACATCAAGTTGGAAAGAGAGAACTTACTCCATAATGTTTCCATTTGACATCCACATTTGCATCTTGACACACATGCCCACATATGTACATGTTTGCACATACAACACACAAATATACAAACTAGGACAAATCTGTAAAACAAGTATACCAAATAATTGTTGAATCTTTATTAGATCCAATACAGATATTCTCTGTCTGACTCTCTCTCTCCTCTCTCTCTCTCTCTGTACCACCCATCCCTTTGTAGTAAAGTATGAGTAAATGGATCAATGTTTGGAAGCTTGTACTATCTCCCATTTAGTTATTGAGAAGCAGTTATTATAGTAGACAGAAATCCCTATCATTAAAAGTAAATTATATAGAATAGCTAATATTTTTGAGAAGCTGTATTTTTTGTACACAGTTACAAAGTTAAGGTGAGCATTATAGATGTATTTTGTAACTAAATAGACTAACACTCCAAAACTTAAATGTTTAAGTAAAATAAATTATTTGAATTATTTTGTAAAGCAGTTTTATTCTAATTTCTTTAAGTAAGATTAGATAATACTCAATAATCATTACCACCATATTTTTTAAGAATTTTATTCATGAGCTCTATATTTATATCACTTCGACCCTTTCTTTTCCCCTTCCAACTCTTCCCATGCCTTCCTTCTTACTCTAAATTTTGTGACTTCTTTAACTATTATGATTTTACACACACATACACACACGCACATGCCCATACATACACACCACCTATTGATTCCATTTAGTGGTACTCCTATGTGTATGTCTTTAAGGCTGAGCATTTGGGATTGAATAACCTATCAGGGAGCTCATCCCTAGAGAAAATCAGTTCTCCCTCTAGTAGCAGCCATTGATAGCCTGTAGTTCTTCATCTAGAGGTGGAACCTTGTGAAATTTCCTCCTTCCACACTGTAATGTCAGATGGTGTTGTCATTGTATAGGCCTTGTTTAGAAAACTATTGTTGAGAATTCATGGGAACAGCTTCCTTCCCTGTCATGACTAGAAGACGTTATCTAGCATCAGCTGTCCTAGTTCTCTGGCTCTAGTCTTCTAGTTCTTGCAGTTTTTTCGGTACCCTCTTTCATGCTGTTCTTTGAATCATAGGTGTAGGGGTTGAATTGTAGATCTGTCAGTTAGAGCTGGACACCTCATGGTCACTTAGTGTCTATATTTTAATCGCTTGTTCATCTCTAATATTCTCCACCTGTTGCAAAAAGAAGCTTCTTTGATGAGTGCTGAAAGCTACACTTATCAATAGATAGTAGGATAAGTATTTAGAATATAGTTAGAACTTATATTGGTGTAAGTAAGTGGTAGTAGTAGGTTTTCCTCTAAGGTCTATGATGTCTCCAGCCACTGGTAGTTGAGTACGTTTACAGTTCCAGACATGGATTCTCTCCTATTGAGTGAGCTATTGGCCTTTATTCCTAAGTGAATGGAGTCTTGTTCAGAAAGTTCTTTCCTGCACGATAGGACACTGCCTGTATTTTCCAACTGTTTCGGCATTTCAGGTTTCACATTTAGTTCTCGGGCCCATTTGAAGTTTATTTTTGTGCAGAGTAATAGATATGGGTCTGATTTCATTCTCCTACATGGTGGACATCCAGTTTTTCCAGCATTGTTTGTTGAAGATGCTGTCTTTCTGCCAGTGTGGATCTTCGGCATCTTTGTCAAATGTACTTGTGTTTGGGTCTTTATTTTTGTTCTCCTGATCTACATGTCTGTCTTTGTGGAAGTACCATACCGTTTTTATTACTACAGCTCTATAATGTTGCTTGAACTCTAGTATGGTAATCCCCCCAGCATTGTTCTTTTTGCTTATTATTACTTTGGCTACCCAGGGTCTTTTGCTTCCATATAATTTTCAGAATTTTGTTCCATTTCTTTGAGTAATAGCATGGGGATTTTTATTGGGATTTCATTGAATCTGTAAATTGCTTTTTGGTAGACTGGTCATTTTCACAACATTCTGTTGATCCATGAGAATTGGTCTTTCCATCTGCTAGTGTCTTCATCAGTCTCTTTGGAGATTAAAATTTTTCATTGTAGAAGTCTTCTGCCTCCATGGTTAGGGTTATTCCTAGGTGGTTTTTGAGGACTTGTGAATGGGAGTGTCTCTGATCTCTTTCCCTGACTGCTTGTTATTGGTATAGAGAATGTATCGATTTTTTAAAATTTAAATTTCTTCACTTTTAATTTTATGTGTATGAGTGGTTTGCCTGCATTATGTGAGTGTACCATATGTTGCCATACCCATGGAGGCCAGAAGTAGGCTTTAAATCCCTGGAACTAGAGTGACAGGTGGTTGTTAGCAATAGTGTCAGTGCTCTTAACTGCTAAGCCATGTCTTCATCACTGGCTACTGATTTTTGTACGTTGATTTTGTATACCTGCCACTTTGCTCAAGGTGTTGATCATTTATAGATATTTCCTGGTGGAATTTTGGGGGTCTTTTATGTATAATATATTATCTGAAAATGGGGATAAGTTGACTTTCTTTAAAGTTTCACTTTAATTTACTTATCCTGTCCTGTTGCTCTAACTATGGCTTCAAGCATATATTGAAAAGGGGTGGCGACAGGGGAAGCCCTGTCTTATTCCTGGTTTTATTGGGTTGCTTCGAGGTTTTCTGTATTTAGGATGTTGTCCTCCCTAGGACTTTAATTAGAAAGATATTGGATTTTATTGTTAAAGGTCTTTTCTGCATCTCTTGAGACATCGTGTAATTTTTGTCTTTAAGTCCATTTATATGATTTATTATATTTATTGACTTATGTATTTTGAATCATCCTTGCATCTCTAAGATAAAGCCAATTTATTTGTGGTAGATGCTCTATTTCATAGATGCTTGTATTCATTTTGCAAATGTTTTATTGAGATTTTTTATTGAGAGTTCATTTATGTTCATCAGGAATATTTGCCTGGAGTTTTCTTTTTTGTTCAAGTTTTACCTGGTTTTCATATTAGCATAATACTGGCTTCATAAAAGGAGCTTCAAAGTGCTTCAGTTGTTTCTTTAAAAACAATAATAACAGGCTAGAGAGATGGTTCAGTGGTTAAGAGCATTGGCTATACTTGCAAAGGACCCGGGTTTGGTTCCAACCACCCTCATATTGGCTAACAACTGTCTATAATTCCAGTTCCAGAGGACCTGACACCCTCTTCTGATCTCCACAGGCATTGCACAACATGGATGCACATATACAAATGCAGGCAATACACTCATACACTCATACACATCAAATAAAAATAATAAATATTTTAAAAGGATTGGAGAAATGACTTAGCGATTCAGACCACTGTCTGCTCTTGAAGAGGACCTGAGTTTAATTCCCAGTACCCACATGGTGACTGACAGCCATCTGTAACTCCAGTTCCAGGGAAATTCAATGCCCTCCTCAGACCTCCGTGGACATTTCATAACGGTGCACTTACATACTTACATGCATGCAGGTAATTCATTCATACACACACACACACACAAATAAATAAATAAAATATTTTTAAAAAATAATTCAATAATTATCAGTTGTAGTTTTTTGAAGATCTGGTAGATTCTGCTATGAATCTATGTGTACCTGGCTTATTTTAGTCAGAAGGTTATTCATTATTATTTCAATCTCTTTATTTGTTATGGGTCTGTTTTAAGTTGTTCATCTCTTCTTGGTTTAACTTTGGTAGTTCTTTTGAATCTAGACACGCATCTACTTCTTTTAGGTGTTCTAGCTTAATGGAATTTATATTCTTAAAGTATTGCTTTATAATGTTCTGCATGCCTTTGATATCTGTTGTAATGTATCCCCGTTGATCTCTGATTCTGTTAATTTTGGTCTTTTCTTTCTTTTGGTTATTTGGGCTAAGGGACCAACAATCTTGTTTGTCATTTCAAAGAACCAAATCTTAGGTTAGTTGATTCTTTGCATTGTTTTCTTTGTTTCTATTTTGATCATTTCTGCTCTGTTGTTATTTCTTCCTATCTGCTGGATTTGTGTTTGATTTGTTCCTGCTTTTCCAAATTATTGGATAGCATCATTAAGTCATTTATTTGTGCTCTTTCTGATTTTTAAAATTTTTATTTTATGTGTATGAGTGTTTTGCCTGTATATATGTATGTGCAATCGTGCATGCAGTGTCCCAGGAAGTCCAGAAGAAAGCATCTGATCCTCTGGAACTGGAGTTATGGTCAGTTGTTAACCACCATGTGGGTGCCGGGAACTAAACTGGGTCTTCTGCAGGAGCAGCTAATGCTTTTTACTGCTAAGCAATTTCTCTTTCCTCTCTTTCTGAGTTTTTAAATGTAGGCAATTCAGAGCTATACCTCTTCACTGCTTTTGATATTTACCAGAGATTTTGTTTTACTGTGTTTTCATTTTAACTGAATTCAAGGACATTTTCAATTGCCTTATTTCTTCTCTGACTTATTCATCATTCAGTAGAATGTTGCTTAATCTCCATGAGTTCATGTAATTGCTAGATTCTTTCACTGTTGATTTTAAATTTTATCCTAGGATAGGCTACAGAGAGATATTTCAACTTTTTTTCCTGTACTTGTTTTGTGTCCCAGTACGTGGACTATCTTAAGAGAAACCTCCATGGGCTACTAAGCAGAATATGTATTCTTGTATTCTTTGTTGTTTGTGTGAAATGCTCTATAGATATGTTAGGTCCATTTGATGTATTATGTCTTTTTGTGTGCACTTTTTTGAGACAGAATCTCTCTGTAGCCCTAGCTGGCCTGGAACTCACTGTAGAGAACAGGTTGGTATTGATCTCACAGAGATTGTCCTGCCTCTGCCTCCCAGATGTTGGGAATAAAGGTGTGCACTGCCATGCCTAGTATTTACGTCTTTTAATTCCAGTGTTTTTCTGGTATTTGTTGTTCAGATGACCTGTGTTTTGGGTGAAGTACGATGTTGAAAATGACTTAGAGAGTTGGACTTAATCTGTGTCTTAAAGTCCAGTCTTATGCTTTTAATGAAATTGGGTGCACCAGAGTTTGGTGCATACATGTTTAGGATTGTAATGTCTTCTGGGTTAATTGTTCCCTTGATCCAAGTGAAGTGACCTTCTTTATCTCTTCTGATTAATTTTAGTGTTCTATTTATTTTGCAGACATTAGGGCATTTGCTGCTTGTTTATTGGTCACAATTGCTAATCCTTGAGGATGAGATGAGTTTCTTGTAGACAACAAAAAGATGGATTTTGTTTCTTTATAAAATTTTTATTTATTTTAACTTTTTATGTGTATGAGTGTTAGTCCTTCATGTATGTAAGTGCACCCATATTGTGCAGTCTACACAGAAGTCAGAAGAGGGCATTGGGTTCCCTGGAACTGGAGTTATGAACAATTGTTAGCTGACATGTGGGTGCTGGAATTTGATATGTGTTGATTTTTATCACATTTTTATTTATTTGATTGTGTTCTTTTTTCAGTTTTTTGGTTTTATCTGTTTTTTTTCTGTGGCCTCTTGGCCATGTTAAGTACTCTATTCGGTCCATCCTATTGCTTCCAGTATTCTTGGTAGGACTGGTTTGGTGTACATGCATTTGTTTAACCTGTTTATATCATGGAAAGTTTTTCTTTCTCCAATTGTGGCAGATAGTTTTTCTGAGTTCTGGGTTGGCATCTATGGTATTTTAGAACTTGGAATGCATTGATCTAAGCTCTTCTGGCATTTAAAGTTTCTATTGAAAAGTCAGTTTTTCCTTTATATATGACTTGTGGTTTTTCTTTTACAGCTTTCAGTACCCTCTCTTTGTTCTAAATATTTAGTGTTTTTAGTATGATATGCCATAGGGATTTTTTTCCTAGTCCTGTCTATTTTGTGTTCTGTGTGCTTCTTGTAACTGTATGGGTGTCTTTCTCTAAGTTCTAGAAGTTTTCCTCTATGATCCTGTTGAAGATCTGATTTGTGCTATTGATCTGGGATTCTCCTTCTAGGTCCATAATTCGTAAGTTTTGCTTTTCACAGTGTCCCACAGTTACTACACATTTTCACAGTGTCCCACAGTTACTACACATTTTCACAGTGTCCCACAGTTACTACACATTTTCACAGTGTCCCACAGTTACTACACATTTTCACAGTGTCCCACAGTTACTACACATTTTCACAGTGTCCCACAGTTACTACACACTCTTTTCCTGTGTTTCTATTTTTTTATGTTCTTTGATTGAGTGGTCTAATTCCTCTATTTTATCTTGAACTTCTGATATTCTGTCTCCACTTGATTCATTCTGCTGTCAGTGCTTTCCCCCAAGTTTTTTAATTGGTTTACTGAGTTTTTCAGTTTTGTCTTCATTTAGCTTGAGATTTCTTCAGTATTGCTATCTCTTTACTGAATTCAGTTTTCAAATTCTTCATCTCATTCAGCCATATATTTGTGTTTTATTAGTCTTTGCTCAGGAGTTTATTCCTATCCTCTTTAAGTTTATTGAGGTATCTGTTCATATCTCCTTTAAACTTGGCATTCTTTGATCATGCTTATCATTCATTGTCCTTGGGGTTCATCTAGGTAAATCTCATTGGAGAACATTTCTGTAGGACTAATGGGTTTTAAGGGAGAGAGAACATATCATCTTATCCTTTCATATTGTTTGTGTTTTTGCCATGTGACCTGAGCATGGGAATCTCTTTTATTGATCATATGTCTTATATTAAATTTCAGCCTGCCTTTCTTGAATGGAAGTTTGGGTCTGTTTTTGTTTTTTTTCCTGAGCTTGGTAGATTTCAGATTAGGTATGAAGAGTTGATAGATCAATCTTTCAGATACTTGGTGTTGATTTGTTTTTACATTTTAAATGGAATTTTTGTGATTTTCATACAGTATAATTTGATGGTATTTAGATTCACTCCTCTGTCTCCACCTACCCTTATGGTCCCATGCCCAATTTAATGTACTCTATTATTTTATATACATAGTAAGGCCTATACAGTCTTATTTGTGTTCCCAAATTGTCCTTCAATGTAGATCCATCCACTGAAGTCTGATTAACCTACCAAGAGTATCATGCTTGAAAGAGATTGTCTCTGCCCTCCCAGCAGCCATCGGTTGCCACAATTTCCCTATGTGGGATGGTGCTTCTTACCCACCTCCTCATGTCTATGTTAAAATTTTTTCTAATTTGAGCTTAGTGTTGACTTTTCATTGTCTGCGGGTGGTAATGAAAAAAGCAAGCAAATGTGATGCTCAGCTGGGTCTGCCTGACCTGGTGCTCAGGCTGTTCAACCCCAACTTTGCCTAGAAGTACGGGGAAGGAGACAATGGTGAGCTAGGGTCTGGGAAGCTCTGAAGGCTAGACTGTTGCTGTAGCATCATGAGACATAATCTAGGGCTGGAAATGTGAGGATCATGGTGAGGGCATGCAGAACTCACCCAGCTGGACTGGAGGGTGAACAATGCAACCTGGACTGTGCCTGTGAGTGTGGGAATGTCAGCAAGAGCTGACTAGGATCTGGGGTACACCATATATTTTCCAAAAAAATTTTTTTGGCTTTTTCAGTTTTAATGATTTTCCTTTTATTTCAATATATTTTATTGAATTTTGTGTATTTCATATAATACATCTTAATCATATTTAGAATCCTCTCTTGTCTGTACCATTCCATAGACCTCTCACTGAATTTCATGCATTCTGTTATATATGTTAAGGCCTGTGTCAATTTTATGTACCCAGATGTCCCGCAGTTGAGTTTATCCATTGGAGTCTGGTCAACCTATCTATCATCACTCCCTTAACAATGACCAGCTTTCCCTCACCCAGTAGCATTCAGCTCCCAGTAGTTCCTCAGCTAAGGCTGGGGCCTCCTGCCCATTTCGCTAGTTCTCTGCTGAGTTTTTGAGTTTACATGGGTCTTATGCATGCTGTTACCATTGCTGTAAGTTTATATGAGCAAGTTCCCAGGAACCTGCAAGACTGTTTCCTTGTGGTCACCCACCACCCCTGGCTCTTACAGTCGTTCTACCCTCTCATGTACATTGGCCCTGAATTCTTGGTGGATGAAGTTTAATATAGGAATCCTATCCAGGAACACACACTCTGGAATCTATTAATTTTTACATTTTGTCCAGTTGTGGCTTTCTATGTTAGTTGTCCTCTACTGTATGAGGAAACTTCAGTAGTGAGAATTAAGAGATGCATTAGTGTTCTTCCTACCATCTGTTCTGCTATTTGTGGGAGCCTTAGGTGTAGAGGTTCCTTTGTAGTTGTGCCACTTAGGGTTGGGCATCCCACAGACATTCTCTGTAACATTTTTCTCATTTGTAAAATGGGAATAGTGAATACCACAAATACGCATTATAAGAGATTATTAAACTAATGAATAAAACTGTTTGGTGTACCATTTTTTTCATTTTTCCAGGTGTCTAGGCAACTAATTCTGAAACTCTGTAATAGTCAACACCAGTTGCAAAAAAAAAAGCTACTCTGAAGAGTGCTGACAGGTATACTTGCCTGTAAATATAAAGATACTTATGTAACACACAGTAAGAAATTTCATTTGTCTAGGGATATGACAGACATAGGGTTTTCTCTAGTATCTGTGACCTCTCCAGCCAAGCAAAATGGTATTTTTAAAACACAAAATTTTGTGTGGTATTTATAGCACAGTAGTTGAGAGGAAGGGCTCGCACTACATTTAGTTTGCTTTCAGTTGCTGTGACAATACCGTCTTGGCGAGGAAAGAGTTTATTTGGCTTACATCTCCCAGTCATAATTCATCACTGAGGGAGCCCAAGATAGGAATTCAGGGTAGGAACCTGGAGGCAGGAACTGACTCACAGACCATGGAAAAAAGCTGCTTGCTGGCTTGTTACCCTGGCCATGCTCATCCTACTTTCTTATACAATACAGAACAGCCTGCCCAGGGGTAGCACTGCCCACAGTGGGCTGGGCCATGCCACATCACTCAACAATCCAGAAAATACCCCACAGACATGGCCATAGACCAGTTCAATGGAGGTAGTTCTACCGTAGAGGCTCCCTCAACCAAAGTGTGTCAAGTTGATAACTAAAGCTATCCAGCATGGACTACCAGAGTTCAAATCCTTGACTCACCACTTAGTATCCAGCTGATATTTAGTAAATTACTTAACATTTTTCTCATTTGTAAAATGGGAATAGTGGGTACCACAAATACACACTATGAGAGATTATTAAACTAATGCATAAAACAGTGTTCAGTGTACTATTTTTTTTCATTTTTCCAGGTGTCTGGGCAAAATTGTAGTTGCATATTATGTTAGTTTAGAAAATTGAAATTTCTTTATATATTCTTTTTTTCCCCAAAGAATCCATAAAGTTAATAATCTCATGTTTACTTCCCTTCTAAAATAATAGAAATAGCATTTATTCATCCAACACAATTACTCAAATTCTCACTGTGTGAAATTAGATAGTATCTGAGTCTTTAAGTCTCCTATGAAACTCATATGCATTGATTCATAAGCAGTGATCAGAAGTCATGTAACAAAAACCAGGAAGTAGAACAAACTATGCCTGAAACTGCCCAATACAGTCTTTAGAACAAAGATGATGGGGTCACGTGCTGTCTCCACCACTCGCAAGCTATGCCATCATGACAACTTAGCAAATCCAACTCTAATTATATTTGATACTGGTATTAATAATGAACAATAGCTAATAAAAATCATTACATAGAATCTATCCCCTAAAATCAGGTCTCAAAAATATTTTCTCACTGGATGTAGTGGCACATGTCTTTAATCCGAGCATTCAGGAGGCAGAGGGAGGTTGGATCTCTGTGAGTTCAAAGCCAGCTTCATCTACATTTGAGCTCCAGGCCAGCTGGGGCTACAGGGAGACCCTGTCTCCAAAAGACAAAAAAAATTTTTTTTCTCTTTTTAAAGATGATCATTGAAACCTCAAAACATATATTAAATGTAGATTTTTTCAGAAATATATTTTGTAATTGTTTCAGTAAAGACAATTATGGTCCATGACAAAGAATAGAAGACTTGTATTCATTGTCCTCTTATTCATCCTGATGCCACAGACCTTGCCAACCTGTGCTTCAGAATACTTCTTTCTGCATTCCCTTTTTCGGGGGTTCTGTGTCAATAATCAATTTCTACCTATTAATGTCCTGATTAATGTTTTCAACACAAATTCTTGTTTTCTGTCTCTCATGCCAGACCACCTCATAAGTCACTGGATAGTGTGTATATGGCTGCCTTTAAATGAAGAGCCTGACTGCCTGTTTTGATAAACTGAAATCACTGCATGAGAACATAATACATCACAGAGTTTCCTCAAAAATGCGTTACATAGTGTAGTAAGCTGTATTGCTGTGAGAGGGAGATATTGCTGAAATCTTATGACTTTTATCATTTTGATAACAGCTTTTAGTCTTTAAGATACGTTTTTCAAAAGATTTAGTTACTTGTTTTCTACTGTGCCCTTAATCTGCTTGTGAAGCTAGATGCTGAAATTCTAAGGTGATTATAATCAATGCTTGAACAATTTCTCAACATATTCTTTTTAAAGATATGTATGAAGATATCTTTAGATTTGTTCACAGTTTTAACACAGCTAAATATATTTATGGTTATTCTGTAAAAATGATTCTATTAAAATAATTAACATACATATGAAATTTTACTATATTGAAATGTGGTCTTGTAATATAAAATAAACAATGATTTTGAATACTTGTATTCTAGTTCTAGCTTTCCTTCTAATTAGCTGTGAAACCTTGGACAATTTCCAAATGTTTTCCTAGATATGTTGCATTAGCAAGTTTCCTTATCTATAAAAGTGAGGGACTGTATTACCTCTAACATCCTTCCCAAATCTACAGTCATTTGTCTCTGTGATTTAATTTGTACTTCTTGCTCCTTTATTAAGCAGATATCAAGCAAACAATCATTGCCTCTGTTCTATCATAAAAAGAGATTTCATTAATGGTCTTGGAGTATCAAAGAAAGGCTGAACTATTTCAGACTATAACTATTGAAAACACATTGAAACCAAAGATAAAAAGATTTTAAAGTAAAATAAAGGGGGCCATCTATAATATCCATAATAAATATTGTTTACTGCTATGAACAGTGTAGTTTTTTCCTTTGTCATTCTAAATCATTAGGTAAAACAGTGCAGAAACAATGTAGTTTCTTTCTAATATAATATCATTACAAATGGTTGTTCTATTTAAATTACAGTGCTCAAATTAGGTATACATTAACACACGCATTGACATTAGACAACTAACCTTTTGTCCCACCCATTTCATGAATGATAAAAAGAATATCAAAGGTAGAACATATTCTCATTAATCTGTTACTTCTATGATAGTCAGTAATTCTGTTACCTAATCATGATTTGATTCACTGCTTCATTTGCAAATAATGGGAATTGCCTCATAGGTTGTTTGCAAAGACAGTCTGTAATAATATATTTCCAATGTTTGGCACAGTGCCCAGCTCATAACAGGAATTCAACAAGTGACACCAATATTGTACTTAAGACAACTGCTTAGATTTAAATCTATGTCCTGAGTTCTATTCCATTGATCAGTGTGTTTGTTTTTATGTCAGTACATGCTATTTTTATTACTGTAGCTCAGTAGTGTAATTTGAAATCACGGGAGATGATGCCTCCAGCTCTCCTTTTATTGATCAGAATTATTTGGGCAATCCAGAATTTTTTATGTTTTCATATTAAATTTGAGACCATTTTTGATTCCTGTGAAGAATTATGTTGGAGTTTTATTTTTAAATTGTTTTAATTTTTATTTATGTGCATGAGTGTTTTGCCTGCAAGTATGTAAGTGCATCACGTGCATGTAATGTCCAAAGAGGCCATAGGTATTGGGTTACCTTGAACTGGAGTCACAGACAGTTATGAGCTACCATGTGTGTGCTGGGAACTGAATCTAGGAACTGTGCAAGAGCAATCAGTGCTCTTAACTATGGAGCCAACTCTCCAGCCTGTGTGTTGGACTTTTAATGGAATCACATTGAATCTGTAGAATGCTTTTGGTAAAATAGCCATTTTCACAATATTAATTGTACTGAACCATGAGCATGAAAGGTCTTTCCATCTTCTAGTAGATTCTTCAATTTCTTTCTTCAGTGTCTTAAAGTTTTTATTATACAAGTTCTTCACTTCCTTGGTTAGATTTATTCCAAGATATTTTATGAGTTTTGAGGCTTTTGTGAATTGGATCATTTCCCTGATTTCTTTCTGTTTGTTTGTATATGGGAAACCTACTGATTTGTGTGTGTCAATTTAGTATGCTGCTACTTTTCTGAATGTATTTATGGGCTATAGGAGTTTTCTGGTAGAGTCTTTGGGTTCTTTTATGTATAGAATCATATCATCTTCAAATAAGAATACTTTGACTTCGTCCTTATCAGTTTATATGCCCTTTATCTCCTTCACTTATCTTAATGTTGCTTTAGCTAAAACTTCAAGCACTGTTTTGAACACTAATGAGTAAAGTGGGCATCCTTGTCTTATTACTGATTTTAGTGGAAATTTAAGTGTCTGTATTTCATTTGTATAATGTTCTAGAGAAGGCAAAGTTATAGGTGCAGAGGTGGGTAAAAAGAGAGGTTAATAACTGCATGGGTGTGCAATGGGACTTTTGGGGACAATGGGAATATTCTATGCCTTGATTGTGATGGTTGTCACATGGTTATAAATGTAGATCCCAATTTGGAGAAGCAACCAGGTGTGGTGACTCACTCCTGTAATGCTGTCACTTGAAGGACTGCTTCAGGTTCAAGGCCTAGGCTACACAATGAGTTACAGGATACATTGGGGCTATACATTAAGACTGTGTCTTAAATTAAAAAATAAAATACAGATTTATATACTTGAAGTTTTAATTTGTGGAAATTATAGCTCAATAAGCCTGATTTAAATAATTTCCTCTGTTTACTTACATGATATTGCATATATGCTTTACTTTGATAAAATTTCCTTAAAAATATGAGTGTAAGTAGAAAAGTGCTGTACTTTTATAAGCTCTTTACCTATAATTATATTTATGTAGAAATTGTGACTCCTAGTAGCCTCTGCTCAATAAATATTATTTGAATTACTTTTATCAAAATCTTCAATATGGAAAATAGAGATTTTAAACAATATAATTTAAAGGGAAATATAGGAAATTTCTTCCAACATAAATCTGAGTGAAACAGCAGGAGATGAGAATAAGAGACTGAGCACTCAGCCCCAAATGGAGCCTGTTTATCAGTCCTCCACTAACCTGCCCCGGAGCTCAGAAGAGGAGGCCAGAAGAATGTGAGAGCAGGAGAATGGCAAGGAGTGCTGTGAAGTGCTATCTTCTAGACATGACATGG
This sequence comes from Eospalax fontanierii, assembly GCA_035773235.1. NCBI lineage: Eukaryota > Metazoa > Chordata > Mammalia > Rodentia > Spalacidae > Eospalax > Eospalax fontanierii. Next base: position 23,409,052 of record CM069536.1, on the reverse strand, counting down.
CTTTTGCACCTATGAGCTCACAGCAATGGTAGTTACCTACACAGGAACTGTGCAAGATCAGTCCATCTGAAATTCCGGCATAAATCAGAGAGATGCTCTCCAGGCCTCACCATTTCTGAAGAGCTATTTATTGACAATTGATAGCTTCTGAGAGAGGAAGAATCGTTCTTTTTTTTCAGGATGTCACCACTGGTAGACTTCCCTTGCTCCCGTGGATGGCCCCATACCCATGTACATATGGAAGCACTAATTGAGCATAGTGAATTTTTTTAAAGATAGAAGTTGGAGTCCAGGGGAGTTGCAGGAGGGAAACTGGGATGGGCATGTTTATATTTCATTGAAAACATGTATACAGTTGTCAAGAATAAAGAAAATTATTTTTAAAAGAAATATAAAGAGTAATAAACATAAAAGATGAAATAATATATAAAATTAACATATGTCTAATCCATATACATGTGTGCTGCATGGTTTAATGTCAACTTGACTCACTTGGGTAGAGGAAGCCTCAATTGGGGAGTTGTCTCCATTGGACTGGCCTGTGGCCATGTCTGCGGGGTATTTTCTGGATTGTTGAGTGATGTGGGATGGCCCATCCCACTGTGGGTGGTGCCACCCCTGGTCAGGTTGTTCTGTATTGTATAAGAAAGCAGGCTGAGCATGGACCAGGGAAGCAAGCCAGTAAGCAGCTTTCCTCCATGGTCGGTGATTCAGCTCCTGCCTCCAGGTTCCTGCCCCAAGTTCGTACCTTGGCTCCTCAGTGATGAATTGTGACCTGGGAGATGTGAGCCAAACAAATCCTTTCCTCCCCAAGTTGGTTTTGGCCCAAGTGTTTTGTCACAGCAACTGAAGGCAACCCAGAACAACATGTATGAAGGTAAATACTATTAGAATAGATAGATGGATTATATGACTAACAAAAACATTTCTCTAAGAAACTTGTAAAATATCACATATGTCTAAAGTTTAATACAGTATAAGCTATAAAACATGTTACCTTTAAGGTCATAATGTTATGGTAAAGTGCGAGACTTTTTTGAAAGTAATTTCCAGTCAGGGAAATGTTTTACTTTGGGACTTGGAGAGAAGGAAAGACATGCAACTGGTGGGTGTGATTATGAGATGGAACAAAGGACTTTTTAGTTTGATGTAAAATAACATAGTTTTTAAAATGTAAAAGCATGAGTTTATAACAATATGTAAAAGTATTATCAATTTTTCAATTTTAAATAAGTGAATTTGTTTGCAAATATAAATATGTGCATTGACTATCTTCTTAAGCCTATCTGAGAGTTAATGTAATCTCAATGGAGGAGTGTATAGTACTGAACTTTGGAGATGGGAAACTTTACATGGTATATCCTCTTATACTAAGTTTCATGCTTTAAATAATGAATGTATTTATTTGATTCTAAATTTACCTGAGTGCAGGGAGTTTTGATTAAAGTAGTTGGCAAAAACATAGGATGCTAGAGAAACAGGAAAATCATCTTGTTTTCTAAATTTTAATTTTTACATGAAATTTGTTTTGACCTTCAGTGTAATGAAACATATAGTAATAGTGAATCTAGTAAATACAATAGATAATAAATTACAGATGTAAACAATACATTTAAAATATAGCTATAATAGACATATAACTCAAACTGGACTAACACACACACACACAGAGAGAGAGAGAGAGAGAGAGAGAGAGAGAGAGAGAGAGAGAGAGAGAGAGATTGATTGTATACTCAGGAAGTCTGAGAAGTAGAATCTCTCTGCCTTCTGGCAAGCATAGACACAGGACATCAAATTGTCAATAGGATTCAATTTTTACATGGGGCCAGAGAGCTGGAGTACCCAGAACAACCTGGATCTTGCATCTGAGGTTAGAGGAAATGAAGTTCTTCAGCTATAAGAACTGAAGAGTAATGCTACCAGGTTAGGACAGGAACTCTGCCTTCCCACGTACTGAGTTCAAAGTCACCAATACTAAGACATAAGAGTAGACTTTGGGGAACTGGACAGATGACTCAGGACCCACGTGGTGCCTGATAATCTTCCATAACTCCAGTTACAGGAGATCTGACACCCTCTTCCGACCTCTGTGGACATTGCACGGCACGGATGCACATCAAGCAATACACTCATAAACATAAATTTTAATAAAAGAATTTAAATAATGTTTGCATGATCCCATTTTCTTTATCAGTATTTTTAGGCAAAATTATTGCTTTCTAATTTGATTTTTAGTTTTTAATTTTTCATTTGCAAAAATACTAGGTTTATATGCCCAAATAATCATTTAAAGTATTTAAGAGTTGCATATATTATTTAGCAATTTTCCTTTTACCTGTTCAGTGTTTTATGCTTGTCAAAAACATACAACTTCATTTATGGCCTTTGGGGCAGGGGTTGTTGTTGTTGTTTTGGTTTGGTTTTGGTTTTTTGAGGCCCTATAGCTCCAGTTGGCCTGGAACTTGCTGTGGAGACCAAGTTGGCATCAATAGAAATCCACCCACCTCTGCCTCCCAAGTGCTAACCCTAACCACATCCACCTCCTTTGTGACATTTTTAAGTTGAATATATTGTATCCTTTTATTGTGTTATTTCTTACCATAGCGAGTATCTGGGCTTCCAGAATTACCAATTCAGTCTTACTTTATGGTACAGTAAAAGCTGGCAGAGCTGTTAATTATTGAACAAATCATTTTTTTATTTGAATTTTTTTTCTAACTTAGAGGATATTTTACCTGTAGTTATGATATGTAACAGGTAAAAGCAATCATTCAAACATCTTACATCTTTAATTACAGAGTAAATCTGATATATTTGTTAGTCTAAATAGAAAAATTAATGTATTGTACGTAAACTTTTATGCAAATGTTCAGATTACTGAATGCTTTTACCTTTCCCCATTGTTAAACAAGAAAAATTGCGTTATCCAATGTTCATTTAGTATAATTTCATTCTACTAATTAATTTTCTCATAATTAGGGTTTTATTATTTTTCTTATTTACTGCATTCTTATGAAGAAAATAATTCCAGTGAAATCATATGCATTCATCACAGTTCTGAAACTCTGCTTCCAAACTTTCAATTACTTTTAATTACTGACATTAGTGCAGTTTTCATAGTGTATGACAATAACTGTGTGTTGTTTGTCAAACAGCATTTACAGAGAAAGACAGTATTTTCATGCAAATTAAACGTTGAATAAGCAATACTAAAACTTGACTTACCGGTACCGTATTTTAAAAGTTATTTTGAAAACTCGTTTTGGCATTGTTTTAAAGTCAGTAGAAATGATGGTAGGAATGTAGGAAATAATTTTAAAATTACAACTTTGATTTTTAATTATTTGATAAAAAATAGGTAATAGTTAATGAATTATGCACTGCAGAATGCTAGGAGAAAATACCTTGAAAGTTTGTACCATTAGAATTAATAAATGTTTTTTCCCTTCTTTTTAAAAAAATTTATGTCTATGAGTGTTATGCCTGCATGTATATAAGTGAACCCACATTGTACAGTGCCCACAGAAGACAGAAGAGGGCATCGGATTCCCTGAACCTGGAGTTATGGATGGATATTATCCACCATGTGGGTGCTGGGATTCAATCCTGGGTCTTCTGCAAGAACAGCCAGTGCTCTTAACGGCTGAACCAACTCTCTGTTCCAGAACTGATAAGCGTTTTGAGGAAAACAAAATGTTTACCTTGATTCTAACATCACACATCCATTAAAACATCATGTTACTCCATTAACATGTATGTGGTTATACTTTATCAGTCAATAAAACTGTAATTTAGAATTTGGCAAACTCCTTTGCCTGTTCTTTGAGGCAGTATCCTTTGAGCAAAGTGTCTGTAACAATGAAAGTTGCTACCATAATTCTTTTAGTGAGTTCTTTTTTTTTTTCCCTGATGAAGAAGAATTGAAAAGGTTAACTTATATCTAAGAATCAGGTCATAGTTTTGTGTATCAAAGATAGCTTGACAACATATTTAGAATTTTCTGAGTTTCACTATTAATAAAGTTAAAAGAAAATCTAATGTGGTCAGGCAGTGGAGCCACATTAAATTTGTATATGAAATACCCATTGTGCTTATCTCTACTCTAGATACTGCTCTGAACCTATGCTCCACATTCTGAATTCTGTGTATAAAGTTAAACATTGCAGAAGGGCATATATCTGATAAATCAGATAGAATAAGGTTGAAGTTTAGAAATGAGCAAAGTTAATATACTTGCCTTATTCATGTCTTTACTATTTCTGTTACTAATATATTTGGGCAGTTTTGTGGGAAATTGAAACACTTCTGAAAATTAGATTAGATTTTTAAGCTACCAAAAGCTTAGATTCTTGTTCATGCCTCATAATGTGTTTTTACATGCCAAAACTAACATGTAGTTTTAAAAATATTAATTACTTGCAGGCAAAGTTGTTATCAATGCAGCAAGCCAGAGAAACTGCAGTTGAACAATACAAAAAGCTGGAAGAAGAAATCCAGACACTACGCGTTTACTACAGGTAAAACCCTTTGTGCTTCAGTTTAGTATCGTTTGATGAATGCTTTGAGAAATACTTCCACTGGATATTATAATTGTGCATCAGGATATACCTCACTGAAATAAGCCCTATGCATTTAAAACATTTTTATAATTTTGAAGTGCCTTAGACATAAAAATCTATTATTTTAACCTTTTATTCCAACATTTCATAAAATTGAAGTTTACAAAATTATCAGATTACATAACTCATTTTAGTTGCCTAAATGAAACTTGATTAGTTGAACTATTTCTCCATTTAAATGCTACCAGTCATTTCTCTCAGCACAAATGCCTGGAGGTCCTCCACTACTTCTGTGGTTTGTTGTCTGCATTTGTAGTTGTAAGGAAGGCTGTACTGCTAGAGAGTTAGAGAAAATTCTAATTTTTTTTTCTATCCTCAAATTAAGAACTCTGCTTTGCAGATGTGTCAGTGATATCCAAAGTGGTTCATTACTTTTATGAATTGAATTGTTCCTTCCCCCAATAGGATATGCTGAACTCTGAGCCTCTAGTAACTTCAAATGTAACCTTGTTTGAAACAGGATCACACAGAGGCAAAGAAGTCAAAATGAGGTCATTTGGGTGAGCTCTAATCCATTATGACAGATGTTTTTATGAAAGAGGAAACTTGGACACTAAGTTAGATATGCATCAAGGAAATACAACATGAAGATACACAGGCAGAAGGCAGCCATGTGGCAGAAATGATGTTCCCACAAGCCAAGGAATAGTAAAGACTGCCATTAAATTGCAAACACTAAGCTCGTCTGGAAAGCATTCTTGTTAATAGCACAGAGAGCACAGCTCACCTGACACCTGATTTCAGACTTCTATATCTAAAGCTATGTAATGTTAACTGCCTGTTGTTTTAAGCCATCTGGCTTATAGAACTTTGTTAGAGCACCCTTAGAAAACTACCACACTTACAAAACACCAAGTGTGTTTAGGTGGGTACTTAATGGGAAGCCATTTGCTTACAGTTGCAATCAGTGTCTATATAGGTGAGTGCACATGTAAGCAAATCCTGATGGTGAAGGAATATGTCTTACTGTCTCACTTTGTGCTGTTGTTTGCACTACAGAATGAATATTAGAGTCTTTATCTGGTTTCTGTACTATTCTTAACTGTCACTGTCATTAAACTCACCTAGGATTGGGCACTGTAGAAATGGCTCAATGGTTAAGAGTACTTTGCTGTTCTTACAGAAGACTCAGGTTCAGTTTCCAGTACCCACATTGGTTGGTTTGCAACCAGTTCTATGGGATTTGACATCCTCTTTTGACCTCTGTGGGAAGCAACACACATGTGGTACACATACATTCATATAGGCACTCACACATACGCATAAAAAGTAAAAAATGAATGAATCTGTTTTTAAAAAATCATCTAGGATTTGAATCAACTGAATCTAAGAGATGTATGACCTCTTCTAAATAGAGGTAGTAGCTATTGCCTCAAAGATATATTTCCCAAGCGACTTGCTCATTGCTACCTTTTGTAAAACATTGCTGATGATATAATAAAACTCCTGTGGTTTGCAGTTAGCCACACACTGTGGTTTTGTAGAAATGAACCTCACCAAGCCCGTTTCTTGTTTTTAAAATGGGAATAATAGTACCAACTTCAGAAGGTTGTTGTTTTAATTGTGTTGTGCTGTGTTGTGATACGGTCACAACACTGGATGGTCATAGCACTGGATGACCTGAAACTCATTGTGTAGATAAATTGGTCTCAAACTTATACATCTACCTGTCTCTGCCTCCTGAGTACCAGGATTAAAGGCATGTGCTACCCTGTGCAGTGCAGAGTGCTGTTAAAGTATGTCCAGCTCTGCGATAGTCTAAATAAGAAATGTTCCCCATAGGCTCATGAACTTGAATATTTGGTCCCCTATTGGTGACTATTTTGGGGGAAGGTTTTCAAACCTTTAGGAGATGGAGCCTTGCTGTAGCAAATATGTCACCGGTAGCACACTTTGAGTGTCTATAGCCTTGCCCTACTTTCTGTTCTCTCTCTCCCTCCTCTTTTTCCTTCCTGTGATAACAGGGTGAGCAGCCACATGCTTTCCTTGTCTACTGCCATATCTTCCCTGCCATGATGAACTCTGTCCTCTGGAACCATAAGCCAAGATAAACCCTTTTCTCTAATTTGCTTTTGGTCATGGTATTTTTATCTCAGCAGCAAAAATGTAACTAATACAAGTGCTTAGCATGAGTTTGGACTACTCTCTCTGCTCCACAAATGTTAAGATAAATTTCTTTTGAAAACAAGTTGGTAGGGAAGGAATATTAAAGAGTGTGATATCACTGAAGCCAGAAAAGAGACTTTCAAGGGTGAAGATAGATAATATTGTTGACTGATTAAGATAGGAACTAAAAACATCTGCTGTGTTTGAGACTTGGTAATTATTAGTCACTTTTGCATGAGTAGTTTCAACAGAGTATTAGATGTAGAAACTAGTTTCCTGTAAATTGAAGAGTAATGAAGGGATAGCAAAGCATAGCCATTTTGACACTAGAATCATCATTGAAGAAACTTGAGTAAGAAAGAATAATTGAGAAGAAGGAAGGTAAATTAAGGATTTTTTATTTCTGTCTTTGGAAAATTTCAAAATCTTGAGCATGTATGGTGTTTTAGAAGGACCCCATGGAAGAGTTAGGAAGAATAGAATTTATATGGGATGCAGAAGAGTTTACCTTGAACAGGGAGATGGTTAAATAATGATCATAGATAGGTGTGAAAGAGAGGAACTGTGAATAAAGGGATACCAGAGAGTAATGGAGAGATAAATGTATTCACAATATGTTGTATATATTGTGAAACTGTCAAAAATAAAGATATAAAGAACTAAGCAATTTTGAGGACTCAGCTTAAAATGAAAGCCAGAAATTTGTATGGGTTGCTTTGTATACAGTTAGGAATATAATGTAATCAACTTTGATAGTCTCTCAAAAGTCAAACGTAGAGTTACCATATAATCTAGTAATTCTACCCCTGGGTATATACATGAGAGTTGAAACAAGGATTCAATCAGATACTTTTTTAAAGGGTGCATTTGTTTTTATTTTTGTGTATGACTGTTTGTCTGCATGTATGTATGTGTAACATGTGTATCCCTGGTGCCTATGAAGGCCAGAAGAGGGTATCAGATCACCTGGAACTGCAGTTACTGAAGATTGTAAGCCACCATGAGGTGCTGGGCGCCTGAGACCTCTGCAGGAACAGCGAATGCTCTTAACTTCTTTAGCTCCTAGATACTTTTATAACAATATTCAGAGCAGTATTATTCATTCGCAGGAGCCAGATGGTAAAAACAGCCCATGTGTTTATCAACAGATAAATGTACAAAAAAATGCTAGAACTCATTTTTATATATATATAATAGAAAAACCCAGAGTTCTGATACATGCTATATAACATTCATAAACCTTAAAAACAGTATGCTAAGTAAAAAAAAAAAAAGTCAGACAGGAGTGGTAGTGCTCAGCTATAATCCCACCACTTGGGATATAGAGGCAACAGGATCAGGAGTTTGAGGTCATCCTCAGCTACAAGAGACAAGTGTTTTATGTTTCTTCTTATATAACTTCCTTAAAAATAGGCAAATTCATAAACATAGAAATTAGGGTATTCATTTTAAAAGAATCATTATACTAGAAAGATTAAAAGACTTCAAATGATAAGCAACTATGAAGCCAGAAAAGCTTAGATTTTAGAATAAAGGTATAAGAGTCAAGATCTCCATGTTGTCTAATGTCCACTTCATGTGCCAGTGATGCTGCTAGCCCCTAAACAGTTCATGAAGATGCTTAACTCAGCACAGGGGAGCCAGAAGAACACCAGAACAGTGACCTCTCCACAGACATGACAGGCTATAGTGCCTCCTGAAGACCCCTCTGGTAATTCTGGGATGTCAAAAGTGCAACAACTATGCTTGGTGAAGTTGTGTGTGTGGGAACATTGAGCAGCATCCAGAAGGATGTCACAGATATGTCATGCCTGGCATTCTCTCTGTATCTTGGGGGTAATCAACAGCTGTCTAATTCGAATTAAGGCCGTCTCCATGGGAGGGAACTCATGTGTGGTACTGCAAACAGAGCCAAGCATGCATCACTGGAGAAGTCATAGATCCTAGATAAAAACCTACTTTCCAACTACTAGACCAATGTACTTTCTTACTTTATTCTAGATATGCATCTTCATATTTACAGAGAAGTGCACCTTTTATCCCTCATCAGAGAAGCTTCTTTTTGCAACAGATAGAGACCACTGCAGGGTTCCAGAGTTAGTAAAATGCAGAGCAGTGTCTTGATGTTTACAAATTAGTATGTGAAGTTCAACCAATTCATACATTTATTACATTTTTCCTTAAAATTTCTTATGTTCTAGAAGAAAAGAAAAAGTTCCACTCTTATAGGATAAAACTAATTTTGATTCTGTAATTTCCAAATACAGCTGTATAGATAGATCTCATAAATAATTGTGTCTAGCAAAACTTAAGGAAAAGGCATCTTCAGTTGTTCTGATAGATTTACTTTTATACATATAAATATATACATGCATATATTTATGTCATATTACATGTCATATTAAAGGAAATTACTTATCAACAATTGAGAATAATGTGTCTCAAAAATTTCAGGACAAAGATAGTCAGGTAAAGCCAGGAGTCAGTACTCCACTTACAAGTGCATGCCACCGAGCAGCAAAAAGGCAAGCCTAGCTTCTGCTCCTTTGTACAGCAGAGCAGAAAAAAAAAATGTGTCATCAATTATTGGTTTTAGGGCAGGTTAAAAATTAATGACTTTTATTGTGCCTTGTCTCTAATTTTCCCAATTAGTAACAATTTCTTAAGTTTTTTTTTTTTTTTTTCTAAAAATCATTTGTATTTACTGGGTTAAGTTTAAGAATTTCTTAACTCTTAGAGTAGCTATAAGCTTTGTATTTCTTTGTATGGAAATATATTTTTTAGTTTCTTTGTTTTGACTTTCAGAAAACTTTGAATGCCAAAAACCAGAAATGCTGGCACTTTGTTATCTTGGGCTGAGATGGGGTAGGGATGAGGTAGGTGGGTGCAGGTGAGGTAGGTGGGTAGGAGTGCTGAACTTACCCCTGTAACTGGTTGCTCTTTCACATAAAGCAAGGAGCTAGAAGCAGAGGAATCATATAAAGATTTAAATAAATCTTACTTATTATGAAAATAGTAATGTATAGTGCCTTGTCGTTGCTATATAAAATGGTAAATCCATTTACAACAACTTACTTAGTATAAGTCTGAACAGTTTTTTTCACAAAATAAGATCTTTAACTTGTGGGGATGAGATTTGTATTTAGCAATGATTTTTTCCTGTTGTTGTAAACCTGTGGTGCTGCATTCCTCAGTTCAGCAGGCACAGTAATAACGAACTTTTCTAATCAAGGGAATGCCTAAATTCCAGTGTTTCCTGATTTTATAATGCTTCCTTATATTTCCTTTTAGTTAAAGAAACTGCAAACTAAAATACTTAGGGAAGAATTAGATCCCATTGTGTCATGCCAGAAGGATTTAATATGCTTGTCTAGCATAATAATAGCTATTTAATATGCTTTAGTTTTTAAAATTCTATCACTTGTGATTCCATGTGTGAGATTTTAATGCTATTCGGAACACAATAAATTCACAGTTCAGAACAAAAATGGTAATTGGATTATATTTATTTTAAGGTAGTATGTTTCCTATGATTATACTAGTTGCTATTCGGAACACAATAAATTCACAGTTCAGAACAAAAATGGTAATTGGATTATATTTATTTTAAGGTAGTATGTTTCCTATGATTATACTAGTATATTTTTATAAAGAAATATAATATGTATTTGATATAGTAAAAGTTGAACTATGTACTCTAATGGGTTTGTGATATTTCAGAGTCTTAGAAGACATGAAGGTAGAGGTTATACACTAAATAAGAAAGTAAAATTCTTAATGTTTTTCTACATTTGTATCTTAGTCTAATTTATATGAATTATGTCATATATGTACATATATAATAACAATGCCTAGATTATGTAATTTATAATGAACATATATCTTCTTGGCTTATGACCCTGACAACTGGAGAATTAAAGAGCTGGGCATTGGCCCCTGGCAATGGCTTTCATGCCATATCATCTCATCTCATCTCAGAACAAAAGGCAGAAGGATAGGAAAGGGAGAGAACAAACTTGTTTATGAAACCATTCTTATGCAAACTAATTCACACTGTGATAATACTGGCAGAACACTTACTGCCTAGTCACCAGCTCTCATTAGGCCTACCTCCCAACCCTGTTGCACTGAGAATTAAGTGTCTAACACATGAACTTGGGGACACATTTATACAATAGAAATTCTTTGTATAAATTTCATTTAATATGAATCTTTTACTTCTATACTTGCTTTGTCTGTATATAGGCTACCTTCAACAATGAAAAATATTAGGATTCTCACTAGCATCTAGTGGTTATTTAGTTTTTTATAATAATTTTTCATTGAACCATATATTCTTTATTCATAGCATTGAGTTGTTAAGAAACTCAAGAGTAATTATAGCATGCAAACTCTATCCATAAAGCGATCATTTTCTACAGCAAATCCCTCACAGAAAATAGAGTTGAATATTCAGTATTAACATTATTAATTTATGTTCTAATCAGTTGTGCCAGTTTTCCTACCTAGAGTCAAAATTTTCATCACATCCGTGTTTTCTACAGGAACTATCTGTCTATGGGGCTATATTATGGTATAACAAATCAGTGATTAAAACAATATAAGAATAAAATTACCTTGTGTGTATGTACCACATTTTGTTTGTTCGTGCATCTGTTGATGAACATCTAGACTAGTTCCAAATCCTACCTAGTGTGAGTTGTTCAACATTAAACATGGATGTGCAGACCTCCCTGGCCTAGGATTTCGACTCCTTTGAGTATCTACCCAGAAGTTCTTATGCAGGATCACATAGTAGTCTATTTTGTTGTTTTGAGAAACCTCCCTACCCATTTCCATATTCCCGTAGTCATGACACTGTGACACCGCTTTACCTTGGAGGGAAGACATAAGATAGTAAGAAAGAAGCCGGAGTGTGGAAGAGAAGAGGCAGGGACAGGGATGAATAAGATCAAAGTATGTATGAAATGCCATATGCAATGCAATCCATTACTGTGTATGCTTACTTTGGAAGTAACTTTAAAATATAAGATTTGAATTGCCTCCATAATTTAAAAAATCATATATAAATACCAAACTCCTGCTTTTCTTTTTGTATGTGTGTGTTTGTTTTGGCCCTAGAAACGTTTTCTGATTCTAATATCATGCTTTTGAGTTCCATGTATTTTCAAGGCCTTTTCAATGAATAGCTAGTATTCTGCTTTCATTTCTATTATTATGATATAAAACCCTGACAAAAAGCACCATAGAAGAGAAAGAGTTTATCTTATCTTATAATTTCAGTTTGTTTCTGGGAAGTCAGAGCATCAAGGGCTTGAAGCAGCTAGTCACATCACATCCACAGTCAAGAGCAGAGAGAAATGAATGCATGTGTGCTTTGTGCTTAGCTAGCCCTCTCTACTCTGGTGTAGTCCAGGGCCCCAAACAATGGAATAGTGCTGCCCTCTTGGATGCTATGTATTCCCACGTTGATTAAGACAGTCCTCAACAGATATGCCCACAGTCCACTTTGATCTAGACAGCCCTTCACATAGACATTCTTCCCAGGTTATTCTAGGTGTATTACGTCGAAAATTAAACTAACCGTCACAGCTGATTCATCTTTATTAGTCAAGTTGAGGGCTAGTGGCTATGGGATGCAATACAAAAAGAAAATTATGTATATGCAACAATTATAGTCAAAGAAAAGATCACAAAATTGAGAGTATGGAGACATGGGAAGAGTTGGACAGAGAGAGAGAGAGGTTGGAATGATGTCAGCACAATACTAATGTATGGCATTCTCGAAAAAGAAAAGGAAGCTTTAAAGCAAATATTGAAATTTACATTAAGCTATATTTCCAGTCATCTTGGAATATATTTAAAAACATTTCATTTTTTCTCTTGACCTATAAAATATATTTAATGTTACATAACCTCTGAATGTCAGTCACTTTACCTATAAATAAAGATAATATTTGATAGGCTTTTTGTTGTTGTTTTGAGACAAGGTCTCCCTTTAGCCCCATTTGGCCTGAAACTCCCTATGTAGACTAGATGGTCCTTGATCTAGAGATCCACCTGCCTCTGCTTCTCAAGTGCTGGATTAAAGACATGAACCACCATCTCCAGAAGCCTTCTTTTTTTTAAAAAATAGGATTTAAAATAGTGAATAATTAACTGAAATCATTTTTTGAAAGTCTTCAGAAGAACTGTGGAGATAGTTTAGTGGATAAAATGTAAGAACTGAGTTCAGTTCCCACACCCAAGATAATAAAAGTGGTGGTGCACTGTACCCCTGTGCTGTCAGGAAGGGGACAGATTCCTAGGGCTTGTTTGCCAGCCAACATAGTCTACTTGCTGAGTCCCAGACCAGTGAAACACCATCTCACATAAAAAGGTGGATGGCACCTGAAAAAGACAGAAGAAGTTTTCTGACCTCAACATGCACACCTTTATGAAATAAATACACACACACACACACACACACACAAACCCTCAAGCCCTTAGTGCAAGTAAATATAGTATTTTTTAATTATGTAAACTTTTTTCTTATTGAGACACAAGACAACAAATTAGGAAAGGGGTCATTACTATAGGAGTGATTTCTATTTTCTCTGACTTTACGTGCAGGCAGGACACATTTTACATTACCAGTTTTCAGTATTTTCTATGCTTCATAATACATAGTAACTTACAAAGCTAAATTGCAATGCATATGGATGAGGGTTTCTTTACAGGAACATGAGTATTTTACCAGTGGCTATACTACTGAAGAAAATGTCTTACTCCTCAAACCCATTAACTGCACATAAATCCTCAAGGTCAGATCTATCCATGATAGGTTGTTGACAGGTCCAGTCTTAGACAAGAGTTTGTGCAGGTAATCATAGCGAGTTCAAGAGTGTAATAGCCATGTAATGCTTGGAGGTCAGCATTACACCCCATTCCCCTTCTTTGCTTTCTGGCCTTTACATTCGAAAAAACTCTCCATTTGGCTATATTCCCATACTGCTCACTTTATGCATTTAAAGTCATCTGTCTGAGTCCTATAGGAAAAGTTTCTGTGCTCCAGCATGTGCTGTGATCTCATTTATAAAAATGTTATAGAGTATGATCAAAATACATATGTGCATGTGTGAAAATGTCATGATGAAGCATGTTATATACAATTAATAGATTCCTATAAAGTATGAAATTAAAAAGACACACACTATGTATATATAAAATATGTATATCTCATACTATGACCTCCAGTTATCTCTCTAAACTCATTTCTTAGCACGTTTCCCCTCTTGGTTTACTCCAGCTTACTTGGTTGCTGTCACAGACATTTTTGAGCATGCTTTCTCTGTAGTATTCTATCCCCAGATGATTGCTGGAGTCTGCTCTTATAAATTGTTCAACTTTTCTGTTTAAATGTCCCTGACCATACTATCTGAAATAGCCTATCCCTTTATTGCATCTACTGTTAGCTATCCTTTGCTTTTTTCATAATAATCATTACTCCATGATATTAGTCTATAGTATCTCTGTGGGCTGTTCTCTGGAATTATTTCTACAAGGACAAGACTTTTTTTTACTTTGTTTATTGCAGCATCCTGCATTTGGCTCAATGATTGATATATTGTTGGTGCTCAAAGTTTATGTTATTTTATTGTTTTATTTTATTTTTTGAGACAGAGTGTCACCATATGGCTTTGACTGGCCTGGAATGTGTCATGTAGAACAGGCTGGCCTTGAACACAGAGATCCATCTGCCTCTGCCTCTTGAGTGCTGGGATTAATGGTATGTGCCACACCATGCCTAGCCAGTCAAAGTGTTTTTGAGAGTGAGATAAATATATATAAATTTCAACCGTATGATAAGTGAGGAACATCAGAAAATTATGAGAGCTATGATCTATATTATATTTAGTCACCTGCATTATGAAAATGTACAAATAAATGACAACTTAAATTTTAGGGTTCACAATGTTTTTAAAAAGTATTTCACATTGAAGAATTTAAACACTTTTAAAAATAAAATAAAACATTAAGAAAAATATTACTAATTTTAAAATAGAAGTGTTAACTTTTCATTCTTCTTGGTAGAAGTGAGGGCTATAACAGGTTGGGGAGAAGGTGATGTCTTTTTGAAAAGTTCAATCCCGTGAGCATAAGCTATGGCCAGAAATGACCATGAAAAGAATTCCTCTTTCTTTGGGAAGCTTCACTCAGTGCAGTTAGATTTTTTAACATCTGAATTATAATACTTCATTTATTTTTTATTTATAAAATATATGTACACTATTATGTGCATCAAAATTTTTATTAACTAGTTAAAATATTTAACAAGTGGAATTAATGGCTAATAATTGGAAAGTTTTGTTGCAGATGTTTTGATTATTAATTTGAAACCTAGCAGATCACATTGGTAACTCAGTATAAGATATAATAAACGGGCATCTCTAAGCTATTCCTGATGTCTATAGACTTTCTAATTCCACTGCTGTCATAAAGAGCTTAGTAAATATTGACCGAGGATGAGGATGGTGATCCAGCAATCCTTTTAAGACAGGGTAGAACTGGCAGTACTGTCAGACATCCGGGACTTAGCATTGTTATTTTGCCATGGGGCTCATCCACATGGACCTCTCCCAGAAGGATAAATGTTTGCCTGTAGTTAGGCATTTAAATGTGTAAATATTCCAGATTCAATTATATATGAAGTAGACTTTTTGCTGTCTCTGTCATGAAGTAGTTGTTCTGTGGAATTAGTAATGATGTTTGAAAAGTTAGTCAAAATAGATAATGTTTCCCCCATAATCACAAACAAAAGAATGTAATTGTAACATACTTTAAACCTTGAGTTTATTGTGACTTAGCTCACTATTGTATTGTTAAGTCTTTAATGTTGTACATTATGTCTTCTTCCTTTTATGTTTATGGGGATTTATATCTATTAGTAGTCTATTAATATAGTTCCAGTCATTTCCTCAAATGTCTTCTAAAACTTCCTAATTTGAATAAATTAGAAATAAACAATATTCAGTTGCTTTGTGAAACAACCAGGAAGTTCAGAAGCATAGGGAGTTTTTAAATTTAGTTTTATTAGATGTAATCTGATAAATATTTTAATTTAATTTGATTCATGGACAGTCTAGTTCTCTCAAGCTTGGTTAATGATTTTGAACAAAATTTTCCCCTGAAACATAAATTGTATAAGATGGGATAAAAACTGAGACTTTGGCCAAGCATTATGATACTCTTAAAATCCCAGCACTCAGGAGGCAGAAGCAGGTGGATCACTGTGAGTTCGAGGCCATCTTGGTCTATATAGTGAGTTCCAGGATAACTGGAGCTACAGGGAGACCCTGTCTCAAAAGACAAAAAAGTAAACAAAGAAACAAAACACAACTTTGTTCTAGAAAGTTAGACACATGTATAACCGAAAGGAGATCTGGAGCTGACATGAAGCTTACTTCACATTCTCTGTCTCCTTTAATTGTATGTTTCCTCATCTTTTTTACTATCATAATTTTTGTTTTGCATTTATTCTGTTCATTCTAATACAATGTTTTAAATCAGAGCTAACACTACAGTAAGACAGATGGTACATATTCTTTCTAAAACTGACCTTTGACAAAGACTTAACCTCTCCAATCTTCAATTTCCTGACCTGTAAAATAGGAATTGGAATTATCCCTGCCTCATATAATTGTGAAGAGTAATCATTTGAAGCAGTGCATGTGTAATGCTGTCTGTAGTAGCTGTGTGCCTAGGCAGAGGTAGATTCAAAGGTGAACCATTGTTATCACAATCTTTACATTGAATTTATTAGCTTTTGCTCGAGACAAGTCATATTAACTCATATCAGAAGTTTGGGTTGGGAAAAAGGTTGTTTGGTTTTGGTTTTCCTGTTTTAGGGTTTGAATGCAATATTGTGGCAGCAGTATAGAATCAATGAATTATTTTGTTCTTTAAGAACAAACTTTTACTAGAATTAGAAAAGTTTATTTTTGTTTATTTTAAGGTATTTTGGAAAAAGTCATGAGACTGGACAGATAGATCACTGAGTAAAATTCTTGCTACATGAGTATGATATCCTGAGTTATCCTCCTCATAACCCACTTAAAAAATCCAGGTGCATCTGTAACCCCAGTACTGGAATAGGGAGCAGAGGCAGACAGATAACAGGGATAGCCATTGTTGGTCAGCCATTCTAGCCAAAGCAGAGAGCTCAGGTACAGTGAGAGAACCCGTCTCAAAAAATAAAAGTGAAAAATGACAGAGTAAGAGAAAGCCACCATTGTCAACATCTGGCCAGCACACACACACACACACACACACACACACACACACACACGCAAGCACATTCCTACACACAGTGTGTACCACACACAGATTCAGTCAAGGGGTGGAAAGGTACAAGGGCCGTCACAGAGATGAAGAGGCATCAAAAGCAATTTTCTAAATGCCATAATGAAACCTAATGCTTTGTGTGTTAATTAAAATGAATAGATAAATAAAATTAGCTCATCAAAATGAGCATTGTTCAAACCAGAAAGATATATATTTTGTCAAAACTGTGTGCCTCAGATTTTACCTTTTGTGATTTTTCCATTTATTTTCCTGAGTTTTTTTGTTCACACATGAATACTTTAATGTTCAGAAATATATTGAAAGTTATCAGTTTAGTAGTTTTCACCCTTCAGTTTATCCAAGCATTGCCCTATTCAGTGTTTCTAATTCCTACTCTTGAGTTTGTAGTCAATATCTTTTGTCCCTTCCACATTGTTATGAAACATTATCTCTTTTACAAATGGGGAAACGGAATCGCAGAGGTGAGGTAGCATATCATAGGTCACACCAGGGCCAGAGATAAACGCATAAATATTCCCTGATTTATCTGCCCCTGGGACCTTTCTCCATCCCTGCTGTGCAGCTCCTCCCACTACCTCCTTCTGAACACTCCTGAGGCAGAACTGAAACTGCAGCACTATCTTCTTGATTTGTATATGCTTGATATTTTTATTGCACAAAACATACCACTAAGACCACGTTAAAGAGGAGTTAAACCTTTAAAAGACTCTGACTTGTTTGGAGTTTATCCACCTTTGTTTGTATTCAACTAAACTATACAAATTGTAACCGCAGTCAGTGTCTGGATTTATAAACAGACTATTCCTGAATATTCTTTTAAGAAATTTTAAGCTCTAGTGTTGTATCATATGTCAGGCTACAAAAAATAAATACAAGCCAGACGGTAATTTTATCCATACAATCATAATACTTTATTTTTATTAGTAGGTTATAGTATTACTTTGTTGTTTTATCAGTGCACTAGCACAATTACTAATATAACAGTAACCATATTAAGAAGTAATCATTAACTAGATAGCCCATTTCAGTTCTGCATGATTTATTAAAGGCCGAGGACTCTAGGAGTCTGGAAAATAGAGTATCAGAGGGCAAGCTACAACTACTGCTCTCAAATAAATTATAATTTGGTGGAAAGAAATATATTTAAAATCAACATAGTATACCACATACTGTTAAATGAAATAATTAGATATTTTCATAGCGAGCCATAGGAGACAGATAATGTTTTAGGGTAGAATATACAAAATTTTATGGAATATTTAATAATTAAAGCATGAATATATAGGATTGGGGGAGAAAGAAGGACATTCTGCTCTAAAAGAAGAGTTTGAAGAAAAGTGAAGAGGTTATAATAGGCATATTGTATCACAACGTGAACTGAGAAGAATTACCACAAATTTTAATGCCAGCATGCACTTAATTTTTAATTCTGTATTTCTTAGAGAACTTTGGGTATATGGAACTTATTATTTAAATCATTACCAACATAACTTATGTTTAAATGTTTCTGTGATTTATATAAAGTTAGAGAGGTTTAAATTTTTAACAGCTTGTTCTGGAAGTTCTAGGTATGTAATTCAATAATAGAGTGCTTACCTAGAATGCACACAAACTTGAGTTTTAATCTCAGCAAAATAACAGTAGCAAAAACTCTTTGTGGAGGATTTCTAATGTAAATGAAAACAAGCAGAAGGAAGGGCACATGTATTTACCACCTCCTCTGGAACCATAACTCTTAAAATAATCTCGTTCCCTCCACACTCTCATATACACAGACCTCCGCTCTCTTGTATTATTTAAATTTCATGAATTATGCAATTTTATTTTGATTGTTCTTGAATAAAGATTTCTTTCTATTAAAAATTTTTCACAGTTAATGCTGCTCGGGACATCAGCATGATATAGCTAACACTGAATGTAATTTTCAAGTTATTTTATTTAATTCTTCTTATATTTAGGGAAGAACTTTTGTCCATGCATATTCAAAATTATTTCAGAACTTGTGTCATTCATTTTACTTTTCCTATGCTCCTTTTTGTTAGCTATTATGTAATATTTATTGTTAATTCTGTGCAGTTAAAATAGATTAAACATGTGAAAGGAATATGATAAATATAAATACAGTATGTCATTATCATTAATATTTTAGATATAGATATAATATATGACAATATCATAAATATTTTGTGCAAAGAAGGTACTTTATGTACCTAACAAAACAAAATCATATTAAAGTTTTCTTGATTAGAAAAGAAGTAAAAGCTTTCAGTATTCACAGATAGCACAATCATAAACAGAAAATTCTTATAAATTCCATTTTAAAAAATGAACAGAAAGGAAGAAACTTATTGAAACAAATAAGCAAGTTTGGTAAGTTTGCTGGACAAAAATCAATGTGTAGGAATTATTTATAATTTTATACACTGCCAATGAAATCAAGAAAACAGCATTTATGTTAGCATCAAATCAAATAAAATACTTGGGAATAAATTTAAGAAAATAATTATAAAATGCATTTCAAAAATATGAAGCCATTGTTCAAAGAAATTAAATATCTAAACAAATAGAAAACAACTGTATTCATGAATCAGAAAACATTATAAGTAAAGATGGTAGGACTCCCTAAATCTGTAGGTTTAATATGATTCCTTACAGAAAACCAGCCAATTTTTTTTTTTTGTAGAAACTGGAAGCTAGTCATAAAATAACCATAAATGGAAAGGATCATCCAAAATAATCTCTAAAATGACAGAGCAGACAGATGCACTTCTTGCTTTCAAAACTTGCTAGAAAGCTACAGTAATTAAACAGTGTGGTGGTAGCATAAGGACTGACACCTCGTCAATTAAATAGAATCTAGAGTTGAACAGGAAGCCCAGAGCTGGCATGAAAAGACAGAGAAATTCTGCCCATTTGTATTTCTTCTATTAAAAACTGGCAATTAATCTCATTAGATCATTGTGTTAGCAACTTTTCTCATTGCTGTGACAAAAAGCTAGCAAAAACAAAAAATTGATTTGTTTGGGGTCACAGTTGGAGGGCACAGTCCATCATGGCAGGGGAGTCATGGCTGTAAGCGCTGAAGCAGCTGGTCACATGGTATCTGCAGTCAGGAAGCAGGGAGCAATAAAGGCTGTTGCTCAGCTAGCTCTCTACTTTTTATGCATTCCAAGGCCCAAGCCCAGGAGTTGGTGTCACCCACTTTTGGGTGAGCCTTCCCATCTTAGTTGCCCTGATCAAAATAATGCTTTGCCAGAATAGCAAAAGACTTGTCTTCTAGAGCCTGTTAGGTTTGTAATCACTATTAACCATAAGAACCATTTAACAAATATTTGAAAAAATGTTCAGCATCCTCAACCATCAAGAAAATGCAACTTAAAACTACATTGATATTCTACCTCACACCAGTCATGATGGCTGTCATGAAAATAAACAATAAATAGTTACAAGGTAGGGAGAAAAACCCTTAAGCATTGCTGACGGAAATGTAAATTGGGCAGGCACTATGGAAATCACTATGAAGACTGATCAAAAAGATTGAAAGTAGAACAACCATATGATCCAGCTGTGATTCACAATGTTAGCAGAGTAAGTGGTAAGAAGCAGTCATTGAAATGGATGCAGAAAAAGTATGTGATAAAATTCAACCAGACTGATAACTTATGTCTAGGGAAGAACTCATAGCTGTCTCAATGACTTTTATGTAGGATCAAGATAAGGAATTGAATAGAAAAAATCACTTTTACTCTTAACCAATACAATTACATCAGACAATGCTAAGGTCTGTTAATGCTACTAGAATAAGTGAATTCAAATCAAAAAACAAAATTCAGCTATATTTTATCTGCTAGCAATGGATAGTTAGAAAATGAAATTTTAATAGTATTCTTTTAGAGTCTCAATAGAAAAATGAGAAAAGATTTTTAAATATTTTATTTATTAATTTATATATGTGAATTTATATTCATTAATTTATGTATATATTAATATACATATATAAGTGCATCCGTATCATGCAGTGCCCACAGAGGTCAGAAGAGGGCATCAGATTCCCTGGAACTGGAGTTACAGACAGTTGTTAGCTGCCATGTGGGTGCTGGAAATCAAACCCAGGTTTTCTACAAGGGCATCCAGTGCTCTGAACCTCTGAGCTATTGCTCCAGGCCAAGACAAAAGTTTTAAAAAATTTTTTTCAGATAAAACTCATTCAAATATTATGAGAAAACTAAGAATGAATTTAACTTAACACTGTATTCTGAAAAATATGGAAAAGTTCTGCATATAATTATGGAGGGCCTAGGTGGAGAAATATGCATTGTTCATAAAAGGAAGACTCAAGCCAAGGTGCCAGTTCTCTACAAATTGATATATATATATATAAAAGCAAAAATTATATCCATTGAATTGTAGATTGACAAGCTAATGCTAAAATTCATATGAAAATGCAAATGACTGAGAATTATAGAAGCAATTTGATAAAAGGAACAGTGAAGGTAAACTACTAGATTGCAGGATATATTCTGCAGTCTTGGGCTTCAAGACACTCATATTGGTAAAAGAACAGACATTTATATAAATTATTAGAACAGAACAAGAATCTTATATATATGATCAATTTATTAATATTTTCAACATTAAAATAGTAAAATTTGAGCCAGGTATGATGGGACATGCCTTTAGTCCCAGTAGTTGGAAGGCAGAGGCAAGCAAATCTCTGGGATTGAGGCCAGCCTGGTCTACATAGTGAGTTCCAGGCCAACTGGGGCTACAGGAGGGGCTCAAAAATATCAAAAATAAAACTTTTTAAAAAGATAATGCAATGTGTATGAAAACATCTATATTCAAGAAACAACTGGATAACCATATGTAAAAGAATAATAACCTTGAATCTAACGAACATCTTGCTAAAAAGATGTGCTTATTAGTTGTCTGTGTAAAGAATAAGTGACAACACTCTGCTAGTTTCTAAGGCTAATCTTAGTGAGGAGAAGCTTTTCACACTTTGGTGAGATTGTGAAAACTGTTTTAGCTTCTGAAATGTATAACCTAATTAGTTTCCTCATTTACTGTGTCAGTTCATGTGTCTTCCAGATACACGCTTCCGGCCATGAAATGCATAACAATTTCACATATATTCCTTTGTGCTGCTCCATTTTTATGTATTACAAGCCATAAGAATAAGAACATGTTGAGCTTAAATAGAGAAAGAAGAGTCAGAACACTAATATGAGCCTGTGGATAATTCAATACTATTTGTTGATGCTACTGATTTGCATTTTACTCCCAGTGGCATCTAGAGTCAACATGACTTATTCGTTTGTTCTAATACTTTAATTCCATGAGCTCTCTGTTTTCTAATAATATAGATATAATGTGACTTTATTTTTCTCAAAGAACTTAAAGAATATTGATACCTGTCTTTTCAACATATGAGTAGCTAATGATTGATGATGGTAGGTAAAGAGGTTAAATGACTTTTGACACAGATGATTGCAGCAAAAATTCAGGACTCTTGATGACTGATTTTATAAAATAATCCTAAGTGAACATCTGTGCTTTTAAATACTTTCTTCCTTCATGATAGAGCTATAACTTTAGAAAACAAAAAACAAAACCAAAAAATATTTCTCACCAAGCATTCAAACACTGTACCAGAGAGAAAAACCCACATGGGTGCCAGGTGTCCAGAACTCCCACACCCACCAGTCCTCCTTCGGAAAGAATCCATTCATTTTATCCCATAGCATTTTAAGTAGTCTCAGAAATCTTTACAGTGAAATAAATGTAATTATTTGTGCTATTGCCTTTTAAAATCGGGAGTAGGTTCATCAAGAAGAAAAAGACTTCTATAAGGTCTTACAGACCTCGAAGTCTTCCTTTAATGAGCTAACTATACTCAAAGAAAAACGAGATCTTAAATTTTATAGTCAGTCCCCTGCTTATTCATTCATATGGAACCCACTCATAGCTTTTGTACTAAATATTGTTTGTAAGCGAATATATACTGTATTCATATTCCATGTAGAAATGTTCCTTTATGTTTTCACATCTACATTGTTGGGTACTTATTTTTTATGTAGCTCCAAATTCTTTCAAAAGCTTTTATTCCGTGAATATCTCTAGAACCACTTTAACATAATTTCTGGTTTATACCAACAAAGACAGGAATGACAAGATCACATTCTTCCTTCTGTCACCTGAGGAATACTTTTCATATTCCATGCATGGTACTTGATCAGAAAACTTGCTGCAGTCTTTGCCATGTTAAAGACATTCTAAGAATCAATTGCATCTTCCATTTTTCTTTCAGTCTCTGTATTAGTAGATTCTACTGATTTCACCAATATAAATGGGAGAAATATTTTAACAGGAATATTCCATCACCATTGACACAATACATTAAAAAGGCATACATAAACTCAGACTGTATTTCAAGTCTTTATTTTTGCCAATATAAACACTGGCAAAATGTTGGCTTGTAGAGGATGAACATACAGGTGATACTATGCTTTGAAAACCAAGAAACAGCATAATAGAGCTGGCTTGCCATGTAGTATTCTAGAATTACAATTGTCTTCTTTTGGACTGAATTTGTTAGTCCTGTGCCAGAGTGTTCTTTGGGTCAAGACACAGATTTTTTGACACTCCTTGGAGTGCTAAAAGTCATACCATATTTATGTTTCCTTCTTACTCCAGCCATGACTTTCTTCTACCCCCCACCTTAAATTTCTAATTCTGCTTCTTTTTCTTGGATCTTGCTCTTTATTATTTCAGCTTTCCTATCCTACACTCTTGTCATCTGAACCTGTTTCTTGCTTTATGGTTTGTGCATGACCGTCATCCTTGGTTTCTCTTTTCTGGGTTGATGTCACCAGTCCTAGGAGTTTGTGTCTTCTTTCTTGCTTGATTTCTTCTTAAAGTAACTTCTAGAGTTTTCTGAATACAGAATTTGAAGTTATCACCTTTTTTCTGATTCCAGCTAACTGATTCTATGATGACTCAAATCAGTCTTCATTTGTAGGCTTCTTCTCATGGAACATATTAAATTTTATTTTACCTGTTCTGAAATCTCACAAGATGATATCTGGGAATGGATCTCCTTTCCTTTACTGGGATCTGTGCTTAAAGATTATTTCAGTTTTAAGATTCTTCTCTTTTGTCTCTGAGCATTGCTCCTTAAAATGATTTCTTAGATAGATTAACATTTTTCTAATATTTTCTAAATTATTAAAATTCTGATAAATGCGCTTAGAAATGCTTTCAACTTTCATTTTTCTGTCATTATATTTGAAAATTCAGTTGCATGAATAGTTGTATAATCAAGGACTCCTAGATTTTAATTTAGTAAATGTTACTTTATTCTCTAAATAAATGCTTTTTTATTTTTGTAACTCCTTTTCCATAGCATCCTGACTTTATGTAATCAATCACTATACTGTTTTTTACTGTTTTTCTCTATTGTTTTTTCCATTATCTACCCAGTTTCTCTCATAATCAAAACATATTTCCAGTCCTAAGTAATTTGAATTCATTTCATACACATTTGGTTTGAATGTTCATGCTTTACAGTATCTGAACTTAAAAAGTTTTGTACCCTGATATGTAAAAAATTCTATATTGTGTAAAACCTTTAATATGGTAGCTTTATATTAGTTTCTACAAAGTTAATTAAGTACCAAATAGAGGAATACAGTGTATTTCCCCTATTCACATTATTCTAAATTTTGATTTTTAAAGTTTATAGAACATTTGCTCCTCATATTTTCTGGGAGTTCTTGGAAGCCCTTCTCCAGGTACTTAGCTGCTTAATGCACATCGCTATATACTGTGCACTTGTCTCATAACACCTATAAATAATTCATCTTACCTCTACATCCTCTCTGTGCCTTGTCTTACACATTGTGTAGGTGTTCAAATAACATTTATAGAGCAGAAATAAAGCAGTATTTAGATTATTGTATGTTTCAGAAGCCAATATTTCTTCTACTTAGGTATATCTGAGACTTTAAAAATAATTTTAACCATAGAAGCTTTGAATGAATTAAAATGTATGATAGAAAAATAATTATTGATACCCAAGAGATTTTGAAAACCAAAGTTAAATAAAACAGTGGCTTGTTTTTAAGGTAGAAACTGAATAAAATAAATCTTATATAGATTTACAGTTGTCCAAGAATTTCAAGCAAGTTGTCATATACTTTTAGGTTCTTTTTTTTTTTTCTCTTCTCTCTGCCTAACACTTCACCATTAAGAACCTGAGATGAAAGAAGGAGGTGTGGCTACTCAGGAGTCCCTTCACTGAAGCCAGAAGAACAAGTATGAAGTCTGAAATTGAGCCAAGTGTTAGTTATAATGATCTTTAAATGCTTTTAAATGTAGATTTGCATTTAGTAAAATTTCAATATGATAGAAAAGCAGAGTTACAGAAATAAGCATAAACAAAATGAAAACTTGATTAAGTGTGGCCGTGTCAAACACTCTCCACTTGAAGTATCATGCCAGCTTCTGAGTAGTGCTTTGATTTGGTTTGAAGCTTTTGTATGTTACAGATTTTATTGCAAGTTACTACAGTTCCTTCTGAATAATATAGGTCATGAGAAGTTCATTTGTAGGTGTGGCAGCTGTACTACTTTGGAGGACTGTCTTTAATAGATCTATTTCACTAATTGTCATGAATTTTTATTAACAAAACCAGTACATCAGGTTTAGCGAGCTAAAAACTGTTCTCAAAGTTGTTATCTTTATTGTCAGAAAGAATATTGTGAAAATAGGGAATTACTTCCAATGCTTTAATTCTTGGCTAAACATAGGAATGACACTATCCATGAACAATAACTTTGGGGCATATTTTCAAGTTGACATAGAGTGTTTCAGTTATGCAACTCCCATTAACTTTAAAGCCCTGTGCTTTAATTTCAGTGTCTTCCAGTAGGAGTATTGCCAGAGCCGTCTGCTAGGCACTCCAAGTTAATGTGATTAATGTCAAGTAGCAGGATGTTCATTCTTTCTTCCTTAAGCCTTAGTCCTTAGATATTTTGGTTAAATGGCCTTCTAAGGAATTGCCTTTCAGAAATTGGCAGTGGCATTAAGAAACAGCAGTAATAGATAGGAAAATAAATGTTAGCATGTGCATTTTATTTAGCAATTAAAGAAAATTCCCATTTGATGATCTTTACTACCGAGTCACTCATGCATTGTTAAAATTATTAATTTTTCAACTTTAAATTTACAAGGCTTTTTTAGACATAGTCTTTGTCTCTTACATATTTAAGTGGTGAGTACTTGCCTCTTGTTAAATAATTGGTATGAATTGTCTTCATTTAAATGACTTAAAAGTGAAAAGAGAGGGGCTGGAGAGATGACTCAGCAGTTAAGACCATTGACTGTTCTTACAGAAGACCCAGGTTCAAATCCCAGCACCCACATGGTGGCTAACAACTGTCTGTAATTCCAGTTCCAAGGAATCCAATGCCCTCTTCTGACCTCTGAAGGCACTGCATGACATGGGTGCACTTACGTACATGCAGGCAATACACTCATACACATAAAATATTTAAAAATAAGTGAAAAAAGAAAAGTTTAGTGTCTTCCTTAAGATCCCATAACTAATGTTTTTTTTAATGGAAATGGTGATCACCTTTAAGGATTATTGTGCAGATTACGTAAATTCCCAAAGAATTCTCTGTCTGTCTATATCACTATCTACAGATTTAGAATCAGACCTAGAGAAGTAATGGTATTTGACAAAGTGACATGGTTTGTTAGTAGTACAAAACAAATTAGAATCAAGATATCCTAACCCAAAATAATGTTCTTTATGCCTGCAAAATTATATTGGGATTATTGAAATTATCTAAGTTATTTAGTAAGCTACTACATAGTTCCCACTATTCAATAATATCTTCATGTTTTCCTTCTATCCTCAAATTCAAGATTTGAATCTGATATATAAGTCAGAATCCTAAGGTTTTTTTGTTGTTCTTTTTAAAGAATTTGTGATAAAGGAATCTTGTTTTTAGAGGGATGCTATCAAACTCTAACTCAGTCTCCAGAGGTTTGCAAACAGCTGTTTATCAGAATCTGCAATGTGAGTCTAGTTAGCCATGACTCAGAATAAATAACATAGGAGATTTTCACAATATGTCATCCAGGGGCCCCAGGATCAATGTCTTATTAGCTCTGCTCATGACCCTGTATACCTCTGACCTGAACTGTGATCATGACTCTAGATCTCTTTATTCAACTGGATTATAGACTTTTGTTTGCTACCCTCAAGTTTGGTCTTCTCTGGGCCAGATTTTCATGTTAGCCTTGAGGTGTATCTTCAGCCCTCACTCCCTGTGTTGTCTATGTATTCCACAACAGCAAGGGTAATAATAGTGTTAACTGACATTCATGTAGCACTTTACTTTTGGTAGAGTTATTTTATATCTGTACTTATATTTTCCTAACAATCGTGTAAAGTAAGATCCAGTGAAATACTTTGTGCCTGGTATCATAAATATTAATATTAAATGGCTGAACTCAACTTTTGACTACAAAATTCATAGTCGTTTTTACCTCTCCATAATAGCTCATGGTCCTTTTACATTTAGTTGATAACAGAAGATGCCTATAATGAAAATATATGTTAAATGTGAAACCTGTCATCGTATGAAACATTGTGTTTAAAGAAGCTATTTATGATACAAAGCACAGGCATACATCTCTGAACAGACACACCTTCTGAAAAAGGCATTGTTAGGCAATGGCATCATTGTGAGACTATGTGGCTGGTACACAGAAGATGAAAGAGACTGCCACCAATGCAGCGTGGAACCTTTTCTAAGTAGAAGGAATACCCTCTAAATTTTTGAAAAAAATTATACTACAGTAAATACATAAACCAGTTACAGCCATTTTCTATCATCAGAATTACATACTATGTAGAGTTGTATGTGCTATATTTTATGATTGGCAATACAGTGAGTTTGTTTACACCAACCTCCCCACGAACACAAGAGGACTACATAGTGCTGTGATGTTGGGGTAGCTACCACATAACTTTGCAGCAGAATCTTTCAGCTCTATTGTAATCTAATGGGATGACCATCATGTACGCAGTCTGTCATTGATGAAACACACCATGAAGCACATAACTGTATTGTTAAAGCCTTAACTATTGAATAAGTCTTCTATTACTGCTATGCATACAGGAAGGAACTAATAAATGTGTCTGGTTCCTTATTCATTAGAATGTCAATAAAAGGATAGTACCTCTTTGAAAAATTCCTATTATGATAGTATGACTGTTGTAACTATCTTTTAGAAATTTTTTTTTGTGACACTATTTCAGTGAATCTTCTCAGTGCACTGATCCAATTTGTTCCTCTGGTTTTAATTCCATCTTATGCTTATAACACCAAATGTAGATAATCTCTCAATCTTAATCTCTTTCTCTATCTTCCAATTTTCTTTTTTAATATTTTATATATTATTTTGATTTTATATGTATGAATATATTGCCTGCATAAATGTAAGTGGGCCTGTATCATGCATTGCCCTCGGAGGTCAGAAGAGAGCCTCAGATTTCCCTGGAACTGGAGTTACAAATGGTTGTTATCTGCCATGTGGGTGCTGGGAATCAAACCTGGGTCCACATAAGAGCAGCCAGTGCTCTTAACCACTGAGCCATCTGTCCAGTCCTCTCCGATTTTCATATTAAAATTATCTGTTAGGCATCTCCAGGTGATAGGTCATTAGCATCTTAAGTCAGAATATCTAAAACCAAAAGCAGTTTCTTCAGAATGCCAGTGAGTTGACAAATTTAATCACTTTCACTTTTTTTTCTTTAGTCTTTTCGAGACAGGGTCTCCTTGTTGCCCCAGGTAGCCTGGAACTCACTATGTAGACTAGGCTGTCCTTGAACTCACAGAGACCTGCTTGCCTCCATCTTCTGAGTGCTGGGATCAAAGGCATGCATCCCACACCTGGCTCACTTTCACTTTTTAAATATTTATTTTTCTGCTGTTGTCATCAGTATCTTGAGACCTTAATTATTTCTCATTTCAACTACTGCTATCTTTTAAATAAATTTCCTGATCATGTACTTGAAGCCACATCCACACCAATATTCTTGCAGTTACCAATGTGCTTTTCTGTTCTTGATGGCATATTTCTGTCTTGTCCTCTCTTTTCAAGAACTGTTCTCTTCTAAGTAACTATCACCCTTTTCTCCTTGCCCTAACCAACCAAATTAAAGTGCTTGTCTACTTCCAAACTGTATTCTAATTATGTCTTACTAACTGTCCTCCAGAAAACTCTTTTGAGAAGCCCCCTTATGTGTGGGTATGTCCTGCCCTTTCTTTGAGCTCTTCCGTTTCAGTTAACCCTATGCTTTGTACTTAAATATATATTAAAAATCTCTTCTTAATATACCATCAGGACTATTTATGTTCTTCCTATAATGTGAAACAATGGAATTTTTAATTCATCTATTCTTAGAAATTTACTGTTATTTCATGAAAATTTCATGATTCTGTTGAAAATTTGAAATCTGATTTCATTGTGATCTCAGTAGTTTCCTTAACAGCTCAGTTTGGTAAATTTGTGTTTATCAAATTGAATTTATTTTATTGGTGTCATTTCTCATTACAATAGATTAGATACTTGTTATAATATTCTGTTTTTCAATGTATTTTAATAAATTACAAAGACTAGGAAATGCTGATAGCAATTTTTTAGAATTTTTCCTCATAAATAATGTGTGGAAGAAAATCCATATGTTCAATATGTTAATATTGGTAGTTTATTGTGACCTCCTCAAACCTATTGTAAAAACAAACACAATAAAATATATAAGTTTTTAGTTCTTTACCCACCTCAATTTAATTCCTTTTATATTATTTCTATAGTAAACCTGTTTTTCAAATAATTTTTCTTTAAAAGATTAATCTTCTTAAAAGCAAGATTATATACATATTCCACAGCCTGAGTAAATGTTACTGCATGATTCCTGCCCATAGTATATTCCCCAGATGAAGAACAAATTATAGTCCAAGACCATTTTATATTTGTGTTGTGGATATATATAACAAGAATAGTAACTTACAAAATTGAAACAAAGCATATCAAAACTGAATTTTCAGATAAAGGAAATTAAAGGTTTTTGGTTTTATGGGGTTTTTTTTGTTTTGTTTTGTTTTTTGTTTTTGGTATTTTTGAGACAGGATCTCCCTGTAGCCACAGCTGCCTAGAACTCAGTATGTAGACCAGGCTGGTCTCAATCTCACAGAAATCTGCCTGCCTCTGCCTCCCAGATGCATTGATTAAAGGTGTGTGCTTATCACATGTGGCTTGAAATTAAGTTTTGCTTGTTGAAACAACCTAGCAATTTTTATTACAGTAAAATGAGTCATAGCGCCCTCTTTCTGTAATTTACTATCTCAATCTAAAGCTAGCTGAATATTATTATAAAGCCAAGTTAAAATCCCTATTACGTGTCTGGAGAGATGGTTTAGCCATTAAGAGCACTGCAGAGGACCCAGGTTCAGTTTCCAGTTCCCACATGGCGGCTAACAACTATCCATAACTCCAGTCCCAGGGTGTTCAGTGACCTCTTCTGGCTCCCACAGCATTACACACACAAGTTTTGTAGGCAGAACACTCATATACATAAAGTGAAATAGATAAATCAAAAAAATTTTTAATCCCTGTTGATCATTGTAAAAGAGGGGAAGCAGAAAGATTGTAAGAGCCAGAGATGATAGATGACCACAAGGAAACATTTACTCACAGCAACAATGACAGCATGCACAAGTTCCAAGCAAGCTCAAACTAGTTAAAAATCGCAACGTAGACATGAGGAAGCCGGTAAGAAGCTCCATCCCACCTAAGGAGATTGTGGCAACAAATGGCTGCTGGGAGGCACAGAGACAGTCTCTTTCAGGGATGGGACTTTTGGTAGATTAAGCAGGCTCCAGTGGATGGACCACACTGAAGGACATTTTGGGGACACAAATTAGACTCTATAGCCCTTATATATTTAATAGAATAAATAAAATTGGGTGGAGGACAACAAGGGAAGGTGCCTTGGAGAGGGAATCTAAATACCATCAAATTATTTTGTATGAAAATCACACAAAAAAAGTGTGTCTGATTTGTCTTTCAGATTGGTTTGTTGGTCTTTCAAAGACCTATGTAATAGTTTGTCACTCTCAAACATAAATCTCTCATAGTCAATAATTGTCAAAACATGAGTACGAATATTAAAGGACTACAAACTTTCATGTTATAATTCCATATCCTTTTGTTTCGTTTGAGACAGGGCCTCACTTTGTAGCCGTGGTTGTCCTGGAACTCACTATGTAGTCTAAACTTGCCATGAACTCACAGAGTTCCACCTGCCTCTGCCTCCCAAGTGCTGAGATTAAAGGAATGCATAGCCGCACCTGGATCATATTTTTTCTTAGTGCCAAAAACTGCAGCTCATCCTAACATTTTTCTCTCGTAAGAATTTAAAATCTTTTGAAATTTAAGCATTGATGAGTGAAAATTTTAACAGATAACATTCTTGAAAGTTAAAATGAGTATCTTTTGTGTAATATTTGCACATATTTATAAATTTAAAGGACTATATTTTACTGACATAGTATTTATTCCAGACTATACATAATATAATGAGGAAAACTCATCATAAAGGCATAAAATTTGAAATAAAACATTGATTTTTAAACTTAAAGAATTTGCATCTTGGAACTCTGAGAGTGCGAAATAGAATACCAGTGGGAGGACAGTGCTTCTTGTTCAGGGCCTGTGTCTGCCAAGTGGGGCTCTCCTAAAGCTAAGTAAACTTTATTACTAAATTCTGCAAGAGTATTCCACTCAGTGCTCTGTTCCTACCACCGAGAACAGTGTCCAACACTAAGTGCTCTGGGATGTTGCCTAGATGAGTCATAATGACTATGCCCTCAAGCAGACCCAAAAGCTTCCCCCACGTTGGCTTCCCAGCTGTCAGAAGACAGGGTTTTAATTGGTGTCAGAGAAATGGGGCAATATCATTGCATTTCTGAGAGCACTTTCCCTCATCTACTCTATAAGTATCTAAACGTTTCTATTTAGAACTAGCCATATTTGCAGACCCATAAAAGTTAAATGTTAGCAACAGATTTCTCACATCCCTGTAGCAATATACATGACCTATCTGGTTTGATATCCTTTTGTTGTCTTTATTTGATGAATTCTTACTTGTTTACTCCTTACTAAGACATCATGTCTTCCCTGAGGCCCTCTCTGATCCCCCATTCAGTCTGAGCTAAGTGTTCCTACTGTGTACTCCTAAGAATTTTTGTGCTTGTTTTATACAGTTTCTGAAGTCAGTTGCTGAGTGGAAACAAGCTAAAGAGGGTTTAGAATCGGTCATTTGTAGCATCACTCCACATATCTAGTTTCAGACGTTAATTTGTTGGTAAAATATCATCGATACAGTCTGTCCTTGTCTTTGTACATATGCGCAGTTCTGACTCATAACCTGAAATAAACACTTTTAATTTCCTGTTAGGGTGTTCATCTATTTCAGCAGCGTATACTCCGTTTAAATGTTTCCATTTACATGGGTAATTGGTTGCCTGTACAACCTGAATTAACTAACATCATATTTTGAATTTATTCCAGTGAGGTTTTTTGGTGGCTATTTTAGGTTAAAGCCATAGACATGTACCCGCTAGCCTACCTTTATTTCTGATTTGACCTTTATCCCCCTACAACATTTGAGTAGTAGAAAAAGATATGTATATTATATGATACTCAGATAAAATCAATATAGATGTGTCTTGAAGAAAAACCAGAAATTCCAGTTTTAAAGCATTTATATCCTATGCCTTCTTTTTAAACTTTGATATATTAAGATCGGTAATGTACAAAATGAAACTTATTTAAGATAGATGCAGTTGTGTATGTTCTATTAGTGTACAATATTATTAGATAATCTTTGGTAGAATTTAAGGAAAATTCATAGCATTTGGTCTCTCAGTAACATCTTAAAAATCAGCTTCATGTTACTGATAAGAAGCTATTTCTCTTCCATATACTAGTCATGTCAGACTATATATATATATATATGTTTACATTCATTCCTTTAGGATGACCATAAAATAAACAAGTCAGTCCAGTATTGTTAAGGTTAGTGTTACCCCCTCAAATCTGGCACATTGTAACATTTTTCCTTCTAAAAATTTGCCCTTTTATTTTAATACATTTTTTTCTTTTCAACTATGATTCTTTTGATGGACGATATATCTCAAAGAGTCATCAATTCAATATTAATCTGTGAGTCACCAGATCTTATTTAATACTTAGGAAGATAATTTGTGACTTTCTGTAGTTTCTATATTCTAATCAGATTTGGTAACTGTATTAAACTTCCTTCAGAATATATAAATATGAAATGAATATAAGTTTAAAGAAATCAGCCTCATTTCTGGAAAATGCCTAATCAATTGCCAAGTATTCTAATAATATTTAAATCAGTGGAAATTTCTTACTTATAATAAACTTTTTATTTTAAAAACTTCCAGTTTTTCCTCCCTAATCATCTAGAGTCTGTAAAATAAGGGGACACAAAACTTGGAGGATAATTGAAAATATAAATATGCAAAACCCTGTTTTTTCCATGTTGAAATAAAAAACAAAAATCCAATGTCTCCCAGCTTTACAGGTTTTTTTAGAACTCTACAGGAACAGAAACTTTATAACATTTCCTTATAAGAACAGCTGTACAACAGGTTTAAAACAAGCCAGGTGTAGTGTTTAGTAGAGTGAAAAGGGCAGGGTTGTGATATACTTTTAAGTTGGCATTCTCCCAAGGAGAAATTTTGGTGTTTGTTTTCTTTCTTATGTTTATATGACATAGTCGTACATGATTAAAATGAGCATTGTTTTAAATTAATCCTCATATGGGCTTTTTTATGAACAAGGTACTTGATAAAGTGAAATAATCCAGATCCTTTTACACGTACATACTGTAATACTGAACAAATTATTTATGGAGGAGAAGGAAAGATAAAATTACTTTTAAGAGTCCTTAAGCATATCAGTTTGATAACTAGCAAAACACCTTTACAGCCATTAAATATTTACCAAGACTTGGCTTTGGGCAAGGGGGCAGTTTAGTGCACCAAATTTGACTCTCTGCAATACCATTGATTAGCTATCAGAAGAACAGAGTTAATAAGTAACTTTAACTATTACAGAGTACTCTACATTCTTGTCAAACCTTTTCTCTGAAGATGGCCTTAAAAAGTCAGTTACAACCAGCATTTACTCCACCAATGATTGCACAAGCACAGCTTTGAAAGAAATAAAGGCCAGGCAAATCAGTTGAGCAGTGCTTAAGCAATCTTTCCTAGTGACTGTTGTCATTGCTGCTGGACTTTAGAACTGAACATGTTTACATTTAATTAGAAAGGACACACAGTTTACAGCACAGTAGCTATCAATATCGGATCAGAATTGATTTCCGCTTTCTCCCCAGTGATTGCTTCCTTCAAGCTAATTAAAAAAGGCATATAACCAAATGACTCACATAAATTTTAAAGCAAAGTAAACAGTATTCCCTGGAGAGCCAAACAAAAGTAAATGACATTCATCCTGATTATTAACTAAATTTTTAAAAGAATTCTGATGCTTATAAATGTGTTGTAAGTCATGTTTTACTGTTATCAGACTGTTGATATGCCAAGTTTTCTCCTTTGAGGAAACCTCAGTCAGTGCTTCAGCTCTGAAAGAAACAATAACCTTACTTTTATCTTTATAATCCCAAAAACATGTGGATAAATCAGTCTGATAGAAGCTTGGGCTCACTTTGTCAAATTCTCAATTTCCACAGATTATATAGAAAAACTACTGAAAATGAAACAAGAAGTTTGATTATTTAAAAATAAGGTACACAGAACTTGTTACTTTCTAAAATTGGGAACAATTCTCTTGTGAATAACCATAGGCAAAATTCTTTTTTTTAATTATAAAGGTTTATTACTTATAATTCCCTTATCTATCCATTGGAAAGAGACCTGCTTTAAATTCACTAGGTAATATTTTGCTGAATATACAAACATTTGAAATCATAGAAATAAAGGAAAATAGGAGAAAAGTAGAGGTTGCCTCCAGGAGAATCATGCAGCAGTCATCTGTGGAATCTGATGCACATGCTACATCTAACTTGAAAAGCCATCATCACACAAGGAAATACAGAATGACTTCTATTGGACACAGCCCTTAAGAAAAAAATCGTATTTAACTAATTTAAAAGTATTTAGTAAGCATTCTGCCAGACACTCCAGGTAAAATGGTGAGTGAAACTTGTATAAGATAACGGATGTGGTTGTAGCTCAATGATAGAATGCTACTTAGCATGAAGGAGGTCCTGGGTTCCATTCCCAGCATGAAAAATGTAAAATGAAATAAAAACAAACCTGAGATTCAATTTTTATATTTTTTTTGTTGCCATTGTGCTTTATACTGTGTGTGTGGGTGTGTGTGTGTGTGTGTGTATTAGTTGCTCAACAAATGTCCAAAAAATGACTCCTTTCAAAAATTATTTCAGGGGCACTGGAAAGATGGCTCGTACTAGCTGTTCTTGCAGAGGACCAGGGTTCAGTTTCCAGTATACACATGGTGGCTAACAACCATCCATAACTCCAGTTCCAGGGGATTCAATGCCCTCTTCTGACATCCACAGGCATTGTATGGCATGGATACACTTACATACATGCAGACAAAACACTCATGCACGTAAAATAAAAATAAATAAAATTTATTGTGATGGCTCTAAACCATCACTAACTCCAGTTCCAGGGATTCCAGCATTCTTTTCTGGCCTCCATTTGCACTGTATTCATGTGGTACACTTATATACATGCAGGCAAAACATACGTATAAAATATTATCTCATTATAAGCAAATGTTCACTCAGCCATAAAGCTTAGGGGCCTGCAGAGTGCTTGTTTTTAGCACTCCAGGAAACTACTGAAATCAACAATGAGACTATTGCAGTGAGAGTCCATTCAAGAAGCCTGCAAGTAGAGTAACTCACCAAAGGTTTAGAATGGTCACTTTTCTAGATTTCATTTCATTATTTTACACTGTAGTCTTTTTATTATTCTTACTGTTTATAAAACAACCAGCCTATGATCCACATTGTTTAGTAAATATCCATAGCTTACATTTTTCCCAGCACATACAAATCACAAAGATTTTTATCAGCTATAAAAACATAAAAATTAAGATCCATGTGATCTGGTATAAGGAATCAAGTATTAATTCATTTATTCCACAAGTACCTGAAACACTTTCTAAGAAGTATATTAATATCAAACAGTGAAAAGGCTGCTTTTTTCCCTAATACATACTAATCTATTCAGTGTAAAACCACATGAAAGAATCACTTAACTGGACAGTGAGTTATATTTCATCTTTATTATTGTATTATATTTCATTTACATGTGTGTTATTGTGTTTATGTGTTGATGCCCCTCCAAGGCCAGAAGGGACCATCAGATCCCTTGGAACCAGAGTTATAGGTGTTTGTAAGCTGTCTGATGTGGGTGCTGGGATCCCAATTCTGGTCCTCTGATAGATCAGTAAGCATTCTAAATCACTGAGCCATCTCTACAAGTTATACTTCTTGAGGAAACTCATATACAAGGTGAGATGGAAAAGGAGAAGACAGAAGGGAGCCAGGGCTCTAGGGAAGGTGAATGCTATTCATCCTGGCTGAAGGTTTATGGATAAACAGATGGATGATAAGAAATGGACTTCGAAGTGGTCCAGAAGCTATATACTACTATTTACTATGCTTTAGAAAGTCACTCTTGGGAAGGAACAAGGGAAAAGACTACTGTGGCAATCCACATACAAAAATGATAGTAGATGCTCTCTATAAAAATAATGGCAACAGGAAAGAAATTGAAAGATGAAAAATATTTAAGTGTAAATCAGCATAATTGATTATATTGAAATGTGAGTGATATAGATTTAAAAGGTTTGGGGATTTTAAAGGACTGAGTCCATGGTGGTGCCATAAAAAATGACAGAAAGAAAAAGCTGATTTGAGAAGGATATAAATAAAGTCATGACCACACTCAGACATGGTGTGATAGGTGTTTGCGGAGTTGTTAGTTGAAGTGTCTTCAAGGTAGTTGTGCAGATATAGTGCTTGGTGCAGATCTGAGCTAGAGAGGAATCAAGTATTTTATAGATGATTAAATGAAGAAGGGAGACAAGAGAGGGCTGGAAAGAGAAAATGCCAACAGTTGTGGACTGAGTAGAGGAAAGGAAGATCCCAAAGGAAGCTGAGAAGCATTGGGGGAAGTAAACAGAAACCAGAAAGGAGGTTGTTCAGAAAGAAAATGCACTTTCAGAAAGCATTATCTTCAAAATAGGTAAGGTAGATAAGGCTTGAAAAGGTCTTTTATGTTTGGCAATGTCACTTAGCACAGTTGGGAACAAACCTGATGATAGCACCTTGAAATGAAGTCAAGGTGAAGGAATCAAGCATAGGTAATCATTCTAAATAATGTGTCTGTAACTAGATCTTAAAGATACCCTATCTTTTAAACCAAAATGTAGTATCTGGTGAATTTAGTAAGTCTGATCAAACAACAAAAGTCTGCATAGATTGTGTGTCTGGTTGAGGTAACTAAAAATGAGTTCATTAGCCTGATTCTACTTCCTAGATTTGAGCTCTAGCTTAGTGGCCTGTTCTCTGAGGTCTCAGAGCTGACCCGTTCAGAACAAGTTAATGTTTACCTGTTAGAGGCGTGTTTTCTACCGATTATTAGAAACACTGGTAGCTGTACAAAACACTCCGTAACTAGGTCAGGATTTTCAAGGCAAATCTCATTACCCTCTCTTTGAAATTCTTCAGTAGCATTTCACTTGTTTAAGCTAAAGAACAAATTCCTTGTAATGTTCCAAAAGGCCCCTACATAGAGCTTAACCTTGGTCATTTCAGTGATTTAGCCCTAGCCTAACTGGACCTCATTTAGCTCATCAGCTACCCTTTCTTTTAAACTTTGGAACATACATGCTCTTCCTTATGCCTAAAGTTCACCTTCCATCCTTCCTTTAATTCATACCTACTTTTATCTTTAAATCTCAACTGAAATGTTATCATCCTCCTTTTATAGCATTTCTAAAAATTTGAAAAGTATATAATCAATACTCTTGTATCCAGTTATTTCAAGGTGTCAGGCACATAATAGTCACTTATTTATAAAAGAAATACGATGTAAGTTGTCATACTGTAACCACCCAGTTCTAAGGACCCATAAAGTAAAACATATAGTCAATATTTTTGTACCAACTAAACCCGTGTGTTTATCAGTTCAATTAAGGAAGTAGCTAGTCAGAAATAACTATCAGGCACTGTACATTTGCAGTGGTCTCATAAAATAAAATTCCTTCGTCCTCATATCTAACATCAGTATCCATGCTTATCTTTGATAGATAATGTAAAAGAAAACAATAAGAATTTATTTGCTTCCCTTGAGTGAGTTGAGTTCACTAATAAAATTGAAAAATATTGACCTTCTGTAAAAACAGTTGTTGTTTTGGTTTGGTTTTTTACTATTTTTAGATATTTAGTATTCATTCATGCTGGTGGTATAGACTAGAACTTTTCATAGCTGAGCAAGCTTCTCAGACACTTGCTAAGAAAGTAGCTAGTAGCTGGCTATGGTCAATAATCCTAGCACTTAGGAGGTGAAGGCAGGATGATCAGGATTTCAAGGCCAGCCTCCCTACATGGTAAATATGAGGTCGTCTTGGGCTATATGATACCCTGACTGTAAAAAGGCCAGGTAAAATAAAGGAAGGTGGAGGTGGGCGAGGGGGCTGAGGAGAGAGTAGTTGGAATCAAGCATATTGCCTTTCACACTGGCTTCTTTCACCGAGAAACATGAATTAAAGTTTCCTCACAGTATGTTCTCGGCTTGGATAGCTCGTTTTTATTACTGATACTCCTGTAAATGGGTACACTGCATTTCCATATTCATTCACTATTGCAAAGTGTCATAGTTTATTCTAGTTTGGGATAACCTTGAAAAAAACAGCTATCATTCATGAACAGGTTCTTCTGTGGAGTAGATTTTTTTAGCTCTATTGGGTAAATATGTAAGAACAGGATTGCTGAGTCATGTGGTAGGTCTATTACCCCCCAGCAGTGAATGAATTTGTTTTGTTCTTTTATTCTATTTCCCCAACTAGCAATTAGTATTCCTAGGCTTTTTTTCCTATTTTAGTTAAAAGTGTGTCCTGATATCTCATTGCTGTTGACTGCAATTCTCTGACAACATCTGATGTCGAACGTCTTTACATGTGCTTACTTGTTATGTGTATGCCTTCATTGCCCAGATGTCTACGCAGATCTTTTGTTTATTATCTTGTTGTTTGGTTTCAAGAATTCTTTTGTTTATTTGACCATCCCATTATCCTCTGATATGTCTGATTTATGCAAATAATTTCTTCCACTTCCATTGTAAATTGTCTTTGTTATTCTCTTAGTGGTGTCTTTTGTAACACAGAAAAATTTAATTATCCAACATATCTCTCCTGTCACAATATAATGCCCTTGTGAGACCTTCCCTTTTTCAGATGTCTATTTATATATTAATATAACTACTTCTGCTTTCCTTTGATTAACTGTTATATAATCTATCTTTTTTATACTTTTTACTTTAATTTGCTGGTATTGATAGAGTTGAGCGAGTTTCTGGTAGACATAATTGGGCTTTGTTTTCAAATCATCTGTCTGTCTTTCAGGATGATGACACAGCAGGTAAAGGCACTTACCTTTACCTGACCAATCTCACTTCGATCCCTGTGACCCACATAATAGAAGAGAACTCTCCCAAGTTGTCCTCTGCCATCCATTTGCACACTATTGTGGACATTCATTAATACATACACACACACAAACATATACACACACACAAATAAATGTAAAAAATTAAATCATCTGTTAATTCCTGTCTTTTTTTATATTTAAACTATTTATACTTACATTAGTATGTAAGCCTATTATTTTATTTTTTGTTCACCTTGAGGGTTTTTATTATTTGTTTTTTGGATGGCTTATGTTTAGTTTGGTTTGGCATTGGGTTTCCTTGGTGGTGGTTGTATTATTGTCCTTCTCTCTGTTTTCTTTTTTTCTTGACTTCCTTTGAGTTAGTCAAACAATTTTGGAATTCAAAATGTTTTAATCATTCTTTACTGTATCTCTTTGTAATATCCTCTAATATTTTTGGTATTGTTTCTACATTGTATAGAAAGGGGTCATTGTAGTCTATTGATATCATTTTACCATTTCCAGTTTGATATAGAAGCTGCATCTATTTTTTTTCCTTCCCTGGTTTATTATAACTATTTTAAATGTATGTACTACATACATTTAGAACCACATCAGACAGTGATATAGTCATTCAGTAATCAAACATCATTTTTAAAAGTCAAGTTGTTTCTTATCATATTCATTCATATTTTGTTTGGTATGCTCTTTCCTGGCATTCTAAGTTTTGTTCTTTTCACATTGCTTTATGTCTGGAAGCTTCCATTAGCCATCCTTTTGGAGTGGATGTGCTCATGCAAATTCTTTTATTTTCCTTTTATCTGAAAATATCATGATTTCTTTATTTTTCTCCAGATCTAGAATTTTAGGTTGATGGCTCTTTTCTTTCAGCCTTTGAAAACTAGTGTGCCATTTTCTTCTGACCTCAGTAGTTTCTACTATGATTTAAATTGTTTTCCCCAATATATAAGGTAATTTTCTCTCAGTCTTTTCATGGTTCTCTATTATTGTTGTTTAATATTATAATGTATCTTTGTATGTGCTAGTAGGAGCTTTTTCATTTGATGTCTGTTCATTTTTGTAGGTTTATGTTTCTAGCCATATTTGGAAAGTTTTCCATCATTATTTAAGTGCTCCTTGGCTGTCCCTTTCATGTTGCCTTCTCTGACTCTCATGACACAAATGCTAGTTCTTTTATCCTCCAACACGGGTCTCTGAGACTTTAATTGTTTGTAAGTCTATGTTCCTATTCACTGTGGATCATTTTTATTGCTCCCTTCCAATTTGAAGATTCTTTTTTCTTTCTGTTTTGCAGTTGGTCCTATCTATTGGACTTTTCATTTCATTTATTGTAGTTTTCACTTCTAAAATATTATTTTTCTAAATGACTTCTTCTGTTTCTTATATCTTCTCAGAAGCAGAAATCTCCTTTCTATTCAGTTTGAAATCATATATATTTTTTTAAATTCTAGCCATGGCTTCTGTCCTACAGTTTTAGGAGTGCCCACAAAAATCATTTTTCTGTGTTATATAATAGAATTTTTGATAGCATTTGTTCACTGTGATCTGTGCAATATTGTGGTAATAAGTGACTGTTCATGATGTGCTTCCTATGCCACCAAATCTAGGAGGCATGTAGTCCATTCTTGGATAATTAGGAACCATCCCTACATCAAATTCCAAGTAGTGCTGTACATTTAATAGTGATTTTTTAAATGAATGCTTAGAATTAGTTATATAAATTGTTACTTATCTTTTCTTCTCAAATGATCCAAAATTATTTAGTAATCACCTTTTCTATCACAAAATGTAGCATCCATAAGGCGTTCAGTAAATATTAATAAATATGTTGACCAGTAGTATATGTTCTTTGAAATTCTTGAAAACAAATTTAGGATTGATTATCATATTGTATAACAAAGAGTTGTTCTCTTGAGATGATGTTAAAAAGTTGTTTCTTTAAACTAAATCAGAACAAAAGAGAAAGGAAATCAGTGGCATTAGCAGGCTGCTTGGTTTCCTGATGAAATCTCTTCATCTATACTGTTAGCTAGGCTGAAAAGGTTTTCTTCCATCTGTCTGTGATTCTGAATTGAAGTCTATTGGACCATAAGTAGTTTCCTTAAAAATAAGCAAGGAAAGTGTGTACTCTTTTCCTGAAAGGGCCTTAGTAAGTAAAATAATGCAGTTAATCAGAAAGTAAAACCAGACACCCACATATTATACACATATTTTTCTTTCATATTTTGACTTTATTTATTTTAATTTGTAAAACAAGCCAAACTTGCCTTTTTAAAAAAAAGAATGATTTAAGAATGTTATCAGTAGGTAAATAAAGGTTGAGGGACCTAGTTTACTTCTTCCAGTTCATGAAAAACCTGTAGAAACAGGCAGTTGTTTTTCAGCAAAGTATTTACAGAATTCTGGAGATTGTATAATATTTTGTACAAAGTTAGGTATAAATCATATAAAAATTTCACAGGTAAAGGCTCTGCTAAAGATTTTTGCAATTTTAGATCACCTTGTTTCAATCTCCTTTGAACTCCATGAGGTTTTTCTTATTGTTTTAGAGTTGAAGAAGTCAGTGTGGTTTTCCCAGGGTCATACAGTTCACAGTTCACTATACAAGACTAAAACTTAAATCTTTATCTTCTGATTACAGTTCAACATCTTTTCATCTCTACCAGGTTCTACATTCTTGACAATCTGGATTGATACCTGTTTGTTATCAAGATCTGTCCTTTGGGTTAGAGGATATTTAGCAGCATCTCTGGGCTTTACTCACTTAATAATTGTTCCATTACTAGGTTGTGGCAACCAAAATTGTTTTCAGACACTACAAAATGGCATTTGGGAAACATAAATACTCCAAGTTAAGAACTACTTGTTGAACTGAGGAGATGGCCCAGTGTGTGTTCTTATTTGGTTTCAATTGTTGTGATAGAACACTGACCAAAAAGCAACTTGGGGAGGAAAGGGTTTATTTCATCTTATGCTTACAAAGCACAGTCCATCCTTAAGAGATGTTAAGGCAGGAATTCAAGGCAGGAACTTGGAGGCAGTAGATGAAGTAGAGACCATGGTGGAATATACTTACTGGTTTGCACCCACCTGGCTCAGCTACTCTTCTTATACAACTTAGGCCTACCTGCCTAGAGATGCCACTACCCATAGAGCTTGGCCCTCCTACATGAATTAACAAATAAGAAAATGCTTCACAAACCTTCCCATAGGGCAATCTGATGAAGGAAATTCCTCTACTGAAGTGCCTTCTTATAACAAGTTGACAAAAACTAACCAGCACAATTGACAATTGACCCCTTGTCACCTTGATGCACTAATGTATCACTATTAAACTGTAACCTTTCCTTTCTTGTTTATCCCCAATGTATCATATTAATATTAATATCACAATATAAAACAGCACACTTTAAAATCCCACCATCTATCTAGAAAATTCCAATGCTTTAAAACTTCAAAGTCTCTTTAAAATATACAAAGTCTCTTAACTGTGGGTTCTTATAAGATCAAAAATAGGTTGAATACTTTCTTACCACTAAAGGGAAGAACTGAGCACACTTAAGCAAAACTAAAGTCCAGCAGAGTAGCTTATGTCCTAAGTGATTCTAAATCCATTGAAGGTGCATGCCTTTAATCCCAGGAAGAGGCAGGTGAATCTCTGTAAGATAGAGGTCAACCTGGTCTATATAGCAAGTACCAGATCAACTAGTGCTACAGGGAAACCCTGTCTCAAAAAAAGAAAAGAAAAGAAAAAGTGTCACTCACAGAAATTCAAAGCATGCAAACAAGTCACATAGGATGGTAACTGTATGCTATGAAGGTAATAATGTACCATAAAATAAATAAAGCTTCATGTCATATTTTCCAGTTTTGAAATTATATAACCTTAATTTAAATTCCCCAATTTAATATAGAAAATTAGACTTTAAAATATTTTAACTAGCTACTCTTGATTGTCAACTTCAATGGATTTAGAATCACATAGGATATAAATTTCAGGGCTTGTCAGGTGACAGTGTTTCCAGAGAGATTTACCTGAAGTGGGAAGTTCTACTTTGACTATGGGCAGCATCACCCATGGACTGGGTTTCTGGAGTGAGTAAAAAGAAGAAAACACATGGAACCCCAGTGTTCATCCCTTTTCCTGACTGCTGATGAAATGTGAGGGACCTCCTCATGCGCCTCCTCTTTCCTTCCTGCCATGATGTGCTGAATCCCTTCTTAATCTGGGAGCCAGGGCAAAGTCTTTTCCCCTTGGCTGCTTTTCTCACCACACCCAACTTTTTCTTTTGCTGTTTTATCATGTATTTGTATGATATATTCTGATATGACTTAAGAGCCATTAAGTTGTAGTGCTTGTGCTGTTGAAAAGTACATCTGAAAATAAAAAACTTTGAAAAGAAGTTATATGTGATTGG
The DNA here is from genome assembly GCA_035773235.1 of Eospalax fontanierii. Classification (NCBI taxonomy): domain Eukaryota; kingdom Metazoa; phylum Chordata; class Mammalia; order Rodentia; family Spalacidae; genus Eospalax; species Eospalax fontanierii. Next base: position 23,364,722 of record CM069536.1, on the reverse strand, counting down.
AGAAAGCTCAGCAGTGGGTCCCCAGTGTCTGTTTAGGGAAAGTGCAGTGAGGAAGAAGAGCACTAAAAGGAAAAAATGCGCCTCAACAGTTATAAAACCTTCCATATGCTAAAGACATACCCTCCCTACCTTGCCTTGCTTCATACAGGAAAATTTCCTCAGAATTATAAACATTTCTGTTTTTCAAGTTCTTTTTAAAATATCTTTTTAAAAAATGTTTTACTTATTTTTTAATTTTATGTGTATGAGTGTATTGCCTGCATGTTGATAGGTGCACTTGTGTCATGCAGTGTCATTGAAGGTCAAAAGAGGGCATTGGATCCCCTGGAACTGCAGTTATGGGCAATTGTTAGTTGCCATGTGTGTGCTGGGAGTTGATCCCGGGTTTTCTGCAAAAGCAGCCAGTGCTTTTAACTGCTGAGCCATCTCTCCAGCCCTTTGTTTATTATTTTTCTTTTATGTGTATGGGTATATTGCGTATGTGTGTACGCGCACCCATGTCGTGCAGTGTCAGCGGAGGTCAGAAGAGGCCATCAGACATCAGATCCCCTGGAACTGGAGTTATAGTCAACTGTTAGTCATCATGTGGGTGCTGGGGATCGAACCTCTTTTATCTGCAGAAGTAGCCAAGACTCTTTACTGCTGAGCTATCTTTCCAGTCCCTTTTTCAAATTCTTAAGGAATATGAACTTCTCGTAAAATAAAGTGGGCCTTAAAATTAACATGGACTTAAAATTAACCATAAATAAGTTATGTAATATTTGTATATTGGCAGTAGAAAGTAAATCATAAAACTGAAATAGTATGTGTTACCCTAACAGAGAAAACATCAACATTTAAATTTGAGTTTCCCCTGGGGCCTATGACTTTCCTACCATGGGCTTTTAAGTGAGTTTACAGTACCAGGTATGAATTCCATCCAATAGAGTGGGATTCTAATCCAATCAGAGAGAGCAATTGATCATGTGCATCTTACCTGGCAAGTTGAGAGTTTAGTTTATAGGGTTCCCAGCTAGATAAGTCAGTTGATGCCTTTTTCTCCCCCCAGAATCCTGCATAGTAACTTTTAGCACCACCTTTTACATATATGGTTACCACCCTCAGCCTTAACCAGAGAAGCCTCTTTCAAGTGAACTGTGATGATTACTGAGACTTCTGGCTGCGGTGTGCTGAGAATAAGTGACAGAGAAGAGCTCAGACCAAAATAAGGCATTTGTACTTTTTCCACTAAGTTCAGGAAACATTGCAGAAAGGGGATGTAAAGACTGTGAGAGCCAAAGGAAAAGGAGAAGGGATGCAAAATGCTATATTCTGGACCATACATAGCAATTGCAATCCCAAATTCTCAACAGCTGAAGATGATAGCACCTGGTCTGTACAAGAATGACCCCATCAACCCCTCACTGCTGAACCATTTTATACTGGTAGTTTCAGCAAAAGTGAGTGGGTCTTTGCCTTCAGTTGTGTACCCACTGGGGACCCCATCAGGCTCCAATGGATAGTTGCAATCCAATGGTCATACTGATGCCCCTGGTTAAATTAAATGGGTCACGAAACAAAACCAAATATTATGAATAGGCAAGGAGAACGGGGGTGATAGGGTGGGAGGCACCTAAGAGAGTGTGGGTGAAGTGATCAGAATGTATTGCATAAATGTATTAAACTGAAAAACTCACCTCTCTGGGGATGTATTTGGGCTGGGACTTCTTAGAAATTTGCCATCCAGATGCATGGTGGGAAAGGCAGTGCAAACAAATGCCCCAAGTGGAAAAGTTTTCTGTGCTTAAGAAGCTGACTGAAAGTTAGTAGAGACCAGGTGATGAAGAGTTTTGCAGAAATGGCAAGCACAGGGGAGTGTTCAACCAGAAGACTAAGTTAGATCCAGGCTTTATGGGGGGACAGGATTAATTAAATTACTGGCCTCTCTTTGTTTCAGTTTCTTCATTAATAAAACAGATGATTAAATAAGATTTTTCTCAAAGGTTTTTTTGAAGATTTGGTGAATTGAAATATGTCATTTGTCATTTTTAAAGTTTTTTTCAAGGTGCCATAAAGTGCCATTGCAGGAGATTATGTCACATTGCCTTGAAAAGATCACTCTACTGCCTCTCCTGGAGAATGCCTTGATGGAAGATGAGTGCTTTGAGAGGCAGTTTAAATAATGAGTAGGTTTCTTGATGCAAAGTAGAGTCCGATCATACATAGAGTAATGAGAGTTTAACAACAGTCTTTGTTGTTAGGGACTAATTTAAATCCTGAAATCACTTATTTTGGTATGTCAACCGTCTTTGTTTCATGTCCACTTTATTTCTATGTGATACCTACCCCAAAGTGTGAATGCTAGAAAGCCTTATATGTACCTTCAAAAGAAAAAAATTAGAATCACTTTCATCTGAACAGTTTTAAATGAAGTATCAATCTAAATATTTGGCCAGCCCTGAAATTCTCTGACTAGCTTTTTGCTGCTTTCAAAATTATATTGCTTTCTTTCATATTATCAACCTGTATCATATGGTTAGGTGGTTGTACTTCGAACTCTTCAGTCGACATTTCCTTTGTATGCATGTACTGAAATGATTTTATTTAATAAAAAAAGAACATCTCCTATGTGGATTTTAAATTTCCCTTATTAAATATTTATATTTTCAAAATGTCTTTATTTAATTGAGTGAGGTGCTTGGTGCCATTTCAAAATAACCTCAGGTGGTAGGTGTAATGACTTATCAAAGATTTGACCTTTAGCATTTTAGGATTCTATTTGTCTGCATTTTCTTCTGAATTCATTTACTGTTAATTTATATGCTATTTCTCCCTATCACTTAATGAGTAGTTGTGTTCATCAAAACATTCATTAACCATAAAAATATATACCTGAATACATATCATCTGATAGTGATTTTTGTCTTCACTCTATCTCCACTGTGACAAGTGGAATGTGTGTAGGGTATATATCGGTGTATAGGCTGATAGTTATTTGCACAAACCTCCTTCATTCTCATTAAGTGCTTCTCCAGTAGACTCTGCATCTTCTAAACTAATGTTCATTCTTTACTTCTCTCTCTTTTTTATTTACCAAGAGATACTTTTTTCCATTTCTCTGCTATTCCTTTTAAAATTGAATGTAGTATTTACACTGACATAATTAAATTAACATCTTACAGCATTTTTCTGCATGCTTTGATAGCTTAGATAATCAGTTGTCTGCATACCTTTCAGCCTAGAAGCAGTTATACAACATTGATCAATTATTATAATATGATATACAAGCTACATTTTCCCATTGAAGTATTTCTGTATTGATTTTTAGAAGTGCAGATTCCAAATGAAGATTTTTATTAAACAGATCATTGAAACCCACATTATTTACATTTATATTATTTTTATATTTTCTCAGTTTACATAAATCATTGTCTCAAGAAGAAAACTTGAAGGATCAGTTTAACCATATCCTTAGTACCTATGAAGAAGCCTTAAAAAGCAGAGAGAGCATTGTTTCCATCACTCAACAGCAGAACGAAGACCTGGCCACCCAACTTCAGCAAGCTCTGACAGAGCGAGCAAACATGGAATTACAGCTTCAGTGTGCAGTGGAAGCAGCCCAAGTGGCCAATGAAAAAGTTCAGAAGTAAGTAAAATGAGCTGGCATTGATTTTTAAAACATGAAATATTGAAAAAAAAATACCTTTTAGGAACTACACAATAATATTTATTGTTCATGCTGCTTACTAATACTTTAAGGAAAAAGTAAATTGACCCAAAAGAACTTTTTTAGGTCACATATGACGTCCATGTTTGGTATCAAAAAGATTTCTTCTTGGGAATATTGTTACTGTAATACTTGGAACGATTTGTATTTAATAAATGATCTTAATCAGTTTATGGAGACCACACTGCTAAAATCACTGATGGGCAACGTTGTTTGCCAAAGAAAGGGGCAGTCAAGTTACCACCTGTATTCACTGTAATATAGTTGGAATGGAAATCTTCTGTGACCTTGCTTTCTGAGACCTCTAGCTGTGCAGAGATCCAGTACAGAGAAATTAATTTTCTTGTGTTGTTCTAAAGCATTCGATGCAGCTTTCACGGTGCGTAGTTCTATTTGTTTATTTTGAATGATCTGTGCATTTTTATTAAAATTTAAACTAAGCTGCATAAACATTCAGTTCTTACGACAGCTCACAGAATGTTAACAATTTACCAGGAAGACAAGTCAGTTGTTAATTTATGGAACTTGATACTGTACAGCATTTTCTGAGAAGGCTTTATGGAATAGAATTTGTCATCTTAACCTTCTTTTTAGGTGGTTAGTAGTGTTCCATTGTTACTCAAGAGCCTAATCACCTTCAGTTTCCAACACCTTTTCTTTCCCTCACCTTTTTTTCGGTTTACCAGTGTGAAGTTGTGCTCACTTCAAGGTGCTCTTACCTCCTTCTTCCTCCTATTTGAAAATATTCAGCTCAACCATTTCCCCAATATCTGCAAGATATTTAGATAATAACCCACAGTCAGGTGAACCTAGTCAAAGTTAAATGTTGAATTTATTCGTCAAATCTTTTATTCTCATTTTCCACAAGAGCTAAGTTTATTTCATTTTTAGTTTCCATTAATTAGGCAAAGCTCTTCATCACAGTTAATGTAGACATTATTCTGGCCATTCTACTAATGGATAAAGCTGTGTAACATGGTATTAATGAGACTGGAAAGATGACTCAGTGGTTAAGAGCACTGACTGCTCTTGCAGGGAACCCAGGTTCAGTTCCCAGCACCCACATGATGGTTAACAACCATCCATAACTCCAGTTCCAGGGATCCAGTACCATCTTTTGTCCTCCACAGCACTGCCTGACATGGGTGCAGTTATATACATGCAGGCAATACACTCATACACATAAAATAAAAATAAATTTTAAAACTTTTTAAAGATAGAATTAGTATTCTCCATATATTCTGGTATTATGTATATTGTGGAAAATTATTTGGAAAATATGTCAGTATAGTAGGCAGTATAAAATTTAAATTAAAGAGATCTACGTTTCCTTTACAACTAAATTTCTCAAATAACTGATCAACAATCACTCTTTGATTCTGCAGTTCCCATGTATTCATCTGCTACTCATTACATTATAGTCAACATGATGAAATTGCTTTTTTTAATATTAAAAGTAATTTCCTAACTCACCCATGACCTACAGTAACCACATTCTTATTATACAACTGATATACAATCATGGTAAAAACAATAAAGATGCCCATGTATGTTTAACAATGAAACATAGCAGTTTAAAACTTGGGGTTTGAACTAAAAAATGTGTAGGTAGGAACTCGAACATTTTATGTTTAAGCAGTTTGCTAATGTACTGGCTGCCTCAGCAATGTTGTAAGAACAGAATGAACGGATATATGCGGTGCTTTTAGACAATGCATATTACATGTTCCCTCCTCTCCTCTTCTCTCTTCCACGCAGCACTGTCTCATTCCTCAGAAGGACTCTTCCTTCTCAAAGCTAAATGCCTTTGCAAATGTCAATCTCTCTACTTGGAGCCTTTACCCTCCCCACCAGCTTTCTGGAGAACCTTGTTCCTCTTGTGTGAGTGAGTGCAGCATCAAGAATCGAAAAAACAGGTTCTGTAGTCAAATCAAACATGCCTGAATTTGAATCCCGGCTTTCTTACTTATTACCTGTGAGATTTGGGACACAGTACTTCCTGAAAGGAAAAGTTCCTAGGTCAGGTCAGACAGGAATATTGACTTTATGGACTATATTCTCGTGAGGAACAAATTGTATAACTTATAAATGCCTAGTAAAGTACAGAACTCTAAACATTCTAAAAATTCATATAATTTGTGCCATTGTCTCCGTCAGTAGAGCAAGACCCGTTCAACTGAACCTCTTTTACTTAGTTGTCTTTTACTTACTGGAAAGTAAATCACTCTATTTTGCAAGTTATTATAGTATTGTGAGTTTAAAAATTATATTAGAAGATTTTCCAGTCAATAATATACCCACTTAATTGAGTCTCTCACCTATAGCATGCTGAATATGATTATTGGGCTATATTATTTTTGCATTTATGTGTCTTTTGTTCTAAACTATGAATCCCTTGAGAGTAGAAAACGAATCCTAAAGCTCCATGATATTGCACCTGTTGGGTGCTGAATGGACATTGCGAAAACAGGGAGGGAAAGCTTATGTTTAAAGTCTTTATGAAGACATTCATAAATTCATATATAAGCTCTTATAATATTATTTTAGGACTGATTAAGATTAGTAAGCACCCCAATAACAAATACAGTCAATTTTTGGAATACTTACAGTATTTGAGTCATTTTTAGGACATAGTATATGACACCATTTTATTATTTTCCTTTTGTCTCTCTGATGTTTCTACTCCATTTCCTTCGGGGAATATGTGTGCTGGCTATTCCTAAATATTTCAAGATTAGCTCTATGTAATTCTCAAGAAATAGCATCCATTTCCATATGCTTTAACCGCTATCTACTAGCTATGTACCTTCCAGATTAGTAGCTTAGTGCCCACCTCCCTCCTCCGTCTCATATCTCCAAAACTATTTTCTCTTCTCCCAAAAATAGAGTTCTCCTCATTCTCCTGTATTTCCTGTTTCAAGTGATAACCCTCAGCAATTCCAGCACGGCCCTGCCCCGCCACTGTTTTGTTTGCCTTGCCCATTCCTATTGGCACCCGTTTCTATTGTTGCCTAAATGCCTCCTGGCTCCCAGTATCTCCCGTTCATTAATTGATTGCATTTCTTCAACTCACTGTTCCTAATCTAAACATTAGCAATAACTATAAAACTAGTCTAACCTGCCTTGAATGCTCTCGAGTTTGTCTTCCTTTCTGCCATCAAATTTAAGGTCTCGAAAACATAAGATTGTAAGAGCCAGAGATGATGGATGACCATAAGGAAACAGTCTTCTAGACAGATGGTCTGTTACTTGTATGAACTCATAGCAATGGTGACAGTATGCCCAAGTCCTATGCAAGCTCAAACCACACAAAATCCCAGCACAGACTTGGGGAAATCGGTGAGAAACCTAATTCAACCTAAGGAACTTGTGGTAATTGATGGCTGCTGAGAGAGGGAGAAGCAGTGTCTTACAGGGATAGGACTCTTGGTGGGTCCAGTGATGGACCCACACTGAAGGATACAAATCAGACTCTATAGACAGTCCATTACATCGGGCAGGGGGCAGTGGAGGCATGTATGAATAGGGGAGGAGATCTAAATACCATTAAAGTACACTGTATCAAAATCACAAAAATTCAATAAAAATAAAAATGTTTTGAAAACATAAGTTAATATTATTTTCCTATTTAAAATGTCTTCGGTGTCCTTCACTCCCTACAGGTTACAGTGCTTTAAAAATAAAAGCGATGACAACCATGCTAATAAGGTCAACAGATTTCTCAAAGATCTTAATTTTGTGTTCAAATAATTTTCATCAGAAACCATCTGTCCTGTAGGCCAGATTTACAGTGATGTGATTTGGATTCCCTCATGAACTATAACTGTATGAGGAATAAATAAGACAAAGAAATGTAGGAAAGTTTTGCAGATTTTAAAAAGTATTTTCAAGAAAAGATGTATTACCTCTTCAGAACTTTCTGTTTTACTTTTCTTTTTTAAAAAAGAACCAGTTACTTAAAATTTGTATGAGTTCTGTTCTTTTAAATTTTTATGGTCGAAATACCAAAGATGAGAATAAAATATTTCAATTGATAGGTTTTGAAAGTTCTAAGTTTCCTTTTAAAAGCAGAGCGCACTGCATCTTTTGAGTGACGTTGGCAGGAAAGAAAAGAAAACATGTAAAGCTAACAAAGTCTTTCCTGCCTCTTAGTCAGACACTGACTTCTCTGAAGAAGTTGATGTTGCAAAGAAATTGTGAATTCTCAGCCTGGTTTCCCCGCTGGTGAGTGAGAACCGTCTGCAGTTCCCTTTAAAGTGTCAGGGGAGTCTCCATAGTGTCACACAAGGCTCTTAGCATAGAGCAAACATCTTTCCACAAACTCAGCTGCTTAATCTGTTTGCAGGTTGAATTATAAAACAGGATAGATGACTCTGAGTGCTGGGAAGGGGAGCTGAGCATTTCCAGTTTCTTGATTTAAAACAAAACCAGAGAAAGCCTACTATTTTCATCAAAAACTTGACTGCATGTTTTCCTGTTGTTGCTTTCCTCGGAATCTGATTCTCACCATAAGGAAAAATAATTATGTCAAAATAGTCTTAAGTAGCTTACTACAAAAAAAAATCTCTGTGGACTTTTTAAAATTATATGGTCTTTTCAATACAGTGATTTCCCTCTCAACTTATCTGTGATGTTTTTCTCACAAATTCTTGGTAGGACTCTGTTAATTCCATGGCAACATTAGACATGTATTAATTTTGTAATGCATGTGGATTGAATCAAAGAATGTTTCACAGATTCTCAACTCATCATAAGGTATAAATTCATATTTAAAAGAATCTTTGAAGTTGACTTTGATTCATTTAGTACTGATAATAGATAAGAATACTTTAAATTTCCGAAAGTGGCTTTTAAAATTTTTTTTGTGTGTTTGAGGTTGAAATGCCTTTGGAAAAAAGATGCATACCTCCATAAGTAATAGGCCAGATATTTTGTGATAGTTTATTTTCAAATGTCCACCTCAGCCAGCTTTATTTTATTGTCAATTACATCAGAAGATGGATTCAGATGACTCCTAAGCACTCAGCATCTAAATATGTTATATTTCTATTCTTGGACACTTAATGTGCCTTTTAAAATGTAATATTCTGGATTTTTGGGTCATAAATCTATTTTTAAGTTGCTTTATATATTATCAAATATATAAATCTTGTTCCCTGTTAAACAAGCATATGTTTTATTAAAACCATCAATTCTATTATATATTTATATATGTATTTATATTATATATATATTTAGTGGATCAACTTTCTCATTCAAATACCTAAATTCAGTTTCTTTGGATTTATTTCATTATATATATGCATATATAAAGATCTACTATGCTTGACAGATATTTAATTGCATTCATTTACTTTTAAAAGCTAAAGAATTTGGGCTTACAGTTTAACCTTTAAGGAATGCCTCACTCTAACATGAAGAAGAAACAATTTTAGTTGCCTGGCTCTCTCCTTTATACTATGCAAGGATTAATGTAGGATTATTAGGATTGGAGCCTAACCCAGAATTTGAGTCCAGTGGAATAGAAAGTGAAGGATCTAGGCTAAAGAAGAGGACTTCACTGAATCCAAGACTCTGTACTTTCCCTTCTGAGATAGATTCCTCATAGCTAACCTTCAGAATAAGGAGAATGAAAACAGGAACAAATGTTAAGTTGTAGCATGACTAGCATTTGACCCACTTTATTTCGGAAGCATCTTCCAGTAGTATGCAGAAAGGTGCACTAGAGTTGAGCTAACACACATTTCTGCATTCTAAAATAAACAAATTTCAGGCAAGCACAATTGAGAGGAATGAAAGAAAAAAGATCAAAAGACTAAAAGTTGAGAAATCCATACTTTTTCAGGCTAATACTAAACAAAAGGCAATCATTCCTGTTTTGATTTTTTTTTTTTTCACTAATCTCAGCACCACAGTGTTTAGCAGCCATAGGCAAGAGTTATCTATCACTTTAGAGCAATTATGGAATCTACTTAAAATAGTCATGTACATTTTGACCAGAAATTGACAGACTGAAAAATAGGGTGGGAATTCTTATATATCAGGTCAAATGTGTTTTTCACATTGATATTTACATGTTCTAATTAATATTCTGTTCTGAGCTTTAGTCAAAACCTTTCTTACTGTTTAACTCTTAATGGGATACATCGCTCCTGTGTATTTCTGTGAAACTAAAACTGCTAAATCTTACTTGAGCATGACTTAAAAACTGATAGAAATAATATGTATGAAGTGTTTTCACTTTTCTAGAAAAGGGTTGCTTAATGACACTGATCACTGTGGTAGAGGAGGAAATTCGATTTTCATCATTCCCACTTGCGTGATGCTCAAGCTTTATTATACTTAATATGCTTGCTATAATATATCACTGAATTTATATTTGGTATAACTCACTCAGAACTTCTTTTCTTTTTTCTGTTTTTAAGCACATAAATTAGATATACAATATATTGTTAAAACAGAAAATGTATACACTTTTACACAAGTAAGGGTTTAGTTTTCTGTAATACATCATCTAAAAATCTGGCATACCTCAACAAATACTCACTTAAAATTGCAGCTGCAGACATAGATTGTAGTCCTAAAATATAATTACAGAAAACTCAGTTGAAACAAGAGAAAGTAAAAATATAAATTTTTCTTGGATTGTAAGATTCTGTGATTGGCTACTTCTTCCTTCTAAATCAGTGAGTTCCCCATATAAATTTTCTTCCCAATAAATTCATAGAGAGAAAAAGGCCTTTGTTTGTTTCAGTGCAACTTTGATGGCAAAATCATAAACACGGTGTATACCTAAACTTCATTCTTGATCAAAAAGCAAATAATTCATAATATACTGTTTAGAGTAGCAGCCAGAGTACATCTTTTTAAAAAAATTATCTATTATTTAAAATTTTTATGTGTATGAGTATATTACCTGCATGTAAGTAGGGTACCTGTGTCATATAGTATTCATGGAGGTCAGAAGAGGGTGTTGTGTCCCCTGGAACTGGAGTTATGGACAGTTGTTAGCCACCTTGTCTGTGCTAGAAACTGAACCTTGGTCCTCTGCAAGAGCAGCCAGTGCTCTTAAGCACTGAGCCATCTCTCCAGCCCCAGAAAGTATATCTTTTTTTATTATGTTGTTATATGTTCTTAACTGCTAAGCTGTCTCTCCATTACCACATGTTATATTCTTAAACAATGAAGCAGGTTTTCTCATCTGTTCTTTACTTACATAAAGTATACTGAAAAAGGTTTTAGATTGCTTTCTCAAATACTTCTATGTAACGAATCACTAGAAGTAAAAAATGCAGATTCCAAAAATATGGTATTTTTAAACTTAATTTAGATATTAGTTGCTTTCGTAGTTATACAAGCTAATAATAGTTCATAGAACATCATGATCACTTTACTTTTTCCTTTACCTTACATGAGTATCCAAAAAACATATATAAGCATATGTTATTTCTCTTTATGCCACCATTCCCAGGATATATGCACATATATATATGAGAATAGCAAGTAGCATTTAGTATTTTTAAAACATCTTCCTAAGCTAATCTGTCTTCTAAGATGAGTTATGTGTATTTCACACCCATCTTCCAAGTTCTCTCCTACTGACTCTCAGAGGGCCTAATCTTTCCCAGAATGATGGGAGAGGCACAGTTCAAGAACAAGAATGAATCTCTGTATAATCACACCACAATGTGAGGTGACCCTAAGACAGAGAATTGACCAGATACACATATGGGTTTTAGGAAGAGTTTCTGGTGCTCTTTTCTAACACAGCTGTGAGAAGAATGTGGCTAAGACGGCAGTAGTCATTCTTGAGTAGAACTGGCAAAGGAAACCATGAGGAGAAGAGAATTTAACACATGGGTGTTAGAGTACGGCTTCATTGATGCGATCTGAGGGGAATGCCTAATGACTGGAAGAATCAAACTTGGCAATGAAAACACAAAGCTCTTTTCATTGATTCAAAGGCACACTCTAAAGCTGCAGATGGTCACCTCCAGCCTTGGCTATTCAGTGTGGGGTTTTGTAAAATGGCACTTTGGTGAATACTAATAGATCAAAACAAAGATTTAATAATGTAAAGATGTGGTGTTAATTTTTAAATAAGTATACAGGTCAGTGTCTCAGTAAAAGATAAAAAGAGTACCTCTCATATGTGGGCCTGAAGTCTTTTTTTTTTTCAAGTTCAAAAATAAGTGACATCTTTAAGATTCAGGGTGTACTTTGTGTTGAACAGTTTACATTATATATACTTCTGTTTGAGGACTCTCAGTTTACAGTGCTGATTAATGTCATATTTTAATTTTCTTGAAGCTTACCTGAGAGAAATATGTGTTGCTGTTCTCAAGAATAAATCAGTATTATTGAAACTGTAGGTCAAACATTTTGTACATGGGATAGAATTTTTTCTTACCTTTTCAGAAATATAAAAGACATTGATTAGTACATAAAAAGTCTTTCCACATTAACCTAGTCTTAAAATTATGTTTTTGCTAGTTTTCATCTGACATTCTAAAAGTTTAGAGATTCAGAGAATTATTTATATAATAAAGAGTAATTCATTATGTTTAAATTGTCACATGTATTTATATAGTAGAGTATTGATTTAAATTATAATATGGCATTTTTCCAGAGTAAAACTTTTATTAGACATAGTCTGTAAAAAACAAGTTTTACAAGTTAAACCCAAACTATTGAAGCACTATCCAAAATAAACTGAAAATATGCTTTTTTATTTTTGCTATTTATGAATTAAATACAGCTTCTATATCACTAAAGCTTTTTATCTAATAAGTTACAGTAGCAATAATAAATTGATATACTAGAATTACAAGTTAAAAGGAAGCAACTTAGTGTCTAATAGAAATATCTGTGAACTAACAAGACCCTTAGTTGTTATCAGGTATTATAAATAATCAGGTTGTGTTTCCTCCCAATGTTCCTATTTGAAGATGCAGCTGGTATGTTGCCCACTGTACTTCAGAGCATAGCTGTAATGATCAAATGATATTCATATGCATAGAAGTTTAATAAACAAAGTTGTGCTCTATAAATATAAACCATTAAATGCCCTCTACTTATGATATAGATAATAAAATTCCAAAGTTAAAATTAACTCTTTGGACCCCAAAATAATAAAAAATAATAATAGTTTTGCCTGCTGAGCCAGATTTTTTTAACCATAAGATCTTGAAAATTAAAAGTGAAAATGTCTATGCATTTTCATATGTTACTGGTGGAGTACAAAGTGGTAAAACAGAACCCCAAAAGAGAATTTGGCAGTATATAACAAAATTTCATGAGCACTTACCCTTTGAGGAAAATAACTTTTGGGGCTCTGTCTTGAATATTTCCATGAATAGGAAATAACCAAGAATTATAGTAATATTCTTAAGAGCAAGTAAGAACCATCCAAATAGTAGACTAACTAAATAAACTATGGTATGTTCACATAAGTGAATACAGTGCAACTAAAAAAAAAGAACAAGAAGCCTATCTATATATTGATATTGAGTGCTTTCTAGGGCATATTGCTAACTTTAAAAAATGAATACCTTATACTAGCTTCTACATAGAAATAAATAATAACAAAAGGAACAGGAAGCAGAAACAAATAAAAATGTCTGAGGAGTTAGATGGAAAAGAGATGCAGACATCCACATCGTAGAAATACAACTTTCCTAATTACACTCTTTTATATGATTTTAACTTTGGAACCATGTCAGTGTCTCACATATTCAGATATTAAATCACATTTGTAAGGAAAAAATGCCATACCTAAAAATAAATACAACTGGAAATAAATAGATGTACCTGTAATATTAAACTGATAGGATCCTTGAAAAGAGAAAACAATTAGCTGAAGCATTTTTTATTATTTTTTATTATTATTGTGTATGTACATGATGGGGACGCACACAAGTGTCATGACAAAGGCCAGAACACAACTTTGTGGAGTCAGTTCTTTCCTTCCACCTTTACTTGGGTTCTGAATATTGAGCCCAGGTTGCCAAGCTTGCGCAGCAAACACCCTTACCCACTTAGCCATCTTGCTTGTTCTGAAGTACTTTTTGATCATCATATTTTGCACATCTTCACAGGTATATAGCCTAAGGACCAAAAGAAATGCAAAGAAATCTTAAATATTACAAAATGTTGTTCATAATTTGTATTAACATTTTGAAATAATTTTATTTTGGAGCAGTTTGTCTTTTAGAAAAGTAGCTCTATTTAGTTACAGAATATTTGACTTGTATCTTAGAGCCAACAAAGACAATGGAAAGAAAGATGGTTACTGAAAAGGAAGAAAGCCCTTTTTTAAAAAAAAAATGTATGAATATATTGCCTGCATGTAGGTAAATACACCCATGTCATGCAATGCCTGTGGAGGTCAAAGAGGACATCAGATATCCCAAACTGGAGTTATGGATGGTTGTTAGCTGAGAATCGAACCTGAATCCTCCCCAAGAGCAGTGTGCTCTTAACTATTGAGCCATTTCTCCAACCCAGAAAATTTAAAATTTACTATGCAGATATTGTGACGGAAGTATTGTCTGTGGTTTGGTTTGGAGTTTGTGGTTGGTTTTTGTGGTGCTGGGGATCTAATAGGTCCTGACCATGCTAGGCTCTTGAGTGTTCTGCCACTGAGCTGTGTTCCCTAAAGATAGACCTAACTCGTTCAACCTTTTATCAAAATCCATCTTTTTGTGATACTCACTACAATGTAAACATGTATCTTGGGAACTTTTGTCCATATTAGACTAGGTAGTAAGCAGGCATGTCTAGCCTGAAGTCAGGGGGTAGGTAGGCTACATGCAGCTGCATGCAGCTGAAGTGAGCTGTGAATGCAGCCTTGAAACAAAATAATAAACTTTCTTAAAACACTTTGAAGTAGGGTTTTTGCAGTTTGGGGGAGAGGGTGCCTTTATTGTGCTTTTCTAGATGATGTCACTTTGCATTGTCAAAAAGTTGGACATGCCTGTTAAAATTTTTGATTTTTATCATTGAGGTTTCCATTAGGTTTTTTTTTTCCAAGTATTTCATTTAGGTATAATCTTGCTTAGTGAGAATGTTTTTGTGTCCTTTGCATTTTAATCTGAGATTTTCCTCTCTGTAGTTCTAGCCTTAAATATTCTATAAAAGATGAGAGAGACATGGCTATTGGGGAGACTTAGATTATTAGTTTATCATAAGAATGATAATAGGCAATAACTATCTTATCCTAACTTATTATGACTTCTGTTGAATGGTAGTGCATGTTAATAAATATAATGGTGTGGATCTGAGCAATTAGTAGTTCTTCTCAGTCTTCAGAATTTGGCCAAATGGTTTAAATACATTCTCTGCAGAAAGTATATATGTTTATTTGTATTTGGTTTGGGTTCCACTCTTGTTTGTCAACTATTGCTTTATATTTGTTATAATCATCTTTCAGACTCTATGTAGATCAGATATCGTATGTATCAGTGAAGGGATCCTAATTACATTCTAGACCCTAAATGTTCATTTTAATTTCAGGATGCATATTTTTATGAGTCAAAGTTAAATCAGGTAGAGAAAATGTCTGTCACCTTGCCAGCTTAATAAGTTGAATATTACTTTTACTTTGTAGGCCCATGGCTTAGTCTGAAATTTGAAGTTGCATTGATATATTATCTCTACTAGTCTCCCAAAGGATGTTGCTAGTCTTTTGAATTAAACTTGAATAAGGTTGATTTGTATTCCCTGTTAATCAAAATTTGAAATGTTGACATTAGAAAATTTCATTCAGTACTAATTATATATGACTTTTATGAAAGTTAGGAAAGAAGGAATCCTACATTTTAAAGTTTGGTATCAATCTAAAGCCCTGTGAAAACAATAGTGAGGAGCTTAATAAGCCATCTTAATAAGATACCTTAATAAAACTAACCAGTTACTCTAGCTTGCTGCATCTCACTTGGCAGTATAAAAATCAGTGATTTGCCTTCTCATCATTAATTGAAACTTTTCTCGGTTTAAAATGATCAAAACCCTTAGCAATGTTTCACCAACACTTCTCAGCCCATCTTGACTTTTAAATCTCCTTAATAGCAATATATAATTCTCTAGGTACTGTTTTAAACATCCTTTTTGCATCAATATAAGAAAAAGGTTAATGTACATTTATTGCTTTATTATTTTTGCTTAAACACAATCTTTAATATTCATTACATGTATCACATTGTGTTTGTCTTCAGCTATGTAAGAAAAAGCTAAATGTTAAATGTTATAATTATATATTGCTTGGCTTAAGGACTGAACATAAATAAGAAAGTGATGAAAGGTTAGTTGCAGCATTAAACAGATCCTTCTGAGATGTTTGGAGTTCAGAGCATTTTACTTTTTACATGAATTGGTAGAGATTTTTCCTTCTTCATTTGCAAATAGCTATTGTATGAATTTTGGTCCTTACTACAATAAATGAAAGCTAAGTTAGATGTTATTATTCTAATATTTTCTCCCTTTAACTTTGTTTCTTAAAGTAGCTGCTTCTCAATAGATAGTGTGAATAATTTCATCAAATAGCACAATTTAGAGATTGACTGAAGAGAATCATGTGGTGTGTATAGATTCACTTTATGTTCTTTATTACTTTGTATTCATCATCCATGTACTTTATACTTCTTCTGACTATTCAGTAATTCATTAAGAAAGAGAATGAAACATACAACTGATAAAGGAAAAAGTGTTCAAAAATCACTTGGTTGGCCTATGTTCTGCTGCATTATCTTTGCTCAAATTCCCCTTTGTTCATTGGTATACACCAAGAAATCCTCAAACCATTCCATTTTTCAAAATTATTTTTATTTTATGTATATTAGTGTACTGCCTGCGTGTGTATAAGTGCACCTGTGTCATGCAGTGCCCATGGAGGTCAGAAGAAAGTGTTGGATTCCCCTGGAACTGGAGTTATGGACAGTTGTTAGATGCCATGTGGGTGCTGGGAATCGAACCTGGGTCCTCTTTAAGAGCGGTTAGTGCTCTTAACCCTGGAGCTACCTCTGGAATCTCACTATTCCTTTTTTTTTAAAAAAAGGAAATTTGTTCTTTCTTCAAAACTAGAATCCAGCTAGGTGTGGTGGCACAGGCCTTTAATATCAGACAGAGTCAAGTGAATTTCTGTGAGACTGAGGCCAGCCTGGTCTTTTACATAGTGAGTTTCAAGCAATCTGGGGCTATACAGAAAGACTCAGTACAAAACAAACAAAAACTTAGTATGTGAAACAGACAACCTTATACTTTTGACCAAATGGCCTCTGTGAATCTTTAAGTTATATAATTTTAAAATGAAGCCTGAGAGAGTTTTTGCTGTGTGATTTTATACAACTTTCTTTTTGTCACTTTTAGCACACTTTTAAACATATGTTTGAAAATGTTTTTTGTCGTACTCAAAAATAGTCCTTGGAGCTGGGAAGATGGCTCATTTGGTAAAGTGCTTGCTGTGGAAGCATGAGGACTGGGGTTAGAACCCTAGCACATGTTAAAACATAGGTGTGGGGTGCATGTTTGTAATCCCAGCTCAAGGAAGCAGAGATAGGAGGATCCCAAGGCTCACTGGCTATCTAGCCTACTTGAATTGGAAAGCCCCATTTCCTAATGAGAGACCCTATCTCACAAAAAGAAAGAAGATGGACAGCTTCTGAGGAAGGACACCCAAGATTAAGAACTAGCAGACACATTTGTACACATCCTCATACAAGTACCCACAGATGCTGAAACAAATACACAAAATAAACTATAAATATTTTTAAATTTTCATTATTTATTATATACTTTTAAATATTTTCCTTATCTTTTATATGTATTCAGATACATATGAAAGTCCAATAGATTACCTTAATTTATTATGTTAGGATATGTTGTTGAAGGGGTCATTTCCTAGAAAAAGCATGTGTCACATCATATAAATGTTAAATATTTCTTTATATATCTTCAAGTAAAAATATTTTCCATTATAGAATAATTGACTGAAGGCCTTAAAATACTGGGCAGCTATTTTCTCCATCATGTATAAAGTGTACAATTATAAAACCTAATAATTTTGTTATTAGACTTACTAGTCCAGCCTATTTTTTTCAAAACATGGATCTGATTTTGCCATGAGACATTCTCCCATTTTCTTTATAGGATACCATCTTCAGAACTAGTTTTTCCAGCTTACTGAGAACAGTTAGTATAATCTATGACTGATAAATCAATACAACCTTATTATAATGTACAACCTCCAATCTCTGTGAGCAGTTGTAGGCAAAGTATAGCTGAATACTTGAATTCAGAAAGGTATGTTGTGATTATATTGACTCTGAAAACATTGGATGCATCCTTTATTGTATAGTATAAATTGTAATACTGTTCATAATTTCTGAATAATGAATCTAATGAATAGTAAAGCCATAAAATTGTTTGTGTCATAGGAATATAGTTAATCTGAAGTGCTACCTGTAACTGGCAAACTAATACACATGAATCATACTCCTTCTGAAACTAGAACTACAAATTCTTGCCTGTAGTAATAGATTTTTATTTGGTTTTGTGTATTTTCTATACCATATTATGATAGCAAAAATAATCTTTAAAACTAAATATTATTTAGTAAAATTTAGACTGCAATAAACTCTATAAAGCAAATGTGTTTAGAAGGAAATAAGTTGAATGCATCCGAAATTTGGCTTAGCAGTTTTATTCTTTTTGCACTGCTGTCACAAAATCTTACACAGAAAGGGCCTAAAGAAGGTTAAGATAGAGACTAGAGAGATGGCTCGGGGTTAAGAGTACTGGCTGCCCTTCCAGAGGTTCTGGGTTTGGTTCCCAGCACCCACATGGCAGCTAACAAGCAACTGTAACAGCAGTTCCAGGGACCCAGTGCTTTCTTCTGGCCTCTGAGGGCATATATGATACAGGTGCACTTGTGTGCATGCTATCAAAAAACTCACACATGAAATAAAGATAGTGAATAAAATATTTTTAAAAAGAAGATTTAATATAGGAATCCTGACCAGGGTCCCACACTCTGCAGACTCTTTTCTCTTCATTTTGACCAGTTGTGGCGTTTTGTGTTCATTGCCTTTGGTTGCATAAGGAAGCTTCACTGAAGAGAGTTGAGAGATGCATGAGTATTCTTTCCACCCATTATTCCACTATATTCCATGAGCGTTAGGTGTAGAGGTTCCATTGTAGATGTGTCACTTTGGCAGACACTTATTCTCTGTGTGTGACCAGTTATGGGACTCTGTAGTAGTCTCCATCTGTTGCAAAAGAAGCTTCTTTGATGAGTGGTGACTGGCATACTTGTCTGTAAATATAAGGATCCATATTTAGCATATAGTAAGAAATCACGCTTAGGGCTTTCTCTAAGAGCTAAGACATCTCCAGCTACATGTATTTAACTTTTTACAGTGCCACTTATTAATTTATATTCCACACCTTGGAGGGCAGGGTTTGGTCAATCCAGCAGAGACTGGAGACTAGTCCTCCACTTGGAGGGATTAATTATTTAAGGTGACTCACAAAGTTATTGTTGGAATATTTGCTACTACCCGTGGCCTGCTGCCATGGCTTCTGCCAAGCAGAGGTGCAGTGCCCTTTCCCAGCCTCAGCTCCATTTCCACTCATGCTATCTGGGGCTGTGGGGACCTGGGATGCCGTTTTCTGAGTCGCTGGCTCCCTGTACGCCTGGGGCCATGGCACTTTTCCTTCCACATGGCTTTGAGTCTTCTCTGCCTTCCGCTCAGTGCCCCTTGCCCTGCTGGCCGCCATGTGTCTGTCCCGCCTTCCTCTGCCCACCTTTCTGCCCCCTTATTGGTCAGAGGGAAAATTGAGAGAGAAATAAAAGCTGTATTACTCTACAGCTGCACATAAGGCCCTTCCCCTTGAGTGGGCTTCAAGTCTGATTAGGTAGCCGTTGATTACCCTCAAGATAAAAGTGCCACTACTGCACCAATATAGTTTGCTATGCTGGTCCTTGTTTTGATTATTAGCCTTTTAAACGTAGGTTGGACCATTGATTGATTTTCTCCCTAAGCAGTTTGCTAGTGTCCTGCAAAACTATGAGAACTAGTCTTCAGAGAGGAGGCCTCCAGGTGAGTTCCAGCTCCATTGCTCCAAGTCCGGTGTTTGAAATGTTTCCTATCTTCAGCAATGGGGTCTTACCTTCAAGTTCTGGGAGATAGTCAAGGGCCTTGGCAATAGCTTTTGTGTGTTGGCATCTCTTGGACTATCCTGACCAACAAATGGAAGGGAGGTTTTTCCTGTGTGGCACTCTGTCTCTTATATAGCCTTCAGCTATACTTCTGCACTCACATACAGAATACTGTATGTGCAATTTTTCAGTAGACTTTTGAACTAATTCCCTTCCCTTTGTTTTTTCATACCAGCTAAGCATCATCTCTTCTCTTTCCCTATCTAACCTTCCCTCCAGTTAAAGAACCCCCATTTTCCCCATTTCCCCCTTGATAATACCTTGATAATCATAGGATTCCCCAACCCTTTTGAGCTCCTTCTCTTTTACCCGCATGGTTTCTCGTATAACCTTCCCTTTTCCTCTGCCAGTTAAATACCCCATTTTACTCATTTCACCCGTGGTAACACCTGTCTCCTACTATTCATCTCTCTCAGGCTCCTTCTTTCCCTTTGCCTCCCTGGTTCTGTTCCATCTTCCTGTCTCTTGTCTCTTGCAGTTATATAAGGGTATATACTCACACATAAAGACTTGGTGCTAAGATCCACAGATGAAGGAGAACATATACCATTTGTTTTTCTAAATCCGTTACTTCATTAGTACAACAGTCCCTAGTTCATCCATTTACTTGCAGATTTCATGATTTCATCCTTGGGGGTAGAAAGTTTGTAAGAGTCAGGGGAGAAAGTGCATGACCATAAGGAAACAAGAATCTTATAGGCTCCTGGGACCCTGCTCATATGAACCTACAGCAATGGTGTCAACATGCACAAGACCCATGCAAACTCAAGCAGACAAAAACCCAGCATAGAACTGGGGAAGTAGGCAGCAGGCTCCAGTCTTAGCCGAAGAACTGTTGACAGTTCTTTTTACTGCTGATTACTGCTGGGTGAGGAAGAGTTGATCCTCTCTAAGGGAGAGATTTTGGATAGGTTCACTAGATTTCAGTGGATGAACTTTGCACTAAAGGATGTCTGGATACACTAACTTGACAGATCTTAACATATGTGACAGAATGCATGAAATTCACTGGGTAGGGGCGTGGTTATAGAGGAGGCAGATGAGGGAGGGGGTATAAAGATGATTAAGATATTTTGTATGAAATGCACAAAAATTCAATTAAAAATACTTTTAAAAAGAGATTAAGACTTAGTTTCAGAGAATTTAATGTATCATGACAGGAAAATAATGATGCAACAGGTCAGTTCACATCTGTTAGATGAGGAAGCAGAGAAGGGGGAATGCCTGCGCACCCTTGACTCTCTCCTTTCCTAAATATTCCATAGAAGGGAAGGGAGCATTTAGCATTAGGATGGCTGTTTCCCCCTTCTGTGAATCCTCTCTAGAATTTGCCTCATAGAGACAGCCAGGAGTGTATGTCTCACTAATCCCCAGTCTTTTCTTAATCCATCCAAAAGAACATTCAAATAAAAACAAAACAAAAACCCCAAAACATCTATCACAGCAGTCACTGCATTTGATCATTTTAAACAGTTCTTGTTTTGATTCCTGGTGCTAGTAACTGAACTCCGGGCCTGGGACATCCTAGGCAACTGCTCTGCCACTGAGCTACATATCCGGGCTTTAGCAGCCTTTTGTTTCGTTCTATTTCCAGTGCTGGTGATCACACTCAAGGCCTGTATTTGCTAGGCAAGCATTCTACCACGTTTCTTTACCTGTGTCCTTAGCCTCACCTGCTCATTTTAAAATAGCTCCTCCTTAAAGAACAAAACTCACTACGTAATAGGATTTGAGTAAGTCTTAAATAGCTAGCTCCATCTGGCTACCTAATTTATCAGTGAGACCATACTTTTCAAAGCTAAGTGTCAACTTCCTTGATTTTGATGTCATCTTTTTGACATATTTTATCATTTTTAGAAATATCCTCTTTAATTTCTAGGAAGTGGTTGTTTGTATTTACAATTGGTTGATTTGGGTTACTTAATGATGAAATCAAAGTCATTACAAATGGATTAATTAATTAAATCCATAAATGAGTCATAATAACCATGCCAAATATAAATAAGACTTTTCTAGATCTCAAAAAATATGTTTCCTTCTAACTAAAGAAGATGAAAGAGACAGTTGTCAGTATATAAAAGGATGACAATTGCTCATTCAACGAAGGCCATGAATTAAATGTTTTCCTAATTGTAATTACAATAGAAAGCTATTGGTTGATTTTATTCATGTCTTTGTTCAACAAATACTCTTAAACCTCTACTGTACACCCAGCCCTGTATTAGACAGCAGTGAACAATCTCAAATAAGATATCATGAAGAAGTAATATTTCAGGAAAGATAAAGTGGTGAGTATTCATACAGATAAGTATAAAATTACAAATTATTTTTAACTTGAGAGAAAATTCTGGGGTTTATAGAAGAGTTTAATAGGAAAATACAATTTATGTTTATGAAAGGGCAGAGATTTTTTTTCCCAGTGCTGGAACCAGTAGTAGAAATAGAAACTACCTGAGAAGGAAAAGCCTTCTCCATGGAAGCTAAGGCAAAGAACTTAGCTTTCTAGAGAACTTGAAGGAAGTTCAAATTCTTCACAACACTTCACACCCAAGTCACATGAACTCTGAGAACCAGGACAGGAGCAGGATAACAGTAGTCCTTGCCCTTTTGAAGGTTCCTTCAAAGTTCCTTGGCACTTGCTTCTGTCACACTTTGATTCATTTGCTGATTGACAGAGTGGAGGAGTAGTGCTGGGGAGGGAACCCCAGGTATGCATGCTAGGCAGGTTCTCTGCCACTGAGCTGCAGCCCCTGCTGCGGTACTAAGTAGGTCGATACTAATACACCAACCACTGACACAAATACCAAGAAGTTCTGGTAAATAAAATTCAAAACAGCAGCACCTCTTGTCACAGAGCTTACAGTTTAGCAAGGGATAACAAGCAAACACACAACAGTCCTAATAGAGAAAATCCTTAGTACTGTGGGGACACATAGGAAAGACAGGATTTCAAGCCTGGGTGAGTCAAGGAATGTTTTTTAGATGTGAAAATATATGATCTATGTTGGGTTCTGTTGAAAGGAGTCTGGATATCTACTAGAACGAGCCACAAAAGAGAGTCTAGAATTGAAGATTTGTTTCCCCCAAAGAAAAATGTTTTTAAAAAATCTAATTTGCTATAGCAAATTATTTACCTACTAAAGAAATAACAATCCAGAACTAATCAAATCCACATTCCTCAGTCAAATTCCTTGTGTCTTATAAGTGTGACAGAATTCCCCAAAACTTATAGAATTTTGCTTATATTCTCTCCTTTTAAAAGATGTATCTTTTTATTTTATGCATATTTGTGTTTTGTCTGCATGTGTGTGTTTGTGTGTGTGTGTGTGTGTGTGTGTGTGTGTGTGTGTGTGTGATGTGCCTCATGCCCTCCATGAGCCAGAAGAGGACAGTCAGTCTCCTGAAACTATAAAGTTACAGATGGCTCTGAGCTGATGTGGATGGTGAGAACTGAACCTGGGCCCTCTGCAAGAGCAACCACTGTGGACCCATCTCTCCAGCCACAGCATGCATGTGAAGGTCAGCAAACAACTTCAGGAAGATCAGACCTTTCCTTCCACCATGTGGGTCCCAGGGACCAAATTCAGGTCATCAGGCTTGTTGCAAAGTGCCTCTACCCACTGAGCCATCCCACAAGCCTTTTTGTTTGTAAGAAAGATTTGCATTTTTTTCTGTACAAGAAGTCATTTTATAAGGCCCAACCAGTTCTTAAAGGCCGAGCCACTAAAGGAGAGGGCGAAACATAAACGTAAAATTATTGAGACTAGAGCTCAGTGGTTGAGAGCACTGACTGCTCTTGCAGAAGGCCAAAGTTCTGTTTCCAGCACCCAGAAAGATAGCTAAGATCATCTCTTAACTCCAGTTCTAGGGAATCTGACACCCTATTCTGGCCTCGGCAGGCATTCTTCACACATGATATGCTTACATTCATGCAGTCATATCACTCATATACATAAAATAAAAATTTATTTAAATATTGAAAGCTTCAATTTTTCATTGAAACTCAAAGCTCTTTTGACCCCTCCCCACAGTTTCTTTCTTTACAGCTTGATGGTTGTAATCTCTCCTTTAAATGTAGCATTTCCCTGTTCTCAAATATAAAATTATACTGGTATGCCAAGGAAAGTAATGATAATACTGGGAAACAATAACTTTGAATTCCATTGTCTTCAAAATTATCAACTTTCTTAGAGAGTTTCAGAACTATTATAAGCACTGACTCTAATTTCTAGTTGATTTACAGTTTGTGTAGGTACAGTACAAAGAACTGCAATGTAGTTCACTGGTAGAGTGCATGCTCAGCATACTGATGGTCTTGAGTTCAGTCCCAGCACCAAATAAAGCAAAAGTATATGAATCCTAAAATATTAATTTATATATGCCATTTGTAGATTAGAATGCAAGCTCTATGACAAAATAATGAGATTTTTTAAATTCACTATTATATAAATGGACAGCCTTCAAACATATTTTATAGTTCTTATGATAGATCTCTAGGACAGATTCTGAGAAATAAAAATTTTATGTTCAAAATATATTTCCTTTTTGAAGTTTGCTAAATTTTACTCACTTGTTCTTTCAAAAACTCATATAACTGGCCATTTCCTCTCCTTTTGTTTACCCCCCAGAACTTGGTGGGTAAGAGCCTATTGCTGAAGATACTACATATGTGAGCTATAGAACAAACAAGGAGAAATCAAGCTAATGTTAGCTTCAGAGCCTCATCTCTACTGGCTAGCATTCATGGTGCTGGAAGGTGCTATGCATGCTACTGGAAGGAAAAATAATCATCACTTTACCCAGCTGTAAACTTGTGAACTACAACAACTGGCCTAGCAACATATGCCTCACCAGGGCAATAGTGGCAAAAATATGGGAGTAACCAACCTCTGGCTAATTAGATTTTAGGTCTATATCATAGAATGGAGCTCATACCCAACACTGACATCAGGCTTAGGAACCCAAAGCTAGATAGGTCACAGGATATAGGAGAGATCACAATACTGGTTTTCTACTGAATAGTTATAGTAAACTAACTCCTAATAACTTATTATTATATCAAGAGATTTATGCATCTCTCAATTCTCAGCAAGAAGTTACCATATTTAGCAGATGATGTTTAACACAGAATCCTCACTGGTCAAAGTACAGAGAACAAGAAGCTGCAGAGAGGTTATCCCTGAATAGGACACCATATCAAATTTCTGCCTCCTGGGGCTCCAGGATCACTGCAGAAGAGGGGCAGAAAGACTGTAAGAGCCAGAGATGGTGGATGAGCACAAGGAAACAGAGGTTTCCAGACAGCTGGTTAGTTACTCATATGAACTCACAGAAATGGTGACAGTATGCACAAGTCCCATGCAAGCTCAAACCAGACAAAATCCCAACATAGACATGAGGAAGTGGATAAGAAGCTCTAATCCCACTTAAGGAAATTGTGTGAACAGATGGCTGCTGGGAATAGGGAGACACAATCTCTTTCAAGCATGGGACTCAATAGGTTAAGGAGGCTCCAGTGGATGAACCCACACTGAAGGACATTCGGGGACACAAATTAGACTCTATATTTATTTAATTTATTTAACTCTTATTTATTTGATAAAGTCCATCAAATTGGGCAGAGAGCAATAAGGGAGGGTATGGACAGGAGTTAGGATATAAATACCATCAAATTATATTGTGCAAAAATCACAAACATTCAGTTAAAAATATTTTTTTAAAACCCCACATAAACAACTAGTCTGTGCAAATACTTCTTTCCCCAAGTCTTCACCACTATTTAGTAAATTATTGTCTTCCAACTCTATCAGTAAAAACTTGTCTCAATTCAATATGCAGTTCTTTAAGAATAAAGTAAGACAGTTTTTTTTATTGGCAGTATTTTTGTTTTTTTGGTGGATCATCTGTTGATGATCTTTCACATTTTATATTACACTGTAAATTATTTTTAGTGATATGTTAGAACTCTTCGTAAATAAAATTTTTGTTATACTATAAGCATTTTTCCTTGTTTTTAAGATTCTGTGAAGTTTTTAATTATAGGTTGCTATATGGGTATATGTGTACCTTTAAGCAGGGGCCTGCAGGTGCCAGGTGAGAGCATTGGATCCCCTGGAGCTGGAGTTACAAGCAGTTGTGAGCCACGTGAGAGTATTGGGAACCAAACTTCAGGTCCTCTAAAAGAGCAGCATCTGCTCTTAACTGTTGAGCCATATCTCTAGCCCCGCCTGGTTTTGTTGTTGTTGTTGAGACAAGGTTTCCGTGTAGCCTCAGCTTGCTCAGGACTCACGACATAGATCAGTCTGGCATTTATCTCACAGAGATCCATCTGTCTCTGCTTCCTGAGTACTGGGATTAAAGGCACGCACCACTACGTGCTTTTCTGTTACAATTGTCAGGTTTATTTAAATTGTGGTATTTTATAATAACTGAAGCAGGATGTCTTCCTCTAAGTCACTTATTTAAGATTTAGTTTAGTTACCTACAGTTACCTTAAAAAAGCATTTGACTGGTTTTTAAACATGAGCTTTGTTCATTTTTCTTCAACAAGTCATTTTTATTAGAAGTCGAATGGATAATGGTTTTTATACTTAATGCCAACTCAGATTGGTTTCTCTTAGTTAATAAGCTATTTAGTTATAGTTCTTCAGCCATGAATCAGCTCTACCAAAGCAAATATCCTTAAAGGATAAAGCAAACAGGATCAAAACACAATGAAAGATCTAAACCATGGGTGCCCGATTTGGCTCCATTTAGGTCTGTTAGATTAAAGGACAACACCTGACATACAGCCTTGTCTCTAAAGGGTAACCTGCCTTTCCTCAAAGAATTTTTTAAAAAAAATATTGGAAATACCTAATCAGGATTGCTGGAGCCCCTTCATTTATTTTCTTTAAAAATGAGTAATTTGTATCTGTATCTGTATATAAAACTGGTATATGATTTTCCACCTCATTTGTTAGTTCGTAGAGCACACTGGTGCTAAAGTATTCTTTTCATTGTTCAGTACAAGTAACTGGAAAATAAAGGCTTCAAGAACTGTGAACTTACCTTAGAGAAGGGATGGGCTCCGGATCAGAAAGGAAAGAAGAGAGGTAATACCTAGGTGAGAAGTAGTATTAGTGAAGAGAGGTCTAGTTCAATCTGAGAGAAGATCAGTGGTCAGACTAGCAGAAGCTGTAAAATGGTCAGGCTTGGCATTGCTGGGAGCCTTCACAGTATGCAAATGTATTTAGATTTCATATGATGCAGCAAGAAGCCCATTATAGAACTCTTAAAGCAGAAATTATTATATTATTATAATGTAGATGATAATAGTATTTGAGAAACATCAGTCTTTGCCTTGGAAGATTAACTGAAACTGGTTGGTGTAGGAAGTTAATGTACCAGGTAAGAAGCAATTATAGCAATGCAGTATAAGAAGATGGCAGCTGGTGTTCTGGTGTGGACTGAAAGCAACAAGAACAGGAGGAAGAGATTCACATTAGAAATACTAAAGAGAACATATGATCTGATGACCAAAAAGATGCTGGGAGTAAAGAAATCAGGATTTTAAGATTCTCCCCTAAGGGATAGGAACAACACAATGCCATTAATAGAATGTCTTTAGTTCAGTGCTAAGATCTAATTTCATTTTCTTTCTGTGTAACCCTAACTTATAAACTTATGAGAAAAAATATTAAGTTTGAGAACAGTACTGCCAGGTGGCAGATATAAAACTCATCAAAACTGGCTTCCCGAAACCGAACAGTCAAAGAAGGGAAGGGCTTGAGTGGATTCTTCTCTGGGAATGATAGAAATACCCCTGAGAGTTTGTCTGGAATGATAGCAATTTAGATTATATAACCCCATTTCCCACATAATTAAACTCTTTCCATGGAGTTTAGTGCGAAAAGTCAGAATGTCCAAAGTTATTCTGAATCATAAAGATTATTCTTTAGAGCTGTATCTCAAGCCACTCAAAGACAGGCCAAATGTCAAGGCTACAGCTGAGGTGTCATTCTTCAAAAGGCAATATGTAACTCCTCTGCTGGGCAAACAGCGGATCAGCCCCGGAGCAGATGCCTTTCATGCCAGTCTGAACCAGCCTGCAGTGTGAATATTTAAAAGTCCAGAAAGAGGCAACTGATAACATAAAGGGAAATCTACTAATTGTTTTGTTTTAAAAGACACAGGATGAAAATGGGCTATTAGCAAAAATTTATAACCACTATTCACTAATGTGTAAAGGTGATTTGCTCAAAAGAGGTATTTCTCCACTAGTTTAGGAAATAAAACACATGTCTGAAAAGATAGACTCATATTGGCTGAGCAGAAGCTAACCTAAGGAAAAACAACAGCAACTACAGTGTTCATGTATTATACTTTGTAGAGTATTAGGAAATCTTAAGGATTTTTATCAAAAGAGAAGTTTGAAGTCATTCTCTTTACACTTGGTAAAGTATTCTCTTCAGAGAATACTCTTAACTACATTAAAATATTTACTACGATTCTTCATACTGAAAAATTGGCTTTTTGTTTGTTTGGTGGTTGGTTGTTGCTGAGGCAGGATCTTGCTATATAGACCAGGCCGTCCTTGAACTTGAAATCTTCCTGCTTCAACTTTTCTAGGCAGGTGTGTGATAACACACTAGTCAAGTAATGGCTTCCTTTTATTTTTGAAGCCAACTGTACATTTTGCTTTTCTGTTGTTGTGATAAGAAACATAACCTTGTCAGCTCTCTGAAACCACAGAATAAGAACCGATGACCCCTTCACTCTTGCATCTTTCTTGCCTCTAAAGCCAGCACCATGTGAAAGATGCTGCCAAGTTTGGCTGCCAGCGTGGGATGAACCCTGGCCTGCATCATCCACATTACCAGCAGTGTTTGTGGGTTTCAGTCTTCTAAAAAACTCTTCCAGCCTTTTCCTTTCAGAAGCTGGAAACTTAGCTGGGTGTGGTCTGGCCCTGAAAGTACTCTTTCTGTTGTTTAAGTGCAAATATCTAGACCTCTGGTAATCTCCTTGTCAAAGAGAGCCTCCTTCAGCATGCACTCTCCTTCCAGTATTAAGCTTTCTAGGGCTCCTTTTCAATCAAAACTGTACATTTTGCATTTTTTTCTGCCCCACTTACTCTTTTCTGCTGTAGATCTGCATAATATCTGCTATTAATAACCACACCTCCATTTCTGTAGATCTGCATAATATCTGCTATTAATAACCACACCTCCATTTCTGTAGATCTGCATAATATCTGCTATTAATAACCACCCCTCCATTTCTGTTAGGATCTCTTGAAATTTTCTCCATCAAAGAAATTACTCCTTTTTATTTTAACTTAGTCTTAGGCAAGCTCATAGGTTGGGAGCAAACTGCAACCAGATCCTTTGCCAAAATATTCCTTGCTCCTTAAGTTCTTATTTCACTCTGGAACTATATTGCTCTCAGCACCACTTTCTTCCAGGCTTCTACTAGAATGACCTGTTAAGCTATGCTTACAGAATTCAACTGCTTTTCTAGCCCAAACTGCAAAAGTTTTACACATTGCTCCAAAAATCCACATGGTCAGGTTCTTCACAACAACCTCTCTCCAGGTACCATCTTCTGTATTAGTATATTTCTGTGTTGTGATAAGACACCATGACCAAGGTGACTTATAAAAGGAAGAGTTAAGAGACATTTCCAGACTACTTGAAAGCACCTTAATCCAGCCTTCACCTAGCGAACCTCTCAAATTGTACTGTGGCTGCTGGTTGGAAGGGGCCAAAACCTTAGAAGAAAGCTTGAGAGTATCTGATTTGTATCTGACTTGGGCTTTAGTGGGAACTCCTGAGTAGCAGGTCTAAACCCATATGGACTCTCTAATATAAAATCGAAACAGAGAACCTGAAGCCTAGACCAACTAGCTTTTCATACCTAATTTTAAAAAACAACCAAGACATCAAGAATACAAGCAAAATCATTCTTCAACTTAATAAGACTTAAGATTCATACCAGAACCACAAACAACAAAATCACAACAACAAAAAAAAGATATGAAAACCCAAACAATATGTCACCACCAAATACCACCAGTCCTAAAAAGAGTTCTAAAATGAGAACCCCCTAGAGATAACCCAGGACATAGAATTTAAAAGAATAATCATAAACATGATCAAAGAATTCAGTGAATTTAAAGAACACACACACACAAAAATCAAAGAACTAAAAGAAGATAGGGATAAACTTCTGACTGAATTTTTTTTTATCACAAAAGAGATTAAAAAATTAAAGACAATTCAGGCTGAAATGAAGAAGGAAGTGAAAAACTCTGTTAGCCAATTGGAAACCATGGAGGGAGCCTCACCATCAGAATGCAT
Organism: Eospalax fontanierii; assembly: GCA_035773235.1. Lineage (NCBI taxonomy): Eukaryota > Metazoa > Chordata > Mammalia > Rodentia > Spalacidae > Eospalax > Eospalax fontanierii. Next base: position 23,334,463 of record CM069536.1, on the reverse strand, counting down.
GAAAGGGGAGACAGAATATCAAGCCTGGACAATAAAGCTGAAGAACTGGAGCACTCAAGCCAAGGTTATGAAAAAAATTTAACGACAAAAACGGAATATGCAGAATATGGGGAACACCATGAAAAGAGGACATTTATTCATCATAGGCATAGAGGAAGAAGTCTTCAACCGGATTGTGGAAGAAACTTTCCCAAAATTAAGGAAAGACATGCCCATACAAATACAAGAAGCACATAGAACACCAAATAAACAGGACCAGAAAAGAAACTCCCCATGCCATATCACAATTGTGCAGAACAAAGAGAGGTGCTGAAAGATGCAAAAGAAAAACAAGTTACATATAGAGGAAAACCCATCAGAACTACAGATGACTTTTCAATGCAGACTGTGAAAGCTAGAAGAGCCTGGACCAAAGTATTCTTGGTATTAAATGACCATAGATGCCAACCCAAAATACTGTACCCAGAAAAATGTCTATTATAGTTGAAGGGGAAAGAAAAATCTTCCATGGCATAAATAGACTAAAAGAATTCATATTCAGAAAACCATCTCTCCAGAGAATACTTGAAAAAGTACAAAGGGTTGAAGAAAGGAATGACTATACATAAGGGGCAAGAGAAAGAAACTAAATGAAGGCATAAATGTGGAAACACAAACTTAGACCAAGATTATAAACAGAAATTTAAATTATAGGAACCAATGCACATCTTTCAATAATAACTTTAACTATCAATGGACAGAACTCCCTAGTCAAAAGACACAAACAAAATTCATCATTTTTGTTGTCTGTAAGAAACTCATCTTCAAGGACAAGTACTACCATAAGGTGAAAGGATGGAAAAAAAAATATTCCAAGCAAATGACACTAAGAAGCAAGCAGGAGTTGCAATTCTAATATCTGACAAAATAGACTTGAAACTAAAACAAATCAGAAGATATAAAGTGGGTCACTTCATTCTTATCAAAGGAACAGTTAACTAAGAAGATATTAAAATCATGAACATATATGCACCAAACATTGGTGCACCCAACTACATAAAAACAATACTACAGGATTTTAAGACACAGTTTAATGCCAACTCATTAGAAGTAAAGGACTTCAATACCCCACTGTCTCCATTAGACAGGTCAGCTGGACAAAGAATAAACAGAGAGACACCTGAATTAAGCAATATTTCTGGAATTAAATGAAAAGGACAATACAAAGCTCTAAGTGAATACATTAAAACATCAGAAGAGCACAAGTAAATGATTTAACATTGCAACTCAAGATTCTTTAATGTCAACAACAAATGGAACCAAAACCCAGCACACAAGAAGAAATAACAAAAATCAGAGCAGAAATTAATGAAATAGAAACAAAGAAAAGAATACAAAGAAGCAATTAATCCAAGAGCTTATTCTTTCAAAAGATAAAGACGATAGAATGACCCTTAGCCCAGTTAACTAAGAGAAAGAAAGAGTAACTCCAGATCAATAAAATTAGAGATGAAAGGGGAAACATCATAATAGACAACAAAAAGATCTAGACCATTATGTGAGTATACTTTAAAAACCTATATGTTATTAATTTAAAAGCCTAAAAGAACTGAATGCATATCTAAAATCATGGGAATCACCAAGACTAAACCAACAAGAAATCAACAGCTTAAACAGACTTATAACATATAAGGAGATTGAAACAGTAAAATAAAACTTCCCAACCTAAAAAAAAAAAAAAAATCCCAGACCCAGATAGATTTACAGCATAATTCTACTAGACATTTAAAGAATATCTATAACTAATATTACTTAAATTAATGAAAAAGATAGAACCAAAACTCCCAAATTCCTTTTATGAAACCAATATCACTATAATATCAAAAACAACTAAAGATTCAACCAAAAAAGGAAACAATAGACCATATCTTTAATGAACATAGATGCAAAAATTCTCAACAAAATACTTACAAACTGCATACAGGCACATATCAAAAAGATCATCCACCATGATCAATTCAGCTATAGTCCAGAGATACAGGCATGGTTCAATATACTTAAGGCAATGAAAGTCATAAATATATATATATATGTATGTATGTATATATATATATATATATATATATATACACACAGTAAGAGACAAAAATCACATTGTCATCTCAACGTGCATTTATGTTAGCAGTCCTAGAAGGAATTTGACCAGAGGAAACATACCTCAACATAATTAAATCTATATACAAAAATTCCACAGCCAGCAGTATTCTCCTTAAAATCAGGAACACAAGGCTATCCACATATCCACTTCTTTTTAAAATAGTGCTTGAAACTCTTGCTAGAAATAAGACAGGAGAAGGAAATTTTAAAACTTATTGGAAAAAAAGAGGTCAAATTATCCCTTTTGGCAGATGCTATGATAGTATACCTAAGAGATGCCCAAAATCGCACCAGAAAACTCTTAGAAATTATTAACACTTTCAGTAAAGTGGCAGGTTATAAAATTAACCTACAAAAATCACTAGCTTGTCTATATACTAATAACAAGCAATTGGAGAAATAGTATAAGGAAAACTCCCACTCAAAATAGCCTGTCTCTATCTCTCTCTCTCTCTCTCTCTCTCTCTCTGTCTATATATATATATATATATATATATATATATATATGTGTGTGTGTGTGTGTGTGTGTGACCAGAGACATTAAAGAGCTCTACAATGAATATTTTAGATCTTTAAAGAAAGAGACTGAGGAGGACACCAGAAGATGGACTTCCCATGCTCTTGGATTGGAAGAATTAGTATTATGAAAATGATCATCCTACCAAAAGCAATATATAGATTCAATGCAATCCCAATTACAATCCCCATGACATTCCTCACAGAAAGAGAAAAAAACTATCCTAAAAGACCCCAGATAATCAAAGCAACTCTGAGTGCAAAGAGCAGTGCAGGGGTTGGGTGGGGTTACTATAGCAGATTTCAAACTATATTACATTGCTGTAGTCATAAAAACAGCATGGTGCTGGCACAGAAATGGACCGGTAGATCAATGGAACATGGTAGAATACCCAAAGATGAGTACATGCAATTTCATCCACCTGATTTTTGACAAAGTGGCCATGAACATTCACTGAAGGAAAGATAGTATCTTCAGCAAATGGAGCTAGCAAAACTGGATCTCCACCCGGAGAAGGACGAAACTAGATCCTTATTTTCACCTTGCACAAAAGTCAACTCCAAATGGACCAAAGATCTTAATATGAATCCTGAATCTCTGAAACTATTAGAAGAAAACATTGGCTGTAACCTGCAAGATAGACGTGTAGGAAAGGATTTTATAAATCAGACATTCTTAATAATTAGGGAAATACAAATTAAATTCACTTTCATCTAATCCTAGTCATCTAAGATTTCATCTTATCCTAGTCAGTCTGGCTAAGAGCGAGAGAACAAATGATATCAAGTGCTGATGAAGCTGTAGGGAGTGCTCATTCACTGCTGGTGGGATTGTTAACTTGTACAACCTCTATGGAAAGTAATGTGGAGAACTCTTAAAACTAAAAGGAAATTACCATTTGACCTGGTTATCCCACTCTTTGACATATAGCCAAAGGACTCGTCCTATTGCAGAGATACTTGTACCTCCATGTTTGTGGTTGCTCTTACCCAAAAATTGAGAGATGGAAGAAACCTAAATGTCCATCACCTAAGGAGTGGGTAATGAAAATGCGATACATTTACACAATGGAATTCTACTCAGGATTAAAGAAAGACAAAATCATGACATTTGCAAGTAAGTGGGTGGAACTAGAAACTGTTATGGTAAGTAAAGTAACACAGACTCAGAAAAACAAATAACCTATGTTCTTCCTATTTGTCAATCCTAGCACCAAATCCTTGTATGTAAGTTGTATCCTGATGTAAATGTGGGAACCAGGAAAATGGAAAAGAACCAGGGAGATAAAGAGAAGAAACCTGATAGATAATAATAGGAGACAGGTCTTACTAAGGAAGAAATAGATAAAATGGAGATATTTAAAGGGGATGGGGGCGGGAGGGTTATTCAATGAACAATGGGACTGATATTACCAAGGGAGAAATGGGGAAGGCTTAGAGGGAGGGTTAGAGGGGAGAAAGATAAAGAGAGATAGAGGAGAGATAAATAATACTTGGCTAGTGTAAAACACCAGAGAGAAACATATGAGTCTAACAACTTAATGACAAATTATATATACAATATCTCTACATGAGTTCCTGTGCATAACTGAAGCTCCATAGCAAGAGATAGAGGAGAGATAAATGATGCTTGGCTAGTGTAAAACACCAGAGAGAAACATGAGTCTAACAATTTAATGACAAATTATGTATATAATATCTCCACATGAGTCCCTGTTCGTAACTGAAGCTCCATAACAAGAAACTGTGCTAGACAGGAGTAACCTTCATATGAGTTGTTGGCTAGGGTGGTCCAAAAGACTACCAAAATCACAAAGGCTATTGCCACAGCCCTTGATTGCCTTCCAGAACGTGAAGATAAGACACTACTGCTGAAGACAGGACCTACTTCAGAGACCAGATTTGGAGCAAGGGAACTAGAACTGACTTGGAAGCTCTTTCCCTGTGGGCTACGCCTTATAACTCTGAAGAGCACTATGCATGCTGCTAAGGGAAAACATCAGTGGATGGCCCAACACCTGTTTCATGACCAAACAACCACATCAATGACCAGCACAACATACAACAGTGGTTCAGTGGTGGCACTTTTATTTTGGGGCAATCATGAGCTACCTAACTGGACTTAAAGCCCACTCAACTGGAGGAAACCATGTTTGGTATTGTAATAATAGCCAAATATGCATGGCTGAAGAGGTCATAGATCTTAGAGATATCCCCAGGGCTGTCACATCCCTAGATTAATGTAACTTCTTACTAAGTGCTAAATATGTATCCTTATATTTACAGTCAAGTATCACAGTTACCACTCATCAGAGAAGCTTTTTTTTGCACCAGACAGAGACCACTAGAGAGTACCACAACTGGTCACACACAGTATGGTCTGTGAATTGCTGAAGCCTAAGTCATATCTATAATGCAACTTCTACACCTCAGGCTCGTGCAACATAGAACAAGGGGTAAAAAGGACATTAATGAAGCTCTCAACTCTCATTAATGAAGCTCCCTTATGCAACAGAGGTATAGAAACACAAAAGGTCACAAATGGCCAAAGAGTGGAGATTAGGAGTCTGCAGAGTGTGGGTCTCTGGACAGGGCTCAGGGACCACTGCGGAAGAGGGGGCAGAAGGATTGTAAAAGCCAGGGAGGAGGTGCGTGACCATAGGGAAATAGAATTGTACAAGCTCCTGAGACCCTGCTCATATGAACCTATAGCGATGGTGTCAGCATACTCAAGACCCATGCAAACTCAAACAGACTAAAACCCAGCATGGAACTGGCGGAATGGGCAAACAGACTCCAATCTTAGCTGAAGAAATATTGGCAGCTGATTACTGTTGAGTGTGGAACAGCAAATCTTCTTAAAACAAGGGTCTCTGGGTAGGCTTACTAGACCTCAGTTGCTGAACTTGTACTGAGGTTTATCCTGGAACTCGAACTTAACACAATTGTCCTTAACACAAATGACAGAGTGTATGAATTCTGGGGGGAAGGACTGGGAGGGAGCCAGTGAGGAAGCGGGAATAAAAGTGAATAAGATGGGTTGAGATGTTGTGTATGAAATACACAAAACTTTAATTTAAAATTCTATAACAAAAGGAAGAGTTTATTTGTGCTTATAGTTCCAGAAGGTTAGAGTCCGTAATGGCAGGGGAGGCCTGGCATCAGAGGTCCCTGGAGCAGAAAGCTAAGGGATCACATTTTCACCCGGCACAAGCAGAAAAAGACGGGAAATCTGGCAGGGTTTACTCCTAGTGACATATTTCCTCTAGCATGACCTCATTTCCCAAAGGTTCCCTGACCATCCCCACGCTGCACAACAAACTGGGGTCCAAGTGTCCTAATACATGGATCTTATAGGGTACACTCATTCAAACCACTACACCAACTATTATGGGGTTGTTATCAAAATTTCAATCTCTCACTTTAGAATTAGAGAAAGTAAATGAAATTACTCCTTGGTCCCAGCATATGTATGTATGTATAAAATATATATCCATAAGCCACATCCTATTGAATTTTAAAAGCCTGTTCTGCCAGTTACCAAATAAGCATAGAATGATGAACAGAATAAGGATTGCCCCTACCCTGGAAGGGCTTTGGGGGCTTGTTGATGCTGAATTTTCTTGGGAATCTTAAATATGATTCAGATATTCTCTGGGAGATAAAGAGTCCAATTAGTTGATGTTAATTCATTCTGTTATATCAGGTTCTTTCTAATGTTAAGTCAGGAGCTTAAGCAAAATAATTCAGTTATCTTCTGTTAAGTACTTTCCTAACAGTATCCTGCACTGCACTCTGCTGCCTTTGACTAATTGGATTCCTGTACGTAGTATAGACATCTAACTTACAAAGTCTCAGTTCACTCTTGGGTACCATCACAAAAAGTTTCTGTTTTAAGATCCAAAATTTGAAATTAAATTATTTTAGAGATACTATAAAGATGGATGTGGAACTTTGATCTTTCATTGTGTTTTATTGTTATGCCTGATGTGTTTATTATTCATCTAAATAGATAGTAATTTATATTATGATTTATTGGTGAGGCTCTATTTTCAGTTTTAAATAAAATTAATTAATATTAACTGGTATAGTGGCTCACAGCTTTAATCTCAGTACTTAGGAGGCAGAGAGAAGTGGATCTCTGAGTTTGTGGCCAGCTTGGTCCACGTAGTGAATTACAGGCCAGCCAGGGCTACATAGTAAGATCCTGTCTCAAAAAAATTAAGTTAATATTATTTCATTTATAAAATAATAGGTAACTTTTCAGTACCTTGTCAACTTTGGGTATTAATGCTATTAAATAATGAATGTCACACATATAGTCTAAGTATTGTTGAATATACATGTGCTGTTTTTGGTGCTGTATTTAGTCTCAAAGAAAAATCCAAGTTGTTTGTTCAGTTTTATTGTGGAAGCAATGTCCTAGTGTTACTGTATATCTAAAAAGAAGCTAAATGAAGCATGTTAAATAAAATGAAGTGTAATTGTGGGGTCTGAGCACAGCTTTCTCTCCCATCCCCCTATTTTCTTATGTAGCATATCTCTTGAACATAATATTGAAAATCTTGGAGCCTCATGGAAAAGAATCATGAAGTCAAACATTAACTTTCTATGCCTTAAGAATTTCTTTATAATCCATCTTTACAGCGAATTTGGTATACTGAAATATGTAAATTCATATGATATATATGTACTGCAGACATCACTGAAAAACTATGTAGAACAACAGTTTAGAATGGCCATTTAGAAAATAAGAGCTTATGGCTGGCTAGATAGTTCAGCAGGTAAAGGTGCTTGCCACCAAGCAATATTAGCACTGAACTTGCTAACAAAATATTTAAAATGTTTTGCTTAAAATTTTACACAAAAAAGTCAGTTCATTTGTAAGATCCTATCCATTTACTAATAGTCTGTTCAACTGAAAAGGTTTTCTTAGTAAGGCGAAATGCACAGTTGCATAGTATTATTGGATTGTAACATTTGGAAAATTTTACTTTGACTAAGAGTGCCTTATAGGGGCCAGGCATAGTGGTACACGGCCAGGCATAGTGGTACACGTCTTTAATCCCAGCACTGGTGAGGTGTGAGGCAGAAGCAGGCAGATTTCTGTGAGATTGAGACCAGCCTGGCCTACATAGTGAGTTTCAGGGCAGCTGGCATTGCAAGGTGACCCTATCTGGAAAAAAAAAAAAAAAAAAAAAGAGTGCCTTATGGTCATTTCATTGATGGCTTCCAGTGACTATTCATTAAATGTTGAAAAAACAGGTAGAATAATCATTAAATTACATTTTAAAATAAAATAAATGCTATGTACTGTGAGCTATACAAGGCATAATAACTGGCTTAGTAAGGAATAACCTACAAATACCACAGATGACCAAGTGTCAACACAGTTCACAAACTCCTGCTTCTGTCAGTGAGTATAGAACTCTGTGATTGATTATATGTGTTCGATACCTTTAAAAGCCCAGGTTAATCCCGTTAGGCACACTAAATGGAGCCCTTACTGGTACTTCTGATGGCATTCTTCACTGCTCCACTTTCTGCAGTTGCAGACCCTACTAGTCACCTACTGATCTACTCACTCAGAGTTCCTGTTGTGGGACTCAGTCCTAGTTACCATGTACTAAGTCTTACCAGTCTAGTCACTGCACAAAAGTTAATCTCAAGATCTAATTAGTAAGGAGAAAAAATAGAAAATAAACAAAGAGTCCTAGGTTTCAAGAGATGGCTTAGTGGGTGAAGTGTTTACAAGCATGAGGACCTGAGTTCCCATTACCAGCCCCAGCATAAAAAACCCAGCGTAACTGCACACCCCTGTAACCTCAGTGCTATAGTGGGAGTTGGGGCTGGCAGAGATATAAGGTAACTCCTGGGAGCTGGCTGCCTGGCCAACCAGCATAGCTGAAATAATGAATTCCAGCTTCAGTGAGAGATCCTGTCTCAAACAATAAAAGTGGAGAAACAATTAATTGAGAACACATTCCAAAGGCAACCCCTGGCCTCCACATGCAACCATAAATGGCAGCTCACCTGCACATGCATATATTGCACACACACAAAGAGGAAGGAGGGAAGAGCCTAACCTTAAGTAGACCTAGCTATATGAGTGATGTTAAGCAAGGCTCACAAACAAACTACCACCTTTCCCACATGACACTGATGTAATTAAATAACTGCTGCCTCAAGCCACCAGCTTATTATATCACAATAAATAGTTTATTCATTGTAGCTGGGCATCATGATGTGTGTCTATAATCTCAGCAGTCAGGACACTGAAGCAGGAAAATGGAGAGTTTGAGGTCACCCTAGGTCTTATTGTTAGTTCAATGTCAATCTGAGCAAATTAATGAGAACCTCATCAAAAAAAAAGTATATGTAGGTATACATAAATTATACATCTAGAATGGAGAGGCATGGCTTTGGTGGTAATGCAGGCTAGAGAATTGAACAGTGACTTGCTGCTATGCTCAGTTTAAGTCAGTAGTGGACATAGAGCATTAAGATGGAAATAAAGTACAGATCAAGGAAAACAGAAGCTCCACTTTCTTTTGTAGTGTTCAGACTATATAACTACATAGGGCTGGGTATTTTAAATATAAGAAACATGATAGTGTGCGTGCAGAAAGCAGTCAATAATGATGAGCTATCTATTGACTTTAATAAACAAGGATACTTGAGATCACTTTCAGCCTGTAAAAAAAATGAAACATGGTAAAGACATTAGAACGGTCCAACATTTTGACAGCACCTTGTATAGGAAATCAATAAGGTGATTCAGTGCAAGTAAGGAAGACCAAAGGAGGCAGATTTTCTACTAAAAATGAAGAATAAATTCGTGCCTTTGTAATTAGTATTTGTTCCACATATTTTACCACTTTCTGTCAATTCTTGTTTCTGTTTCATTCACCTTGATTTTCAGTCCATTCTCCCATCTTTTACTTTCCCCCTTTCTACTTAAAATTTTTCTCTAGTCTCTTTATAATGGGAATAGTCTAACTGTGTTTCATAACTACATTTCTTTTCTCATTTGAGATTCCATTATTATGTCATCTTTTGTGAACATCTATGTGTGTTCTTTTTGGCCAAATCTTTATCAATACGTGCTTATATACATTTTATATGAGTGTGTTATCTATAGTCATGTTTCAGTCATGGCTAAAGCTGAGCAAAAAGTTCCTTACTTCAGTTGTTACAACTTCTACATGGGGGAGGGGGAGCCCTATCAGTTACTTGTCTTCTTTCCTGTAGTTCTGTGCTTCCTATCCTCAACTCCTCTCACATTTCCCTTTGATCATGGCTCTTTTCTATCTACCTCTGGAAGCTTCTTTCCATTGTTACTTCTTTGTGTCTATTAACAACTTATGTGTTGGAGAGAGAGAGAGAGAGAGAGAGAGAGAGAGAGAGAGAGGAGAGAGAGAGAGAATGAATCAGGGCTATTTAAGAGACTGTTAGGTGGGACTGATTTCTAATCTCTATCTGGTTAGAGACTACAATTTGGTAGAAGACATTGGCCATTATACTAGTATACCCTTTGTTCCCCATCAACACTGTCTATTAGGAGTAGGGAGGGGAAAATCGAAATAATTCAGTCTATATGGTTTCATATGACATACGGCAAATAGGCTTAGAAGACATGAGTAGAAGAAGAAAGTAGTTAACCTAGAATCCAGATTGTGTAGAGAAGAAAGTAAGTCTATAAAGGTCTGTTAATCTAGGGCAAAAAATGGAGGGGACAATTTCCCAGTTGTCTTAATTTGTGCTAAGGGTAAAAAGCAAGAGTAGTTGGAACGAGAAAGTGATAATCCCCAGAGAAGCAGCTTTGATCTCAGGATCTTTAGATGCAGAAAAGTTCTGAATGATTATAAGATCTAGAAGAGGCAAAAGAATAAGATGCATTATTTGTGTAGTGAAGTTTCTTAACATAATTGAAGAAGTTGGAGTAGAGAGGAAGTGCCTGAAATTTATATTGAGTGAGTAATAATGATCAGGGCATGAGTAGAAGTCACTGAGGAAGGCCAGAAAGAGATAAAGCTACATAGCCTCAGCCCTGAAGAAGGAAGAGTTTTCACATAGATGCAAAAGAGATGAAAGCACTTAACAGCAAGCCAGAATAATTCTTCTTTTATTGCGTGCAGGTACATATGTATGCATGTGGGTGTGCATGTATGTGCTTGTGCATGCATGTGGAGGGAAGGTCAACTTTAGGCCTTGTTCCTCAGGATACAAGATATTGTCTTTCAGTGGGACCCAGGGTTTGCTAATTAGGCTAGGTTGGCTGGCCACTGAGCCCCAGGAATCCTCCTGGGATTAAACTATGCATCAAAGTTCCACTTTCTACATTGGTTCTGAAGCTAGAACTCAGGATCTTATAATTGCACAGCAAGAACTTTATGGACTAAGCCTTCTCTCCAGCCTCTTTCCTTCTTATATGGGTTATGGGAGAAAGACTGATAGGCAGCTGATATATATATATATATTTCATTTAATATATTAAATTAAACTCTTGCTGTTCTTTTCTAGACGTTTCCCTCACTCTTTGCTTTCAGCAGAAATCTGTGTCTCCTGATCCATGGAGAAAACTGAATCTAGCAGCCATGAATTTTGACAGTTTCCTCCCTCCACACCTACAAAATTATCCACAGCTGTATCCGCCTTTTCTTTTAGTCTCCAAGGAAAAGTTGTCTCATCATTTTTTCAAAGATTAACCTACAAATCATGTTATGTCCTCGCCCTGTGAAACCCTACTTTAAAAAGTATCATCTTTCATCCTTATATTCTCAAATATTTCCAGAGTATTATTCTCCATAATTTATAAATATATTCCTATCTTCCATTTTTAAAAGTCCCCCAAGCATCTCCTTGTGGTACAGTCCTCTTCACTTTGTAGCTGAATTTCCATGTAATAGCCTGTCCTTCCTCTTCAGTTTTTCATATTCCATTTATGCTCTATCCTGCCTGTACAAAGTATTAAAAACTTACACCAAAAAGGTTGCCGTTTCCTCTGTCAGATCATATAGCCCTTTCATTTCAACCTTCATTAAGCAATCACTTCCCTCTGTTCATCACTCCCTTCTTGAAGAACTATCTCTACTCTGTGATAGCAAATCCTGTCGGTCCATCTTTCACTCCTCTGACCTTGTCCGTATATTCTTTTCCCACTTTTGTGTAGTTCCGTCAAGCCCCTTCCCATTCCTCTTCTCCTTGTTTTATTTCTTCTTCTAAACTTTCCCATCTGTTCCCACTGCTTCAGTTGTAAGCTAGAGTATGACTTGCTGATACTCTGCCTTACTAGCCTCATTTCCAATCATCTTCCACTTCTTTAAAAACATTTTTTATTTATTTTTATTTTATGTAAATGAGTGTTCTTGCCTATGTGTATGTAGGTCACCACATGGATACAATGCCCACGAAGGCTAGAAGAGGCTGTCGGATCTCCTGAAACTTGAGTTGTTAGCCACCATATGGGTGCTGGGAAACAAATCTGGGTCCTCAGCAAGAGCAGCTAGTGCTCTTAACCACTGAGCTATCTCCTCAGCCCCCATCTTCTACTTCTTAGTTCATCATTCTGAGAAACCATAGCTCTGGTGGAATTTACTGCACATCAAGTATTTCCTGCCTCTGTGCCTTCACATATTATTTCCTTGGCCCATCCTTCCCCATCTCCACTCCCACCCTTTTTGGAGTGATTTTTTCCTTCTCATTCTTTAATTCAAGCATCACATTGCAGACCTGCCCTTTACTTCCATACCCAATCTAGATGCTGCTTAATGCTTATGCTTATTCTTTTATTACAGTAACTTATCAAGCTCATCACATAGAAATCTGCTTTCTCACCTTGCTCCTACTTACCCATCAAACACTTATTGAGTAAACAGAAATCAGCCTTTGTAGGTATGACTTTTATAATGTGGACATTCTCTGGACAGATGACTTTTACTTAACCTTGCAACCAAAAATTATTCTTATCTTAAGCTTGTTTATAATGTAGACAAACTCACTGAACCATGTGCTTTTCTTGTGACCTGGGCATATGACCTTAATCCCTCATGACCCTCCTTTGCCCTGAACCTAGAATTCTGTATGTTTGGGTACATGTATATGGTGAATATCAAAAGCATTTTGAGTAGTGATTAGTCCTTGGAACAGAGAAGATATGAAGATCATCCCATTTACATTGTAAACAATAGATGAAATTCAATTTACAACATCTGTTTATCATTGCGTATGTGTTGGTCTAAGTCTAGGAATCAGAAGGGATGTACTCCTCAGATAAGTGTCCACTTTTACTTCCCCATTTCATATGGGATACACTGCTATAAACAAAGCAGCAGCCCTTGTTTTGGAGTACTGCTCCAAGAGAATTCTGAAGCAGCAGGTTCTCAACTGTTCAGATCTGCTCTTATCTTAGAAATGGATGCTAAAAGTCAGGTTGTTTTTCATTAAGGCTTAGCCATGATGTTGTGTCACATAGTAAACATCACAAATGGCAAGCCTTTATCACAAATCCTTGTATCTGAGCATTTACTTAACACCCCTACTTACATGGCTCACTGATACCTAAGACTTGAAAGTATCAAACCAAACTAATCCTCATAGGCAGAGTTCCTGGCAGAGATCTTCAGCTTTCTACTCCATTTTCTCAGAGCATCACTATTTACCTAGTCACCAAGACCTGATATCTCAGCGTTAACCTTCTTTCCTAATCTGCTTTGCCCTATTCTACTCTTATGAGTCACAAACTACTTTTGATCCTAGCTTCTAAAGATCTTTAAAATCCATCCCCTTCTTCCCATCTTGTTGTTGCAACTCTAATTCAAGTCTGTGATCTTTAGTCTACTAGATCTTCCTTCAAGTCTATGATTTTTTTTAAATTTATCTATTATTGGGGTGTGTGTGTATGTGTGCGTGTGTGTGTGTTTGTCTGTATGTACCTAGCATGCATGCAGGGTCCCTTGAAGCTAGAGTTAGGACAGTTGTGAACCACCTGATGTAAGTGCTAGGAACCAAACCTAGATCATCTGCAAGAAAAGCAATGCTCTTAACTTAATCTCTCCAGCCTCAACTTTTTTATAATATTGACACATAACGAATTTTACCATGCTAATTGTTTAAAATCAGTATAAGGAACCATCTGGTCTTCTTACATGCTAAGGAAATCTCTGACCTATTTTTACACCCTAGACAAAACAGTGAGAGACTCAGATTCAGCTGAGATTCAGTGAGAGACTCAAAATTTTTAAGGTGGAGAAAATTGAAGAAGACACTGTTTTTGACCTCTGGCCTCCTTTACATAAAAGTGTAAAGAAAAGGTGATAAATTATATCACCATTAAAAGACCAATACAAGCCGAGCATGGGGCAATGTCTTTAATCCCAGCATTTAGGAGGCAGAGGCAGGTGGATCTCTGTGACACTGAAGCCAGCCTGATCTATATATCAAGTTCCAGGTCAGCTGGAGCTACATGGAGACCCTATCTCAAAAGAATAACAACAACAGCAACAAAAATGTTCAATACAAGAAAAATAGTTATAGTAGTAAGAGAAATAGAAATTCTTCTCAAGCCACTAGTGCTGGCCCCGTCTGGGACCCTGTCACACAGGACGCAGAGACAGGAGGGTCACTTCAAGTCTGAGGCCAGTCTGGCCTACATAGTAGGTTCCAGTCAGGACTATATAACAGGACCCAGTTGATGATGATAATAATAATAATAATAATAATAATATAATCTTATCCTACCATAATTGAAAGAGCAAGAGAAAGAGCAAGATCTTTGACACTAATTGCAGCCTTTCAGTACAGCATGTTAATGGCTTGTCTTTATAGGAGGAATGATCTTCATCCATTTGTCCTTCCTTGATTTCCCTAATTTCTCTCCAGTAGGGGATAAAGTAAAATCTAAATATAGATGGCTCAGCACTTAAGAGCACTGACTGATCTTGCAGAGGATCCAGGTTTGGTTCCCAGCAAACTAGTGGCTAACAATTGTCCAAAACTACAGTTCCAGGGCATCCAATGACTTCTTCTGACCTCTTTGGGCATTGCATGCCCTGGGTACAATTACACACATGCATGCAATACACTCATGCACATAAAATAAAAATAATAAATTAAAAATATTTTTAAAAAGCTAAATATTGCCTAAATAATAAGAACTTTTTCTGGACATAATGTAATCCAGGAAATAAGAATTCTCATACTGTCATATTGATAAATACAGAAATTATTTTCAAAAGTGGATCCTACACTGAGCCTGGTGTTATAGGTCTGGATTCCCATCCAATCGGAGGCTATAAGTTCAAGACCACTATGGGATAACGAATGAGTTTGAGGCAAACCTGAGCAATGAGTGAGACCCTGTCTCGAAATTAAAAGTGAAAATGACTAGAGGTATATCCCTGTGCTAGAGTGCTGGCCTGGCCTGCACAAGGCCCTGGACTCAATTCCTAGAACTGGGTGAAAAACATGTATCTCATAGGCAAGTTATTCTAATGCAAGTCAGTTGATTTGAGGAATTTTTCCATTTTTCTTATTTTCTGTCACTTTCTAATAAATTATAGAGTTAATAACAGTAGTTCAAAATATAAAAATTCAGAAGTGCTTTAAAAATCTTGATATTTTTTCAAGCAATATAGCACATTGGAGAGATGAAGGCCTTTATAGTTAAATGTAGCATTACACCCCAGCTCCTGAGCCTACTACCTGCCTGGCTCTTATTAAATTACCCTCAGTAGGCTTTGTTTCTGTCATCAAATGATAGTATCTTCTTTATAAATTTATAATGAAAATTAAATATGTGGGTAAATGACTTCCGAAGACTTCTTGACACACAGACATTACTCATTTACTATTATTTACCTTTCAACATATATCACAGGATTCATTCATTAAGAGTGAAAAAGAAGCCAGGTGTGGTGACACATGCCTTTAATCCCAGTACTCAGGAGGCCCCGTGGATCTCTGTGTGATTGAGGCCAGCCTAGTGTGCATAGCGAGTTCCAGGTCAGCTGGGGCTGCAGGAATATCCTGTCTCAAAAAAGCAAAACAAAGCAAAAAGAGTGAAAATGAGAATAAAACGCTTAAAAATAGTAAATAACTTATAACTTATTATATTTCTATGTAAAAGTTGATTCCATTGTAATGCATGCATTTTATATGACTACAAAGAAAATATTAAATTTTAATTGAAAAAAATTGATTTCTACCAAAAAATAGTTATGAATTTAGTTTTTGAGTAGTATAGAACTTGCACTTAAAGAAATAGTAGATTTTAGCTATCTATTATTTCCTAAGTAGAGTGAAGTGAATTTACTTTCTTGTATTCTTACTAAAACCAGTTAAATACACCAGCAAATATTTCTCCAATTAGACTTCAGTAAGAGGGGGAAAAATATAATGGCACTACCAAAACAGATAATCCATTACTCTGTAATCTGAAATCTGTAGGTCTCTGCTAACCGAAACTTTAATGAAAGTATCTCTAAACTAAAAACAAGGAAAGGAGGCCCTGTTTATCACTGTTCCCTCGCGGCTTTAATCAAGGATTTGCTTGTCTGTGCTTCAGTTACTTCATAGTCAAATCTGAACAATCCTAGTCCTCACTCTAGACCTTTCTAGCCCATGACACCCTGGTGAGTATATCATTGATTAATACAAAGCAGTTGGGGCCAATCTTAGTGAGCTGCGTAATTTTTTTAAAAGAATACTGCTACTTTGGACAGTAAAGAATAGCCTGGAGGCAAATCCTGTACGTTACTTCAAGCACACAGGCACACCTGCCTTCCTGTTGGCGCAACGTCTGTCGGCAGGTGTACTCCATTCTTACAGGAAGGAATAGGTGCTTTATTGTGTCCCAGAAGTCAGTAAATTTTTGCAAAACTAAGTAATTGGCATTTTTCTCTTTTCTGAGATCAAAGTTTCATAACTCATTCAACTTGAATAAACTGAGAATGTGGTTGATCTACTAATTGTTGAAATATGGTAGAGACATTGCAAAACATGATATTTAAGTATTTCCTCCTAACCTCTTACCTTAGCAAAATGTCCTAATGGGTAAAAAGGAAACAAGAGTAAGACAAGCTTATCTATGAAGGAGAAGCCAAAAAGACGCTCAGCAAAGATTTGTGCCAGCAATTTGGTATTCCGCTCAGTCTAGCTTTGAAGTGATAATAACAATACGAAGCAGAATTTACTTTTATAAGAAACTTTTTTTCCTAGTTAGTAGTATAGCTGATATGGGAAGAGAATGTATTTAATTAAATGGGAAACAACATTTGATATTATTAATGGCACAAAATGTTATTAATGACTTGCCAAGATTTCTACTAGGAACCAATTGTTAGGAGTTAATTCAAAGCATTCAGTGCTATAGGACTTGCCTAGCATGCCCAAGACCCTGGATTTATATCTAACATGACTAAAAATAATAATTTCAGTTATAACTGGATTTTAACAATAAATTTTTAGTGTGGTTTTATAATTCATACTAAAATTTTCACTTCTCTTCCACAAGTCTAGTTAAAAGTGCCTTAAAAGTACCAAATCCCATCAATCATAATATTCAGAGTTTATAAGGTAGGTCTAGTCTTCACCACTAGGCAGTGTCCAACTAATAGAGACTAATCAATAAATGCAGTGAATTTTCTCATGAATTTTTCTAGTTCAGGTATTTGTAGTCCTAGACTGTTTTAGTGTCTCTGTAATATTCATATGTAATTTACAGTTGAGAAATATATAGTAATAAACGTAGGCAAAATTTACTTTTTACTCTGACCATTACTCTATTTCTTAAAGCTAAGATTCTGGTGCGCTGAATGTTTTATCTAATGGTCCTCTTTTCTGTTAACAGAAATTTTGCTATGTGCAGTTATCCATTAAACGTGAACTTGTTTCCAGAGTTATATGCAGCTGATTTGTCCATCCCTCACTGAAACTCTCAAATAGTCTTTAGTGTCTGGCTCTGTGCTTTGTTTATTTTCGAAGGACCCTCTTGCACATCCATATAAATGAGACAAACTGGAGCCAACAAGACTCTCACTGGCTTAGTCTCTGTGGGGGGAAAACTGAAAGCTGCTGTACAGGAGTCTCACTTATAAGCAAGATTTTTGTTGGTGGTGATGGTGTATTGTATCAAAAAAGTTTTTCATTAATGTTTTATGCTTCTGGTCAGGAAAATAAATGAAGAAAACCCTGATTCTATCATCTTTTGTTAAGCAAAGCTCACTGATCCACTGAATGTGATCTCTCCCATATAGCAGCCTGAGAGCACTACAGAACGCACTTCTGAACTCTGGGCTGTTTCAGTTTAATTAGTGGTTTTTTAATAACTAAAAAATATCACTTTTCTTTGTCTAAAAAGAATATATAAGTAATTTTTGGCCGGAACTACACCAGAATACAAACTTTAAAAATATAGTAGAGGAAATTAGTTTCAAATCATGTGCATTTATTTTATTTCCAAGCCAATAGGACATTGAAATTTTCATGTCTTTATGTTCAGCAGCTAACTATGAGAAAAGAGAAATTTAGTGCATCAGCGTTAAGAGTAAATCAACCAGTACTCATTAGTGAGTAACAAGTCCAAGATTGTTAGTATTCTTGTACTAAAATACTTAGTACAATCTGCTTGAAGCTTCTCTTCACTTAATATGCCATCTTGTCATTGCATAGTAAATAATTTATTTACAATTTTAGTGCAAGTGGATAAATGTATTCACATAAGCATCATGTATATTTTGTGTAACATCTAACTGTGACATGATCCAGGATCTGCATTAAAGTTTGCATTACTGTTTTTTTAACCCTAAATTCTTAGCACTCCGGGTGTGTGTTTCTCACTTACAGTAATGTTTTTTCTCACAACATGGCTACCCAGTCATAGGCAGATACTGTTCTTTTTCAGTCAAAATGTTCCTGACAATAATTGTACTTTTTCTTTTCTCTCCCCCTCCCCTGCCCGACTTAGGTTAGAAAGACTGGTGGATGTCCTGAGGAAGAAGGTTGGAACAGGGTCCATGAGGACAGTGATCTGACTGAACAAAACCCAGTCTGGGGGAAGCAATCACATCTGGTGACCAGGCTGCTTCATTCAACACTGTGTAAACACTAAAAGCCTTAACTTAGCAAACAGTTGTTAGAAGTGGGACACTCCAACCACATTCCAAGCTGAGATAAAATCAAATCACAAATGTTTAACCACTTTGCTGCTGACTTGAGTTATTTATCCAAATATATTAACCACAGGCTTTTACCAATTATAAGGTTGCAGCTTATTTTGTAGCTATGTTATAGTTCAGTGTCTTTAATGTAAACCTTTTTACTGGCATAGCACTAGAAACATGCTGAAGTCGGCCAGGATCATATCTTCACATATGGCCCTTTCTGAATCAAAGTGGAGCAAAGTAAATATTGTCTAAGCCTTAATCTGCTGTGTTAGGTCAAAACTTCAAATAGATGCATTTTCAAAATAGAGTATATTTCTTCACTGATGGGAGAAGCTCAGACACGAGAGTATGGAGCCTGCCTTCAATGTGTGTGTGGAATTCTTATTCCTAACGTAAAGATTATGTATAGATGCCATGAACTAAGTGTATAGTTTGCTGTATTTAATAGTAATATTCAGATAACATTCATTAAAGAATGATTTTTATTTCACTATAAATAATATATACTGTTTTTAAAAAAAGGATTATTAATATGCACTTATATATACATCTTGTCAGCATTTCTTAATGCTGAGTCCAGGTAATTATGTAAGCTCCACTTAAGCTGTAGAAATTGCCAAGTTTCTGTCTCATAGTCTGGGACACTTTGGGCTAGAAAATTAGCATGTGCCGGCATGTCTCTTTCTAAAAGGCAAGAAGACATCAAGCCTGTTAAGCATTCTTACTGATTTATTTTACGATCTTTCTTGTGGAGGAGGGGAATCTAATCTAACAAAAATATAAATGTACAAATATGAAGAGTTAGAAAAAAATACTTGCAATTTGATTCAGGTTGCCAACTTTTTAGTTTATTTAATAGGTTGTTTAAGATAGTTTAAGCACAGCAGACACTGTCATCATATGATGCTATAAACATTTATGGAAAATATTGACAGTTTTGCAGATTGAATAGCTGCAAGGCCAGTGGGAAATGACTGTACCTCGACAGCATGAAATGGAAAAGAAAAGACTGAGTTCATGGAAATTTTATAGACAAAAAAATCTCAAGTCCCTACTTTTTAAATTCATCTTTAAGACTGAGCTAAATTATTAACATTGCCTATTTTGGGATAAGTATATTCAGAATAAAAGATCCTATCAGTCTTTCATATGCCATTTTATTTTTTTAACTGTACAGAAAAATTTAAAGTACTTTGTCATATGTAAAAATAATCAGAACACCATTATACTCTTATTCCTAACTAAATCTATACAACAAAATTAACTGGTGATTACAAGCATCCCATTGAATTCAAATTTGGAATTGCTCATAGTACCTGTACTTAGTGATTTTGTTAAACTATGAGAATTAGAAACTAAATGGCAACAGGAGTTAAAAATAAACTAACTGGATTTGCTCTAGTCACAGAGAGCACCATAGCCTCACATAGACCAATGACTACTTAAATGTAGAGATTTATAGTACCTTGCTCAAAGTTTGAAGTCTGTCCCTGAGCTCTAATTAAAACCTGTAACAGCTCCCTGCGTGAAGACAGCACCTTTTAAGTCATCCAGGAGATGAGGTAAGTAAAGAGAAACAGTTCTTGTCACAGAATATCCATTCTTGAAACCACTTAAAATAATCACAAGTGAATTTAAATTTTCAGTTTAGTCTTAGAAAACAGACAAGCTTTTCTTAAGTTACTTTGAAGTTTTAGAACACCGAAAGTGCAATATTAAAACATTTCATGATTTTCAAACATCTCCTCCTAAATAGAATTAGAGCAACCAATTCCTATAATCAGATTCAAAAGGCTTTCTTGTTGTTTACGTTTTATTTATTTTTATTTTATGTGCGTGTGAGTATTAGGCCAGATTGTGTGTAAGTACACCTGTGTCGTGCAGTACCCACAGAGCACAGCACCATGTTAGATCCCCTGGAACTGGAGTTACAGATGATTGTTAGCCTCCATCTGGGTGCTAGGATTCAAACCCATGTCTTCTGCAAGAACAGCCACTGTTCTTAACTGCTGAGCCATCTCTCTAGCCCCCAAATTTCAGAAGTTTTATAGAACAAGATAACATAAAGTAAGACATAAATAATTCTAACATCCACCTTTGTTCAGTAAAGATAATGTCACTATACCCCATACATTTGGAAATTAGATATCTATAACATTATATATGCAAAATCTTCCAGCCAGTTATTGTTCACCAGCAGTATTTCAAGTAGCTGTTATTTTTGTGTGAAATAATAATAATCATAATCACTGAAAATCATTTTGCCACTTAGTAAAAACCTGTACATCTTCAGACGAATTCTACTCTGCTCAGTGTTTCTTTGAGTTTATTTTAAACATGACCAAGTCTAATTCCTAAGGGAGCATGAGAATTGACTTCTAAAAAACAAAACAGTATGTAGATGTACTAACAATTTTAACACTTGACTTACAAAATCATTTCACATCATTTTTTATTGAACTCAGTCAACAGCCAATTAATAATGATTTATACAGATTGTAGTATTAATTTTATTGTTATTCACATTATTATGATTGTTATAATTGCATTCATTCTGGTGAGGAAGCAGACTCAAAACATCTTGGAACTTGCCAAGAACTGACTAGGACTTAGAACTAGGTATTAGAGCTATATTCCACTTGATGAAGCCTTTCTGTGAGAAAAATAAAATTATAGTAAAGATTTTAACTTCTGGGGCTAGAGAGATGGATCATCAGCTAAGCACAGTTACTCCTCTTACAGAGGACCAAGTTTGATTTCTAGGACCCACAATTGCTTATAATTTTACTTCCAGGTTATCTGAAGCCCTCTGGCCTGTACAAGCATCTAAATTCACGTGGTGCCCATAAAACTCACACAGACACACACGCATACACATAAATAAAAAATAACTAAAAATAGGGCATCAATTAGAAGCAGTGTTTTAAAAATATTTTTTAGCTTTGGTAATCTGTTACTATTGTTCCATTTCCTCTTTACATAATATGTATAAATTCTCTAATAATCTAAAGATCGTGTACATTTCTTTCTGTGTGGATAACGTGAACTGAACACATACATCACGTGACATTATTACCAACTCTCTACGTATTGCGTAGCTGCATGCAATACCTCAACCTTCACCAAAATATAACCATGAGTTACTTTGAACTATTTTTAGGATCTGTTGCTAAAAATCTAATGGTGTAGTATCATAAAGTGGCAGTGTATATTTTAAGACACACTCTGCAAATATTTGTTAAAGCCAAAAAATATCTCAACAGAGCAAGATAACATAAAGACTTATAAAATCCATGATTATTCAGTAAAGGTAATGTCAGTATACCCCATACACTTGAAAGTTAGTTGTCTGTAAAATCACATATGCAAAGTGTCTCATCCAGCTTTTGTCTTGATATCTTACACTTAAAAATTTCCACAACTTTTATAAGCAAAGTGATTGGCTACTAGCAAGATATGAGCAGTTATAGTAAAGTTATTGATTAATTAATGAGTAATATTTTTGTTTTTATAAACAAGTCATTATGTTTTAAAGTACTTAAAATTGTAAAAGTTGCTTTATGAAATAAATAATTTGCATACTTTTTAATATTTAATTATTGGGAGACAGCACACATGTGGAGGTCAGAGGACAATTATCAGGAGTCAGTCCTCTCTTTCTACCATGTGGGTCCCAGGGATCAAGGTCAGGTCATCAGGTTTGGGAGCAGGCACCTTAGCTCACTGAGTTATCACACCAACAGCTTCTTGATGGAAGCTGATCCTCTAAATATTTCCTTACCCAAACACTGAACAATTTTCTTATCAGGTCACTTACCAAGAGTATTCAAATATTCATTTCACAAAAAATTAAATTATTAAAGATTTGTAGCTTTAATATTGAAAAGAGTTACATGGAAACATATTTGTATATAGTATTTAAGAGATTATCATAATTTCTTATTTTCAGTTTTCGAATGGCCTTTATAAATAAGGCATTATGCTGGGTGTAATGACACACACCTTTAATCCCAGCACTTAGGAGACAGAGGTGGGCGGATCTCTGTGAGTTCAAGGCTAGCCTAGTCTACACAGTTGAATTCCAGGCCAGCTGGGGATACGGGGAGACTCTGATTCAAAACAAGACCGAAATAAAGTAAGTAAATAAATAAATAAGGCATGATACAGTGAAATAACTGGCACAAACATTTGATCTTCTCACATGTGGTTTGTATAGTGCACTGATTTTTCACAGATACTGTGTTCTTCGCAACTGTTATTTATCACTAACCTATATATTCACTTACTACAAACATAACCACATTAGAGGCCACCATATAAAGAGGCAAAATACATTTACCTCTTTAAAAATTAATTTTTTAATGTAAGTTAAGCTTCGGTGAGTTCAGCATTTTGTTCATGTGTTTTCTGAACACGTGGTTTCTGAGGCTTTTAAACAAATACATGAAATGGTTGAGAGATTTATATTGCTCATGCTTAGCTAAATATGTCATCTCTAGAAAAGATGTGGTTTATTTTGGCACTGTTCTAAAAACTCAAATATTTTAAACATTTGTTAAGTTGGAGCTTGCACATTTGAACTGGTAGCAGACGTTCCAGAATGGCATCTCAAGTTACCAAACTTTTTGTAATCCTTTTACTAGAATAGCCTTTACTGAAAAGGTTTTCTTTTTTGTTATGTTCTTTAGTGTAAGTTTAAATTTATAAAGGCTGAAGTTGTTGTTTTAAATGGAGGGCTTCATAAATAGAATTTGACAATGACAAATGTGTATTTTAGGACCATTAAAATGATTTTTGCTAATGGTAATCCTTCACAGAAGCTTTAATATGCTTACTTTTAATTTTGTTGTTTTCTAATGTGGTTTCAGAATATTCTAGTACTTTGAAAGCTACCAGTTTAACTGTCTTATTATTAACACGGATATATTTTACCTTCAAATATCTAAAACATGTATTTACTTTTAGTTCACATAAAATCTCCTGTTTTTAATCCTACATGTTTCAATGTAATTGTTACATATTGATCTTAATCAAATTTATAAGTGTACAATCCTGAAGACATCGTGCTGGGTATACACTATAAAATATATTACAGTAAAGAAGATCAAGCTCCCAATCAAACTGTATTATTTCCTTAATAGAGATGAGAATCAATATGAGCAAATTTATTAGGTACCCGATGAACCTCTTAAAACTCTTTAGATGTAAGCTGAAGTCTCTCTCCTAGTCAGAGAATGTCTCTGCAGCTACTGCACCAACAATCTAGGCCAAGCCTCTCCTGCCATGATGATGATGGCTCTCCATAGTTCTTCGATGGACCAACAGTTTTGTTGTTGAGTTACTCTTGTTTAAGTGTCTGATTTAGTTCTTGGAGCATTTTCTACCTTTCCTTTGGCAAAAAAGATTGGTTTATATACTGGCTTCTGTGTTTCTGCTACAAAATATAGCAATGTAGGCAGAGTGCACTCTACAGTGAGTTCCTAAGCTCTCTGTATACTGGACCAATAAATCTTTCTGAAAGAAAACTAGATATAAAATAAAATTAAGTAATAAAATATTAAGGAAAAATATTATTTTCATAAGTATTGCTAAAAAAAACCTAAGAAAGGAGATTGAATTACTTAAAATGTAATACTTTAGCCTATTTATTGATTAATTTTTTAAAATTCTTCATATATTCTACATACTGCTATGTATATAGTTAGCAAAGATCTTCCATTCTGTAGCTATCCCTTCACTACATTAGCTATTTCCATTTCTGTACAGCTTTTTGCTTCTATGAGGTCACATTTGTCAATCAGTGGCCTAAGCAACTGAAGCCCTATTGAGAAAGTCCTCACCTATATCTTGAAATGTTTTTCCTCTAAGAGTTTCAGGACTTGCAGTAAGTCTTTGATACATTAGGAGCTGATTTTGTGCAGGATGAGAGATAAGGGTCTAGTTTTGTTCTCTTACATGTGGATATCCAGCTTTGCCAGCACCATTTGTTGAAGAGGCTCTTTTTTCTCCTATGTGTATTTTTGGCATCAAAGATGAAGTACAAATGGCTAATAAATAAATGAAAAAATGATCAACTTCACTTGCCATAAAAGAAATGGAAATTAAAGCTGCAATGAGAGTCCATCTCACTCAAATCCCAGAATAGCAGTCATCAGGAAAACAAATAATGAGGCTGGGGAGATGACTCGGCAGGAAAAGTGCTTACTGTACAAGCCTGTGGAACTGAGTTCAGCACCAATGGAAAAGCCAGGTATGGCAAGACTACATCTATAACCCCGGTGCTGGGGTGGCATAGAGACTGGCGGATCCCAAGAGGCTTTCTGGCCAGTCATTTTAGCCAAAATAGTGATCTCTAGATTCAATGAAAGACCCAGCTGAGAGAGAGGGGGGAGGGTGTCAACCTTCTGACCTCCATATGTACCTACAAGGGTGAGTGCATGTGCATGTATACACACACACACACACAGAAAACAAATAAAAATGCTGGTGAGGATATGGACACAGAAAACTCTTCCACATTGATGCTGGGAATATAAATATAGTCTAAATGGAGGTTTCTCCAAAAATACCCAACTAGATCTCTCATACGACCCATCCATACCACTTCTGGGTACTCACCCAAAGGACTCCAAGGCAACATATGACAGAGATACTTTCACATCAATATTTATTACAGAACTAGTCACAGTCGCCAAGTTATAGAACCAACCAAGCTGTTCAAGAAGAGTAATGATTAGGGAAAGCTGCATATGCGCAAAGTGGACTTTTTCACCATAATGAAGAATGAAGTTAGTTATGAATAAAAGAACAAAATGGAGTTGGAAAGGTGGCTCAGCAGTTAAGGCACTGGTTGCTCATGAAGAGGACCCAGGTTCAATGTCCAGCACCCACATGACAGCTAACAACCGACCATAACTCCAGTTCAGGGAAATCTGACGCTCTCTTCTGACCTCCGCAGGCATTTTGTGACATGGGTTGCATTTACATACATGCAGGTAATACATTCATACACATAAAGTAAAAATAATAAATAAAATGTTTTTTAACTTGAACAAAATTATGTAATTTGAATGAAAATAGATATAACTGGAGATAATCACAGTAAGTGAAGTAAGCCAATGTCAGAAATATATTCTCACATTTTTAATTCCTAGATTTTGTGCAGATATGTAAAATCATGTATGTATGTATGACGTGAATGTAACGTAACTCTAGGGGAACAAAAGAACTAATGGGAGGGAGAGAGGGAAGAAGAGGAGGCAGTGCAGGTACACAGAACATGCACAAGTGTGCAGTATGTAGCATGCTTAATAAATTAATAAAAATATAGAATAACTGGGCATAGAGGTGCAGGATGTGATCTCCCCTCAGGAGGCTGAAGCAGGGGGGTGCAGGTTTAAAGACAGCTTATCTACATAGTCAGACCATGTCTCCAAAAAGCATTGCTAATACAATAATGATGGATTGGTTCCAGCTTATTGCAAAGTAATATGCTTGTAAAATTTTTCGGTAACTGAGATGAAACCTAGAAGCAGAGCTTCTGCTGTGCTTGATGGTTGACTCAAAAATGCAACAGCTGTAAACAGACTGTAGCTTCTACTCTAGGTTGGGGTGAGCAGGGAAAGTCTCTGGGACAAAGATTCTATTAGCTAGTAATGCCTAAACTGGGATGTTTAGCAAAAAAAAATAATAATAATAAGATAGTCTCACTGTGTTGGAAGACACCATGTCTCACCAAGCCTTGTGATACCTTTACTTCTTCGTATGTGTACAATGACCATATGGTATATGTTATTTTTACCTTGATCAATTATTCTAAAGTAACTTGAAGAGTAAGAATGGAACTGTTCTCTATTTGTCCATGTATTTACTGTTTGAAGTGCTCTTTGCTTAAATCCACTTCCACCTGTTCTCCTTTTCCTTCTGCCTGAGAATTTGTCATCTAATCAGATACAGGGACGTTGGCTCAGCTTTTGTATGTCTAAAAATGTCTCCTTTGCTGCCTTCATTTCATGTAGGCAGAAACTGCTGGAATTAGAATTCTAGCATAACAGAGACATGTTCCTTCCTTTTGTAAGCTGCAGTACTTCACACCTCCAGCTTGCTCTTTCTTGCATTTTTTAAATTTTCATTCTCCGTGCATAGCATGCCATTCGGCTGCTTTAAATTTTTCCCTTTGTCACTATGTTTACAGACTTTTAAATTGTATGATTTTTTTTCTTCGCTTGTGGTTTCTTAAACTTCATGTTTCTGTGAGTTTGTAATCTTTCTCAGTGAAAAATCCTTGGTAATTACTTTTTACAATCCTTTTACCCTTAACTCTATTCACTCCTCCTCCGCTACTTGCTGTATATTAATCCACTTAAAGTCCTATAGTTCATTCCTGCTTCCTTCATATTTTTTTTCCTTTATGTGTTTCCTTCTATTGCTTTGCCTTCAACATCAATAATTCTTTATTTTGGGACTGGAGAGATGGCTCAGTGGTTAAGGCATTCTTGTAGAGGAACAGCGTTCAGTTCCCAAACTCCACATGATGCCTAATAAGCATCGGTAACTCCAGTTCCAGAGGAATCCAACACCCTGTTCTGACATCCATGGGCATTGCGTGACATGGGTGCGCTTACATACATGCAGACAATACACTCATACACATAAAAACAACAAAGTATTTAAAAATAAAATGCTTCCTGTCAGTGTTTAGCTTCCATCTTCCCTGATGAGCAAGCAGCTATGAGTCTTACTGATCTTTTCCTGCAGGTAAGTCTTCCTTTATCCTGGCTGCTTCTCCTACATGTTGTTCACTTACTTTGTTTTTTGACAGTTTAATTTTGTGCCTAGATGTCATTTTCTCCATATGTTTATTGCTTGAGTTGAGAGACCTAATTAATTCTCCAATTTGATATTCTTTGTCAGTTTTAGAACTCTTTAGTCAGAATACCTTTCTCCTATGAGGCTCTTCATATATATGTTAACCTTTTCATCAGCTTCCCATGTGTCTTCTATATTCTTCGTTCTGTTTCTTTGTCTGTGTATCAGTTTTGAGTTTTTAAAAATATGTATTGGGGCTGGAGATACATCTCAGTGCAGAGTCCTTGCCTAGCATGTATAAGGACTTAAGTTCAGTTCACACCACCAAAAAAAAGAGAAGTTAAAAATACCTGTCATTTCTCTAATTCTAACTTATGCTGTGAAACTATCTGTTGAATTCTTAATTTCAGATTGTATATTTTTCAATTCTACAGTGGCCTATTGATTTTTTTCCTTAACCTTTGCCTGTTTTATTGAAAATACTTGTCATAGTCTCTTTAAAATCCAAGTGGATGCTCTGTAGGTAAGGGCACTGGCCATCAAGCCTGATGATCTGAGTTCAGTCCCTATAATCCACAGAGTGGAAGAAGAGAACTGATTCTACATTTTGTTCTCTGACCTCCACATGTACTGCATGGCACATGCAGGCATGTACATACACACATAAATGCATACTATAGATACATATATATATACATATACATAAATAACAGATAGATGTAATAATTTTTGAATGTTTTATTTATTTTTTATTTTATGTGTACAAGCGTATTCCCTACATATAGGTAGGTGCACCTGTGTCATGCAATGCCCACAGAAGTCA
The DNA here is from genome assembly GCA_035773235.1 of Eospalax fontanierii. Classification (NCBI taxonomy): domain Eukaryota; kingdom Metazoa; phylum Chordata; class Mammalia; order Rodentia; family Spalacidae; genus Eospalax; species Eospalax fontanierii. Next base: position 23,306,017 of record CM069536.1, on the reverse strand, counting down.
GAAGAGGGCAGATCCTCTGGAGTTATGGATGGTTTTTAGCCACCACGTGAGTTCTGGGAATCGAACTGGGGTCCTCTGCAAGAGCAGTTAGTGCTCTTAACTGCTGAGCCATCTCTCCAGCCCAGATGTAATATTTTTTTAATCCTTCAGTCATTCTTAACCTCCAGATGACTTTGTCTTCCTGTACAGAAGCTTATCCTTTACTCTCCTGGGAGGGCTGAGCAGAGTCCAGTCACCTTAAACCAGGGAATTCATGTGCTGGCTTGGGGTTGGGTCGCAATTTGAGGAAAGCTCTGTTATTTCTTTTTTCCTCCTTGTTGCGGCATCATTTTCTGTGTCTTTCCGTGGTGAAGGCATATCTTTACTGAGACTCCTTTAGAAAGCCTCATTTCGACTTTTTAATCTCTCACTTAGGAATTCTGGTAAATTCTCCTTTACTGGGATTCTTGGAAGGGGAAAGAGGCATCCATCTTAAGGTCTAGAAGATTCCAAGGCCCTGCTCTCTTGACTGTCCCTCACAGCAGGTATCAGCACTTGTTGCAGAACCCCCATGGGTCTCCAGGGAAGTGACCACAGGCCATGGGCTCACGGCTTAGTTCTCTCCTTTCTGGAATCTTAGTCCCTTTACTTGTTTTTGCTCTAACCCCTTCTCTGGTACTTTTAAGCAAACACTTTTTTGTAGTTTATCCAGCTTTTCTAGTTGTTCTTGGCAGGAGCATTGCTCAATGACAGACTATTCTGTGTCAAAGCAGAAACTCAGTGTGTGTTCATTTTTGTTACTATCATTTCATTTTGGGAGGTTGTATTCTGTTCATTCCAAATCGACTTGGGAGTTTACATAGGCTTTGTATTCAGCTCATTTTTTTTTTTGTTTTGATCCTTTTTTGTATGTATTTTAAAGCATGTATTCAATATTCATTTACTGATCATTTTAATAGCTCAAGTAGTCTGCTCTGATTTTGCTGTTATTTCTGTCCACAATTATTTCTCTTGTGCTGTCTCATTCTTTGCATTTTTGGTGATTCGTGAATGTGAGCTTGTCGAATTATTTTCTGTGGGTTATTTCAAGAGCTGGGCTAAAGGCGGGTTGCACAGACACTTTTCTTTTTTGCCACTTGGAAGCACGTATAAGCCACGGATCACTTTTAAAGCTTAATTTGAATTTTAAAGGTCTATTTAGGTGATAGTAATTTTGGTGGAAACCCACATGGACCTGACCTGTGATTATAAAATCTGTAGGACAAATATTCTTTTGTTCCCAATTCAGAGCTTGAATTCTAGATTTCTGTCTTTGGGCAGATCCTGGGCTTTATCTCCTATTCCCTGATACCATGAAAACCAAAGCCCAGTTTTGCCTCACTAACACCTGCCCTCTGTGCTTTGCTTAACATTCAGGGTTCTCGTTTTTACGTAGACCTGGGCCTTTAAATGCCTTTGCAAAGTTCAGTGCATTAGTGGATTTGAAAAAACTGTTATTTTTCTGCCTAATATTTTTCATTGCTTTCTGTGGGAGGTGCTAAGTAAATCACAATGGAAAATAGTAGTCAATGTTGAACATGGGGGTGGGATGAGGATTGTGCTGCTAATGTTCCAGATTTAATATCACTTGTATACATGAGTAAAATGAGCAAATCATAAGTTTATTCCAAGAGCAATAATTGCAGTTCTGGCCCCATCAATAACTACAAGTAGTTTTTCATTAAAAAAGAGAAAGTGATTAAATAATCCAAATTAGCCCTGGCAAGAAAAATAACAACAGCCTAAAATAAAATGTTTGAGTTCTGAACCTTGTGCCACTTTGGTTTATCTGCGGCCAAACCTTCGGAATCCGGATTCAATCAGCCATGTTGCTGGGGAGGGCCTGGTTGCCGTGAACAAGAGGTGCTTGGTGATGAGTAAGAGGTATCTGGCACACACAAGTTCAGACCTTGCAACTCTGTTTTTGTTGTTTGAACTTTCTGTTCTGTTGTAGCTAGGGATCCAGCATGGAATTTAAACACTTGTGTGGTAACTCCGTTCCTTTAGCCATTGTGTTGTTAAGCTCCAGCTAACGAACTTTTTAACACTGGCCCTTGTAAGGCAAGGCTTAGAAAACAGTGGCCATCTAATTTTATAGATAAAACTGTATGGTTTATCTGTCTTTGTGTTCTCTAGATGCTCTTGCCTGCCTAGTCTAACCACTCTATAAAAAGTCTTCAAATTATATATGAAAAATAAACCAAGGTAACACTGAGAAAGCTGGGGACATGAGTTTTATTTCAAAAATCACATCTGTAGCAGAAACTTCAACATGGATATCTGTTTTTAAAGTTAGAAACTCTTAACCCTGCTAAATTACAGAAACCCCCTTATATGCTAGTTGAAAGGGGAGAACAGGTACCGGTATACTGTCTCATGTGGCCCTCTTCTCTCATGCCAGTGTTTGTTGTTGCTTAGGGATCCTCCCGATAATGTCACAAAGAATGTCTCAGACCCATGTAGATTATGTACACATTGGCTTGCTAAGAGCGAGTTCTGTGTTAAAATCTCTCTGCTTCATTTGGCTTCTAAACATATTTTGAATTTAAAATCCAAGTGACTGAAAAAAGAAGACACTCTTCTGTAATTTATAAGTTAGTTCTGAAGACAATTTTGAGGAAATTTGAGTATCCTTGAACAATTATAATAATTTGACATAAAACATTTTAGTGTTCCTGCTTTGAAGAATTGCACTTCCATTAAATGTGTACTAATTATTAATTAGGGCCTTCTTACATCACAATTTTATCACTTTGATAAAAAATATTTTAAGTTTTGCATCTTAAATATGGTCATATTACAAAGAATAGTTGCATACTTTTATTTAGGTGATGTAGAAGAATGAATGTATAATCTTGTTTGTCAAACAGAAGTGAAGAAAAAACTTTTAAGGTCAGAAGTTGTCTTTCATTTAAAGCTCTAAAAATAATCACTTTATCTCTGCTTTTATAAAAAAACTGCACAAACATATCATATTATAGACTGAAAGTTTAAATATCACAGATAATATTATCTGAATGTTAGGAAAATTGTCTGGGCCTGTGTTGGGCTTTGTGAAGAGCCGACTGTCTAGGCACCTCTAGAAGTTCCTTGCCTCATTATTTTATTTTCTTGTGGATGACAAGAAAATTAAAAGTTAGACCTTGTGTTCTAAGCACACACTCCCTTTCCATGCCTGCCTTGTATTTTCATTGTTTAATTCATTTGCCATTTTAATCCTCTGCTCAATTAAATTTGCCTTCATTTGTTTAAGCCCAGTTCATCCTCCAAGAACACTTATATGCCACCTCCTACATGAAGCATTCCCTAATTCCCCAATCCTACCCCCACAACCAAGTTGTAGTTAATCTCTGTCCTGTGTGCCTGATGGCTCTTTCTGTAGCTCTATTAAGGCAGTTACTGCATTTTCTCTTGTTTCTCTGTGCCTGTACCATCTCCTATTAGAAAGCAAGCTTCTGGAGATGAGAGATTCAGTCTTGTTCATTTTCTTTGCACAGGTAAATACTTGATGAATATCTTTCTGTTCAGCAATAAAACCTAGATTTTCAAATATTAGTTTTTGAAAAATTGTGTGACATGTCTCTAAAAAAAAAATCACGGTAAAAGATTACTTTTCTAGATTACTATCCTTTTCTAGATCGCCATGTTAAGATAGATTTATCATTTCAACTTATCTGGCTCTGGAACAGGACCACATGGTGAGCTTTCTTGAAGACTGTAGCTTCTAGCCAATCAGTTTCAAGGAAAAGGTTACTGTGAGATTTTGTTGCTGATAATTATGTTATTGTTTGGTTCTTTGGTTTAGATTGTTTTAAGTCAAGATTTGTATAGTTTTTTTAAATTATGGTCCCATACAAACAAAGTTTGAAATTTCACTCTGATAAAGTCATGGTTTCATTTTGCTGACTACAAAGTTTTTACACGATTTCTACACTACTAAACAGGCCACTTATATCTTTATTGAAGAATGGCAGCAACCAAATTGCTTTCTGGAACCAAATCGGTCTTTTGGCAATAATAGGGGTAAAGTCCATCACATGTGGTACAACATGTTTGGATGCTTTCTGGGGTTGCTGCATTGGTTTTGAATTTAAATTCAGTAATCACTCAGTTTCCTAAAAGTAACTCAAGTTTTCTGAATTCAGACTACTTACATATTCTTTCTAGGTTTCTAGTTATGTATTAATTCTTTCAAAACTTGAACTGCATTTTCAGATATTGGAGAGGAGAAATGAATTGTGCATGTGTATTACTCTCCAAGTCATGACTTTTTAAATTATTATTTTGTTAATAATTTTCCCTTGCCTCTATGTGGTCTCTACCAATTGTCATCATATAACTTGTTGACAATCCTCAGGCTTATGATGCATAGCATCCTTCATCAGTAGGTCAGTTGTATCAAAGGCCTTCTGAAACACTGAAGCATAGAATATAACTCTGCTTGTATGACTATAAGACCAACACAATGAGAATTTTTAAGTTACTTAAAAATATTTTCTTCTTATAAATCTTTCAGAGTTGTATTTAACCAAATACATTTCTCAATATAGTGTGTGCTCTGAAATTCTTTCTAGTATATACCTTACGAAGTTAATTATCTTGATTATGAGTGCTGGCCAAGGGATTCACTTTCAGGAGTGTTCTGTTTGTAATTTTCTAGGAAATGTTGCCTCTTTACTCATGAAGGAACAGCAAACGAGAAATGCCAGCATGTTTCCCATGTGGAAAAATTAAAATTATCTCAATGAAGAGTTCTCAAATATTGGCACATGGCCAAGTGAATCATATCTGCCTTAGAGTTGCACAGCGTTTACTCTATCTGCATTCATTCTTAACTTTTGAAATTCATCAGAAAAGAAAATGTTATTGATTCTTGGGTTTTGTCTTCAACTTCTAAAATTCTCTTAGCTAATAACTTTTCACTTACTGTTGTATCTTTGTTTCTGGGGTCTCTTTGAAACCACTAATGTAAAGCCCTGAGTCTTTAGAATTTTCACATTTGGATAAAAGGAGAACATAGAAATTGAAGAATGTGATTATGTGCCATCAGCAGGCATTTCCAAGGCTGGAAAAGTGCACCCATCCTTGCAATCTACCCTTTGTCAGCCACACTGCCTTCCTGTCTCTAAGAGCTGAGACCTGCACCATCATGGTTAATGTTTTGACAAATTTTATCGTAACCTTGCTGTTGTAAATTCTATTTGAGCCAAAATTTAACATGTTGAAAGCTCAGAGACAGTTTTTACTATTGTTGATCCAGAAAAGGAAATAAATCAGATATGCTCCTTTAAATGATAGGGTTGTTTAACTCCTTCAGTGTTTTATATTACTTGATGTTAGGGAGAAATCCCAATTTTCTATGCTAAAGCCCTCCAAGTTATCACTGAAACTGTATTAAACATTTTGAAATGGTGGCAGAGGAGAAGATACCAAAGGAAACATGTTTACATGAGCTCAGTAAATTTTGTTATCAAAATATTTATCTTTTAAATTCAAAAGTAACCCGGGAAAATGTGACTGATGCAAAAACTTTGAAGTGGCCACTTTGTTTCCAAGTAGCTTATAGAGCTTTTTCAGTAAGACTTGCTGATGCCTTTTTCCTATTATAACTACTCACGGCACTTCATAAACACGATCCCAGCTGCTACTCTTCCTAGTATGCTGCACATCTAGATTGTGTTTCACCCTCAAACATCTTCAGTGACCATGCCCATTCATATTTACTTATAAATGCATTTGTACACAGTCTCAACCATAGCACATTAGTGATAACAAAAAGAGTTGTTCTTTACCCTAGAATAAATCAAATCAACAAATATTTATTGAATGTCCCTGGACTCGTCAGCTTTTAAAAGCCACCCAACTTTTCACATTGAAGAATCAAAGCATAAATTTTTTCAAGCATGCAGAAGCTACTTTCATGTCCTAAAGGTGACAGTGTTTGAGGACCCTGCAATCACTTGGGGGTAAAGAACAACAGAAGAAAAGGCTAATTCCCAGAGGGAAAGTAGGAGAAAGGATATCCTGAAATATCATCGATGGACTGCAGCATGTATGTATGTATGTGTGTATGTGTTTATGTGCATGAGAATATATTATGTATGTGTGTATCTGTCCACATGCACATGTATCCACACAAAGAATTTGACAGAAATAATGGTTGTTTTGGTGACAGAGAATAGCATTCACACTCAAATCCAGAACTTTGCTTTAAAAATAGGCTAAATAGTTTGATTAGTGTTAAGTTCTGTCAAATACCATCAAATATCAAATACCGTCAAACCAAAATTTTCATGGTATAGTACTCGGCCTGGAGTCTGCTATTCTACAGACTAGCTTACCCTAATATCTATTATGGATTTAACAGTAGATGTATAATGAAAGACATTAGCTTATACAGAGTTACAAAAGAAAATTATTGGAGCAACTTTAATGAAAAATTACATCACAAATAAGAGAAGCTACCTAAAAGCTCTTTTAAAGATTCTAGTTAAGGAACCAAATAAAACCTAGCAGTAAGAGGCAAAACTTGTTGACTTTATCTACACTAATCCTGCATTTCACTTTGTTAGCCTACTTGAGTAAAATAATGCCCTGCTGACCTGTATCAAATTATTGAATTTATTTTCTTAGTGAGATTTTTTTAAGGAAGATTGACAGTAATTTCCACATTTTCCAAATGCTGTTAATTCTGGATATTTTACATAGAAATTAGGGGTTGGCCATGAGAAGATATCACTGACATTCTCAAAGGGCATATCTTGTTTCAACTTAAAAATATTTGTTCAATAAACTGAGTTTTAAGAACCACTTTTTGCCTCTCATTGGTAGGTTAAAGTTCTAAAGACAGTCAAAACAGACACTAAGTAACCTTTTTCATCAGAATCTTTTACCTTTCCTAAAATGTCTGAAATTAATTCCTCAGTATTCATATGGAAAAAAATGCTGATACAACTTCAAAATTTATGTTTCTCTTATGAAATTATTTAGTATTAAGATCACCTTGAAGCAAATGTATCTCTTCACATTCCATTGTAATTATTTGGCACTGACAAGATAGTTGTATTATTTTAAAAGACTACTGATTTTAGTAAGTTTATTTCTTCTCACGTAGTCACATATCTCTCATATCTTCTCTAGTATTCATTTGGCTGTAGTAATCATTTTCAACATATAGCAATTTATGTTGCTTTGGTGTCTTTCCTTTATATTCTTGATGTAAATAATGTCTTTGGATACATATTTAAGTAAAGTTTCATGTGGGTCTTTCAGATCTAATACTTATATTCATGAAGAAAATGTCTTTTAGAGTTCTTTCTAATTTTTATTTTATCTTCCCCTCCCCTCATCTTGACCGAAGTTCCTTAATAATTAAGACCCTCTTACCTAGGACCTGACCTGGCTTCACCTGCCCCCTTGTGGCGTTCCTATCTGAAAGGTTAATTAATCTTTGAAATTTGGATGTGGTATTACATACTGTGAACTAAGAAACCTCGTTGCCAGTGTTTGGCATTTAGAGTCAGAAAAGTTCTCTCCTTTAGTCACAGACTAACATAACAAGACGAAGGTGTTTATTTAAGCTTTTTATTCAACCCAGAGACCAGGAAGGAAATTGGGTGCACTAAGAAACAAGCAGCTCAGAATAACTTGGAATATCTTAATTTTCTCTACACTCATTGTTAACGATATGAAGATTGAAAACTAAAGAGATATTTCAAAAGTTACCCAATATGCAGCTTAAAGTTGTTTGTTCTAGGTCAGTGTTCTATGTTCTATGCCCTTTTTTCGCAAGTGAAGAGACAACTATTTTATTTAAACTTGAAATAAATTTCATAAGTCTTCCATCAAAGATGAATTTATAAGTATAAAAAATAAGTAATATTATATTATATATAGTCAGTGCTTCATGTTTTTGACACAAGTAGATTTGTGCTGCCTTTCTCCAAAAGGGATTACTTCTTCAGATGCCACAAAACTAATTTTGACCCTTTCATTTGATGTTGACAGGATTAACACATGCAAAAAAAGATGTGTATGTTCGATGAGTGAATGTACCTTGTCACAAATTCAAAGACATTTTGCCAGATTAAAGACTTCAGAATTGTGCCCCTAGTTAATAAATAATAATGTAACAAAAAGAAAAGGGGAAGAGAGAAAAGTGTCATTTACATACATAAATTGTCTTTCTTAGATTGATAAGTTATCTGTCATTATTAAGAAGATCCCAAATAAAATTCTAAAGATTTCTGTTTCTGTTAACCATACAGTATTTCTAGCAAAAAAGGATTGGATTGTCTCTTTCTGTGCTGTTTCCTGTCCCACACCCATCCCTCACCCATGCCTGGCTGCAGAGTCTGATACCGAGACTCTGGCATCCCTCACCTCACCTAAGATACAGAAGAAACAGTATGCAGCTTTAGCATAGCTATCTGTGGGCCAGACCCCAAATTTCTAGTATCTACTACTGTTTACCAGTTTCTCTTAAACCTCTAACAGTTGACCTACTAACAGGTTCCCAGAAACAGGTTCAAGTTTTGGCAGGCTTACCCAACCTCTTTGTCCTTCCAAAGTACATAAATGCTAAACTGTGTTCACAGTGAAAGAGAGGCATTCCAACAGGACTAAAACCCAAAGTCTCTCTGCTCACCCCAAGTTGTTGCCTTCCTCTCCAAAGGAAAAAAGTTTGTCAATGTGCCCTTGGCATAATTTCTTCAGCCTGGATTAAGCACAGGTGACTGAGAGTCTGCCTTATCTTCACAAGGCATTAGTCACTCTATAAAAGTTGAATTTATTATGAAATGCCTTGTTTGTGTTAACATATATCTTCTCTGGGAAGCTGGAAACAAAGGCATGTCCTTTAAGACTCCACATGGGGAAAACACATCCTTCTTTGGAATTTAACCTTAATTTGAACCAAGATCTGTGAAAGAAAAGCACTCTAGTGTATTGTTCCTCAGCTCCACCCTTCCATTCCCTTATCTAAATGGAGCTACTTCTGCTTCATGGGTTTTTAACTCTCCCAATTCCAAACCTTGCTTTTTTCTAGGAGTTTGAAGTTTATCTCCGGAAAGAAGTATATTAAGAGAATTGTGAAAATTATATATACATTTCTTTAGAAATGAGTAGTTTACATAATATATTAATTCTTAAATTCTTTTTTTAATTAAAAATTATTTTATGCCTATAAATGTTAAGCCTGTATGTATGTAAGTACACTCTTGTTGTGCAGTGCTGGAGGACAGAAGAGGGCATCAGATGCCCTGGAACTGGAGTTATGGACAGTTGTTAGCCAACATGTCAGTACTGGGATTTGAACCTGGGTCAAGAAGAGCTAGTGCTCTTAACCACGGAGCCATCTCTCCAGCCCCTAAATCTGAAATTCTTAAATGTATATAAATGCATAGACACATTTTACGTCTTCATTGCTCATTTTGCTATTTTAGGGTACAATATGCAGAATGTTTTAGGAGTCAGGGATACAGCTCAGTGGTAGCGGGCTCATCTAGCATACATGTGGCCTTGGTTTGATCCTCATTACTGCGGAGAGTGAGAGAAAGAGAAAAGAAGGTTAAAAATATTTTTACGTCACCCAAATTAATTGTCCTGTACATCTTTTCTAAGGAACTAGCAAACATTGTGATATATACATTGTTTATACTTTGTTAAACATAGAGAAAAATGACACATAAAAACTTTCTTTTACATTTGAAATGATGAGGTGCAGATTTTGAAAGAGTGAAAATCGGTGAGAGACTGCCTCTCAACTTCTTGTTTTCCTTGCATTTTTGCAAAGTTTTGTACTGTTTCTTATGCATCTGAAGTCCATAGATACTGCAACACTCCATTCAAAAACCAAAACTTCCATTGTTGCTACTCTTCCATAATAGGCATATATAATTTTAAGGAAAATATTTCAAAAGGAAAATATTTTATTTCAACAAATATTGCTTAGATGAACAATTAGTTTCTAATTACTAATATTTACCATTAAACCTGAACTCATCCAATGATTTCCCTTCCTTGACTTCTGTTACAGTAATGAAAAAAATCACAAACTAAATATAAATTTAGATAGTCACATTTCTAAAATAATTATTTCCAAGTATATGTGTATTGTGTCCCTGTCAAAAAAAGAAAAACTGTCCTTGACCTGATGAAAATGAAATAATTTTAGAAGAAATCAGAACAGAACATTTATAGACTCCTTTAATCACATACTTTATATCATATTTCATTTAAATGATAAGGCTGAAAAGAGTCTGATAAATGATTTTTAATGTGGAAAGGAGGAGGAGGCAGAAATACAGAATATATGCCTAGTATATTTATTTTTAATATTTATCATTTTTATTTTGTGTATGAGAATATTGCCTGTGTACATAAGGGCACCCATATTGTGCAATGTCTATGGAAGTCAAAGGAGGGTGTCAGATCCCCTGGAACTAGAGTTATGGACAGTTGTTAGCTGACATGTGGGCGTTGGGAACAGAACCCAAGTTCTCTGCAGAAGTGTTCTTAAATGCTGAGTTATCTCTCCAGCCCTACCTAATATATTTAGAACATTTACAATGATACAAGTAACATCAAGTTGGATTAGCATTGTTTCCCCACCTGAAGCTACCAGTGGCTCCACTTCAACCAACTCTTAAGTGATTGTCACTGAAGCTTATCTCTACTACCTGTTAGTGCCTGATTATATACTATTATTGTTATTTAAATACATAATGCATATCGGATTTCTTCAAAGAAATTCTAAACTCAAGGGCTGGTGAGATGGCTCATCAGTTACGAGCACTGGCTCTTCTTACAGAGGATCCAGGTTCAGTTTCCAGCACCCATATGGTGGTAAACAACCATCCATAGCTTCAGTTCCAAGGGATCTGATGCCCTCTTCTGACTTCCATGGACACTGCATAACATGGGTGCACTTACATACATGCAGACAAAATACTCATCCACATAAAATAATAAAGAAATAAAAACATGTTTAAAGAATTATAAATTCACATGGAGCCATAAGTTGACAGTTTGAAGACTTTTACCTTTTAAACTCCTGAGTTCTTGGTTTTCTTTTCCACTTAGTATTTAATACAAACTTTCTTAAAAGAGAATAGCCTACACCTGTTGTTGCCTCACTGCCCTAAAATTTTTCCAAGGATAGTTTTAGATAAATATATTCATAATATGTATAGATACTTACGTAATTATATCATTCAGTAACAGTTCTATTGTAAGGCAGTCATTAAAACATCTTTTGTGAGACTACAATGATCAAAATAAGCTGATTGTGAGACTGAAGACATGGGTCACTGGTTAAGAGCACTGGATGTTCTTGCAGAGGACTCGGTTTGATTCCTAAGACCCAGATGCCAGTTCCAGCATAATCCGAGGCACTCGTTTGACCTCCACAGGCGTTGCGTAACGTGGGTGCCCTTACACGCCGGCAATACACTCATATACAAAACATCACATAAGTAAATAAAAGATAAAAAATAAGCTGGTTGTGATGGCACACACCTGTAATCCCAGCACTAAACAAGCAGAAGCAGGAGGATTATGACTTAAGGAGTCCTTAGTGACTTTCACCAGAATGATATTCCCTGAAATGAGAAACAACATCCAGATTGCAGTGAATCAGGGAGTGAGTGTGGAAATGGAGACAGCAGATATAGACTGCTTTCCCCAGAAAATTGCTTTTCTAACTGTTTTCAGTTACTGCTTCTGAAAAGATTTAATAAGAAATTTCACAGTGCATAGCACAGTTGCATGCTAGGGCAGCAATGCTTTCTTGTTTTCTCCCGAGTGTTAGTGGATAATTGCATTCCACTTATACAATGGCACTGACACGAATCCTTTCAGCAAGAGCTTAGCGCTTGAAGAACTATATCTGCACCTTTGCATTATAAAATGTCTTTGTTTCCCAATCTTTCTTTTCTCTCCTATCCTTGAGTTTCAACTTGAGTTACCAACTACACCCCCTGTAGTAGCTAATGACTTTTCTATAGCTTCCTTCTATAAAAGGTTCACTCAGCTCCAGTGACTTCCTTTTTTCAATCCATACCACATGTGTTACCTCGGAAGAGAGACTCTGGTAATACTGCTTTTCCAGTTTTTCCGCTTCCGGTAGATATAACAAAATCTAAACATTCATAGACTTTCTCATCGTCCCTAGTCTTCCAACTTCTTATTCGTACTTGTTGTCAAAAATCTGCATCTTGAAGTGTCTCTCCAGCCAGTAGAGAGGGGAAAGAAAGGCACTTGCTGCCAAGTCTAACAGCCTGAGTTTGATCTCTGGGACCTACATATATGGTGGGATGAGAAAGCACTTCTCTGATGGACACCACGGCATGCACACTTCAACAGACACACACACACACACAAATAATACAATATAATTTAAACTTTAAGTGTCTCTCACCTGTAGAACAGTCTGCTTTTTACTTCTGGCAGTGTAATTTACTGTGATTACTCCAGTTCTCTAAAACAGCTTAGAGTTCGCTTGGGGGTGGGGGTAGGGATAGGGGGTGATACTGTATCATATCTAGGTTATTGCCCATATAATTTTTAACTACTATATTAATTTGAGTCAAATATATATGTAAATTTTTCACCTCTCTGAGATCCTTCCATTTTCGATATTGTCTAATACAAACTGTACAGACTCTAATAGGACTCTTATTCAGTGAGCTATGTTGTAAGTGTGAACGTTTGTTCTTCATGATGATGTTAGTCTGTGGTTTTCTGCCCTTTAGGTAAAACAAACATACTAGATTAAATAGTACCAAGATCTTAAACTCCTCTAGAATTACATTATATAGCCAGATGGTCTTTATTGACTAATCAACCAAAGTTTACAGGAAAATAAAATGCTATCATAACTGTGAGTTCAAATATATGCCAGTTCACATATGGATAGAAGTAAGTTTGCAGCTTGAATACAAGGTAATTAAGAGGATCTCATCAAAATCACCAAGACTTGATGGGTAAGGACTTCAGTTTAGAATATAACACAGAAATATTTTCTGCTTCTGCCTATATCACATTTGCAGAATCAGGTTAATTCATTCACTTAAAATAACTATAAAACTTGGATATAACACAAACAAAAGAGAACAGTATCCAAAACCTCTGGAGAACAACCAGCACAGCCAGGGTGTGAGGGGCCAAGGTCTAAGAGATACTGAAAGCACATCAAAGTGAGTCTTGACTCCCACTGGGGAGTCTGTGATTCCCACTGGGGTGTTGCTGATTCAAAGATGATGTATTGGAGCATTCTTTAGTTTGTGGCAATCTTTGGGCTAAGGTAACTGAAAATGGAGTTCAGGGTTAAATTAAGCAGCTATGACGGGGACAAAAATTAAAAGTACTACAGACATTTGGGACCAACCTTCTATGTAACATTTTTTTCTAGGCCACCTATTGATTTCTAAAAGGCTAGACTCCTGACAAAGCACAAAGAAACAGTAAACACAAGAAGGTAAAAAACTAAAGAGAATATTTGTTAGGCCTTGCTACTAGGAAGAAAGAATTTGGAAGTCTCACCAAAGAGACTCAAGTTGTATTTTGTTTTTTGTTTTTTTTAAATAGGTCTCGCTATGTAGCCCTGGCTAGCCTGGGACTCACTATGTAGACTGGCCTTAAACTCACAGAGATCTGTCTACATCTACTTCCCAGAGTCCTGGGATTAAAGGCATGTCTCATCACATATCCTGCCAAAATCTAACTTTTTATTTAGATATTCGAATAACAATGTTCTAGTAAGGATAAATTATAACTAGACCAGCCTCAACTACATCAAAGTAATCTCCCCAAACTCCATCATCCAAAACAAACTTAAATCACATTAAGACAATATCTGTTAAAACTATTATTTTTCATAGTATTTATTATTCAATTAAAAATAACCAAGCATGTCTGGGCTGTAGAGATGGCTCAGTTGTTAAGAGCACTGACTGCTCTTACAAAGGACCCGGGTTCGATACCCAGCACATGGTGGCTAACAACTGTCTGTTCCTCCAGTTCCAGGGAAATCCTATGCCCTCTTCTGACTGCTGCCAGCATTGCACAGCATGAGTGCATTTACACGTGTGTAGGCAACACACTCATGTACATAAAATAAAAATAAGAAATAAAATATGTTTTTAAATAACCAAATATGTCAGAACAGAAATTTCTTTACTACAAACCAAGAGAAAATAAAAGAGAAGTGGAAATGGATCCACAAGTAATAGAGATACTGTAGCTTCCAGATGCAGACATTATTGAGAATCTTAGAACTAAAACTATATATAAGAATTGAGGGCTGGGGATGTAGCTCAATAAGTAGATTGTTTGCCTAGCATGCATAAGTTATGGGTTTGATACCCAGCACAGCCTAAGTCTAGTATGCTGGTGCAGGACTCGGGGGGGGGGGGTAGAAGCAGGAAGATTAGGAGTTCAGAGTCATTCTGATCCATATAAGGAATTTGAGGACAGTTGGTGCTACATGAGATTATGCCTTAAAATGTACGTGTATGTAAGAACTGGAATTAATAATTCGCTGGGCATTGTTGGTAGACACCATTAATCTCAGTGCTGTAGAAGAGAAATATGAATGTGAGGCTGGCCCGAACTACATTAGGAGGCGCTTTCACAGAACAACAAACAACATCAAGACTCCAGTAGGTAAAGTAGCAGATTAGAAACAGTTGAAAAGTAGCCTCGAGAACAGAAACAGACCATGGGTCCAGGTCAAAACTGGGTAACTGGTGTCTCAAGTTAGAAAAATATAAGCCAACCTCCATATTTTAAATGATACTATGAAATGTCTAAAATCAATGAAACATGTGCCAGTGAATCAAGAGACTCTAGAAAAAAATTACAGGACATATTACAGTAAAATAGCTTTTTAACAATGAAAATATATAAATATTCTACCAATAATGTAGGGGGAGAGAAAGTGAGGGGGAGGGAGAGAGACTGAAGAGGAACAGAACAGAGACTATCTGCACCGGAGGACACTCAATCACAGCACGTGCCTGAGACTGGGGTGAGAGCCAAATTACTGACAAGCCCCTCTTTCCCATCAGCAGGCTTGTGTCTAGTTGCAGGTAACATCCATCCTGCTAGCATGGAAAGAGACTATCACTCTCTTGGCATTGGGGATCTGTACATTCTGAGGAAGGAGCAGGGGAACTGAGGAAAATCTCCCCCAGCACTCAGGCCTTACACTAAGCACAGAGTGACGGTTCAGAAGATCACTGGAAGAATTTCAAGTTTGTTGTTCACTGAAAATAACTATGGCAACAACAAAGCTCATTCACCTCAAAGACTGACTAAAATTCCACACAAATAACCTCATAGGAAGAGAGGACTCCTGTTTGGAGTATTTACCTCAGGATATACTCATCTTTATACATAACACCTGGCATTTACTGTTTTTAAAATCGAAGGTATGTTAAAAAGAAATAGATAAAATACAAGTAAAAAATAAAATAGTCATCATAACTGGACCCAGACATGACCTAATGCTTGGACTACAGGCAATTTGAATAAGAGAAAAATAAAATTTTAAAGATACAAATATGAAATAGTAAGAGTAAGACTAATAGCTCACTTGTCAGAGAAACAGAAACCAGAAACAATTCAATCTCATCTTTTAAGTTCTTCAAGTTAAAAGACCAACAGCCTGGAATTACTGCCCAGAGCTCCACTGAAAGAAATCGTGAAAGAAGCTAACCGGCAGCAGGGATGAAATACATGAAACAAAAAGTGCGTTTCTGTTCAATGCACACATCTCCATGCAATCAGAAGTCAAATGATAGCACCGTGGGAAATAGAGCATTAACTTGAGGGAAATGTTCATCCAAATGATTATTCAGTAATAGCATGTTTACCATTTCCTAAGGTAACTGCTCAGTTTGTCTTCATGTGGACTGTAATCTGTGATCCATCGGGTTCTACCCTCTGGCCCTAATTCCGTCCTCTATGAACACACATATGCCTGAAACAACTAGATGATCTTCCAATTTAAACAGAAATGCTTCATTTTGGGAGCTGGAGAGATGGCTCAGCAGTTAAGAGCACTGGCTGCTCTGGCAGAGCACCGACATGGTGGCTAACAGCCACGTGCAATTCCAGTTGCAGGTGATCTGACGCTGTCTTCTGACCTCCTCAGGCATTTCATGTCAGAGGTGCCCTTACGTACATGTGGGCAATGCACTTATGCACATAAAATAAAAATAATAAAATATTTTTTTAAAAAGAAACGCTTTATTCTGTAGCAAACATTCTCAGTCTAAACCATCCTTCAGAAGCTATGCTTTAGTTCTCATCCACACCTAGAATTTTCTAAGCGTACGTCACTTTATATTTCTCAAATACATCCTGTTCAACCCACAGCCTTGTGATCCTGTGGTAATCAGTTCAGCTTAAGACCGCATTTTTCTTTCCAATGGGGAGAACACTCCTGCTGTTTACTCACATGTAACTGTGAAAACTTTAGCCTCAAGAGATTATTAGGTCTTATCTGTATTCCCTAAAAGCCTGCATTCAGAATGTTGAACTATAAATAGCATATTGACAGGAATAAACCAAAGAGGGTCTGGAGGCCATTTGACCAATGGTGGACATTAGTATGATCTAAAACTGTGACCTTCTGAAAAATAATGAGGGGGAAAGCAGGGGTAAGGGAGGGTACCGATAGGGCACATTAATTAATTACACACATCTGGGCAGTAATAGGGATGAATCAACGGTGAATGTGATATTCAAATCTGAATAGTAAAAAAGTAAAGATGTTAGAAAGAGAGCCTACTTACTGAAATATGCTGCTTTTTAAATATATGGATGAATTTTTCATCAAATATCGCATAGACAAGTATAAAGCTGCAAGTTTTTGTTTAAAAATGGGAATGAACTTTCAACTAGATGTATAGTAGTTAAAAGCCATGAAACAAAGGAGCAAAGAATTTGTCCATCTCTTCCTGCCAAACCATCGGTAGCACACAGGTAGTTGAGCAAACTGGGTTTATGACTTGTTGAAAATAAGAAAGACCACACGTTAAAGGGATTTCAGTTTAGAAATTTGGGCATTTCAGTTAAGAGGATGGTAATACAGGATCGGGACTTGTGGCAGATGACTGGGGAAGGTTCAGAACTTAGAGCGCTGAATTGGGGATTGTTGGTGTACAAGGGTTGGGTATCTTCATGAATTTTTTTAAATTTTTTATTATTTTTATTTTACTGCACTGCATGTAGTGCCCATAGAGGTCAGAAGAGGGTACCAGATCCCCCCGGAACTGGAATTACAGATGGTTGTTAGTTGCCATGTGGGGACTGGAAACTGAATCCCAGTTCTCTGCAAGAACAGCCAATGCTCTTAACTGCTGAGCCATCTCTCCAGCCCCTTCTTCATGAATCTTAACTCAAAAGAAGCAAGAATCCTGTTACTTGGGATAGAGAAATGTGAGCTGTTTTGTAGTTTTCCCAGGTGCCTTGTTCTTATCTGGACTTGGACAAAAATTACAAAGGCGTATTTTTGTTTATTTTTTTTCAGACAGAGTCTCACTATGTAGCTATACCTGGCCTGAAACTTACAGAGATCCAACTGCTTCTGCCTTCTGAGAGCTGAAATTAAAGGCATACGCCATCACAGCCAGCTAAAGTGGTCTTGTTGGTGTTTCAGCCTTCTGTGGTTACAGAGTGGCCTCATCTAATGCTGCTACTTGGTAAAATCAGTTGTTGGATATAAGAGTCAAAGAGACAGGACTCCTCCCTGCCCCCAGATCTAATGAAGGCTGGTGTCATCTTCTTTATCAGTGAAGTTATAAGCAAGATCATAAACAAGGATTAGGACTGAGGAGATGAAAAGGCCCAAACAAGATTTAAGTCACCTAGGAAGCTGTTCAGTGAATTCACAAAAGATGCTGTTTTCTACTAAGTCATCTATTAACAACAACAACAAAAAAGGTATCACTCTTATTGTATACAGTGAATTTATCAAGGATTTAGGAGTGGGAGTTCTCTGAAAAACAGCATATGTTGCCCATCTTTTTACATGCATGGTATATGCAGGCCTTTTTCTTGGAATGTTCATGCTAGATTAAATATTATTCAATGTAAATAATTTGTGCACTTTATTTTGGCTTTTGGACTGCATCTCCCAAAGGAAAAAATATTGTCACTTTCCAAAGTTACATAGAACCCCAGCCAGGGACAAGACATCCTGAAGACAGTCCCATAGTATCCAGAGCAAAGAAGATTAACACTTCCAGCCACCACTGGGGTGGGGGGAGAGGACTCCCCAGTCCCACTGGAATTCTGTTTATGTGTATCTAAATTGCTAGATGCCTTGCCATCCTAGCATTAGGTATGATGGAAAGACAACTCACTTAGCGGCAGCGGCAGCAGATTTTGTGCATGCTGTAGCCCATGCTCTTGTGAGCATCAAAAGGAGATGAAGCCTGATTAACCATTTTGAAATCTATCGGATGAGGAGAAGTCCTTACAAAACAACTTTTATACGCTTTAATTAAAAACGTGTTCCGGCAGCTCAGAGCTGAATGGGCTTCAGGGGGAGTAGGGTTGAGCCGGTTGCTATGACGACACCAAATCTTTTCACACCAGGCCCTCCCTCAGCACACTGAGTAGCTCTCCCCTGTCATTAATTTGTTTCTGGCCCATCTTTCACTCCCGGGGCTGAATCCCTTCCGCTGCCTCTGCTATGGGTCTTCTGGCTTCCTTGGCTCACCTTTCTATATCCCTTACACTTCCCTAACAATTTCTGTGCTCCGTTCTTTAAAAACAAGTTACTCTCCTCAGTTTAAAAATACTTTATTATTTTTCATCACAACATATTAATCACTGTTTACTATCCCTTGTTACAAATCCAACTTAAAAAAAATCTCAAGTATAGTTGAAAAATATTTCATAGTTCAATTAGCTTTCCTACTTCCCTGACTACCTGCATCTACGTAGCGAGCAGCTTGGGGCATTCCTAGTACTCTTCTTTTGCTGTGAATGACTAAACAGAGAGGGTGTTCTATTCTGTCAAGTCGAGTTGTGCTTACCCTTAAAATCTGTTTATTTCACAAACAGCACCAAATAAACTGTAGGTGAAGCCAGGCATAGCGGCACATGCCTGTAATCCGAACATTTGTGTCACTGAGCCAGTAGGATTCTGAGTTTGAGAAAAAGCCTCAGCTATATAGTCAGACCTTGTTTCAAAGAATTATAAGTAGAGACAATGCTTTAAAATATGTTTAATACAAATTCTAGTGATGGTTGGGAGAGAAGGGAGACCTTACTTTATTTTAGGTTTCTAAAAATACTTTTAAAATTGTGCTCATTGTGTGAAATCGAACTCAACTATCAGTTGATATGACATATAATCAGGAATTGGGTAGAACTTACCTCTCTCAGGACTCAACACCAAATCTGAGGAAGATAATATCTTTGTAATCTTATAATCAATGGATGTATATAGGCTTTAATATTATTACACAGTCTCTTAATGTTGCTCTTTGAATTGTCGAAGCTCTTACAACCTTTCACTTTGATTACAATATCAGTTTAGCCTCACACCTATTCAGGTTTCTAAGATGATCTAAGAATGGAATGAAATGGAGATCACTTCTCAGTGTTTCTCATTTCCTCTCCCAACTTAACTCAGGCTATTACTGTTGTGACTGTAACTGCCACCACGAATTATTTGTTGGGTGAAATAAACATTTCCTCTAATTGCCTGACTCAGTAGAGATGTTGCAACTTCAAAGGCAGTCTGAGAAACTGCTAGCCTTTGGCATACAATGACATATTAGTCACTATGAAAAGAGTAAGTCAGTCCTTCCATGCATCAGGAGCCTAAAGTCTAGTTCTGAGTCTATGACTCAAATTGGTCGTATAGCTCATAGTTTAGCTTTCCATCACCAATCTCCAACTCTCCACAGAAAAACAGATAGAAGTCTTGTTTCTTAAGAAGTTTTTATAAAGAACTGCCTTGGGCTACTTACTATGTAAAATTATGCCATATTATATTATACATATTCCTGGTAGGCCACATGTGTATCTAAGCCACAAGTAACAAATACTGTGAAATGTTCCCAGCATGAGAGAGTATTTCTTCTAAATAAATCAATGCCCTAGGCTTCCTTTATATTTATTTCTTATAATTTAAGCTCTACGTGTTTAAAAAAGAAAAATAGTTTTTAGGACTTTGCAGCATAAACTCCACTTAGAAAGTAGACAGGCTACCTGACCTAGCTTTTGGTGATCTCTCATAAAGGAATTGGATATCTTCTTTATAATTATGGTAGCATTTAAAGGAATTTTATATTCAACCTTATTTTTCTCCTGGCAGCATTCAGAATGGAAAATCAAATGCTTCTACACACTTACAAACACTAAGAGTGTTCCCTCACTGGGAGCACTTTATTTGAATTAGTCTTAGGTGGGAACTAAAGAAAGTGCTATAAACTAGTGAAATAAATAGCTGAAGAGACAAGCTGGGTTCCTGAAACATCTCAAATGAGGTACACCTGCAGTCTAAGCCAAGTTCACTTCAATATCAGAAAATTTAGTTGGCCAAAATGTTTCAAACTATAAATGTAGAGCTTCTACATTACATGGATAAATTCAAGAAGTGTATATTTTTGGGATATAACCACTGAGATCTAGTCCAGATTTGGAATGGAAATATTCTGAAGAGAAGAGCCTTGTAAGATGAACGAACTAGAAGACATAATGGGTTTTTCCTATTACTGTAGCAATGGCCCATGAGTCAGTGATTATCAAGGTTAAAGTGTGTTTGGGAACTGTACTTTACATGATTTTAAAGTCTCATTTCTACTGGAATGTTTTATGCCTCCTTTCCTAATTTTGTTCCATGGTAAAAAACATTGACATGAAAATTGTAATGCCTTTTGGTTAGTAATTCTTCTATCCTATGATGCCTGGCTTACCTGAAGTCACATAATCCTGTGTGTATGTGTGTGTGTGTGTGTGTTCTGGCACTAGACAAATTGTTTACATGATAAAACCAGAGGACTGCCTTGCAGCTTCAGTAGAAGAAAGCACAGCAGCCCACCACATGTGCAAAATATATGCCATGATTCAAGACAAAGAGTAAACCTCCACTTTATGTTGCAAAAGACATTTCATTAAAGATGACTGAAGAAGTTATTTGTACTACATGCTAATGAACTTGTCATGAAGGTTCAAACTTATTTTTAATAAGTTAATAAGGAGGGTCATTGCCCAGAAGTCACTTTTTTGGTAACTTCTGGTACTTGGAAGTTTAAAACTTACATAAAAAGTGGAATTTCTGCGAGATGTACTGGAGCACACTTTTAATACAAACATTGGAAAATATTATTAGTTAGAGGCCAGCCTGGGCCACACTGCAAGACTTTGTCTCAAAAAATTTTTGTTCTATATACTTCTTCATTAGACACCCAGAATATCTTCAGGGTAAATGTTCTGCATATTTTTTAAGTAAGTGAAAACTATAAAGAAGCCACAAACGTGAATATGTGTTTTAATGTGAACTACATGTAGGAAGCTGCTATTAGGAAAAGGAGGAAGAGAGGAGAGAGAGAAAGAGAAAGGAGGAAGGGAGGGAGAGAGACAGGGAAGAAAGGAAAGAAGAGGAAGGGAGGGAGGAAGGGAGGGAGGGAGAGAGGGAGGGAGGGAGGGAGGGAGGGAGGGAGGGAGGGAGGGAGGGAGGGAGGGAGGGAGGGAGATCAAGCTGACTTCTTTTTAATCTTATCTACCACAGTGGAATTTTCTTTCTTCTCAGTGCTCAGACCTAAAACTTGAAGGGTGTGGT
Organism: Eospalax fontanierii; assembly: GCA_035773235.1. NCBI lineage: Eukaryota > Metazoa > Chordata > Mammalia > Rodentia > Spalacidae > Eospalax > Eospalax fontanierii. Next base: position 23,284,194 of record CM069536.1, on the reverse strand, counting down.
GTGCTAAGCACCTCCAGTGAAGAACAGTATCTGACTGCAAGTCTTTGATAGGACCTGGACATCTTTTTTTCTAAATTTACCCCAAATCAGCAGGTTATTGGATTTATTCCTTCCTTGCTGTGGGGACTGTCCTGCAGATGGGCGGGCTTTGTGGATGCTCCCCCAAGGCAGTACAGCTATTTGTGTGTTTGATTGAATGTATGACAGACATACAAAAACGTGTGCCCTAGTTGTCTTCAGTGAAGAGTGAATCTCTTAAAGGTTGGGAGAGTCATGATTAATAGGTGAGAAATGACCCATCCACACCATACAGGTTTCTCATACCTGTTGTCGCTTAAAAACAAAGCAGAAAAACCACTTTATATCCTATTTTTATTACTCTTTGTCTAACTGAAATAAAACTGCAACACACACTTTCCCCCAGCTGGGAAAAAATAGACTCAAGTAGAAAGCTCAGTCTTCACCTTTACCGATATTTTAGACTCCAAGCTAAACAAACTACTTAGAAATTTTTGATAGAGATTCACAGGGATCAAAGTCTCTCTGTCTCTGTCTCTCTGTGTGTGTGTCTCTCTTCCTCTCTCTCTCTCTCTCTCTCTCTCTCTCTCTCTCTCTCTCTCACACACACACACACACACACACACACACACACACACACGCCCATTGTCAAGGCATCCGATAATGCTTTCTAAGCACTATAGAGAAGTAGGGGCTGGGAGGGGGTGGGTGGCAGTGGACCCGTGGAGCAGGCACGTGCACCTGGCTGCAGGCGGTGTCCCAGGTGCAGAGGAGGCGTTGCCTGACGCCCCAAGCCGGACTTCTGCAGCTGGAAGGCGGACGTGGTGTCCAGCTATCCCCCGCCTAGGCTGCTGGGTCTCCTTTCCAGGACAGCTAGCGCGAAAGCCAATGGGGAGACTCGTCAGAAAGGGCCGGGAAGCTGGGTGCAAGCTGAGCGCGCCGGGTGGCACGGCGGGGCCAAGATGTGGAGAGCTGCAGCCCGGACGCCAGAGCAGGCTGGCATCTGGAGGCCGAACGGGAGAGCAAACCGGCGCTGCGGGGACGCCCCCTCTTGCCCGCGGCCTCTAGTGGAGCCCTGGGGCCTGCAGCATGCCCGAGACCGGCGTCCCCGCCCGGGGCGCAGCAGCCGGGGCTGGAGGGCTGGGTTTCAGGCGGGTGCGGTCCCTCGGAGCGCCTGGCCCGCCCGCCCCGCCTGGCCGGGCCCCTCGGGCTGCCTAGAGCCTTGCTTTGCTCTTTTCGTTGGCCAAGCACAATTGCGTTATTGGAGATAATGAATTCAATCCCCATCAAAGGGCATTAGGCTCGCCCGGGCCCTGGAGTTGCTTTTTTTTTTTTTTCAAACTAGAAATGAAAGGCTGAGGAGAAGAAAAAAAATTCTCTGGGGGAGCCTTTCCCCTGATCGCTGCTTTTGAAGTGAAGGGGCCGGGGCATTGTTGTTCACCTCGCGGCCCATAAGGCTGAAGAAAGGCCGGGCTTTTGATGCGCTGAGAACCGCCTCGGCAGTGAGCAGCACGTCGGGCCGCGCTGCCTGCGGGCAGCATATGTCTCGGGGCACCCGGGCACCTTCTGGCGGTTCGCCCCGCGGGTCTAGCGGGAAGGAGGCTTGTCCCGAGGCTGGTGCAGCGTGCAAGGCCGAGGACGCTTGGGGCCTGGCCAGAGCAGAGGCCCGCGTTTCCAAGCACCGACTGGGTGCGGGGGCTCCGGGAGGATGGGGGTGGGGTGGCGGTTTCCGGAATCTAAGTTCAGAGTAACCTTTGGGAACTAGGCGGCCCCTAGGGACAACAGGGTCTCGATGAGGGCCGCAGGCCCGGCTGGCCCCAGGTCGATCTTTAGTATCCTGCACCCCAGCATCCAAAGATGTCTTGGCTAGAGTGGTCCCAGGCTTTGACCCGGCCTTAGAGCTCCGGGAGGCGGACACTAAGCCTCGGGAGGGCGCCGGCGGGCTCAGGGCTGCTCTCCCACGTGTCCCGGGCCCCTGGCCCCAAGCCCCAGGTAGTGAGTGATCCAACACTGTTCTAAAATTTGCTGCGGGCATCTAAGTCTAAGTTTGTTTTCACTGCTCCAACAGGAACTTTCCCCACCTGGATTCGCTCCCCCCAGACCCTGGGGCCTCCTCTGAGCTATTAGGCCCAAGGGCCAGTCACCCAAACCCTTCAGTTCCCTTTACTGCCCTCTCAATCGCCGACCCCCTCCTCCTCCCCAAGGATCGAAGTTATCCGCCCCATTCATAGTTGGGCAAGGCGGAACACAAAGGAAGCGCGTGTCTGATGAAGGCTGTGTGACTCCTGAGAGAGGCCGGGAAACCTGGACAATGCCCTGCCCACCGCACCGCTCCCTGCAGCCCCAGCCAGTGAATCGGCCTCCACCTGCGACGCGCGGCGGGAGCTGGAGTTCACAGTTGAGCGGCGGTTAGGTTGAGGAATTTATAGCTGGGCTCCAAGGAGTGAAGTTCAGGGCTCCGAGGTGGCACCCAGAGCTAGGCAAATTCTCCCTAAATGCCCCAGTCCCTTAGTCAGTGTAGAGAAAATAAGCTTTGGGGAGCACAGCAGTGGCGGACATTTTCCTCTCCTCTTGCAAAATGGACCCTTAAACTAAAATCTATACACGAAACAAATCTCCACAGAGATCCTTACATTTTTCTCATTAAATTGATGCTTTAAAATAACTCCTCATTGTTAGAGAAAGAACCTGCCCCGAGAAGGTGATTAGACAAGCGAAGGAACAACGAACTCCAGAGCAAAGTGGGGAAAAGCCTTGGGCGCTTCCAGGCCCTGCATTGTTCTCTATTTCCGGGCAACGCACAGGGTGAAGGGAGGATTTCCAGCGGGGTCTCAAAGCACGGGCTCGGGAGAGGGATAGGCTGCCCCCGGGGTGTCATCTTTAAGTGGACTTGAGGGAAGTGGAAGGCCACCTCACAGGAAGAACTTTGAATTGGATCTTTCCAGGGTATCTGTGGTCGAGTTCCGACTGGATTGCACGGGACTTGACTAGCGTCTCACCTGGATTCTGAAGTCCGCTTCAGCCCTTTCCTTCCCGGAGTCTAGGGGACAGTACCCTGCCTCTGAATTCGAAGTCCACTAGGGTTTAGGGAACTCCAAAATATCCCGAGGTGGCATCTATGAGGGTGCCTCAGTTCCCGGACCGCAGAGGTTTTATTCGGACAGCACGAATCTCCCAGCAAACAGCACAGCAAGTGTGCCTTTCTCCCCTGTCAGGAGTTAGTAATAGGAAAGTGCATGTGTTTTACAGGTGAAAACTGAACTTCATGAGTATTCTCCAGTCCCATAATGCTCACTAGAAGGGCTGGAGAAAAGAGGGCGGAGGTGAGGGCTGACACTCTAGAGGTGCAAAGTTCAATGAATGAAGCCCGGCTGGGAGGTAAAAAGAGAAATATCAATGGAGTCATTATGCCCCCAAACGTAACTATTTGGAAGAAAAAAGAAGATTTAAAGTAATCTATTGTTAGACGTTATTTTGACACAAGAAACAGTAACTACAGGTAGAAATGAAACTTGCTTGTGACGATACTTTTGAAAACCTTCTCTCCCAGGAGTCTTTCATCTGAACATGTGAACTGCGCCAAGCTATTTGGTTTTCTAGCATTCTTATTCCCATCGGAATCTTTTGAGTTCTAAATACTTCAGTTGTGGAATTTATGTTTCTGAATTTCAGCATATTTAGATCAGGGTAGCTTTTAATATTCTTAATTTTGAACTCCGTTATCCTAAAGTCATCGTCATCTTCTTAAGCACAGGTAGTTGCAAAACACACTTAACCACAATTCAGGCAAACATTTAATTTCTGAAGATAACTTAAAGTTATTAAATAGCTACTACATAATTTAAGCACTTTTATTTTTCAATAAGTTTTTTTCCCTCTTGACATATTGAGGTATCACATTAAAATACATTATAGCTAAATGCTCTACAATATTACTGCTAAATCAACAGAAAACCAATTGATCTTGAGGAAAGGTTAATTAATTTGGGCTACAGGTCTCCTACTTTCGTCTGCAATGAAAAGAATGTCTATTGATCGCGGCGGATTTTTTTTGTAAAGAAATTTAATAAGCATTTTCATGGAACTGGGATCAATTTTTTAAAATGCCAAAACAAGATTTTGCAATTTTATCACTCTTGGAATTCTCTTTGGTTATGGCTCATCCAAAACCGTTAAGCTCAAGAAAATTGTTTCTTACAATTCTAGTGAAATCCGCCTTCTGAAAATGAAAACAAAAGTTGCGAACTTTTCTCGGATTTTTCTGGTTTCCATTACATATTATTTCATACTACTCTATTCTGCTGTGTAGAAGCAAAACGGGGACAATGGAAATTGGATTTTATCTTTGATTTAAACACTATTTTAGCCCATCCAGTAGAAAACTGACTGAGTCGCGTTCTATTTGAGAACACTTACGAGTTGCTTAGTTTGGAACTGGTGAGCCTTTCTTTTTCCTTATCTATCTTTGGTTGTCTTTTTGTTTTGTTTTCTTTTTCAATCCCGTTTAAAAAGGTTTCGGAGCCGAGCTTCCAAACACAAGGTGAAAGTAGTAATTGTAGCTCTCCTTCACAGGCGTTACACTCACTCTCCAAATGTTTTTCTGTTTCTAAAAGTGTTTGCTCGGTGACATAGTCGGTGGATCCTCGGGCCTCCGGAGCTTTGCTCAAGAGTCAGTTGGAAGGGTGTCGTCCCCCGCTCCCCCGCTTCCGGCCCCTCCCCCATCTGGGTTAGATTCCTAAAATCCCCGCCCGGGCACCCGCAGGCCTGGACCACAGCGAGGGGACTGGGAGGCCCGGTCGCTCGGGGCGGCACTCTCCGGAGGGTCCCCGCCAGCCCCTGGAGCTACAGCTGTTTTCCTGGCGGCGCGGCGCGGCGCCCGGCCCCGGGCGGGCGTTCGGCTGCTGGTGCGTCCTTGTTGCTGAGGAAGGGATTACGCAACGGGAGCCGCTCGGCCGGCCGGTCGCGGGGGCCGCAGGACGGGGACGGGTGCGCAGCCTTCTTTGTTGACTTTTAGGTTTCAGGCTCCATAGATTTATTCGCTAGGAGGGGACAATGCCCAAACAATGAAGAACTAACTGCATTGGTCACTTCGAGATGCTTGCGGTCCGCTCTGCCCGCAGCTCCCCAGCAACCATCTGTCCCGGCCCCGACCCGCGTGCGTCCCGACCCGTCTACTCCCGGAGGCAGAGCGCGGCTGGGACCCCGGGGCACAGCGGGCGGGAGGAAGCCCCCGGGGCGGGAGGCGTCTGTGCTAGGAGACCGACCTGCTCCCACGGCCGCTCCCGGGTCACCACTTGGCCCGGACTGCGAGCACCTCGCCCAGGAAAAACTCTCCATTAAGTAAAAGAGCAATGCTAAGGCCACCGTAAACCCAGTGGGGTCAAGCAGGAGGGAGGGGCGTCCCAGGGCACAGTGCAGAAATCAGACTTTAGATTAAGGGGACGCGGAGAAAAGACGAGACTTGGGCCTCGTTTTGCCAGCGTTTGTTCCCCTCGTTATGGGTATAACTGTTGAGATCAAAAACTTTTTCCTCTTTAGGGAATATTTAACGTCCTTCTGAGGTCTTCAAATTAAGTTTTGAAATTACTCAAGCCAGCTATTTTTCTTCCCTCGTCCTTTCATTAGTTGAAGAGAGCAAAGCAGGGATTTCTGGATTTTTCTCAAGTAGTACATGGCACCCTTCGCTCATCTGGGGAGGTAATTACGCGGTAATTAAGCGACTGGTAAGACTCTTTTTATCTTGTCCGTGGCGTGGAGTGGTGCGATCAAAGTAAAGGCTGTCCAAGTTCAAGCCCGAAGAGGATGGAGTTCACTCACAAGGGCTCAGGCAGACCAGCTTCTGCTTTGGCTGGTGCTGTTATTGTTGATGTCAATCTGAACAAGACTTACAAAGAGATAGGTGGACCGGAAAGCGAGCCTGCTATCAAAGGAGATTAATGATTTTGTGATCTCAAGCAACTCTGGGGTGTGAAGTTGCATTTCAAAGCTTCTTACAAGGCAAACAAATCATCAGCTCTGAGTTCTTAGAAACAATATTTTAAAAATATCTTCACAAAACACAAAACAGCAGCTACCCTGAAATACTCTAGCCACACAAAGCTTCCCTACAGGACTGATCCAACTGCTCTCCTCCCCCTCGCCAAAGCTACCAGCTAAGTTTTGTTTCTCTTTTAATAAGGTTCAGAGTCTGTGGTAGACAACTTAATTTTATCGGCCACAGCTGATACTTTATTCTCATTCGAATGCTACTCAAATTTGAAAAAGAATAGGTTGTGGAATTAATAATATTTAATTTCATACCAGAAAAAAACTCAAAGAAACACAGAGGGCTTAAACTTATGCTCCCCTCCCCCAAACTGAAGTAAACATTACCGGGAATAAGCAATTTTTAAAACCTCAGTTCTTGGAATATTGTCAGGTTATCTACCCACTTTAAATGAATTCCTTCATTGCCTTATACTAGCTACATGTTCACTTAAATCATAGGTGAAACAATTTGTTTTAGATTGTATTCCTGTTTGTCATTTATATTAAATTACAGAATTTGAAAAATATATGCATAAGATTCTTGGATTTAATTAGATGAAGGAAAATGACAGAAATACTTTTTTGTTAACATTTGATTTATTTAAAGTCCTTAACTGCAAATGATCAGGAACATATTCCATGGATTAAAATCTTGTATTATTTTCGTTATTTAAATCAAAATATCTTAATTACAATCACATTGATAAAAATTAACATTTTAAATTTGTAATTTTAACCATCATTTAAAGCAATTTCAGCTGTAAAGAAAAAGAATAAACCATGCAATAAATTAACATTGAGAAGGCAAAGAGGAATAATAATGAAACCCGTTTGGCTCTAACTAACACCACGTCCAACTGTGGAAAGTGCATTAACACTGGATGAAAGGCGCAGAAGATGGCAATAACTGAAACGGCCACAACCAGGGCTTTGGAACCTTGGACTAAATTTTGAAATACAGTCTCTTATAACCTCTCTCTCCTCAATGTGTGATAATTCCCTTTTTCCTAGGGAAAAAAAATCCTTTAAATGGCATACATACACAGAAGCTAATTTTGTACATGTGACCTCAGAATGACATGACCATGACTCCCTGCAAAGCAGGGAGCAGAGTTCTGGAAGAAGGTAATTCCTGAGGATTGATTCTCAGGGCCATTTGTAGGTAGAGAGGGCAAGTGCATGTTTGTGGGTAGAGGGGATCCTTGTAACTCGGTCAGGCAACTTTTGAAAATGTAGCATGTAAATCACCTACCTATTACCTCTACATATTATGCAAAATTGGTTGAGGTCTACATATCTGAGCATGATTAAGTCCATAGACAACATATATGTATTTCATTTAAAGACGTGTGCTATCTGAATGTCAGCAGCAAGGTAAGCTGAAAACGAGTGGCTCTGACGTTTGTAACCTGCTTAGGCCTCACTGCATGCTGGCAGGTACTGTCTTCCAATACCTTCAAGAGCCGCTATTGTCTACTTGTTTCTTTTATCATCTTAGTTCTTACTGGGGTAAGAGTATTGCCACAGACCTGTAAACTCATGTAGTGGATCTAGGTGAGGAGGGGCCAAAAAAAAAAAGAGCACAAACAAATATTTTACAAATTTGACCATCTTTCTTTTTTAAATAAGCCCTGCACAGACTAGAATGTGTTCGCAGGGGAAAAGGTGAAGGAAGGAGGAAGATTTTCTGTACATACACTTGTGAATCATTAAACTTTGCAGGAAAAATTTTTTTGTTGGTATGGGGTTGGTTGTCTTCATAATAGTACACACAAAGAGTTTTGAATACAACAATAAAGTAACAGTCCTTTGCACTGGGGAAAAACTGCATGTAAAATAAAAATGGTTGGGATTTTTACTATGTGGTTGGTTTGGTTTGTGTGGTTTTGTTTGCTGATGGTTTTCCTCTCCCCTGCCACCAGCTTGCCCACGCAGACAAATCCCCAGTCCCCGGAGCTAGGAAGTATTTAGGACGGGTCTGGAATACACACCTTGGTAGTAGGCCGGCTCCAGGGCTGAGGGTTCGATGGGGCTCCTAGTGGCCACCGAGGCGCTGCCAAGAGGCAGGCTGGCGGGCAAGGTGGCGCCATAGGGAGAGTACTGCAGCGCCTGCTCATATGCCTTGAAGTCCAGCTTGTGCTGCTGTTCAGAGGAGGACATGAGGTTGTTGATGGAGAAGGGGTGGTTAAAGGAGTAGTGGGGGTCCCCTTTCAGGTGCAGCTGAGATTCGTGGGGTGCCAGGCCGTGAGCCGGGTGAGACGGGGGCACAGATGCCAGGGCCCCTGGCCCAGAGCTTATGGGGGGCGCGGAGGTGGAGGCGGGACTCTTTAACTCTGAAGCGCCCCCTGTCGCTGTGGCCCCGCTGTGGTCCAGAGTCTGGGGGCTGGCGGCGGGCCCGGGGGCCGGCGCGCCCTCTAGCTGGCCAGCCTTCCCGTGCACACCCCGGTGGAGGGGAGACTCGGCGCTGGGGTTACCTGCGCCGGAGGGGTCCTTGCGGCTTTCAGGGCCGCCCTTGGAGCCTGCACCCCCGCTCCCGCTCCCGCCGCCGGCCCCGGGCTGCTTCTCACACTTGAAGCGCTTCTGACGACGTAGGTAGCAGCCGTTCTCGAACATGTTGCCGGAGTCCGGGTGCAGCGTCCAGTAGGAGCCCTTGCCCGGCTTGTCCGGAGACCGCGCCACCTTGACAAAACAGTCGTTGAAGGACAGAGAGTGGCGGATGGAGTTCTGCCAGCGCTGCTGGTTCTGGCGGTAGTAAGGGAAGAGGTCCATGATCCACTGGTAGATCTCGCTCAGCGTGAGCATCTTGCTGGGCGCCTGCTGGATGGCCATGGTAATGAGCGAGATGTAGGAGTAGGGCGGCTTAGCGTGCGGGTAGCTGCGCTTGAACGTCTTGGCGTCGCCGCCGCCACCCGCGCGGCTGCGGCCCAGGTTGGACGGCGCGTACGCCATGGGGCTCATGCACGGGTTCATGGCGGCCGCGTAGGGGCCCAGGCCGTTCATGGAGGTCGCGGGCTGCGCGCCCATGGAGCCCATGCCGCCCGGGCTCAGCGCCGTCCCCATGGCCGTGACACCCGCCGCGGTCATGCTGTTCATGGCGCCTGTAGAGCCCCCGGGCATACCGGCCACAGCACCGGGACTCAGGCCCGCCCCTAGGCCCGGGTTGGCATAGGACATGTTGAAGGAAGCCGGGGTCATGTTGCCGCTCGTGGTCATAGTGTTCATGGTCATGTAGGTGTTCATGGAGTTCATGGAGCCCAGGCCGGAGTTCATGTTGCTGACAGGGACCGAGGAGTAGGCCTGGAGCGGAGACAGCGAGTGAAGAGGCCCCGAAGGGCGGGGTTAGTGGTGCGCCCTGGAGTTTGGCAGGCCTGGGGCGAGCCCTTGGGCGAGGGGACATTTCTGTAAAACTCGGAAACTCCCCACCCGGGGCCAACTTCCCAGAGCGTGCAAAGATGGCTTGCTCGGCAGGAGTAAAACCTTAGCGCAGCAGGCAAGAAAGATTGGCGATCACGGATAATATGTCCCTGGGAGGATGTGTAATCGTTTTACAGGCCAGGATCAGGGGCTGGCTTCCAGGGGCCCTTCATCGCCTCATACACGACAGTCAGAATCCCAAGTCTCCGCCCCGGACTAGCCTAGACAAACTGCCCTTAGGCCAAATCATCTTTAAAACTCCTGAAATAAAATTAATGTCTTCATTTTGCCACAACCGTCCTGTGGGTTCCACAGAGGCCTACCGGAGGCTGATGGGCACACTGACCATGCGACAGTAGGAATTGTGCTAAGGCTGCTAATGAAAACTCTCACTTACTGAGCAGATCTTTCTATGCCCATATGATCCCTTTCCGCTGTTGTATTTCTCAACAAGGGGCTTTGTCCTAAGAGTAGGCGCTAAATGGTGGCTTTCTGTTGTGTGCAGTAGTGCTTTGCCCCTACTTCTACCAACTATAATTGCTTAAAAGGAGCAAACGCATCATTCAAGTTTTGGAAAAATAAAATTAAAAATAAGGTTCACAGCATGAGAGACTGGGGGAGATGCATAATAATATCAACACAGGCACACATTTAACTTCAACATGACTGTACATACACACTCCTGAAAGTCATCCCAAAACTTGCATTGATTCTGCTCCCTGTTCACAGTCCCCTGACATTTGAAATTTTTGATGACACCTTTAAATACCGACACCCTCCCCTCTCCGCCCCTAGATCTCCTGTGTTGCTGCTGCCCACTTTCAACGCCTGGGCTTTGAAACTACATTAGCAGTTTGGAATACTTAAAAATCCCAACATCAGACTCGCCTCCTTTTCTCTTATTGCTGTTCTATTTCCTAATTCTCAGCTTTAATATGTAAGAACACTCTTTCCACGGGAGTCTTCACTAACTGGTGAGTCGAGATGACTGCATCAGAATTAAATCAGTCTGGAAGTGGTCAAAGCTCTTATTAAAATCATCAGCAAGTGAAAAGCCTCATTCATCAAAATCCCGGGACCTATTAGGTTTTAAGATACACGGCCCAGAAATATTAAAAACTACTTATCAAATAATTTAACAATTACTATGTCCTTAAATTTGTGTTCATCAGCAAATATAACTCCATTTGAAAACATAAGAAATGAATAGATTTAAACAGGGAGACCCAGAAAGGTAGAGTTCTCAAATGAATGAAGAGATGAATTTGTGAATATAAATCTAAACTGAACTGCTATGAAGATACTTCCCGATTCTACATTTTCTTGTCTACATAGTGAAGTACTTTCTACTTTGGTTACCTCCTCCACTCCACCCCTTCCCAAGATTGTACAAAGCCGATTCAATAAGCGTTTTCAATAACGGTAGTCAAACTTTTGGATGCAATAGGCAGCTGTTTCCAGAAAGTACTTTAAGTTGCAGTCCTCCTGCCTGTACCTGATTTTCCTCGCACTGCATTTGTGCACACTGTAAAATTAACCCCATGAAAGTGCCTCCAAGGGGACAATGAAGAGAAACAGGTTCTTGGCCCCGAATTCTGGAAAAAGATTCGGTTCGCACCAGCGCCACCCAGCGGGTCTAGGAAAGAATGAGCACTCCTCTCCAACAGGGCTTTTGAACAAGTTTTATAAAATTTAGGGATCATTCATTAAGAAGAAACCCAACTTTGCGGCAGCTCGTTTTTACCGAAAGACGTCGGCCAGTTAAGTAGCAAGGCCAAAAGGCCGCTCTGTAAGCGAGGACAGACTTCCCCGGAGTTACTTGCAACTCGTGCCAGCGCCCGCCCGCTAACACGCGACACCCGGGACCCGGCTCCGGCTCCCGCTCTCGCCGGGCAGAGGCAAGGGCTTCCCGGAGCCGGTGCTTTCAGAGCCCAGAGTTTCGTAAAAGTCTCTCGCCCGCGGCAAGCCCAGGACCCAAGGGTCAGACTCCGCGGCCGGTGGATCCGGGGCCACACCAGGAGGACGTGTCCCGGGGCTTCGGAGGCACCCCCAGCCCACCAACCTCTACTGCGGGAGCCCACCTCGCCCGGGTCTCCCCGGCCACCGGCTCCGGGGACGCCCCGCCGCCCACCGGCCGCTCACCTCCTGGGTGTCCGCGTAGTAGCTGTTCCAGTCGCTGCTCTCATGCCCTTCCATCTTCACAGTCCCTAACATCCTGGAGCCACCCTGCCCGATCCAACCATCCAGCCCAGTGCCGGGCGACGGGCGGCCGCGCTGCGCGGGGCGGGGGAGGGGAGCGCGGCAGCTGCAGGCGACCGAGCGCGCGCGGGCCCAGCGCCACCCCGGCGGAGAGGAAGCCCGGCGCTGCGGGGCGCGGCGTGCGCGGCGGCGCGGCGGGAGGGGGCAGCGCCGGGGGCAGGCGGCGGCCGCGGAGCGCGGCGCCCGGGAGCGCCTCCGCGGGAAGTGAGCGGGCGGCCTCTGCGAGACGAGTGCAGTTGGGCTGATGTGGATCTTACGTCGCCCGAGTGCCCACCTCCTCGTCCTCTCCCCATTTGTCCGCCGCACAAAGACGCTCGCACCTACAAAGCCCGAGGTGCACCTGCGAGCGGCCGCCCGCCAGTCCAGCCGCCGCGCCTCCCGCCCCGCCGCGCCCGCGCCGCGCGCCCCCCGCGCCCCTCCCGCAGAGCCCCCTCCCCCAAACCTGGCCCTCACTTTGTTTGCAAAGCAGTGTAATTGGTTTAAGCCTGGAGGCTAGGGAAAGAGGAAAATGGGGAGGGTGTGTGTCTCAGTGTGTATGTGTGAACCCCTTTGGAAAAGGAAAAAAGAAAAATAGGCGGTGCCGGGCGCACTGGCCAGGGCCCTGGACCGGAACAGTGCTGCGGGAGAAGGGCCCGGGCGGAGGCGTGGGAGCCCTGGTGCAGGAACGGTGCTCGCTAAATGACCTGAGTTCTCTACCCAGGGGCGCTCACCACCCTCTGGACCCGACGGCCACAGTTCTACAGGCCCTCCTGCTTCTCGGCTTGTTCCCTGCCCCCACCCTCTTGATTCCTGACCCAAAGTTCAACCTTGGGAGACCCTCCCCTCCCCTCCTTCCTGGGCTTCGGGCTTTTAGAAACGGGAAAAAGGCCCACTTTTGTCTAGTCACTAGAAACTGGGTAATCTGAGTCAGCCGAGCCGAGTGACGTTAGGTGGACCTGGGCTCCTGGCTAGCAGAGCGGAGGCGCTGCCACGAAACTCGTACCTGCGGCTAAAAGCAGGTGAGTCACAGGGCCGTTTTATATCTTTATGACATAACTTTTTGTTTCCGCCTCAGTCCACTCCACTCCCCTTGTCATCTGTAGCGATCAGAAGGAGGAAGAAACTGAGAGCAGATGTCTGTGTGATAGGGCAGGCGGATCCTCGTCGAGCCTGCCTCTCTCTGCCCGGCTCCTCCTCCCACCCCCCTTCAGCAGCCTCCGGGACTGAACAGGAGAAGACCGTCTGGTTTCTGATAGGGAAAGGCCAGGGGGAGGGGACATTTCCCTAAAAGCCAGAGTTAACTGAGAGCGCTCGGGCCTGGGCGCTGGAACGCATCTGCACGGTTAAAAGAGGTGCCAGGCTGAAGTCAGATGCGGCACACAGTGGTGCTTGGTCGCTGTTTCTAACCTGGAAGAACTGGGCTAGCACCTCGGGCTCTCTTTTGGTTCCTAATTGGCCCTGGAAATCTGTGGAAAATTCTCCCCTACGCAAAGCCTCTTGGGTCCTCCAGTTCCTGGGGTAGTGGATTGCCTTCGTGTCCCCAAGAAAGATACCAACCAAAGAGATTGGGTCGCATAGACACTGAATTCGTGATAGGTCCGGAAAAGGTGCCGGCTTCCGAGTGACTGTATGCACGTTTCTGAGTATGTTTACTGAATGTGTCTCTAAGTGGATGCGACTGTGTGACCATGCATGTGTTGTGCCACCCTGTAGAGTAACTGTATTTCCTTAAGAAGCAATAAAATAAAATCTGAAGTGACTAAGACTGTACAACATTCGTGTTTTGCAAAGCTTAAAAAAGGTAATTAATCTCATTTGAAGGAATGTGTTTTTACTTGTCTTCCAAATAGATACCCCCGCTTTGTTCTTTTAAATCTTTCTTCCTTGAAATCTGGCAAGAGAATCACGTAAATCCTTGAACCAAACAAATCTCTTAAGTCAGCAGGGGAGCAGAGAAGGTGAAGATGTGTAGTTAAGGAAATAAAAAAGATAAAAGCATTGGATTACAATTCCTTTTTGAACAAAAAAGCTCGCGGGGGGGGAGGGCACATCACATTATAAGGAAAGAAATGAGAGTGAAATTAAATCCACTTGGAACTCAGCAGAACAGGCAATCCTCCCCAACTGAAGCCTCTCCAGTGACTAGAAGTCACTCCCATCAGTTGTGTAAATGTACCTGCGGATATGTGTCAGAAACATTCTTTTGTGCACTTTCCACCAGAAGCAGGACCTCCGTTTCATTTGTAAAGTACACGGATGCTAAGCGTCCTCAGTCTGGTCCTGGGGACTTCCAGGGCTAAGATGCTTCCTTGTTCCTTCGCGGGTGATTCTCTGACGCCTTCTTGGCTCCTCTACAACGTGTAGCATGACTAGGGCATTTTCTGTGGGTAGTAACAACTTAGTAATACCTGCTGCCTTGCGGTGGGAGGAACGTTGTCACCTTCAAATGGGTTAATTAGAATATCGTGTATTCTTTCAGCCCATTTTCCAAACCTACTAGCTTCTTTTTAAAGACAATTTAAAAGGGGAGGGGCCATTCGTGGCTTTTGCCCAAAGTGAAGTTTCTCCCAGGCAAATCCCAAGACTTGGCGGAACAGAAGGGCTCAGCCAGGGTTAGAGCCTTGATCCGGATGTTCTCAGTCCTTGGCCCTAGGGATTCCCTCAAACACAGCGCCTCCTATAGTAGAATTGAACCTTGCTGGCTTCCCCAGGCAGGGATTTTGATTCTGAGTTGACTACCTGAAGCCAAAAAGAAGGAAAAGCAGCGACTAGGCTACATCTAACACCTCTGCCGTTTAGTGGTGGCATTTCTAGACACCTAATAAATTCAGTAAGTGAAGTTTTAGTGTATGAAGCCAGCCGTTTTTCCTACGTTTTAAGAATGAATCAGCAGGGTTACACATAGATACACACGCACACACACACACACGCACACACACACGAGAGAGAGAGAGAGAGAGAGAGAGAGAGAGAGAGAGAGAGAGAGAGAGAAATACTGCTGGATTACTGGTCAGTAAGCACCCAGATAAGAGTCCAGTAGCCTAATGCGATTCATTTCTATTGCCTTCCTCCTCAAACAGGTCCTTATGCCTTTGCAGAACTACTTTGCAAAAACCGTGTTGTTCATCTGGTGCAATTAAACCTGTCTTCAGCTTTGGGGGACTGGGTGAATTCAGGAGAAGGGCGTGTGTGCTCCAGAGAAAGTCTCTGCCATTCCCGGAAGCTGGCCCTGCTATGCCCTGGGCCTGCTCTGCGGACTGTCGGAGATACAGCACAAGGTCCACTAACACAACTTGTCCGCCTCAGCCTATCCTTCTTAGCATAACCTGGCTCTTCCCGCAGGTATTAACCGGGTAGGAAGCAGAGAACACACAGATGAAAGAAGGAAGAGAAGGCCGCAGGATCCTGTCTTGGGAGCAGCTGGTAGCTTCACTTGATGCCCACGCCCTTTGCTCCGTAGCTCGACCGAGAGCTGGGCCAAAAACAGGACCTCGACAGAGTTCCCTGGAACTTCTTGCCCCCCACTTTTGCACTCTCTAGTTTGTCCCCTCCCCCCACCTCGCTGACCCTCCCTCGGGTCTCGGAGTTATGTTCTGGTCAAGGCCGCTGTGGGCTCCGTACCCGGTGGTCTTGAGTTCCTCCTCCGGCCCCACCTCCCAGCAGATAAGAAGCTTAAGTCCTCCTCCTGCGGGAGAGAATCAGACGCTCTGAAACTAAGACCTGTGCTCTTTAACTCAGTTCAAAGCCGACCCCGACCGAGACCTGACTCAGCTTAGGAGTGTGCGCGGCGGGTGATGCTAGAAGCAGCTGCTGGCGCTTGCGAGTGCCTGGCCCTCGCGGTCTGAGGTGTGTGTGCAAGGCTGGGGAAGGGGTCCGGGTGCCTCCAGCAGCCCACCACTGGCGTGCGGAGTCCTGCGGCGGCCTTGACCTAGGGGGGCTACTGCTATTCAGACCATCCTGACCCTCAAGGAAACCCTTCAGTTTCCCTTCTTGAAGCTTCTCTTCCTTCACTTTCTTTGCTTACACACTCTTTTCTCTTACTCTTTTTTCCTCTCATCACTAAATCCTCACTAAAGAATCAGTGCACAGGACACACAGGGTGTCTATCTTCCAGTAGGCAGGCGCCCTGGGACCACCTGACCGGCCTTGTCTAGCCAGTTATTGTGCCTAGTTCTCTACCGTTCGCGGCCGCACCTCGGGCCAGAAGAGCCCTGCACCAGTCATAAGCCTCTCCAGGGCTTTCGCTGATTTTGTTAAAAACAAAGCAGGCATTGGGGTTGCCCTTTTCTGGCTCCTGGAAATGCTGCTGCCGGGTTTCTTAACGTCTCCCTCCGAGTCGCAATCCAGGTTGGTCCGCAGCCGGATGTCTAAGCCGGAGCTGCTACCCACCTGGCCTGGCCCGAGGGCTACAAAACCGTCTGTCTGGCCGAGGGAGGGCTTCACCTTGCCAAAATCAGCTCACATTTTCATATATTCAAATGAGCCACCTTAGGAAGGGCGACTTAACTCCCAGGCAATCCACAGCCTTGGAAGGAAAAGTTAAGCATCTTCCCTGAAGAAAGAGCAACCACTGCGCACCCTCCTCACCCCCGTCGCGCAACGGTGTCCCACCAGACACTATTTTATTCACACCTATCAGAGCCATCTGAAAGACCTGTTCAGACTCAGTCAGGGTCTTGTTCCCCCAGCCAGCCTCCTGGGAGTGCTGGGGAGAAGAGGCGGGGGTGGGGAGCACCTCAGTCTGATGGTGGGTGCGCTCACTCTCCTTAGGCAAATCAGCGTCAAAAAAAAAAAAAAAAAAAAAAAAAGACCTTGAGCGCTCTGGCGGAGGGACTGGGAAAACACGTTTCGTGCAGGAATTGGAAAATTATGCTTTTCCAAGTAACATTTCTTAAGTTGAGAACAGAAAAGGGGCCAGAGTAGTAGAAGTCCTACTGTGCATCCCAGACTGGGCAGAACCAGCTGCTCTGAGGGATGAAGAGCTGGAAGAGTGGGAGCCTGGGTAGGGGTAAATCAAGATCCGTCCCCTTCACAGGCAAAAGCCCCTGTTAGTGGGCGCAGCCAGGGAAACAGAGCGTGCTCAGAAAAGTCAACGAATTTTGTCTTTTGCCCGTGGGGTAGCATCCTAAATCCTTTTCCCCAGGGTGGATAGTGGATGAGTGTTTAGTTTCCTCACCCCTGCCAACTATCCCCTCCAATCCACTGGAGCCCCTCCTTTCCACAAACCCCTAGCTTTCCCACACCTCAGTTCTTTCTGAAGGCTTAACTTTGCCTATTCAGATGTGATTACCCTCACATTTACATAGTTCTATATAACAAATGATTTTGTAACAATCAAATAAATCATATCCTACACTTAGAAAAATAAGTAATAAATAGTATTCTCATTTTCCCATTGTATTAATGTCCAGTTTCTCCCCTAATTTGGTGACTAATTTATTAACATTAGAGGGACGTTACATTCTTTATCTAAAATTAAATTTTGATTGAAGAGCACTTTTGAGAGTTGCTTGCAGGATCTCCAGCAGTTATTCTAGAGCTTTCTTTTTTTAAAAAAGAAGTATATCTGTATTTAAGTTTAAATTTTTCTTTGTCCTATGAGCCACAGAGCAAAGCTTAGCCCCTCACATCTGCATTAAGTTTGCTTCTAGAAACAAAAGCTACGGAGACACATTGTTGGTTCTGGTTGCACTGCTCCTGGATCAAAGGAAGGAAATGCAGGCCACTGTTGGGCACGGTGGGTGATGGAAAGTCCAGAGATGCCTAGAGTGACAGCTTTCCAGACTTTCGCTAACCAACTGAGTCTTGCCTTTCCTTAAGTCCACATGTTGCTCTAAGTCCTGCTAGTTCTTATTACCAACCTACTGCACATTATGTCGATTTCTTCACTGTTTTCTTTATCTCATCGATTTAGTAGCTGGAGAGGAACTGACTTTCATGAAAGGTTAGTCAGTCAACTAACTAGCTCAGAGACTGGACTGGCTGGCTGCAGGCAGAGAGGGATTCCTGAGTCTAGAAAAGGGATCCAGAATGGTCAGGGTTGGGGAGAACTCCAAACCTCTATGCTTCAAGCTTCTTAGACCTGGGCACTTCCCCGCCTGGTCTTCAAACAAACCACCAGGTAACATCAGAACTGGAATGCTCTTTTTCAGCCACCTGGTCTTGGAATCACTAGCCTTGTCTTGCCAATACAGGTCGGTCAAGGTATGACCCAGGGCAAATATTTCACTTTTACTCACTGTGAAAAGGCGGCAGCACCAGCGTCTATCAATAGCAGATATTGATTAAAAGTTAAACTCATCAATTTCCCATCAAGCAAAACGTTTTACTCACTGCAGTTCAGGAAATGTCCAAACTTAAATAATGTGTTTAAATTGGCAAACAAATAAAGCCGAGCCCACTCAGTAAGGAGGAAAAGTCTTGCAACAGAGTTCTGAGGTTGAGGTTGAGGTTTCCAGTCTGGATATAGAACTCGCCTCAGGCTGGGCTTCACCTGCAGGTGGGAGTCTGGGACACTGGTGGGATTTGCTCAGTGACAGCATGATCCTCCCTATGCCTGCTTCTCCATGGGACTTAATGCTCAAAGTCACCAGGCTTTGACCTTCACAGTCCCTCCATCTATAGGATACAGAGTATTTTATTCTATAAACCCTTTTTTTTGCATCTCATAATAACTTTTCCTAAAAGTCTATGGTGTGTTGCAAGGCATTAAAGAGGTGCTTTAAGTTAATTCTCCGCTCCTCCCCAAAGTTGAATTTCCCATGAAAATAGGAATTTGGAGAGCCATTGTGAGAAGAAGCAAGTCTGTCTTGACTTCTGGACTCTGAGGATACTTGGGAACTGAGGGTTTTGCTGTTCCCCCAGAACCACCCACCCAACCTACTGCTGCGTCACAATGGCTTCTGCTACTGCAGCCTGGGAGAGCTGCTGGGAACTTGGGTGGAGCCAGATACACTCTATGCTTAGGGCAGGGATCTGGCATATCCGATGTAAGTTTTATTTTCAAAGTACTCTGAAGATGCAGGTTGCTGGGTGGATAACACTGTCCTCACCCCGCCTGCGTCCTCCCTCCAAGCCAAAAAAATACCTTCCACTGTGAATCCATGGTCCCCTTTGATCTCCTCATGACCACTCCCAACACCCCCTACCAAGAGAAGTGATTTCAATAAATAAAGCCCAGTGATGGGGTTGAAGGTCAGTTTACACTGGAGCGGGAGCTTCTAAATCTCCTACAGGCCCTGGACTGCGGATAAACCAGGCCACCCTCCTGAGGAAAAAAGAAGGAAGAACTGAAGACTGGAGAGGATGTGTGGAGATGCGAACCAGGCCCGAGGCAGGGTTGTTGGAAACTAGTCAGGGTCCTAGGCTGGTGCTACATACCCCAAGATTGCTGGGAAGGGAGACAGACTCTAGGGCAGCACTTCCCTCTTCCAAGGAAGGAGCCTGGACACAGTGCCCAGCTCTGGCAGTGTCCGAGAGAGGACAAGAATGACAAGTGTGACAGAGGTGGACTTGAGGCTTCTACTCAAGGAAAGAGGGAGCCTACGCACTAGGAGAGATCACCTCTCCAGGATGGAGTGGAGTAGAGTGGGAGTTCAGCTTCTAAGACTGTAAAAAGCATCTCCACGGAAAAGGAAGACTTTGGATACTTTGGTACCTGAAGATTTCCAGCCTTTCTGCTGAATATCCAGCTTTGTGGTCCATGTCTCCTGGTAAACTGTGGGCAAAAGGCATCCTGCTTTTGACTCCCAGTATCTTCGAAGGTAAAAGTAAGAAAGAGAGAGACAGAGAGATGAGAGAGAGAGAGAGAGAGAGAGAGAGAGAGAGAGAGAGAGAGAGAAACTGAACCTGTCTTTCCAGTTTCCAAGAACCTTCTCAGGAGACTCCTGTCCAGCATTTTCAAGTTCCCCTTATTCTCAAGTTGCCCCCACCCCTGGGCTGTCTCCCTGAGGCTTCTATCAGTAGAGGGTACCAGAGACTGTCTCTCTTATTGGATATGCTCAGTGCAATTGAAAGGGAAACTAGAGCTGTCTATGTAAGTGTGAGGACTGGAATCACACCCAAATTCCAATGTGGATTCAGCAGGAAGCTGGTTTGCTCTGAGCCTCATTTTTCTTAATGGTGAAATAGACATATTAGAACTCATGTCTCACCCGTTGACGGCAGATTAAGTACACGATACGGAATTAAGGACAGATACAGAATTCCTGAGCATTGCTGGCTGTTCAGATGTGAGGCAGGTGACACGGCCTTGCAATTTAGGTGTACTACCCATTCTCCCAAAGTGTTTTGCTTGTGGTTACCAGCCTGGGCTCCCTAGATGTCCCTTTGGCTACCACTGGTAAAGAGGATTGCCTTCTTGTGTGGGAACTAGGCAACAGGTCCTTAATGTTCCCTGAATCCTACCTTGAATTCTCTTTCTCTCTCTAGCTGGACCCTTCTGGGAAGGTAGGCTGAAGGATGAAGATATGATGAAAAATCCCTCATCTCTCGGGTTAGGTTGCACAGAACCCACCTAACCAGGCAAGTGAAACAAATTTTCCCTCTACCCACTTCTACTGAGAAAGGGGAAGATACTGCTCAAGAGGCTCTCTCTGGCTCACCTGGGTTCTAGAAGTGGGTGTTCCAGCCTAGGGTGGCTAACTCAACTGGCGGACTTTGGAAGTCTCAGCATGGCTCCTTCCCAGGCTTTCATCATCACTTGGGCTATGGAAATCCTCGGTGGGTTCAGGTTCAGGAGGCATCCCGTAGGAGAAGAGGGCTAAGGGAAGAGAAGCTGAGTTGGCCTTACTCAGAGTTCCCTCAGCACCTGAATTTAAGGAGAAAGCTCTTAATTTCTCCCTGTCACTTTCAGCTACTCCCTTCCCCGTAGTTAGAAGGATCTATTTGCTGTTAATTTACAGGAGTATCACTTGGATATTCTCTAAAATCCTCAAAACTCAAGATGTCATTATGGCAAGAAATCTTTGGTTGTTTGTTGTCTTTGAGCATAATTTATTTAAATACTCTAAAAATGTTCCTTTCTAGGGGCACTGGAAAGATGGCTCAGGAATTCAGAGTACTTGGAGCTCTGGTAGAGGACCCAGGTTTTGGTTCCTAGCATCAAATGGTAACTTACAAACATCTGTAACTCCAGTTCCAGGGATATCCTTATCTGGCCTCTGGGGTCATTATGTGCACGTGGTGCATTTACATGCATGCAGCCAAAACACTCATACACATTAAACAACAGCAACAGCAAAAAATTCAAAAGCTCATTTCTGGGAGTGCAGGTCCATTTGAAGAGAAGCAGGCATACTAGACTCATGGTAGGTCCTTCAAATACTAATGATTATAAATATTACCTTGCAAGTACAAAAAGCTCAACTGGGTCTAAAAGCTTAATTAAGACAAATAATACAGTGGGTGAAAAGAACAAATCACAAGAGGGGTTCGTTAGGCCTAGATCCATTTGCTCAGTGAAGATTCATAAAGATTCCCTACTAAGGGAATCTAGGAAGGGCTGGAGTTCAGATGTGGGATAGAGGGGCTCTCATGAAAAAATATCTCACAAATTTCAGACTGTTTTTGGATGGGCTAAAACGATCCTATGTACAGGCACTAACAAGTTTTTGACTTCTCCTTCTCTAAGTAATGAGAATTCAGACAAATAAAATAAAACATTTCCTTCACTGGAGAACACAAAAACAACACACCTTCCAAGTTTATTAATTTTTCTTGGATTGGTATTTGAGGAGGTTTACACAGGAAAGTATGCTGGTACACAGAAGTCTCAGGCGGTGATCTTTGGTTAAATGCAGCTTCTGTTTTTACAGCTTACTTAGGGAGAGCTGTTAGTTTTTCTAAGCATAAACCAGGCATTGGTTCTCTAAGCTCAATGTTTAGGCTACAAAGCCTATACAACAGTCTTACATACCTGCCTTCAGAAAAGGAATGGTTTTGACCTCAAACTCAGCAAAATCTCCTGTGCATTACCATACTTGGAACACATCTAAGCAAAGCCCTTTGGAGGGGTAAAGTGTAACTGGAATGCTAAACGTCAGCCTTTACTCCAAGAAAAATAAATCCTTAATTCTCAGTCAAGTACACCTGCTTTGGACCAGGCTTATTAGTATTATTTGTATCTTTTCTTTTCAATGGGTAGTTTTACTCAGAGTTTTCTTTCTGCCCAGTGCTTGCTATTTTTATCTTACCTAAGAACACTGAGATCAGACCAGGCGCCAGACTTCTGAGACACCCCAGGGAAGAGGTGGCTGGCTTTCTGAGGTTTATTCCTGAACTCTATAAGCTTAGATGTTAGAACCGTAGCAGAGTTTAGAGAGTTTGGGGGGGAAGACAGGCTTATGTTCATTGGGCCACCACAGAGGAAGAGTGGTGAGGAAAGGTGGTTACAGATGGCTAGAGATGGACATACTAGGAGGACCAGAAGGTAGGGGAAATGTACCTATTTCCATGACTTTCCATACAGGAAACATTTGGCTGGTTAAGGATTCTGCCGGGTCTGCTGAGTGTTCTCTTTTAGACCTCCTAGCTTCCTTCTCTTTCCTGTACTTGGTCCCAGGAGACTTTCTCTCTCTCTCTCTCTCTCTCTCTCTCTCTCTCTCTCTCTCTCTCTCTGCCATATTTGTAGCCCCTGTTAGGTGGCCTGTCTTCCAGTTTTAGCTCTCAGCAGGCTCTGTTAAACCCCAATTTGCCCCTTGCCCCTCTGGTCAACGTGTAGCACCCTCTGCTGCTGTTAGACATCCCATGTTCCTCTTTAACTCCACCGACGCTCATGCAAATAATTCTTTGGACTCTTCTTTCTCTCTCTGATTCCCACCCCACCATATCCCTTTCAAGCAAGCTAGCTGCTTCCTCTGGAGTTCTGAATGGTGAAAAGAGGAATGATTACCCTTGGAGCTGAAGTTCATGTCTTCATCAAAAGGTCTCTACTTTTTCCGTTCACCATCTTGAAGTGTAGGCATGAAAGCTCAAGTGTTTCTAGAGCAGTTTGTACTCT
This sequence comes from Eospalax fontanierii, assembly GCA_035773235.1. Lineage (NCBI taxonomy): Eukaryota > Metazoa > Chordata > Mammalia > Rodentia > Spalacidae > Eospalax > Eospalax fontanierii. The sequence continues at coordinate 23,261,498 of CM069536.1, read as the reverse complement.
GAAGGCAAGGCTGCTTCTAGGTCTAGCATGGGAACCAATTTGGATAGTATTTACTTCATAGTTACCATTTTAATTGGCTGATACTCGCTTGATATCATTCTTAAAGCAACTGATGCCAAAACCACATATTGATACTATCCAAGATTGTTTTTACCTTTGGTGAACTGACCTTTGCTACAACGCAAGGACTAAAATAAAAAACACGATTTACTTATTATTTTTATTTTTTTGTGTGTATGGATATATTGCCTGCATGTGTGTAAGTGCACCCATGTCATGCAATGCCCACAGAGAGCACTGATCCCCTGAAACTGGAGAATGAAGCATTGACTTCTTCATATCTAAAATATTACATTTAGAGTTCAGTTCTCTTCAGGCCTGTCTTGAAGACAACTTAGTCTTAACTAATGTTAAGCTGGTAACATTTTCAGGTGTGAACATTAATGAGAATTTGATGTCATGCTAGACATTAAGAATACTAAATTTAAGACAAGATTTTTGCTTACTAAGGGTTAAAACTATTCCTCCTGCCAAGCATAGTAGTTCACAGCTGTAGACCCATAGAGAGCTGTAGCTAATGGGGGCGGAGGCTGAAGCAGAAGGGTCACGGGACCCTGTGAGCTGAGTTTGAGACCACTTTGGGTCACATAGCAAAATTCTAGCTTAAAATATGCAAACAAACAAAGAAACAAGCAAAAAAGCAATGTTTAAAAAATTCACATGCCCATTTAGGAAAAGAGCATAAACGTGAATTTTCTGAGTTAAATGATATGCAGGTAGTTAGGGCTTTTAAGGCATTTTGCTTTTGGATATCTAGCAGGATGCTGTCAGAAATCTGAGTGATTCCATTCCCATCCACACCATTCGTACACTCTATATTAGCTACTTTTCTTGTTTCTCTGACATAATACCTGATAAGAAGCAATTGAAGGAAGGAAAACTTTACCACTCTGTACATTCCATTATGGTATGGAAGACGTAGCAGCAGGCGGGGAGGCAGGGTGCCAGGAGCGCAGCGGGCAGGTTACACTGTATCTGCAGTCAAAGGCGCAGAGAGAATGACGCCAGTGTGCTGCCCGCTTTCTCCTTTTTCATTCGGGTCAGGACCTCAGCCCATGGAGAAGTGCCACTCACAGTTAAGGTAACTCTTCAGCCTCAGTTAATCTAATCTACATGATCCCTCACAGGCACACCCAGAGACCCATCTCCCTAGGGATTTTAGATCCTGTGAAGTTGATAATCAGTATTAAGCATCACACACTCTATTACGAACTTTGTAATTTTGTTAGTAAAAATTACAACCCATTGTTTTAACTTCTATTTCTCAGTTATTGATGGAGGTGAACATTTTTATATTTCTATTGGCCACAATATTTCTTCTTTTTGGAATTGCCTGTTCATACATCTTTTAGCCTTGAAAAAAAATTTAAGCATTTGTCAATTTCTACCTACACAATGTTTAAATATAGATTTCTTAATTGAATTTTTGTGTATTTCATACAGAACATCTCAACCAATCTTAATCACTTTTATATCCCCTTCCCCAGTGGTAGCCTCTCGTAGTCCTCCTCCTCACCCCCCAGAATTCATAACTCTGTCATTTGTGTTAAGGCCTATTGTGTCAGTTAGTGCTCCCAGACAATCCTCACTGCAAGTTCATCCACTGAAGTCTAGTCAGCCTATCCAAAGACCCTCACTTTAAGATGAGCTTTTCCTCACCCAGCAGTTAAGACTGGAGTCTGCTGCACATTTTCCCAGTTCTATGCTGGGTTTTTGTCTGCTTGAGTTTGCGTGGGTCTTGAGCATGCTGACACCATTGCTGTAGGCTCATGTGAGCAGGGTCCCGGGAGCTTGTAGGATTCTGTTTCCCTACTGTCACGCCCCTCCTCCCTGGCCCTCACATCTTTCTGCTGCCTCTTCTGCCATGATTCCTGAGCCTTCGGTGAAGCTTAATATAGGAGTTCTGTCCACAGACCCACACTCTGCAGACCTCCACTCTTTGGCCATTTGTGACCCTTTGTGTTTCTGGCTGGGAATTGCACTCTGGGACTTGTGCATACTGGATAAGTGCTTTCTTACTTTGTTATACCTCAAGTCTTCATCTACAGAATATTGATTTAATGTCTACCATAAATACTATATTTTTTTAACCAGGTTCTCATTTGTATCATAATTTTGTTTATTTTAAATGCATAGAATCAGAGCATTAATACCTTTTTATTTAAATACTCTGCTTTTTGTAATTTAGTGCTTACAAATCTTAGCTACACAATATCCAGTTGGAATTAATTTTGGTACATTATATAAACTGAAGATACAACCTTATTTTCCAAATCTTTTGACCTTTGGGCAGGGCCTAATTATAAAGAGTTTTGACTTCGGTTTGGAGATTGCATTTGAACTTTGTCCTGTTGTGGTATTTTGAAGTTATAGAAGCCAAGATGTTGCACTGAGTCTACCTTTATTTCTTTGTGTGAACTGGAGGGGGATCCAAAAGTAGACGACAAGAGGTTTAACATCCACAATATATAAAGAACTCAAAAAACAAAGAATGAAGAGAACAAGTAACCCAATTAAAAGATGGGCTAAGGATCTGAGTAGAGAATTCTCAAAAGAAGAAATAAAAATGGCTGAGAAACATTTAAATGTTAACACCATTAATAATTAGGGAAATGTGAATTAAAACCACTTTAAGATTTCATCTTACCCCAGTCAGACTGGCTAAGATCAAAAAAATAAATGATACTAAATGCTGGAGAGGATGTGGGGAAAGAGGAACTCTTACTCAGTGCTGGTGGGGTTGTAAACTCATGCAACCTCTATGGAAAGCAGTGTGGAGGAGAACTCTTAGAAAACCAAAATTCCTTGACATATACCAAAAGACTGATCTCATTGCAGAGATACTTGTACATCCATGGCTTTTGGTGTTCTCTTCACAAATAGCTAAGGGATGGAAGTAACCTAAGTGTCTCTCAGCTGACAAGTGGATAATGAAAATGTGGTTCATTGACACAATGGAGTTCTACTCAGCAGTAAAGAAAGACGAAATTTTGACATTTGCAGGTAAATGGATGGAACTAGAAACAGTTATGCTAAGTGAAATAACACAGAATAAAAAAAAAAGAGATGTATTTTCTCTATCATTTGTGGATCCTAGCACCAAACCCTTATATGTGAGTATGTATCCTGATATAACTGCAGGAACCAGGAAAAGGGAAAGGGACCAGGGAAAGAAAGAACCTGAGAGAGAAGAATTGCAGGGACAGGTGTTACTAAGGGAGAAAGAGATAAAAGGAGGGCATTGAAATAGGAGGGGGAAACTACAGGAATAAAGGAAAAGAAGGAGCTCAAGAGAGGTGGGGCCATCGGAGACTGGTGTTATCAAGGGAGACATGGGGAAATGGAGACAATTTAAATGGGGAAGCCATGAAGGGATAGTTAGACAGGAAGAGAGAGAGAGAGAGAGAGAGAGAGAGAGAGAATATGCCTAGCTAGTACAAGACACCAGAGGTAATCATATTAGTCTAAACACATAATGAGAAATTCCATATACACTATCTCTACATGAGTCCATGTGCAGAGCTGAAGACTACATAACAAGAAACAACGCCAGACAGGGGAAAACTTCCTTTGAGTTGTTGGTCATGGTGGTTCAAGAGACTCCAAAAATTACTCAGGTTATTGCCACAGCTCTTGATTGTCTCCCCGAACTTGAAGGTAAGACCCCATTGCTGAAAATAGGACATACTTCAGAGACCAGATTTGGAGCAATGGAGTTGGAACTGACCTGGAAGTCATTTCCCCTGAGGGCTAGCTCTCATAGCTCTGGAGAGCACTATGCAAGCAGCCAAGGGAGAACATCAATCAATGGCCCAACACCAGCTTCATGAACAAAGCACACATCAATGACCGGCACAGCACTCGTGCAGTTAGTGGTACTTTTATCTTGGGGCCAATCAATGGCTACCAGTTGGTCTTAGAGCCCACTCAATGGGAAAAAACTTATGTTTGGTGCTGTGCTCATAGCCAAATACACATGGCTGAAGAGGTCCTGGATCTTAGAGAAATCCCCAAGGCTGTTACATCCCTAGGCTAATATAACTTCATACTAAGTGCAAAATATATGTCCTTATATACACAGTCAAGTATCCCAGTCACCACTCATCAAAGAAGCTTCTGTTCCACCAGGAGACTGCTATGGAGTACCACAACGGTTCACATACAGACATTGTCTATGAATTGCCCATGACTAAGCATCCAAGGCTCATGCACATGGAACAAGGGATAAAGAGGACACTAATGAATCTCTCAACTCTCTTTAATGAATCTCCTTTATGCAACAGAGAGCCAGTAATACAAAGGTCACAAATGGCCAAAGAATGAAGATGAGAAATCTGCAGAGTGTGGGTCCCTGCACGGGACTCTTATGTTAACTTTCATTCATCCAAGGCTCAAGGGCCATTATGGAAGAGTGGGCAGAAAGATTGTAAGAGCCAATCAGGAGGTGCGTGACCATATGGAAATAGGACCCTACAACCTCCTGAGACCCTGCTCATATGAACCTATAGCAATGATTTAGCATGCTCAAGACCCATGTAAACTCAAGCAGACAAAAACCCAGCATGGAACTGAAGAAATGAATAGCAGACTTCAATCTTTGCCTAAGAAAGATTGGCAACTGATTACTGTTGGGTGAGAATGAGCTAACCTTCATAAAGCGAGGGACTTGGGATAGGATCCTCAGTGGATGAACCTGCACTGACGAACATCTGGGGATACTAACTTGACACAATAGATCTTAACACAGATGAAAGAAAAAGTTTTTTCTTCAAGCCCTGAGTATGCCTAAGGTATATTTGGACTGTTTCTGAGCTCAGCTCTAGGGGATTGTGTGGGACTGCACACCCACCTCTCCCGAGCATCTGGGAAGTGTACTATCTCCTTCCAGTGTCTGAAGTCTCGTGTCTGGAGCCCTGTGGATATTCTGAAGCCCTCAAAAGTGATTTTGACATCACTTTTTAGTTACCTGGGTATTTGGAGTATTTGGGTTGATAGAGAGGGAATTGATTAAAAATAAATAAATAAACATTTGAGAGCCCACCAAGTACTCAACAAAACACTTCAATTTACACTATGTTGAATTGGCTTTCCTTTTCTTTTCTTTAAAAATGGTGAACAAGACTGGATGTGATAGCTTAACGCAAAAGGTAAACTCAAACAGCTACCAATAAGATTAAAAACTAGAACACCACTCCCCACATGCCTCTAAGACTGCTCCGTACTGTTCACTTATTCACTGTCACCTTCCTCTCGTCCATCATGACTACTGTCTGGGCTTCTATGGATATTGATCTAATGTGTTTATTTGTAATATTCCAACTGAGTGTGCATCCATAAGTGTCATAGTTTATGCTGGCTAGGGTTTTCAGCTCTCTCTCATGGCCTTATACAATATGTGTGGCTCCATGTCAGGCTTCTTTGCTCAATATTGCAATTATGAGATCCATGTGTGCTGTTCCCCAAAGCTGGTTTATTCACTTCCTTGATGTATGCTGTTGCCTTTTATAGCACAATTTTGTGAGTCTTACTGTTGACGACCATTTGGGTTGCTTTAGCCATTGTGAACAAAACTGCTATGTATCTATACATTTCTTGGTGTGCCTAGGCATGCATTCTGCTGGAAATGGAGTTGTGGATTTGTGTATATTCAACTTTAATAAACAATGCCAATTATTGCTTTGTGGATCCTATCAGAAAATCTGAGTTTTGCTGAAGCTGGGATTATACTGTATATCTCTCAGAAACCCGAATCCCAAGCCCTCTTCAGAGTTCAAAATTCTTTAGAGTTGGGTTTACAGTGGACATGGCAGCCCAGTCCTGAGGTATTTCCTTCACTGATAGGTCATGAAGACAAACTTGTTTAAAAACAAATGGATGTGCTTCTGAAACTAATTTGAAGGTGTAAAGGAGAGTGTTGTAAACGGTTAGTCTGCTGGCTAATCTGCGCAGACAGTTATAGATGACGTCAGACCGGGAGATTTTGACCAGCGTTTTCACAGTTGAAGCTTCACAGCCTAAATTTAAGCTCCCAGGCCCAGGTCCAAGGGAATACGTTGTGTCAAGGGCTGTGGGTAGGACGTGTGCAGAGCACCCGTGAACCCGCGAGGTTTGTTGCCTGGCGACCGTACAGCAAGCGGGGCACATCGTTTCTTCTTAGTTAGTCTGTAGGGTCTACCTGGGCCTTGCGCCCACTTGGGCGCTCGGTTAGATATCCTGCCCACCGTCTTTAGCCAGGTGAAGCTTGGCGTTCCGGCAGCTTGAAGGAGAACAGGAGTCATCCATCGGGATCCGGTGAGAGGAGGCTGTAGACTGGGGAGCAAGTGCTCTCCTTTGGACTAGGAGGCGAGGCTGTGATTGATACCTGGCTGAGCAAGTGTTCGGCTCCCTCATCTACTTCAGCACGTTTCAGGCTTAGCAAAAATCAGTGGCTAAGTAAGACAGGTTGGCTTTGAGAAATCATGGGAATTGGAGAGGGCCCGGGGCTTCTGTGGGCTATAGTGCTGGTGTTACGGGAAATAGGAGCACGAGTTGTAGAGGACTGGAAGTGAAAGTCTCCTCTGCTAGGCAGGGTGGAAGTGGTGTGTAAGAGATTAGGCTGTGGGGCAAGGGGGAAAACGAGGGTGATAAAGAGGGCGAAGAATCAGGGTGGCTGTGGGGAAGGAGGAAAGGTCACGGTGCCTGGGCATCTCTGCTGCCCCATCCGGGCAGTTTGCTTTGAACAAACTCTCACACCTTTTGGTAACCACTCCCACTGGAGTCCACGTGTTTCAGAATCACAGAGCTGCTTCTTAAACTAGGCGGTAAGACGTGCTCCCTCCTCAGACAGAGGGAGTTAGTGGAGAGGCCTAAGACAGAGGGCCTCAAGAATTCTGTGCTGGACTCTCAGTAACAGGCACTTTAAAGAGAAAAAAGAAGGGGAGAGAAAAGCCATGCCGCAGCTGATCAGCTCCCTTCTCAGCCCTCCACCTGAGCCGCAGGAGGAGGCCGTCCTCTACAGACCTGGGCAGCAGTGGAGTGCCATTTTCAGACTGCACACCCCCACCCGACACTCTCCATCTTCAGTCCTCTGCTAATTAATAGCCAGTGCAGGTGTAACAAGCCAGCCCTGCCTTGTCTGTTCTCATCTCTGCTTTTCTTCCTTCTTTTTCTTTTCTCTATTATTTCTTTTCCTACCCTCGCCCCCTTGCCTCTCCTTTTCCGTATTGTTTTCTCCCGCTCTGCTTTCCCTCTGTAACCCCAGCACTACGCACTCGTCTTATTTGCGTCTTTGCTCCGCATTCTTCTACGCGCTATCTTACCGTGACGCAGTTCTCTCTGGCTGCCTTTACTTCTCAAAATGGTTAGCGTGTAACAAGTGACTTCTTAAATTTGACTGATAGTCGATTTTTTCATAACGGGCCTAAATTCTTTTAATAGTATATTTTCTTATTTATTTTTATTTTATGTGTACAAGTGTTTTACCTGCATGTATGTGGGTAATACCATGAAGGCTAGAAGAAGGCATCAGATTTCCTGGAAACCGAGTTACAGACAGTTGTTAGCCATGATGCAGGTCCTCTGCAAGAGCAGCCAGTGCTCTTAGCCTCTAAGCCATTTCTTCAGCTCCCTGGGTCTAACTTTTGACAGTGATTATGTTTTTGCAGACAGAATTCTACTCATAGGGGAGTACTGAAAATTGAGTCTGATGTCCTTGAATGTCAGTGTCACAGAGAAAAATGACACTTGAACCCTACTACAGCCTAATTTCTCTTGAACATCACAGTCTCACTGAAAAAAAAAAAAAGATTACAAAAAATGCATCCAGTAACCTAGCTGCAAGTCCCAACACAAAACACAAGAAACAGGAAAAGCCAAGGCAGCATGATTACTCTAGAAAGTTCTAATCTCAATTGATTTCTCCAATGAAAGAAAAGATGACATCCCAGATAAGGAATTTAAAAAATGATTAGTAATATGTTCAAAGAAATCAAAGAGGACATAAACACCAAATAAATCCCAAGAGAACACAAGAAGCTGAATGGAAAAAAGAAGGATATGAAACTGGAACTCAATAAAGAGAGAACTAGTAACCAAAAACAAACAAACAAACCCCAGCAAAACACAACAAACTGAAATACCAGAAACAAAAAATTCACATGTTAAATAAAAAGCTCTGTGGAAAGTTTCACTAATAGAATTAGTTTATAGAAAGACATAATATTGGGGCTTGAGAACAAGGTATTAGAATCGGGAGGTTCAGTTAACAAGAAACATAAATTCATAAAAATGTATAAACAGAACATGGAAGATCTATGGGACATGATGGAAAAATCAAATCTGTGAATCATATTATCTGACTTTTCCTCGGTTGATTTGAATAAATGTCTGCTCGCCCCAAATAGGACACTGACAACAGACCAAAGAAATGATTCCATCCAAGTGTAGCTTACTGAGCCAGTGAGTTTATCAGGCTTACTTACCGGTCTGTGGATGAGGGGTTTGCTTCCAGGAGGAAGGATGTCTCAAAGGCAACTGCATGACTGAAAAGCCTGCCATAGCACCACAGCACGGGCGATGACTCATGGAAGCTGTATCCTTCGCACGATTTGCGAACAGCTCTGCCCTAGAAGAGTCTCCATTCAGGAGCAGTTGTTAAGACTTCTATAATCATGGGGAGGAGCCTTACGAATCTCCTTAGCTTCAACTTTCTGAGATTTGTAAGTTTGGTTTACTTCCTGTGTCAGGACTGTTCCTCCTCCCTCCAGGAGAAAACGTTACAATTTAGAAGAAATTGCTACACAACAATAGCCACAGAATGAGGAAAATTTTAGACTACAGGCTTAGCTTAGAAAACATTTTCAGTAATCACAGCAGAAAATTTCCAAAAAAATCTAGACAAAGAGATGTACATCAGGTGATATTTAGAACACATAATAAATAAGACCAGAAAAGAACCTCGTCATATCACATTATAGCTAAAATAATGAATATACAGAACAAAGAAAATACATTATAACCTGCAAGACAGAAACACTACCTTATACATATAAGTAAGACTATCAGAAAAATGCAGATTTCTCCAGAGAAAATTTGATTTTTTTTTTAGCCCAGAAAGAAAACAATTGCCAACCTAGTTTACTAAACCCAGAAAAACTCTCTGTTACAATTGAAAGAGAAAGAAAAAATTTTAATAATAGAAGTAATTCATGACCACGAAGCCAGCTCTGTGGAAGAAATGTGAAGGAATCCCTTGGACTGAAAGAAAAAATGAACAGATTCACGAGGCTACAAAAAAAAAAATACATTGACTGGAGAGATGGCTTAGCAGTTAAGAGCACTAGTTGTTCTTGCAGAAGACTCAGGCTCGAATCCTAGCATCCACATGGTAGCTAACGACAGTCCATAACTCTCATCCCAGGGGATCTGACACTCTCTTCTGTCTTCTGCAGCCACTGCACAACACGAATGGACTTACAAACATGTAGGCATAGCACTCATACACAAAAGCAAGCAAGCAAACAAACATATAAATAGATAGAAAGAATAAACCCTTGAATTGCACCGATTTTTGTATTATTTGGTCTTTTCCTCTCATTTCCTTAAAACCATGCTAGAACAGTGTGTAAGGACATGAGGGAGAGGAAGAGACCAAATAGAAAAATCAGTGCAGTTACAGGGCTCATAATACACATCTTCCAATATCAACTCTGAATATTAATCATTAATATTCAGTCCCCCAATCCAAAGATGCCAAATATCAGATAAGATAAAAAAAAAAAACCAGGACTTAACTAGTTATTGCCTTTAAGAAAATACCTCACCATTAAAGACAGATATTACCTTAGATGAAAGGATAGGAAAAGATATTCCAAGCAAATGGAATGAGGAAACAAGCAAGTGTTACCTGACAAAATAGACTTCAAATGAACATGAGAAGAGACAGGGAAGGTCACTTCACATCAATGAGTCTATTAATACCAGATCCATTAGGAGCACATTATACGTTTAAACATAAATACATTCAGGTTAATGAAACAAATACTACTAGATATAAAGACATAGATTAACCCCAGCTCAATAGTAATGAGTAACTTCAATACTCCACTCTTATCAATAGACTGATCATCCTGACAAAAACAGAGAATTTGTTAAAGGACATCATAGATTTAATAGACCTAAAAAACATTTACAGAGCATTCCATCCAAATACTGAAGAATATAAGTTCTTTTTTTAGCAGCACATGACATATTCTCTAAAATAGATTATATAGTATGACACAAAGCAAATCTTAAAAAAATGGAAATTGAAATGCTTTCTTGCATTTTATCTGTTAATAATAGGATGAAACTGACTAGAAATCATCTCAAGAAACTATGGAACATACACAAACTCATGGCAGTTGAGCAACACATTGTTGTATAATGAATGGGTCATTGAAGAAACCAAGAAGGAAATTAAAAACTTCTTTGAGTTGAATGAAAATGAAAACACAACATATTAAAACCTATCAGATACAATGAAAGCAGTCCCAATAGAGAATTTATAGTGGCATGTGTCTATCCTGAAAATGAGGACCAATCTCAATAACTCATGATATACTTTAAAGCATTGGAAAGACAAGAACAGGCCAAACAAAAAATCAGTAACTGCAAAGACATAAGATCAAAGAAGAGGAGCTGGGAGGGATGGCTTAGTCAGTAAAGGACTTGCCTTGCAAACATATGAACTCGAGTTCAAGTCCCAGAATCCACGTACAACTAATGGGCATGGTGGCATGTGCTTATGTTTCCAGTGAGCCCCGGACCAACAAAAGATCTTGTTTCAAAGGAGGTGGATGGCATTCCTGAGGTTATCCTCTAGTCTACACATATACTCACTTATACATGTACTTATATATACATTAACTCTCTCTCTCTCTCACCCACACACACATATACACACATATCAGGGAAGACATTAATAAAATAGAAATGAAGTTGGATGACATAGCTCAGTGGGTAAAGACTCTTACTGCCAACGCAAACAACCTGAGTTCAATACCTAAACCCACATAGTGGAAGGAGAGAATGGATTCTGCCAATTTGTCTCTGACCTCCACACATGTACCATAATGTGTATGTGTACATGCTCATGTAGATGCACACAACACACACACACACACACACACACTATTAAAAAAGAAATGGAAATTAAAAATATAAAGACTTAATGAGGCAAAGAATTGATTCTTTAAAAAGATAAGCAAGATTGACAAACCCTTAGGAAAACAAATCAGAGGAAAGACCTAAATAAAGTAATAAATTAGAGGTGAAAGTTGTGATGCTTAGTATTAATTGTCAATTTGACAGGCTCTAAATCACCTGTGAAACAAACCTCCAGACACCAGTATTGAGTTTCTGGACTGGGGTTAATTGAGGTGGGAAAACCTACCTTACCTATGGGTAGCACCCTTCAATGGGCTCGGGTACTGGACTGAATAAAAGGGAGAAAACAAACTGAGCACTAACATTCATCTCTTTCTGCTACTCGACCTGTGGATGCATGACTTCCGAATCATGATGGACTGACACCTTGAACTCTGAGCCAAACTAAACCTCTTCTTATTTCAGTAGCTTTTATCAGGTACTTTGTCATAGCAAGGAGAAAAGCAACTCATACAAAAGGATGACACTGCATCACATACTGAAGAAATTCAGAAAATTAAAGACATATATCACAAACTTATATTCTACTAAATTAGAAAATCTGAAATAAATGGATGAATTTCTAGATGCATACGACCTGCCAAAATTAAACCAAGATGAGACAAATGATTCTAAAAGATCTATAATAAGCAATGAAATTGCAGTAGTAATAAAAAAATCTTTCTGTTAAAAAATGTTTAGGCTTAGATGTATTCGCTGCTGAATTCTATAGAAATTTAAAGAAGAGATAACAATACTTCTCAAACTCTTTGATAACATACAAAGGGAAGGAACCATTATCTAACTCTTCTTACAAAGCCACTGTTACCCAATTCCCAAACTAGATGAAGATAGGACAACAACAAAATCATAGACTAACATCCCTGATAAACATAGATTAGAAATTCTTGATAACATACTTGGGAACAGCATTCAAAAACACATCAAGACCACCATTCACTATGGTCAGGTTGGCTTACTTCCAGGGATTCAGGGATGGTTCAACATATACACACCAATAAACACAGAAATAGACTCCAGAACAGAAATCACACGATCATCTTAATAGATGCAGAAACGATTTTTTGACAAAACTCAACATGTTAAAGTCTATCTAGGACAGACCTATAACTAACATTACACTAAATGGGAAAAAGAATTTCTTCTAAAATCAAGAGTAAGACAGAAGTGTCCATTTTCTTCACTCTACTCAATATATTGCTTGAAGTCTTAGTGCAGTAAAACTGAAGGAAATCAAAGAACACAAATAGAAAGGAAGACTCCAAGATATGCTTATTTGATGTTGATGTTATTCTATATATGAGACCCTAAAGACTTCACCAGGAAACTCTTAGAGCTGATAAACACGTTCCATTATGTGAGGAATATAAAATCAACGTACAAGAATCAGTAACTTTTCTATATATCAGTATCAATTCTACTGAAACAGAAATTAGGAAGAGATGGATTCTGGAAAGATGGTGGGTCAACATGCACTGTTTCTGAGGCCACTGGCTGTGGAAGTCAAGATAAAAATCCACCAACAGGCATATGAGAAAGAGCTACAGAAAACAAATAAAACCAGGGAACTGTTTTTCCCCACAAAGAAGCCGCATAGCACATCTAATCACACCAAGCATCAGGGAAATTAAGAGAAGGACGCCAAGCACTGGTTCAGCAGCAACCTGTGCAGGGAAATTTCATCCTATTGGAAACCCAAATGGCCGGAGGAATTTCTTCCTACGGGAAACCCAGTGGCTGAACTCAACAGAAAAGGGAAACAGACCAAGCTGGGGATGCATCAGAAAAGGAGCATGGGAGTCTGAAAGCAAGAGATTTCACATGACAACTGTCCACCTTCTTTGCCTTTGTGGGAAGGAACAAGCATCTGGAAAGGAAGTGCACCCCACAGGAGAGTGTAAGAGTAGCTGTAGACGCAGCTCCAGGGAAGGGTTCCGAGACCCTAAAGTAGAAAAGTCTGCAATGTTTATCCTTCACCCACCTCTGTGAACCCCAGGAACCGGAAACAAGGGACAGCAATGGGAGTAAGAGGGCCCAAGGATCCCAGAGGTGGAGACTGGGACAGCCCTGGGCGGAGAAGTCTGACGCTGAGTGGTCCCTACTCCACCTGGCCATAGTAGGAGGAGCTTATGGACAAGAGAAAGTCTGTGACAGAACTTGGTGCAGTTCCTGATGGATAGAATCAAGGTAAACACAGAAGACAGGTCCTGCCCCAACCCGGAGCAGCAGAAGCACTGGGATAAAGATGGTGTCTTCTGTTTCATTTTACCACTCATTTTATTTCCATTTAAATTTTTTGCATTTATTCATGTATGTGTGTATTTGTGAATGAATGTGTATGTGTGTGTGCCAGGGGACAATTTGTGGAAATCAATTCTCTCTACCATTTGTGCTCAGGAGATTGAAAGCAGACTATCTCCCTGGCCCTGGAGTCCTACTTTTAATAAAGATCAATGACTCAAATAAACAGATACAGAATTTACTTTATGAACTAGAAAAGTAAGTTACGTTATCAATTTAAGACTTAGGCAAGAAAGTTGCCAACATGGCTGAACGAATTAGTAACTTGGAAGAAAAAAAATCTAAAAACATGGAGAAAAAAAATTCAACAAGGAAACTGAGAAGCTGAAAATAAACAGAAATTCCAGAAATGCAAGAATCAGTCAGTCAGTCATATCAAAAGCATAGCAGAAAGAATCGTCAACAAAGACCCGGCAGAGGAACAAACTTCATGAACAGAGGATGACGTTAAGACATTAATGCATATAGACGTATATAAAGAAAAAAGGAACAAACATGACCAAAACTTACAAGAAAGTCTGGAATCCATTCAAGAAACCAAACCTAAGAATCCACGGGACAGAGGAAGGAGCTAAGTTAAAGTAAAAAGGCTTAGAAATTTATTCAATGAAATTATAGTTGGAAATTTCTGAAAACTAGAGAAATAACTAGACATCCTAACACAGGAAGCATTTGGAACCCCAAAGAGACACAGAAGATCCTCTCCAAAGCATATGATAATCAAGATGTCAAAAATACAAAGCAAAGAAACAATACTAAAAGCTGTGAGGGAAAGATACCAACCTACAGTACAGATCAGAATCATCAGAGTAACACTGGATCTGTAATCAGCAACCCTAAAATCTTGGAATGAAAGAGATACGATGATATAGTTCAAGCCCCAAACTATCAATCAAGAGGTCCAAAACCAGCAAAATTATTTTAAGAGATAAATTTATGGGGAAATAATGTTTCAAGAAAAGCACAAGTTGGGACTGGAGAGATGGCTCAGCGACTAAGAGCTGTGACTGCCCTTGCAGAGAATCAGGGTTTGATTCTCAGCACCCACATGGTGGCTAACATCCACCCATAACCCTAGTTCCAAGGGCTCCAACACCCTCTTCTGACCTCCATAGGCATTGCACAACATGGGTGCATTTAGACACATGCAGGGAATACACAAAATGAAAATAATATTTTTAAAAAGCACAAGTTAAGGCAATTCATGACAAGCCAGCACTGCAGAAACTTCTTAAAAGAATACCACACAGAAGAAGGTTTCATCCACAAGAACACAGGAAAGAATTTTGTGAGGGGAAGAGAGGAATAGAAGGGAACCAAGAAAGATTCAGTCTGTCTAGATTAGCAAATCAGAAAACATACTACTAGGAGAGGAAGAAAAGAACTTCCAGCAAGCCAGAACACAACTGTCAGAAAGCCCTTTCTAAAATTAGCAACATTATAGGCTCCAAACAAGTCTTAATAAACACAGAAATCGAGATAATTCCTGTATCTTATGACTATCATGGAATAAAAGTATAAATCAAAACCAAGACCAACCTCAGAAAATACACAAATACATGAATACTGAACAACACACAGAAATTATTATTATTGTGTATTTGTATGTATAAATGTATGATGTTCTTTTTTAAAGGATGTATCCCTTCATTTTCATTAATTTTTACGTTAGTATATAAAGTATTTGGTTTCACCATGGCATCTTTAAAAAGTTATACTTATTTACTCATTGCGGGCCACTTGGGTGCCACATTGCACTTGTGGAGGTCAGAGGACAGCTTGAAGGAGTCGGTTCTCTTCTTCCACTGAGTGAGTTCTGAGGAGTCAACTCAGGTCCTGAGGGTTGGTAGCAAGTGCCTTTATCTGCTGAGCCATCTCTGTGGCTTCATGTATTGTGTGTGTGTGTGTGTGTGTGTGTGTGTGTGTGTGTGTGTGTAGAGACTGGGGGGAGGCTATGTGCCAGGATAACTTTTGGAAGTTGGTTCTTTCTACTGTGAGTTTAAGTACTATGGAAATTATTCATGTTTTAGGATATTTTAGACTTTTAGGAAAATTCTGATCAAAGCACAAATTGCTCTTTCTACTACTGAAATTTCCAAAGCAAATATTGTTTTCAAAGTATTTTAATTTTCCTTGCAATGATGACTTTGACAAGTGGGATAAGAAATCTTTCAGCTTAGTAGTTTCTGTTGTAACTTTAGTGGAAATTCACTGAAAGTTGACATTGGCATGAATTTAGGAGATAAACTGAGATACTGGGCTATGGACCTATGAGAAACTGAATCCTGTCCTTACTGGGTCAACTCTCCCATTAAGCATCATGATGTATGTTAGAGAGGACAAACCAGGTAAATCATGTTCCCAGCTGGGGCTTTGGCCCCACACCCAGTGTAGTATATTGCGAAGACGAGGCATAACATGGAGGAGGATTTCTTTCTCAGGGATTCATGTATCTTGGGCTCAAGTCATCTGGGGTCTGCGCTACTAGTTTTGCTGTTGTTGGAATCTAGAGCAAAACGCTGTGCAGGGTAGCACATGCCTGTAATCCCAGTGCTTGAGAACCAGACAGCAGAATTATCACAAGTTCAAGGCTAGCCTGTATACAGCGAGTTTCAGGCTAGTCAGGGTTACATAGTGAGATTTTTTTTTTTCTCAAGGAAAAAAACCAAAGGAGGAATAGAATTTGGATATCCTGTTCCAGTAGAAGCGAGCACAACTCTAAGAATCAGTAAAGAGCTTGCTTCCACCAGTCTAGAAAGTTCATGTAGGAAGCATTTGGGGTCTTTAGCCATTTTTTGAACAAGGAATTTCTTCCCAATGCCTACCTGGCCTGCGAGAAGGGAGAAAATGATGGGTCTTGGCCTTTCTGACTGCCTTACTGCTCAAATTTTGAACTTGCTAACATAAGGGACAAGGAAAGGGATCGACTTCCACATTTGGGCAGAAAGGAGAGTGTAATGCTTGCTTGGTTTCGAAGCACATTGTCTCAAATCTTATAGAGTAGGTTTAGTCAATTTAGATTATGAGCATAATATTTTACCCTTTCATGTACTTTCTCCCTTTGGGATTGTGTTATTTATGTATATTTATTTATTTACTGAGTTATTTATTTTGCCTATCTCCAACTTAGAAGCAACCTTTATCTGTAAATTGCCCTCAAGAAAGAGAAGAGAAAATATGCTATTTTCCCATTAGATTGGATTTAAAAAAAATCAATTGACCAGTTTTGTAGGGTTGAGGGATCAATGGAAGGACACAAACACCAAACTCTGACGGGCTGACCCATCAGACATTAGGATACACCCACTTTGAATGCAAAACAGAAGCTCCTGTCAAACTTGTAAGTTCTATTTCCTGTTGGTTTATTTTCGACATAACAAAACCCTACCCATTAAGATCTCAAGGGAGTGCACAGAGAAGTGCTAAACAATGGACGTTTGTTACTGAGGAATAACTAAGGGCCCAGAACTTGGGAAGGGCATTCAGAGCAGGAACCAAGAAAGAAAAAGAGAACTGCAACTGGGAGAGTCAAGCCAAGCTCTCACTGGGTATTCTAGCACTTATGGTCTGTTCCCTGCTCCAGTAATTACCTTTCATTCACTTGCAGGAAGAAATATAAAGGGAGAACATGTGAATATATTGCCACTTATGCAAACAACAAGAGCAGAACGACTATGGGAGGTTTTAAGTGACGAAACTTCCTTAAAGGCTTTAGAACTCATTCTGAATGTTCATATTTTATCTGAGCTGGTCAACAAACAACAAGTAGTTTTGCTTTTATAACGTGAACCCATGGTTCAGACAGATTGAATTGTTGCAGGTGTAGTCATTGATGGGGCAGGGTAAAGAAATACGGGTTTCCAGATGAGAGCTCCTTAAGCTGGAGTCTTCAGTTTGAGAACCAGCAGGGCCTATTGTTGAAATTAAAGGCACTGTGGCTGTCCTGGATAAAGAGGACAATTTCTTCATATTACTCCCACTATACAATAAATGAATTCTACTGTGAAGACATCTGTTTTATGAACTGATATGACTCTAATCAACGAATATGGATAAGTGATAAGCAAAGAATATTTCTCAATTTATTTTGGCACAAAGCAAGACATAATTCTTTTGAAAGTAGTCAACCAATTGCCTCCGCATGATTTATGTAACAACTTTTCCTGTTGTTACCAATTAAATGTCTTTCTGATATACTTATTTCAGAATGATATACATCTGCCTCTGCCTCCTAAGTGTAGAGATTAAAAGTATGTGCTAGCTTTGTGTCCTCTTTTAAAACGTTTTAGTAACTTATTGGCTGCAATTTGTGCTGTCCATGTATTTCTGGGTTGTGGAGACCGTCCACTGGAATGTGAAGCCTACCAGGGGCCACTCCCTTAAAGAAAACTGATTCTTCCTCCCCCAGAAACCACCTACTATCTATAGCTCCTCAGTTAGGACTGGAGCTTGTCAGCCCTCCCTGCTCCATGCTAGAAAGCTGACTTGATTTTGCGCAGGTCTTGTGCAGGCAACCGCAGCTACGTTGAGTTTGTGATGCAGAGGTTCTGTCAAGACCAGAAGACGGCTTTGCTATGGTCCTCCCCAACCTCTGCTCTTACAGTCTTTCTGCCTGTTTTTCACCATGGTCCCTGAAGCTTGGTGGGTGGTGTTGGGGAGAGGTAGGTGATATAGACCACACCCATTTATTCTTAATCATTAGCCAGGTCCTTTCTCTTCTACCTTGTTATATCTGTTTTCATTCTGTTCCATTACCAATTCCAGGCCGCAGGCTAAAGCTTTAGAGGCTCTTAGTCTATTTTCTTGCTCGATATTATTAGGCCCCAAGCCCTGGATCGTATCAGTCACTTTTCTGTAGCCTCTTCTTGAGGATGGCCTCTTCCCTCCGTTTCTTCACTAACTGGAAATGGCTGGACAGGTGAGGGAGACATCTGGGACCAGCCAGAGAAGGAACGGGCAGCAGCTATTCAGCCAGAAAACAGATTTGGTTTTTATGTTACCAGATCCATTATTCTTTCCCAAAGAAAACTGCAAATCTGAATTTTCATGGGAAAATGTCCCAATTTAAACTCATCAGCATATATATATTTTTAAACACTGAATTGAAAAGCACCTTTGTTGTGTCCTGATCTAAGAAACAGGTAATACAGCTGATGACCCTATTCTCTGTTAGTGGAGCTACCTAAGATTTCCTGTGCTTGAATCTGGGACGTGTCTTGCTTGCTTGGAAGTGGGACACAGCATTATAGTCTAAAGAAATGTCAAAACAGATACAAATGAATGTGGGAAACTATCAGTGCAAAAATTTACTACTTCAGAGGGACTTCACAGTTCGTGTGAAAAGTCTGTAGATATAAAATTACCCGAGCACAGTAAATTCTATCATGGGAAGCTTTGCTAAACTGGACTTTTGTTAACAGAAGTTTTATTAAATATAATATAATCATAAATTTTGGGGGTGTATTTTACAGGTCAAATTTGTCAAGATGTCTACCATCCCGAAGCACTTTGGATTGAAAACCAGAGAAGAATCATACATGTTTAAAGAGCGTGAGAAGATTCGCAAGGAGACCAAAAAGAATTTTCTCCTGTTCAAGCAAAAGCTGGCCGCCAAGCCGCCTCTGGGTGAAGACTCTGATGAAGACCTCGACGACGAAGACGAGGACGAGGATGAGGAGGGCAGCACGAAGGACCCTGGGGAGAAGGGGCGCGTGCCTTCGGCGTCCAAAGCATCCCTTAGGCGCCCTGCAGGCATGCTGCCCAGCGCACTGGGCTCCCCGCGCGAATCCCGCCCCGCGTCCGCTCTCCGGAAGCCCCAGGCTTTCCAGCCCCAAGACTTCTACCGGAGGAGCTCGGCGTTCCTCCGGCACGGGCCTCCGAAGAAGCCGCCGGCCATCGCCCCGCAGGCGGGCACCTCGAAGCCCGCGGTCCTGCTGCGGCCGCGCGCGCGCCGGCCGAGATCCAGAGGGCGCAGCCCCAGGACTTCGTGGTCCAGGCGCATGATGGGCCGGGGCCCGGAGCGCGAGGCCCCGCTGCTCGACGTGGCCAGGGCCCGGCACAGGCAGGCCAGCTCCTTCTCCAGTCTGGGCAGCGAGGTCGAAGACAGCGGGCGGCTACGCCGGGTGAGGATTCGCACCCACTACATGCGCGATGGCCTCGAAGCGGCGCGGTCTGCCTGGCCGGCGTCCAGAACCCCGCGCGATGGAGGCGCGCCGCCGCTCCCTTCGGTGCCCCTTGCAGGCCTCCCGCCGCCCACGCGCTTTATCCCCACGTGCATAGAGGAGATTATCGCTTCCCTGCAGTCCGAGGCCCAGCTGGCCTCCGACCAGACCATCAAAGAGCTGATACAGAGCATCCTGGGGCAGAACTACGACATCACAATAGAGGTATGTGAACCAGACACCAGTAATGCGTCTCCTGGAAATACGAATTTGAGGAGATGATACACGCATATCTATTTTATGTATGGATGCATGTATAAAACGTTTCATTAGAGATGTTTCAGTCCATAAGCATAAGGTGTTATTTGAAATTCTTTGCATTTTATCTGAATTTTGAGTTTAAAGTATTGAATTTTTCAACAAAAGAGTAGTATATTTTCTTTTCAAAGTGAAAGAAATGAAGAGGTTGTTCCAAAAATGGTTTCAAAGAACATTGCTGAAGGCTTGCATCACTGGTGGCCTTCCCTTTCAGACACTGTGATTACTCAGTATTGAGATGATAGGCATTTGCTACGCCTCACTCTTATTTCTGTTAGGTTAGCCTGACTAGTTGTAATCTATAATGATAATGAATTTGTAGACTAAGAAGATTGCATATTACTAATAAGTTTAATTTGTAAGAATTCTATATTTTCAGCAGTAACTGTTCCCTTGAAACATGAAAATAATTTCTCAGGTTTTTCCAATAACAGACACGTAAGCTCATTTTGTGTGCCAAGTGCTATGGGACACACTATAGCCTCATGTATTCATATGGGTATATATTCATATGTATATATATATTTCTGCCTTTCATGTATGTATACATACGTATTTTTACATATATGTAAGTACAAATGTGTGTGCATGTGGAGGGCTGAGGTTGAAGTGCTGACCCATCCTCTACCACTCTCTCCACCTTGTTCATTGAGGCAGGGTCTCTCAATCAAAGCCAGAGCCATCATCAATACCATTAGTCTTTCTAACCAGCTTGCTCTAGGGATCACCTGTTCTCTGTATTCTGAGACTGGAATTACAGGTGAGCTGCCATGTTCAACTCGCTAATTTATGTAGGTTTCTGGGAATTTGAACTCTGGTCCTCACACTTCTGTGATATATCCTTTAAGTACTGAGCCATCTTCCCAGCCCTGAAGGTATATATAGGTATGTGTACATTTATAGATATTTGTTTGTTTTTCTTTTTCTTCTTCTTTTTTTTTTTTAACCCCAGCTGGCCCGGAAAAGGGCATATAGATGAGGCTGGCCTTGATCTTACAGAGATCCACCTCCTGCCTCCTGAGTGCCTGGATTAAAGGCATGTGCTACCATGCCTAGTCCCTGGTGGTATATTTCTGTACCAACAACCACACCATGTAGGTACATACCAGTAAAAGTCCTGCTTCTTTGTAGGAACAGCAGTGAGACTTTCCCTATTACAAAGGCTGTTGTGTAGGAGGCCTAGTCTAGTGAGGCTCAAGAATGGTCACTGTGTTGCACAGCTAATATGGCGGATCTGGGATTCCACCCCAGGCATCATATCCTGGATGCTAGGTTGGAATGGTGCCTAGAAGGTCATTTATTGATCATATGTCCCTCACAGTAAGCAAAGTTACATAGGGTCCTACTTAAGGTATCTTGTTCACAGTACAGATTTTGCCTTGATGGGGACACTCAAAAAATATTAATAAAGGAACTGGAGTCTGAGAGGGGTCGGGGAAGAAAGAAGATGAGAGAAAGGGAAGGGGGTGAGAGGTGTATGTTGATTCCCCACCCAATGGTGCCATTGTCTTCTCTCCCCTTAATGCCCCCTGCATTGTCAGTGAAATGGGGAGAAAGAGAGTGTCTCCTGGTGGGTTCTTGGTCTCATCCGTAAAAGAATTTAAGAATGGACCCAAACGGAAGTTTTAGGACAGTTTTATTGGAATTTAGAAATAAATCCTCAAGGCAAGCAAGCTGGTCTCAACCTGCATGGAGATCAGACATGTGGTGGACTGGCAGCCACATGGCTGAGAGAAGAAGCGTTAGAGAAAAAGTAGAGAAATACAGAATGCTGGGGCAGCCCAAAGCCTTAGAGAAAGCATGCATAGAAAAGGGATGTGAAGAAGAAAAAGAAGAGAAGGAAAGATTACGCTTTTCTGAAAAATTCAGAAAAGTGGACAGACTTACAGACTTACACGTCTGTGTCCCCAGGGCCAGAAGCACTGTACCCAGAGGCAGGATTCCAGACAGGAAAAGTTCACGGCCTCATTACCACACTAGGTATTCCACTCCATTTAGTATAACTTGAGGTGAACCCACCTTCCTAAGGGTAGTCCTATGATCGGATAGGTGATTGACCAGAGAACCTGGAAATGTGGGTCTTTCAACAGATACACTAGAGAATTTATAGTCTATCTTAGCTAGACAGCTCTTTGCTGTCCAACAGTCAGTAGCTGAGTGGAGCAACTAGAGAACAGACTCAGGGAACTTGAATCTGGAACAGCACTGCTTACCTAAGCTGGACAACAGATGGGAAAAAAAGTAAGAGCCTCAGCGGCCCATGCAGCCATAAACAAAGTATGTAACCTTTGTGTCATAGTCTGTAAGCAAAGAGGGAAAAAGGCAGTACTTTAAAAGTGTTAAAAAATAGCAGCTATCTGGACATAGTGGTGCGTGCCTTTAGTCCCAGCACTTGGGAGGCAGAGGAAGGTGAATCTCTGTCTACAGCCTGGTCTACATAGTGAGTTCCAAGCCAGCTGGGGCTACTGAGACACCCTGTCTCAAAACAAAACCAAAAACCAAAACAAAAAGCCCCCAATATAAAACAAACAATAAACAAACAAACAAAAACCAGCTAAATACTCCCCAAATTTGGGAGTAGATATAAATCTCCAAATTGAAGAATTTGCTTTGAGTGACCCCTAAAGCAAAGAAACACATACTGAATATATAATATACTTTAAAAAGCCAAAATTTAAAAAAAGTAATGAGAAAAAAGGGACATGTTACTTATAGGGAAAACATTTGAAAGAAGACAGTTTTTGAAAGACAGTAGCTTTCTAACTGGAAACTGCATGACTATTGAAAGAAAACAAAGAATTTGTAATGTGTTTTACATAAAAGAATGACTGAAGGAACGAGTTACTCTAAACAGAAAGAGAACAGTTTAAAAAAAGGATTGCTGGGGCCTGGAGAGATGGCTCAGTGGTTAGGAGTACTGGCTGCTCTCGCAGAAGACTGGGATTCAGTTTCCAGCATCCCACATGTGAGTAAAAAGTATCCACAACACCAGTTCCAGGGATCTGATGCCCTCTGACGCCACCATGCTGCCACATGGGTGCACTTACATGCATGCAGGCAATGCATTCATACCCATTAAAATGATAAATTTTAATAAAATAATTCATTAATAAATAAATATTTTTAAAAAGAAAGAAAAAGGATGATCGGAGCACTGGGGAGGAAGGAATACTGTGAGCAGATCTTTCCTCTCTTGAATTGTCTAGATTGTGTTTACCAGTTGATCCTATAACTATGGCATCTTCTGACTTGGTTCCAAATGAATATAGAGAAATATGCAAGAAGATGACAGGAAGGAGAAAGTATGAATGTACACAGAGATAAGGTTTCTGTGTATCACTCTAATTGGAACGTGACCATATGAGGTGTGATGGTTAATCTTGATTATCAATTTGACAGAATCTAGAATCACTGAAAAGACAAGTCTTCGGGTGTGTTTCTGAAGGATTATATAAATTAGGTTAGCCTCTGGGCCTGCTAATTGATTATCTATATTAGATTATGCTCCGGGCATGCTTGTTGATGGATTATTTTGATGGGGTTAATCGAGGTGGGAAGACCCATCCTACAAGTAGATAATACCATTCCCTGGACTTGGGTCCTAGACTGCATAGAAAGAAGAAAACTAGAAGAGCATAGGTCATTTCTCTGCTTCTTAACTGTTGACTCAATGTGACCAACTTCCACAAGCTCTTGCTATTCTAATTTTGCATCTGGACACTACCCTGGAACTATGAGCCATAGTAAACCCTTTCTTTCTTAAGTTGCTTTCATCAGGGTATTTTATCACAGCAATAAGAAAAATAATTTATATACCAATAGACTGTGGCAATTATATGTGTATATAATTTGCTATGCAGAGCAGTGACTAAAAAATCTAAATGGAGAGATTCACCAAAAAAAAAAAACTATAGATAAGCCAAAATATCATTAAGAATGTAAAGTAACCCGAAGAAAAGAAAAAGTAAATGGAGAAAGTAAGAAAATAAAAGAAGAATAAAACAATAAAACAGGAGACAAACCCTAACATATCAATAACTGCATTAACTGTGCATGGTCTTTTAAATATATCACTTGAAATGATGAATTCAATATATGAGCCAATTGTATGTTGCCAACAAGAAACTCATTTGTGAACTGGTGATACAGGCAGTTAGAAGTAAAAATACATAATTCACATATGAATCAAGAGAAAGCAGGAGCGACTATACTAACATCAGATAAGGTGGACTCCGGAGCCCTACCTGAAAACAATTACTTATAGGCACATGATAAATGGATGACTTAGCCAAGAAGACAATCTTAAATGCGTAGTACCAAATAACAGAAATATTTATGAAGAAAAACTGAAAAAGCAGAGAAATCTAAAATTATAGTCGAAGACCCTTAACACTCCTGTTTCAACAACTGATTAAGGAAACTAGACCGAAAAATCCCCCGACTGCCAAGTATTTATTTTGTTACTATCAATGGATCATATCCTGAAATGGACCATATAATGAAGTGAACCAAAAACATGAAAGGATTAAGATGATACCATTGTGTTCTGTAACCATATGGAAGCCAGCATAATCAGAACGTCTTCAAACACTTGGAAACTGAACAATACAATTTTGAGTAATCTCTGTATTGTGTCAGGTAATCTAAAACAACACACTGATTTATGTTCTGAATTATGATAAAAACAAAAAGGACAAAATTTGTGGGCTCCAAAGTGATGATGAAGGGGAAATTTATAGCACTATAATCACATGTTAGGAAAGAGGAAAAGTATTAAATCAATAATCTAAGATCCTACCTGTATTAGTTACTTTTGTATCATTATGATAAAATTCCAGACATAAACCATCTGGGGGAAAGATTTGTTTTGTCTTGTGGTCTCAGAGGATTCAGTTCACGATCCTTGGCTCCATTGGTTCTGAGCTTGTGATAAGGCAGACCACCATAACCAAAGCACAGAGGCTACTTGCCTTACGGCAGAAAGGAAGTAGATTATGTGATTTCTGTTTTTAAGTCTATTTATATAGTGCATTACATTTATCAAGTTCCATATGCTAAGTCACCTTGCATCTTAGAAATGTGACCAAGTTTGTTGTTATATATATATGATCTTACTGTGTTTCTGAATTGTTTGTAACTAGTTTACGAGATTTTTGCCTCTGTGTTCATGATGGCAGTTGGTCTGTAGTTTTGTTGCATCTTTTTCTGGTTTTGGCTTCATAGAACGAGTTTTGTAGTGTTTTTTCATTTCCATTTTGTGAAATGATTTGACAAGTATTTATGTAGAATTTTCCTTAAAAGTTGGGCAGAATTGACCAGTGAATTTTTTTGGTACCAGTTTTTTCTTTTTTTAAATGGGGAAACTTTTAATTACTGTTTCAACCTCATATGCATTTAGATAATCATCCATTTCTTCTAGATTTTCAGCATTTTAGAATAGAAGTTTTAAAAGTACTAACTCATCTGGTTTTTTTGAAGTCTGTTGTAACAACTCCCATTTCACATCTAATTTTGCTAATTTGGGCCTCATCTTTCTAGCTAGGAGTTTATAGGTCCTGCTAATCTTTGCAAAGAACCAGGATTAGTCTTGTTTGATTTGATATGTTGTTCTTTTAGTCTGTATTTCATTAATTTCTGGCCTAATCTTTTTATTTTTTGCTATCTACTGGGCATGAATTTGGCTTCTTCTTGTTTGTCTAGAGCCTTGAGGTGTAACATGAAGTTATTTGAAATTTCTCAGCGTTAAAAAAAAGAATTATTTTTATTTCATTAAAAAATTCTTGCGCGTGTGTGTGTGTGTGTGTGTGTGTGTGTGTGTGTGTGTATATACACTTGTAGAGGCCGGAAGTGGACCTCATATCCTCTGGAGCTGGAGTCATTGGCAGCTATGAGCCATCCAGTGTAGGTGCTAGGTGCTGGTACCCAAACCTGGGTCCTCTGCAAGAGCAGCAAGTGCTCTTAATTTCTCTAGAACCGTCTCTGATTTTTTAAAACTGTGAGCACTTAGAGCTTTAATTTTCCTATTAGGACGGACTTGGCTATATCACAGAGGTTCTGTTATCATTTTTTGATTGTAGGAATTTAAAATTTTTTCTTCTTGATTTCTTCAGTGACCTGTTTATTCAAAAGAGTATTATTCAGTCTCTATCTATGTAGTTTCTGAGGTTTCTTTTTAAAAAATTATTTATTTTTATTTTATGTGCATGAGTGTTATGCCTGCATGTATGTAAGTGAACTCATGTTGTGAAATGCCTGTGGAGGACAGGAGAAGGTGTCAGATCCCCTGGAACTGTAGTTACGGACAGTTGTTATTTGCTGTGTGCATACTGGGATTTGAACACTGGTCTTCTGTAAGAGCAGCTAGTGCTCTTAACCCTTAAGCCATCTTTCCAGGCACATAGTTTCTGAGGGTTCTTTTGCTCTTGATTTCTTGTTTTGACTGTGTCTGACAAGATACAAGGAATTAGTTTTTTTGTGTGTGTTAAGGTTAGCTTATGACCTATAGTGTGATCAATTTAGAGAAAGTTCTGTATGTCAGTGAGAATAATGTGTATGTCTTTTGGGTAGAATGTTCTGTAGTTGTCTGTTAAATCCATCTTGTTTGTGGTATAGTTTAGCTCTGAAATTTCTTTTCTGGTTTTTAGTTAGACAAGCCTGTCTTGATTTGTGAGTGGGATATTGACATCTCCAATTATTATTGTATCAGGACTTGTATAACTTTTTATGTCGTTTAGTGCTTGTTGTACAAATTGAGAGTCTCAAGATTCGGTGCATAAATATTTGCAATTGTTATGTGTTCTTCAAGAATTGTTCCCTTATTAATATGCAGCAGCTCTCTTTATCTCTTCCAACTAGCTTGGATGGAAGTCGACTTTAGCACAGATAAGAATCATACTAGTTTGTTTATGGCTTTTGTGTACTTGGTAGGGTTTTCAGTTTTTCTTGAATTTATTTTTATTTTATGTGTATGAGGGCTGTGCCTGCAGGTATGTGAGTGCACCTGTATTATGCAATGCCCATGGAAGATAGAAGAGGGCATTGGATCCCCTGGAAACAGAGTTATGGATGCCATGTGGGTGCTGGGATTTAAATTGGCGCCTTCTGCAAGAATCTAGTGCTCTTTAACTGCTAAGCCGTCTCTCTAGCCCCATGGGTTTTCTATCTGTCCCTTAACTCAGATTTTGTACATCTTTGTTAGCTGAAGGCATTTCTTAGCAACAATAGATAGTTAGGTCTTTTATTTTTATTTTTAAAAATTTTAAAAATTGAATCATTGTGTATTTCGTACAGAACGTGTCGGTCAGTTTTAATCATCTTGATATCTTCTTCCACACCGGCACCCTCCAATAGCTCCCCAACTGGAATCCATACATTCTTTCATCGTGTTAAGGTCTCTTGTGTCAAGTTAGTATCCCCAAACATTCCTCGGTGCAACTTCATCTACTGAGGTCGAGTCAGCCTATCCAGAGTCCCTTACTTTAGGAGGACTTGCTGATCCTCACCCAACAGTAATCAGTTGCCAATATTTCTTCAGCAAAGATTGGGCTTTGCTGCCCATTTTCCCAGTTCCATGCTGGGTTTTTGTCTGCTTGGGTTTGCATGGGTTTGAGAATGCTGAAACCATTGCTGTGTGTGAGCAATGTCCCAGGAGCTTATAGGATTCTATTTCCATATGGTCATGCACTTCCTCCCTGGCTTTTACAATCTTTCTGCCCCCTCTTCTGTGAAGGTCCCTGAGCCCTGGGTGAATGAAACTTAATATAAGAGTTCTGTCCAGGGACCCACACTCTGGAGACTCCTAGTCTCCATGCTTTGGCCATTTGTGACCTTTTGTGTTACTGGCCCTCTGTTGCACGAGGGAGCTTCATTAATGAGAGTTGAGAGATTTATTATGTTCTCTTTAACCCTTGTTCCATGTTGTGTGACCCTTAGGTGTAGAGGTTGCATTGTAGATGTGCTGCTTAGGCATGGACAATTCTCAGACAATGTCTGTGTGACCGGTTGTGGTTCTCTTACTAGTCTCCATCTGGTGCAAAAGAAGCTTCTTCGATGAGTGATGAGTGGGATACTTGAATATAAAGATTTGGTGCTAGACTCTACAAATGAGGGGAGAGAACCTTGTTTGTTTCTCGGAGTCAGTGTTATTTCACTTAGCATAACAGTTTCTAGTTTCATCCATTTATCTGCGAATTTTATGATTTCATCTTTCTTTGCCACAGAGTAGAACTCCATTGTATAAATGTACCACATTTTCATTACCCACTCATTAGCTGAGGGACACTTCCATATTCTAGCTATTGTGAAAAAAGCAGCAACAAACGTGGATGTACAAGTATCTCTGCAATAGGATGAGTCTGATAGAATGCATGGAATTATTTCACATTTTTTTTGTGTGTATTTGTTGAGGGTTTTCTTTTTTTTGTGACCTAGTATGTGGTTGATTTTGGGGAAAGTTCCATGTGGTGCTGAATAGAATGTGTATTCTTTGGTGCTTGGGTGGAATATTTGTTAGATGTCTGTTAGGTCCATTTGATGCATGGTATTGTTTAACTGTTTATTCTCTGTCTGGTTGACCTGTTTAATGGAGACAGTGAGGCACTGAAGTCCCATACTGTTAGTGAGTTGGGACTAATCTGTGTCTCAAAGTCCTATAGTACTGTTTTTATGAAGTT
Source organism: Eospalax fontanierii (assembly GCA_035773235.1). Taxonomy (NCBI): domain Eukaryota; kingdom Metazoa; phylum Chordata; class Mammalia; order Rodentia; family Spalacidae; genus Eospalax; species Eospalax fontanierii. Next base: position 23,232,802 of record CM069536.1, on the reverse strand, counting down.
GGGTATAGCAGAGTTTGGTACATATATGATCATGATTTAATATCTTCTTGGTTAATTGTCCTTTGATCAGAATGAAGTGACCCTCTTTATCTCTTCTGATTAGTTTTAGTTAAAGTCTATTTTGTCAGATATTAAAATGGTAACTCCTGATTGTTTTTTAGTGCATTTATTGGGAATATTTTTTCCGTCTTTTCACCTTAAGGTAGTGCCTTTCCTAGATGTTGAGATAGGTTTCTTGCAGACACAAATGAAAGGTGAATTTTGTTTCTTGATTCAGCTAGCCTGTGGGGTTTTTTTTTTTTTTTTTTGACTAGGAAGTTCAATTCATTGATATTTAAAGTTATTATTGAAAGATGTGATTTGGGTCCAGTCATTTTATTTCTTTTTGCATTATTGATCTAACTTTGTGGTTCCCTAGTTATACTTTCATTTAATTTCTTTCTGTTGCTTCTTGGAAATTGGTGTTTCTTTCTTCAGCTCTTTGTATTACTTTAAGTATTCTTCCAAGGGCTGGTTTTGTGGACATGATTTCTTTCAGTCTATTCATGTCATGGAAGATTTTTCTTTCCCCTTCAACTATAGTAGACATTTTTGCTGGGGAAAGTATTCTAGGTTGGCATCTATAGTCATTTAGAACTGAGAATACTTTGGTCCAGGTTCTTCTAGCTTTCATGATTTGCATTGAAATGTCATCTGTAGTTCTGATGGGTTTTTCTTTATATACATTTTTTCTTCTGCAGCTTTCAGTAGTCTCTCTTTCTTCTGTACACTTAGTATTTTCACTATGATTTGGCATGGGGAATTTCCTTTCTATTCCTGCCTATTTGGTGTTTTTTGTGCTTCTTGTGTTTGTATGGGCATGTTTTTCCTTAATTTTGGGAAAGTTTCTTTTATAGTCCTGTGAAGGACTTCTGTAGGTCTAAACAGATGAGGAAGTGGCCATTCCAGCCAACTCCTATCCTTTAAGTTTCTGATCTTATTATCTCCTGAACTCCTTTGTAAGTTAGAGACTAGCTGCATGATAACGGTCAATACCCTGATCCTGAGGCTCTTCTCCTTCCTCTGTGCCTGTGATATGTCAGTGTGATCTTTTCGTGGTGTCTCACATTTCCTGCCTATTTCAATCCTGTGTTTTAAAATTTTTTTCATAATCTTTGCTTGAGTGCTCCAGTTCCTCAGCTTTATTGCCGAGTCTTGGTATTCTGTTTTCCATTTCATTACTTCTGTTGGTGAGGCTTCCTCCTGTCATTTCCAATTGGCTTTTTGAGTTTTTCACTTCCTTCTTCACTTCAGCTTCAGTTCTCTTCAATATGTCTGTCTCTTTTGTGAATTCAGTCAGTAGTTTATCCCTATATTCTGTTAGTTCTTTGACACTTTTTTTTGTATGTTCTTTAAATTCATTGAATTCTTTGATTATTTTTATGATTGTTTTATAATGTGTGTCTTGGGTTATCTATGGGGTTCTCATTGTAGGACTCTTCTATTAGAGTAGTGATGTTTGATGGGGACATATTATTTGAGTTTTTCAAATTATTATTTTTTCCGTCATGATCTTGGCACATGAATCCCTTTGTTGTTTGTGATACTGATGTGAGGCTTAAGCCTTCTTTTGTGGAGTTGAAGTCTGATTCTGTTTTTATTCTTGATGTGACTTGATTGTTTTCTTATTGGGTATGAAAAGCTGGTTGTTCAAAGCTTCAGGTTCTCTCTTTTCATTTTATATTGGAGAGACCGGATGGTTCTAGTCCAGCTGCTTGGGAGTTCCCTTGGAGGCACAGGTCAGGGGATGCTCTCAGTCTCTCTCTTAAGGCCTAGACCCCATCTATCTAGCAGCCACAGCATAATTTGGGAGGTTTGCTAGGCAGAGGATGAACACAGCTTTTCTCAGGCAGTCCTTAAAGGTCTAGGCCCTACTAAAAGGCACAGAAGAATAGCCCTGTAGCAGTGGGAGGGGCTGTGATGGTACCGGTGTAGGGGAAGGGATGGTGCAATTTGGAGAGCTCACAGCCCAGCAGAGGTAGGAGGGTAGTCCAGGGAAATGAGGGCCTAAGAGTGAAGTGTGCCTGTGCCCAAGGCTAAAAGGAGGGCCGGATGTGGGGAAGCGGGTGGGAGAATGGAGTTGCCCAGGTGATAGGGGAGTGGAGACGCAGTGGGCCAGTTCAGACTGACTGGGGAAGTGGGCTGGTCACAGGAATCCAAAGCAGGTTAAGGGAGGGGACAGTCAGGGTAGATGGTTGGTCTAGGGCAGCAGAGGCAGGCCGAGGGTGGGAACAGCCTATGAAGGCTCTAACAAACTACACTGAAAAAACTGAACTGGTCTGAGTACAGGGGATCAGGACATAGTGGATGGGTCTGGATTAAGTGTAGTCCGGAGATCTAGAGTGCGTGTGTGTGCGTGTGTGTTCGCACAACTGTGTAGGTAGACATGTGCATGTAAGCCAAAGGTTGATGTGAGAATCATCCTCTACAGCTCTTGCATCTTATATGTGTGATTTCTCATTCAAACCCAGGGTGTGCTGATATGACTGTTCTTGATAGCCAGTTTGCTTTGGGAGTCCCTATTTCTGCCTTCTAAGGTTAGATGGCAGTTGGGAAACTGTAGTTCATAGATTTGTATTTACTTTTTTGCAATATATCATGATTTAATTAGTGAAATAAAGAAGGAATTGGGGATGGGAGGTGGGGGAGAAGCACCAGTGAGAAGGAGCATGCAAGGATGGGAGACTTGAAAGGCAGGCAGAATGTGGAAATGTAGAAAATATTTTTTGTAGGTGTACACATGAGAAGGACAGTTACGGAAGTCTTTTCTAGTGAAATGGGAGTTAAAATGTAGTACAAATGCTCACCAAGCATGGATTTCTAGGGGTCTGAACTCAGGTCCTAATGCTTATGTGCCAAGCCATCTCTCCAGCCCCTGCTTTGTATTTTTGATATGTTGACTGTGGTATTTCATGGAGAGATTCTTTTCTGATTATGTCTGTTTGGGGTTCTAGACGAGTCTTGTATTTGAAAGTCTGTTTCTTCCTCTCGGTTTTGGAAATCTGCAATAATTTCATTGACATGTCTAAGTCTTTTGACTTTATTTCAGGTACTTCTGTCCAATGGGCTCTTAGGTTTGGTCTCTGTAATGTATTGTAAACGCCTTGGAAATTTTGGTCATGATCATTCATTTTTTTTTTCTTTCCATGTGAATGCATTATTGTCTTGATTTTGTCCTCCATCCCTAAAATTTTTTTTTTGGGGGGGGGTTTGGTCTTGTCTGTCAATGTTTTCTGCTTTTTTTTCTTTTAAATTTGATTGCTTGAGTCTTCCGTTTCTAGAATTTCTTTTTGACTGCTATTAGCACCTCAGATTCCTTGCTGAGTTTTATTCTCTGCTTTTGAATTTCTCCTCCAAATTACTGACCATTCTGCTCACTTTAATAACTCATTTGTGTGGGTTCTGACTTGATTTTCTTTTCTTATCTGCTTGTTTGAATCCTCTATGCTGTCACTGATCCCCCAAGAATAGGATTCTGAAATCTTTCTCTGGTATTTTAGCCAGTTCATTGTTTTGCTATTACTGCTGATTGCGGGGCTAATGAGGTATCTCAATGGGTGGTTGTCTCATAGTTTTTAATTCTTTATTGTATTTTTTGCGTCTGTTGGGATGGATGTGTCTTCCAGCTTTAATTTCCCCCTCCCTCACTCTTTAGGTGGGATGTGAGTTCTCTGGGAGGTTGTCTTCCCTGGGCATTATGATGTCTGCTGCTGCTTAGTGGAGAGGCAGCTGCAGTCCCCTTTAGTGATGTACCAGCAGGCTTGACAGTAACTTACACTGGGAGTGACTGTGAACTTCAGTTATGTTTCGGATAGGATTCAGAGATGGCAGTTGGGAAACTGTAGTTCATAGATTTGTATTTACTTTTTTGCAATATATCATGATTTAATTAGTGAAATAAAGAAGGAATTGGGGATGGGAGGTGGGGGAGAAGCACCAGTGAGAAGGAGCATGCAAGGATGGGAGACTTGAAAGGCAGGCAGAATGTGGAAATGTAGAAAATATTTTTTGTAGGTGTACACATGAGAAGGACAGTTACAGAAGTCTTTTCTAGTGAAATGGGAGTTAAAATGTAGTACAAAATTGTAAATAATAATAATAAAAGCTAAACAACTAAAAAGTTAAAAAATAAAAATAAGGAAGTAAGTAAAGCCTGGCCAGTTGGTGAATTAGGGCTGTAACTTTCTTCAGGCAAGGCTTCCTACTTGGGCTCAGAAGGGTGTGGGAGGCCCGCCCATTTGAGTACCTTTGTTTCCCTGTAGAGTGTCACACGAGTTTCCAAGTTTCCACTGCACTTGGTTTCACAACACCCTCAAGCGATCCCCTGTAGCTTGCCTAGTGTGTAGCAAATTTGATGAGTGAGTTAGAGAGTCTGTGGGATCAGCTTGTCACAATGGCACAATCACTAGCTGCCCTCCCCCTTTTAAAACTTAAAAATAATCACATTTCATTTATTTTGTGTGTGTCCGCATGCCATGGTGGGCTTGTGGAGCTCAGAGGACGGTTTACTGGAGTTGGTTTAATTCTTACACCATGTGGTTTCTGGAGATCAAATTCACATTGTTGGACGTGGTAGCAAGTACCTTTAGCTGCCGACACAAATGTTCAGAATTCTTCCTGAAATTGCATAAACAATGCAAATGGAAATACTGCAAGTCAAAAATTATATAACAAAACAGCACTCGATCACAAAACTGTGTAAAACTACAAGAATCTTGTCTTAAAACACTGGCGCTTTAAGGAAACAATAATATCAAAACCTACAGAATTGCTTAACTGTCCTCTAAGCAGGTAAACATGGCTGTAATGAATGAGTTTGGTTTTATAAAGAAAAATAAATCAGGGAACTGGTACTAACATGCAAAATTTGCCTTCTTTCCTTGTATCTGATTTTTAAAGGGACAAATCACAATATAGGAAAATATACCTCTTTAATTTTAAATGTGGCATCATATTTTGAAAATTGAGAACAACTGATTAAAATATTTTTAACAGTCTCCAGTTTCCTGAGAAATTCATGTTTAGCTAATGGGAAAAGGTATTATGTCCAGCTTTTCTTTTTTTTTTTTCTTTCTTTTAATTCCTTGGGACTAATGTCAACAAAAGTTCAAATTGGCAGTCTTGTATTTTAAGCTCATACTTTTGGGGATACAGTCTCAGGTCTTTAATGCAAAACTCCAGAATCTGATTGCCATGGAGTTCTCATAGAGATTAGAGCATAATTTTCTTCCAGTACTTCAAGGACAGATCTCCAAATTGTTTGATTCTAATATTCCATGCTCTGGAGTTAGAATCACCCACTGCTGAAGCTCTTCCCTCTAAGTGGTCTATTTGAAATCTCTTTTCTGTTTCACCAGGATTTTGGAATTTCAGTCATGGGTAGAAATGTTCTGAAACTTTTTATTATCTCCATATGCAGAGTGCAAAAGGATTTTTCAGCTAAATATTTGGAAAGACAAACAGTGCAGTAATTTCATGTGACCCAAAAATGAGTAAAAGCAAGAGACTAGCTTCCGCTCAAGAAGACAAATTTCAGACTTAGGGAAAAGGACAACAATACTAATAAAAATTATATTTACTTTGAAGCATTCAGAATGTCAACAAGGACCAGCAAGATGTCTCAGTGGATAACAGTGCTTGCCTTGAAACCTGACGAACTGCCTTTGATTCTCGGAAACCGCGCAAAGGTGGAAAGAAGGAGCTGACAACACAGAATTGTCCTCTCACCTCTAGACATACATGGACCACCCTCCCCCCCAAGAATGTTGACAAAACAGCTTCATTCTTTTTCTATTCAGAATGGTATTCAGTTAACAGAACAATTATTTCATATAAACTACATCAGAGACACCTGCAGATGAAACAATTAGCATTCCCATATATAACTAATCTGTGCTTTAAATTTCTGCAATGATTTAAAATCTCCATGCCAGGCAAAGTAAGTGGCTACTAAAAAGGACAGGGCTGTAAAGACACATTTGGTAGCCAGCCGTGGTGGCACACACCTTTAATCTCAGCACTCTGGAAGCAGAAGCAGGCGAATCTCTGTGAGATGAAGGCCAGCCTGGTCTACATAGTGGGTTCCAGGCCAGCTGGGGCTACAGAGAGACCCTGTCTGAAAAAGGCATAAAAACAAAAGAAATAAACAAACAAAAAGATACATTCGGTAGTGTGTTAACTATTAAAAAAAAAAAGACACTATGGTTTACAAATAAATCTTCTCCAACCTTACATTTCAGTTTTGTTTTCCTTCAAAGAAGTGAGGTGTGTATGAAACAAGACAAAAAACTGTACTAGAATCAACTTATTCATCTTCATCATCATCTTCATCTTCATCTTCATCATCATCTTCATCATCATCTTCATCTTCATCATCATCTTCATCATCATCTTCATCTTCCTTCTCTTTCTTGCCGTGGTCAGTTTGTCAGCTCCTTTTTCAGGCAGACTTTTTCATATTTTCTTTCAGCTCAGCTCCTCCTCATGAGGCTGTCTGTCAACTACAGTGCAGTGTTGTTCTCCCATCTCCCTGTTCCTCTGCAGCATGTTGTTCTCCTTTGAGTTCCAAGCGATACTAAGAACAGAACTGGAAGATGGCTGAAGGAGGCCTCTCAGGTGCACTGGGATCCTTCTTTTTGGGAGGACATAGGTTTTCATTTCTCTTTCATAATGAGTCTTGTCGGCTTTGGCTATGACTTCACATTTTCCTTTTCTTTAGCAGATGTGGTTTTGTGCCTTTCTGAGCACTTCTTAGGAAGCTCTGAGAAGCTGATGGAAGCATTGGGTGCTTCTTGTGCTCCTCCCAACATGTTTGCACAAAGAAAGCATATGATGATATTTTGCCCTTGGCTTCTTAGGATCTTCTTTGCCTATGCTTAGTTGTTTTTCCTCAACGAGACCCAGAATCTTCCAGTGCCCACTTGGCACTCACCTGCCTTGGCATTGTCTCTATCAGCAATCTTTTACATATGTTTATTTTTTACTTTAAAAAATGATTATGAGTATATTGCCTGCATGTGTAAGTCCACCAGTATCGTGCAATGCCCTTGAAGGTCAGAAGAGGGCTTTGGTTCTTCTGGAACAGGAGTTACCTACATGGTTGTTAGCCACCATGTAGGTGCTGGGAATTGAATGCAGGTCCTCTGCAAGAGCACCTAGTGCTCTCAACTGCTGAGCTAGCTCTCCAGCCCCTCAGCAGTCTTTTAAATATGTATGCTTCATTACACAAGTTATAAAAAGATACATAAGGAAATAATAATGTAGATTGAGCATCCCTAATCTAAAAGCCTCTGAAGATGGATTTCATAGTTTGGATTTTGGAGTTTCACATTAAGAATGTTCAACTGCTAGTCTATGCAAACATTCTGAAATAGAAAAAAACACAATTATGGGATCTGAAATGCTTCTGGTCTCAGACATGTTGGATAAATTATAGTTGATGTGCATCTTTTCTTCCAGTTCTTGAGAAACAACTTCTTTTGGATACAGGATCTTCCTTCTATACTTCAGGCTGCCATGAACTGGCAATCTTTCCCTGTACTGATGCTGGGATTACAGTTGTACACCATAACACTGACTCTTCTAAGCTATCTTTAGCTTCCCAGACTAACCAATACTTGTTAGGTATTGTTTATACTTTATTTCCTAGTACAAAGATGTACACATGTACACACAAACATCAATATTTTTTAAAAATATAGAACTGAAATTGCACCTGTATCATGCATTGCCTATGGAGGCTAGAAGAGGCATGGGATCCCCTGGAACTAGAGTTAAGGATGACTGTTAGCCATCATCTGTATTCTGGGAATGAAACCCAAGTGTACATGTTATTCTGCAGCTGACTTTTGACATGTTAATGATCACACATTAATAAGTATGTTATATTCTTTTAAACAGCTATGTACTGTTGCACAATAGTTAATTTCTTGACTCTTTGCTGCAAAATTTCAGCTTTGTCTTAGGATCAAATTTTTGTTCATTGGAGGTGTATCAAGAATATATTAGGGAACTGGACAGAGAAAAGGAGTCCTTATTGTTTGAATGACTCTGGAGTTCAGTTGGACAGGAATACTTTGGGAAAATCTTTTCTGTTCTACATGACAAATATATTGTGCTCTGTGCAGTACTTTACTGTTTTCATGAACATAATAGCTTATACCGCTACTTCCAGGGATGTAATGATTAAGATGCTCCCTATGATTATAGTCAAATCAATTATAGTTTTGTTTTAAAATATATTTATTTATGTTTTTATTTTATGTGTATGAATGTAGTGCCTGTACATATGTAAGTACATCCATGTTATGCAATGCCCATGGAGGTCAGAAGTGGGTGTCAAATTCCCCTTGAACTGGAGCTATGGATGACTGTTAGCCACCATGTGGGTGCTGGGACTTGAACCCCAGTCCTCACTATATAGCTCTGGCTGGCCTGGGACTTCTTGTGTAGACCAGGGTGGCCTCAGACTCATAGAGATCCATCTGCCTCTGCTTCCTCAGTGCTGAGGTTAAAGGTGTGAGTCACCATGCCTGGATATATTTTTTTCTCTTTTTAAAAATTTTTTAATTAAAGGCTGGAGAGATGGCTCAGCAGTTAATAGTACTGGCTGCTTTTGCAGAGAATCCAAATTTGATTCCTGGTATCCGCATGGCAGCTAACAACTGTCCATAACTCCAGTTCCAGGGGAATCCAACATTCCCTTCTGACCTCTGCAGGCATTGCGTGACACAGGTATACTTACATACATGTAGGCACACACTCATACACATACAAATTTTTTTAAATGAATTAATTTACTTTTATTTTATGTGTACCCATGTAGTGCAGAACCTGTGGTGGTCAGAAGAGGGCGTCATATCCCCTGGAACTGGAGTTACAGACAGTTGTTAGCCATCATGTGGGTGCTGGGAACTGAACTTGGGCTCTTTGCAAGAATAGCTCGTGCTCCTGACTGATGAGACATCTTTCCAGCCCCAGCTTTTCATGTTTTAAATAGAAAACAAGTTATTTATATTAGCTCTTACAAGTAGATCCTGTTTCCCTCCGCTGGTTTCATTGTTGCAGCGATTTAGAACCAGTTGGAAGTTGTTCTCTCAAAATCAACTTATTCTGGTGGATAAAAGTTCAACTCATTTACATGAGTGCTGTTTTGTCAAGATTAGAATACAGAGTTCCTTGAAAAAGAGATGCTCATTCATTGTAAAATTCAGATTATTTTTCCTAGTGTTTGGTACAAATGCTACCCAATAATTTCTTTCCATTTTGCTGTTTGTAGAATTAAACCCCTGAATTTAAACTGTAAGTGGCAAAGTCCATGTGTATTTGAATCTTGAATGCAATCTGTTTTTACACATATTAAGTTTGGTTTAAATAAGATCTGTGAATGTGAGGCAAAGTGCACAAAATGATAGTGACAGCAATTGCTCTTGCTGTTTACTTTAGGTCTATTTGTTTGAATATTAGGATGAAAGCTTGTCTTTCCTAATCTGTGGATTGGTATTTAGCATGCACTTTAATTTCATCTTTATTTAGTATAGAACTTTTTAATTCCTTCACATGTGAATGACTGATCCAAGGCCTTAGAATCTGCTTGAGATTGGAAATGAGGAATATGTTAGTTGGTTTGCTGCATAGTTAAAGTCATCACTAATTACTGCACTAACATCATAGAGTGTTAGTCTAAAATGTTAGATTAACATTTAAAAATATATTCATTAACAGTTTCATATCCATATACTGTGTGTCTTGATCATATCCACCCCCAGCTTGCCTCTTCCCACTCCCACCAGACATGTCTCCCCCAGCACGCGCCCTCACACCTTCATCCCTCTTCTTTGTTTCTACAACCCTCTGAGTCCAGTTAGTGCTGTTTGCATGATCATGGCCACATTAGTGGCCACAGCATGGAGGGAAAATGACTCCCCCTTCTCTAGCAGTTGTCAGAAGTTCTTCAGCTGGGGTGGAGTTTCATGAGCTCCTTCCTCCTGATCCATGCTGGAATTATTGACTGACTTGATCTTGTGCAGTAATCACAGGTACTGTGGATTCATGAGTGCAGTGGCCATGTCATGTCCAGAAGGCAGCATTTCATAGCACTGCTCCACATCCTCTGGCCCTTTCTTTCTGCCCCCTCTTCCTCAGTGTTTCATGTTCCTCATGGGAGTTGATATAGCTGTTGATTTTTGACTGAGTACTCAACTGTCATTTATTCTCAGCGCTTTGACAAATTAAGAGTCTCTGTATTGATTGATGCTCACTGCAGAAAGAAGCTTCTCTGATCAAGGCTGACACCACCACTAATTTGTTGGTGTAAGCACAAACATTTAGAAGACAGTTTAGAAAACAATGCAGTAGGTGCCCCTGTTGGGATTTATGACCTCTCCCCGCCCCAAACATAGGCTTTTGGCCAGCTTTATAGTGTCAGGTATAAATTCCTTAATGTGGACTAGGCCTTGAATCTAGTCAGGAAACAGTTGGTTACCCTGTAACAACGATGCCACTGTTGCACTTGTGTGTCTGTCTATCTTGCCTGCCAGGTTAGTAGTGTAGCATGCAAAGTCTACTGCTGGGTAAGCTGGCTCATCACTTTTCTTCCCCAGCAGCCTGTATATCACCTTTTGACCTCATGAAAGCTAGCCAGCAAGAAGAAAGTTTCTAGGTCAGTTGTAGTTTGATTCCTCTATGTGCCTCATCAAAAGTGTGTTGTATCTAATAAGTGACTCATAGGGAGGCAAAGCATTGCCTGTTCATGTAGGGTATCTCCATTCAAACTCCTTATTATTTTTCTTCAAATGCTAAGAGTCTTCTGTTCTTTCTTTTATTATCATCATAGCCTTTGCATCAATATCATATCAAAAATAGTTTTATTTTTTAATTTTAAATGTTTGTAGAATTAAATTTAAGTTTAGTATTAAATGTATTAAAATCTCCCATTTTGATTTTATGTTACTCTTCCAAGAAAAACAATCAAGTTACTTAGTTCTATTCTATGTAAAACTTGATGGAGTTATTCTTCCTGCCATGTCAGCAGATCTAGGCCCTAGAAAGATGCTACCAGATTACATTGTGTTTGAAAAATGAATGGTCTGTTAAGAGTTATGTTACAAAGTAAAGATAAAGGGGACAAAGAGGAATATTTTCTTCAAGAACAAAACAAAATAAAACATAATTTCTGAAGAACCCCAATCCTTAAACTCTCCACCCACATGATTAGGAGAATGGGTGAAATCTCAGTGAGAGCTTCAAAGTCCTGTCTATGAAGGATCAATAGTTGCCTTGCTGAGGTCACGGCTGAGCACAGGCATGGCTATGTTGACTATTCACATGCTCCTCAGTTAGGGAGTGGAAATGGAAAGTTTATTGCCTCTAAAAAATATTCTAAGGGGCTGCAGAGATGAGTAAATGGTTAAAAGCACTTGCTCCTCTTGCAGGGGACCTGGGTTTGGTTCCCAATACCCACATAGCAGGTCATAGTCCTTTGTAACTACAGTTAAAATGAGTCTGACATCCTCTTCTGGCTTCTGTGGGCACTGAATCACGTGGTGCACATATATGCTCACAGGTTAAACACTCATACACATAAATCTCTCTCCTTTTTTCAGACAGGGTCTCACTATATAGCCCTGGCTGACTTGAAATTCACTATGTCAGCCAGGCCAGCCTTGAACTCACAATGATCTGCTTGCTTCTGCTTCCTGAGTGCTGAGATAAAAAGTATGTACCACCATGCCTGGACAGAAAATAAATACATCTTTAAAAACATTTAAAAATTAGCTTCCAAAGTGGTGGATTTCCATAAAGCTTTTTCATACATCTTTAGTGTGGGCTAACCCACCACTCACTCCCTCTTCTCTCCCGTAACTGATTCTCATCCTGGCATAAGGCTTTAACAAATGGAATTTTGTGATATCTTCAAGTCATGATTTTCATTTATTTTGTGTAAAACTGAAGAAAAGAGCTTATACAAGTGAAAACAGTTATATAATACTAGCAGGACTTAGAATAATATAACTACCTTGACAGAAGTTTGAATCAACTCAATATCCCAGTTAAGTTACACATTAACTTATTGTGCAGGAGAAGCTGTTTATTTTTTATTACTGAAAAGTACAGTATTTTGTTGTGCTCTAAGTCAGCCATCCTGTAACTGTAAACAGCCTGAAGCTAGACAGGTGTATTCTCTTCAGTGCTTGTTTTAAAGCAGAATAGGCAAACACATGGGTTTTAAGGATGGGTAGATAAACAGTTTTTGACAGTTAAATCAAAATCTTGAGAATGAGCCAGCTACAGTCATGTTTAAACATCTCTTATCCCAAGTGAAGATAGCCTAATGATTATATAGCACATTTTGCAGTTGCATTGGGTGTGTGTTTCATCTTAGGGGTGATTATTTTTTATAAGGACCTATTCATAGAATATTGAATCTTTGAATCCCCCAGGGAGGGATGACTTGGTGAAGTTAGCCATATTTATTTTTTCTTAAGTGTTTTTATGACCATAGAAGAATGAAACATTAATTCAATTTAAATGAAAACCCACACATTTTCATTTAATACATTTCTTGAACATATTTTTCTCATGTTGTTACTATACAGGGAAGAACTTTCAGAGTCATAGTGATTAATTTCCCCATAGTGTTTCCTGATTCTCATTTTCCCCTAAAATAATGTGCTGATCTGGAAGCTATGTCATACACTCACTTACCCGCCCCCTGCCCCACACACGGTGAATTGGCTGACATACTTTTCATTGTTCTGCTTTCATTATGCTATTGAGACCTGCATCCTTGTACTCTTTAGCAATCTAATATTCTGGAAAGTGATCATTAAGTCTCTGAATAATGGCCTTTTAAAATGTATGATGGATTGCTGCTTTTTTTTTTTTAAGGTAAATCTTTTTACCAATTCTTTGAGAATTTCCTATGATGTATTTTGTTCATAGTCCCCTCCATCTCCCTAATTCCCCCAAGGTTATGTTCTCTTTTTTTCAAATTTACTGTCCCATCATCTCCAGTTTGTGCTCTTCACGGACTTCATTCCCAAGGTCTAGTATGGCTGTACCAGCTGTCATACCTACATTCTTGCTAGAAGGGGGCCATTAAACAGGAAAAGCTCATGCTCAAAGTTGCCTGTAATTTTGGCCTATATTTTATTAGTCCAAGTTTAGACACAAGCACATCTATATAGCTCCCAAAGTGGATGAAAAATCAGGTCATTATTCTGAGAAGCCTGCATAATGTTTCCATTGTATTATTTTGAAAAAGAGAAGAGATACTGGGGCAGTTTCTGGTGGGGTCTGGATGGGTGATAGAACTTTTATCATGACTTCTGTTGCTCAGAGTTATTTATTCTTCTGTAAAGATTTATTGAGCACTTGCAGTGTTTACATTAAATGAAGGGACTGTGAATGGACAGATTTTGCACGGGAGATTTTAGCTGTAAGGGAGTTAGGGACAGGGGATTAGTAGACAGTGCACAGCAGTTGAGGAAGCCTTGGTTTTAGAGTTAGATGATCTCAGTTGGGATCTTTGATTTGCTACTATTTGTTCTTTAAACTGTTGGTGTCTCAATGTTCTCATCTGTGCAGTAGCATTAGTAATAGCATACAATGCGGTGAGAGCAAAGCCATCTTTTCTTAAAATGCTTTATTATTTATGTTCTTTTTCTCCTCATTGAGACCAGAAAAAGCTGTCAGATCTCTTGGAACAGCAATTATAAGTATTTAAGAGCTGCCTGATGTGGTGCTGAGAAACAAACTGCCATCATCTCAAAGCTGCTTTTAATTGCTGAGTCATCTCCCCAGTCCCCCAAATTTCCTTAAATGAGACAATACATATTAAATACACAGTATTGTTCTTAAAGGCTCTTATCATATATTGCTGCATTGAATCTCTGTAAAGTTTTTCATTCATCCATGCTGCCTAGGATGGAGCCCATGCCTGACACTGATATCAGGCATAGGGACCTGAGGCTAAACAGCACAGGGGAGAAACCAATACTAGTGTTCTACAAAATAGTTACTGCATTAAACTGACTCTTATGACTCATTGTTATACCCATAGGTTAATCCATCTCTCAACTCTCACTAGAGAAGTTTCCTTATGCAACAGATGGTGAGTAACAGAGAAAGCCGCAACTGGCCAATGTGCCGAGAACAAGAGGCTGCAAAAGTGCTTATCCCTGAATAGGACACCTTATCAAACATCTGCTCCCAAGGTTCAGAGATCATTGTGGAAGAGGGGGCAGGAAGACTGTAAGAGCCAGACATGGTGGATGACCACAAGGGAGCAGAGTTTTCCAGATAGCTGATCAGTTACTCATATGAACTCACAGCATCAGTGATAGCATACACAAGTTCCCATGCGAGCACAAACCAGACAAAATTCCAACATAGACATGGGGAAGTGGATAAGAAATTATAACCCCACTTAAGGAAATTGTGTCAACAGATTTTGCCAGACTGGGAAATAGAAATGAACAAATGAAATTACTTCTTTCTTAGGCTTATAATCTACAAGGAGGAGACAAAATAGATCAGTAATGTGTTAGGTGACAGTAAGTGGTATAAAGTAGAATCATTTAAGAAATGGGAGATGGAGAATAATGGAAGTTTGAAAATCATTTAAATAAAATGGTCAGGAAAGAGTCTTAAGAGACCATGATGTTTGAGCGTATATCTGAAGTGAATAAGAAAGCAAGATATGTAGTTAATGAATGAGAAGGAATCAGTTTCATGCTGAGGAAAGGGAGAATGCATGGTCCCAAGGCAGAATTGTTCTCTTGTGTTTGAGGAACTGGAGGGATTTGGAGGGGTACTGTGGAAGGAGATGACATTACAGAGGAAGCCAAGAGCCAGTCCAGCTAGATAGGGTAGGTTCTGAAAATGACCAGACTGAGCACTTCCTTCTTAATTCATATACTTTACCCTTTTAATGTTATGAGCTAAACTTCATAGTTTTATTTCATCTCTATGTGTAATGTCAAAGACTAATATGATACTCTACTTTTAACATACAGAAAAATGAGAGTAATTTATAATTAAATTCCATAGTGTAATTTGTCACATAATTTATCTATTGATAATAGATATGTTTTGGATAGAAATCTTAGAAGCCATAATATGTAAGAAGAACCAGAAAATGGAAATACAATGAGTTGGTACTAGAACACATAGCAGAATATGTACTATCAGACTAATGTGTATGCAGAGAAATAGGAATGAGTGCTAAGACTCACCAAAGACTTTGAAATGGGGAAAATGCTATTTTGCTTACATGAGATGTCAACTCTCTATTGTGACATGGGACAGAGACAAAGTGTGATAAAATCCAAACAAAACCTGTCTAGCTTGAAATCTCAACACATCAGGCACAGTCTCTGATCAATAAAAAGAACTTGTCAATAGCCCATAAGACTATGGGATGGATTGGTAAAAAGGGTAAGTCAAGAAGGCATGGAGAAATAGACCTTCACGGACAGTTTTAAAGGAGAGCAGTAGACCTTCGAAATTCAATGACTTTTAATATGTAATCTCTGAAACAAATTGACTATCATTTTATTAAGATAATATGTATATATTGGGGCTAGGGAGATGGTTCAGTGGCTAAGAGCACTGGCTACTCTTGCAGAGGACCTGGGTTCAGTTCCCAGCATTCACATGGGCACTAACAACTCCCAGTAATTTTCAGTTCCAAGGAATTCAAAATCCTCTTCTGGCCTCTATGGACATTTCATGGTGCATTTGCATGCATGCAGACAAAACACCCATACAAATAAATGAAACATAATCTTTTAAAAAGTTATATAGATTAGCTGTAACATTATAAATACTTTTGTGTTAATAACATCTGTTATTCCCACGTTTCATGTGGCTTGGTTCTCCATTTACAGAATAGACTTTCTTTATCCTCTGTGCATATTTGTGTGCTATAGAATGAGACATATATGTTGTTTTGGTGACTTTAGTGTGACTAGTAGAGTAGCTACAGTGACGTAGTAGTTCCACTCCTTGATAATAGGATGTGGGCTACTCAGACTCATCTTTTTTCTCTGCAGTTCCTCTTCTGTTTGCTCTGCCAGGGCCCCCTGTAAGCTGAAATCCAGAAGGAATCTCTTGGTTTTAATCACTCTGTGATCTCTGGCAGATCCTTTTACCTGTGACCATGGGCCCACAGTGGACAATCCGGGTAAAGGCAGAACTTCAGTGTCTGGGATGGAGGGAATCATCAGTAGATACCTCACATCTCTCTCTTTCCCCTCTCCAGGGACAAAAGTGAAGGCAGAGCCTCAGAGATGCAAAGGACCTACCCAGGCCACATACGGTTATTAACTGGTGAGGCAGAGACTCCAGGACAGGTGCCTGGCCACTACTCTCTTGCTCTTTGCTGTTCCATATTGTTGAACAGATATTTGAAATTCTCATACAGCTTAAGCTTAACAATCCAGTTTTCACACTGGATTTTAAAATTCATTATGAGCACTATCTTCACGATCCCTTCAAGTACTGAATCACTGTAGATATTATAATTTTCCCCCTTTGTTAAAGTGAGTGTTCCCTATCCTCGGTCTTAGTCTTCCCTGTGTCTGCATGAGTGTGTTCCAGCAGAGGTGCTGGGAGAATCTTTTTTCTGAGGACAAAGGGCACTGTTTTGGTTGTCACTTCTTTATGCTATTCTACAATAGAGTGACACCCCAAGGACTTACTGGTGAGTGGAGTGTGTGCCCCACACCCTGCATTCAGCTGTGCTTTGAGTGCTTTTGTTTCCTCGTTAATAGTTTTTGCTTCCTCCTTCCATTGCTCTGTAGCCATCTGCTTTGCAGTCAGTTTTCCAGTGTGCTGTAAGCAGGTCCTCTCCCACAGCTCTCTTCTTAATATCTTATTTCTATTCTGCCGCAGGCTTAGAAACTAGATAAATAAACCTGGTAATATTATTTGTAAAGTGAGAGTAAATAGCCTCAGGGGAGGACCTAGGAAGCTTTCCTATGAGAAAATGTGAGCGTCCCTTAATAGGCCTTGGCTGGCACGGCTTCTGCTCCAGACCTCAGCGAGATCCTGAGGAGGGAGGATGTTGGCCTCCTGAATAGGTGAGGAATACCTGCCTTTTTTTTTTTTTCTTTTCCTTTTCTTATTGGTTCAGATACTGTGAAAATAATTTTGCATTTGAATAAGCCACATTCATAGCTATGGTCCAGATCCTTTGCAAATCAAAATGAGAAATAACAACTTTCGAACCACAGAATACCTCTGGGCGATTTGATTATTTTAAGATGCAAACTGCAACTGTTGACTTTGGGGGCCTTTTGAACCACAGCTGTCAGTTTAAACAAAGATCCCAAACTAATTAAATGTTTGTTGGATGGGGCACTAGTCTGAGAACTGGTTGAACAACTTTTAAAAGTTAATGACAGTTCTCTGGAAAACAAATAGAAGTGTTAATACCTAGTACACATATCTTCTAAAACCAGCTTTAAGGTCTAGTTTCTATCATTTTGTTTCTTTTTATGGGAAACGGAGAGTAATTTCCTGTCCATAGCTTCATTGTAAAGCGAATGACTTTTCTTCACTTAGTTGTCACACTGTAAAGCTGAGGTAAGGCTGTTTCCCTCAGGACCCTCAGCCTTCTCCTTTTCCCCTTTTCTTTTGTCTTGTATTTTCTGTTGTCACTACAGTTTATAACCTGTTCATAGCTTCCTGTCACTGTTCCATTGGAAACTTAAGTAAACATTATCAACTTTTTCAAATATCACTTGGCTTTTAGAAAAACTTGAATATCTATCTACCTATCTGTTTTTTTAGTCATAATTAATTTCTGGGTTATTTATCCACTGAATTTTCTTTTAATCAGTAGTTACCAAGTGTCTGAAAGGTGCCAAGCATTAGGGAGGTATTTGGTATAATCTCCCGTATGTGTATCTCAATATGGAAAGAGCATTTCTGTGTATAAATTGTTTATAACTCAGGTGTGGAGTGCAAGGCTGGGGCCAGGTCCAACAGGGTACAGAACCTGGAGAAGGCAGGCAGTAGGTAACACAGGGCCATGCAGCAGAGCTAAGTTTTGATTCTGATGGTGCTGGGTGCCAACGTGTGACATGATACAATCACTGTTTTAAAAATTTATTTTATTTTATGTGTCTGAGTGCATTTCCTGCCTGTGTACAAGTGCACGTGTGTCCTGCAGTACCTGCAGAAGTCAGAAGTGGGTGTCTTCAGATTCCCTGGACCCAGAGTTACGAACGGAGTTGTTAGCCGCCATGCTGGGCTTCGAACCCTGGTCCTCTGCAAGAGCAGCCAGGGCTTTTAACTGCTGAGCCACCTTTCCAGCTCTCAGTCAGTATTTTAAAAAAATCACTCCGGAAGATCATGCTGGTGGGAAGCAAAAATTACTGCTGATGTTTAAATTACATCAGGTAGCTGTGGCTACAGAGCAGTATGACAATTAGCAAGAGACATTTGAGTGACGGGCTCAGAATTTGGTGGAGGTGATGACAATGAGCCATTAAGCTGGACCATTTGCAATCATTGTGGTTTTTAGGTAAAAATATGATTGAATTGGTTCATATGGTTCAACTAAATATATAACATGAAACTGAAGATTGGCTGAGGATCAGACCACAGTATATCCTGAAAGTCGGGTGGCTGTCATAGAAACGGCTGCACCAGAAAGAAGTTAAGGATATTCCTTTTTTACTTTTTTCTTATTAGTAGCATATAAATTAAGTGCTCCTAACCACTGAGCCATCCCTCTAGAACCGCATACTTTGTTTGTGTTGATCTTCCTCTTCTCTCTACCCTGTTCCCCTCATGTTGATGCCCCATTCCACTTTTCATAGATTATTTATATGTTGCGGGGAAAGAAGACCTATTGGACGGGGAAAGGGAGAAGGAAGAGGAAAGAATAGTTAAGGATACATTAGGAAGTAAATTTCATGTTCTTAACTTTTTTATTCGTGTTTATGATTATTTTGTATTTATTTATTTTTAAAATGCTGTATTGTTTTTTATTTTATGTGTATAAGTGTATTGTCTGCATGTGTGTAAGTGCACCTGTGTTGTGCAATGCCTGCAGAGTCAGAGGAGGCGATGGATTCCCCTGGAACTGGATTTATGGATAGTTGTTAGCCATCAGGTGGGTGCTGGGAATTGAACTGGGGTCTTCTGCAAGAGTAGCCAGTGCTCTTAATTGCTGAGCCATCTCTCCAGCCCTATTGTTGTGTTTATATTTATATTGATCAAAATGACATAGAAATGTAGTTTGAAAAGTTGGTGTAGTACTAGGCTTATAGAGACAGTTCTTTGTCAAACCTGCCTACACTTCCTGTTTCTTCCTACTTTCTATAGCTAGCTGCTTCCAAACTGGTAGCTATTTCATTTATATGAAACTTTATATTTTTAAATCATGTATTACTGGTGCTAGTGACTTTCATTCTCCTTGTATCAGATAGCGACTATTGCTTTTCCATTATGGATTTTGACAATTTCTTGCCATTGCTATAGCCCAACCCTGTCCCATGGTATACAGGCTTTCTTATATTGTCAGTACAGTGAATTATAATTTTTTTATATTTGAAGTGTTTTAGTTGTGTCATGGGGAACATTTCTCTTCTCAAGTAATTGCTTTTTGGAGGGATTAATGATTGCCAAATTCTTATCCCCATTACTTAATTTCCTACGTGCAAGTCACTAATTTAGCCCTAAACTCATTATGTAAGTGTGAATGCCTTCTGAATGCATCTAGACACATCAGATAATCGCTCCTATTCTTTTTCTGAGATGTTTCTCTTGGAGCTTTTGATTTTAGTCCGGTTGAATGAGGACCTGTGTCTTGGTTAGCCATGGCCCTGAGACCTGACTTTGTTTGTGAATTGCATTCTGTATCTAACTCTTTCTTGATTTATGAGAGGTGTGTATGTGTGCTTGCTAGATCTTGCACAGCTGAATATTTCATTATTTTATCTCCATTAAAATAGTAGCTTGACACTAGGTCCCACCTCTAGATGAAGAGCAACAGGCAATCAATGGCTGCTGAGAGAGGGAGAATCAGTTTTCTCTAGGAAAGAACCCTTAATGGGTTACCTAATCTCAAGTGATCAGCCCTAAACGTATGTACATATGAATAACACTGAATGGATTCAATAGAGGACCTGGGTTCGATTCCTAGTACCCACATAGCAGCTAACAACTGGCTGTAACTCCACTTTCAGGGGATCTGATGCCCTCTTCTGACTTCCATGGGCATTGCATGACATGGGTGCACTTACACTTATGCAAGCAATACATTCATACACATAAAATAAGTAAAATATTTAAAATATCTTTTCTTCTGTTTCTGGCATTTCTAGAGAGGGAGAATCAGTTTTCTCTAGGAAAGAACCCTTAATGGCTTACCTAATCTCAAGTGATCAGCCCTAAACGTATGTACATATGAACAACACTGAATGGATTCAATAGGGGATATCCTCTGCGTGATTCACTGTATTTCTTTCCTGTTTTCTTCCTCTCTGTCTTCTCACACCACCGTACTTCATGAGCGTGTGTGTGTTCTTCAGTCTCACTCCATCATCCTTTGAAGCCATCAGTATTCAGTCATGAGGATTCTATTCTGGTGATTTTTTTCCTTCTGGAAGACATTTCTCAGTTTTATCTTCTTACTTTATATCAACGTACTCTTTCTTGCTGATGTATTCTATTTTTAGCATGTCTTCTGCTCTGGTGTGGTAGAGAAGCTATTTGGTTGCTCAGGGGGGCTTACTGGGGAGGCTGTTTCAGGTTCTGTTTGTCCCCTCACCTTTGGAGTTTGGGGTGTCCAGCTCTCAAACCTTTCTGAGGTTCTAGCCTATGACTTGTTTTCCTTCTGGCTTTTCATTTTTGCAAGAGACATTTCATAGAGTTGTTGATAAAATAATAAGAAAATATTTACATGACACTCTCTGTCAGCTTATCCTTGTTTGTTGTTGTTTTTAAGGGGCACTTTTATTTATCTGTTTATACAGTGGCAACTCACTACATGCATTATAATAGTAAGCCACAAGAATAAATAATTGTCTTGTAAAATACATTTTGAGTTTCTTATTAAGCACATCCAGAGTAAACTTCTTTTTGTGTATTTGTTTCCAGTTTGAAGACTGTTTATTTAAAACACTTTCATAATTAAAATTTGTCTAAGCTAGTCTTTTCTTTTTGTGTTTAAAAAATGTTATTTTAATTTCATGTGTGTGAGTGTATTGCCTGCATGTATGTAAGGTATCTGTCTCGTGCAGTGCTTGTGGAGGTCAGAAGAGGGTGTTGGATCCCTTGGAACTGGAATTACTCATGGCCGTTAGCCTCCATGTAGGTGCCACAAATCAAACCTGTGTTCTCTGCAGGAGCAGCCAGTGTTCTTAACCACTGAACCGTCTCTCCAGCCCCAAGACCCAGGCTTTCTGATGTGGTTCTCTCATCTTGCTTACTGCCTCAGTTCTCTGGAATGTTTGTATGCGATTTTTAGTACTCAGTGAAAATAAGATTTAAGAAATTTGGTACCATCAGATTTTTCCAGATATTTCTAGACATTTCTGAATTCCATTTAGATTAGGGATAGATCTCCCCTATATTTCAAAAACTTAAGAGTTATTTTTAAGTCCAATGACAGTTATTGATTACTCTCAAGAAAAAAGTGCAACGACTGCAGCAATGTTGTTTGCCGTGACAGTCATTGATGTGGTTATTAGGTCTTAAAGTTTGGGTTGGACCATCAGTTGATGTTCTCCCTTAGCAGCTTGTGTGGTGCTCTAAGTGTGGTAGCACCTATGAGAGCTAGCTTTCAGAGGAGGTAACTTCCAGGTCAGTACTAGCTCCATTGCTTCAAGTCCTGTCTCTGAGGTATGTCCTATCTTCAGCCATACTTCAGTGTGGTACTGCTACTCTGAACATGGGATTTCCTATTTTTGGAAGAGCTAGTATTTTCCAAATTACATTGTTTCTTTTTTTTTTTTTTTTTTTGGTCTTTTTTGCAGGCAGCGTCATCCTGGCCCTACCTGGCCTAGAACTCACTAAATAGACCAGGCTAGATTTGATCTCACAGAGATCAACCTGCCTCTCTCTGCCTCCTAAGTGCCGAGTTTAAAGGTGTGTACCACCACACTTCACGAGTGTGTGTGTGTGTGTGTGTGTGTGTGTGTGTTCTTTGGTCTCACCCCATCGCCCTTTGAAACCATCAGTATGTAGTCATGAGGATTCTATTCTGGTGATTTTTTTTCTAATCCTATTCACCACCCGAAGGTCTCACATCCAAACGTCAGATTAAGTTTCCATCTTCTTTAATTCTTTATCATGGGGATTAAATTTTAATACATTATCCCTTGGAGGGACACACTTAAATCATATTTAAGCCATAGATTATTATTATTATTAGTCTAATCACAAGTATATATGCTCATTTAGGCTGTGATTCCCTAAGTGATCAGAATTGAGTCTATTTTGTTGGTTCTTGGTAGGATAGATTAAAATGCTGAATTTATTTTAGAAATTATAAAAACCTGGAAGCAAGATTATTTTTCTTTTGCCTTTTTTTAATCCTTCAAATCACTTCATGTAATTCCTTGGACTTAGTAGTCACTCCATAAGTAAATATTTATTGAGTAATGTAAATAAAAATGTGCTTACTTTTGAAGTTCTGAATTTTATTTTTAGAGCATTTATTTATGTTATTAAAGCTTAGGATTCCCAAAAGAATATTTGTATAAATTCTTCTCCAAATTTATAATTTATTTCCTCAAGTTCGTAAAATAAAGTTTGATGAATATGGAGTTTAGTATGGAGAAAGTATAACTCAAGGTTGATCATTAATTACCTGTAGGGATAACATTAATTATTCTTCATCTTAACTAAGGAAGGCACATACATTACATAGAATCTCATACATTATTTGTGCAACTAAGAAGATGAATTGTTTTCATCATTGGCTTTGTTTAGCACTAAGACCATGATCTATGTTCTTGGCGTAGGCCTATAAAACACCCTGCTTCTGGTAAGCTCTTTAATTCTCTGTAATTCCAAAGATTTTACAAATATTGGAGTAACGTTGCATGGGTTATGCCATTTAAAGATACTGAGGAGGGACTGGAGAAATGACTCAGCTGTTAATAGCATTGGCTGCTTTTTTGGAGGATCTGGGTTCAGTTCCCAGCACCCATGTGATGGCTAACAACTATGTAACTCCAGTTTCAGGAAAATCTGACACTCTCTTCCAGCCTGTGTAGGCATAACATGCACAGGTGCACTTACATACATGCAAGCAAAATACTCATACACATAAAATAGAAATTAATTAATTAAAGATGCTGACAAATTTAGTGAAAAGATAAATAATAGGATTTCCGGGCCAGTAGATCACTGATTAAGCACCTAGACCCATTCCTTTCCCCAGCAGTGTAAGATAGCAGCAACAATGACAGGAAGATTTCGTGATGTGTAGATGAGTTTTGGGCACAGGGATGGTATGTGTGATATTGCCCAGTGTGTATACTAACACACTGTTTCTGCTTTGCCTAAGGATTTGGTCACCTTTTAATGAGGCGAGAAGAGAGGGAGGGGGGGAGAGAGAGAGAGTAAGAAAATTATACAATAATAGGTAACAAGGAAGAAAATATTTACTTAAAGATTGTTATGTGATTTTGAGACCTTAACTTTTTTAGGAAATGGCATGAGCTATCTGGAGCTAAAATTTTGATTTAGAGTACTTTTTCTTAATTCATTCCTGTGTAATAATTTGCCCTTGGGAACTCCAAACAGTGGTCATTTACTATTTCATGCAGGGTCTGTGGGTCGGGAGTTCAGAAGCAGCTTAGCTGTATGAACTTGGGCACCACGTCTCTCATGGATACAGTCCAGTCTTGTCTAGGGCCCTTGTTATTTGAAAACTTGACTAGGACTGAAGGATCTGCTTCCAGGATAGCTCAATCACAAGACCAGCAATTTAGTGCAGTTCCTCACCACAGGACTGCTCGATTGCCCTCATGACATGCCAGATGGCTTCCCTAAGAGCAAGTGACGTAGGGAGAGCAAGGCGGAAGTTGCCTAAAGTTTTATGGTGTAGCCACACACTGTCATTTCTGTTGTATCTTACTGATTACACAACTCACTCACTAAGGAGGTAGTTAGGATCCCTGGGGGACCATTTTGGACAATGGCCATCAGTAACCTTCTGGAATAGTATCAGCAAATCAGTAATGCAAATGGTTTTAGCCTAACCATCTAGAAAGGTTAGTCATGTTTTTTGACTTGAGTTTTCAGTTAAATTTTTTTTTGCATGATTTTCCAATAGGAGTATTTAAGAAGGCTACTTGTATTTGGTATTTGTCTCAAGGGTGGTAGAAACTGAATTTGTTTTTTTCAGATTTAATGTCATTTGAGAGAATATGAGCATGGTTTCATGTTTAAATATGAAGGGGGATTATAAACACCTTCTTCAGTCATATCTTGAAAATTCTGGTCCTATTCCCATCACGCTGGGTATGGAGATAGAACCCAGGGTCTCATGAGCCCAGGCACAGCTGCAGCTGTAAACCTGAGCTTTGTAGAATCCTGTTGACCAAATAAACAAGACGTAAATGAATTTTCAAACTTGATAGACATAATATTATTTTCACACAGTCTCACAGCTAAGCATGAAATAAGGTTCACATCTCCTTTTCCTCTCTTTTCTCTCCCACCCCAAGAACCCAACTCTTTCCCAAATGTGTTTTTTTCAGTGACACAATTGGAACTGGCACATTTTCTGTTATTTATACTCATCTTCATCTTTACATATAAATTGGATTTATATGGGAATTGAGCTTAGGTCCTGTGCTTAATAATTTTGCTTAATTAAATATATGATATTAAATATATTACTTTGCATTTTGAAAAATCTTTCTGGCCTGTTATCTTCATCTCTAACTAGCTCGAGTACCTTTCTCAAGCGAAGGGGTCTTGCAATATTCTTGCGCTTCCCTGGGATTCCCAGTTGAAATGCTGTATCTGGTGCTGCTCATGTAACTAACTGGGTACCACTTACTGAATACTTGCTACTTAATTCAAAAAGAACGCCACACCTGACATAAGAAATGCTACAGCCCGGAAGCAGGCATGTTAACTCAAATCTCTTAAAGAAAAAGGCCGGTCTTTGGAGGGTCTTCTCTAGGGGAGATGTCCAGGAGCGAAGAATGTTGCATTTGCATTGCCCATGCTTAGGCTCTGTCATTTCTTGAAATATTTTTTTCTGATTGCTTTTCGTTCTAATATCATTATGTTGCTGTCACAAATACCATGATCAAAAGTGACATAGGGGAGGAGAAGTTTTATTTCGCTTACAGGTGACGGTTCATCATTAAGAGAAGTCAGGGCAGGAACCCATCATGGAAGAATGTTGCTTGCTGGCTCACTCGTGAGCTCATGGTGAGCTACCTTTCTTATACCTGCTCAGGGAATGGTGCTGCCTGTAGTGGGCTGGGCTCTCCTACATAAATCAGCATTGAAGACAATTTCCCATAGACATGCTTACAGGCCAGTCTGATCTTGGCAATACCTCGTTTGAGACTCTCTTCTCATGACTCTAGGCTGCATCGAGTTGACAGTCGAAACTAACTAAGATACCTCTATTTCAGATGATGTGGTTTAAATATTGTGTTTCATGAAATCCTTAATACTTTACTTTTTCTAAATGCAGTCAGTATATATACAGTTCTATAATTCTCTTACCAGAGAAGAGATACTACAGAAGGTGAAGATCTTATGTGAAGTGCAGTGGTTCTCTGTTTCTGGAAATACTGTATTTTTTCTAAACAAGACTTAAATCATGGACCATATACTGTTAGGACTTTATGGAAAAGATGCTTTACATAATTAGTCATAGATAGTGCCTAGAGCAGTTTTGATGTTAACATTTACATGGCAACCACTCAATTTCTATTTTCTTTGAAATCACATGTTTTAGAACTGGTAAGTCTGTTTACTTTAGAGACATTTCAGCCATAATAATCTTATAAAATGTTTAGGGAAAAAAAGGTAAAAGGTGGTAAGACTTAATGCAAAGCAGTTGTGACACATTCTTGTACCTACAAGCAGATTCTACAGGCCAATGTCATCAGGCTTCTACTTGCAGGAAACAAGAGATGGTGATGCAAATCAGTATATTCTCGAGAAAGTAACCTGTATGGACAAGCACATGTTTCTGGCCATGAAGTGTCTTTTCCTTCCTTCTTTCTGAAACTTGAACTTCATAGTGATTTACCTGAAGGTGGTGCACCCTGAGTAAGTGCTTGTGAAACCATAGAAGGGCCTTGTTAGAAACACACTCATGGCCCATGTCTCACTGAGGCCACTGTCACCTGGGAAGCTGGATTACATGGTAGGGAGACTGTGGATGGAGTTTGCTGTCCCCATCCTTTCTTTGACTGATAACTGAAAAAGTTCTGAACTTGTTTCACAGGCCAGAGGAATTCTGCTTATGCTGCTGGCCCAACTGCTTGCAGTAGATTATGTGGGAGGCCTGTGCTTGGTTTGCTTAGAAAACATGCACTCCTGGGCTCAGAGCTTGAGTTTCATTTCCCGTGGCATCAGGCTTCCTTCGTATGGCCCTGACCTTTTTAGTGCCCTCGCTCCTCCCACTCCATGCTGGGGTTCTGTCAGGTCAAGCCAATTTTTATGTCAGGTAATTAAAAAAAAATTTCATCACAATCTTGGAAGCACAGTGTTGATAGTTTACACACTTTTTGTTGCTTTTGTGATTTTTATAGCATTTCTCATTTTATAAACTTACAAATTTTAGTTTTAAGAATTCATTTTCTGCCTTTTTGAATAGTTTTATATAATTATTTTGGGGTTTCTAGGTATGTGGAATATAGAACAATAATGTGGCTAATTTGTTTCTTATAGTTAGAGTTTAGTTGTTTCACATCTAAAATTTCCAATATAAAGTCAAATGTTGATGGTGACAATAGGCATCTTTATTTTTTTAATGTGAATAGTAATAGCTATTATAACCTGTCAGGTATTTTCTGTTTACATGTGTTATTTCATCTAATCCTTATAATGAATATGAGGTATGTATTATCATTATCCCTGTGTTATAAAACTGAAGTTCAGAGAGATTTAATAATTGCTTCAGATTGCCCTAACCTGACTGAGTAAAGATTTTTAACCTGAAGCAGAACACGTGTGCTCAACAATTACTTTACTGTCCTGCTTCCCATGTGATTTTCTCTTGAGACGACTCTAATGATTTACTTGACTTAAGAATTAACGAGGCTGGGCGTAGTGGAGCACACTTTGATCCCAGCATTCGGGAAGCAGAGGCATATGGATCTCTGTGAGACAAAGGACAGCATAGCCTACTTAGCAAGTTCCTGGCTAGCTGGGGCTACAAGGAGACCCTGTCTCAAAACAACAATTCCCCCTTCCCCCCAACCAACCAGCCAAATAAAGAAACAAGAAAAACCTCCTCAAATAAACAAACAAACCAAAGAATTAATTTTGAGATAGGTTCTCATATGTAGCTCAGGCTAGTTTACAAACTTACTATGTAGCCCAGGTGGGCTTCAAACTCATAGTGCTCCCGCCTTAAGGGAGTGCTGGGTTTATGGACATGCTGTAGCTTATAAATTAGTGTATTTGTATTTGTTTGTTTCTTTTATTTATTTTGCATGTACATTGTTCCTGTGGCCTTGTGCACGCTAGGCAAGTGCTTCAAGCACTGATTTATATCTTCAGTCTCCTTGTTTCCCACTGTTTTAGTTTGAGACAGTGTCTTGCTGAGTTGAGCCTGCTGGCCTTAAAACCAACCTGTACCCAAGCAGGCCGTCCTATTCCCCTGACTTAGTATCTGGGATTGCAGGCCTGTGCCACCCTGCATGGCTATGCATTTTCAAATGTTGAACAAAGCCTACTTGCTACCTTTCTTCCACTTCGTATGCTTTTGTCGCTAAAATTTAGACCTAGTGCCAGCAGAATCATTGGTAATAAACGGTTGCTTTTGATACTGTATTTAAAATGTTGAGTGTGAATTTAGTTTTCTGGGTTTATGATGTTACAAACAAAAATAAATTCTCTTATCAATGGACAGTGTACAGTTACATTGAGTATTGCTGCACTGGCTAAAAAATTGTCCGCAGAGTAGAAAAGAACATTGATTGCAAACCTACTGTAGTCAAGTGTTTGTCACACTCAGCCCACAGATGAAACGTCTGTCACACGAGGCTCACACAGAATGCACAGAAGGCTCCTACAGAATGTATCGTTTCATAGCATCACCACTCACAGTGTTGAACAGCTTCCACATCCGTCTCATTCCCTACCCATTTCATCACCTAAATAGATACTTTGTAGCATTAGTCACTCTTGATTTCTTCCATCGTTCAGCCTTTCAGCTGCCACTCATTTGGCTTGCTGTCTCTATAGATTTATCGATTCTGGATAAGTCAAATATAATCATACAGTGCATTACGTGAGATACACGGTTTCTTTTCATTAGCAAAATGTTTTTGAGGCTTATTTGTATTCCATCAGGCATTTGTACCTCATTTTGAGGGCCTGAATAATATGTTGTATGACTATATCAGTTTGCCTGTTTATTCGACAATTGATGGGCATTTGGGTTGTTTCCACTTTTAGGTATTGTGCATATTATTGCTCTGGGTACTGATGTGTTAATATCTGCTTGCATACTGGCTTTCAATTGTTTTGGCTATATATAGTCCTAGAATTGGAATTGCTGGATCACATGGTATGATAACATTTTTGAGAAGCCACCAAACTTTTCCACAGTGGATGAGCTTTTCTCTATACCTTCATTAACTTGTCATCTTACATTTGTTTTGGTACTGGGGATCAAATCCATGGCCTCATGTAAGCTAAACAAGCCCTCTTCCACTGAACTACATATAACCAGTCCTCCTTTCTTCTTTTCTTTTTGAGATAGAGTCTTACAACTTAGGCTGGCATTAAACTCATTCTGTAGCCCATGCAGACCTTGAACTTGTGATCTTCTTGTCCTAGCCTCCCAAGAAGTTGGGATTCCAGGGCTGTATCACCAGGCCTAGATTTTTGCTTTAATTTCTGTTTTTATTTTAGCCATTCTTATGGAGATGAAGTCATATCTCATTGTGGTTTTGATTTGTGCTTCTTGACTGAATAAAGATCAACAGTGAATACCTTTTCATGAGCATTTGTAGATCTTCTTTGGAGAAATGTTCTTTAAAATCCTCTGCTCTTGCTTAACTGTACTGAAATGAAGATTTCCTGTCTGTTTCTCTCATGTGATTCTCTTCTCTCACCAAACAACCATTGCGCTCTAATGCTGTTCTCCAGAGCATTCATCCAGCCTGTCAGCATGACGACTGCGCCAAAGATCCCCAGGTTCGTTCTCTGTCTCACGGTGACAGTGATGAGAGCAAGGGATTGTGGAAGGAAAAGCTTGCTTTTCTTGTGTGAGAAATGCTGAAGTCACTAATGCTGAAGAAAGATGAGCAGTGGGACGAAGGTCAGGAGTAGGGTGGCTGGTTACCATAGGTAGGAAGGAGGGAGAGGGATTCTTACAGTGAATAGGAATTTCCTTTAAACCCTCCTTCTGCCTTGTTCCACTCTAAGAACTGCTGCTGCTGTAGACAGAGCTTCACCATTATTATTATTTTTTTTTTTTGGTCTTTTTGTTGAATTTAAAGAATTCTTTATAAATCCTTACTGATCTGAAAATATTTTCTCACATTCGACGGTTTATGTTTTTACTTTCATACTATAATTTGACAGTATCCTTTTTTGAATTTTGATGACATCCAATTTATATTTTTGTGTTTGTGTTGCTTATGCTGTGTATGCAAAGAATCTTTTTTGCCACATTCAGAAGTATGGAGATTTACCCATGTGTTTTCTTCAAAGAGTTTTAGAGTTTGTGTTTCTTGCGTTAAGGTGTTGACCCATTTTGAGTCAGTTTTTGTACATGTCAAGTGAGGTAAGATTCCAGATGTCATGTTGACATCTAACTGCTCCAGCTCTATCCTGGAGCCTATGTGTTCCTTACTGAATGATCCTGACACCTTTGTCAAGCATCAGTTGGATGGAGCTGGATGGGTTTGTTTCTGGTTTCTGAATTCTATTCCGTAGATCAACTGTCTGTCCTTGTGTTTCTGCCGCTCTCTTTTGCTTACTGTAGCTTGACTGTAATTTTTGAAGTAAAAGATATGAAAGTTCCCGCTTTAGTTTTCTCTGTCTGGATTGCCTTGCCTGTTAGAATCCTTTTTGATTTCATATGAATTTTGATATTGGTTTTTCTATTTCTGTCAAAGGCTCTTGGGATTTTGATAGAGGTTTCAAAACTGATCATTTTGGGACGTCTTGCCACCTTAAAAATATTCATTTCAATCCAGGGGATGCTTGTTTTTCCACTTGGATCTTTAATTTATTTCAGCAGTGTTTTGCACGAGTTTTGTGTCTCCATGGTTAAATTTACCTTAATTGTTTTCATTGACGTATTTATAAATGGAATCATTTTCCTAATTTCATTTTCAGATTTTTCATTGCTGATGTTGTAGAAACAACTTGTTTTTATATATTTACCTCACACCCTGATATTTTGGTGAATTTACTAAAACTTGTAATTTTGTTTTGTAGTGTTATATCTGATGTTTTATATATACATATGTATATAATGATCATATCATTTCTGAATATGATTTTACATCTTCCTGTTTGTGTTAGCCCGATTTCCATATCTATAACACCGTATCTCTGACAGATCAGCTTAAAGGAGGAAATAGTCGTAGTCAGCTGGCTCTCCTGTTTTTAGTCTTGTGATTGGGCAGAGCATTACGGCAGTGGCCGATACCACTGTTCACTTCATGTCGGCAGGAAGCAAAGAGCCAGAGAAGGGCCTGGGTACCAGATTTAGCCCCCAAACTAGGCCCCATCTCTTAAGTTTCTGCTACTTTCTAACTTCCTATTAAATTGTGAATACAACAATAGATTAGTCCACTGATGAAAAATCATCTTGGTTCAAATACCTTCCAAAGATTGAACCTTTGAACATCAAACCTTCAACACATGAGCTTCTCAGGACCATTTTGGATCCAACCATAACAGTAATCATGATATAAGAATGCTTTAGATTTTTTTTTCTTGTCCACTATCTCTGAGTAGAACTTCCAGTACCTCGTTAAGTGAAGGTGGTAGAATTGGCCATCCTTGTCTTATTCTCGATATTGGAGTGTTTCTAAGTTGAATATAATGCTCATTTTGTGTTTTTTATAAATATCCTTTGTCAGACTGAGAAAATTTCTTTCTGTCATTCTTTTTTTGGGGGGGGAGGTTTCTTAAGACTTTACAAATCATAAAAGGATATTTAAGTCTTATTAAGCTGTTTTTCTGAATCAATAGATATGATCACATATTGTTAATTTTCTTTCATTCTCTCAATGTGATGTCTTACACTGATTGATATTTTAATTTTTAGCTATCCTTGTTTTCATAGGATAAAGCCTATGTGACTTATAATCATTTACCTTAGTTTGATCAGTTGGTTAGTATTTTTGTTCAGAATTTTATATGCAGGTTCACAAGAAAAATCATCTGTGGTGGCTGTTTGTGTGTGATGCCTTTGGTGTCAGGGTTTTGCTGGCTTCATAGAATGAGTCAGGAGGTATTCCTTCCTGTGTTTTGGTAAAATTTGAGAAAGATTGATGTTAATTCTTTGTCTATTTGGTGAACTTTACAAGAGAAGCTATTTGGTTCTGTCTTTGCTTTGTTGGGAATTTTTGATTACTTATGAAATCTATTTGTTATAGATCTGACTAAATTTTTATTGTTTTTTTTATTGGTTTTAGTAGTTTATATGTCTTTTTAAATACAATTAAATATCATCTCCATGCTGTTTTGGGAGCCATTTAAAATGATTTAAATTATTACTGTAAATATATTCATTGTATACCATCTTTATTCATTTTAATACTTTGGCTTATGGTTTGGACCTATAATTGGCTTTTTGGATAACTTTTCTGGAAAGAAAGTTGTGTTGTGAGTTTCCTGGCTGAATACTTCTGCGACTCCTACTCTAGAGGTGCGTAGTTTCTGGACTGAGTGGGGCATGCGTGGTTTTCTTCTTGATGGGAGCTCATTCTCAAAGGGGTTTTTGTGTCTCTTGGCCTCATGCAGTCACCTGTGAAAAGCTATTTTCAGATCTTCCCTGTGGAAGCTTCTTCCAACCTGGAGCAGTGTCTGAGACAGATTCACTATTTTGCTAATCCTTTGCACTGCTATCTTCTGAGCCTTCCCACAGCCTAGTCTTACTGTGGGGAACGCTGCCCATCCAATCATCATTTGCTTTCAAAAAGTGTCAGAGTGTGTATTCTTAGGCACAAACTCAGACATCTAGGGTGACTCTAAATATTTATGGGAGGTTTAGCTGTGCTTTTATTTTCTCTGCTTTTATTTTGGAACATGACAGTGCAAATCTTCTTAACTTTCCTATACCTTAAAAAAACAGTTACATGCTGTCTACGGAGCTACTGACTCTTGCTGGTTTTTCATTTACTCTTGTCTTCAGCGACATCACTCACTTCACCTGTCCTCACCTTGATTCGTTTGCTTCTCTTTGCATCCCACCGACTCTCATCAGTCTCCTTTGTATTTTGGAAGCCCTTGCTTTTCTTCTTGATTTAATGTTTCATCAGCGTACTGAAGCCTTGCATATATGTGCACACACACTTCAATATGATTTCAGTTTCTTTTCTTCAAACCTTTCTGTTTCACTTAAGATAAGTTTTCATCTTGAATTTTTTTTCAGCGTATTATGTTTGCCTACTATGGATTTCTGTATATTGTTGATAAGATTAATATCTTCTTGCACCTTTTGAGCACATAACACATCATCAAATTTATTTATAATTTATTCCTTTGAGATTTCTGGATGTTTTCTCTTTTCATCAATTTTTTACAATGGTTTTTCATGAGCCATAAGTTACCTTTTTCTCTTTGAAAAATTTATTCATTTGCTTTTTTATGTATATGTGTGTATTGACATGAGTTTAGAGCATCATTGGCATGCAGGTACTTACAGAGACCAGCATAGGATGTCAGATCCTCTGGAACTGGAGTTACAGGTGGTTGTGAACCACCTGATGTGGGTATTGGGAACCAAACCTTGGTCCTCTGTGAGAACAGTAAGCATTCTAATTTTCGGAGTCATCTCTCCAAGATCATCTTTTTCCCTTGACTTGTTATTGAACTAAATAGATTCTGTCCAGTCCAGGATGAGGAATGGGGAAGAAGGAAGTGTGAACTAAATGAATTTAGGGGTTACTTTCCAAAGGCCCAGTGATCGACTGACTTTCTTTGTGGATACTCTCTGTTTGGTAAGATATTATTCCTTCAATTTTGTTCAGTTCTTTAGACATTATCTCCTATGGTTTTTTTGAACATTTTAAATATAAGTGGCTTTGTCTAGTAAGTCTAAGATCTAAATTTCCTCAGGAGTTGCTTCTATTGATTATTTTATTTCCTGTGTTGGATCATAACTTTTTGTTTCTTTGTGTGTGTTCAGATTGTTTGTTGTAAAGTGGGTGTTTTAAATAATTTGATGAAGTAACTTCAGAACCCAGACCCTTCTCTCCCTTTAGGACTTGCTCTTTTCCTTTGTTTTTATTGCTGTCATTCATTGAACAGTAACTTTGTCGAACTAAATCTGTAATGACTATTTGTTGTATGTGACTTTTCTTGAAGTTTAGTGGTCAGCTAATGAATGCACATAAATTTCCTTGAATGTCTGAATCAATCTGAACCAGTTTCTTTTAACCTTTGCCAACCTTTTGTGTGTGTGTGTGTGTGTGTGTGTGTGTATGTGTGTGTGTGTGTGTGTATGAGTGTATGAGTGTAATGCCTGCATATATGTAGGTGTACTCGTGTGGTGCAGTACCCACAGAGGTCAGAAGAGGGCATCAGATGGAACTGGAGTTACAGACAGTTGTTAACTGCCGTGTAGGTGCTGAGAATCGAACCAGGTCCTCTGCAAGAGCAGCCAGTACTCTTAACTACTGAGCCATCTCTCCAGCCCTCATCCATCTTACTTTTAAAAAAATATTTTTTTATTTGATGTGTGTCAGTGTTTTGCCTGCATGTAGGTAAGTACATTTTTATCATGCAATGCCTATGGAGGTCAGAAGAAGGCATCAGAACCCCTAGAACTGGAATCAAGGGTGGTTGTTGGCTGCCATGTGAGTGCTGGGACCTGAACTCAGGTCCTCTGGAAGAGCAGTTGGTACTCTTAACCACTGAGCCATCTCTCCAATCTCCTACCTTACTTTTTGAGACAAGGTCTCTCATTGGTTGATCTGGTTACCAATTAGGCTAGGGTGGTTGACTAGTAGGTCTCAGTGATCTGCCTATCGCTTCCGCCCAGTGCTGGGATAACCAGTGTGCACTACCATGCCTGGCTTTTAAATTTGTATTCTAAAGATTAAACTCAGGTCTTCATGCCAAAGGCAAACACTTTAAAGCTACCTTTGTTAGGGAATATGATGCCCTCTTCTGGCCTTTGTAGGCCCCTGTGTGTATGTGGTACACATAGAGACAAGCAGGTGTACACACATACATACACATAAATAAAAATAAATAAAATTAAAAACCCTGTCTTTGACATTATGCACCCACATGAAACATGCAGAGAAATTTCCTTGCTTTCTCCCCAACTCCCCCAGGCTTTTGGCAGGATCCCAGGTAGGCCAGACTGTCCTTGAATTTGCTTTCTAGCTGAGGATGACCTTGAACTTTTATTCTCTTCTGTCTCCCCCTCTTGAGTTCTTTGGTTACAGGTGTACAACATCATGCAGGTTTTATGTGGAACATGCTGCAAACTGAACCACATTCCTAGCCTAGAAAGTTCTTCTCCGTGTTTTTATTATGGAATATTTCAAATAAAGGATAATTTCTCATTATACAGATTGTTCAAATTCATAGAAATTTCCACGTAGAGGCCCCGCTGTGTACCTCTTCCCCGTGATACCTTCTTATCTTATTTGGAACAGCATTCTGAAATTAGAGTTTATTTCTCTTATGTTATAATGATGCATTAAAATTTTTATTTATCTGTTTTTGTTTTATGTGTACGAGTGTTTTGCCTGCATGTACGTAAGTGCACCCATGTTCGCAATGCTTAGGGAGGTCAGAAAGAGGTGTCGGATCCCCTGGAACTGGAGTTAGGGATGGTTCTTAGCTACTGTGTAGGTGCTGGGAACCAAACCCAGGTCCTCTGTAAGAACAGCCAGTGTTCTTAACTCCTCAGCCATCTCTTTAGCTCCTGATGATACATTTTTAATCCCAAAAGACTGTAAAGAATTATTCTCTTGCTTTCATATGTAGTGTTCAGTTAGTTTATTTACTAAGTCAGACCCTGGAGTCAGGTGGTCTTGGCTTGCCAGTTCTCGAGATAGCTGCTGATGTATGCATTTCTGTTTTCAGTTCTTACTTGGATTTATGCTTCTCAGTTCAGTGTATACATTTAGGCCTTAGATGCTTGTCTCTTTTAGTGTTATGGACTGCTTCTCTTCCTGTGAACAACCTGTTTTGAAGCTTACTATATCTGATATCATTATAGCCATTTCATTGCTTCTTGAAGACAATGAGTTTTTCTTTCTTGTTGAAAAGATATTCTACATTGACCTGGAAGACATTTTAGTTATATACAGATTTTGTGTAGACAGCTTCTTTCCTTCAGTATGGTTATTTTGAATGTGCTGTTTCTTTCCATGCTAGCTTACATAGTTCTCACAGGAAAACTGTCAACAAGTTTGTGGTTGTTAGTCTTTGATACTTTTTTAAAATCCAGCATTTCGTTTTTTCCCCTCTGAATCTTTCTCTCTTATTCCTGGTTTCTGTTAGTTTGATTAAACAACACTCGCTGTTGCTGTAATGGTCACTGTGTGCTGTAGCCTGGAGTACATTGAGCTCTTTGCCTCAGAGGATTTAAATTGTCCTGAAATTTGGAAAAGTTTTTTTTTTTTTTTTTTTTTTTTTGCGCAAATATTTCCTGATGCCACTTGTTGCGTGTTTGAGACGCCAATCAAGTATATGTTAAACGGAGTTTTCATTTATTTCAGTTTTATTTCCCTGATTCTTCTTGCATGCTTCTGCAGTGTCTTCATTAGCTGCCTTTCCTCTGTATCTTCTCTGCTACCTCTGCCAACCAGTGAAGCTTTTATTTAAGGTGCTAGATGCTTTTTCTTAAGAGACCCCCACTAGGTTGTGTATTTTTTAATCTTACATTTGTTCCTTGTTATGCTTATATTTTTATTTAACTTTGAATCTTCCCGGTATTTTTGTTAGAAGTTAAAGATTATCATATCCTAATTTCAGCTATCTGTCATTTCTGGGTTTCCTTTGACTGATTTTCTCTGGGATATGTACAACATTTTTGTTCTTTTTCATATGACTGGTAACTCTGGAGTTCTATTTCTAAGCTAACATACAAAGGGATACGTTTCATTACAGGGTCTTATGCTTGTATAGCACTGTCCTTTCCTCCTGTCCATTCCCATTCGCCTGTCTTCTTGCTGTCCTCAAGTGAGTGTGTGTGTGTGTGTGTGTGTGTGTGTGTGTGTATTTAAATCTGGATTTTGAATCTGAGTAAAGATATGCTATTTGGCTTTCTCTCCCCATCCCCCCGCATGTCCCTTTAGCTGCTCCTTTGTCCCCCCCCCATTTTATTCCCCGCTGAGTACTACACCTTTTACTTTGCTGTAAGATCTGAATTCTACCAATGAGATCAAATATACAATGTTTGTGTTTCTGGGTCGGTCTGGCTTACTGACCAGTAATTTTGTTTAGGTGCTGGATATCATGAATTTTACCTTTCTTTAGTCTTGATGGGCCAGCAGGATGGCTGAGTGAGGCAAAGAGCTTGTTGTATAAGCTGGGTGACTTGAGTGGAAGGAGAGAACGGACTCCTGAAAGTTGTCCTCTGATCTCTATACACAAGCTAAGATACATATACGTGGGTTCTGTTGGTCTCTCTCTATCTCTCTGTCTCTGTCTCTCTCAGATACGCATATACACTAAGAAAATAAATAAAATTTAAAAATGAGAAGTTTTGGTGTCTGTTCTAATAAATTGTTACATTATGTGAGGATCAGCTTGATCGCTCTATTCGAGAATTACTGTTGAATTCCAGAGAAGCCTTTACTCTAGGATGTATTTAGTACTTTTGGTAATATGTGATCTTTATGACGGTTATGATCAATATGCCATGTACTCAGCATGTCTAGTGGGGCCTCAGAGGGTCCCCATCCTCTGTGTGCTTTGGATGCTGTGGCTCACTGTTCCTGGCAAATGTCTTTATGGGTCACAGTGCACGAGGCATTGCTCAGTGAAGACTCGGGACCCCTGTGCCAATCCCAGAGCTCTTTTTCTCACATGGTGCCCTCATCTACTGTCCACGCGTTTCCTCTCTGGTTTATCACCCAACCCCTCTCTCCAATTCAGTGAGACACCTGGCATAGGTTTGGTTTCTCCTTGTGTCAGGGTCGGGAAATTGTGTCCGGCAGCAACCTGAGGGCCCTCGTGATGATTAGCTTGTTTACTTCTGTTTTCTCAGTATTGATCATCCTGCATTGCCAACTATATAAACTCTACAAGAACTGTTCTTGTATTTTGGCCCGTTTTATACTTATAACAAGAGGGTAGAAATAGTCAACACTGGACTGAATTAAATTCTTTTAGTAAAACAAAGAAAATGAGACTTTTAAATCTCAGTGGAGTTCACATTTTACAATTGATGTACTAAAAGGCTAGAGGAGAAAGAGCTGTAAAAAGTCATATAGTACAATGTCTAGTTCATAAATGATAAAATTGAAGTAAAAGGAAACAAAGTAACTTGCCTGGTGATGTCTGGTCTAGGGATTTATAGCTCAGATAGAGCCGGGGTCTCTTCATTCCTGGTGTATTGTTAATTACTGTAATGCCCGTCCGTCTTCTCACTATCTAAACTAAGTAGAGAGTGTATTGCGTCACTAGCATTAATATCGGTAGAAGTAACACTAATGATTCTATTAGGGGTGATGTTTAAAATGTACATTCCTATTCCTTTTGGCTCCTATTTGGATTAAATTTTAGAAAACAGCAGTATTTTTATAGCAGCGGATTGCTCGACATATTAGTCTATAGAGATCAATAGTTTAAAAGTCAATGAAAAAGAACAGACAACATTATTTTAATGTGTCTTTTTTCTACTTCGCTCATTTCCTGAATTTTAAATTTCTCTTACACGTCTCATTTACTGTATCAGTTACCTAACATTGTGCTATATTGAATAATGCATTTCAGTGATTTTACACTTGACATTACTCTGTTTCTTTTTTTCTTTAAGGATATTTCTTTGATGGAACAAATGTACCTCAGACCATCTCAGGTGCAGATAGGAATACCCCAGATGGAAGCTGAGGAAACGTTTCAGATAGATGAAGAGTCATCTCAAACTAAGGTAATGTCTCTAATGAGAAAAAAAAAATCATTCTTCCTTATATTAAAGTAATAGTGTGTTTCTTGTTGCTTGAGTATTTATACAAGATTAAAAACAATTTCCTTTAACTTATTTTAGAAGTGTGTTTAGGCATCCCATCCCCACATGGGGAGTCCTAGTTATTCTTGACTCTCAGAGACCTTTTTGAATGAGGGCTCAAACTCTCTTCAGAAAGAAAAGTTTTTAAGACCTCTCCTGGTTTAGAGCCATTCATATCTGGAAAATAGCTTGAGATTTAATTAAAAGTTCTTAGCATCTAAGAAAGCATCATTTAAATCTGTATTTAGCTAGAAGAATTTGTTAAAAGCACTGACAAGGGGAAATTCTGATTGAGCAATATGAATGGTTGATGACAGAAACTTGTGTGAGAAATAAACCTTCCTTTTTGTCCATCCCTGGCAAAATGATTATGGGATTCAAAACAATCTGGAACATGTTTTGTGAGAATGGGAAGTATTTCCACTTAAAAGTCAATATTAAAGAAAAGTAAATGAATTAAAAGTAAATCACATTTATATAAAAAGACATGATCAAGTTGCTTTACCTAGGATTTGTAGTATAGAAGCCTTTAATTTTTGAAAATATGATCATGTATATAGTGGAGATCATACTTTACTTTTAGGATAACACGTTCAAAAAATATTCAAAATCCTCTCTTTTTTGAAGCATTGGGACCCGTAGTATCAGGGATGTCACAATTTGTAGAACTATTAGCGTTTGAGATGCTTTTGGTCAGACTGTATCTTTCTTCTCCTTTGTAGTCACATCGCCTGCCGCAGGACCATGCATGTGGTTGGCACTAGTAACCATTTGCCAATGGTGTGTGGATAAATCAGTTGCTAGGTCTTATCACAGAAGTGAGTGTGAGCTTGACTAACATCTAAGGTAGCTGCTTCAAGGTAGCACCGTCTCTACAGGACTTAGGAAAGGATCTGGCTTTAATTAGACCTATAGTAGAGTAAATTGAAATGAAGATGAATTATTCCTAGAACGATGGAAATCATTAATAGAATAAAATTGATCCAATGCCATTGACTTCATTTATGTTAGGTAGAAGAAAAGATATTTTGAAGTGAACATTCAACTGTCAAGTACTAGGCTTAGATAACATTTTGACTATTTAAAATAAGGATTTAAGTTGGGTTTGATGGCACTGGTCTTTAATCTCAGCATTTATTAGGTAGAGGCAGGCAGATCGCCGTGAGTTGGAGGCCAGCCTGGTTTATAGAGTTAGTTCCAGGCCAGCCAGCTGTCTCAAAAAAAAAAAAAAAAAAAAAAAGGTACAGGGTAGTTGTACTGATGAATCCATAGTGCTGGTGGCAGCGTGCACAAGAACTGTGCCAACACAGGCCAGACAAATACCCAGGGTGGAATGGGGGGATTGGCAAGAAGCCCCAGCCCTCGCTGCGGATCTGTTGGCAACTGATAGCTACTGGGAGGGGACGGGTCATTTTTCCTTACTGGCATGTGACC
The DNA here is from genome assembly GCA_035773235.1 of Eospalax fontanierii. Taxonomy (NCBI): domain Eukaryota; kingdom Metazoa; phylum Chordata; class Mammalia; order Rodentia; family Spalacidae; genus Eospalax; species Eospalax fontanierii. Next base: position 23,192,778 of record CM069536.1, on the reverse strand, counting down.
TGGTCAGTTGATCAGACTCCACACCCAACAGACTCAATAGGTCTTAACAAAAGACAAATAATAACAGAGGCCACGAAGCGAGGGAGCAGGTAGTGAAGGGGAACAGAGAGGGTCTGAATGTGATCAGAATGCCGTGTATGGATCATTGGTTCTGAATGTGATCGGAAGCCACGTATGAGTCACTAAAACTCTTTAAATAAATGATATGAAATAAAGATTTAAAATCTTTAAAAACACCAATTTCCTTATGATTGTGCATGAACCAGTCTTTTAATTTTTACCTTTACAAGTTATTATACCTTTTCTGACTTTTTGTGAGTCTGACTATTTAAAAAGAGAACATTCTAGGTAGGTGGGATGGCTCAGTGGGTAAGAGTGCTTGCTGCTCAGGTCACTGATTTGAGTTTGATGGAAGGGCAGAACTGATTCCCACAAGTTGTCTTTTGTCCTCTGACCTGCGCACGTGTGATGTGTGCCATGGTGCATGTGTGTACATGGGCATACACACAAATACAAATAAATAAAATAAATATGTAATAAAAATTCAAAGGAGCATTCTTACTGGAATTTTTTTGTATTTAAAATATTTTGAATATAAGTTTTTGAACCACCTTAGTCATTTACACACACACACACACACACACATACACACATACATGCATGCACACACACACATGCATGTTTGTGCTTCCTAATATTAATTCTTTTTTCTATTATGTCCACCCAACAGTATTTTCGATGATGTTGGTGCCAAGGTAGAAGAGATGGTTCTTGTCCTGGAGTAATTCATTATGGACATAGACCAATAGGTCAAGAGACAGAGTAGTACACTACTAATAGAGATTAATTCATAATAGAGGGAAACTGGAATTTCCTTCCTTTATTCATTTATATATTCACAAACAGTGACAAAGTGTGTACAATGTGCTAAGTACTTGAAATATTAAAGGTAAATGTAATATAATGTATTTTAGAAGTTACGTAGTGTATGTGTGCGTGTGTGTGTGTAGGTCAGAGAGAACTTCTGGGGAGTTGGTTCAAGCCTTCCACCTTGTTGGATCAGGGTCTCTTATTTCTGCTGCACTATGTACTCCAGGTTAGCTGACCTGCTACTATACTGAGCTTCTTATACAGGTTCTGGGGATTGAACTCAGGTCACCAGGCTTAGAGGGCAAGTGCTTTTACCTGCTAAGCCATCTGGCCAGCCCCACAATTTCTTTTTTCTATTTTTATTACAATTTACATTTTATTGAATTTTTGTGCATTTCATGCAATGTATGTTAATTATATTTAGACCCTCCTCCCCTGTCTGCACCTTTCCCATGCTCTCCGCCTAATTTCACGCACTCTGTCATATTTCTTTTTAAAAACGAATTCTCAAACTAAACTTTTGAAAGACTCAAGCTTTTTAATATCAAGATGCTTTTGAACACATAAAATTGTTTTAAGGGATCCAAGGAATTTTTGTTGACTTAAATTAGATCAACTGATTTTTATGTATTAGAAATGAAAACTGAGAAAGATTTACTGTGTATCTGTTAAAAAGAACAATTGTAAGCCAATTACATAGTAACATAAAATATAATTTCTAGGTGACAAGATGACTCAGTGAATAAAATGCTTGCCATGAAAACCTGACAGCCTGAGTTTAATCCTTGGATTCCATGTGGAAGGAGAGAACTGGCTCCAGAAAGCACACGCTGTGGCATGCAGAGACCCATACTCACACTCACATGCACAGCACACACATACACAATAATAAAAAATTGAAACATATAATATATAGCTAAATTCTCATATTACTTCTGCATTCAATCTATTGTAATACATTCTTTTGAATGAAATATATTAAATCTGCTGTGACAGAGATGGGAAAGCGAGTCATATTTTAATAGCTTTTCCATAGTTATGGATACTGTTCTTGGTTAACACACTAAAATTGTACCAATGGTACTTAAAGAATTAGTTGTAATATGGAATCAGAAATCAGGCATATGAACATGTTACACATTATTACATTACATCTGTGGATCTGTCTTGCACTCTCGAGTTAACTTTTCACCTTGGAAGATTCTGTAGTCTCATATATTAATTATTTGAGAAGTGTTGGTTCACCATTTTACCGCTGTTTTTCCATCATCTGTGCAAATGTTGACCCAGTTGAGAAAGGTGAATACCATCTTAATACTGTGAAAGTAGCTTGACATTGCAGCCTTCCTCTCAAAGATTGTCAGGAACCCGTGGACAACAGTTTTAGAACCATTAGTCTACTGAGAGAGGAACAGGTAGAACACACTTTAGAAATTAGATCGTCTAGGTTTAAACAGAGCTTTGCTACTTACTCCAAGTGTGGCGTAACTTCCCTAATCCTCAGTTTCTCTATCCATAAACAGTGGGGCTCCTGCTTCATGGAACTATACTATTAAAGTTAGGTGAGGTGATGCTCGTGTATGTTAGCAGTCAGGGTCATGATGATGATTACTGTGTGCTACGGGATGAGATGCAGGCAGCCACAGAGGGGTGGTGAGTTAGGACAGTTTTTGTGGGTGCTGTGAGGCTGACCAGGGTCTGAAAGAGGGGAAGACTGCAGCTGGAGGCCTAGCGTTGCCCTCTTTTTGAGCTTTTCTTCTTCCATTTTTAACTTTAGGGCATGGTGCTTCCATCTGTTCAGTCTCCAAAACCTGAACTCCGTGAGACTGTGAGGAGGAAGCCTGGGGCAGAAAATTCCAAAATTCAAAGGAAAGGAAATGATTGACAATGTTCAAAGCTGTGGAATATAAAACAAATCAGTTTATACCAAGTGGACACAATAGAGGCAGGGTGCATTGCTTGTAATTCCTCAGAATGCCTGATCATTTTATGAACAGGGTTTTATTAGCTCCTTTTAATCAATGAGGCCCTGCTCATCTGAACCTACAGTAGTGCTGGCTGCATGCACAGGACAAATGCAAACTCGAACAGACAAAACCCCAGCATAGAACTGAAGCAGTGGATGGCAGACCCCAATCTTCGACTAAGAAACATTGGCAACTGGTTACTGCTGGATGAGGAAGAGCTGATCTTCCTAAGGCAAAGGACTCTAAATAGGCTGACAGGATCTCAGTGGATGAACTTGCACTGAGGAACATCTGGGGACACTAACTTGTTACAATAGGCCTTAACATGGATGACAGAATGTATGGATTTCAGTTGAGGGGCTATCGTGGGGTGCTGGTGGGGAAGCGGGTATAGAGATGATGAAGACTGATTGAGATGTGCTGTTTGAATACACAAAGATTCAATTGAGAAAAAGAAAGATCAAAAATATTCCACAAGAGAAAGAAATGGGAAATGAGATAAGTATCTTGACCAAAATCAAACATCTGTTCCTTGACGGACCCAGAACTTGGACTCTGTGTTGTTTAGTTAAAACATTATAAATCTTTCCTTAACATCAGTCACTTTATAGAAACAAAAACCCAAGGCTAAGGCTTCATTTCATAGGCTTCTCAGTCCAGCTCTCCATTCTTATATAACAAAGAAACTTGTGTGGTGTGGTGTTTGGCATCTTGTGGTATTTTGCTCTTTATTAGCAAACAAACGTATTGTGGAACAAAATTGTATAATTGTACTGTACAGTCAATCTATCTCTATAAATTCAAACTTTTATGTAAGTCACATTAGTTATATCTTTTGTTGAGTTGAGGCAGTGAGGTTTTAACTCTTATGGTTCATAATCTCAAACAGTCCTTGTTTTTTTTTTTAATGACTAATACTCCAATACAGCCATGAAGAGATTCCCTTGGGATTTGGTGACACATAGATACAAGTTAGTGGTACACTGTCAAAGAGACAAAGCAGATATTAGGAGGGACATTTTGTGAAGATTTTTCACTTGGTTTTTGAATGGAACTGTGTTGTCCAGGGGCTTTCCTTTGCCTTGGCTTAGCCCTTCTCAGACCTGGAGTCAGTATTCTACAAGTAGAGTTGGCTACATGGAATCTCATTTCTTTGGCATAGAAAGCCTAGCTTTGGGCCACGTTCTGTGGACTCAGGGCTGACACAGGTGACAAGCAGTCCAGTCGACGTGAGACGGTCTAGAGTGCTTTTTTGTGAAATGCATCAACCGTAATTCTGTGGGACTATGGAGTGGCGTTTGGTAAGAGCTGAGTCCTGCTAGTTCCTTATGGTTCATGCATAACAACTGTGAAGTAGGTATATTTTCTGAGGCAAAAGCAAGGGCAAATAATTTGCTGGCCTTCACATTTTTCATTAAGTCGTAAGTTTTCTTTTGAAATCTGCTGACTTTCAAACATGCATTTTCCTACTCATTATGCTGTTGGATAGAACATGTTACAGGACTGAAGACTCTAGAAGGACTAACAGAATGAGCATTCTTCTACTTTTATTTTCTCCTGCAGGACATATATGAGGAGCTTCCTGAAGATGTGTCAAGCATCTTCCAGATTGAGCAGGAGGATACTTTAGAATGGGAAGCCTTAGAAGAAGAAAGCATTGCATTTAAATCTCAGGAAATTTCAGACAGCGAGCCAGCAGAGGACTCGAGTAAACCTAAACCTTCAGAAGACGGGCGTCGTGGAAGTGATATGAAAGGACTCAGAAGGGCATCTTTAAGGGTAATCAAAAGAAAACACACTATCCTGGGAACACTTAAAATTAGGAGAATTGAGAATGTGTAAGTGTGAATAAATTATTCAGACAAGGACCAAGGTACCGGGTGTTGTGTGTGTGTGTCTGGTATCACTCTTAAAAAGAGGTATCATAAGTACAGAAAAAGAGAATAGATGTTTTTTGAGGACTTTTAGTAGATCAGGGAAGAAAAGGCAGCTTTTTAAGGTAAGAAGAAATCTTGGATTTTTCAGAAATGATCTTCTAGGTATGATCTGGAGGGAGTTATACAGGCCAGGGATTAGGCCTGGGTGAATTTGCCCCACCCCCCTTTAGGTTTATCCTAACTCTAGAATCCTTTCCTGTTGTGAAAATATTTTCTAAACTCTTATATTTACTTATTTGTGTCACTTCAAGATCAGTTACTGTCCATGAATTTTAGCCTTATACATAGATCAAAAGTTTAATCGGTAGTGTTGTTGGCACCAGAACGAGGAACAGTGTGCTCCAACAAACCAAGACAGATTCGGGGGACAAGGAGACTTTCTGACACAGCTATTAAATCTAGATGAAAGAGTGAGGCAGGACTTCAGTGCAGGCTGGAAGACCTCCAGCAAGAAAATTTGAGCAATCACAGCCTTATTGGCCATTTCTTCTCTTAGAAGTTTCTTGAAAAAACAAAACAAAACAAAATGTCATTTGTATTCGGAGCTAAGTCATTTCAACAACAGAAAAAAAATGCACAGATGTAACAGTAACTTGTTGAAGAAACGACTGATACAATTTTTATTTTATTAATAATTTATTGTTAATAATTTATTAACAATTGTATTTTATTAATAATAAAAATAGCTTTTTAGAAGGTAAAATGTCAGAGCAGTCTGTTTAAAAAATAAAGATTTGGCCAGGCATGGTGGCACACGCCTTTAATCCTAGCACTCAGGAAGCAGAGAGAGACAGAGCTCTGTGAGTTCGAGGCCAACTTGGTCTACATAGTGAGTTCCAGGTCAGCCAGAGCAACATAATGAGACCCTGTCACAGAAGAGAAAACCACAAATATAAATATAAAGTTTGATCATATACCTGAGATTCTAAATAGAAGGACATAAGAGGTGTGTGATTCTCTAAATCCACTCAGATTCACACAAAACAATTAGGAGTGATCTTTTTCCTTTAGAGTTTGGAAAAGGCACAGAGGATGAAAGAAAAGTGCATCTGGCAGATGAACATGAGAGTGACATGTGGCTGTGCAAAATCACGGGCAGCGGGGCCGACATGCAGACGGAGTTGAGGCCCGTGAATAGTGTTAAGAACAAAAAACGGTGATTTTCATGTTAGTTTTAGTGAAAACAGGGGCACAATAAAGAAGGACAACCTTGTCATCATGTATGAAAAGCACAGTGACAGCAGATAACAGAGCTGCCTTCATTTATTTTTTGGAAAAAAAAATGTTGAGGCTTTAAATAAACAGAACTATGACACAGAGAAAAGGAAGCTACTGAGCTCTTACCTCACTGCTCAGATCTGACAAGGAAAGTGATCTTCAGCTTAGAAAGAAGACTTGGTTTTTCAAAAGCCCTCGAATCCCGAGATTTGTGAGAGATTTGGAGAGTTAATTTTGTTACCTGAACAGGTTAGTTTAGGGAGGTGCTTTTCACCTGCTCTGCTGTTTGAGTAACAGCCCTGAGAAGTGCTGCCCTTGCAAGGACGCCACCTGCTTTGGAACGCAGAAGCCTAGAGACTGGCAACCACAAATCCTTCAGTATTTCTATCTTGATTATAGAGAAAACTTTGAATGATTAAACATTAAATGATTGTGCTTCAGCCCTTCTAAGAGGAAGAGGTGATTCCTTGGAGCATGGATTCCCTAAGGACAGATATAGAAGACCAACCTTGTTTCTTCTTTTAGAATTATATTAGGTGGACCATGAGGAGAGCAGTAGATGTATTGCTCAACCTGAACGTCACACAGAGGTCACAGGCTCTGCAGCCAGATTTTCAAGGACACAGTCTCTCTCTACTGTTTACTAGACATGTGAATTTAGATTAATTACTGAACTACTTGTATGCCTGTGTTAAATGGGAATAATGACAGTACCACTTGTTGTGTGAGGTTGCTATGCAGCTGCCGTGACACAGGACACTTAGTCCTGTGTCACTGGTTACGTGGAAGTCCTAGGAAAACCAGTGATTCTTGTTATGCTCTGAATCTCAACAATCCACATATAAAAGCCTCCTCAAGTGTTGCCAATTACAGTGGAGAGAACTATTGGATGAATTTGTAGTTAGTTATGCATGCATGTAGTATAAATTAGTGCATGAAAGTCTGTAGTGGAGTGCTATAGTTGAGTCTAGTTCAGCAGAGTCTTCAGAAATGTGGATGAGAATATGGAAGATTTACTGATTGGATTTTCAGATAATGTCCAAAATGTGACCCATAAAATTTGGTTGCTGAGAGCTCAAGATGAAACTTAGTGGCATAAAACATATGCTATGTTTTGCCTTTGGTCCGCCAACCAGGTGTGTCAATGATAGAACTTAGTAACAAGTGTGAAGCCTTCAGGGCTTTAAACCATGATGTCCTTTTATGATAGGACGACAAAGCACTGCAGTTTGCATTGGTTGACAGATACCAGAGGGAGGATCATCTTTCTCTTGGCTGATCTGATCACCTAATTATTGATAGTACCTGGCTTCTTTCTGAGTATCCAACCCCAGGAAGGACTCTGACAAATTAGAGACTATTTGGAGAAGAGATGACAGAGCACAGTACTTTAAAATCATGCCATGTAAGATGGCGTGGAAGGGGCCAAAGACTTTTCTCTGGTGGAAAAGCAGGCCCAAGGCGGTAAATATATTCAACTTCTTGACTGTTAAATGGAAGAGAGCTAGACTGTGGTCTTATGGTTCCCAAGGTTTGAATTGAGACTGGTGGATGAAAGTTGTTGGACTCAATGGTAAAGAAGCAAACAAAAATGTTAATAAGTAGAGGTGTTTCAAAGAGAAAATGGCTTCATGTCCATCCAAGGTCTCTGTTCCTGACCATGTTAAAGCTGATGATCACTTGGTGGAGATACTGTTAGGGCAAAGTCCAGGTATTAACTGCAGGTGAGACTGCAAAGCTCTGCTTTCACCAGTCTTCATTACGCCCTAACCCCAAGACATTGCAGTAACTCACTTCTCACCAAATGAAGCCCAATTCCTGCACCTAATTCAGAGCACCTTCTCTTTCCCTAGTCTTCTCCTATTTATCCAGCTGTCTTTTTCTGGTTTTTCAGGGAAAGCACCACTGTTTTCTTCTTTAAATCTAGTCTCAAAGCAAAACAAAAAATATGGAGCAACCCAAGGAACAAAACCCTGCACCTGAACTATTACCATACATTCGGCAAAAGTTTTAGGAAATCTGGGAAAACACTCTTAATAGAACATAATTCTTAAAGGCAACTATTTGGGAGACCATGTATTTATTTTGCCAAGTAATAGAAAAGAAAAGAAAATTTTAGAAATATTGATCAAAATAATAATAATAATTTAAAACATTAAAGCTCTTTTTAGCAGTGCTGGCAATCAGAAGGCCTGCCAAACTTTAAGAAACTAAGAGAAAGTGCCATTAAAATATCCATGAAGGTGAGGAATGGTAAAAACATGAATCAAGAAGAGTAGTGGGACGGAACACAGCTCAGCGGATAAAGCACTTGCCCTGCACTTCGAGGAAAGGATCCCATGAAAATGCCAAGTGGGTCTGGTGGCCTGCCCCTAATCCTGGCCTCAGAAGGTAGAGACAGATCTCTGGTGCAAGCTGGCTGTGGAGACTAATTGAAATGGTAACCTATAGGTCCAGTTGACAGACTGTGCTTCAATGAATAAGATGAAGAGGATGGAGGAAGCTCTTGGCATCAGCCTCGGGCCTCCACACAAACATGCACACATGTGAACATACATATGCACACCATATATACAATACCATACATGCAAAAGAAAGAAAGAAAAGTGAAAAAAAAAGAGAGTAGGACGGGACATGGTGGCACACACCTTTAATCCAGCACTCAGGAGGCAGAGGCTGGTGGATCTCTGTGAGTTCAAAGCCAGCCTGCTCTACATAGTGAGTTCCAGGCCAGCTGGGACTACAGGGAGACTCTGTCTCAAAAGACCAAAAAAATAAAAAATAAAAAACAAAAAACAAAAAACAAACCAAAACCAAAAAACCCCAAACAAACCAGAAAACAAACAAACAAACAAATCCAAAAACAAAAACCCCAACACAAAGTAAAAAAGGAGAGTAGACCAGCAGGGGCACAGCTTATGGCTTGTCGCATGCCTGAGACCCTGGGTTCATCTTATATTTCTTCTTTAATAATTTCAGGTAATCAATTAAAATATTACAAATAAACATAATACTGACATTTTTATTTCCATAAATGTATGTGCATAAAATTAGAATGGATTTAGGAAGAAATAACTCACCTTTAAGATTTAGATTCTGTTATATAATACACACAGAAATCAGGAGTTTAAACATATCATTAAATATGAGAGGAAGATCTAACTCTCACTATTACAGCTTTCCTTAACAGCATGCTTTGTATGTTTTTAAAGGTGACATCATCAGAAATGTTGCAGATCAGAGGAAAAGAAGCTAAACGAATTCGAAAGAATAAACCCGTTGTTAAACCACCAAGAACAAGAAAGTTTTTAAGATCACATCAGGATGAAAAACTAATTAAAAAGTAACGTTCTTAAATTTACACATTTCCCGTATTTTTTAAAGATATATTTATTTTTATGTGTGTGAGTGTTTGGCTGCATGTATGTATGTATGTATGTATGTGTACCACCCATGTGCTTGGTACCTGTGGAAGCCAGAAGAGGGTGTCAGATCTCCTGGAACTGGAGTTACAGATGATCGTTAGCCACCATGTGGGTGCTAGAATTTGAATCCGGATCCTCTGGAAGAATAACAAGTGCTCTTAGCTGCTGAGTATCTCTCTGGCCCCTTCCCACATATTCCTGTATGAAGAATAGTCATTCAGTACCTTGAAAACAAAAGTACGTTTTTAAAAGGGAAACTAAATGTCTTATAAATTCAAGTAGAGGTTTGTGCTGAAACTTCTCAAAGGAAAAAGTGGTGTGAATTTTCTCATTGGGCTAGGATGCTTTACTCCAAGCTTCTCTCTAGGCCTGCTTTTGACTAGTGCAATATCCAGAATGAAAATAGCTCTTTGTGAGACCAAGGTAAAGTAACTATTAATGTGTTAGATATAGCTTTGGTCACTACTAATGCCTGATTTTAATTGGCTGCTTGGTATATCGGTAACTTTGCTATGATACAATGTCCGACTCCAAATGGTCATGGGCTAGTCAGCTTAGCAGTTTGGGTTGCTTTTTACTGTCCCTTCCTATTTGACTTGCCTCTGGTCATATCTTTAATGGAGTTTCTTATCACACAGAGGAATACAGCCGCAAGTTTGAACAAGGGTGTGTGAAAGCAGTTCAGATTACGCTTTACCTTTTGCCACTCAATCTTGTTGAGACTGGTTTTCTCTTTATTTTGCTACTAGGTTTTTTATGGGTTGGTTTATTCTAAATTATTCTTCTTTTAACTCTTTATGGGGGTTTAAAGACACTTTATTAGTTTTTGTTGCTTAAGGTACTGGGAAGGGTGCTGGACATGGAAGACAACCTTTTTTTATTGCCAGCCTAAACTTTGTAAATAGATATTACTCACAATTTAGTAGCTGAGAGTGGATTCATGGGAAAAGAATTCCGAAGCTGATGAAACAGTGAAATTGGCATTTAAGTGACCCTCTGCATGCCATTGCTTATCTGCATTGCTTTAAGCTCATTTAGTTAGCAAGATTATGTATTAAAACAAATAGTGACAGCAGACAACAAGTATTTTACCTTCAATAAATAGTTACTGTCAGATTATCAATGAAGCAGAAACTTCTTGATTTTTTTGCTCCAAAAAACCTTGCATTTAGTGCATTAAGCAAAGTAATGTGGCCACACACAGAGACAGGGTCTTTTCTTTTTTATGTCTTAGTGTTTCAAAGAATGACAAATAGTCCTGCTTAAGGAGAGTGTGCTATAAAAACACATAGCCTTTCTTGAGCATGCCAAAAATATTTGTAGATCTTATTGACAGATAGTTGCACTTTAAATTAATGAAAGCTGAAATTAGAAATTTCCATCACAGAGAAATAAGAATGAAATGCAAAGGAAGAGAAATAGGGCATTTAAAGAATTTATTTATAAAGAGCATCTCTTAGAAAAGGATTTCTGAAAATCCTTAATTCAAGGCTCCTTTGTCTTTACTCAATCTGTTTCTCACCAAGGACTACCTGCAAGTGAGTTATTTTCTTGGGAATTCAGTCCTCACCTGTAGCACGCAGTCATTTAGTTCAGGAACCATCGATCAGTTGCTAATCTGTGTTGTTAGACTGTGATGGGAGCATAGGAATTCAGACTGGCCACGATGCTTTTTAAGGAAAAAGAAAATCAGTAATGCAATCTCAAGCACATTCTACTAGCCGGGACCTGCCTGAAGCAGGATGATGGCACAAGGAAGCCTGACATGGAAGCTTACCTTCTCCCGCTCCCTGTCCTTCTCGCTCCCTGGTCCTTTTCTCTCCGTTTTACTCTGTCTGTCACCCCTTTTTCTAGTAACCAAGTGCTTACAGACCCAGATTCCTGGCCTCTTTTTTCCCTCCTCCCTGTTAGGTCTCTTGTCTCATGCATTTCTCAAGCTTTAGATTTATCCTCTCTCCTCCCCCACTGTTTTTAAAATGTTAGGTTCTTTCCTTGCTGGGCACTGTGAAGCTTTAGGAAAGCCATAGACCACGTTGTATACATACTTGAATAATGTACACAGAGTGTCCAGCGATAAGCTAAATGCTATGGCGTGTACATCAATAGGAATAACAACAAAACAAGTGTTTCCACAGATGGAATTATTTCTTTTCTTTTTAAACCAGATCTTACAAAAGTAAGAGTCACACATTTTTATGCCATTTTCTTTTTCCCCTGAAGATTTTTAGAGAAGTTGGTAATACACTTTGTAAGTGCAAGAAGTAAGATGGGTCAGTAGACAGAGCCGTGCTGAATATCGACTGGGCAAAGGGTCAAAATCAGCGACACAGGCCTAGGACAATGCAGGGAAAGAGACATTTGTAAAAGACCGGCAAAGCAAAACAAAACCTCCCAATCCAAAAACCAAGGAAATGGGGAGCAAAGTAAAAATGAAATAATGAAAAAGAAAAAGTACTTTGCAAAGATGTCTGTCATCAAGATATTGTTTTAAGGGTGTTTAGACACGGACGGAAAGGTAGAAAGACAGCACTCTGTGACTTTGTCTTTCAAGCTGTAATAGCTGATGTCTGCTATGTGAAAGGCACTGTGCTAAATGCATTTACTTTTCTTAAGTCAAAACCTATGACTAAATGAGAATTTAAGTAGCATTTGAGTCCAGGCATTCTGACCCTAGAAATACACTCTTAACCTCTGTTCTAGAAGTCAGGCAATATACTAGGCGTCTTGAAGCTTACAGAGAAATCAGTCAGGTGCAGTAAGCAGCAAAAAACTACTGTGCTTAGTAAAAATAAACATGGATCTGTTAGGACTTTGCAGATGGGAGAAGACAGAGAGCACGGTGCTCGACTCTACTGACAAAGCCTTGCCTGTGCAGGCTGAGGTAGGGGGACCGTGGCTGGAGTGTGCTGTTACCGAGAGTAAAGGAGTAAAGAAGGGACACATCTGTCCCGTCCTGGGCCCAGGAGAAACTCTTGTTTTGTGTAGGATATACAGGTGAAGGAGAGAGAGAAAAGAGAGAGAGGGGGAGAGAGAGAGGGAGGGAGTAGGAGAGGAAGGGAGAGAGAGCAAGAGAGATTTTGTATCTTGAACCTGAGAATCCAGGTTCATCATGACAGCAGGGATGAGATTTGAGAGCACTCAGCACAGAGGGAAAAACAAACTCTGAAGGTGATCTTGCCATTGTAGAGCTTGAACCTAGAAGGCACACCCAGTGTGGGAGCTAGGGACTTAGTGTTATTGGGAGAAAGATGGAAACCTGAGATAGGCGAAGATCTAAACAGCTCATGAAGGACCTTTCAAGGAGAGTCAACATAATCAGCTGTGACTTGGAGATCTTAGAGAACATGATGTTTAAATTCAAAGCTCATTTGATTCAGTAAAGAGGTGGGATGGAGCAGTACTGGGTAACGGCCACTTCTACTCAGTCAACAATAATACAAAAGGCTTTCAGTTTACTGACAGAAAAACTGCTTAGATCCCAGCTAACTGCTTACTAGTTTGGAGACATATCCAAATAAGCCTGCTCCAAAGAAAGGATAATCTCTGTGGTACAGCTTTATTGTGAGAGCCAGAATATGTAAAGAGCCTGACACCTACTAGGCCCTCCAAAGGTTGATTGGATGGCAAGTGTCAGGAAGCATTAAGAAAGCAGGAGAGAGGCAAATGGCAGAAGAGTAGGAACGGCTGTGATAGCTCAGAGAGCCCCAGTGTTCTACAGATGGATTCATGGATAATGTGGTGTGGATATTGTTTGTCTTTTCCGGGACATTAGCGTTTGAGTAGAAGAAGGTATGATGGCTAGATATGGTGTCCCTGGACTGAGTCATAGAATTCAAGAGAGAAGAGGCCCGTAGAATGATGATAATGAATTTGCTTTTAGACTTAACTGAATGTGTGGTTTCCATAAGACATGTAGTGGATATGAATTTGAGGCTCTGGTCGGTACATGAAACTGCAATATTAAATTTGTTATAAACCTTTATTATATTTTTTTATATCTGATTCCTACACTTACATTCCTTTTAGAGTCAATAAAATGCATTTCTTATCTAAAGACCACATAATAATGACAGAAGCTCACCTTCCTTCCTGTTGCAGAATCCCACAAGGCTCCCTCATTCCTCATCTTCATGACCTGTGCACCACCACTCCAGCTGAGGGATTGCCCATTGATCTGCGTCTGGCTTCCCGCGTGTTCCACACTCCAGACAAGAAAGGTTACAAGACCCTACTTGGACTGCTGGGATCATCTGTCTTAAGTGATCACTTTATAGATGAACAAAGGGAGAGGTGAGAATTTTCTGGTTACTTTGTTTTAAACGGTTGAGGATATCCGTAGCAAGAGAGAGAGCAAGAGCAAGAGAGCGTGAGAGAGAATATGCAAAAGAGAGTGAGAGTGAGAGTGAGAAAGAGAGAGCCCCTCTATTAAACCATTAATGGCAGAGCCCTCATGATCTAGCTTTAAAAGTCTTACCACTTAACACAGTTGCTTTGGAAATAAAGATTTTACACATGAACTTTGGGAGTCACATTCAACCCACAACAATAACTAATAAGGAAGTTTGAGTCATTGTCCTAGTTCTCAAAGAGTGTTCCATACATTATTTTTCTTCGCAATGGTTCTGGAACACAGATGTGGGAGTTGAGGCAGATAGACGTTAAGGTGCTTAGCTTCACTTCCTTTGTGAAAAGAACCAGGGTTCCTGTCAATGAACTCAGCCGGGCTTTGGAACTGGGTTTTACCTTCCTTGGACATACTTTTGGTCCAGGATAATGTATAGAAGCTAGGATTTTGGAGTTCATTTCATTCTTCTTGTGTTTCTCTTTCTTTGGAATCTGCATATTGCTCTGTGGACAGTATATAATCCACAGCCTTCTCAAGAGAGAAGAGAAGGGAGAGGGACTTAATATGCTCATCAGGTAACAATATTTTGAGCCCTGGGTTATCTGCCTTTACAGTGTACTCTCTATTTAAATTTTCAACCATAAGGGAAAAGTCATAATTTCCATTTTATTCGTGGAAAAATTTAAGCTTCACGATATCAGGTTACTTGCCCAAGTTATCTCCGAGTAGTGATTAGAATCCAGGTTTGTCTAACTCAGTTTTCCCTCAATCTGTTTTTCTTTGTTCTCTCTACTTGAAATATACTTTAAGACATTTTTTCCCCAATCATCCCTCCTGATTCAGTGTTAATACCCCTACTTGTAATATTGTATTTATGTCTATACTTTATACATATAAAGGGAAATCTTTTATCATCCTACACTCCTCACACCCAAACACTAATTCTGACCTCCATGGAGTCAATGTTTCCCAGCCACCGATAATGCATGCTCCATCCTTCCTCCTGTCAAAGCATGGGGCGGGAATCATGAAAAACCATCCGCTTGCTCTATGCTTTGAGAACAGTAAAATATTAAATTAAATATTTTCAGTTTTAAATATTAAAATTTTCAGTATTAAAGCTTATACTAGATAGATACAAATAAAAATATTTTAGTAGCTTCCTTTCAGTTGCATCCTCACACGTTGCCAACAGCTTACTCATCCTTTCATCGTATTCTGAACTCATTTTCTCAAACTCACTTTCTGTAAAGTTTGGAGCACTGTATTCTTTCCTGGTGTTGAGTAACCATAATGAGTTTTGACTTGAATCCTTGAAAGAAGGGATTCAAACCACTATCATACTTAATTTTTCTCTAGGAAAAGTGTATTTTTAGGCTTCACAACAATCATAATATAGATCGGAAGTCTTTTAGATTTATCAAGTGAGTGCTAACTTTTTGAAAAACGGAGTAAGAATTTTGAACATTTCAAAACTGTTTTAGTAACCCTGTCGGGAAATAGTAGTTGAGCACGACATTCCTTGGAAAGCCTGAAGCTGGGATTCCACAATAAAAACTCTGAGTGTTATCTAGAATTCATGAAATTCTACTTGTTTCGGCACTGAGAATTAAACCTAGTGAGCACCCTGCCACTAAGTTAGATGCCCAGTTCCTGGAATTCAGTCCTTTTGAGTCAGTTCTTTTCACATGCCACAGGCCACACATCATTTTAAGGACTTCAGCTTGTATTATAATGCACAGTGTTTTTAAAAATGCTGGTTTCTTTCCAAAGGTCTAATTTTTTAGTTCTTCAAGTAGACCTCACTTTCTTTTTCTAAGAGTCAATAAATGCTCTGTTTGATAATGGTAATTTTTGGCAATTTGTTCTTAAGTACCAAATAAAAAGTTAATTTAAGTACGGAATATTTAACTCTCTAGCATCCATCGCTCGAGGATTATCTTGCTAAACACAGCTTAACCTTTTTGAAATATATCTGTCTGCTGAGCTTACAAATTCAGAGAAATGTATATAATTTCTCCTTCTCTAATAAGAGTTCTGAAGAAAGGTAATCATAAACACAAAGCAAGCACCTTTTTACTTGGTGGTTTTTCTGTAATAATAGTTCAGCACTAAAGTTGTGTTTATGTTGTATTTAGAGCTTTTAATTCTCCACATAGTAGTGGTTATTTGTGGCAAACACCAAGAATATTTAGTGGGATGGTAGGGATATGTACTTAAGTTTATTTGAAATGGCAAAGGTACTAGTCAATTTTATATCATGAAATTGTGATTTTGATGACAATTATAAAATATTTCATGTTGAAATCTTTATTTTAAAATAATTTTTGTATTTCATAGCAAGGGAATTCTAGGAATGGGGTTGACCTCAAACTTGCAGCAATTTTTCTGTCTCTGTTTCTGAGTTTTTGGATTATAGCCGTGCTCAGATGTGGAATTTTTGATTTGAGATTTGGAAGCAGGAGAAAATCATTAAATCATTAAAAGTATCGAACTATTTAAGTTAACAGGTTGGTAAACAACCTTCCAGACATTTCTTGTACGTGTATTTGCTAAAGACACACATGACATTCTATTATTTCAGTTTTTTCCTTATGTTATGTATGAAAATGAAATTATTTCATGCTATTCACTAATTTAACCAAGCTTTAGTGGCATTGTATATGAAAGTTCATGACACTGCTCAGTTTCTTAGCAAGCTACTAATTGAAGGTTGATTTTTGAAAATTGGCATTTTTTGTAATCTGGGGAGGAAGAAGATACAAAGACACACACACATGTGAATGCACACATATACATACATACACACATATATATATATACTAGGACTTGAACCCAATATCTATTGTAGGCTGGGCAAATACTTTATTACTAACTAAATAACTAGTTTAAAAAACTTTTGTTATTTTTATTTTTAAATTCCATTTTTTTGTAAGCTTGAGAATATTTTTACAAGTCGTAGGGATGTCTGTGTGTTTCTTCTTTTCAAAATTATGAGCTCATAACTTGAGGAGTTGTTATTTATCACTCACTGACTTGTAAGTGACCTTTTTCCGGGAATGTCTTAAATTACTTGCTGCATTTTGGGGGGGGGGGGGTTGGTTTCAAGTGATGTCTATTGTGTTTCGGTCTATACAGATTTAGTGGTTTTTTGTTTTTTTTTTTTCTTTTGGTCTTTTTGAGACAAGGTTTTCCTGTAGCACCAGCAGGCCTGGCATTCACCATGTGGACCAGGCTGAGCTCAGTCTCAGTCTCACAGAGACTTCTGCCTCCGCAGTGCTGGGATTAAAGACACTACCATGCATGGCAGAAGTTTTGATTTTTGCATAGTAAAACCTTTTGTGTATTGGGGTTTGAGATGGGGTCTCACTCACTAGCTTATGCAAACCTGTAACTTACTATGTAGCCAGGCTGGCCATCTTCCTGCCTCAGTCTTCCAAGTGTTGAGAGTAAAGGCATTCGCCAATCATGCCTGGTTTCCAGCACTTTTTTCTTTCATATGGTTTAGTTTTGGTTTCATTATCAGAGTGGCCATTTTTTATATCTAAATATAAATGCATTATTGTGCATTGCTTTCTTGTGATTTTATGGCTTTGCTGAGAAAAAAATTTCTGATGCATCTATAATTCATTTTGTGAAGAATACTCTTATTGTTTACATACCCAAATGACTAGCCAGCTGCACATTGTAATTTATTAAATAAATTCTTTTCTGACTAATTTAGAATCCTAATTCTATTAGTCTTCTTGTTGTTTCTCTAATGCAATACCTGAGGATGGATTCTTCACGGAAGCAAGTTTTTCTCTAGTATTCAGTTTGGAGTTAAATGAGTGGTACTGGTTTCTGCTCAGCTCTGGTGAAGGCATGATGGTGGATAGGATCACAGTCGCAGGTACATGTGGAACCCCTACATGAGAACCAGAAGCACAGGGAGAATCCAGGACACAGGGGGAGGCCAGGGCACAGGGAGAAGCCAGGGCACAGGGAGAAGCCAGGGGCACAGGGAGAAGCCAGAGGCCAGGGAGAAGCCAGGGGCTGATGACAAGCCATCTGGGCTCCTCCTCTGCATTGGTTACTTTTTCCATTGCCGTGGCAAAATACTAGACAAGAGCAACTTAAGGAAGGAAAGGATTATTTTGGATCATGGGGGAGGGGGTACAGTCTGTCATGGTGAGGAAGGTATGGCAGAATTACCATGGTGAGAACTTGTCCCCGAGACTCCACATCTGGACAGACCAAAGGGCAGAGAAGTCAGTGCTGGTGTTCAGCTCTCTTCCTCATTCTATTCCGTCTGGGACCTGAACTCAGGGAATGGTGCTCCCATATTCCAGTGGGTCTTCCCTCCTATTAGACCGCTCTTAAGAAATGTCTAGATGACTCCAAATCCATTCTAGTTGACAATGAAGATCAATGACCACAACCTCTTAAAGTTCTCCTACTTCTTAACATCACCACAGCAGAAACCATGTTCTCAGTGTAGACTCTCAGCACATACTGATAATATTTGAACCGTGACACAACTTTGATACCCAAAAGTTCGTAGTTTTGAGTCTATTTTGGATGCTCTCTCCATTTCACTGATTTGTCTATGTAAACTGTGTGTTTTGTTGATTTTCATCAATAAAGGGAGAGTTGATGGTAGAAATACTCCATGGTAAGCATTGGCTGATTTCAAATCATGGTCACCATGGTGCTGAGCAATGCTGAGGAAAGAATGTCTGACTTGACCCTCAACTTAGCTTCAAATAACAGATTCCTGGTTAAGTTTTGAAAAAAAATGTAGACAGAGCATTAGTTCTGTTCATTAAAATAGCAGCAACAACATTTGGAAAACAAAAGGTTAAAGTCAGAATTCTATAATTTATTACAAATTAATATTTTAATGAATATATAAAAATACATGAGAAAATACAAACAAGAAAAGCAGTTACTCAAGATCTTGCCATTCAGAGATGATATTAACATTTTAATTTTTTATTTACTGTTTTTGGTGTGTCGGTGTGAGTTCTTGTGTGTGTGTGTGTGTATGCACGGGCGCGCGTGCATACGTTTGCAGGTGCATAAATGTAGGTGGGCGCAAACATATATGCACATATAAAAGATCAGTGGACGTCTATGGATGTCATTCCTCATGTGCCATCTGTCATATTTTGAGACGGTCTCTCATTGGCCTGGAACTCATGAGCTCACTAGGCCGACTGGCCAGTGAGCCCCATGTACCCACCTCCACAGTTCTGGGATTGTTAGTGCAAGCCATGGTACCCAGATTTTTTATGTTAATTCTGGGGGTGCAACTCAGGTCTTCATGTTTTTAAGGCAGATACTTTACATTTGAGCTGTTCCCCCAACCCCAACATTTTAAAATAAAATACTGAAGTCTAGAATTCCTTATGTAAATAAATCATATGAAACAAAACTGGGATAATTTTAGCTGGCTATTGTTCACTAATCTGATTTTAAACAACTCATCATTTTATAAGTTTCTTTGCATGTCAAGAAACATAAGTCTGAATAATCACTTAAATCAGCACATTTTTGTGTGTGCCTGTTAAGTGGCAGACAAGAGACACCTGCAAATAGGAAGCATAATCTCTGCCCTGAGGGAGCTTGGAGACTAGCAAACCCAAAGTGATGAATTAATGACCACTAGGGGGGCAATTAGGATGGGAACGTGCAGGTACTCTGGAAATGTATGAGTCCCACATCACCAGGGAAGGTTTGCAACTGAAAGCTGAAGAATGATTAGAAGACGCCTAGGAGGAGCAGAACGCTCCGCTACTCCAGCTACAGTGAAGCCCACAGATGGGCACTATTAACACCGCTTTGGAACTTGTTAGAAATGCAGGTGATTTTTCATATACACTGGTTTGAGAGTCACTGCTGTGGATAATTGGAGTTCATCTGAAAACTGGAAAGAAGTCCAATAATAGGGAACAGGAAGGGTAGAACAACAGAGACTGGACAAGAGGCAGGAGTAGGATGTTTCCAGTAGAATGTGAGGATGTGTCCTCCTTGTGGGGGAGGGGTGCTTCCAGTGATTAAAAAATGTTGATAGAATTTTCAGTTTTATTTTTTTAAGGGAGAATGACATGATGGGACTTGTTAGAGTTTCTTTAAAATATAGTTCATGGGGCTGAAGAGATGGCTCAGTGGTTAAACATGTGTTGCTCTTAATGGGTTTGGTTCCCAGCACTCATCTCCGGCAGGTCACAAATGCCTGCAACCCCAGCTGCAGGGGATCTAAGGCCTTCTGGCCTCTACAGGAACCTGCACACATGTGGCACACACATATATATGAATAAAAATAAATCTTAAGGGCTGGAGAGGTGACTCAGCAGTTTTTCTATCAGAAGACCTGGGTTTGAGTCCCAGCACACACTTGGCAGCTAAGAACCATCTGTAACTCCAGTTCCAGGGGATCCAACACTCTCTTCTGTATTTTTGAGGCCATTGCATGACATGGGTACACTAACATGCATGCACATAAAATAAAACTAAAATAAATTAAACAGATCTTAAAAAGATCGTAGTTGTGGGCTTTATTTCCAGTGGCATTTGCAGCAGTTGGTTACCCAGTCTTTCTTGTGTTTTATCCATTGGTCTTAGAGTCCTACTCTCCCTCTGCTCTTTTTCTGCTTTCCTGCATGTTCTGTTTCAGTCTCCTTTTTAAATTTTTTTTTTAAAAAAAGATTTATTTCAGTGTGTGTGTGTGTGTGTGTGTGTGTGTGTGTGTGTGTGTGTGTGTACATGTGCCCATAGAGGCCAGAGGCGTTGTATCCCCTGGAGCTGGAGTTATGGGAGTCACCTGATTATAGGTGCTGGACACCAAACTCATGTCCGTTGAAAGAGCTGTACATCTCACAGGTCCCTCAGCCTCTATTCTTGGTGTTGCCTCTCCTCTTGATTGGAGTCTTTTGGACTCATCCTGTGACCTTTCTCATCTCATACTCAGGGTCCTTGTGTTTCTCAAGGACCATGGACTTAAATGCCATTCACATGCTGATGACCATCAGTTACTCAGGTAAGTACACATAATGCTCCTTATGGCACTTTCTGTAATAACTAAAAACTGAAGCAGCTTAAGCATCTATCAATTGTTGACTTTAAACAATCATTCCATAATGGGAAGAATTGCAGCCATGATAAAGAATGAAGCTGAGTTCTGCGTTTTGAAAGAAGTTAGAGCTAAATGCAGAAACAACATGTGATCTTAGAAAGCAGATTTTGTTTGAGGCAGGGTCTCTCTCTGTTGCACAGGCCAGTCTTGCACTCGTGGAAAGCCTCCTCTCAGCTTTCTAAGTTCTGGAATTTACAGACATCTGCAACCATGTCTGAATTTAAGCTTAATAAGCAAATATTTTTTTTTCTGTATAGAGAAAATTCAAGAAACTGCTTACTGTGGATGTTCTATTTTCATTGTAGATTGTACATGATATCTATTTAAAGTGTTATTTTTCCCTCTTGTCTTATTTTCTGATTTATTCATGTAGAATTACCTGCCCATTTAAAAATGTTTAAAAGAATTAGTGTACAACACAACAGGTTTCTTTTTCCCATTGTGTCCCCTAAATTCTTATCTGTGTCTCCTAAATACCTTTTAAAGTAATTGAAATTTGCTTCTTTTAATAGATTGGATATTCATTTATCATCATGTCAGATCTAGTTATTACCATTCTTGTTATTTATATTGTTTTTCTGCTTTCTTTGGTGTTATCAGTAGCTGTTACATTTACCAACATTTTCTGCCTTTTGGTGTGTGCACTGTTGTCTTAGTTTTCTCTTGCTGTGACAGGAATGCCAGGCATAGCAGCCTATGAAAGAAGGGTTTATTCTGACTCACATGAGGGCACAGCCCATCATGGCTGAGAGGTTACCATGGTAAGAGTGTGAGTTGGCAGGAATCTGAGGCAGCTGGTTACATGCTATCTCCAGTCAAGGCACAGAGAGAGTGTGTGAGAGAAAAGAGTGGAGAGAGAGAAGAGATGGCAAGAGAGAGAAGAACGAGGAGGACAAATGTTGGTAGTTAGCTTTCTCTTTTCTTTTTATTCCATCTGGAACTACAACCTGTGGAATAATGTCACCCACATGAAGGCTAGGTCTTCCCATCTCAATTAACCCAATCAATAACTCCCCCTTCAGACTTAGAGAGAATCTCATATACATTTCTCCTGAGTGATCCTAATCCTGTTAGGTTATCAGTATTAAATAATCACAAGTCCATCCCTTGTCTACATGACACACAGACATGTCACTTAAATCCATAAAATTTTACACCCTATCCCCATAGACTCATGACCATCTTCTAATGTGAAATGTACTCAGTTCAATTTCAAAAACCCCTGTAGTCTTTAATAATTTGCAAACAGTTCAAAAGTTTAAGGTGCAGAGTGTTTCTGAGACTCAGACATTCTCTTAATGGTGAGCCATCTATAAAAAGTTACATACTTCAAATATACAATGACACAGAGTAAACACAATCATTCCAAAAGGGAGAGATAGGGGCATAGCCAAGAAATATCAGGTCAAAGCAAGACAAACCCAGCAAGGAAAATAATAAATTCTGCAGTTCTGTGTCTGGTGTCTGAGAGTCATGATGAAGTCTTCAGGCTCTAGCAGCCTTGAGCACCTGTGCCATCTGTAGTACATGTAATGTCTCTCTTGACCAGATCTACTCCATGGCTACAGTTTTTCTTGATGGATGTACTATGGTCCTGGGATCTTCAGTCTTCTAGGTCTCCATTGCAACTTAAACATCACATATCCTGGCTTCAGTGGTCTCTCAAGAGGTTTTCACAGGAACGTAAATCCTATCACGTATTACTTCGCTTCTCTGATACCTTGGGATGAGTCTCCATGATTTCTCAATCTTTCTTTCATCTTTTATGCATACAAAATCAGTACCATGTGGAAAATGCTGCCGAGCTGTGCCACTAGCTTGAGACATAGCTCGTCCCATTGGACAGCAGTTTCAGTGGCTTCTGTATGCTTTTTCTAAGGAAAAAGCTTCTCTTGGTGGTTGTTTTGATTAAGGAACCCTTTTAGCTACTGGGATGGTTTGAATGAGAATGTCCCCCACAGGTTCCAGGTATTTGGACATTTTGTCCCCAGTGGGTGAAAGTATTTTGGGTGGTCTTGGAAGTTACTGGGGGCCGCCTTGGAGAATTCTTAAGCCTTGCCAGAACTCCAGTCACCTCGGCTTCCTGTCCCTGCTTGAAGAAGTTAGTGCTTAGCTTCTTGCTCCTACTCCAGACACCTCTGCTGCCATGCCCCCCTGTCATGATAGACTTGTCCCTTTGGAATCGTAAGCTCAATAAACTCTTCCTTTTGTAAGTTCCCTTGGTCACAGTGTTTTATCTCAGCAATAGAAAAGAAAAGAAATTGGTACCAAAGAGTGGGCTATTGCTGTGACAGAGCTGACCAAGTTGTTTTGGGGGGTATTGTAGAAGTGTTTGGAACTTTGGGCTAGAAAAGACACTGCAGTACTTAGGGTTTGTTGCTGTGGAGCTTGGAATAGTTATGCTGAAAGATTTGTGGATGATGGAGACTTGGCTTTTGAAGTGTCGAAAGGAAGCAGAGACTATCAGAACTGTTTGTGTAATATTTTGAATTAAGAGTCTGTGGGTTCTGGTAAAATGGGACTGAAGAATCAGCTGCGATTAAGAAGAGACCAGAACCTGAAGTGAAACCTTTGTTTTACTGGGATTGATGCTGGTTACCTGCGGCTGAAAAATCAACTGTAAGTATCGAAGGACCAGCATCATCAGGATGAATCTGGGAAGAATTTCCCGAGGGTCAGCACACAGAAACTGTGGTCCAGAGGGGGCCCAAGCCTCTATCTCAAGCTGGAAGTAGGACTTGGTAATGTATAAGAGTCTCCTGCATGGTTCTAGTGTTGAAAGCATGTTGAAAGGAGTCACAGAAAGCAGCTGAGGCTTGACCCCCTACAGGTCAGAAAAGACATTAGTGAAAGTGCATCCTCAGTTGCAGTGAAGATTCCTAGGATTAAAGGGGTCGTGGGGAAAGTCTGAGGCTTTGTACCCTGAGAGGCCAGAAGAACTTATTGGTGCCGTTGCAGCCTCGGCTTCTGTGGCAGCCCCAGCACTTTCTTTCTTTTTTTTTTTTTTTAATGTGAGTAGTGTTGTGCCTGCATGTGTACAAGTGCACTCATGTAATGCAGTGCCTGGGGAGGATAGAAGAAGGTGTTCATTCCCCTGGAACTGGAGTTAGGATGGTTGTTATTCATCAGGTAGTTGCTAGAATTCAAACCTGAGTCTTCTGCAAAAATAGCCAGTGCTCTTAATCACTGAGTCATCTGTCTAGTCCTGAGATCCCAGCTTTTTAGCAATACCAGGACCATGGGACAATCACGAAGGGCATTGGCCAGTATAGAGTGGAGTTGGCTTGAACCTACCAGACAAGTTGTGTGTGAATCGAGCTTTTTATTTCTTACGTATAATCAGTTCCTTCTCTATACTAAGTTGCTTATGAGATTTAAATTTTATTTTAAATTAACTTCACTAGCATATGTTTGGGGATGGTCTGCTTTCTAACTACTATTTCTTTGTACATATAAAGTCTTTTTGATATGGTACTATATCTCTTCAGTTGAGGATTTTTTAATGTTTTATTTGAATAACATTTGCATTCTGTTTACCTTGAACATTTCTTTATCATTACTAATTAACTATGGCTTGGACCTTAATTTTCTATCCTCTATGTATATCTGTTTTGCTTAATCTGTCAAACTTCTATTTGTCAGTTGTTTTGTTTTTTGAGATTATAAATTAAAAAAATCACAACAATCCCCATTTTAGTAGTTATAACATCATTTTTCTAAGTTCTGCGCTCTCTTAAGGAAAATATAAATCTTCATTTTGTCTGAAATTCTATTACGCAGTTCATGAAAATGTTAAAAAAATTTTCCTTGAGACCATGGTCTAAACTAGTTTTGTTTTCCCACTATCAATCTTCTTTATACTGGCATTATTCATATGGCTTTGCAGATTCTCCTCCTAGAACGAATACTGAATTTTTCCATGTACTCATTTTTGAATGAAGAAGGAAGATACTTCTCTTCTGGATGTCCAAATTAATTTAGGATAGATCTTCCTGTTTTTCTCTAATATTTTATTCGTTATTTATGTTTATTTTATGTTCATTTATTATAGTCATATATTATTTATGCTCATTTATTAATGTTCTCTCATTAATTATTTATATTTTAATTTTATGTTTATGAGTGTATTGCCTGTATGTATGTGAGTATACCTGTGTTGTACAATGCCCATGGAGGTCAGAAGAGTTGTCAGATCCCAGGGAACTGAAGTTATAGACAGTTTTCATCACCACGTGGGAACTGGAACCAGACTTGGGTCCTCTGCAAGAAAAGCCAGTAATTTTAACCACTAAACCATCTCTCCAGAACCCCCTGTTTTTTTTTTTTTCTATTTTGGAAATATGAGAATATTGCTTTAAGATTTTAAGTAGGAGAACCAGAGATGAAAGTTTATTTGTACTCATTCAGAATAGTGACAAACTTTGGGGGTAGATGGAGCAGGATCTGAAGATTTTACCTCCTTTTTCCTCAGTGATTTTTGAGACTAGCATACTATACTAAGGATTTTTTCCCTATTGGGTTTTCTATATGATAAAGATTACCATATGCCTTTCTTGGTGAACATGCATCTATTATAAGAATAACACTGTGTCATTATGACAGTTTATGCTTCTTTGAGAAGATATACAATGTGCACCGTGTAAAGACAGACACACGCATGATTATTCCAATCATATTTTCTATATTTCTTTATAAGCTTTAGAAAATGTTATTTTATGTGTTTGAGTATTTTGCCTATGTATACATAGGTGTACTGTGTACACTCCACAATGCCTGTAGAGACCAGAAAAGGGTGTCAGGTTTCCTGGAAGTGGAGTTACCATAATTAGTTAGCCATCACATGAGTGCAGGGGACAGAATCTGGGTCCTCTGCAAAAGCAACTAGTGCTCTTTATCATTGAGCCATCTCTCTAGCCCCAATAGATTTTGTTAAATTATGTTTTTATTTATATATCTGTGTGTCTGCGTGAGCGAATGTCACGTGTGTAGGTGCCCACAGGGCAAGAAGAGGGCATCAGATCCCCTAGAACTGGAGTTACAGGCTGTTGTGAGCTGCCCAGTGTGGGTACTGGGAACTGAATGTTCCTCTAAAAGAGCAGCAAGCTCTCTTAACTGCTGAACCATCTCTCCAGTTCCATTATCTCTACTTCTTATAACTGAAAATCAACTATATTAAGTATGCTGTGTTTGGAAAAATTTATCAAATTCTTGCAAAGAGGGTAGTGCTTTTGATAAGACAACAGGAATTTATGCAACCGACAGCACCGAGAGCTGTTTATAGTAACAACTCGGCATAGTTCGTAAAATCATTCAGTTTCCCAAATGAAAAAATTGCAGCATAGTATTTAGGAGACAAGTTCATATCTACGTAGCTGGTAAAAGCTAGAATTCAAATTCAGTTGACTACGATTCTCAGTATAGTCTAGCTGGTGACATGAGTCACTGAAGAACATATGTCAGAGTTATGATATCTTAATATTCTCCTGCCCTAAACAACTCCTACTGTGAACGAGGATACTGAGCCAAAGTTCTACATCCCAGTCACAGGGCAGAATTAGAACTCAAATCAACTCTTACCTCAGGTAAATTTCTGTTTTACGTACTTTCAACTAATGTTTCCATTAGTATACCTTGTATGAATTTAAAAAATATTTTATTTATCATTTTTATTTTATGTTTGTGAGTGTATTGCCTGCATGTGTGTAACTGCACCTGTGTCATATAATGCCTGTGAGCATCAGAAGAGGACCTCAGTTCTCCTGGAACTGGACTTACAGACATTGCTAGCTACCATGCGGGTGCTGGGAACAGAACTCAGGTCCTCCACAAGAGCAGTCTGTACTCTTTACACTGAGCCGTCTCTCCACTTCCCCTTAGATGCATTTTTAACAACACAGATTGGAGACAAAAAAAGGCCATTTCAGTGTATAGATCAGTGTTTGATAAGATACTACATTAGTGCATTTTTGGTTTTGTATCAAAGACATAAAAAAAGGAATTGTTAGTACACTTGTTTCCAGAATCTCATTATGTAAAAGCTGGATTTTCTAAAAATAAAGCAATGTCATTCCACCAGATGTCACTGTTTGCATGTAGCAATGAACTTGTAGTGGCTAAAAAAAAATACAACTCCCCCTCCCTAATCACCTTTTGTAAGAACAAAAGTCCCTATAATTACACGTGTTTCTCTATAGGCTCACTTTCCCGACAGTATTTTCCTGGCTTAAAAAAACAGTGCATAGTGTTCATGTGCTTTTGCTGCAGATGTTAAGGAAAAATTAGAAAGGATAAAGGAAACTAGCCATAGCTTAGCATCTTCAGGAAGATGAACTTGTGAAAATTTCTCCAGCCCTGGGACCTACTTTTTAAACAACAGTCTCTGTGGATTGAGACCCTGAAAGTGGGTTTAAAAAAATCAGCTCAGTGGTTAGTTGTGACCATTTTGAGAAGTCTTATAAAATATAACAGCCTATTGCATGTAAATACTTTGTGACATTTTTGTATGTGAACATTTAAAATTTCCCTCTGTACACATATTCTGGGGGTTAAAGAGACTGTGTGTATCTTCTAGAATTTCCCCTCAGGCTTTGTTTACCCTGTAACAAGGAACATTTTCCTAAGGAAAAGAGAGAGAAGCTGTGATGTAGAACTCCTCTCCTGAGAATCCTAGCGAGGCAGGGGAGGGCTGTCAGAGGAAGAACTCTTCTCCATGCTTTATAGGATGTGGCTCACAGTCACCCCTCTGACTCATAGAAGATGTGTACGGAGATATTTTAAGAGTACTCACAGTTTAGAGCAAATGTCTTTTGAGCTTCTGACAGCAACTTACAGTAAGAATTGCCTTTTATAACCTGGTCTGATGGGAGAAGAATAGGTGTAGCTTTTATTCTTAGAGAAACAGGCTTGTTTGTTTCTTTCAACCTCCTCACTCGTGGTAATAAATTAATTATAATTTCACCATTTACTGGGCGTGTACTGATTGGAAAGCTCTTCGCATATATTATTTCCAAGAGTAGACTATGGGAACCAATTTGCATTGCCATTTACAGATGAGGAAACAGGTTTAGGATGGAGGGGTGTCCTACTCAAGTGTTTTTAGTCTCCTTCTGTGTTGGTCTAACAGAATACCCGAGACTGCTCGTTTATTAAAAACGGAACAGCCAGGTTCATATTGGCCTACATTTTTGGGGTCTGGGAAGTTGTAGAATGGGCAGCTGCATTTGGTTAGAACCTTGTGTCTCTTCTCATGTTGGAAAATGAAAGGCCAAGGAGGTACATGAGAAAATCAGAAAACTAGCCCATTCTTGCAAAATGGCATGAATCCATTCACGAGCAGCACAGCCCTGCGGTGCAGACAGCTCTCACTAGACCCCACCTCTTAAAGACCTCACCTCAACATCGCCGCGTTCGGGACCCAGACTCAACATGAGCTTTGGTCAGTTCAAATCACAGCACCGACATAGCAAAAGCAAGCGATCAATTTAGGACTAAAACCCTGGTTACACCCTCATTCCAAAGCATCGCTCTTTTTGCTCTATCAGTGATATTTTGTTTTCCTGTTCATAAGGACCAGCTGTACTTGATTAATATATTAATTCCTAACCTGACTGAATTTGAATCTCCAGAGTAGGATGGAAAGCTGTAGATTTTACATGATCAAGCTGCTTTAGGAAAATCAGTGGTAATTAGAGAATGAGTGGATAAGAATCACCTGCAGGGTTGGTTATAACAAGGCTGACTAGGCCCATAGGATGAATTTCTGATTGATTAGGCCTGTGGTGAGTGTCAGTGATTTGCATTTTAAACAATTGCATATGAGATACTTAAGATGCTGGTTAAGGAACACCCAATGGGAACCAATGTAGCATCCCATAGTGGGTTGTGATTCTCACTTCCTCAGGACAGGATTTGGGGCTCCATTTAGCTGTCTGTAAGACTTCTCTTACTCAGTGAAGTTCATTATTTACCTACTGTATTCAAGTCCTTGGGAAACAGAAATGTGTGTGACTCTCTCCCAGGCCTTGCTTTGTTATTTATTATGAAACAGATGCACAGGACAGGATGGAGTATACTCTATAGTGAAAGAGCGGAATCACTATCGCTGGAAGACTGGAGAAGCAGAGATGGATTTTGACTGGGCAGTGGAAGATTGTCAAGGTCCTAGGGAAGCACTGAGTTCTCTGACCCTTGCCCTTCTTATTTTTATGCGTTGATTTGGCAATCCTGTTTTGCTTTATTAGTAATCCCAGTATTTAGGCTACCTTTCTGCATTGTATATAGGTTAAATGGCAGCTTGGAGAAATAAAGTAGAATTGGCAAGGTAGATGGTCCCCAAGGTTTAGAGGACCCTGTCTTCCAGGCATGAGAGCATGGGCTATATTGTATAGCTGGTCACTGAAGTGTTTGGAGAGGAGGTGACTGACACTGACTCTGTGTGTCATGAATTGGAGGAAGGAGGCAGAGGACCAGCAGAGATGGACTCAGAGGAGCGAAGATGCAATGGGCGGGAAAGACACTGGGGAGAGTAGGAACAGAATGAGCGATTGGTATTGAAAGTGGGGACAGGTTGGCGCTGAGGAGATTTTCAGTTAGAACCCATGAGATATGGTGTTTTCTGAAAAAGAAAAACTTTAGGAAGGGCTGATTCTTTCTCTAGAAAGAAATAAGGGAGCAGGAAAAATATAGAAGGAAATTTCCAAGTGAGTCATCCATATCATGGGTGAATGGCTGCGGGCCATGGATGGCCCCTCTGAAGCCTTTGGACCAACCAAAGCATCTATTTGTACTTTGGGAACATGAGAGAAAATAGCATGTAAAATGACATTTACTACTGTATTTTTGGCTTTTAGCCATAGGAAAAAACAGCAGTAGCTCAGGATAGCTTCTTAGGTCACCTTGCCTCTGACCACTGCCACCGTCTTCCCACAGTCTCCTGTTAGAACTATTTTATTTATCTTGATGTATTTACACTCTAGGCTTATTCTCTTGAACATGACTCTGTTCTTTTCTGGATCTATCAGTCAAGATTCAGCTGCAGAAAACAGAAATACCTTTAGCTGTCTGTGACAAAAAGGTGTTGAACAATGGCAGTTTAGTGGGAATGCTTGAAAAAAATGAGCATTCACCTGGGAGAACCTGCAGAAATTCCTGCAGAGCACAGTGAATTGGCTGCTGAGGGGTCACTCTCTCTGAAAGGCAGGAGAACTGGAGAGAGGGACGTTACCTCTAGTAACAGCCCCTTAGCCAAGAGTCAGAGAATCAAGTGCCTTTTACTGTCCCAGCTACGGACTCTGGGACCATACTATTATTTGATATGTTCCCTGGCAAAATAAAAATGACAACTCACAAAATAAGTGCCAGGAACACTGCTACAGAAGAGCTCTGCAGGTCCTGACTGTGCTTTCCAACAGAAACACCAGAACCTCCTGCCTTCTGAATGGTGTGTGTGTGTGTGTGTGTGTGTGTGTGTGTGTGTGTGTGTGTGTGTACTTGGAGAGTGGTCTGGATAACAGCCAGGAGAGCAGCTGCAGGAACCTCCCCATTCACGCCATCATCAGAAGGAGGTTGGTGTGGGTACTGAGTCACAGCGGTACTTACCTTGCTGGAGTTGATTTTAATTTCTCTTTGAACTCAGGGTTTTGGCTAGATGGGACAGGAAGCTTATTTTTCAGAGCTCTACTTAGGCAAAGCCTTACTTCCTTCAGCTGGTCTGTGGGCGAGTTTCTTCTGAAGAGTTGGTAAGATGGGCTTTGAGTGCTTCGGTGTATTATTTAATGACTACTCAGTTGATTTTGCTTCTGCTTAGCCTTGATAGTTGGTGACTCACAAATTTATTTTCAGTTTATGTAATGGAATATCAAAAAAGTCAGTGGAACCAGTATCTAAATACTTCCATGTGCTACTGAGATCGACAATCTGAATAGGCCTGCGTTATATTCATTTATATTTATTTTACTGTACTTTTTAACAACCCAGATTATTTTCAAGAAGCCTATAAGTAATTTGTTACTCATGTACCCTACTTTCAAACCTTAAGTTTTGTATTACATGCACACACACACACACACACACACGCACGCACATGTGAGCATGTACAGTCGTAGCTCAAAGCCTACTAAGTGAAAACCTGATAGTAAAGCAGATTTTTTTTGCCAAGATATGAATCAAAAGGGGAAAGCTGCAAGCTGCAAGTGACTGCACCGTCCACAGTCTTGTCTAGGCTGGTGCTCTACCCCACTCTAAAAAATGACACTTTGGTTATAACTTTGAAGTGAGGAAGAAGCTAGATGACAGAGAATTGCTTTTCTCTTTTGTAATTAGGATTTTATAAGGTAACTTTATTTTTCCATGATAACAAAATAAACCATCACAAAGATTATTATTGAGATTGTTTAAATGAAAAAAAAATTGATTATTGTTTAAAAACATTTTGATTTATTTTTAATTTATGTGTATGAATGTTTTGCCTACATCTGAGTGCACGACATGTATGTAGTACCTGCAGAGGTCAGAAGAGGGTGTTGAACTCCCTGGAACTGGAGGTATGGATGGTTGTTAGCTGTCATGTGAGTCCTGGGAACTAAACTCAGGTTTGTTCCTGAGTTTAAAACGAACTCCCTGGAACTGGAGGTATGGATGGTTGTTAGCTGTCATGTGAGTCCTGGGAACTAAACTCAGGTTTGTTCCTGAGTTTAAAACGAACTCCCTGGAACTGGAGGTATGGATGGTTGTTAGCTGTCATGTGAGTCCTGGGAACTAAACTCAGGTCCTCTGCAGTAGCAGCCAGTGCTCTTAGTCACTGAGCCAGCTCTCTAGTCACACAAACCTTATTACTTTTGATTTTGAATTACTTGACTTCTTCACAATCTCTGTTTAGTGAGGATGTTAAATGCTAATGTGTTATTTGGGCAGAGGTATATTAAAATAGGGCAAGTCTTTTTTGCTTTATCAATACCTTTAAAAACCAAATTTATGGTTTCTGTCATATTGTAGAATACTGTATGGAGTTCCTGTTTCGAGGGAAGACCAAATATCTGTCAGTGTTACTCCAATACCACCAGAGAAATCCCCTGAATCTGCACGAAGAGCTAAGCAGCACACTCACAAAACAGACCTGCAACTCTGGGGAGAAGAGGTAAAAGTTCTGAGTGATACTCATTTTCTTTATCTCACAAGTTCTTAAACTTTTGATTTAGTACCCCTTTGACAGTCTTAAAAATTATTAAGGCCTTCAGTATTTGTTGATGTAAAATATATCTATTAGCATATTTTCAACTTTAAAAATTAAACCAGAAATCTTAAAGTATTTATTATAATAAAATCATGTTAAATGTGATTTCATAAATATATTTTTATATAAAATGATTACTATGTTTCTAAAGACACTGCCTTGTCTATAGGCATTCAACCCCCCAAGTGCTGGGATTATAGTCATATAACACCATGCTCACCTATAGTTACATTTTTAAACATCTAAATGTAGTGAGAAAACTTGAATTGGTTATTTTTTATTTACTCATTTGGTAAATATCTTTATCATTTGGTTTAATAGAAGACAGATATATTATTAGATAGTCTGTATCAATTTTTTGGTTAGCTGTTTTGGTTGAAATTTGTAATAAAAAAGTTGTGACTTTACACATATATGTAGCTGGATAAGAAAAAGTCATTTCAGTAGTATTTCTTATGTAATTGTGGGTATTCTTAAGGACATTTAAGAACATATCAAAAGTTACTAAGTGATAGTTTCTTGAGAGTTAGTTGTAAGACTTTCATACTGGAGCAAGATAGAGTAAAATTATTTTTCCCTATTCTTCCTGACAAGGTCTAAACACTCTGGGTGTCATGGACACAAGGCAAATCTATGAGTGCAGAGAAGGAAGCGCATTATCTAGAAATGTGAGAACTCAAAGAGTAACATGGTGGCCATTAAGTGCCTGGGTTTTCTTTTTACTTCATATGTTTTGGACTTGATGTAGAAAAGCTGAATATCTAGAAATTCTAATAGAT
This sequence comes from Eospalax fontanierii, assembly GCA_035773235.1. Classification (NCBI taxonomy): domain Eukaryota; kingdom Metazoa; phylum Chordata; class Mammalia; order Rodentia; family Spalacidae; genus Eospalax; species Eospalax fontanierii. The sequence continues at coordinate 23,159,890 of CM069536.1, read as the reverse complement.
ATACACACATACACATCCTAACAAACACATACTCCAATATACATATGTACATGCTACAACATACACCTCAACATGCATACACACAGGCCACAACACACTCATTACTCTCCCCCTCCGCCCAACAGAGGCTGCAACACACATGTACCCTAGGTCCCTAACACATACAAACTCAAATGAAAGCATATTATTTTAAGCCAGGGTGAGCTACAAAAGAAAAACAAAAAGTAACTCTTGAACCTGTACAGACACTGCAGGAAAAATTGTGCTCCTTATCCTTTCCCCTCTCCTGGCCTGGTATTCCAGCCCCTCTGCCAAGTTGTTGCCATGAGAGACCATGTATGGTGTTGTGTTGTGACAAGATGTCTCCCAAAGGTTTATGTTTTGAAGACTTGGTCTCTAAGGCAAATTTCAGATGTGGAGTTTTGGAGAAATGATTGGGTCATAAGGGCCCTGATCTAATCAATGGAATTGATGATCATTGATGGATTCATAATTCAATGACTTATTGGCTCATGATGGAAACTGAGGCTGATGGGAGGAGGGAGGGAAGCCTGGCATGTCTTTGAAGGGCAGTGCTAATTTCCGACTTCTTCCGCTCTCTGTCTCTCGGCTTCCTGGCTTCTCTAAGGTGAGCACTTCGGCTTTGCTGCATGCTTCCTACTGTTACTTTAATCTTGCCTCCAGCTGCAGCAATGCAGCCAGCTGCAGGGTGAAGCTGCAGAAACCGAGAGCGAAAATGGACACTTCTCTTGATTTGCTTTTGTCAGGTGTTTTCTCATCGTGAAAGAAAGTGACAGAGGCCAGCTGGGCCATCCATCCTCATGCAGTGATGAGGAGGGTTCCTTGCCACGCTGTCAGTTGAACCCATACAGGAAATCCTTTCTCATTTCATGAGCCACTTCTTTCCTGCTCCATTGTGGGGGTGTCAGAGGAGGTCCAGTGAAGTGTAAGCTAAAAAAGAAAGTTTAATAAGACTCAGACTTTCATGACATAAGGCTTAAAATATCCATATTTCAAGAATTAGGAAAATTTTTTAGTAAATATAAAATGGCGGGAACTGGAAAACTCCTCTGTTCTGGCCACTACAATAGAATTTCCCTCTCCTTTTGGGTTTCTAAGTTATGTTTGTCTCTTGAAGTTAAATTATCACACTGATCCAGTTATGAATGCACGTAAAGGAACTACCTAAGGAGTTACATTATAAATGGGGAAAGATAAAGATACACAAAGAGAAGCATTTGTGTATGGGCTAGTAGGGTGATGGCACCAATAGACTGTGATACATTATTTTTATATTATATCTAGAACAATAAATGAAAATCCGTACAAAAAGACACACTCAAAAAACAAAGAAAATAAAAGTAGAATTCAAAATTTGTTCAACCGACCGAAAGATTGGGGGAAAAAAGCAGAAAACAGAGAAACAAAAGAAATCAACAAAACCAAAAAGAAAATAGCAACAAAAAATAAGATGGCAGACTCAATCCCTTAACTAAATGCAATTGATTAAATACAATCAGTGACAAAGAATGCCAGAAAGAGTTAAAAAATATGACCCAACTGTATAGCTTCTAGAAAAATCAAGCTTAAATCATAAGATTAGCCAGATTTATAGTAAAAAGGTAAAAAAGGGCATCATGTAGACAGTAATCAAACAGAAATGCTAGTGGTTACACTAATATCAGATAAACTTCCAGGAACAGCAAAGTATCAGAGACAAAGAAGGCATATGATAAAAGAATGAATATTAAAAAGTACAAACATCAAAAGACAGAATGTCCAGTATGAGAGGAATATCTCATAGTCATAGAATTGATAAGAGAAATACACAGTTCTGTGGTTATAGTCAGAATCTTCTACCTCCCTCTTTTAAAAGCTCATCCGAACACTTAGAAAATCAGCAAAGGATGTAGAACTCAACAAACTCATCAGCCAACAAGATCTACTTAAAACTTAAACACTGACTGCAACAAAAGCAAAAAGTATTCTTTTCTATTACCAAAACATGTATACCAGGATAGAGTAAATCCATCATTGAATCAAACTAGAAATCAATAACAAGTAAATAACAGAAAAGTCTCTACACACTATGAAATGAAACAATATTGTTATAAATTGTCTATGGGTTAAAGAGGGAGTTTTGAGGAGTTAAAATCCACTGAAATGATGAAAATACGTCACATTAAAAGTCGTGGGATGCAACTAAAAGAAGATGGAGAAGGAAATTTTATAATATTAAATGGAACAATAGAAAAGAGAAAGTTTCAAATCAATCATTTAAACTCCCACTTCAAGAGCCAAGAAAAGCTATAGAAAAATGAACCAAAGTAAGCAGAAAGAATGAATAATAAAGAGCAGAATTTGGTAAAACTGAAAGCAGAAAAACCAGAGAGCAACCAACGAAAACCATCTCTGAATAGATCAGTAAAATTAACCTCCAGTAAAGCTGACAAGGAAAGAAAAGAAGTCACAAATTAGCATTATTATAAATGGAAGTGTCTACAGACCCTGGAAGATATCCAAAGAATATTATGATAGTGTTACAAAAATCTCTTATGTACACATTAGTTTGACATCTCAGAAGAAATGGAACATTCCCTTGGAATACTCACACAACTACAACACATCCAATATGAGAAATAGGTAATTTGAATAGTCTTATAACTTGAAAGGAAGTAGAATTATAAATTTAAGAATTACTTACCTTCTTCCAAATAACTCCAGGCCCTGACTATTTTACTAGACACCTGCCAAGTATTTAAGAAAGAATTGACACAAATTCTATGCAATCTCTTCCAGAAAGAAAGAAGAAACACTTCCAAGGTCATTTTTTGAGGGACATAGAATTGAAAAAATACAGAAAAGCAGTTATATACCTTGAACTAACATATTTATTCCAGGATTTGATGATGGTCTAATATTTGAAAAGAAATCATCAAACTCCATCATATTAATAAAATAAAGATGAAAAATGAAATGATCATATCAATCAGTGCAGAAAAAGAATTTGATAAAATCTACTTTTATGGTAAAATTCTCAGAACACTAGAGGGAACTCCTACAAATTGATAAAGCACATCTACTCGAATCTGCAACTTACATTGTATTTACTGATCAAAGTGTGTATGTTTCCCTGTGTCATTTGTATTTTGAACATACTGAAAATTTTAGCCAGTGAAATAAATGGAGAAGAAGAATGTAAAGAATACAGACCAGAAAGGAAGCATCGGCTTTACTTAGGTGATGATTAGCACAGTCAGTTTGATTGGTGTGAGGCGCTCTAAGGAGATTAGCAAAACACACCTCTGGATACGTCTCTTAGGACATTCCCAGAGACCACTAGAGGATGAGGGCTCTAACGGAATGATTGGTTAGACCAGCGCAGCTGTGGAAGGTGGGACTTGGTTGGAGGAAGTAGACCAATGGAGGTGTGTCCTTGAAGGTTATTACGTTGTTTTGCTTCCTGGTCAACATGAAATGACTAGCTTCCCCCCATCAGGCCCTTCATGCCACAATGTCATGTACTTACAGCTCTGAAATTATGAGCATCTCCTTCCTCTCTTAAGTTGTATCTGTCAGGGATTCAATTACAATGACCATAAAACTGATTAACATGAGTTTGCAAACGATGTGATTGTCTACATAGAAATTCTGAGGATTATTTCAAAGAAAAATGTCCCAGACTTGATAATTGAGCTCAGTGCAATCATATCATATATCATAACAGATCAGTTGTATGTTTGTATCTCTTAATGAGTATGTAGATTCCCAAATTGAACATACAGATACTTATAATTGCCTAAATTTTGATTATGTTTAATATGTTTTATTAATACATATAGTACCTAGACTAAAACTGTGAAATACTGATGAAAGTGACTTAGTCAAATAGATATTAAATAGCCATGGATTGGAATACTGCACATAGTAAATAAGCCATTACTATTCAAATTAACACACAGGGTTATACAATTGTTATTATAGTTCCAGCAAGACTTGCTATTTCATACACATCGAAATTCTAAATATGGAAAGCAAAAGTGCCTATAACAAACCAAAACAGTTTTTAAAAGGAAAAAGGAGGGCTCACTTTGGCAGCACATACACTAAAATTGGAATGATATAGAGATTACCATGGCCCCCGAGCAAGAATGACACATAAATTCCTGAAGTGCTCTGATTACTGCTAGGTGAGAGAGAGCTGATCTCCAAGGGAGTGACTGACTAGATCCCAGTAGATGAACTTGCAGTGAGGGATGTCAGGGGACACTAACTTGACTTGATAAACCTTAACATAAATGACAGACTGCATAAAATTCAGGGGGGAGTTATAAGAGTGCTGATTGGGAAGGGGTGTAAAGAGGACTAAGACGTTGTGTATGAAATGCACAAAATTTCAATTAAAGTATATTTTTAAAAAGGAGAAGGAAATAGGAGGACTCAGTTAAAACAAGCAAAAATCCCTAGAAATAAGGCAATTGGGAAGTGAACAAAAAACATTAATAGACATGTCACCAAAGAGGCTAACTAGATGATATGCAGGCATATGAGAAGATGTTCCACATAATTAGCTGTTAGGGGATTCAAACTTAAATTAATTTAATTATAATTAACAAATGAAACAGTACTTCAGAATGGTTAAAATAAAATAGTAACAGCACCAAATGTGATCAGGATGAGGAACAACACTCATGTTCTATTGATGGAAATGGAAAATGATAGAGTAAAATGTAAATGGACCGTTGAAAATGGTCCATGTGTTAAAAAGAAAAATAACAGCTGGATACAGTGGTACATGTCCCCAGCACTTGGGAGGCAGAGGCACATCTGTCTATCATAAATTCAAGGCTATCCTTAGCTACAGAGGGAGTTTGAGGCCAGCTTGAGATACTGAGAGAGAGAGAGAGAGAGAGAGAGAGAGAGAGAGAGAGAGAACATACAACTAGTATACAGGTCAGCTGTTGCATACTAGGGCACCCTAAAGAAATGAAATTTGTGATAATTTCATAACTTAATTCCCAACTTTGGCAGTTACTTTGTAAGAATAACAGTGTGAGGCAGCAGACAGTGGTACATTGTGGTGGTTGGTTTTAATTGTCAACTTGATACAATCTAGAATCACCTACCAAGGAGAGTCTCAGTGAGGGATTGTGTATCCCTGAACTGGGGCTCTGGAGCCCTGCCGAGCTTTCCTGTATGGCTGAGCATGTGTATGGATCTGACTCTAGCAAGCCTGCCCCAAGCTGCTGACTGACCTGGGCTGGTGGTGGGGTTCCTCTTCTATCAGCTCCACCACAGACTCCTAGTTCTCTACAGTTGTGGAGTTTTTTCATTGTCTCTTCTTTTGTGGATTTCTAAAGTTCTTCAGCTTCTCTCTTGTTGGAATAAGGTCTCTTATTTTGAGGGAAGGCCTCCCTCAGCAGCTCGCACTGAAACAGTCTCGTTTGCCATCTGACTTGCAAGTCTTCCCGTTATGTAATCTTGAATAATAAATCAGGGGACTGGAGAATCCATTTGCGGTTTTTAGGGTTTCAGAAGAAGTGACAAAACTTAAGGTGAACCCGTTGTCCTAGGGATGATCCTGTCACCAGTAAGACTGGGAAGTTGGAGCTTTATTCCGACTGGAGATTTTATTTTCCTGACTAGCTATCTTCTGGGGGGCTTCTTGCTACTGTAACAAATGTATTGTTTAAGTCGTACAATTGTAAAAAACTTCATTGCAATTGATATCTGAAACCTTATCAGTCACTTTTTAGGTAGTACCACATTAACATCTATTAGTGTATCATATGCCGAATGAATCTTATAGTCATATACATGCTTCTGCAATATCATGCTCTGGCCACATAGAAGATAGTATTCGTTAAGTTACGCATCTTCTCGATTGTTGCTGTGCTTAACTGTGCTTACCAGATTGAAGTAACTCACTTTTAACATTGCTGAAGTGTGAAGGAATATATCTGACAATAGCACAAGGAGAGCCACAACTTTCTAAAATTCTGGTTTTTGTTGAGAAGCCACAGTTTTTTATTGTTTGAAGTTCTTGGAAATGGAAATGGGCACTGCAAAGTTTATATCATTCCTTTTCAAGAAAAGAAAACACTTGCCACAGAGCCTAGTTCCCAGTACCTGTAGTTCGATATTTTCCATTTCTAATAAAAACTGCCTACCTCAGCTCACAACTGAAGCTCCTGCACATACTGCCTTTCCTCAAAGCCACCACCACATCCCAGTCATGGCACAGATGCATCTGTGTGTTCTCCCTTCATCAAACTGAATATTAAAAAGATGTGTACTTAAAGGTCAAGAGTCAGTAAAATCAACCATTTTTCATGCTTCCTGGAAGCATTTCAAAGGTGTGTTCATGCCTTAGGTTCATGCTAAGGCACTGTCAGTTTTATATATGTATATATTTAACCATCAGCGTAAATGTCAGCATCGTGAGAAAGCAAAATAACCTTTTTCTGCATCGCAGAATACATTTTGAAAACTGCTGTTCTCCCTTTTGTTTCATTTGTTTATGTGAAGCCCAGCGTATTCCTGGAATTATTACATGTTCGCTCTCCCCCAGCAAACAGAATGTTCTGACCTCAAGTCGTCAGTGTGAATGTGAGTTATTGCGTTGGGCTATTATATATATCATAACCGTACAGGTGCTCTGAAACACTAAGCTGAAAGTGAATGCCTTGCAGCTAGTGACTCAGTGTGCTGTGTGTTCTCTACGTGCCTGTCAAATCTTGGCACCCCCCAGTAATGCTGCATCACATGCTCTTAGAACATTTTGAGTATTGCCCGGTAATTGACCACTGTTAGTATTCCTTTACTAGTTTAATTTGATAAAATCTCTCCTGAAAGAACACCTGTGTTTTTCCCTGAAAGAAGAACACTGTTGATTAGCCTCTTCCTTCGAGGCTTGTATCTTGCTCACATCCAGGGAAGTAATCTAACTCTGGATGCTTAAACTGCCCTATCTACTCCATAGGAGGAAATGCTGTGCTATGTTGTCACATACCACTTTAACACCTACAATCCTCTTAATTTTTTGGTAAACTTTAGACAAATTGCCAATCGACTTGGGAAGTGTTTATTCATTTTCAGCAAGGACTTCCTGACTGTAGGTCTGCACACCATATTTGCAGTGTGTTTAGCAAGATAGAGGGCAGAGGACACCAAAATATATAATTTAGAAAAATTAGCCTGGCAACTGCAAAATGAGGATTTCTTTACCAAATACTCTGTTGATAGGAAACACTGGTGAAGAGTTTGGGTTTTGGAGCCTTGTCCCTGACTCGAAATAAATGAAAGTACTCCTTTGGTTGTGACTTTTTATTTACAGAGCTAGGTATTAATACATTATCCCATCAGTTCTGTGTAGCGTCCGCATTGAGGATGCAGAAATGGTTACTGCCAAGGACTCACACCCAATGTAAGAGCAGTGTTCGGACTGATTTTTTCAAAATAATTTCTACTCACTTTTTCTTTTTGGCAAAAGCAATTTGGAAGGAGAAATGCATGGTTCAGTTAAATGTTATTAAAAATAAAACAAATTAAGAAAATATAATTGTCGATAGTACCAAGCTTTCAGGCATCTACTAATTAAAAATATTACCAAACATTCTTCAAGCTGTTTTGATTAATGCCTATTTTTTTTCATGCAACTATTTAAAAGATTTTTTTTTCTGTTTAGTGTTGTTTCATTATACTTTTACTGAAGTTGTCTTTAAAAAAAATTATTGAATATTTTTGTATTTCATATGGAACATCTCAATGAATCTTAATCACTTTCTCATTGGAAACCTTCCACAGGGCAATACCCTCTCCCAAGAATTAATATACTCTGTGATTTGTGTTAAGGCCTGTTGGGTCAAGATAGTATCCCTGGACATTCCTCAGTGCAAGTTCTTCTACTGAGGTCTAGTTAGTCAATCCAGAGACCCTTGCTTTAAGAAGATTAGCTTTTCCTCACCCAACAGTAATCAGTCGCCAATATTTCTTTGGCTAGGATTGGGGTCTGCTGCCCATTTCCCTGGTTCTGTGCTGTTTTTCTTGGCTTGAGTTGAGCATGCTGACAATACTGCTGTAGGTTCATATGAACAAGATCCCAGGAGCTTGTAGGATTCTCTTTCCATATGGTCATGCATCTCCTCAGTGGCCCTTAAAATCTTTCAGACCCCTCTTCAGCAGTGGTCCCTGAGCTCTGCCCAGAGACCCACACTCTGCAGACTCCTAATCTCCATGCTTTGGCCATTTGTGACTTTTTGTGTTTCTGGCCTTCTGTTACAATGAGGGAGCTTCATTAATGAGAGTTGAGAGATTTATTAATGTCCTCTTTACCCCTTGTTCTATGTTGTGTGAGCCTTAGGTGGAGAGGTTGCATTGTGGATGTGCATTGTAGAAGCTGCTTAGATCAGCAATTCACAGACAATGTCTGTGTGTGACCAGTTGTAGTACTCTGTAGTAGTCTCCGTCTGGTGCAAAAGAAACTTCTTTGATGAGTGGTGACTAGAATACTTGACAGTAAATATCAGGCTACATATTTTGCACTAAGAAGTTACATTAGTCTAGGGATGCGACAGCCTTGAGGATTTCTCTAAGATCTATGACCTCTCCAGCCAATTGTATTTGTCTGTGATTACAGTACTACACATGAGTTTACTCCCATTGAGTGGTCTTGAAGTCCGATTAGGTAGCTTTGATCGCCCCCAAGATAAAAGTGCCACTAGTGCACCAGTGTCATATGCTGTGCTAGTCATTGATGTGGTTACTTGGTCATGAAGTTGGTGCTGAGCCATTGATTGATGTTCTCCCGTAGCAGCTTGGCTAGTGTTCTCCAGAGTTATGAGAGCTAGCCTTCAGGGGAAGAGGCTTCCAGGTCAGTCCCAGCCCCATTGCTCCAAATCCCGTCTCCAAGGTATGTCCTGTCTTCAGCAATAGAGTCTTACCTTCAAGTTCTGGGAGTCAGTCAAGGGATGTAGCAATAGCCTTTGTAATTTTGGAAGTCTCTTGGACCACCCTGGCTAACAACTCAAAGGAAGATTTCTCCTGTCTGGCACTGTTTCTTCTTCTGTAGCCCTCAGCTATGTACATGGAGTCATGTAGAGATTGTATGTGGAATTTGTTGTTAGGTTGTTAGGCTGATATGATTCTGGTGTTTTATACTGGTTATGCATTATATCTTTCTCTCCATCTCTGTCTCTCTGTCTAACCTTTTGCTCTATGTCTTCCCTGTTTGAAGTTTTCACATTTTCTCCATTTTTCCTTTGATAGTGCCAATCTCCTGTGATCCCACCTCTCTTGAGCTCCTTCTTTCCCTTCATCCCCATAGTTCCTTGTGTAACCTTCTCTCCTGCCTCCCATTTAAACACCCCCTTTTATCTGTTTATACCTTAGTAACACTTGTGTCCTGTTCTTCTCTCTCAGGTTCCTTCTCTCCCTTTACCTCCTTAGTTCCTTTCCATTTTCCTGGTTCCTGCAGTTACATCACAATACATACTCACATATCAGGATTTGGTGCTTGGATCTACAAATGAAGGAGAACATACCTCATTTGTTTTTCTGAGTCTGTGTCACTTTGCTTAGCATAACAGTTTCTAGTTCCATCCATTTATCTGCACATGTCAGGATTTCATCTTTCTTTACCGCCGAGTGGAAGTCCAGTGTGTAAATGAACCACGTTTTCATTATCCATACGTCACTTGAGGGATACTTAGGTTGCTTCCATTCCTTTGCTATTGAGAAAAAAAGCAGCAACAAACATGAATGTACAAGTATTTCTGAAATGAGTCCTTTGAGTGACAAGGAGTAGTTTAACCTGGTCAAATGGTAGATTTATTTTCAGTTACTTAAGAGTTCTCCACACTGCTTTCCATAGGGTTTGCATGAGTTTACAATCCCGCCAGCAGTGAATGAGCTTCCTCTTTCCTCACATCCTCTCCAGCATTTGGTATCATTTGCTCTCTTGACCTTAGCCAGTCTGACTGGGGTAAGATGAAATTTTAAAGTGGTTTTAATTTGCAGTTCCTGAATTATTAATGATGTTGAATACTTTTAAAGATATTTCTTAGCCAATTTTATTTCTCCTTTTGAGAACTCTCTGCTCAGATCCTTAGGCCATCTTTTAATTGGGTCACTTGTTTTCTTGATTCATTGTTTTTTGAGTTCTTCATATAATCTGCATATTAAAACTCTGTCAGATGTATCCGTGATAAAGATTTTCTCCCACTCTGTAGGTTTTCTCTTCAGTTCCTTGGTTGTTTCTTTTGCTGTACAGAAGCTTTTTCGCTTAATGAGGTCCCATTTATTGATTATTGACCTTAATTCCGGAGGAACTGATGTCTGATTTAGAAGTCTTTTCCTATCCCTTTATCTTATAGGTTACTTCCAATGTTTTCTTCTAACAGTTTCAGAGTTTCAGGTTTCACAGGTTTTTTATCCATTTGGAGTTGAGTTTTGTACAAGGTGAAAGATAAGGGTCTAGTTTCATTTGTGTGCAGGTGGAGGTCCAGTTTTGGCCAGCATAATTTGCTGAAGATGCTCTTTTCTCCAGTGGGTGTTCTTGGCCCCCTTGTCAAATATCAGGTGGCTGAAATTGCATGTATTCATGTATAGGTCATCAATTATGTTTCATTGATAAAGGTCTATTTTTGTTCCAGTACCATGCTGTTTTTGTGATGGTAGATCAGTAATATAATTTGAAATCTCGCATAGTAATCCCTCCCTCCATTGCTCTTTGTGCTCAGGGTTGCATTGGCTATCCCAGGGTCTTTTGTGCTTCCATATAATTTTAGGATTTTTTTTCTAATTCTGTGAAGAATTTCATAGGGATTTTGATTGGGATTGCATTAACTCTTTATATTGCTTTTGGCAAAATGATCATTTTCACAATATTAATTCTTCTAATCCTTGAGCATGGGAGACGTTCCATCTTCTGGTGTCCTGCTCAACTTCTTTCTTTAAAAACTTAAAATTTTCATTGTAAAGGTCTTTAGTAACTTTAGTCAGGTTTATTCTGAGATTTTTTTTGAGGCTATTGTGAATGGGTGAGTTTCCTTGTACCCTTTCTCTATTGCTTATTATTGGTATATAGAAAGGCTACTGATTTTTGTAGGTTAATTTCATAACCTGCTACTTTGCTGAAAGTGTTAATCATTTCTAGGAATTTTCTGGTGGATGCTTTTGTCATCTCTTAGGTATAATATCATATCTTCAGAAAAGGGGTAATTTGACCTCTTCTTTTCCAATGAGTACTCCTTTAATTTCCTTCTTCTGTCTTATTGCTCTAGCAAGAATTTCAAGTACTGTATTAAAATGTAGAGGAGATAATAGACAATCTTGTCTGTTTCCTGATTTTAATGGGAATGCTTCCGGTCTTTCTCCATTTAGAATGTTGTTGACTGTGTATTTTTGTATATAGCTTTAATTATGTTGATGTATGTTCCCTCCAGTCCAATTCCCTCTGGGACTTTTAACATAAATTCACACTGAATTTTATCAAAGACATTTTCTGCATCTATTGAGATGATCATGTTTTTTTGTCTTTGAGTCCATTTATGTGCTTTATGACATTTATTGTCTTATGTATATTGAGCCACCCCTGCATCTCTGGAATAAAGCCTACTTGATCATGGTGAATGATCTTTTTGGTGTGTGTCTGTATGTGGTTTGCAAGTATTTTGTTGAGAATTTTTGCACCTACGTTCCTTAAAGATATAGGTCTATAGTTCTCTATTTTGGTTGGATCTTTACCTGGTTTTAGTATGAGAGTAATACTGGGTTCATAGAAGGAATTTAGATGTTCTCCCTCTGTTTCTATCTGTTTGAAAATTTTAAGTAGTATTGATTGGAGATCTCTCTCCAAATGTCTGGTAGAATTCTGCTGTAAATTCATCTAGGCCTGAACTTTTTTGAGTTGTAAGATTACTGTTTCAATCTCCTTATATGTTATAGGTCTGTATAAGCTGTTAATCTCTTCTTGGTTAAGCCTTGTTGATTCCCATGATTTTAGATTTGCATCCATTTCTTTTAGGTTTTCAAATTTAATAGAGTATATGTTTTTATAGTATTCCCTTATAATGTTCTGCATTTTTTTGTTGTGTATCGCTGTGTTTTCCCTTTATCTCTAATTTTGTTGAGTTGAAGTTGCTCTTTCTTTCTTTTGGTTAACTGGGCTAAGTATTGGTTTATCTTGTTTATCTTTCTAAAGAACCAGCTCTTGGATTCATTGATTCTTTGTATTGTCTTCTTTGTTTCTGTTTCCTTAATTTCTGCTCAGATTTTTGTTATTTCTTTTTGTCTGCTGGGGTTTGGTTTCACTTGTTATTGCCTTTCCAGAGTTTTGAGTTGCAGTGTTAAGTCATTTACTTTTGTTCTTTCTTATTTTCAAATGTAGGCACTTAGAGCTGTAAACTTCTCTCTTAGGACCTAGAGTATCCCAGAGGTTTTCTTGGGTTGTATTGTCCTTTTTGTTTAATTCTAGAATTACTTTTATTTCTTCCTTAATTTCTCCTTTGACTCAATTCACTATTTTAAGAGTGTGTTGTTGAATCTTCATGAGTTCATGTAGTTACTAGGGCTTCTTCTGGTGTTGATTTTAAGCTTTTTGCATTGTGATATAATAGAATGCATAGGATTATTTCAACATTTTTTGCATTTGTTGAGGTTTGTTTTGTGCCCTAGTAGTTTAGATAAAGTTCCCAGGGGTTTTGAATAGAACGTATATTCTTTGGTACTTGGGTAGAATATTCAGTAGAAGTCTGTTTGCTCCATTTGATGTATGTTATGTTATTCAGATGTCTCTCTGTTTTCTCTGTCTGTTTGATCTGTCTAATGGAGACAGTGGTGTATTGAAGTCCCCTGCTTCTAGTGACTTGGGATTAATTTATGCCTTAAAGTCCTGTAGTTTTCACGTAGTTTGGTGCACCAGAGTTTGGTGCATATATGTTCATGATTGTAATTTCTTGGTTAACTGTTCCTTTGATGAGAATCAAGTGACCCTCTTTATCTCTTCTGATTCGTTTTAGTTTGAAGTCTATTCTGTCAGATATTAGAATAGCAACTCTTGACTTGTTTCTTAGTGCCCTTTGCTTCAAAAACTTTTTCCATTCTTTTTAAGATTGCACCTGTCTTTGACGGTGAGATGGGTTTCTTGCAGACAAAAAAGATGCATTTTGTTTCTTTATCCATTCAACTGACCTGTGTCTTTTGACTCTTAAAGTTAAGTATAATGTTATTTAAAGTTATTAATGGAAAATATGCATTGGTTCCTGTCATTTTAATTTGCTTGCGTTTATGGTCTATGTGTTTCCACATTTATATCTTCCTTTCATTTCTTTCTGTTGCCCCTTGGGTATAGTCATTCCTTTCTTGAGCTCATTGTACTTCTTCAAGTATTCCCCCAAGGGCTGGTTTTCTGGGACATGAATTCTTCCAGCCTATTCATGTCATGGAAAATTTTTGTTTCCCCTTCAACTATAACAGAAATTTTTGATGTGTAAAGTATTCTGGGTTGGCATCTATGTTTAATTATAATTGGGAATACTTTGGTTTAGGTTTTTATGGCTTTCATAGTTTGCATTGAATAGTCAGCTGTAATTCTGATGAGTTTTCCTTTATATGTGATTTGTTTTTATTTTTTACCTTTCAGTATTCTCTCTTTGCTCTGTACATTTAGTGTTTTCACTATGATGTGGCATGGGGAATTTCCTTTTTGTTCCTGTCTATTTGGTGTTCTGTATGCTTCTTGTGTTTGTATGGGCAGGTCTTTTCTTAATTTTGGGGAAACTTCTTTTGAAGATCCTGTTGAAGATCTGATGACTACCATTACCCTGAGGTTCTTCTCCTTCCTCTGTGCCTGTGATGCATAAATTTGGTCTTTTCATGGTGTCCCACCTGTCCTGCATATTCCATTCCTGTATTTAAAAAAAAATTTTCGTAATCTTTGCTTGAGTGCTTCAATTCTTCAACTTTTTGGCTTCACGTTCTCTCTTTTGATTTTATATTGGTAGGTCCAGCTACTCAGGGGTTCTCACACAAGCCCAAGTCAGGCACCAATCGGATACTCTCAGGGTTTCTTCTAAGGTCTGGGATCCTGCTAGCCAGCAGGCACAGCACAATTTGTGAAGCTAGTTAGGCAAAGGCCAGATTCCGGCACTCTCAGGTGGGCTGGACTTTTCTGGACCACTAGTGAAGTGAAGTCTAGCCCTGTATCAGTGGGAGTAGCCTCAGGTGGTCCCAAGGTAGGGGAAGCTCTCCACTACAGGGAGACTGGATTCAGGCATTCTCAGGCATTCTGGAAATGTCTGGACCTGTGGTAAAGGGCGGAAGAGACTCAAGCCTTTTTTTTTTTTTCAATTTAATCACAAAGACGGTATGGGGATTTTCCTCATTTCCTGTTGCCCCTATTATTAACATAATAGTGGTCTTCCACAGATTTGTCCAAGTCCTTGTCTTTGATACTATGAATGTGACTTTATTTTAGAAATAGGCACTTTGCAGATGTAATTAAGAATCTTAAAACAGCTATGTGGGCTGTAGCATGGGTCTCAAATCCAGCAGGAATAGTGGCTTTGGTAAAGGAGAGCTATGTGAAAGCAGAGCTCACAGGGACAAAGGTCATGTGGCAGTGGAGTCTGAGGTGGGAATGATACAGTTGCTTGCCAAGGGATGCTCGGGCTTGGGCAGTGGCCTCTCGAAGCTAGGGAGAAACCAGGAAGAACTATTTTTCTACAGTCTCGAAGGGACCATATGCTTTGATTCCATAGCGTGAGAGAAAATGCATTTCTGTTGCAAAGGATATTAGTTATGGCCTCCTGGGAGATATCTGCAGTAATGTGAGGTATATAATAAACCAGAATTGGCGTGTTATTACTGGCTAGGTTCCACACTTCATTCAGATTTCCTTGATTTTACCTATCATTTTATGTTCCAGGATCCAACCCAAGACATAACACATTTAGTTGTCTGTCTCTTTAGCTTCATTTTGACTGTGACAGATTCTCAGATTTTCTTTCTTTTAAGGACTGACAATTTTAGGACTTACTGGTCAGGTGTTTTGTAGAATGTATCCAGTTGAGAGTTGACTAACTCTGATTTGATTGGTTGGTGAAACTGTGGGAGGAAGACTCCTAAAGTAGACTATTCTCATCCAGGGCATATGTTGTCAGCATGATGTCAAAGAGCTGATGTTGATCTTTGTCACCTGGTGAGGTGTTTGGAGTTATTCCTTGCAAAACTTCTCCCTCTTCCTGTATTATACTTTTTAAAGGAAACCAGTTTGTATAGTCATATTTAATGGAGTGGAGAGTAGCGTAGCTACAAAAACTAACTAGGTTTCTTCTATATAGAGATTTTGTTTTGTTTTTCTATGTATTTATTCAGTTACCTGTTGACATTAGCATAATTCATATGTATTTATTTGTATTTATATTTGTGTTTTGGGTTATAATCCAATGCTTTATTACTCATACTACAACTGCTAAAATTGAGCTGTCTGTTGGCAACCCATTCAGTTGGTCCCTGTGTCTCTCTGGGTGTACCTCATCGTTAGAGTTTCTTTTTTAACTGCTCTTTTCTTTTTGGCAGTACAAGATATTCTAGACATCTTTTTTTAAAAGGAGTTTCTTAATTTCTTGCAGTACAAATGTTCCAGGCTCATCTTAATGTATTTCCTGCATTGGGTCTAGAATCAGCTGTTTCTGTATGGCATCCTGGTTCCGTTTTCTGGAGAATGTGATTGAAAGTCTAAGTAGTAGATATGCTTGCTACTACTTGGGCATTGCTTCCATGCCTTGTCAACTGACAAAGCAAGAGGATATGTGTCTGTGTATACTAACTCATATAAATGCATGTTTCTGTATTTCTGTGTATAAGCATCTGTGTCTGTATTAAACTAAACATGAGTTCATAGTCCACTGTGATGTGGATAATTCCAGCTCTCCACTTGTTTATCTTGAAACTCTCATTCCAACAAGGACAGACAGGCTTCCACTGTCCTCTAATGACATACTTAATTTTAGAATGTTAGCATCTATGTATAGAAGTATCAGAATTGCTGATCTATATTCTTTGGGTACTTGATCACCTAAAGCACAATGCTACCTACATGTGTTGTTTCTTCTGCCTTTAGTTTTGCTTACAGTCCACTCATTTCCTCTTAACAGAGATCAGCAACGTCCCCCATCTCCTCTTTTGAGGTTGTTCCCACACACCAACAGTACATTGATAATTTATGAAAAAACATGAGATTTGTTTTGTTACATTTTGCATTCTATGCTAGATTCCTCTTGATTTCCTAAATGATTCTTTAATCTTTATGTTAAAATTCAGTCTTTGGGCTTCAAAATTCAGTGTCTCTTGATGAATACATGATGACAAGTAGCCACAATTCTCATAGCATCCAGAATAGTTTTACTTTCATAAAGTAAGTTCCTTAGGTTTGATAAGTGCTTATTTGGAACAACTTCAAAGATGCAAATTAAGAGAGAAGCCAGTCCGTTAAACACTGGGGACGTGGTATCTCGTTCATGAATGTTAACTGTTCGGCATGCTTGTTTCCTTTATTTAAAAACATCACTAAAGTAAGTCCTTTTGTAATCTTATTTTTATTTATTTTCTTCCCTACCCAAGGAAGATTGTAGAATCGTGGTGGTCTTTCAAGTTTCTAAGTTCACACTTTACTGGATATACATGTAGTATGTGATCCTAAATTTCATTTCATGTTCATTCTAGACGCACTTACATAAATAATAATTTTGCATGGAACTTTCTGAAACTTTTATTTCCAATACTATGTAAAACCCATCTGTGGATTTTTGTATTTTAATGGCTTTATAGTGTTTAATTATATGACTATGTCTTGATGTATCCATTTCTTTCCTAACAGACACTTAAATTCGGCTTTATTTTTTTCATTATTTGTCATTCCCATGCTCTGAATGACCTGTATATATATTCCCCATGCATGCACGTAAGGATTTGTCTAGAATACATAGCTAGAAATTAAATTACCGGGCCATGTGACATGCATGCTTTCTGTTTTACTGGTCAGTTTGCCTCCTGTGTGGTTCACTAGTTTCCTTGTATCCTGAGTCTCACCAACACTGCTCGTACTGCTTTAATCTGATGATGTGCAGAGTCATCTTTCCCTGACATTCAGAGGCTGTGGAACCAATCAAGCCATTTTCTCAGCAACTAGAAAAAAATTGACAGCAACTTGGACTTTTTATTTTATGGGAAGTTTGTTACTGTTTGTAGTAATTGTTAATATTATTTTCAAAGGTGACTGCATATCCAGGATCTACAAAGGTGCTTTGGAATCTAACTGCACCCAAATTTGCTCTTCCAGAATCAACCATGAGGGAAACTTTATATCCAAAATATGAGGTAATGGGTGCATTTTCTGTATTATCATTGTTGTTATTTGATAATTCAAATGCGAAGTTGCTTATGACAGAAATTTACTGGATGCATTAGACATGGTGGCGTATGCCTTTAATCCCAGGACTTGGGAAGTAGAGGCAGGCAGATCTCTGTGAGTTCGAGGTCAGCTTGGTCTACATAGTTCCAGACCCATCTGGGACTACAGGCAAACTCTCAGAAACAGTAACAATAAAAAAATTTACTGGACAATTGTAATACAACTTGTCAAGCAACTATTGCCACAGTCAGGATTAGATGAATGGTAATATAGAAAGTATTTATATGAATATATATATATTTATAAAATTATATTATAAGATACGACTATAATTTATATATTTTTTTAAATATTTTATAATTTTTATTTTATGTGTATGAGTGTATTGTCTACATGTATGTAAGTGTATTCATGTTGTGCAATGCCTGTGGAGGTCAGAGAGGGTGTTGGATTCCCCTGTGGGTTCTGGGAATCAGACCTGGGTCTTCTGCAAGAGCAACCAGTGCTTCTAACCACTGAGCCATCACTCCAGCCCTAATTTATGTATTTCTTCACAATGTTATACTTACTATAGCTAGGTAAGAATACTCTACCTTCATTTTGAATATTTTACTTGAGAATTACTTGAGTTATAGGGTCATACAGGTTGTTTAGAGGATCTTCATGGTATTTTCATTTAATTTTTGGTACATGAAGAAAACTGAAAATTTGTTACCAAATATTTATTGTCAAATATTAGGAAATGATTCAGAGTCACTATTAAATTTACTGCCAATGATAATAACATTGTTGTTGCTGTGTCTCATACTTAAGACTTTACAGTTATTCTGAAAAACCAAATGGAACATTTATTATGTCTCTGGTGGAAAAGCAAACTTTATTTCAAACCAGTCTAGGAGAGCATCAGACTGGTAGGAGAGAGCGCACAGACACAGCCAGTTGGCAGGGACTCAGTTGGGAGTTCCTCCCCGTCCTGCTCATCATCTGACACCTGCTCCATTTTCTTCATAGGTTGAAATTAAAATATAGTCTGTAGGATGCCCAAGACATCTTGGTTTTCAAGCATGTTCCCATTTTAGGGAAGAGACTAGCTTGATGTTGAAGGATCTGCTTAATTGTTAAAGTTCGTGCTTAACACTGGAAATAAAGTTAAGTTAGGTATTTTCTTCAGAGTTTTACATTTTTAAAAGAGCCATAAAGTTTCACTCATGTTTTAAGCAGTTTAGTAGGTATAGATCCTGCTTGCATTTCATAGGAGATGGAGCACACTACTTCTCACAACAGCCAAATGGAAAGTTATTCATTTGATTTTGAGGTACCAGTGACATTTGCTATGGCAACAAAATAATGTAAACCCTGTACCATAGGCTGGCACTGTCTGTGCCCATGCACCGGCCTCCGGCTCTGATAGTCCACATGCAGTGGACTGGTTGGTGAGTCTCCAGCAGCTGCAGGGTATCCCTGGACTGGCATCCTCTTACCCTTCTACCAGTGAATTACAGAAGCTACTGATCTCCCACATAGCTTAGTGAGAGCCCTGTGGTTCTGGGGTTATTTGCTTTTAAAAGTGCATCATTAATGTCCCCAGATGTCCTTCAATGCAAGTTCATCCACTGAGGCCTAATCAGCCTATCTAGAGTCACTCCCTTTAAGAACATCAGCTCTTCCCTACCCAGCAGTCTCTATAGGCATTAACACAAATGACAGAATACACGAAATCCAGGGGGCGGCTAATGTACCAGTGGGGAAGGGGTATAGAGATGATTCAGATGTTCTATATGAAATACACAGAGTCAATAAAATAATTACAAAAAGTGCATTGTGTTCTGTATTCATCTAACTTCAAAGTATTTAACGCCGCTCAACTACATTATTTAGTTTCTTTTCTAATAGAATATTTTTCTCTCATGTTATATCATTTGTTCTTGAAAATCAGAAAAATCCATAGAAGAAAACCCACAATCTAGTTCTCTTCTCTCTCAGTCACTTTAAAAAAATATTTATTACTTGTATGTGTATGAGTGCATTGCCTGTATATGTGTAAGTGCACCCATGTCATGCAGTGCCCGTGGAGTCAGAAGAAGGTGTTGGAGTCCCCTGGAACTGGAGTTACAGATGGTTGTTAGCTGCCGTGTGGATACTAAATACTGAGCCCTGGTCCTCTGCAAGAGCAGCCAGTGCTCTTAACTGCTGAGCCGTCTCTCCAGCCCCTCTCAGCCACTTTTTGACCACCATTTGGTCTATTTTCTTTCATTGCTAAGTATTTTTCTTCTTTTTCTTTCTCTGTGTAATGTCTGTTTTGTGTGTGGGTTGTGTGTTTGTTTTACGTACACTAGTATATCAGTATGCAAGTGTGTACACCTGTCCACGCGTCTACAGAAGCCACAGCAGGACATAGAGTGTCTTCCTTTGTTGCTCTTTTGTCTTATAGTCTTGTGACAGGGTCTGTTACTTGCTGCCTGGGCTGTGCTGGTTGGCCAGTGAGCTCCAGGGAACTCATCTCTACCCCCCAACCCAGCCTCATTCCTCAGTATTTATAATCATATTATTTTCATAGTATTTTAGGCCACTTACTAAAATGTATACATTAGAAATAGACAAACCAAAAAACAAATAAACAAACCAAAGATACGGTGATCACGAAAACCTTGAGTCCATAGGAGCTGTTGCTTGGAGTGAGTCTGGGAAAAACATGTTTATACTTGATCTATGGATACTGCATGTCTTCAAAATTAATGCTGATATTTCTTGAATTGCTTGGTCATGGAATATTATTTTAAAATTGTGTGTTGAAATCTCTTAGGCCTTTTTTGTTGTTTTTTAAGACAGGGTTTCACTGTGTTGCCCTGACTGGCTGGAAACGCATTTGTAAATGAGGCTGGCTTTGAACTCAGAGATCAGCCTGCTTCTTCCTCCCGAGTAATAGGACTAAAGGTAATTTGTACTTAGAAGTATTTGTGCATGTATCTTTTTTTTTTGTAGAAAATCCTGTGGATGAGGAGAACTGGCTGGCAAGTTAAAGTTGTGAAGAGTATAAGGACAGAGATACAAGATTACACCAAACATAATGTATTAGGACCTTACAGACAGAAGTGTGTAGGAGTGCACAAAGTGTAAAGTCAGTGGAGTGCTAAATTAAAAAAGGACATCTATATTCCCCTGCAAGGCTCAAGGACCATCAACAAAATAATGTCTTCTGCACATGAGAGGACAACTGCACATGAACTCAAGGCAGCTGTGGTTACCTGTACAAGATCTGCACAGGATCAAGGCAGTCAACACCAGAGAGAGGGGGAGGGGCTCACAAGCTGTCAACTCCTTGCTAAGGAGCTGTTGACTGTAAATGTCTTCTGGGGGAAGGATAGTCAGTTTTCTTTAAGGGTGTGGTTCTTGGTAGGTTAACTATGCTCCACTGGATGGCCCCACATTCATGAGCATATGGGTAACACAAAATGGACTCGACTGGTTATTAAGAAGGAAAGGACGGAATACAAAGTAGAGAAGAGTGAAGAAGTGAGAGGCGTTGTGGGGAGAAGGAGATGAGTACGATCAAAATACATTGTAAGAAATCATCAAAGACTTAATAAAAATGCTATGTTCAAAATAAAAAAAAAGTGTACTCCCTACACCTCAAGGCAGGTTAATGTACTGACTAGTCAAAGGTGGACTACTGCCAACGGGAACATACCTAGCCGGTCTAAAAAACTATTAATGTGTCAAATGTCAGTTAGGAAACAGTGCAGGTGTCAGGGGCCAGCAGGACACACTCCACTGACTGCCTTAGCAGGTTTGTTTTACTGTAGGGTTTAGGATGTGTGCCAGGTTACCTGGAAAACAAAATGGTAGTTATGAACAAGATGGCTGTAGTCAATTAAGTGGATGCCTACAACTGTTTTCTCCTGTGTTGATTTTGTACCAGAGTTGTTGGAAGAACTTACTGCTTGGACTGAACACTAGAAAAAAGTAGTCCCAAATAGTCTGTGAAAAGGACGGTTACAGCAGGAGAGCTGAAACCTGAGGCAGAGTTGTACTTTGTTTAACCTCAGCTAAGTATTAAAATCATTTGCTGCAGTGTAGTTTTTGTCTGTATCTTCTTTATAATTTCATTTGTTTTAACTTTGTATTTTTGAAGCCATGTTATTAGATGCGTAGAATTTTAGAATTGTTGACCTTTCCCTGTGAGTCAAAACTTTCAGTAATAGAAACGGACTCTTTCTCTCCCTTTCCTCTGCTCCCTCCTCTCTTTCTCTATTATTTTTGAGATGATGTGTCCCAGGCTGGCCTGGAATTCATGGTCTTCCTAGAATCCCAAGTGCTGGGATTCTAGGTGTGCACGAGCATGCCCTACTTCAGCTTCTTTACGTCAGCAAGTATTTACCTTAGAATTTAGCTTAATCTTCTTTAAGATGTTGACACCATTTTTCTGTTTCATTGTTTTCTTATACATAACCTTTCTGGATTCAGTATTCTTATATTTTAGATATGCCTTTCAAGTTTATTGTGATTTGATAAAAACAAATGCATATATTTGGTCATTTTGTGTTTTAACCAGACTTGTTTAGAGTCAGGCCTACTTCACACGGTGTTCCTCTAATTTTCTGTATCTTTTTCTTTTTCTTGCCAGTTACTTGGATGTGTTGTATTTCATCATCTGTTTTGGAAGTTATTTGTATTTCATGTGTGTGTGTGTGTGTGTGTGTGTGTGTGTGTATGTGTGTGTGTGTGTGTATGTGTAGATACCTTCTTATTCCCGTGATTATTCCCCTAAGCTACACATCTTTAACTTATCAAATCTAATGTATATCAGTGCTTTTATACTACTCCAAGAACATACAGTAATTTTCAGATTCTTTTTGCTTGTTTTTGTTTTGTTTTGTTTTGAGGCGGGATCTCCTTGTAGCCCCAGCTGGTCTGGAACTCCCTGTGTAGACCAGGCTCTGATCTCACAAGCTCTGACTCTGATCTCACAGAGATTCACCTGCCTCTGACTCCCAAATGCTGGGATTTTTAGATTCTTTAAATCCCAGTTGTAACTCTTAATATCCTCTTATTTAATGAAATTAGGTTTTAGACTTAAGAAATACTATTTTGGCGTCTTAAAGACTCAGTTTTTTGCACATTCATCTCTCTTTTTTACCCCAAGCATCTCTAACCCATCTGTACTGAATATGTTCTTGTTCTTTGCCCAAAGTATATCCTTTAACATTCTCCATAAGGGGAAATTGAGAGGATTGCAAAACTTTGGTTTTGTTTTTCTTTGTTTCTTTGAAAATCTTAATTGAATTTCTGTGTATTTCATACAGAACATTAGTCATCTTTATCCCCTCTTCCCCGTAGCCTTCCCCCACTGGAATTAATGCATTCTTCTATTTGTGCTAAGGCCTATCAGGTCAAATTACTGTCCCCAGAAGTCACTCAGTACGAGTTCATCCTCTGGGATCTAGTCAACCTATCTAGAGTCTCTCCCTTTGAAAAAGATCAGGTCTTCCTCACCCAGAAGTAATTAGCTTCCAATAATTCTTTCTCTATAATTGGTGCCTGCTGCCCTACACAGTTCTGTGCTAGGTTTTCTGCTTGAGTTTCCAAGAGTCTTATGCATGCTGGCACCATTGCTGTAGGTTCATGTGAACAAGGTTCCAGGAACCTGTAGGGCTCTTATTTCAATATGGTCATGGCTCTTAAAATCTTTCCATCCCCTCTTCTGCAATGGTCCCTGAAACCTAGGTGGGTAGGATGTAATATAGGAGTCCTGTCCAAGGACTCACACTTTGCAGACTCTTATGCTCTATGATTTGGCCATTTGTAACCTTTTGTGTTCCTGGCCCTCTGCTTCATGAGGGAGCTTCATTAATGAAACTGAGAGATGTATTAGTGTTCTTTTTACTCCTTGTTCTATGTTCTGTGAGCATTAGGTGTAGAGGCTACATTGTACATGTGCCACTTAGGCTTGCAAAAGTCAAAGAAAATCTTTGTATATAACCAGTTGTGGAACTCTGTAATAGTCTCCCTCTGGTGCAAAAGAAGCTTCTTTGATGAGTGGTGACTGGCATACTTGTCTATAGATATAAGGACCAATATATATCACATAGTAAGAAATTACATATCCCTATATGACAGTCTTGGAGTTTTCCTTGAGATCAGTGACCGCTCCAGCCACATGCATTTGGCTATGACTACAGTACCACACATGAGTTCCTCCTACTGAGTGAGCTTTAAGTCCAAATAGGTACATTGATTGCCCCTAAGATAAAAGTGCCACTACTGCCCAAGACCTAGGCTTTCTTAAGAGATTCTGTTATCTTGCTTAACTACTCAATTCTTTAGAATGCTTCCCAAGTGATTTTTAGTATTCAATGAAAATAAGATGTAGGGAATTCGGTCCCATCAGATTTTTCCAGATCTTTCTAGACATGTCTGAATTCCATTTAGATTAGGGATGAACCTCCTCTATATTTCAAATCCATAAAAACTATTTTTAAGTCCAATTAAGTAGCTGTTGATTACCCTCAAGATAAAAGTGCCACTACTGCACCAATGTCATTTGCTGTGCCAGTCACTGATGTGGTTATTGGGCCTTGAAGCTTGGGTTGGACCACTGATTGATGTCTGCCTTAGCAGCTTACATAGTGCTTGTCAAAGCTATGAGAGCTAGCCTTCAGGGGAGGTGACTTCCAGGTCAGTTCCAGCCCCATTGCTCCAAATCCTGAATCTGAAGTATGTTCTTTCTTCAGCAATAGGGTCTTACCTTTAAGTTCTGGGAGGCAATTAAAGGCTGTGGCAATGGCCTGTGAAATTTTGGGAGTCTCTTGGAACACCCTAGCTAACAACTCAAAGGAATGTTTCTCCTGTCTGGCACTGTTTCTTGTTTTGTAGCCTTCAGCTATGCACATGGAGTCATGTAGAGATATTGTATGTGGAATTTGTTGTTAGGTTGTTAGGCTAATATGATTCTGTCTGGTGTTTTATACTAGTTGTGCATCCTCTCTCTCTCTCTCTCTCTCTCTTCTTATTTCTGTTTATCTCCCTGGTTACTTTCTATTTTCCTGGTTCCTGTAGTTACATCAGGATACATACTCACATATAAGGATTTGGTGTTACCATTCACAGGTGAGGGAGAACATATGTTGTTTGTTTTTCTGAGTCTGTGTTACTTCAGTTAGAATAACAGTTTCTAGCTCCATCCATGTACCTGCAAATGTCATGATTTTGTCTTTCTTTGCCCCTGAATAGTACTCTATTGTGTAAATATACCACATTTTCATTATCTACTAATCAGTTGAGGGACATTTGGTTGCTTCCATCTCTTAGCTATTGTTAAAAGAGCAGCAACAAACATAGATGTGCGAAGTATCACTGCAATAGGATGACTCCTTTGGGTATATGCCAAGGAGTGGTATAACCGGGTCATATCGTAGGTTCATTTTTAGTTTTTTAAGAGTTCTCCACACTGCTTTCCATAGGGGTTGCATGAGTTTTCAGTTCCTCTAGCAGTGAATGAGCATTCCTTTTTCCTCACATCCTCTCCAGCATTTGGTATCAGTTGTTCTCTTGATCTGGGGTAAGATCAAATCTTTGAGTGGTTTTAATTTGCATTTTCTTAACTATTAATGGTGTTGAACACTTTTAAAGATGTTTCTTAGCCAATTTTATTTCTTCTTTTGAGAACTCTCTGCTCAGATCCATAGCCCATTTTTTAATTGGGTCACTTGTTTTCTTGATTCACTGTTTTTTGAGTTCTTTATATATTTTGAATGTTAAACCTCTGTCAGATGTGTCACTGGTGGAGATGTTCTCCCCCTCTATGGGTTTTCTCTTCAGTTCCTTGATTGTTAATTTTCTATACAGAAGCTTTTTAGTTTAATGAGTAACCACTTGTTGATTGTTGACCTTAATTCCTGAGAAACTGCTGTCTGATTTAGTAAGTCCTTTCCTACACCTATATCTTGTAGGTTATTGCCAGTGTTTTCTTCTGAGAGTTTCAGAGTTTCAGGTTTTAAAACATTGAGGTCTTACATTCATTTGGAGTTGGATTTTGTGCAATGTGGAAGATAAGGGTCTAGTTTGATTCTTCTACAGCACCATATGTTGAAAATGTTGTCTTTCTTCCAGTGAGCATTTTTGGCCCCTTTGTCAAATATTAGGTGTCTGAAATTGTATGTACTCATGTTTGAGTCTTCAGTTGTGCTCCATATGTGTCTGTTTTTATTCCAGTGTCTTGCTGTTTTATGACTTTAGCTCTGTAATATAGTTTGAGATCTGGAATTATAAATATTTTATTAGTTCTTTGGGAATTTTATACAGTGTATTTTCATTATATTTACTCTCCCATCTCCTCCCCGAGCTATCCTGTCTCTCTACCTCCCCAATTTCATGTCCTTTTCTCTCTCTCTCTCTCTCTCTCTCTCTCTCTCTCTCTCTGTACAGTGGCAAGCTTTTGGATGCCATGGCATGCATGCAGAGGTCAGAAGACAACTTGGAGGAATTGGTTATCTCTTTCTGCCATATGGGTTCCAGGGTGTCAGGCTTGGCAAGTGCTTTTACCTACTGAGCCATTTTCTTGGCCCTTGATTTTCTTTTGTTTCAAATGTGTATATTATATTCTCAAGAGGCATTTTATAGAAGTATAATATTGATTGTAGATATTTTCTGTAAGATACTGATATGCTTCATTCTTCTGGTGTCCACTGCTGCTGTTGAGAAGTGAGTCTGAGTATGAATTCCCTGAAGATCCTGCATTTTCTGCATCCCGTAAGCCAGGCTGCATTTAGGATTTTCTGTTCTCTGGTTCACCATGTGTTTAGGTGTAGAATTCTTTATCATGTTTTAGAATCCTTTAGATCTTTGAATTTGTACCTTGATATGGCCTTGGAACATTTTCTTTATTTCTTCCTAATGTTGGTTCTCACTCTCAGCCCAGGGGACTCGAACCCCTCCCAGGGCTGCCTGAGTGTCAGTCCCAAGAATCCAGACCGTCAGATGCAAACAGCATGAGGATTTTAGGATTTTATTGCACTTGTACAAGTGGGTGACTTAGCCTCGGGAAGCTAAGCCCCCCTGGCCCTGCTCGGACCAAGCTTTTATAGCAAAAAACCACAAGATTATCATATATTGACATACAGGGTATAGATTGGCACAGACCAGGGTTACAAAAACACA
Organism: Eospalax fontanierii; assembly: GCA_035773235.1. Lineage (NCBI taxonomy): Eukaryota > Metazoa > Chordata > Mammalia > Rodentia > Spalacidae > Eospalax > Eospalax fontanierii. The sequence continues at coordinate 23,133,321 of CM069536.1, read as the reverse complement.
ACTTTTACATAGTCCATCCTTATTCCACAAGCATTGTGACATATTACAAAATGTTGGCTGGACAAATGTTTTAACCAGAAGTCTATTTTTACTAGAAAAGGGGCTTTTTCTGTTATTATCCCAGACATTATCTCACCTACCACAAGTTGTTGACATGGCTTTTGTGACAGGAGATGCTGACATAGCCCTTATAACTTTTGGGACTTTTCAGTTAGGGAGGGGTGAGCTGACAAGGAGGTTTTAATGGCTAAAGTGAGGGTCCTGTCTTTTAAGAAAAATGAAGGTCCTACACTACATTGCCTCTGTCTTCTCTCTTTCATCTCCAGGACCTCAGTTCTATATGCATTGCCTACACTGTTTTTTTTGGTTGTGGATTCTGTGATATTTCTTTGGTTATATCCCACTGTTCACATTCATAAATTCCCCCCTTTCACTGTGTTGAAAATATACTGTTAGAGTTGATATTGAGTTTTAAAACTTGGTTTTGTGTTCTCCTTTTTAAAGGATTGTGAATGGGTCTTTTTGATTGTATCTTTTAAAATTAGTATACAAAATATTAGTTATCAAGATGGCCTTTTCAAACAGAGCTTGTTGTCAGTGATCCCTCCCCCTCCTTTCCTGTCGCCCCTTGTGTTCACCCCTTCTTCCTGTTTCCTTTTGCTCCAACCCCACGACCTGAACACCTCTTTGTTTTTACCTCTCTTTGTCTCCATTTTAGTCGTTTAGGTTCTACCCGTGTTGGCACCCATTATACACATACATTCATGCATTGCAAACTAGGGTTTCCGTAGGAGAGAGAACCGGCATTTGTCGTCTTTTTGAGTTTGACTCACCATAATATAATACTTCCCAGCCTCATTTATTTTCCTGCCAATTCCATAATTTCATTTTTCTTTAAAGTGGGCTAAATTTCCTTTGTGTGCATATACCACATTTTCATTACATTCATCCTTTGATGCGCAATATTTCTGTTTTTTTTTTTTCTTAAATTAATCTGTTAAATTCTGGTGTGTGTTGTTTCTTTGTGTTTCTGTCAGTCTTTACATGCTTCTTTATTATTGTATTTAAACCGTATTTTGAGTCAGTATTTGAGACGGAATGGCAGTTTCTTTTTCAAGAGAAGCTTTTGTCATTAAAATCTGAGTTCTGTTCTACTCAGCCTGCATCAATCCAAGGCTGGCACTTGAATTTCTCTGACCACCGCCCAGACTGAAACCCTGCGTTCACGTCCACTCACTTCCACTTATTCTCTTTCAGAGGGCCTACCCCCAGGGTATCCTAATTTATATAACAGAGATGTCACCAGGCCCCTCACCTCAGGCTGAGACCTAGCTTTTATTCCTGTCACCCACAACCCAGGTAGTCGCCAGATCTGTAGCTCAGGTTTGCAACTGTTTTGTCAACATCCTGAGAAGAAAGAAAAGTATCTTTGATGCTAAGCTTACTTTTGAAGGATATTGTGTTTTCGTAGATGATGACCCATTGCTTCATCATCTTCTTGTCTCCTCGATAATATGCTTCATATTACATGTAACTCCCTCTGTTGTCCTCAGCAGAACTGTCTGCTCTGCCATCAGAAGAGGCAGAGTCATTATTCACTTTTCAGGTACCAAACATTGTGATAGTTTTCTTGTCTCTTTGACAGAAACAGTTTAAGGGGGAAGCATTTTTCTTAAGGTGGTCATGATTTCTGGGACCCACACATTTGGGCAGAACATCATGGTCATAGGAGGGTGTGATGGGAGAGGTTCTTTACTTTAGAGTAACCAGGAAACAGAGAGGGAGGAAAGCATTCGCTGGTATAACCTTCAACAGCACCTTAGCCCCTCCCCCTCCTGACAGTGACCTACCTCATCCCACTAGGCTTTGACTCTTAAGGTTTCCCGAATCTCCCAAAATAGTGCCAGCAGATGGGGACATGTGTTCAGCACAGGAGCTGGGAGCATGTTTCATAGTCAAACCTTAACAGCAGTCTCTCTGTTTCCATCGGCATCCCCGCTTTTCTTGCATACACATCAATTTTAGCAGCATCCCCGGAGAAGAGCAGGAGAATTTGTGCATGGAGCATCACATAAGCACTAACGTAATTGCTGTCTGTGGGCACATTAGTTTGGGCAATATTTTGGCAGATTCTGAGATTTCAATATATGAGATATATTTTCTTTTACAACAAGCAAATATTGATTATTAATAGGTCCTACTATTTTGAGACCATAAAATATGGTATGAAGGTTTTTGTCTTCATTTCATTAAAAATAGCTTTTAAAATATATAATACCTGGTTTTCCAGTATATGTGAATGTATTATATAAGCATAGGGCAAAATAATTCCAAAATTCTTTCTATATCTTATGGGTCATCTTTGAAAAATAATACATCATCAAATATTTTTCTGTTGCAACTATCATTTCTTTTGTCTTACAACTATTTTCTAAATATACAGTAGGAAGCGATGAACAAAAGTTCAATGTTGCTGATTCCTGATTTACCCCTGACTTTCTCCGTTTTCTTTTTTTAATTAAAATTTATTTATTTACTTTATTTTCTATGTCTGAGTGAGTCTTTTGCTTGCATTTATGTAAGTGCACCCATGTGTGCACTGCCCAGGTAATCCAGAAGAGGGTATCGAATGCCCTAGAACTGGAGTTTTGGATAGTTCTTAACTGCCATGTGGGTGCTGGGAACCAAACCCAGGTCCTCTACAAGCGCAGACACTGCTCTTAACTACTCACCCATCTCTCCAGTCCCATTTTCTCAATTCTCAGCTATATACTTTTAAAAACTGATTTTTAAATTTCAACTGGAAAGTTAACATTTCATCAAACAAATAAAGAGTAAGTATGATTTGGCTAATCATGAAGCTATCAATCTGTCAAATTTAACTCTAGTAGCTATTTCTGCCTAGCTAAACCACTGACTATAACACAGAGAAGTAGCACATTTACTAAGCATGACTCTTACACCTGTTTGCTATTATAATAAGCGTACATGTACTGTAACTTAGTTGACTGACAGAATTGAAAGCTTAAAGCATTTAAGAAAAATTTCACTCCAATTTACATTTAGAATACCATCTTGAAAATGAAATCACTCATGGACAGTAAGTCTTGATGATATATCTCTTTCAAAATTCTGGTGTTGATACACTAAATTATGCTAATATGCTAATCTATGACATTATAGTATCAGTGATACTCCTAAGATTAAAGATTGTAAAAATAATGTAGATGTATGCATTTGGCTAAAGGTCAACACTGAAGCCATATAGTGGGTTTTAGATAAAGACCAAGTCTATAGCTGGACTTAGGCGCATTGTTTGAAGTGTTTTCTAGAACTCTTCCCCTACTGAAAGTATTCTTTATCTTTTTCTTTGGTAATAATGTTCAATGAAATAATAATGATCTTATGTGCTGAAAATATTCCATAACATTATTTATTGCTTTCATCTTTTTACCACAGAGTATTCAGACAAGCAGAATTTTAAGTGAGAAAATTTTATCTGAAAGCAATGAAAGTGTGGTTATTTTAGATATTTATAGGAGAAGAAGTTTTAAGGTATGTATATCTTTTATTCTGAATTTTAAGTTGATTACTATGTCTGGCTTTAGCTCATCAATTAGTTGTAGTATTCTAGAAATTATCTCAGGGTGTTTTCTTACTCAGGAGGAATGACTCACACAAGCCAATGGTTTCTTTAAGGACACATTTTCTCTTCCTCATTATGCTGTCCTTACAACACTCAGAAGATACTCATTAGTAAATAGCAGGATAACTGATAACTGTATGTTCTTCTAAACTTCCAAGCTTCCAATAATTTTTTTTGCCTAGGGCTTACTTAAATGCTAAAATAAATGGACCTTTTGAGTTGAAGTGGAAGCTCTTTATGGCCACAAAGCAGAGTGATGGCTGTAGATGGTGACTGGATGCATACTTACAATCTCAGTGTTATTGCAGAGTATCCATCCATACACAGGATTGCAGAAAGTATGAAATTCATAATACTGGCTCATTGATGCCCTGAAATTTGAGGACGAAAACCTGGAAACGGTTTTCTCTTTCATTAGGGCCTTCATCTCTCTGCTCTCCCTTGACATCTTGGGTGTTGAACATTGATTAGTAGAGCGATTCAGTACTGGAGTGTCGCACCCTGTCTAGTCAGCCTGTCTAGACTGACTGTCTCTGTTCCTCTTTTGCTCCTCACACAACTAAGAAATACTTCTGTGGGGGTGTGTAGTAGTGATCCTGATTGAACGTTTTGCTTCCTTCTTTATACAGTTTATCAATATCCTGATGTGTTGGATCTTTTTATTCTCACTAGCCTGGGGTGACAGTGCCCATGTCTCCTTTTTATCTACAGCCCGGGGAGCAGTAACTGTCACTTAAAAATAACCAAATCACTCAATTACACTTTCTAGGATGGAAGGTATTTTTGCTTTCTAGTTTGTGGCAGCAGTATCACACAACTTGTCTTTAGTAGCTGCTTCTTCCAACAGTTCAGCTGCAGTTCAAAACACAGGTACGCTTATTTCACTGATGTTTGAACAACCCGGTAACTCCACCTGCCACAGAAAATGAAGCCAGGGTGCTTAACCCAGCCTCAGAATCTGGCTTCACCTATACATGTCCCAAATACTGCTTCTTCCATCCAGCCTCCACCTGTGCTATACTCTGCCCACACTGGTGTCCTTGGGGACTAAAATTTCTGGCACTTTGACATTTCTCTGTGTTTGTTGAAGCCTGTTCTCAGGGCTGAGGATGTGTTCAAGCCCTTTTTTGACTGTGGAAATATTATTGCCTTCACACAACAGCTATGATGTTGCCTCTTTCAAGTTGGTATATGAGATTCTTGCCTGATCAGAAATGACCTCTCCTTGTCCTGCATTCTCTTTGTACCTCGGTTGAACCCTCTTAACAGTCATTGACTGTAATTGTTTTGTAGTATACATACTGCTTTGTATTTATCTAGGGGTATCAAACACATTTCCTCTATACTCTAAGGTATAGTGCTTTCTTACTCTAATTGTAATGTCCGTAGTCTTAATAATGTTATAGTAGGTGGTGGTGTTTATGTGGCCCCTTCCTCTGAAGTAAAAGGTTGAAGTTGCTCATGATTTAAAAATACTGTCCAAGGACAGGTAGCTGTCCTGGTTCCCACTAATGTAGTCTCATCTGTGGCACATCTACACATTCCTGTGCCACTTACACAGTGGGGATGCTTTGCACCAGATCACCACATAGAATTTTTTGCTATTTGGGCATTTGCCATCTCAAGTTGAGATCTAAAACTAACGGTTTTCATTACTATATACTTCACTAAGTAAAATGATGCATTTTAGGTCTTGTTCTTCTCTATGAGGCCAGTGACTTCAAAATCAGCAAGAAACTATACTTAATCATATTTGTACATTTCATTACTTTATAAGAACAATTATCATTACTCAATTGTCACATGATATTTTAGTTTGCTAAACAATAACTATGACTAATATGTATTTATTTGATTATTTCACAGTCTTTAGTCATAACAAAAGCTGCATCATTTGAAAATATCCAAAAACATTCCGGTGAACCAGATACACAATTAAAGGTATTATAATCCTTTTGGCTTTTACTATTCAAATATGCTTGTATTTCTAGCAGTAATAATCACCTTATTCCTTGCTTAAACTATGTACATATACGTTATTCCTTATTATCATATTCGAGGTACAGTTTTATGAAATAGTATACTAAATCCTAGAGGTTCAGTATTCCATTGCATGTTGGTACATTTTAAATCCATAACTTGCTTGTCTGAAGTTCTTACTTGTGGATCTTGGTTCTGAATTCACTATAAAAAATCTTGGGTATAGCCCAGCTGGTAAGGTACTAGGATTTGAGTTTGATATTGAGAGGTTTTGTAAAAAATTCCTGGCTGTCCTATCTTACTTGCACTTGTAATCCCAGTACTGTGGGGACAAAGACAGGCAGACCCTTGGGACTGCTGGCTATCCTAACCTGCTTGGCAAGTTTCAGGTACAAGAGACTCAGTCTAAAAAAAAAAAAGTATATTATATCTGAGGAACAACACCCAAGGTTATCCTCTGACCTCCACATGCATGTACACACATGTGCATACTCCCATGCAATGTAATAATAAAATTACATTGACTCTCTAATGATCAGATAAAACAGTAGAATGGAATTCTATTTGAATTTACCAATATGGATTGAAAATTTTCATAGTGTTGTTGAAATGACTTTGAAAACAGTCTTGTAAATTGAATTTATGGAGTAAAGCATTTAAATAGTTTTTACTCATTCTGTCAGTTTTTTATGTTAAAAGTAAAAGTAGAACATCTAATTTATTTGGATATAAACAGAATATTTGCTTTCAATTAAAATATATAAAGTCAGGGATTGGAGAGATAGCTCAGTGGTTAAGAGCACTGGCTGCTCTTGAAGAGAACCTAGGTTTAGTTTCAGGACCCACATGTCAGCTATTTGTTAACACCAGTTCCAGGAGGTACTATGCCCTCTTCTGGCCCCCACAGGTATTGCAAGACACTGATGCACTTAATACTTTCAGGCAAATCATCATACACATAAAAAAATAAAATATATAAAACTATAATATGTATGTAATTTATAATGTATATGTGAAATTCAATCAAAGAATTGAACTTTGCTTTAAATAGCCCACTATTCACTTTGTAAGCTTACTTTTGATTAAGTTTAAGAATTTTACTAACACTTAAAGCAGAACTCAAAATGGGAAGCCTCAGATTATTCCATGAAATGGAAAGGGAGGGAACTCTATTAAATTCATTCTCTAAAGCTGTAATTGATCAGATACCAAAACCAGATAAGGATACAGCAACAACATCAGCCACCAACAAAATCCGTAAATCAATTTCTTTGGTGAACTTAGACACAAAAATTCTCAATAAAATTTAGCTTTCAAACTGGATTTAGTAGCACATTTAAAATGTGGGCTGGTGATATGGCTCATCAGGTAAGAATGCTTGCCACCAAGCCTGATAACTTGGGAATGATCTCTGTGGATGACGGAAAGAGAGAACTAAATCCTGCAAGTTATCCTCTGATCTTCACACACATGCCGTGGCACACTCACACAAAATAAATAAATAAGTGTAAAAAGACAAAAAGATCATACCTTGTGATAAAGTTAGTTTCATTCTAGTGATGCAAAGATGTGGTTCAGCATGCAAATCAGTAATGTAATACAGCACAGACAATAAAACCAGCCACAGAAATCAAAATTTCACCTCAATAGATGCAGAAAAGGCATCCCTTTATGATAAAAGCTCCCCCCAGAACTATAAATTGAAGGAACAAACCTCAACACAATTATACCACAGATGACGGAGCCATAGCCAACATATACTAACTGGTAAAAACCTGAAAGCATTTTCTCTAAAATCAAGAATGAGATATAGGTGGACACTGTGGATTTTGTGGCTGTGGTGTAGCCAAAACAATAAGGCAGGACAAAGAAATAAAAGTGTCAGAAATGGGAAAGATATAAAATTATTCCTATTTACAGACAATATGATCCTGTGCTTAAAAACTGTAAAGACTGATCTTCACACACATGCCGTGGCACGCTCACACAAAACAAGTAAATAAGTGTAAAAAGACAAAAAGATCATACCTTGTGATCAAGTTAGTTTGATCTATTATTGATCCCAACACTCTTATATCTGATGAGCACAAAACAGTAGCATGCAGAATCAGCACACAAAAATCAGTAACTGTTCCAATCAGCGGTTCCTGAACATGCTAAGAACGAAATCAGGAAAATGATCCCATTCAGTATAGCCACAAAATGAAGCAAGACAATATATAATAAACAAGAAAAACACAGCATAGCAATAAATCTAATAAAGGAAGAGGAAGACCTCTTCAGTGAAAGATAGAGAACACTGAACAAATGAACTGAAGACACTAGAAGAAAGACCACCCATGTTGATGGAGTGGCAGAATTAATACTGTGAATCTTGGGCCATGTGACCAAAAGTGATCTACAAACTCAATGCGGTACCCATCAGAATTCCAATTACTTCTTCACATAAATGAAAAATAAAAGCAATCACAAAATTTAAATGCAAGTAGGAAGACCTTGACTAGCCAAATCAACCCTGAATGGAAACATCACTGATGGTGTCTGATTTAAAACGATGCTGCATAGCCATAATAATGAAACAACACGGTGAAGTGCAAAAACACACATGGGGACAGTACAGTACGAAAGAGGATTCCTATGACTGTAGTCATCACAGATCAGCACAGATGCCAAAACCATATGTTAGAAAAACAACCTCCTTACTAGGTGGTTCTGGGAAAATTGGATGCTCACATACTAAAGTAGAAAACTCGATCCCTATATCTCACTCTGTACAAAAGTCAATTCAGAATGGATCACTTATCTCAATATAAGACCTAAAACTGAAATTACTGAAGGAAAACACTCTGTGAGTTACAGGCATGAGCAAAAGCTTTCTGAATAGGGCTCCAGTAATAGCAAGTACTGACAAATGAGATCGAATGAAATTGGAAAGCTTCTAAACAGAAAGGGAGCAATCAGCAGGGTGTAGAGATAGCCTACGGAAAAACCTGAATGGAACTAGAGATCATCTTATGATGTGAAATAAGCCAGAGGCAGAAAGATGGGTATCATATTTTCTATCATCTGTAGAATCTAGATCTTAAGAAAATTACATGAAAGTAGAAGGGAGACTATTAGGGAAGAGGAAGGACATTGCTAGGAAAGGATAAGAAAGAAAGGGGTGAATGTGCTCAAAGTACATCATACACAAGTGTGAGAATGTCATAAGGAAACTCATCATTTTGTACAATTAATATACACCAAGAGAAAAATTTTTAGAAGCATATGATTTGAGATTTTTCCATAAAGCCCAGCCACATTAATAGCACTTGTGATTGTAGTAATTTTAGACGTAGAACTAGGTTGATCATATATTTTTCTCCTGTTTTCTTACTAAGAGGTCCTACTCTGCAAGTGAGTTGAGGAAGAAAGAAACTATGCCACGCTTCATAGTTGAGGATGACACCAAAAGCAACATGAAACAGCTGCTGTACCAGAAAGCAAAGGAACTAGAGCGTCAGCTGGCCAGCCAGAGGAGAGTGGATGATTTTTCAATGAAAGAGAGCTTACAAAGCTTGCAGGAGTCAGACAGCTTGAAATACCTGTCTCTGTCTCTCATTGAAGCATCAAAAAAGGCTGGCATTAACTACATTGTTTATCCCAAGAAAAAGAAGAAGATGTGGAAGAAAGGATTGAAATTCCAAAAGCTTGCATTTGTATATGAACACCTCTCCAAGCCTCCAAAAACACTGAAAAGGTTTTGTTCAAGCAATATATTGTTTATAGTTTAAGAAGTATTTTACAGTATTGTTTGGGGACTTGATTTTATAATTTCATCCAGTACAGTTATTATTTTATTCTCTCTTGAAAGTATGCTAACTAAAGAGTAAATCTTTAGTTTTTAAAATATATAGGTATCATGATAACCTATATGATACCATGATATAAAAACATGAATTATTTAAATTATTAATTTAGGCCAAATAATTTTTATGACTGAAAGAAATCTCTCAGTAGAAAGAAAAATATTTAGCAGCTTAGTTGTCAAAAGTGGCTTGGTGCACAGAACCTGCTCCAAGCAGATGCCCGTTCATTCCCAGCTCACAGTTGATAGCTGATATTTAACTGTTTTTTAAATTTAAACTTTTATTGAATCATGTAATAAATGTAAATAAACTGAATCATTTGTGTGTTGTGAACCTTCCTTCAAGGAATAATGAGCAAAATTCTATTTCACCTCGCTCGGAGGTGATTAATAGCTAGCATATTTTTGAAACGTGGAGGGACCTGAAATAGTAACAGCTGAAACTCCTGATATGGTCACACTTGCACGTTTAGGACATACGCATCTTATAAACATCATGCAAAAGTTTCCAGAAAGGCCCGGAATTGATTTCTCTTTAGATATTCCCAGATGATAGCTTCTATTAAACTTGTGCCCTTTTGAAAAGTAAAGACTTTCCTGGTGATAAGGGAATAAAGAATGCTTCCTTCATTTTATTGTTATGAAGACATGCTGGCTCTGCAAAGGGCACCTTATCTTTTGGTGTGATTGGTAACTTATTATCTCAGAAGTCTGGGGCTTGAAGCAGTGTGAGTGACAGCGTGGAACAAGGCCAGCTGGAGCAGACAACACATGTGACTGCAGAGAGCACTCCTTTCTGCTGGTTTCTGCTGTTGCAGATGAAGACATGGAAGCTGTCCCCTTAGCTTGTCTTCAGGAGGTTTCAGATAGATTTCTCTGATTTGAAAAATCCTTCAGGGCAGAATGGGAAGTTTGCTAATACATTTATTGATTTCAAAATATGAGCCTTCATCATCCTATTAAAGGATTCAAGAGCACCATTTTGGATGCTGTGCTCATGGCTTCTAGTTAAATAACAGGTGTCATAACAGATTAAACACTTTCTGTTCTGCTTATAGACCTTTACTCACTTTGAGTATAAAATTTCCCTGTTAGAAGAGATTTATGTCTCTCTTTTAATAATCTAATTTAAAGTATTCATATGCTGTAGCAGTCCTAGCAGGAAGTTGAGGCAGAGCCTTTTGGCACTGGCAACAAAGCAAGCTGTGCCTGTCTTTACAAAGGACAATACATTAGCACGTCTTTTTTAGTTCCTTTAAAATCTTAGAGTAATTTGCCACATAATGTAGATACGAAATAACTGTTTGCTCAAACAAGTTATGGAGTTAGTTAAGATAATTTTATTCCTACAGTTTGACATTTCCCCTCAATCTTAGTGACTCAGAATTAGCCTTCATACCATGTTTTTAATTTAACTTTTACTCTTGTTGAGTAACAGCCATTCTTGATCAGAAGTGGACTACATAGGTTCTCACATAGCAATTCAGATCTTGACTGTGGAAGATAATTCTTACAGAAGGTTATTTGAGCTCATTTGAGTCCCAGACTCCTGCTTTTCCCTTGAAGTGCTGTCCCTATTGCTTCCTACCTCAGCCAGCTTGTGGCAGAACGCCGCACACCTCAGTAACCACAGCTTCACTCTTTCTCCAGAGTTTGTCCTCAGCTTTGGTCTCAGAGGCGAGGGCTGTGAGACTGGCCAGCAAGGGATGGGACAAGAGGGAACTTTCTGTAGGCGATGGTGTCTTTTCCTCAGTGCGTTTATTCAGCCACTGTTCTTCAGCTCCTCCAGTAGGAGCATTCATCTGGCATATTTTCACTCTTGGTAATTCTCCTCAGAACCTGAGGCAGTTTAGTTCCAGGAACCAGGATGGGCCAGTTATCTCTGCATCTGTTTTCCGACTGCCACCCCTTGATGACCAGGCCGAACCACTTTATTTTGTCGGCTAGTTCCCCATCTGAGGATGAGCATATCCACATAATCTCTTAAAGTTACTTCCAGCCCCAAATCCCAGGGGTCAGCTATAAAATCAGTGTTATTATTATACAAATGTGGTATGTTGAGTACTGCATTTGAACTCTTTAAAACATTTCTGTTTCCTCAAATAATGTCACATCTCAAACCAGTTTTGTACACATAGTCCACCTTGAGGGTCTGGCTTCCCCAAATGGCAAATGAACTAGCAGCTTGATTACTTTGGATCTTGTACCCTGTCCGCCCGGCTGTGAAGATATTGACCTAGACTTGTAGGTGAAGAAAGGAATTCCTCTTTTCTTATCATTTTTTTCCCATTCAATTTAGGGCATTTTATTTCAATGATCTGAGACTGTAACTTTTCCTCGTAAAAGTTCACTCATTATCTGCATTTTACATTTTTCTAAAAAGCTGTCTAGCAGGTTTTAGTTCTTTATTTCCTTTAAGATATTATAATTATTTTATCTGATAGCAAGAGACTGCATGCTCAATGTAAAAATTTTAGAAAATATTGCAATCCTATCTTGTCATAATTAACATAGTTCTCAATGTTTATGTGGGAAGATTCAAACAAATCTGTGGAAATATACTCAGCTGTATGTATATGTACGTATTTATGCTAAATGTGTTTGCATTTTACATAGAAAACATACAATCATGTCCACCAAGCTGTTGCACTGATTATTTCTAAGTTATAGGGAGTTGGACTAGATTAAGCAGAGACTTTCAGAGGTTTACTCTATGCCTTCTATATTGTTTGATTTTTTTTTCTTCTCGATCTGTTTATGGTTAAAAATAATATTGTTTTTTATTTTCAAAAAGTCTTTCTGGGCAATGACGTGGAAAGCAAAGAGTCTCAAAATATATTGCATTTATTGTGAGTGTCTTGTAGAGTAGACCGAGGGTGCTGTAGCAATTAAAACATAACTCCATCCCCAATTCATAGAACTTTAAATGAAATACACCTGTATTTCAACTTTAAGTATTTATTTCATAAATGGCTCTTAAAATGTGAGAGTCACTTCTGCTTTGAAACTGGAAAGTTCTGCCAATGAACTAAGAAGTAATCAGGAAGTGAGTGAAAGCATTGCCTTAGTCCTACTGTTTGTTTCTTCAGTGTGAATGTACTGAGTACCTTCTACATGCTAGATGCTGTTCTAGATAAGAAACACAGGGCCGTGAGTAAGACTGGCCAATCTCCTGTCCTCCCAGAGTTTGTATTCTAGCACGAAAGTGATAGTATAAAAAGTAAAAAAATGATGTTAAGGAAGTAAGAAGTATGAAGAAAAAGAAGGCAAAGTAGTAGGAGTTACTGCTTTAGGCAGAGAGCTCAGAAGTGTCTGTGACAGAGCTGTGTGGCATGGAGGAAGGAAGCGTTTAAATCTCTGAAGAAAAGGTGACAGCAAGATCAAAAGTGCTGAGTTGGAGGATGTCTTTATTATCTAAATACCAGAATGAGGAGCACAGAAGTGGTTGGTGGAGATCAAGGAAGTGGTCGGAGATAATACTATTCCTGTAGTGCCCTGCAGGTCATGGTAAGTAATGGGGAGGTTGACTTACTCATGAGAGTGCCAGTAAGTCAGGGCTGGGGAGATGACTCTGTCAGTAAAAATGCATGCTGTGAAAGCATGGGGACCTGGGTTCAGATACCCAGCGCTCACATCAAAAAGCTGAGCATGGCTACCTGTACCTGTAAGCCCAGCATTGGGGGTAGGCAGAGGCAGAGCCAGGATGATTCCAGAAGCTCCCTTAGCTGGGAAGCCTAGTTGACGCAGTGATCTTCAGAGTTCAGTGAGGGACCACATTTCAGGGGAATAAGGCAGAGAATGATAGTGGAAGGCACCCAACATCCTTTGCTGGCCTCTGCATGTGCAACTATGAGGGGTATGTGCACTCACACATACATGTGCAGACACATGCACACACACACACACACACACACAAATTTGAAAAGAAAAGAGTACCAACAAGTCATGTGACCTTGAGAAGACGGTCATGATGTTGATAGGCAATGATAAATAATTTGGATCTTTAAATGTATATAGGGAGTGGAGAACAGGGTACTGAAATGATCTAATTTATCTTCTGGAAGACTTACTGTGTCTGTAGCAGGAATAATATATTGTAGAGGAAGAACAGAGACCTGTGAGAAGGCTATTCAAATGATCTAGGTGAGAAGTGGTTGCTTGGTCTCAGGTGAGGGCAGTCAAGGTGGTAAAAAGTGGCCAGAGTCTAGACAGAGTTTGGGAGTACAGTCAGTAGAATTTGCTCATGTGCTATTTGTGAGAAGTGAGAAGGAAATTAATTAAGGATGATTCCAAGGATTTTCACTGTAGCAACTGAGAATATGGAGGTTTGCTAAGATGGCTAAGACTGTTCAACTAGCTGTGACAAGAATCAGACCAGAATCTAATAGGGCTGAATTCATCTAGCTCTTCAGATTACAATGACATTGTAGGACTTGTGACATGCTGGGCAAGACAGTAAAGGTAGAAATGATTGTTCCTGCCATGTAAATGGAAACTTCCCTTGATGTATCATATCACAGTAATGGAAACGAAAGTGTGCTAAACCAACAGCTGCAGGCCAGGTGCCAGAAGATGTGTACATTGCTTCAGAAAATATATATGCCACATCTGAACCTAGAGTTGTGATTGTAACCAACACCTGATTAAATTGTGAGAAGAAAACAGTGATTTGCTACCAGATATTTGGTTTCAGCATTGGCCAAACAGGAAATGGAGATACAGAATTGTTATTTGCAACTGTCCTGAATTTTTTGATTACACATTAATCTGAATGTGTAATTTCTTCAGTGATCTGGTATTTCTTTTTGTATGCTGTCTTGTAGGATAGTGGTGTGGGATTTCTGCTTGGTTCTTATTACATTTATTTCCCTGTCTACACTCCTCTTTTTGAAATTACCACTGTTACATGTTCAGGGTTGAGAAAATGGCCATAGAATGCATTCTTGCCTCCCTAGAACCACTGTTAGATGGTCTCAGCCTAATAGTCTTTCTACTACTTGACTGTTGTAATTCCCTGATTTAATTGATGGTCTCAGTGGCATTGGATCCCGATCAATTTTGAGCCAGCATCCATTGACCTTTAGGAGGCCTGAGTATTTCCTCATTCATATGCTTTTGGAATCTTTGGGGCTGTGTGTATGTGTTTGGGGGGGCAGTTCATGGACACCCCTGTGTTGCATAGTGGGACCCTCTAATGGAACCTTGCGGTGGGTGCCAGATTCCTCACCCATGACACCACAATGAGGCGGGTACCTCAGTAATGAGAAGCTGGGCCTCATCTTGTTCTGATTTGTCTCAGAACTGGACTCTTGTCTATTCTCTTCTCCATCTATTCTGTTCTACCCTACTGTCTAACAAAGGGTTCTTCTCTTATTCATTGACCAGGATATCAAACATGGTGTGAACAATGTTTGATAATAGTTTTACAAAGGAAGAAGTTGCTTTTCTAATCCTGATTCAGAACAGCACACAGAATCAGACAGATGTCATCAACCTATGCCCCCATATTGTGTGCAGCATTTGGGGGGACATGCTGTTTGTAGCATCATTGTTGTTTTCAGTATCACTGTTGTCACGTCTCATGCATGCATACATTGTTCTGAGTCAGAGTCATAACTGAGTCATAAATAGGGTTCGTGGCGTTTGGTTAAAACTATGCATTTATAGTTTTACAAAGCTTAGCTTGTAAGAGTTACTTAAATTAGGATCTGAAATTATTGTAGGACCAATTCACTGTTTTTCTTAGAAGAAGTACATAGTTCTAAATGTTCTCAAAGCATACAATTAACTTGGCCTATGGGGTCATGTAAAATTTCAGTTTGTAAAGGCTTGTTACATAACGTCTTTCCAAAAACCTCATTCCCAGAGGACATGGCCTGGCCTTTCTTGTCAAGTGATATTTCGGTCTGTGAGCTATTTTAGGTCTGAGAGCTAAGTTTGTGGATGTGAATCTTAAGTATATAGCTAGTTATTTTTATGCCCAGAAGACCCAGAAGTTTCTTGCTTATCTAAGACAAACAACACCTTAGCAGTCTGCCCAACTGTCTTATCAGTGAGGAACTGTAGCTATTTACTTATTACTTTCTGTTCCTGTGGTATATCATTGCAGTTGTTTCCTTCATATCTGCAATGTGAGGCAGTTTTTGCTGGGATTTGCCTTTTGACAACCTCATTAGTTCCATGGGACCACTAAAGTAGATCAATTTGCTCCTGTTCCCCATTTATTCAGTTTTGTCTCTGAGTCAGCATCTATAGCGTGCTTCAAGGATATTGGGCCCTCACCTGTGCATTTCCTGCTCCTCCTTTCCCCCTTCGCAGGAGTTAAAGCTTGACTTGACTAAGAATGTGTTATTTTGCAGACCAATTCCCAGTTCCCTGAGGTTTAAAACTCATCCTTCTATGGCAGTGATTTTGAGTATAGTTCTTGAATCCATGCGTTTAACCCAGGAACTTGTTACATGTGCAAACTCTAGGACTCTGTCCTGTGTATTCTGAATTGGAGACTGGGGAGGCCCAGAAATCTGGGTTTCAGCAAACCTCGATGCATGTTAACTTTTAAGATCATTTGTTTAGCACTGCTAGGCTAGTGAAGCCAAGGCTGTTATAGCTAGTGACGGCAGCCATGGACCGAAGGCCACCTAGTGGAAGAGGGATATGAGACGCCGAGGGACTATGGTGGCTATCACTCTGCAAGAGTATTTCACAGTCACAACTGAGCAGCTTTGGGGAATGTGTAGATCATGTGCGATACAGGGTTTGTATGAGGCAATATGACAATGTAGTCATTGAAAGCTATGTATTCAGGAGAGGATTGGTTCTCTCAGATGAGGGATGGGACCTCTTAGCCAGTTTCTTCTGTTATGAAAGATAACTGGAATTTGGAAAAAATTTTTTAAAAAATCGTCTTTCTTCGTGTCTTCTCACACGCTCATGTCTCATTTCCGTTTGTGTTCATTCCCTAGTGGACAGAGAGCGGTTGGATCTTCAGCAGGTGCATGCTTTTCCTATTTCCCATTCAGACAGTAAATATTGTTCAACAAAGGCTGTATTGCCAAACGAAAATCCAAGGGAGAGAAGCCTAGACGCTGCAGCATCTGAAAGCATCTTAATGATTATTGAGTTTACCAAAGAAGTAAACTTCAAGTTCTTATCCTCTCTAGCTATTGGAAGAGGCAATTCCCTTATCCCTTCATGTTTATGTCTAAATTCTCCACTGTAGTTCCTCCTAAGGAGAGTGAGGTGAAGGTTGTACAGTAAACCAGAAAAGAAGTGTTCTCATTACTTCAATAGTCTAGAGAAGCTGCTCCTTTCAAAACTCTTTCATTTTCATTTACTTTACACAGATTCTCCACACTGTGTTACAATGGTAATGAATGAAAAGGAAAACTTGGGTGGCATAAAATTAGCATATAATTTTTGATAGCAGAAAAATAGTAATTTTTATATGGCTGAATTGAATTATTGATCAGAAAGATAATTATGTTTCTGTAATTAAAAAATAACCATTCTTTTTAAAACCAGATCAACATCTCATGGTATACTTCCTGGACAGAAGAAATATTTCCTTAAAGTTCCAATATATGAACGTCAGATACGGTGTCCCAGCGTGCCTGTGCTTTTAAATTTTGATAAATTTGTTAAAAGTAAGGGAGGAATACCAGAAAAAGCTGATCCTCGGACATGGGCTCTTGAGCTGTTAACTAAAGAGAAACATCAGAAAAAGTCAGTTACAAATGCCCCAAAAGATCTGCCAGAACAAACAACAGAACCACTGAAACTAGAATTAAATGATCATATTAAGTGTGATTTTCCACTAGAGGTCATTGAATATTATGAATCTGAAGTGGAAGCCTTGACTCAAGAAATAAATAATGAGAAAAGAAATCCTGTGTTTGCACAGTGTAGGCGTGGAGCTATTTATAGAAAACTGGGAAAGTTGCATAGTGCCATGAATGATCTACAGGAAGTAAGTTTTTACAATTGAAAATGAGAAAATTCATCATTTCTATTTTTTTATTTATATAGTA
This sequence comes from Eospalax fontanierii, assembly GCA_035773235.1. NCBI lineage: Eukaryota > Metazoa > Chordata > Mammalia > Rodentia > Spalacidae > Eospalax > Eospalax fontanierii. The sequence goes on along the minus strand of CM069536.1, from coordinate 23,115,821 downwards.
ATTATTTTTTGCTGGAACCTTGATCAGTAAATGATTCTAGTACAATTTATGGAATTGTGAAAATGCAGTTATTGATATTTTCCAATGATTATTAAAAAATGCTAGACGTTTGTCAGATTGAGAGGTTTTATTTTATATTATACACATGTAAAGTCACTGGTGTCGATAATGTTTAAGAGATGCTCTTAATAGTGTGTCTTCCTTTAGTAAATCAATTTTAATTGAATTTATATCTATATTTTCCAGACCATATTTATGGAACCATTGTTTCTAAATGCCTATTGGCATAGACATTTCATTTATCTTTTCCAAGACAGAATTAATGATGCTTTGGATGACTTGAATTATATAAATAAATATAACAAAAACCATGCAGGTGGGTTGTAGCTAAAGAGTTAATTGCCTGTTTCTTTATCTTGGCTTTTGCCTTTGTTATGAGTGTACATAAGGTATATGATCTAAGGTCTGCGAAAAATGGTCTCACTCTCCTCAGCTCTTTGTGCTCAGTATTTTAAAGGCAGAACTTAATCTTATGTTGTTTAGAAAAAAACTTACATTGGTTTGAAAATACTTTTGAGATGTGTTACAGCACAATTAATTAATTCCTTACCCTTCATCTTACAAGGAGTATATGAACTAGAAGTTGTAGATAGAGAGGTAATTTGCAAATCTTTTCTTGACCTCAAGTTTCAGAATGAAGATTATAGTGTTGCTGATGACTCTCGGTTTGATGAAATCTATACCTTTGCCATATGTACCATTTTCTAAGTGAACCCCTGGACATAGAACTTTCTAAAAATGTGGGAATACTATGCTTGTCTTCAGAACCCCAGCACCCACAGAATACCCACAAAATGTGGTAGGAGTTCACTAATTGTTTTTTGGATCATTTCGGTCCCTGTTTGCTGAAAGTTCATAAAATTCTGTGCCCTCTGAACCTGTTTGTTACAACTGTTAAAGACTATGAAACTGTAAACAAATGCAGTGGTAAGTGATAATTTTGTCAGTTTGAAGTAAGAGAGCTTAAAACCACAGATGAGTATTCAGACTTGCATTTGGCATTGTTTTAACTTTAAGAAAGGAAATAGGAAAGTATAATAGTTAAAACCATTCTAAGACTACACTTTTGGAGCAGGGTTGATGCTTTCAATTTTTCCTGGTTAACGGAAAGATTATAATATGAAATTTTTTACCTTTTGATTCTTTTTTAGAGGCGTATTTGTCAAAGGCGGAAATTTTCAGGGAGAGAAAGGACTTCACACTGGCAATTCTAAATTATAGTCAGGCAATTAAGTGCAGGCCCACAGATGCTGACCTCTATTTCAGGAGGGGCGAGATGTATGAAAATACGAACAAAGTGCTGGCCATCGATGACTATTCTAAAGTAAGCTTCGTTATACGCAATGCTCCCATTTACAGGCTTTAGACTGCAGTATTTTCATACTAATAGTATAACAAATTCTTAACAGCCTTCACAATGTACATAATATAAATTATTGTAGATTAGCAGCTAGAGCTTCCATTGCTGGGAATAACATTGCAGTGTTTACAAACATGATGAACTAATGGATTAATATGAAAGAGTAGGTGTGAAACACTGAGACCCTTTATGGGGCTAGACTTTCCCAGTTCTCTCCTCTTGAACTAAAAAAACTGTGGTTTAAGGGGCCTTTGAAAATGTCTTTGTTCTCTTCAGACAATAGAGGGGACTATTTTCTACTTTTATTAAACTCTCTTCAGGAAGCCTACCTGCTCTGGAAGAAGCTGTGATCAACGATTCATTCACTCCTCAGATAGCTGTTGACAAAGCATTTAATAATGTAGTAAATAAATGGTGGATAAAATATGTTTCTGTGTTACACGGAATTCAAACAAAGACACTCAAGGGGCAGGTAGAAATGCATGATATTTACTAAAAATTATGATGTGCTACAAAGGAAGTAAGGATGGAGGGAGATATCTATGTTTGTTTGGGGTACTAGGGATTATTCTTGAGTAGGTGAGCTTTTGATTTGGACTGCCTCCTGAGCCTAGCATCAAGGCAGCCCATTCTTGAGTGCAGCAAGAAATATAATTCTGAACTTCTAAATTTTTAACTATAAATTCTTAGTCTCAAGTACAATAGGCAAGTTAGAAGAAATCACCACATAATTTAACTCTATGTGTTCTCAAATGTTTCTTCATGGTTTAACGTGACATTCTTGTGTTTGAGGAAAGTAAAGTATAATAGGTCTTTTAACTTCTGATTTAGAAGTGACCAAATATATTTTGAAGATACTAAAATTAATAGGTTGTTGAGTCTTTTCACTTCCTGTGTCTTACACCAACAGTTAAAAAATAGATTAATATGCACTGGATTAACTCGTATTTGATTTGGTTGAATCAGCATTGATGTGCTCGTCTCATGTGTTTCATCTACTTGAACATTTCATATATGCATTTTTATCGTGAAATGTTCAGTGGTCAGAGCTTTGTTCTTACATTTATATTGTTTGTTTTTCCTCTTGAAAATCTTCTCTCTTAAGAATTTGATGATGAATACATTTCTAAATATAGTCTTTAAGCACAAATCTGAAAATGTTGACATCTTAAAGTAAGTTTCTCTTATGTAATTTGAAGTTTCTATGTGATTATGTTCTTCTGTCAGTTTTTGCTCATTATGCAATGTGTTTATATATTCCCCATGCCCTTTAGTGTATTTGTTTTGACCCCAAAAGAACAGATGCACTAATGAAACGTGGAATATATTATTATGAAAATGAAAATTGGATTGGTGCTATACTTGATTTTACAAGTTTGTTAAAACTAGAGCCTCAAAATTCTCAAGCAAGGTAAGAATTATTTCATATATAAAGTTTGAAATTATTGTTAGGATTTTGAACTATGTTTTCAGGAAAGATTATTTGAAATAATATGACAGCCCCCTTTTCAAACAGTAAGTTATTTTCAGGCCAGCAGTGAATGAAATTTTACCTAGACCATAACGGCAGTGGGTGATATAGCAGGCATAAATGTCAAATTATTTCTTAGCATTTCCTAAGTGCTTGCTACATTATAAATATCTAAAGCATCCATATTTTTCTTCTCTACAGTTGCTTTTTATACACAGCCCCTGCACCCACTAAATACAGAGGACTGTTAATTCAGTTTTCTGTAGTATCTTTTTATTAAGCTGTGCTCTTCCAAACTTACTATGCCTAGGACAGTTCTCACTTTGTTGCTGTCCTTTTAAATCTAAGCTTTGTTTTGAAGAGGCTTAAAATAGATATATGGTCATGTCTACTCATGTATTCATTTATAATTTTTGTTTTTGCCTGTGTTCTTTGAGGTATAGGATTATGAAAATGTGGCATCATGTCCAACCCCACTTGGCAATTTTTATTTATTAATTTCAAATTAATAATTAATATTTTATTAATTAAATCAATATCATATTATAGAATAGGTTACACTATAAATTATTATAATTATAATCAATAATATATTATATAATACATTATATATTATTATATGATAAATTAATATAATATAATAATTTTATTTATTAATATTTATTAATTTTTAAAAATTTTATGTGTATGAATATATTGCTTGCAAGAAGATGGGTGCACCTGTGTTGTGCAGTGCCTGAGGAGGTCAGAAGAGGGTATCAGACAGTTGCACCTGGAGTTACAGATGGTTGTTAGCTGCCATGTGAATGCTGGGAATCAAACCCAGGTCCTCTACAAGAGCCATCAGTGCTCTTAACCGCTAAACCACCTCTCCAGTCTCCTCACTTGGCAATTTTTAGTTGTAAACCATATTTCTGTTAAAATAAAGCATACATCCTGGAAAACATGTTAGAAATGTACAACTTAATGACATCACTGTATAAATACTCTAGAAACATCACCAGGCCAAGAAACAAGGTTTGTAGCAACTGTGGAAGTCCCTTTGTCCCTCTGTCTCTCCCAGAGGGGAAACTGCCTTCCCTTGCACTTTAATCAGGCTCTTGTAGTTCTTTGGTTCACACACTTGCAGCACACAAGTGTATGTCTCTAAATAGTCTTAGTTTAGATTTGTCTATTTTTAAATTTCTTATAAATAGAATCATATAGTAGTGTTGTTTCATGTCCAGCTTTTTTTCACTGTAAATTAGGCACTATTGAATGTGCTTCTATTAACATTTGATTGTTGTATTTATGTACTCCCTTCTGTTTACAGATGTTGTTTCCAGTGTTTGATGATTATGAGTGTGGTTCCAAGAATGTTCTTAAACATGTGTTCTCCCTTCTTTCCTCCTTCCTTCCCTCCCTCCCTCCCTTTCTCTCTCCAGTCTGAGAGCATGAAGTATGTATGATCCCATTGAATTTTCATTTTCTTTATTACTATCATGATTTTCATATATTTGTAACCATTTGTAGTTCCTCTTTTGTCTTTTATGTCTTTTTATCTTTTTCCTATTAATTTCTGTAAGTTCTTGTATATTCTTGATACCATCCTTTTATTGGGTACATTTATGACCAATTTTTTTTCCCATTCTTGATTGTCAGTATATTCCTTAAACATTGATTTTTAGTAAACAGTTCTTAAATGTGACACAGTTCAATTTATCAACATTTTTCTTAAAATTTATATGTTTTTGTGTAATATAAGAAAAGATTTACCTATCTTGGGTATTCTAGTTTTGCAGTTATTTTAAATTTTGCTCTGACAAATGATTTGTCACTACTGTATTAATTTGAATTGCTGGAGGACTGAAGCTTCAAATTTTTATTGACCCTTTTCCAATATTTTTTCTTATGAGTCTTGCCTTTGTATATTTTAAATTCAGATATTATCATTTTGTATGTGCACTTTATATATGCCGATATATATATATTTGTCATGCCGAATTGAAATTTGCGTGATAATTTTTAAATGTAATTTTATTTTTAACTTCAAATAATAATTGTAAACACAGGCAAAAATTGATATGAGGTGAGTATCCATTTTTAATGGTTAAATCAAATTAATTAGCATATCTGTCACCGCACATGCTTACTTCTTTGTTATGAGAATATTTAAGATTATTAATTCTTTCAGTGATTTTGAAACATATAATGTGTAACTCATCATGCTGTGCAATAAATCAGTAAATCTTGTTCCTGTTAACTGACACTTTGTACTTTATGATCAACATCTCCGTTTCTCCATCCACTCTGCTACTTCAGCCTGTGGAAGCTAAGACTGTACCACTCTCTGCTCCTTCCAGGCTAGCGCATTTAGATTCTCCCTGAGTGAAGTCACAGTATTTGTTTTTCTTTACTTGATCTGTTTTACGTATCACAGTGTCTCCAGGTTGATCCATGTAAAAAATGACAGAATTTCTTTCTTTGTGAAAACTGAATTGCGTATTCATGACATTGTGCGTCTATACCACGAATAGGAAGAAATATTTGCAAACCATACATTTCTTAGGGGCTCCTTTCCAAAATACATATGGAGCTCAAATGACTGAATAGTAAGAAAATAATCTGATTTTTTAGAAAGCAGGCACAGGACCTAAATGCACATTTCTCAAAAGAAGGCATACAAATGGCTAATAGATGCATGAAAAAATTCCAGTCTCACTTCTAAGTAGGAAAATGTGAGTTGAACCCGCAGTGACATTTCACTATCACATGTATGAGAAAAGTCTATTTTAATGTAGGAAAATTGAGTTTTGTGAGGCTGAGGAGATGCTGCTTTTTAAAGTTCATAGTTATGTTTATTACCTCTCTCTTTCTTTGTCTGTCTCTCTGTCTTTGTCTCTCTGTCTCTGTCTCTCTGTCTGTCTCTCTCTCTGTGTAGGTTAGATAACAATTATTGGAGTCATTCTCTCCTTCTCATGTGGGTCCTGGAATTGAATTCAGGTCTCAGGCTTGGTGGCAAATGCTTTTACCCACTGAGAAATCTTGCCAGCTGAGAATGATTTTTAAAAATAAAAATTTTTATTTAATTCTTTGAAAATTTCGTACAGTGTATTCTGATTGCATTCCCCTCCCCATCCTCACATATCCACCCCACCTCCCTACTCCCCAACTTTGTGCCCCCCTGTTCTTTTTATTATTTATTTATTTTTAAACTATCAAGTCCAACTGTGTTGCCCAAATACTCTTGTGTCTGTGTTGATCACATGAAGCATGGCTGACTGACCAGGAATCACACCCTTAAAGACAAATGATTCCCCTTCTCCCAGCAGCTATCAAGTGTCCTTAGCTCTTCAGCTGGGGGTGGGAGTTCATGACTACTCCTCTCTGCATGCTGGGATTCTGTCTGACTTGAACTTGCAGGGTTTTGTGCAGGTTGTCACAACGGCTGTGAGTTCCTATGTGCAACTGTCCTGCTGTATCTGGGAGACACTATTTCCTTATAGTCGTTCACTGCCTTTCTTTCTTGATGATTCCTGAGCCTTGGAGGAGGGGGTGTGATGTATGTGGTCTCTTATTCTTTACACCTTGACCAGTTGTGAGTCTCCCTATTAATTGCCTTCTCCATTAAGTCACTAGGAGTCAGTTTAAATCTATGTCGACTTAGCCGAATAATAGTAGTAGGTTCTCCCCTAGGGTCTATGACCTATCTAGCCACAGGTATAGATTCTATCTTGGGTAGTGGTCCTTAAATCCAGTTAGAAAGTGTTTGGCTACTTCCATAATAGTTGTGCCATTGTTACAAAGGTGGCTTATCTTGTCAGTCCAATTGTCTTTTTCTGTCAACTTCTTCAAGTTTTGAAAAAAAAACAATCTCTGTTTTTAGATCAGATTAACAGCTCAGCCAGATATTCAGTTAATTGTTTTAAATGCTACTAAATTTTAAATTTTTATTCATAAGGACTGTACTGATGTATATTATGAGGTAGGGATACCTTTTTCCAGATAAGAAACCAACGATCTCATTCCTTCTTTCTGAATACGCCTTTCATCATTTAACATACTAACTTGACATATTAATTACATACACATATGATGAAATGTTTTCCACTCTCTTTCTACCATTATATATATTTGAATTACGATTTCAAGTCATATTTCACTTTTTTGCTTGCTTTTGTCATCTTTCCCTGACTTTTCTCCGCTTCAGCTTAGCTTCATTTTATTCACTTATCTGCCGGTCTGTCTGTGTGTTGCATTGCACTGGTATATTTACAGAGGTTAAATCACCTTTGTGTTATTAGGAAATCACTTAGTGATCACATGTAATCCTTTTAATATGTTGCTACATTCAATTTGTTAATATTTTGTTGAGGGTTTTTTGTATTTATATTGGTACAGAAACTTGGTCTGTAAATTTCATTTCTTGTGTTATCTTTTCTGGCTTTGATACCAAGGAAGTGTGTTGCTGTTGTAAATTGATTGAGTATTCTCTTATTTGGGGAGGCAGTTCAGGAAGGATTAATGTTAAATCTTTAATCATTTTTGGGGTAAACTGTGAAGCCCCTGTTCTTGAGTATGTTTTTAAAATTATTAGCTTAGTCTCTTTAATTATTAATGATCTAGACAAGCCATTTGCCTTTTCTTGAATCAATTTTGAAAGTTTGTATATTTCTAGGAAGTTGTTAATTTTATTTATATTACTATCCTTGTGCTTTTTGTACTGATATAACATATATACAGAATATCTGAGACTGAGCAATTTATGATCATCAGAAATATATTGCTTCACAGCTCTGGAGACTGGCAAATACCACTATGTTCCTGTCAGACTTGGAGAGGGCCTTATTGTTTCATTTTTCTACGAAGGGAAGTATCACATAGCAAAGATATAAATTTATATGGGAGGGCGAAATCCCTCCTTTATGATGTCATTAATCCTATCTATGACTTAAAAGTCCTATCTGTTAAAATATAAATTGACTTTCAACATGAATTTATTTTAGTGGGGAAGGACATTCAGACTATGGCAGTTATCTAACTAGCATGCAGCTATTCATAGTATTCTTTGATACTTTTTGTTTTATGTGGTCAATAGTAATATTTTTGCTCTCACTTCTTGTTTTTGTGATGTGAGTTTTATAAGGTTTTCTTGGTCAGTATAGTTAAGAATTTGTCAATTTCACTCATCTTTGGAAAAACCAACCTATAATTTTGTCAACTATTTTTCTTCTCTATTTCATTTACCTTTTCTCTAATATTTATCCTTTCCTTCTGCTAACTCTAAGTTTAGTCTTATTCTCCATTTTGGTTTTCTGCTACTGGAGCTAAAACCCAGGTCCTTGCACATGCTAGGCAAACGCTCTGACACTGAGCTACACAGCTCCAGACCTCTGCTTTCTAGTTCTTTATTTGGCGTGAAAAGTCAGATTGCTGGCTTGTGATCTTTATTTAATATAGTTAATTATATGTGTATATTTCCTTCTTATCACTGCCTTGTTGCATTTTTTAGTTTGAGTGTATTGTATATGTGTCTTCACTTCTCTGAAGATAATTTTCTGATTTCTTTTGTGACTTGCCTTGTTTAAGACAATAGTAATGAGAAGTAGGGTAATTTCCATATAACTGCAATTTTTCACAATTCATATTGGTTTCTAGTTATAATTCATTATAATCAGAAGAGATACTTGGTATGATCCATCTTTAGAATTCATTGAGTTTTTTTCTGACCTAATATATAGCTTACTCTGAATGTGTTGCAAATGTGCTTGAGAAGAGTGTGCACTCTGTCACTGCTGGTTGAAATATGCCATAAATGTCTGTTAAATGTGATTTGTTTATACTATTTTTTAGTTTATTGCGTTATTAGTCATTAGTGTGATTTATTAGTTTATACTATTGGTCAAGTCTTCTACATCCTTTCTAACTTTTGTCTGGTTATATAGTTCTTAATAGGATGAGGACTGTGAAGTCCTCAATTACTGTTTCATAATTGTTTATTTTTTTCTATTAATTCCGTTAGTCTTTGCACAGATATTTTGAAATTCTGGTTTTTAAAGGTATCCTTTTTCAAGTGCTTATAATGGTCATATATTGTATGTATAATTGTCAGAATTTCCCAAAGGACCATTTTTATAAAGCTTTCAAAATGTATTTTATTTCTTATTTATATGAGTATTTTGCCTATATATATATGCATCTGTGGCATGCAGTATCCACAAAGGTCTGAAAAGAGTGCTAGATCCCATGGAGCTGGAGTTGTGGACAGTTATTAACTATCATGTGGGTGCTGGGAATCAACCCAGGTTCTCTACAGGAACAGCCAGTGCTCTTGACTGAGCCATCTGTCCAGCACCGACCCCCCAAGTCTGTTTCTGACAATATGTCAGTCACTATATTGAGTAGAAGTAGAGATAAGAGACACTTTTTGTCTGATATTAGCAGCATTGCTTTGAGTGTCTCCCGTTAGACTGATGTTGGCTATAGGTTTGTCATAGATAGCCTTTATTATGTTGAAGTACGTTCCCTCCATTCGAAGCACCTTCACAACATTTATCCTGAAGGTATGGTGGATTTTGCCTAAGACCTTTCCTGTGTCTATTGAGATGGTCGTCATGTGATTTCTGTTTTTGAGTCCACTTATGTGGACTCAAATGACAAATTACATTTATTGATTTTTTATATATTGAAACATTCCTGCATCTCTGTAATGAAGCCAACTTTGTTGTGGTGAATTATCTTTTTGAGGTGGTTTGAATTTGATTTGCAAGTATTTTATTGAGAACTTTTTATATCTCTGTTCATCAGGGAGATTTGTCCATCGTTTTTATTGTATCTCTTTCTGGGTTTGATGTGAGTGTAATGCTGTCCTAATAAAAGGAATTTGGAAGGTTTCTGTTCTTTTTTTATTTTCTGGAATAACTTGATAGGGATTAGTGTTATTTCTTCTTAAAGACCAGACACACTTTCTATCTGCTGCTTGCCTTTGTTATCTGTTGTTCACTGAGCTGGGAAATGATAACAGAGTAAGTTAGAATTTACAGAGCTCGCCTACAAAAATAAAGCAGTTTCTCCAGTTCATGAAGCATTAACTTGGTTGTTTAAGCTTTTAGTTTGGTTCCAGATCTCTAAAAGTGTTGATAATTGCAATTTCATTAAGTAAGCATTTTCATTAGTTTTATGAAGTAATAGAGTTTTGAGTTCCCTACCATGTCAGTTTTGCTAATTGCCTAACTTTTTGTTAGCTCGTTGGCCTTAACTTAGTAATGTTAGTAATAACAGAAGTCTTAGTCTTTCATAGTGAGTGTCAATGCCTTTGGGTTAGGAAACGCAATAGCTGTATTTCTTTTTTTTTTAACCATTTGCTTTCCATGTACTTCAAGGGAGTTCCCTTTTATTCCCACTGAGGTTATTTTTCAGGAAATCTACTTATGAGGTATTTGTATTAATAGACTTTCTAATTTTGAGGGATAAATTACTCTAGGCATCATATATTTTAAATTTTATTTTTTATTGAATTGCTCATGATTTTTGTGCACTATAGTTTTATGGTATTTAGGTCACCTCTCCTACCTACACCTCCTAACATTGCTACCCAGTCAAATTTAATGTACTCTCTTATGTGCATAATACAGTCTATAGAGTCTGATTTGTGTCCTTAAATGTCCTTCAGTGTGGGTCCGTTCACTGAACCCACCAAGAATCTCATTCCTGCAAGACACTGTCTGTTCCCCTCCCAGCAGTCATCAGTTGCCAGAATTTCTTTAGGTTTGATTGGTTCTGTTACCCATCTTTCCATGCCTGAGCTGGAACTTTGTCTGATTTGAGTATCCATAGGACCTGTGTATGCAATCATCATTGCTGTGAGTCTGTATGAGTCACTGACAAGCTTGTCTGGAAGACTGTTTCCTTGTGGTCAGCCACTCTGTCTAACTCTTAGAGTCTTCCCGCCCCTTCTTCAGGGACGATCCCTGAGCTCTGGGAGGCAGAGGTATGAAATAGGTGTCCTATTCAGAGATAAACACTCTGCAGTCTCTTATCTACACATTAGCTGATTGTGAGTTTCTGCTGCATAAGAAAACTTCTGTGGCGAAGAGTTGAGAGATGCATTCATCCTGTGTGTAGAGGTTGCGTTGAAGATGTGTGTGTCACTTAGGTTTAAGCACCTCAGAGACATTCTCTGAATTTGAACAGTTCTGGAATTCCATAATAGTCTCCATCTGTTGCAAAAAGAAGCTTCATGTGATTTTTGTCTTTAAGTCCATTTATATGATTTATTACATTTATTAACTTATGTATATTGAACCATCCCTGCATCTCCAGAATAAAGCCTACTTGATTATTGTGGATGATCTTTTTGATGTGTGTTTATACGCAATTTGTGAGTATTTTATTGAGATTTTTTCATCTTTGTTCATTGGGGATATGGTCCTATAGTTTTCTTATTTCGTTGTGTCTTTTCCTGGTTTTGGTATTAGAGTGACACTGACTCCACAGAAGGAGTTTTGGAGTTCTTCCTTTTTTCTATATTTTTTAATAATTTAAGCAGTATTGGTTGTAGATCTTCTTTGAAAGTCTGGTAAAGTTCTATTGTGAATCCATCTGGATGGGCCTGTGATTTTTCCAGTCATGAGGCTTTCTATTACTATTGCAAATTCATTCTGTGTTATAGGTATGTTTAAGCTATTGATCTCTACTTGGAGGTTTCCATGACTTTGGAAATTTGTTCATTTCTTTTAGATTTTCAAATTTCATGCAGCATAGGTTTTAGAAATATTCCTTTATAATGTTCTGAATCTTTTGGGTGTCTGTTGTTTCCCCTTTCACCTCTGATTTTGTTGATTTGGATTTCCTTTTTCTTTCTTTTGGTTAACTGGGCTAAGGGTCTATCTTGCTTAACTCTTCAGAGAACCAGCTCTTAGATTCATTGATTCTTTGTAGTATTTTCTTTGTTACTATTTCATTAATTTGTGCTCTGATTTTTGTTATTTTTTTCTTGTCTGCTGGGTTTCAGTTTGGTTTGTTCTTGCCTTTCCAGATTCTTGAGTTGTACTATTAAGTCATTTATTTGTGTTCATGCTGATTTTTTGATATAAGTTCTTAGATCTATAAAATTTCCCCTTAGGATTGTTTTTAGTGTGATCCAGAGGTTTTGTTGTGTTTTATTATCATTTTCATTTAGTTCCAGGAAAACTTTTATTTCTTACTTGATTTCTTCTTTAACTCATTCATCATTTTGTGTTGCTGAACGTCCATGAGTTCATATAGTTACTAGAACTTTCTTTTGTTGCTTCTTTTGCTGTTGACTTAAACTTTATTGCATTGTAGAATGCATGAAATTATTTCAGTTTGTTTTTGTTTCTGCTGAGATTTGTTTTGGCCCCAATATGTGGTCAGTTTTAGAGAAACTTCCATGGGCTGCTGAATAGAAAGTGTATTCTTCAGTGCTTGGATGGAGAATTCTGTAGATGTCTGTTGGGTCCACTTGATATGTGATATCATTCAGTGCTTGGGTGGAGTATTCTGTAGATGTCTGATAGGTCCATTTGATGTGTGATGTCACTCAGTACTTGGGTGAAATAGTCTGTAGATGTCTGATAGGTCCATTTGATGTGTGATATCATTCAATGCTTGGGTGGAATATTCTGTAAATGTCTGATAGGTCCATTTGATGTGTGATATCATTTAATGCAGGTGTTTTTCTGCTTATTCTCTGTCTAGTTGTCCTATCTGTTGGAGACAGGAGGGTACTAAAGTCATCTACTATTATTGAGTTGAGTTTAATCTGTAATTTGAATTCCTGCAGTACTCTTTTTATGAAATTGGAGAAATTCCTCCATCACATTGGCCTTGCCCATGTCTGTAAGACATTTTCTTGATTGCTAATTGATGTAGGTGTGTCCGGTCCACTGTGGACGGTGCCATCCCTCGCCAGGTAGGCCTGGCTATATAGAAAGAGGTAACTGAACAAGCCAGAGAAGCAAACCAGTAAGCAGTGTCCCTCCATAGTCTCTGCTTCAGTTTCTGCCTCCAGGTTACTGTCCTGAGCTCTAGTCTGGCTTCCCTGAACAACAAAATAAACTCTCTCTTCCCCAAGTTGCTTTCAGTCATGGTGTTCTTCACAGACCACAGTTACCATCATCCGTATGAATTCTTCAAGCACACTGAAGTTTCTTTTTTTTTTCATTTCTACTGTCATTACTTCACAAATAAGTGAGATACTATTCCATTACATTCCTAGCTATAGAGTGGTGAGCTTTGATCATCACAAAATGAAGAATTCTTGTCTCAAAAACTTTCAATGATTTCTTAATGTGAATGGGATAAGGTTGAATGCTTTTCAATAGCATAATGTCCTAATGAGATAGTACTCCTACAATTCCTAGAATTAGCCTTCATATCCTTCTTCAGTCTACCCAGTCCTGTTTTGTAATATTCAGTTCATTCAAAAAGTAAATAACCATAATATATCAAAAATGAAGAATGAGTTTTTAAAGGGATTAAAGAAAGTTGTCCCTCCTATAACAGAAATGAGATAAAGTTAATAAGCTTGTGGTTACCTTATATATACAAATAATTTACAGAAAAATTTATAAATATATAATATAAAATTTATAAATATAATTATATAATGTTTTCCTTATGAAAAATTATTATTTTTATTGATAGCAACATCATGACTAGCAACATCTTGAACAGCAGGGAGAAACAATTGTAAATAGTTATTCAGCACAAAGGTAGGTGACTAGGTTTAGAAAAAGAGAAAGTCTATTTTGCAATACCTGTTAAAATGATGTTTTACTTTTTCTAGGACATACCGAGGGAGAGCATACTTTAAAAGGAATTTTTGTAAACAGGCAGTTCAAGACTTTTCGATGGCTGTCCACTTAGATCCTAATAACTGGTTAGCACTGTACTATCGAGCTTGCTTGTTTAGAAAGAGTAACCCTTACAGAGCACTGCAGGATTACAGCGTTTCAGGTACTTTGCCATCAATTCAATGGACTTCAGACTTATGTGCAGCTTATTTTTATCGGGGGGGGGGGATACTAATGCTTGGTCACTGACATAATGTATGTACTGATGTATACTAATATGTACACATATACTTAAATTATTGTTTTGTGCTTGTTCACTTGTGTGCGTGTGTACACAGGTGTGTGGAGGCCAGGGGACGACTTTGGGAGCTGCCTACATTTTTCTTTTCTTTTTTGGAGAAAGGGTTCCTTAGTGGCAGGGTACTCTCTATGTAGGCTAATAGGATGGCCAGTAACCCCAGAGGTCCGTTTATCTCAGCCTCCTCAGCACGGGGATTACAGCACATGCCTACATGCCTAGCTTTTTTCTTGGGTTCTAGGGATTGATCTCAGGTACTTGTGCTTGCAAGGTAAGCACTTTATTGACTAGGTCATTATCTCTTATATCTATATATGTATTGATGTGTAATAAGTACACTAATATATGCTACCATACACGCATGTATAAACTATAATAATATATATTACATACTTAGAGCTCATAATGATTGAGCTATGTTATTTCAATATATGTTAATTTTTATGCATTTCATACGTCTTAATCATATTTAGACCCCCTTTCTTATCTCCCCGCTGTAGCTAACCCACCCACTGGATTTTATGCATTCTGTCGTATATGTTAAGACCTATCAAGTCAAGTTTGTATACCCAGATGTCTCTCAGTGTGAGTTCATCCACTGGAGCCTATTCAGCCTAGCTACCACACATTCTGTTAAAGAAGACCAACTTTCTCTCACCCTGCAATTATCAGTTGCCAATAGTTTCTTGGCTAAGGTTGGGGCCCCCTGCCCATTTTCCAAGTTCTATGCTGAGTTTTTGTCTGATTGAGTTTGCACGGGTCTCCTGCATGCTGTCACCATTGCTGTAAGTTCATATGAGCACGTTCCCAGAAGCTTGGAAGACTGTTTCCTTGTGGTCATGCAGCATCCCTGGGTCTTAGGATTTTTCCACCCCTTCTTCCTCAGTGGTCCCTGAACCCTGGGTGGGTGAGGTTTAATATAGAAGGTCTTTCCAGGGACATGTACTCTGAAGTATCTTATTCTGTACACTTTGACTGGTTGTGGCCTTCTGTGTTAATTGCCCTCTATTGAATGAGGAAGCTTCATTGGTGAGAGTTGAGAGACGAATTAGTAGTCTCTCTACCCCTTGTTCCACTATGTTCTATGTGACTTAGGTGTAGAGGTTCTGTTGTAGATGTGTCACTTAGTGCTGGGCATCTCCTGGACACTTAGTCTCTGTGTGTGACCAGTTATGAAACACTGTAATAGTCTCCTCTGTTATAAAAATAAGCTTCTTTGATGAATAGTGAATGGTATACCTGTCTGTAAATATTAGGAAACATATTTAGCATACAGTAAAAATTATGCTTGTCTGGGGACATAGCAGACTGAGAGTTTTCTCTAGGATCTGTGATCGCTCCAGCCACATGTATTTGGCTGTGTTTAAAGTACCACACATGAATTTCCTCCCATTGACAGGAGTTTAAATCCAATTAGACAGCTGTTGATTATCCCCAAGATAAAAGTACAACTACTGCACAGACAGTTTGCTGTGCTGGTCATTGTTGTGGTTATTAAGCTTTAAACTTGGGGATGTACCAATGATTGATTTCTTCCTTAGCGATTTGCCTAGTATCCTCTAAAACTATGAGAGCTAGTCTTCAGAGAATAGGCTTCCAAGTTAGTTCCAGCTCCATTGCTCCAAGTCCTGTGTCTGATATACGTCCTGTCTTCAGCAATAGGGTCTTCAAGTTCTGGGAGGTAATCAAGGGCTATGGCAATAACCTGTGTTATTCTGGAGTCCATTGAACTACCCTGACCATCAATGTGAAGGGAAGTTTCTCCTGTATATCACTGTATTTCCTGTTATATTGTTATATATCCTTCAGCTGTACATGTGTGCTTGTATGTGTAATTTTTCAGTATGCTTTTGAACTAATGCATTTCCCTCTGATTTTTGTATACCACGTAAGCATTATTTACCTCCTCTCTCTATTTCTCTCTCTCTCACCCTTTCTCTTCCCTCCCCATTAAAGCACTCACATTTTCCCCATTTCTGAGGTATAAGTGTTTTAATATGTCCTTTTACTATGCATATGCAGGTGTGTGTGTGTATGTGTTCAATTATGACCAAGGTAGATTACTGTATAAAAAAAACTCTCTATAAATTGAGTTGTAGAGATATTTTTTCATAGGAACTGAGTTCTATTTCCTTTTCAGTATGTTAGAAATGGTATTGTATTGTCCTGGTGTGTTGTATCCAATTTCAAGACTCAGCCCATGGATTAGTAAATTTAAAGTTTTTGAATTTTGAAGTCAGAACAGGTTTTGAGAACTGACAGTAGCTAGAAGCTGTTAACAACAATGAAGTGACCATTTCTACATTACACACAATCTGTGAATTCTTGTGTGTCTGTGTAGCACAACTCTTGACTTTGAGTACGAGCTCATTATAGAGTTTGCAGTAAGGTGAATGAGCCCATCTCGGCTAACCAAACAAAGCCAGCACTCTACATATGGTTTGTGTTTACTTGGGTGCTAAGTTCTAGAATTTTGTCATCCCAGATAAGGCAGTATCTAGAGATTAAGAGACAACCAGAGTCCTTCACTGGGAAAAAAATCAGATAATTTCTTGTTTTGCAATCTCTAAGTCCATTAGATTTAAAGCGGGTGAAGCATGAACAGTTTGGATTTGAAGAGCTCTGCAGGTTCAGCTTCCTCTGCTCTGTCCTCTGGATGAATCCGTTTCTCTTTTGTCTCTGGCCTTTCTCTGAAAGTTTTTATCCTCAGAGTTCAAATTTTGGGCTCCTCTATTCATCTTGTCTTTGAGGCTATCATAATACTTCAAAAATCTCTGCTATTTAACTGTTCAGAACGTGTGAGCTTGATTTTTGCCTTAATCCTTTCCTGTACACCAACCTAAGGATTTTAACAATTCACCATTAAAATAGGACTCCCAAGCTAATAATATTTGACATTTATTGGGCATTTGAATACATTTCAAGCACTGGTCTAAGTACTGTATATACAAGACCTCAATGGAGATTCACATAGTGATATGAAATATGTACTGTCATCATTCAAATTTTACTGATAAAATCAAAACAGAGACATTAAATCCCCTTAATAATTTTCTCATTAGGAAGTATTTTTCTACCAATATCAGAGCTGTCCTCTTCCTTGATGGGCCAGTTACACTGTGAACCGAACACTGGATTATCTCCAAGTGATTATCTGCTTCTTCTGCATAGTTGCTCCTAACACTGGCTATACTTTCCCACATCCAGTATTGAGAAGATTTGAGTTTTAGATAGTGATTTTTTTTTTTTGCAAAACATTCCCTCTTACACAAAAAAGCTTAGAACATGGCATCGAATCTTGTATAAAACCCATCTTATTCCATATCACACTTTTGAAAATGAAGGGACACCTCTAAGTAGAGGTTCTTTTTGTTATCTTGTTTCAGCTCTTTGGGGCATGAACAATCAAGCCACCTCCCCCAATTCCAAGGTTTATTTGTGTGTGTGTGTGTGTGTGTATGTCTTGGAGTAGCCTCTTGAAGCTGCCCATCCTTGTAGATGATTAAACCTGACCTTTGCCTGCTCACTTTCTGGACCAGTACCTGCATCTGTTCTTTGGCCATTGTCCTTGTGATAGTAACAGACCATTAAGAGCACTGACTGTCTGCTACAGCCATTGCATTCTAGACCTACCTCTGCCATTGACTAATATTGCAGTCCTTGTTAATGTACCTTGCTCCCTTGAACTTGAATCTTCACTTTTAAAACAAATGGAGTGTCCTAGTTTATCACCAGGGTTTCTTCTAGTCCTAATGAGTTTGTTTTTCATGAATAGCCACGATGAATAATTTTTATGTATAATACTATGTTTTTTTCTCACCAAATGGGTACACTCATGACAAATACTGTTACTTGCAATGTTAAACAAAAGTAAACAGTAAGAATAGAATATTCTAAACATAACTATTATGATTGTTCAGATACTAAAATGTATTCTTTAAACTTCAGCTCTCATAAATGATGGCTATGAGAATCTTAACTGTTTTCTACACCGGGGCATAGTCTATACAAACCTAAAACATTGGATGCTGGCAGTTTGTGACTTTGAAACTGTTATATCTCTACAAAGGTATGTCTTTCTTCTCATATTGATTTGCCTGTGTGTGAAACTAGGAAAACATAAAACAGAAGAAAGCTTTTCTCCTCGTTGTTGACAAGTTAGTGGAAATTGAGGGTATGATAATAAAGTCAAACTAGAGTTAGAATAACTCCAAAATTATTCATAAAACGAGACATGCTTATTTTAGTTACCTTGCAAATTTTAAAGCTTGAGTAGATTTGAGAGACTTTAAGTCCATGGATAATAAGTTACCAACTTTTTAGAAGGGATTTGAGGATATCCAGGCTATTGCATGTTGCAGACAAGTTGCTATAAGACTGTCATCATTTAAAAGGTAATGACAACATATTCTGCTTTATATTTCATTGCTATGTACAAAATCCAATGCAACAGAAGAAATCCTGTGTTTCAACTGCTGACTTCATTTTGTGTTGCTTGATTCTAAGACACAAAACATTGGACAGAGAAAGCAGTTGCATGCATATCAATTTGGAGAGGGATTTTAATTCCAAGATACCAAACCTTAGACTATAACTGTACTTCACTCACGACTTCAGACAGTCTCTCTTGAGCTGAGGAAGAATAATCTTTAGTTCAAGATAACTCAAGATTAAGTCAATGAACAGTAGTTTTGCTAAAAGTCTAGGAGGTTTTACTAATTCCGTTTCTAGCATAGACTCTACAATTGTTATTCTACTAATGATTCTATTAGGATGTTTCTGTCTTTTAAAAAAGTGAGGTAAACTAGTTTATGTTGCCTTAGTAAAACACTAAAAAACTTCATTGCATATTGATTCATGTGTTTCATTAGGTTTACTCATAATAGAAGAACATTTGGAATAATGTTAAATGTCTAATAAAATTTTGTTTTCTCATTCTTTTAGAACTGTTATTTTGGCTTATATAAATATTGGTCTCATATATCTACTACACCTGGATAATTACACTGAAGCCCTTTGCAAGTTTTCTGAGGCTATTAAAGTTGATCCTTTATATATTCAAAGCTATATTTGTAGAGCAGAAGCCTATATTAAGGTATTCAATGCTTGATAATCTTCAGTTTAAAAATATTTTAATTGTTTGGCTGGTTGTTACTTATAAAATATAATATGTTAATGTATTATTCTTTTTTCTTCAGTAACTGTGGATGCTAATGGATTTATAAGCAGCAGGTGCTAAGCCGATATAGTTAACTGTTATTAATTACTTATAAAGCCTTTATTTATGAGGTATACATTTTAGAACATCCGTAGAACCTATTCTATTCTTATTCTTATTCTAAAACAATATATTGCTATTGTATGTAATTAATTCATGCAAATAAAAATGAACAGTACGTTAGCTTCTGAAACTTAGCAAATTCATAGTTGTCCATAATTTCGTTCTCTGGGGGAAACTACTATTAGCATTTTGGAATCTTTTGGTCCAAGGTGATTATATGTGTGTTGTGTGTACTGGTAAGTGTATAGATTTATCATAGAATGCAGTCTGAATATTAAAAAGTTATCCTAATCATTGGCACCTTCCTTTGAATTTTAATTTCTACAAGTTATCTTCATTTAAAAGTATAATGTATCCTTAGTTCAGCAAATTGGAACAACTCAACAAATAGTGTTTTTTCTTCACCTTCAACCAAATCTCACCTTCCAGAAAACACTACTTTCATCTGTTTCTCAAAGATATACCATTGGGCCTCTTTCTTACTCACTGCCCTCATCAAAACACTACCCCTCTTCCTCAGGATCCAATGATCCTGAGTCTAGTAGTCTCTTGGTCTTCTTGCTTCTGCTCTTTATACTTTCAATGGACCTAAACTAACATAGCAGTTCCAGAGATCTAGCCAAAATAAAAGTCAGGGTTTTTACTCCTTTTTTGCTCAGAAACCACAGGAGCCGTCTCTTCACTACATGTCCACCCTTGTTTCCTACAAGTCTTGTGGATATATTGGTTTTAACCACAATAGTCAGGATTACACTGTGGTAAAAACATTTTTAAATGAAACTTAATGAAACAACAAAGATACTGCTTTTTCACACTGCATCTTCTTTGAGGGTTGCCCAGAGATCCCCAGATTTTCTGTCTCTTAGAGCATGGTGTGTCTAGTGTCCCATTCAAACTTGTCCTCAGATGATGCAGGTTGAAGTTCTAGAGCTGCTTCACCAGTTTCCCCAGGGAAAGTTTGTTCTTAATCCCGTTGGGGATGACATACTCGAAGTGTGTCTTTCTTTTCATTAATTTGTTCATGGTTTAAGTTATTTGGGGAGGTTAGTGAGTCCCAATAACACACATAGAATTCAAATTGTCAGCAGGATAGTGGAGTTTAAGAATATGTATGCAGTTATTGTTTGTTCTGAGAGACCCAAATCTCTACACGGTGAATGTTGAGTAATTATGTTTTTACACAATAAACTGTTGCAGTCATCTGGGAAACTGATCCAGACAGCATTCATGTTTCGTTCTTACAAAGAATCTGAGTGAGGCTGAATTAAAAATAATGGACTAAAGTGTTTGGCAGAGAAAATTTTAAGATAACATTACATGCAGGCTGTGGAATGGTTACGGATCACTGCTCTTAGTCAGTTTTGCAGTGAAGGATATCAGAAGAATATGAAAAATGTGCAGTTGGTGAGGTATTGAGCATGAGCAAATTCAAAGTTGCAGGTGAAGAGGTGAGGACAGGGTGTCTGTAATTGTTGAACAGGTTAACATCACCAAGAAGAAACTCATGGAAAAGTGACTTGAGGGTAGGACACCATCCATTGAGACCTCCAGGGTGTTTAACAGTGTAAAATTAGCATGAAAGGGACCTAAAAAGGAGCCTTTAGGGGTACCCTGTTACAAAACTGACCACTTAGGGAAGTATTTTCCAGGGTTTAACCATGAAGGCACACAGAAACTTCTGCATTTGTGGCCCAGTAGAATCAGGTGACATCTTGAGCTGGCGGTAGAATTTGGCATTGTCCGTGTAGTCCTTGTTTTGCAGGCATGCAAATAGCAAGTGTGAGAAGACCATAAAGTTTTGCACCAAGGTTCCAGAAAGCTGGTGAGGGCAGACAACATGTAACATGGAGCTCCTGAATTGTTTGTGGATGAATCTGTGACGGTAAAGTCTTAAGTTGCAGTGGAGACTTCACAATAGTTGAGATATCAGAAACATAGATTGTGCAATGAGGAAATTTCCAGACACAGGTGGAGCTGGCCTAAGAGACCACAAGTGCCCCAAGCAAGAGGGCTGGAGGGGTAGTGCTACCCAAGCCTGTTGGAGCATAGAGGGTGCCCCCAGGGGCTACAGATGTTGGACATGAAAGTGTCAGGTTTGGTGTTTGCTGTGTTGCTTTGGTCTTTTCTGGCTTTGTCCCACTCCTCCATTTTACAGTGAGAATGCTTACACTGTGCCGTTGTATATTGGAAATAAGTGACTTGATTTTTTTATTTTACAAAGTCTCACAGTTAACAGACTTGTTTGAGTTTCAGAAGAGATTTTAAATTTTTAATTAATATTGGAGATGTAAGAATATAGGAACTTCTGAGGTCAAACAGTATATTTTGCATTATGTGATGACCCTGAGTGGAGTGTTATAGTTACATGTAAAATGTCCTCATGGCTTCTTATGTCTGGAGAATTGGTCCCTAATTGATGGCACTGTTTTGGGAGGTTGTGACCTTAACGAGGTGGAGCTCCCTGGAGAAAGGGCATCGCCGCATAGTTCTTGATATCTTATAACCTGGCTCCACTTTCTGTCAAGTCTCTGTTGTCTGGTCTGTTGAGAAGTGAGAAATGCCATCCTCATGTTTCCACTACCAGGTAGCAGCCTGCTGCCATTCTCTCTCCGCAGCGATGGTCTGTACCTCTTCAACCATGAACCCAAATACATTCTTCCTTGTTAAAGTTGCTTTCTTAAGTATTTGCTCACATGGACACCTGATGCAGTATGGTAGGTATGAACACATCATTAGATAGTTTATCAGTTGTAGATCATGAACAATGGGAACTTAAGAAGCAGTAGTTCTAAAATCCCACAGAAATTCCCAAATTTATTTAAACAGATATCAAAATTGTTCTTTCTAGATTCCTTCCTGAATCTACCTGCTGCTTTCTCCAAACAGTCTGCTATTTCTAGTCCTGTTCCATGCATAATTAGCTTGGGGCATTCTTTTTCTTTCGGGAGCATCCTGCCATTGTATTTAGTGCTTTGTTTTTTCAGGTTAATTTTGCTGGGTCTGTGCAGTGATCTTTAGGTAGTGCTTCCAGTGTTAGTTTTGCTAACAGTGATGATTATTGATTATGCCTTAATGATTAATCATTAATCATAATTAATAATCATTAATCCCTTAATGATTATTAAGGGAAGAATGAATGTTCGCTTTCTATATAGATACCAAATGGTCTTCTTTTTGCACCATTTTTATATTTTGTCTTATTCAGTCACTTACTACTATTGCTTCCAGACTGTTTCTCTACCTTGTTTTTAACTGGAATTTCCTTTTATGTATCATGTTACCTTTTGCATGCTGCTTTATTAACTATGTGAAGTTTGGTGAAACAGAGGCTGTGGTTGAGGGAAAAAACTTGAAAAGTTAAATGAAAGAGGAATATACACAGACTAGAAGGTATGATGCAAGTTATAGTAAAATGACTTGTAAATGGGGGTAATCATTCTTCAAAATTAAAGATAAATAAAATACTGGGATATTTTTCTGATTGAAGATTTCACAATGTAGCCCTGACTTACCTGGAACTTGTTATGAGGACTAGGCTGGCCTTAAACTCACAGAGATCTCCCTTCCCCTGCCTCCTTAATGCTGGGATTAAATGCAAGTACTATCATTCCTGGCCTCAGAAATAAATAGTTAAGAAAACCAAAAAGACTTGACATTATAAATATTTCTTTTTTTTTTTACTTTTCTGAGTTATATTTGCTTTAAGAAACACTGATGTATTAAGATGTTTCTGTAAAAGTTCACTAAGAAATTGTAGGAGGGGCTCAGTATCAGAAAGGAAACAATTAGTTCAGTTAGACTCTGTTTATCATTCAATAGATGCATAAATTGAAAAATGCAGTAAATGAATTATCTCGTGCTATCCACCTTCAGCCAGATGGAATCCAGTTATATATAATAAGGTATGTGTGCCGAAATAGAATTTTTCTTGGGATAACTCGACATCTTAGTAAGCTCCAGGGGATTCTCTCATGACTCTTCCAGCTTCCTTCTCCTACATTTATCTCCAGTGTCCCTCCCAGCCTTCAGTTCTTACTTTTGTTAAAAAGTTAAGATAATTGCATCTTTCCCTTTGCAGTACTCATTCCTGCATCAAAGTACAATTGCTAAGAGTTAAGTTCTTTGAGACCTTTCTAGATGACTAAGTGTATGGTAAACACGTCATCAAAGAAATGCAGTCATTTTGAACATTTATTCTGTTTGTATCCGCAGAAGTACCAGATAGAAGCCTCAGCCAACTCAGTGAGGAAAAAAAAAAGACATATAAAATTGTACTTCACATATAGTAGAACTGCTCTAGAGACCTGTTGGACATTATCATTACCAAAATGCAATCTTTCAGGATGAGTAGACCTAGGAAAATACAGTACAACATACCTTATAGACCTAGGAAAATGCAGTGAGATATACTTTCTGATACTTTTAACTCTTAAGCCACATTTCAGAAATTTGTGTAAAGACTTCCTCCCCTTTATGTTCTGGGGAATTTAACTTTTAATAATTTATTAGTAACAAAGTATCACAGTTTAACTTCAGATACAAAAAAGAGATCTGAATATTTTATTTTACTATCACATTTCCTAAATTGATTCTGCCATAATATCTCCATGTTAATTGGTCTATATGGACTATTAAAATATGTAATTTTTACATTTATTTTATGCACACATGTAAATATAGATGGATGTTTTAGAATTATAAAAAGTTAAGCAACATCAGAAAATTTATTTTAAAACAATTACTCTTCTTTTATTTCTTTATTTTGGTTTTTAAAAATTATTTTTATTGACTTTTTTGAGAATTTCATCAATGTATTTTGATCATATTCTATCCGCTCCCCATCTCCACTGCACCTTACTACTGACAATTCCAACACTTCAAGTCTTCTATTATTATTACTTTATTTTTAAATGCCTATCAAGTCTTAATATGTGTTCCCCAAATGCTCTTGGGTCTGGGTCCATCCTTTGGAACCTGGTCAACATCAGGCATCACACCCCTAAAGCAAACTGACTCTCTGTTTCCTAGCAGCTTTCAGTTATTAAAGGAACCTCTACTAGTCCTGGGGCTTCTTGCCCACCTACCTCATCCACGCTTGGTTTTTGTCTGGCAAATAATTACTTTTGATGCTCAACCCTAAGAAGAATGTTTATTTTATGTATTTTATTTTGGGGTCCTTTTGAGGCAGCGTCTCCTATAGCCACAGCTGGCCTGGAACTACCTTTGGAGGCTGGCTTTGATCTCACAGAGATTCGCCTGCTGTGCCTCCCAAGTGCAGGGATTAAATGAGTACACCATAAACGTGGCTCTAAGCAGGACATTTCCATAACAGCTTCTAAGGCTGGGGAGACTTAGAAGATGGGAGTGAAAAGAATTTAAGGGCTAGAAGAAAGGGAGGACTGTGAAATGCTGTGTTCTGGGCATGGAGCAGCCAGTGCCATGACCTCCAAGCGGCTGTGACCTTGGGCCTTTACTGACTGGGCCCCATTTACAGTCAACTGTCGATCCAGGAGGGGCTCACAGGCCATACTCTTCTTCTCTGCTGAACTACTGATGGGTTCTAGAGGACAGGTGGTCATTGTCTTTAGTTGTGTGCTCACTGAGGATCTCTTACTCCAGTGGATGGTTCCAGATCTGACATCACACAGAGAAAATCTGGTTTAAACTTAGTGGGTCTCCAAACAGAATAGAACAGAACAGAACAGAAGTGGGACAGGGACCTGAGTGAGAAAGGTGGGTAATGTGGTGGGAGGGAGATTATTAGAAAGCGTGGGGGAGACAGTAATCAGAATGCACTTTATAAGTACTTTTTAGCTGCTTAGAATAAAAGCTCTTATTTCTTCCAGAGGACAATATCTGCTTATGATGAAGTGTTATGATCTTGCAAAGTTCACTATTTATCAAGTAGCAGAAATGAACAAAGGTAACAACTAATTCAAAATAAGAATTTTTTTTTTTTTTTTTTTTTTTTTGGTCTTTTTGAGACAGGTTCTCCTTGTAGTCCCAGCTGGCCTGGAACTCACTGTATAGACCAGGCTGGTCTTGAACTCATCGAGATCTGCCTGCCTCTGCCTCCATAGTGCTGGGATTAAAAGCGTGGGCCACCATGCCTGGCTGAGGAAGTCACTTGAAAGACAAAGATTTTGAAACTTCAGTTTCACATGTATATAATCAACTAGTAAAATAAATCATAATGTAGTGAATTTTGTGAGTAAGCTTATTATAAAATATACCAGAATTATAATTTTTACTTTTTTTGACTTGATAATCACTCTTTGTTTTCTGTTAGTAAGAAAATTTTAGTATACCATTGATTTATTATCAGTACATATTATAAGAATAATAATATGATATTGTATGACCTCCTTAAAATAGCTATATTCCAAATCCTTGCTACCTGGCAAAGGTGATAAACTCCCTTTCTTTGCAGGTCTCATTGAGTTGAGTCCAGTGCAGCAAGCACTCATTTACTCATTTTGTGAAAACCACGACAAAGCCATTCAAGTCTTGGATGGGGTCATATCCAGCAGGCCAGAGATCTCCACGTATGCACTTCTAGCAAAAGCACAAATGAAGGCTAAGAAAACCAAGGTGAAAAGTCTTCTGACTGACATTCATTAAACTTAGTAATGGAATTTGCCCTTTATGCTGAAGTATAGTGTTTTCACACCATGAAACGACACCATTTATTTATGTACTATCATTTGGTCTAGTAGTTATGCTGGCATTCGTTATGCTATGTATCCATTCTTCTATTACTCGACATTTGGGAGTTCCTTCTTTTTCTTGTTTAGAGCTGCTGTGACTATTCCTTTCCAAGTCTTTTGTGACCATGCAGAGTCATTTTTTCAGGATATAGTTGTAGGAATGAATTGCTGGTATGTGGAGAATGACATACTGTCTTTAGGGCTGTGCCAGTTTCTTCTCCCACCTGCAAGTACATGAGCTTTTCTGTTGGTCCACCTCGTGTACAGTAAGCACTGTTCCAGGCTGTCTCCCTGATAGTCTCATAGGTAAGAACTGGTGCCTCCCCGTGATCTTAGCTCACATATCTGAGCTTGAGTGTGAGGATAAGCATCCTTTAAGATTTATCAGTCACTTGTACTTCATTTTCTGTACTTTTTATTATTTTAGTCATTTAAAAAGGAAATTCTAGGGCTGGAGAGATGGTTCAGTAGTTAAAGAGAATTGACTGCTCTCCCAGAGGACCCAGGTTCAGTTCCCAGAACCCACATGGTGGCTAATGACTGTCCATAACTCCAGTTTCAGGGGATCCAACACCTTTTTCTGGCCTCTGTGGGCAGTGCATGACCGAGGTGCACTTACATACGTGTAGTCAAAGCACTGATACACATACAACAAAAATCAATAAATAAAATTGCACATACCAGTCCTTTTCTATATGTCCTGTGTCCTCTTGTAACCTGTGGCCTATATTTTTGTGCCTTTCTCTGATCAGAGATCCTTAATGTACTTCTATATATTTACTTTTAGTTTTATTTTCAGGTGTTTAAAAAAAATGAAGTTCTTTTTTTGTTAAGATCATTAAGATTTTAGCTTGTATTTTCTTAGAAGTGTCTGTTTTACTTTCTCTATGAAAATCTTTATAACTGTTATGTAATTAATTAAAAATTTAGTTTAACACATAAAAATATAAAAATTATACACATTACTCGTGCATAATATACTATTTTGATTCAAGTATATATTGCCTTATATGTAGATCAGGATAAACATCTTATCTCCTCAAACATTTGTCATGTAATTAAAAATACACGTAATTTTGCCCCTTGGACGTCTCATACAGTTAATGACTTTTTCTCTTGTCACTAGAAGTACCAAATCTTGGAAAATTTATATGCAGATTAGTTTCACTTCCTCTCTTGACATGTTTTATAATCCTGCTTCTATCCTTTTATGGCGGACATACTGTCTGGCCAACATACTAACTATGTCCTCGATGCGGGTGGAACCATGTGAGTTCCTTCTAACAAGCAGACCGTGGTGAAGGGGATAGGATGCCACACTGCCTATAACTAGGTTACATTATATGATGCTTTTGTGTAACAGGCCAAAAATATTCCTGTTGGCCTTGACAAACCAAAGTGGAGACGGTCCCATGATAGGGAATTATTATGGCCTCTCTCCGGAACTTCTAGCCAACAGTCAGTAATCTCAGTGCCGTAGTTATAGGGAAATAAAGTTTTCTAACAGCCTGAATGACCTTGCAAGAAGATATTTTCTTTTTGAGCCACCAGATGGGAATGCCACTTAGATAGCACCTCCATTGTGGCCTATAGGAACCAGAGCAGAAGACTCAGTTAATCTAAGCACCAATGCCTCATCATAGAAACAGATTACAAATATGTGTTGTTTCAAAGGCACTTTTTTCCCAGTAGTAGTAAATCAATACAAATTTTAGTATGTGGAAGTATTATTGGTACTGTAATGAATACCTGAAAATGTGAAAATTTTGAAACCACTGAGGTAGATGTTGGAAGATGTTTAAGAATATGCCTTACAAAACACAACCAAGTCAAAGGACTTCTAGAATTTTAGGAATGCTGTTTCTCAGGGATCCCAGCAAGAGGCTAAAGGAGGAATCTTGTGCAAAAAAAAAAAATGAGTGGATGATATCTTTGTCTAATGGAGGGAACGAATGCCTGTGGACTGCATGAAACGTCCTCAAAGTTCTTAAGAAAATTATCTCTCCAGAAACCAGTATGGAAGGAGAGGTGGAGGGAGAGATGCAGGAAGAGGGAGAGAGAGGGAGTGGGGAGAGAATGTAAGGGTGAGGATGAATATGAAAGGCCCCAAGGCCTCTAAATGATACTGGTGGTAGGAAGTAGATCAGAAGAACAACCGAGCTGCAAACATATTAAGGGTTTTATTAAAAGAAAAGATGATCCAGGGGTCACCACCAAGAACTGCTAGGACAGGAATAAAAGCCATAGAGAATTACTCTCGTGCCTTGAAACCTAATCAAGAGACATTTTCCGAGCTGCACTTCAGAGGTGCCGTGGGCCAGCGGTGCCCTTTGAGCCTCCCTGTTCTCCCTTTTTGAACTGGAATGTTTGTGGATATTATTCTGTGCCTTCCCCACTGTATGTTATTTATTTACCACTTGTGCTTGCAGTTTCGCAGTTCCACAGTTGGAGAGGATTTTGCCCCATTGATGGATGGATAATATTCAAAAGACTTTATCCATATTTGGACCTGATTAAAATGATAGAATTTTGGAAACTGAGTCAATAGAGTAATGAGATGAGGCTTTTGAATCCTTAGAATGGAGAGTTGTATATACATATAACAGGGATATAACCCCATTGGAGGAGAAGTGAACTGTGGCAGACATGCCCTAAAATGCCTTTCAACATATCACAAATCATAGGGCTGGAGAAAATAGTTCAGTGGTTAAGATAGCACCAGCTGCTTTTGCAGAGGACCTAGGTTCAATTCCCAGCACCCACATGGTGGCTAACAACCATCTGTAATCCCAGTTCCAGGGGAATCCAATGCCCTCTTCTGACTCTGTGGGTGCTGCACGACACAGATGCATTTACATACATGCAGGCAATACACTTATACACATAAAAATCACGTCCTGTTATTTCCTTCCCTTTCTTGGTCATGGCAAGACAAGTGACTTGCTTATAGAAAACTTGTCGAGATGTCTTTCCCTTGCTTATTGTCATACTGGGGAGAGAGATTCTTAGGCTAGCTTAGAAGAAAGTACCTGCATGTCATGTGACTTGGGCTTAGAGAAGTATGGGAGTCCTCTAGGGACTGAGGCCGGTCAACAACTATCAAGAAGTTAGTGGTTTCCGTTCTGGAGGGTCACGGAAAGGGATTCCTCTAGCAATGAAAATGAGCTTGAAAAGCTGCTTCACTCAGTCAAGTTTCCAGGAGGTAGCTTAACTGACATCATGCCTCCTGGTCCATAGGACCCAGAGCAGTGCCTCTGTAGCCCAGCCAGTCCCAGTTTTCTGACCTGTGGAAAGTTTTACACAATAAATGTGTTCTTCTGAGCTAGTAATTTGATTTTCAATAATAGGAAACAATTATACCACGGTTTAGAATGAGGGATTCCTGTTACATCGATGTTTTCCTTACTGCAATTTCAGTGTTCATTTCTCAGTATTTCTCATCCATATTTGAAGATGCTGATCTTTGAATCTTTCAGAATCCTCCTTTCTATGTCCTTTGATCTCTACTTGGCCCAGGTCATTGTTGCCTTAGCTGGAAACTTGGCATCATACTTCCTCCTCCTCTATCCGATCTTGGTTTCATTGTCTCATATTCTCTTTCCACTTTTATCTCTATGGTCACTATCTTAATTTGGAATATATAACTATGTACATGTATGTACATATCCTTGTTTCATGAATTATAGCCACAGTGTTACACTTTTCCAAGCTTTTATCCACAGCAGCCACTGCACTGTTTTCAGGATGTTAAGATGCCCTGTCTGAGAGCCTCCATTCCCACACATTGCCCCGAGAAGATGTAAAGTGCAAAGAGCAGGGAGATGGGGAGGGCAAGGGGACATAAAGATGTGTTCATTTTAGTTCACATGGGACGGAAGGCTGGAATGAACTCAGATCTTATGGCCAAAAGAGAGGAGAAATAGAAGGCGGTGGGGGTTAAGGATTAGACTCTGAAATGAAAAGAAATAGGAGAAAGAAAGGGTGAAAATGGCTGAAGGGACTGGTATGTTGAATAGGAGAAAGGAGGGAAACAGCACAGTGTATTTGGCTTTCTGCAGCAGGGCCGTGTGCGGAGGAGGAGGATGGAAGAATGGAGGTTGATCTGGTTTATTAACGTGAAGCAAATCCTGAAGCGGAGCTGTAAAGACAGTGTGCTCAAGTTAAATCTCGCGACTTTCATTTTACAATTAAAATAGGATAATAAGTAATAAGTGTTGATATGCATGCAGAGATGTATATGATGGTTTTTTTAAATTATTAAATGACAAACGGAAAGATTAAACTTCTTCATTAATGAGTTTTAACTATTTCAATTATTAGATTTACGTGGGTGACTGTTACTAGTAGAAACCCATTAAAAGCACAGCAGAACAAATTAAAGGATGCTTAAGATTTGTCAGGTATTACCAATACTTTTACTGTCTACAAGCTTTCCAGTCTTCCATTCAGGAAAACAACAAGGTAATTATTAATAAACCACTCCATGAATTTAAGTCTGACATAAGGCTGTAAAGAAATAGCCTTTCTCAGAAAGTAACACAGAAGAGGAGTGGAAAGATTGTAAGAGCCAGAGGAACAACATGTCTGCTGCTAGACAACACATTGTAGCCATAACGGGGAATGTGCACCCATGAAATCAGCGCAGTATGAGAGCCCAATAAAATCTGCATGAAAGCCAGGTGACACGCCAAAGTGGATGGGAGAAATTCCATGGGGCCCCACCTCTACATGAAGAGCTACAGGGAGGTGAAGGGAGGGAGAATCAGCTTTCTCCAGAGACTAGCTCCCTGGTTAGTTATCTAATCCCAAGTGATCAGTCCTAAACACATGTGTATACAAGCACCACTGCACGAACTCAGTAAATTATAATATGTGTATGTATATAAATATATATATATATATATATGTATGTATATGTAACAATAATAAAGAAGAGAACACGATATCGAGACAGTTGGGGGGACATAGGAGGAACTGGAGGGAGAACTTGGAAGAGTAGAAGTAACGCAAATATAATATTCATGCGTGTGTGACATTTTCAGAAAATTATATTTTTAAAAAGTAGCCTTTAGAATTTAGAAGTTCTAGTTACAAAAGTCCATGTACATAAATAAGCCTGCTTCAGTCCTGGTTTATAGCGTGGGCCCCTGGGAGGGACTTGCTGGGTTCGGCCTCTAGAGCAGGGTCCCCCAGTTGTGTAAGAACAGTATCTGTGACCGTACCAGATATGTGTGCATCTGCGTGAAGTGGGATCAGAGCGGCTGTGGCCCTGCATTCTCTTTACATTGAAGGCTGAGATGTTATACAAATGTTCAGGAGAAACGTTCCCTTCATCCTCTCTCTTCTTTAAATCACTACAGGAAGCTGTGAGGATATTTAAGAAGGCATTGGAAATATTTGCTCATTCCGACAAAGGACCTCATGCTACCGCTATTTCAGCGGACTGTCTGTATAATCTGGGTCTCTGCTACATGGAGGAAGGCAGCTTGCAAATGGTACCTTTGTGTTTAGAAGCGTACAGGACTTGTGACTTTGCAAACTGGTTGCTTGCACTTAGATCTGTTTCTGAAAGCTATCCACACACAGGGCAAGAAGTGAGCACACCTAAGCTGCTTCTAAAACGTGGCTTCTTTCAGGCAGTTTGCACCTGCAGTTCCCATGAACTGTTTGATTTAACCAACATATTTTATTTGATACTAGTTTGGCAACAATATTTTAAGACTAGTATGTGTTTCTCACCAAAATAATAACTTTAACTGTAGGAAATTACTGTAGCAAGATAATTTCATCACACTAATATGATTTATTAAATTATAGATAGTTAAATTGAATGTTTCAATGTATTATAGAATAAATGGAAAATGATCAGAGCATTCTTTGACTTTACTGATAACTGAAGAATTCAGACCAGCTTGGTGTGAAAGATAGCCAGGTGTGAAAAAATTTGGCATCCTTTTACCTTGAAATTTCCTAATTATGTTTCTGCCACAGTTCTGGGACCACCATGCATAGTGAATGTTGTGTAGAGTGTCTTTGAAAGAATGAAATCCAAAGAATAAGGCTTGAAATTAAACGTCAAAGTACTGTAATCTAGCAACATGGATTATGTAGTTATTTGTCTGGAAATAAGGGGACCAAATCTGACTTCTTCGTAAGGATTACACTTGTTCAATCAACATTGTTCAATGAGAGAACGTATTTTAAACTACCAAAAATTAGAGTGAAGCTTTTCAGTAACAGTTTCATGCCATACTTGATTAATCTTTTAAAATGATGTGTTCTGTCACTAAGTAGTATGTGCTTAAATATACTTTTCCAGGCTTTTGATTCTTTTACAAGAGCTGTGAAGGCAAATCCTGAATTTGCAGAAGCCTTTTATCAACGAGGGCTTTGTAAAGTAAAACTCAACAAGGATAACTCAATTCTGGATTTTAATCGGGCACTTATCCTCAATCCCAAACATTACCAGGTATGTAAATAAATGATACCATTTATTTAAAATAAATGTGTGAGAATATGTTAGCTTTGATATAATGATTAAATATTTTATATGTAATTACTATTAATTAGTAGCAGCTTGCTTATGCATACATATATAAGCATGCACACACACATGACCTGCCCCCACCCCACAGTACTGCCTTCTCTTTCGTTTCATTTTTTAATTTTTATTTTATGTTGTGTAAGTGTTACACCTATGTGTATGTAAGTGCACCTGTGTCGTGCAGTGCCCTCAGAGGACAGAAGAGGGCACTGGATCCTCTGGAACTGGAGTTAGGAACAGTTGTTAGCTGCTGCCATTTGGGTGCTGAGATTGGAAGCTGGGTCTTCTGCAAGAACAGCTAGTGCTTTTAACCACTGAGCCATCTTTCCAGGCCATTGTTTCATTTTTTTGAGTCAGGGCCTCATGCAGTCCAGAATGACCTTGAACTCACTACATAGCTGAGAATGACCTTAAACTCCTGACAGTCCTACCTCAACCTCCCAAGTGCTGGGTTTATGGATTTGTGCATAAAACTGATATCAAATAGCTGTATTTAAAAAAAAAATTATTACTTTTATTGTATGTGTATAAGTATATTGCCTGCATGTATGTTAGTGCACCAATGCAGTGCAGTGCCTGCGGAGGACAGAAGAGGGCCTCAGATTCCCTGGAACTGGAGTTACAAAGGGTTGTTAGCCGCCTTGTGGGTGCTGGGAAGTGAACCCTGCTCTTCTGCAAGAACAGTCAGTACTTTTAACTGCTTGGCCAACTCTCCAACCCTGAAATAACTAGTTTTATAATACAAGTATCTGTATTTCTCTTTGGAATAAAACTATTATTTTTAACAATGACATTATACTTGTAAAGGTAGTTTATGAATTTTGATATATATGAATATTTCTAATGCATTAATTTAGTGATTTTAATTTACACATTAATTTTATTAATTTATTTTGTTTTTAATTGAATTTTTGTGATTTTCATAAAATATAGTTTGATGCCATTTAGATCCTTCCCTTAGCCACACCTCCCACTACTTCCCCTTGCCCAATTTAATGTTCTTATGTATATAATACGACCTGTAGAGTCTGATTTACATCTCCAAATGTCCTTCAGTGCGGGTCCGTCCACTGGGCCCATCATGAGTCTCATCCCTGTAAGACATTGTTTGTCTGCCTCCCAGCAGCCATCAGTCGTCAAAAGTTCATTAGGTTGGGTTGGGCTTTCTTACTCACTTTCCCCTGTCTATGCTGAGATTTTATCTGGTTTGAGCTTGCCAGAGACTTGCACATGCTTTCTCCATTACTGAAAGCTCATATGAGTAACTGAACAGCTCCCTGGGAGGCTCTGTTTCTTGGTGGTCATTCACCCCCTTTGACTCTTAAAATCGTTCCACCTCCTCTTCTGCAAAGATCCCTGAGCCTTGGGAGACACAGGTTTGAAACAGGTGTCCTACTCAGGGATAAGCACTCTGTGGCCTCTTGTTCTCTGGAAATTGGCCAATTGTGGATTTCTGTGTTAATCACCATCTGCTACATAAGGAAACTTCCCTTGTGAGAGTTGAGATGCATTTATCTTATGTGTAGAGGTTGCATTGAAGATGTGTCACTAAGGGCTAAGTATCCTATAGACAGTTTTTCTGTGCATTTAACTAGTTCTGGAACTCTGTAATAGTCACCTGGCTCAGTCGTTAATAGCACAGCTCGCTCTTACAGAGGACCAAGGTTCAGTTCTCAGCACCGACATGGTGGCTAACAACCCTCTGTAACTCCAGTTCCAGGGGATCTGACTCCTTCTTCTGCACTCTGTAGGCATTACATGATGTGAGTGCACTTGTACACATTCAGGCAAAACACTCATACACATAAATAAAAATCAATCAAATCATTTTATTAATTTATTTCTTTGGTATCATGTTGATTTCTGAGTTCTGAAAGATTTCAGACAGAAACAACACAAAATTCAGTAGGTGAAACTTGACTGGATCTTGATAATTTGAATTGACCAAATACTACATAATTGTAAGGAATTAGTACTAATCCTAGATATATAATGGTGGCGTGGTTATATAGGCAATGCCCTTTTTCACAGTAGACTTATGCTAAAGGACAGAGGGTAATGAATTATGATATTCACAATTTGTTTTCCAATAGTTTAGGAAAAACTTTAGAGAAATCAATTATGTTACAATTGCTGAATCCAGATGGTAGATACAGGAGTGATCCTTACAAACTTCTCCAATAATTCTGTATGTTTAAAATTTCTTGAATAAAAGAAAGTGGGAAAAGTCCATTTTAATACTGTCTTTAAGTTGCATAGATTTGTTTGAAATTCCATATATTCTATTAGAACTGATGATTTTACTAAAACATCTATTCCTGCTTTTATCTTTCTCTGAAAAGTCATATTTAAGCCGAGTAGCCTATTATGGTTTAAAGGGCAGATACTCCAAAGCAATTTTGAATTGTAACGAGGCCATCAGACTTTATCCTGAGAGTGTGCATGCCTACATCTGCAGAGGAGTTCTGAAGTACTACAACAGGGTAGGCCATTCCCTGCCTGCTTTGTTTAGATTTAGAGTTGCTGGTCTCTGTCGCTAACCACTTTTCCTTTGTGATACGAGGTAGGAGCATCGCCGTGGTATGTACCAGACTGCAGAGAGTAATTCTTCACCATATGTCACTTCATTGTTTTTCACAAAAGAGTGACATTTATTTCTGATTTTAAGTTTTAGATAACATTTATTC
Organism: Eospalax fontanierii; assembly: GCA_035773235.1. Taxonomy (NCBI): domain Eukaryota; kingdom Metazoa; phylum Chordata; class Mammalia; order Rodentia; family Spalacidae; genus Eospalax; species Eospalax fontanierii. The sequence continues at coordinate 23,080,617 of CM069536.1, read as the reverse complement.
ATGTTTACTAAGGAAGTAATAAATAGTCACTGTAGACCATTTGGAAATTGCAGAAGGAAATAAAGTACGATTATACTGACAGAAAGTTATAATTCCTGAAAACTCAACCTGTTCATCTAGTCCTTTTTTTATTTTCCTGATAATATGTGGCATGGATTATGTTGTTTATATAATTTATGGTGTTTCCTGCTCTTAATTCTTAATCTTTGAAGAAAGCATATGATGGCACACTATTCCACCATAACTGATTTTTACGTGCTTGATAGTTGGAAATTTGAAACGTTTTATATTTTTACTACTTATTTTAAATAATGCAGTTATATATGATTAGAACAAAATCACTGCTTGAGATTTTTGAACAGAAATTCCTTGGTTAAAGAGTAGAGGCAATATCCTGGATAACTGCTGCTGCGTGAAACACTTTGTTTCTCTTTCTTTTCTTTTCTTTTTTTTTTTTTTTTCTGGCCATTCTTTGTAACTGTTTCATGTGCAATATTTTGCAAATAACTCCTTAAAGCAAAGGTGAGACCTTTCATTATGTGTTAATTCCATGGAAATTACTATATACAGAAATGGATGATGTGACGTGTCAGAGAGGAGTGTGGTGGAGAGCTCTGACATTATGGGATGGGACAGTGTGGCAGAAGTCAGGAGCTTTGCAGTGTTTACCTGTCTTTTACAATCAACATAATTTTTTTCATTCCCTATAACAAAATTGGTAATAAGTCCCTAAACTGAAGCTACTGACATCTCTAATTTTATTTGTAGGTGCAAGTAGCTGGAAGACTTCTTCACTGGATCTTCTTAATGATCTTTGTGAAAGAGTAGCTTGATTGTATTAATTTCACAGATGACACACTGACTGGTCAAATGAGTACTTCAGTAACTGATAAGATCACAGATTTATTTTACAGTTAAGCTTCAGTGTGTTATGATTATTCTCAATGATCTTTTTTCCTTGTAGAGTTATAAACTAGCTATTATAGACTTAACTACAGCTATCAACATGGACAAGAACAGTTATATAGCATTTTATAACAGAGCACTGTGTTATACCAAGATAAGGGATCTTCAGATGGTAAGTAACCATTTTAGTAAACAAGAAGTTCAAAGCATTTAAGAAGCAACCAGTATTCATTCAATGACTTCTTGAAGTCAATAAACAATCAACAAAAAGATTTGACAAACAGCATATTAAAGCATTCATAAACATGTTCAAAGCACTTGTATTTTCTCACTTCTGCTGTAACTTTGAAAACTAAGACTTGAGAAATTACAAAAAGCGCTTGAAAATAATACTGAGTTCTCTGTTAGTGCTAAATTCTACACAATTTCTGTACTGTCAGTTTATTTTATAATGCACTCACGAGCACTAAGGGGCTGTACACATTACAGCATAGATTTCAAGTTATTACTTGAGTAAGTTTTTACTGATATACTTCTGTACAGGATTTTATAGCAGTGTTCACTAGCAATGTCGCTTTAAAATTTGAACCTGAACCGGAGCAGTTCGTGGAGGCATGTGTTGGTACCATCTGAGACCGTGCAGCAGCAGGGAGTATAGAGTAATGGTTCCACCTGCCGGGCCACTGGCCTGCATGTGCCTGTGTGTTTTAAAGGATGCTTGCAGGTTGCTTATTTCTCCATCAAACTCATTTATATTTTCTAATCTTCCCCTCGCCCCCGTCATCTCATCCTTTGACTTTATGGTTGATTTCAGTTGAGAGTTGCTCCGTATGACCAGCCCATTTGAGGGTGCTTTGTGTTCTGTCCTCACTCTTGCTTCTTTTTCTGACATCCTTTGGTCTGTCTTAATTTCTGCCCCTTCTGTGACAATGGAGCATTCCTTTAAAATACTTCACATTCCTTCCTTTCCATGTGAACACATTCCTCAGTCTCTCTAAAACTTACCTGAGGGTGCTCAGAGCACCTAGAAATTTAGAAGCCAAAGGGAAGACTTTGTAAAGCTCCCTTTCTACCCGGGAAGATGCAAAATTCCTGGCCACCAGACTGGCAAGTTTGGTCTCCTCTAGAACTGTGGACCTTGAATAACAAATTTTTAACCAGGCAGCTGCTAAGACTCAAAGAGCTAATTAGAAGACCATTTAGCAGTCACCTGCAAAGCAGGTGTCTTTGAGAACTCTCCACATGGCTCCAGGCCTGAAGGAACCCTAAGGCTAAAAACAATGGGCCTGACAGGGAAAGAATGGCACACTTCCATTATCTGGGTTGTGTAGAGGAGCCACTTCCTGGTTAATGGAGAACATGCTGAACAATCTGAAAAAGGTAACACCAGAATAGTGACAAAGGTTTCAGGACCCAAAGCATTTCATCTGCTCATTTTAAGACAAGGAAAAGAAAGGAGAGAAAGGTTGGAAAAACTCATCTAGGTAACCCTGGGAGTTAGAGACCTGCAGGACATTCACAGTCAGTGCCTTTGTAAAGCATTGCGATGTCAGCCAGTGGACCCTTGGGACTTCCACAGTGTGTCCTCCTCCTCTGCCTCCTTCCCACCTACATTTCAGCAATCCACCGCTAGACTGAGAAAAACTAAGTACCTTTCTGTATACCGTACTTTTGCTTCCCCAAGGATACTCTTTCCTAAAAGCTCAACAAGATGGATTTTGATAATACCATTCTATATTAATAAAAACAGTAGCAGTTATGTCTTATTTATGGCTTACTGTGTGACAGGCGCTGGGCTAAGTACTGTATCAATATGTAATCAAGACGTTTCTATTATAGATAGAGATTGAGTTCTGGTGGGCACCGCAGGGATTTCCAGGTTCTTGTGTCCCTGTACAAGGATTAGGACAGAGACAAGGAAAACAGATAGTTTATTAAGGGAGAATGATCAAAGGTTCCATGATGCCCGATTGGAGCATTTGTACAGTGCTCACCTTTTCCGTACATGCTCTGTTCCATGTTGGCCTTGGGAACATATAGGACTGATTTGTGGTGCGCTTTATTTTACATGCTAATTTCGACCTTGCTCCCCTGCTGTATTTGTAAGTGGACTCGAACAATATAGTCAAATTTAAGTACCCTTTTTTTTTTGCGGCTGAGGAGGACAGGATTTGAGTTAAGTAACTTTCCCCAAATTCAGAAGCTTGAAATAGCAGCTTATGATGCAAATCCAGAGGAGGCCAAGGCTCACCCTATTAATCAAAATCTTTAGGCTAGGTGTAGTGGTACATGCCTATAATCTCAGCATGTGGGTATTTGAGGCATAAGTATCATGAATTCAAGGTCAACCAGGGCTACAAAGCAAATTCAAACACTGTCTCAAGAAACAACATTAAAAAAAAAACACCAAAACGAAACAGGAAAACCCCTCAGCTTGCCCATCTGTACTGCCTACCCTCATTACCCGTGAGCGCCGTGGCCTGTGATGAGAGGCAGAGGCCAGCCTGGTCTCCTGGTCTCCATAGTTCCAGGTGAGCTGGGACTACAAAACAAAACAAAACAAGAACAACAACAAAAAACCCAAAGAAACAAACAAACCACCAGCACCACCACAAACAAACCGCCAGCACCACAAAACAACACACAGTGAGTGTCTGTCAGAGTATTTGGATTTCCCTACAAGTGCTTATGCTTGATCCATGCATTATGATCCATTTCCATTGTTTTCTGGCTTGTTCATTGAATTAAAACTTGCACAACGCCTCTAACATGAAGGCAGGGTGCTTGACCCCAGATTCACAATGGTGAACAAAATAGATAAGCACTGGCCTCGTGGAGCTTAGAGTTCAGGGAGGAAAGCAAGAAAACACTAAAAAGAACTTAAATTTTAAATAGTGACCACCACTTTGCTTATGTGAATGCCACTTAGAGAAAGGAAGGAGTGGGGACTGGGTGTTGAATTCCCTTCCTTCCAATCTGTCAGATGCCCAAGAGCAGGTGTGGGTGACTAACCACATGTGAATTTTCAAGCATAGTGAGAGCCACTTAGTTAAAAGCAACACTGTCCATAATATTTAGCTACGGTGGCCCTTCAAATCCTGCATTTAATTATTTTTACCCCAAATTATCAATTAGATTACAAAGCCAACTCTGAGATCCCATTTTAGGTATAAGCACATTTGTCCTAGGGCCATGAAGTAAGGATCTAAAGAATTGCATCTTGTCTTGTTTATATGTGATCATTTTATTTTTAGGCACTAAGAGATTATGGAATTGTGCTGCTTCTTGAAGCTGGAGAAAGTATAACATTAAATACTTACATTAACCGTGCACTCATCTACACTGAACTAGAGCAGTATGGCTTTGCGTTAGAGGTGAGCCTTCCTGTAGACATGGGAAAATCAACCCACTTGACGTTGTACATCCTCTTTTGAAAACCCAGGAACAAGTGTTCATTGCTACTGAATGGCACTATTAATGAATGATAGCCTTATCAAGCACTGTATTGAAATATTTGGAATAACTAAAACAACTTTTACAACATCAAAGTACTTTTTACCTCATTTTTATTATAGCTGAATGACTAAGGTGTTAAAAAAATTTACTCACGGTTATTACTTCCCAAAGGGAGTTCACATAAAACTCAATTGTTTGACAAATAAAATGATTTGTACATAATTTACTAGGCTCTACCACAGTTCTCTTTCCCATTCACAATTTTCCTTTTCCCCACTGAGAATGTGTCAGGATAAATCAGTTTCAAACCGGGAAGACATAGCTCTACAGAATGAGCTGCTGCGAATGCCTTTTAAGTTGTTAGGAACAGGCATTTAGAACTGAACTTTGTGTAAGCGTACTGAAAAGAAGCAGGCAGCTTGAAATTTATAACATTATGGACAGTAGTCTTCAGAATTACAATCAAGAAACAAGGCAAAAATGAAATAGCAATTTGCAGTTTAATAATGATAGTTTTATGTCTTTTTAAAAAAACTATGTGACTTTATATAGTGAAGTACTTCCTTGCTACATACCAGCTTTGACAGTGCTACAAAATTTACAATTACAGTCTAGAGATGAGGAAGCTAATCTTCAAAAGAGGTTAAATAAGGTCTTTGAACCTGTAAGTACTGGAACAAGGTCTGAACTCAGGTCTCACTTTATTATAAGTGCCATAGTCATTTAGACAAGCCTAGGGCATGAAGATGCAAGATTAAGATAGTTCTAGGATTTGAGCAGTTGAGTGCGAATTACTTTTGAGTCCTCTCTTTCCTCTGTCATTGAACTAAATCAGTTCTCATAATTGCCAGTGTTATCTTCTTCTCAACCAGGAAGTGTTAGGCCAGATGTGAGCTCAGATCTGAGAACAGAATCCTCTCTCCCTTAGACTGCTGCAGGAGCTTACAACTGCCTTCCTGTTTTATGTTCACCCTGCGTGAAGCAGATCAAATTACTCCTCTACTCAAAACCTTTAATAAATTTCCATCCCACTCTGAATAAAATCTGAACTCCCAACCCTTATCAACCAAGGTCCTTGATCTGATTGGTGCTCACCTTTGACCTTGTCAGTCTTCTCTCCACCCTAGTCCTTCCACTCTGGATGGGATTGTTTAAGAGGTTCATAGTTAAATATGTTGAACTGGGGCATTTGGGATATTCCTTTTCCTTCTTGAAAACCTACTAGATAAGAGGATAAGAGTAAAGGAATAGAAGGGATGTAATAAAAAGTTAAGTATAGACGTGATGTTTAGGCATCCCATGTGACTATTTTAGATTTTGATCCCTTAAATTTAAATATGAATGCACAGTTATAGATCAGAAATCAGACAGTTCAGGGATATAAAATTGCTACCCAAACAAACAAATTTTCATAGATGTATAGGGATGGTGGGAAAGGGGAAATATGTGGAGTTCAGCATAAGACAGCCGAGCTCTGTTCTGTGTAAGAAGTGACTAGATGCAGATATGGTATCACATTTGTGTTATTTAGAATTTTGAAGGTAAACGGCAGGGTAAGGTGTAAAGATAACTGCCTTTAAACAGTAGGACTAGGAGTAAGGAGGAGGGGATCGCTCTTTAGCATTGTTAATTCTATGGTTTTTAAAGATGCTACCTACCTCATAATGAATTCCTTTGGTAAGAATGAACACAAACAAACAGAAGTGTCTTTAGATCCAGTTTACAAATTATAAAATAAGGATGCTCTCATCAAGATAAGCAATATGTTGACAGAATTTGAATGCAGAGACAGTGTTAACTTTACTTTCAGGGAGGTTGGAAGTGACAGGAACTAGAAAGATGTGGCCATCTGTCATTTGGGGCGGGGAGAGGCGATGTTGAGGGGAGGGGATGGTAAACTGGGGTAGTGAGACAGATACAGAAGACAGCATATGGAAGCAAGTTCCCAGAGGAGATGCTTAAGAATGCTCAGACACAGAGATATCTGATAGATGGCTTGATTAAATTAAATTTTATTAAATTGCATTTGATTAGAAACTAGATTTCCTATTTCCATCCAAATGCTTGCATTTAGTATAAAATATGCAAATTTAAGTGGAAAATCTATTGGCCTGTTATGATTCCTCTTTCTCCTGTAAGGTCTCCAAGTGCTCAGTTTTACTTACTGCCTAATCTTTTATCCTTAGTAATAGCAGAAAACTTATTTTCCCCGCCTAAGACAGGCAGGCTCTTCCCTAATAACAATCAGTGAGAGTTTCTGGGAGGAGGACTGAGAGAGAAACTATTGTTTAAAGTACTGCTTCTCTAGTTGGGCAGTGCCTTTTGGGGCAGGAGAGTCCTGGTTGCTTTTTAGAAGCAAGTCTTTAGGAATTCCTTTTTGTTATTCTAGAAGGCACTGTTTAGCTAAGCTAAGCGAAGTAATGGCCAAAACTGCCCATGAATAGTCCTGCGAACCCTGTCCTCTGAGAAGAAGATACCATTTTTGCTTCCTTTATAGGTTCCAGATGCTTACTTTAGAAGGCCCTTCCCACATCATAGCAATCATTAAAACCAGTTGATATCTATATAGTGCACCACTTAGGACATAGCATTTAGCTTATAGATATTTAAGTACTAATGCAGACTTAGTATTGTTGCTGTTTTCTTTCGTGCTGCAAAATGGTTTTGTAGGACTTTGAGAAGCGTACAAGCTTCAGACATTGTCTTTATTGTCTAATAGAGGAGAGTGCTGGGTCCTTGTTGGCAGAATCTCTTGCAGACTCTTCACTTTGAATGCTTTAAAACAATCTGCTCCCCTGAGTCATTCAGATTAATTCCAACTTACTGTGTAACTTCACAACCTAGGGTTAGAGTTGCCATTCCTCCGTTTCAGGGACTCTTGGATCCTTGGACAAAATAATGCACTTCCCTTCCGAAGTGTGGATTCCAAAAGTAGGAGCAGTCCTAACTAGTTTTGTACAGTGACCAGTTTTGTCCTCCTGCTGGCCAGGTACCCAGTTGTCCAAAAGTCAGAGAATTCCAAAGGTTCTTTCCAGGGGCGTTTCCTTTTCGGTCTGGGCAGGAACGTTTCTGGTGATATCAATGGAGTACCAGCAATAAAGTAAACGAGACACTTCATTTCTACATATTGCAGGGAAGCACCACAGGAAAAGTCCCTATTCCTAATAAGTAGGCAAGTAACGCGAGATTCTGAGAGATTTGGAATGATGGATTGCGCTCCATCCGTTCTCATTAGACTTGATGCTGTGAACTAAAAATGAAGTTTTAACAATATGCCTTTTTTTTTTAACACTTATGTTTTGTATATCTTTATGTGGAGTCAAAGTTAGAAGGAATTTAAGAAATTACATGGAAATATTAACAAGAATTTATAAAATCATTTCAGGATTATAAACAAGCTGCACTGATAAACCAGACTAGCGTAAGCCTTTGTCAAGCTACTGGCATGTGCCATCACAGGTACGGAACACCGTTGTTATCAAAGGGGGAGCAAGAGGGATCAGCAAACACATCTTCTTAGAGTCCTGTACCAAAAATACAGAAGGGAGTGGATGAGATGGAGGAAAGTATGGCTATGATAGACTACAAAAAATGAAGGAGAGAGACAAGGACGTCCTCCCGTAGATGTGAGGACCGCACCTCATGTGTTATAGCCCCCTTCTTCCTTCTAAGAAACTGCTTTTTACCCAGTCAGCATCTAAATACCTACAACATGGCATTGGAGATGTCCATTTGATTCAGGCCCACACACTGGGAAAAACTTTTATAAGTAATATGTAGAATAAAATTATGTATAGCTTGAAATAACTAGGCATAAAATAAATGAATGTGTTCCTTAAGCACATTTCCTGGGAAGATTGTGATTTAAAAAAAAAATGCATTTTTCAAGTAAATTTTGCATTTCTAAAACATAATTACAACTTTAAAATCAATTAAAACAAAACCAGCAAATGTCTACAAAATACATTGAGATCTACAAAAAAGTGTAATACTTAAGATGTTATTATCTCTTTCTGAGATCATTATACAAAGAAACTATAGGTGAGAGCAGTTCTATAAGGCTAAAATTAAAGATGGTTAATTTAAGGTACACTCAGATAACATCAGAACATAATACAAGTCTTTGTTTACCAATAATGTTTACATTTCTACATGTACATTTGATGTTTGAAAGTTAACTTTTGGTTATTTTGGTTTTTAAAGCACGGAGATTCACATACACACATTTTAAGCAATAACCACCCACAACTTTCAGACCAAATGCCCAGATTTTAATACGGATAAAATGTTCTTGCTTAAATAATAGTTTATGGAATTATTTTTGGAAGAAAACAATAGCAGTTAATCTAAGGGAGTAAATTAGGACGGCTTGTAGATTATGTAGGCCAGTCTGCACAAATATTCAGGTTAAGAAAATAGAACATCACTTTTATTATTTAGGAAATTGATTTCCTTATTTTCCTTTTTAAGATATAGATGTACAGTCATGTTTCTTCATGAGGAGTAAAGTTCTTTACTTTAAGAACAAAGCAGTGTAGTAGTTGGAAATTCTACAGATGCCTTTGGGTTATAAACCTGGTCTCAGACCTTTCATTTTATGCAGACAGCAAAACACAGTCACACCGTTGTCTATTTTAATCCATCAGCCTTTCTACACTCCATCTCTTTAAGTAACTGTCATTCTAAGAAGAGATAGAATGGTGACTGATGTGTTTATTTTTGTGGGTGTGTGCAGACCAAAAATGTCCAAGGTCACTGCATTCTATAAACATTTGAAACAGCCCGCAATTTCTGTCACCCTCATTCCTATTTAACAACATTTAGAATCAGTAGGTTTCTTTCTGTATTGGCTTGCAGCGTCTTTTATGAAATGTAATCATGGATTTATATACAGCAGAGCCTCCTTAAGCTGATACTGCTTTGCAATTCCAAATAACCAACTTTCATCACCCCTCTAGGATCTCTATTGTTCTTTAATAAAAGTGGAATTTAAATCAACAGTAAAGCCCTGATAACTCAGAGTTCCAATTCCATGTGTACTGAGTTTTAACAGTTTTACTAAACTTAACAATAAGGAATATTCAGTGATTATATTTTTTCCAAAAAAATTTTTTAGTACATACTTAGACCATGGGAAAATGGCTTGTGACTACAGGAACTCACTTTTGGTGTTTTATGATAGGAATTTTTTTTTTTAATTTGGGAAATGCTATAAAAAGGATAAACATTTAAATTTTAGGGCTTTGATCTTTGAACTTATGGTGTTGAAGACTTTTGAAGTATCCTTTGTATATTTCTGGTTCTCATTCTTGTGGTTGCTAGGAGACAACATTCCTTAGGCTGAATATCCTGCTTATTACCCAATTTAATCGCCAAGAGTGTTGTGGTAATTTTTAGATCTCTTTGAAAAGCTACCTTTGTATTCTAAAAAATAATATAGAAAGAGATTACTTGGTTATGTATTCCAAACTCCTTCTACCTTAGCACATTTAATTTGCATGAACTATTTTAAAATCTTTAACTCTGCAACTCTCGTTCTTTAGTGTTTCAAAGTATTTGTGATTTATTTGTACTACTCAGTAGGGCACATCTGGTCTTGTGTGTGACTAATGTGAATGCAGTGGGTTTCTGTGTCTGTGGCCTCACAGGCAAGCTCAACAAGTTCATTAGAAGACACTGTAAAATCAGGCATTTTCTGAGAGTGGTCACGTGAATATATATATATATATATATATATATACACACACACACACACACACACACACACACACACACATTCCAGAAGAACTTTCAATATACTTTTGTATTTGTGATAGGTGGTGCTTAATGACTTATATCTCAATGAATGTGTACCTTGAGGCAATGTAAATAGTCTGCCAGATCTTTCCATTGGGCTACTGTGGTGTGATGGCCTAACAAGAGCTTCGATCTATAAGATGCTGTGATAGACACATCTCCAGGATAATGAAATGGAATTGTGCTTTCTACAGCGTACATTTCATTTTTCTCCTTTGTGTGTTGGGACAGGAAATGGGGGTGTCCCTGTTTTCAGCTCTGCCACTTGGCCTGGATGTGACTTTTAGTTGTGGTCAATTGTAAGGGGCTTTCCAGGTGGCTTTCAAGATCCATTTCTAGCTTTTGTGTTTGATGACTGTTTACTTAACTGAATAAACTAGATAGTCATTGGTTTGATAACATTAATTTTGACATAGAAAAAGACTTCAATAATTGCCTTTAGTAATACCCTGCTTAAGTTACAGTGGTGAGCTTTAAGTCATTGTTCATTTGTTTCTATGCTTTTTTGTAATTGGTTAGGCTATATAAAAGGAAAGATTATATTTTATAAGTGCTATATCAGATTCTGCATCCATAAGAAGTTTTAATTTCTTGGTGGGTAAGAAGGGCGATGGATATCATGCCATCTGAATCTGTGTAAATAAGAACGTTCCAATTACACACAAAATAACGAGAGAAAAAGGTTTGCCTGGAAATTTCAGTGTACACAGCCCCCAGAGGCATATACATAAGTAGATACTTTGTTACCCATCAATGAAAATACTGAGCACCAGAAAACTATCAACCAACGGACTTTACACAGAATTAGTGTGTCATCTTTGTCCTTCATAAAGGTTATACCTTGTTTAGAATTACTAACGCAACATACTGTATACAGAGAAAGCACCTGGAGAGGCACTGTGACCCTCCATTCAAATCGCATTTCACACCGTAAATAGTAATAATTATTGAGAGAGGAGTGCAGTTTCACTATAAGCTGCTCAAGAGAATTATCCCGTGATTTCTGAATAACAGCACATACAGTGAACTCAGAAGTTATCACATGGCACAAAAAGGTGATTGTTGACGTTTGCCTATCCGTGACATCAGAAACCACAAGTCTGTAGTGCTTCAGTATTGATTCTTGAGTGATCTTCTACCAGAATACTCAATGTACATTTTTGGGTGGTGTTGGCCAAAACATGAAGATAGAATCATGAATTTTTTTTTTATGGTGTGAAGAAGCATTAAACAATGTGTGTTTAACACGTGTTAAACCAAGTGGAAGGGCAGGGTTCCTCTTGAAGTCACAATGAAATGGGATACCCTTTTTGTTATAGAAAGAAAAATTAAATACATATAAAGTTATCTTTAATATATGTCACGTATCAGTAAATGACGGAATGAGTTCTGGGGGACCAGTCTTTTCAATATGCCTGTATTTATGTGAGCACAAAGGAGTGTACTTACACAAACTAAGGTGGTTATAAGCATATGGGATCGACATTGTGGTCTACTGAAACCAAGACCTTGTTAGTTGTGACTCTAATTTAACTTATCAGTAACAGAATATAATTTTCTGTATTGGTAATTCATAGTTAAAACAAAGTTTAAGAGTATTATTTAGACTTTTGTAACATGAAAGCAGAATTCCTTATTCTGTGATGAAAAGCATTTTTAATTATTTACATTTATTTGTTAGTTTCTGAGAGAGAGTGTGGGGATGTGTTCATGAATGTAAGTTAGAGGACAAATTGTGAGAATTGGCTCTTTTCTTCCACCATACGCATTCCAGGGATTAAACTAGCATCATCGGTCTTGGTGGCAAGTGCCTTTGCCCACTGGGCCATCTTGTTGGCTCCTGAAAATGGTTTTTACTTCCCTTCTTCCCCTCCCCCAAATCTTCAGAGAATCTTCTAGACTTCCTTAGATCACACAGACTTAGGAACTTAACTTCTTATGATAGATAATAAAAATGAAAGAGTTCTGTAAGGGTCAATACAGATACTTTTGGAAAAGTCATGTTCAGGAAAACATTGACTATACTACAAGAAAGCATCATGTTTCTGGAAGGCATCATGTCTTTTTCTTTTTTTTTCCAGAATTAAAGAGTTTGAAGGAGCTGTTGATTTCTTTACCCAGGCTATTAAAATTAATGTGTGTTTTCTGGATGCTTATATTGGACGGGGGAATTCTTACATGGAATACGAACACGAGGAAGCCACCAAACTAGCTCAGAAGGACTTTGTGAGAGCTCTGCATATCAGTCCGTCATGTCCAAAAGCCAGAATTAGTCTAGGTTATAATTTGCAGGTAATGTATAGAAACATTTTGAGCTTTGAGAGCATTGTTTGGACAAGAGAAAGAATACAATTGGTCATTTACCGGTGATAAAAGTGAATGCTATTCCTCGGGTTGTGAACATTTACCTTTCCTTTACTTAAGCGTACGAAGGGTACCAGTGGGGAGCAAGAGTTCGGTTCATTACAGGGAACTTGCATGGATAAACCTGCCTGGGACCTGGAATAATCCGAGGACAAGGGTTTTTTGAACTTCGGTTTCCTTAGTACCTGCACCCTTCTTTACCCATATAAATAACATACGAAACTCGCCTCATGGACTGTATGCATAAGAACCGGGATGACATCTTTTCAACTAGCTTTTGCTTTGATTGCATTGGGTATGTTAGATTGAATTAGTGATTGACTAAACAGTGAATGAAAATTTTGAAATGAACTCTAGCCATGCAATAGGTCAGATAGAGAATTTCTAGAGATTTCTGAATTCAGTCATCTTCCAAATGGCAGCTAATTAGAACTTCCCTGGAAGGTGATAAGACAGGCATCTGCCCCTGGCCAGGTGGAAGGGTGTTGCTCTACGCGCTGCATGTGGCTTCTGGGATGCTGTGACTTGACCTATGCGCTGAAATGTCAAAATTCATGGAGCTGTTTGCACCAATAGAAGCTGTGGGGGACATTCTTAGAATGAAGTGTTCAATGACCTGTATTTTCCTTGAAAAAGAACTAATTGTAAGTCTTTTATATCTCTTGCAATTGCAAAATCTTAGATAATAGGCAAAAGGAGTGTTCAAATTGTGTGATTTATAGAAATTCCTATTAATAACCTGTTCTTAAAGATGCCATTCTTTCATTTCTAATTAAGCAACTTAGATTAAAGACTGATAATACTGAAAGAGATGGATTTGGTTGTTATGATGTGATGTTATGTGCAAGAACTTTTAAAAGGGAAAAGAGATTACCTTCTGAGAGTTAAACATAAAATTAGCCATAATTAGATCACACTATAAACATGCAAAGTCCATTTAAGAAACAGGATGAGTCCAAAATAGGTCGAGCTGACTGGCATCGAGTGGAATGTGCACAGACCATTCCCTGCATTCACCAGGCTTTTACTGAGCACCTAATAAAGATGATGAACTGGTCTCAGGCTAGGAACACAGCAGCTAACATGATGGACTGTTTCTTCCGGATAGTTTAATACTAGTGCAGAGAAAGGCGTAATTATGCATATGCATGGTTATGAACAGTTATTTGAAAGAAAACAACTTTTAATACAAGGAAGCCTAAATGTTTGAGGGTGAGAAGACTTTCTAATAATTAACACTTATGTTGAGGTATGAAAGCCTGCACCTAGTCAAGGAGAGGGATTAGAGAGCAGTCTTCCAGACAGAGGGAGGAGCCCATTAGGAGACACTATAAGGAATGGGTAGAGGGTCCATGTGAGCAGTGTGTTATGGTCAAGGGAGAACTGTTTGAAATGAGACTAGAGACTTAAACAAAAGCTAGCATTGAAAGCCTGGCAGTCTAGTTTTAATTAGGAACATCACTAATCAGAAATATGACATAAAATTTGCTTTTTATTAAAATCTCACTGAGTCTATAACCAGGAAAAGGGATTGAAAGCACATCAGTAGGAAACGAAGGACCAGTAAAGGAGAGTTAGGGCCATCCAAGTGCTGACCAGCAAGGACGAACAGTTTGTTCAGCAGATTCCTTTCCGGTTTGCCTAGGACTGGGAATATCACGGGGAGCACAGCAGATGTGAGGAACAACTGGTTGTTAAAATCCTATCTTGAGATTGTTTGCAATTTAGTAATCCAATAATGTAACCTCAATTTGCCTGTTTCATTGTTTACTAAACGAACTTGTGATGACAATGCAGATTTCCAAAGCGTTTGCTCAGAGACAACTTACTAGTAGAAATCAAGGAGTAGAGTCCGCAATTCAGGTTGGTTAGAGTTAGCCTCTGAGATTCTGGCAAGTCGAGTTTTTGAACCTGTGAGAAAAAGCCCAGAAGTTGGACATCCTGAATGACTTCATTGCCTTTGGTGTTTAGTTGCCAGCTGGTCTTCTCTAGAAAAATCCTCTGACATCTTTCTGTTAATGACACCTATCTCCTGTCCTTTATTCTGTTTTTCTTCAGTTGGCACCACGTGAGTATAACCAGATGTTTGGTAGATGTACATGCATTTTCAATGGAATATATACAGTGGTTCTAAAATTCCTAAAATTCCAGATGCTGGTACAACTGTTTTTATATCATTAGTTCAACTATTTATATAGAGTACATTAATTTTGTTTTGTCTGTGTCATGCGTATATTATAGATATTTGGACGTTTTGTGCCAAGCAAATAAATACAATCCCTGCCTGTATTTGTGTATTAATGTAATTTGCGGGGCTGTTGTTAAAGGTATGGATATTTCACATGATTTTTATGTTGTTTATGATTGGTATGATAGATGACTATTCAATTAAATTATTTTAACTAAAATTTGGTCATAATTACTGAGATAATTAGTTAATTGAAGATACTCATACTCTGCTTTCTTATTTAAAATGCCTTAGTTTTAAGCCAGTTACATACCTAACCATGGTTTCGGTGAGTGAGATTCATAGACATTTGTCATGATATAGACTATTAAATAATTATCTTAGGCCCAAGGAAAATTCCAGAAAGCTTGGAACCACTTCACCGTTGCCATGGAAGCTGATCCCAAGAACTTCCTGGCCTACGAGGGACGAGCTGTGATTTGTCTTCAAATGAGTAATTATTTTGCTGCGATGCAGGATATTAACAGTGCTATAAAGGTAAAAATTCACTCAAATGATCTTGTTATTAGTGAACTTCATGGCATCAATAAATAAATCCAACTAAGAAGGTCTTTGTCACCTTCCTAATGTGATATGTGGAGAAAATAAGGTTTTACTTTTTTTTTTTTTTTTTTCCTGAGTATTCCTAGGGCAAAGAGTTATTATGGTTGGTTTTGTAATCTAAATGCATTTAAGATTCCAAAACAAATTCTTGGTAAACACAGATTCCTCTTAGCAAATGAGGGAGAAAAAAGGAAAGCACTGAGAGCTAATTATTGCTCCATAGGAAAAACAAGCATGTTAGCTGTTCCGTTTAATTTCTTATCTTGCTTAATGCGAGCAAACAGATAAATTTTCTCCATGTCTGTCCCTTGGAAAGGAGTTGAGTAAAGCACTCAGCTTATTTGTTTTATGGCAGCCATATCAACACGGTGTTGACAAGAAACCAATTTCATACCAAGCCCTCTCAGAAAATATTTGCTCTAATGGGGTTTTACCTGCACTATAAGATTACTTGTTTCCCACAAGTGGATTTCATAACCATTCATTTTACAGACATTAAATTGGAGATTAATGCCAAATTCTCATATAATTATATTGCAGATCAATACTACAGCAGAGTTCTTAACAAATCGTGGTGTGATTCATGAGTTTATGGGTCAGCAGCAGAACGCAATGAGAGACTATCAAGCAGCGATTTCTCTGGATCCCAAGTACTCACTGGCATACTTTAATGCCGGAAACATCTACTTTCACCACAGGCAGTTTTCTCAGGTAATGTGTGTTTTCTGTAATACTTTCTTTTGGGCATTAAACGTTTTCTTTTTATATATAGTTTTGAAGTGTAACCTTGACATCTCAGGCTAATAAATCATTAGCTCCTTTTTGAAAAATAATGTTCTCTTTCATAAGAGTGTTTTAATTATCCACTAAATGTTCACACTTACATCGATTTATTCTCCTCAGTGTTATGACCACTCAGTACTAGTCCAGTAAATGCTGTTCTGGATCTTCCAGAGTTTGGCCATTTTCTTTATCCAGGCAGCTTCCAGGCTGGACCACGCTGTTCTTTTCTGCACCCAGACTTCTCTCAGTACTCTCTTTATGGTGGGAGCATCTAATCTTAATTTATACCTTTTCTAAATGTCAGTCACGTGAGCCCTGGGAATAAGGAGACTTGGATTTAGTTCTGGTTTTGTATAGTTCCTTAATCTGTTTTCATTTCAATTTATAATATCTGAAGTAGATGGCATATGTATTTAAATGTACTGTATTTGCACTGGGATGTACCTCTTACAGTAATCTTTCATTTTTGTCTTTTACCTGTAATCATACTTACTCTTCTTTCCTTCAGTTTGCTTTATCATTCTTTACTATTTTGAGATGACTGAATTCATTTGCCATCACTCTTTAATTTATGTTGTGATAATTTACTAACGTTATATCTATTTTCTGAGTACTGTTTCGACCGTATCCATATATTTTTGATCTATCATTTTTTTAAAAAAATGAGTAAAATATATATAACATAAAATGTACCATCTTAACTATTTTAAAATTACAGCTCAGTCATGATAAATATATGCTATAATGTTTCCCCAGAATTTTATACTTGTAATTTGAATTTCCCCTCTGACATGAGAATAAATCAATTGGGAATTTAATGAGGTAGAAATATTTTTGTATTTTGTACATTTTATCTGTATATTAAACATACTCTACTGTGTATTGTGCTTTCTATGAGTTTTCTGACACTTAGGGAGGTTTATAGTTTTGCTCTAGCGACTGTAAAAATACTGTTAAGACCCTTAGCTCATTGTTTCTTTACATTCTCTACCATGAACAAAAATTAGCCTTTAAATCACTCATCCTTAACATAGACACATAAATATATAGCTCTATAACCTTCATCTTTTTTTTGGTTTTGTTTTATGAGGTAGTCCTACTAGGTAGTCCAGAATAGTCTCTAACTTAGGATCCTTTTGCTTCTCTCTCCAGAGTGGTCATTGCTGGGATTACAGGTGCATGAGTGTGACCATGCTGATTATAACCTTGAAGACAGGGGAAAGGACTCCCTCATATGACTCCAGCTTCCTTCTCCAGGTCCCTCCTGATCTTCACAGAAGAACCGCTTGAGCCAGTGTCTGTAGTAGCTGTCTCTCAGTTTCTATATCACCTCAGGTTCTTCACAACTCTCTTTTTATTGTAGCCTCTGCCTCCTCTGCTCCTCCAGCCATTCTTGCCAACATTCTCAGTGGCAATCTTCCAATTTCCTTCTATTTTACCTCTCTCAGCAGCATTTGATATAGGGCACTTATCACTTCATTCTCTAGGTGATACCATTCTATCCTGTCTTTCTTCCCATATTCTGGCTTACATTCTCAGTTACAACCCTTAACAACTTGCTCAACCCTGTGATGATCTCAGTAAGGAAGTTGTGTGAGGACAGTCTCTCAGTTATAATTGTTGTAGATGAGGTTTTCATTGCCCAGATGCCAATGGACAGCTGTTTTCCCGGAATGAAAAGCTGACTCGGTTACCTTATATTTTACAAATCTCAAATCGTTCTCTATCTGGGTCCCTGACATATTTATTTGTGTTTAGAGTCAGTTGAACAGGCTGAGTGGGCCTGGTGGTACAAGCCTGTAATCTCACTATTTAGAAGACTGAGGCAGGAGGATTGCAAGTTCAAGGCCAGCCTGAGCAATTTAGTGAGACCCTGTCTTAAAAAACAAAAACAAAAACAAAAACAAGAACAAAAACCCAGAGATAGCTCTGTGGTGGAGTGCTTGTGTATCACATGTGAAATCCTGTGTTCAGTCCCATTACCACACAAGAAATACTCATGAGATTAAGTAAAATAAAATTTCCAGGGCAATGTTCTGTTTCTATAGATGATTAAGTTCTTCAAGAAAGGAGATCTTTACCTTTTAAACTTACTTATTTTTAATAACTTTAATAGCTCTAACATGCAACTTGAATTAAAAACAATTAAAGCTCTTACTTCCCTTCATTTTGTAGAAACATTAGTTGGACAGACATTCACCTGAAATGTGTTCTATCCCGTCTTGATGCTATGGATGCTTGGTCTTTACTGTGTACATGCTCTCCTTCCAGAAACATGCACGTGTTGACTGTACTTATTTAGCTATGCTACCGTGTCTGGGCTTCTGCTGTGGAGAAAATGATTTCTGTGTTCACCTTCTCCCTTCTCCCTTTGCGGTTGTTTCTGAAGGAAGATCCCAGGCTCAAGAGGAAGGGTCTCTCATCAGAAAAAATAATCTCTAGAGAGTTAAAACAAATATATGATCTGACTTCTCTTTTATCTGGTTAGTAACTAAAATCACATTTGAATAAATGATTGGTGACTTAAAAAAATAATAGGATCTATTTTACAGTAAATAATGTACTGTAAAATACATTGTTTAAAATAAAGGGTTCTAATTGCTTTAGCTTCTAATTGTTTCATACCCTTCTACTTGAAGTAATCTCATTAGGTTAACAGGCTTTCCACTTTCTAAGTAATCCATACTGTTTAGAATTCAGTGCAGTACTCATGCTTGACACCTACATCCAGGAGAGAAAGCACACTTTGTGATTTTAATTGTGTGTCTTCACATCATTTGTTGGTGAGTTAAAATGAAGTATAGATGACCGTAGAGCTTAGAGTCTTTCCTCAGCTTCTGTTCTGATGTCTGTGAAAGCAACCTTCTCCTCACTCAGGACTGAATTATCCTTAAGCTCTTCACAGATGGGTGAATACTGCCCCTATCTCAATGGATCCTTAAATTGCACGTAATTGTAGCATAAAGAAGCTCCCTCAGGGATGAGAAAGGTTATACAGTCTTGATGTAATGCTCCTCATAAACGGAGGCAGGAAGTGAAGTTCATGGAGAATTCCCTGACGTCCATGTAATCTCTTCATTTACAGACATTTAAAAAAAATAACGTAACAGTGGGAATTGAGTGAGTCCTTGCTACATTTTGCTTATTCCTCTCAGTACTTTACATATTGGGTTACTTCATACCTACATCATCAATGGAAGGGGAGTTTGTTTCCTTTTCTGGCAGATGAAGAAATTAATTAACAGAGCTTCCTAACTTAGCCAAGGTAGAGGCAGGATTTGAGCCCAATATTCTGGTTCCTTGGTTTGAATTGCAGCTACCATGCCATCAATATTTATGTATATTAATACATATTATAATAAAGATACATATTGGTAGAAGTAAATTGAGGAAAGATCTTTGTGAAGCACGGAGGGAAATCATTTTGTGAAAAGAGAAAATGATCTGAGAGGTCAGATAAGAACAAGACTCAAGGAGAGAGAATTTTAAGGACAGAAAGATGAAGTGTCTCTATGCTACAGAAATGCTTTGGGAGGAAAATGCCAGAAAAAGTCCTTTGGCTTGAGGTCATCTGCAGCTTTCGCAAGAGCAGAAGTCACAGAAAGGGAGGGGACAGGGGCAGCTGATGAAGACCCTGTGAGGAGGGTGGCCTCAGGGTGACAGGAGGGTGGCCTCAGGGTGACAGGAGGGTGGCCTCAGGGTGACAGGAGGGTGGCCTCAGGGTGACAGGTGACTTTCCCTTAGGAGCAAAATGTAATGGAGGAGTCAGATTCTCATTCCTTGGGGAGCTAGAAACAGCTTTCCTAACCTGAAAGAAGGGTGTCACATCAGCATCTCAGCGTATTTTGGGGGAAAGGTCCAGTTTTCTAATTCCATTTATTTTGCATCATTACTCCTGAAACAACAAAAATGAATTACTAAAAAGGCGATCATGTGATCAAATACTGTAATCATGTCAAAATATAGTAAAACTTACTTGTTTGTTCTCATTTTCTGATACTTACCTCTTTGCAGGCTTGTCGCAAATTGGTTCTTGGACCAGAACCTCAGACCTCATCTTGAGAGACCCCTTGTGAACTGAAATATGTATACACCACGAAAGTAAAAGCATTGGCAGATTTTATTGGGCACCAAAATAGATTTGCAAGTAGGAGACACAAATTCAGTAAGAAACCAAGCAAGTTCTATCAAAGAGAAGGAAAACTGGAATTTTAAAGGAACAGTGGGGCCGGGTGGGGTGGTCAATAAAGTGAGAGAGGTAAAGTGCCTCTCTCTTTCGGGCAGGGGTGGTCAGTAAAGTGAGAGAGGTAAAGTGCCTTAAACAATTTTTGATTGGCCCTGTTGGGTACACACATTTGCTTTGAATAGATTTAGCTCCTTGCCAAAGGTCTATTCACATTTTAAGCTGTGCATAATTTCTCACTGGGGGGCTGTTAGGAAGGGGCTGTCCACAGTGACAAGTCTTTTAAGTGTCAGCAAGTCAGTAGAAGTTTTATTATTGATAACTATTGCACATTCCTTCCAGACTATACTCTCTATCTGAAAGCTAAGGATCAAGCAACTTGTGTGTGTGAGGTAAATTGCATTCAGCCAAGTGTAATCCAAGACAGAGAAGTTTGGCCCTATTTTTGAAACAAACTGCAGCCATCTTCACATGTTCCAAGTCCTTGATAGCTTGTGAATATTTTAGTCTTTGGTTTTATCAACAAGTTGAGTTTTCCCTCTCTCTTTCTCTTTATAGCTTATTTATTTTAATGTTACACATACGAGTGTTTTGCCTGCATGTATGTACGTGACCTTGTGTGCGCAATTCCCATGGAAGCAGGAAGAGAGCGTTGAAATCCCTGGAACTGGAGTTATTACGGCAGTTGTTAGCTACCATGTGGGTGCTGAGAACCAAATCTGTGTCCTCTGCAAGAGCAGCCAGTGCTCTTAGCTGCTGAGCCATCTCTCTACCCCTTTCTTTGCAACTTTTCTTAGTATAGCAGAGTTTATATATTCATTTGATATGGTTTAGATTCTTCCTGTGAAAAAATCATTTATCTCTTTATTTCTTACTCTGTTTTTATATGCAAGTTATTGATTACCCAATTTGCATTTTATCTTGTCTGGTCTTCTTTTCTGTTTTTCTTATTACTTCTGTTCTTGTTCAATAAAGAATGTGAGATTTGGGTTCTGGGTAGTGGAGACACTTAATTCTAGCAAGTATTTTACTACTAGCATAGTCCAGAATTGCTAGCACAGTGTTATTATGCTTTGGGCCCTATATATCTCATGGAGGCCCATGGGCTGAAGGCTGGGTTGCCAGCCTCAGTTCCTATGGAAGTGATGGAATTTTTAAGTTGGGAGTCCTGGTAGAAGGAAGTTAGGTCACTGGGGCTTGTCCTGGAAGGAGTTACTTGAACTCTGAAATCTCCGCCCTCTCTGCTCCCATGAGGTGAGCAACCTCTAATGACTAGTGCTTCACTGAGTTCTATTGTAAAGACACAGGCTCAAGGCAAAAGAGAAGGGAACTAGGGTGTGAAACAGCCTGCCAAAAGCAGACCTCTTCTCCAATCAGACATTGTTTCACAGTGACAGAAAATGGACTAGTCATGATAAAAACAAATAAACAACAACAAAAAGGCTAACCTTTAGTTCTTATTTTTCTTTCAGATAGCACGCCACTATATCTGGGATACAGTGCCTTCACTGCCTCCTTGGAGGACAATTAGCCTTGACTTTAAATTAAGCATAAAAGAACTTCAAATTCCTAGATAGCTGCCAATTAAAATATATTCAAATTATCATTATTCTTACATTTTATAGGCCAGTGACTACTTTTCAAAGGCATTACAGTTTAATCCAGAAAATCACTATGCTGTCATGAATCGAGCTGTTGTAAATACAATATTAGAGAAATATGAAGAAGCAAAAGAAGACTTTTCATGTGCAATTGAACACTGTCCTCATTGGGCTGCATTATATTTTAACAGAGCAAATTTCTATTTCTGCTTACAGCAGTATGAGCTAGCTGAGGAAGACCTTAGCAAAGGTATTTCATCTAATTATTTTGAAAAGATAATAAAAGTTAGTGTCTTTAATTTCAGGCTGCAAAAGAAGAAAGTCATCAGGCTTTTTGTTTAGATAGAATCAATGTATGTATATAATGTCTTTAATATAAACAATAAGGATTCCTTTATGTAATATCTTACCTCAAAGCTTTTATAAAATGAATTATAGAAAAGTATTAGGAAATTACATACAATGCTAATCATTTAAGTGATTTCCAAAATAGCTTTCCTAGAAACATTCAATATATAAAAGTAAATTATATTATTACATTTGAAGAAAATGCTTTCAGATGAATACTATCAAAGATTTGTAAAACTTTGCTTTTTAAAAAGTGTTTGCATCAACATATCTAGACTGATGTTTTTTTCTTTCACAGCCCTGTCTTTGAAGCCTGATGAAGCTGTAGTATATAATCTCAGAGCAAAAGTTCGTGGCAAAATGGGACTGATTGAAAAAGCAATGGCTGACTATAACCAAGCACTTGATCTTGAAGAATATGCCTCAAATAAATGACTACATAGACTTTTGTGGCTTCTATAATAGATTAAATAGCTTTTCCTCCTGAAACTGAAATATACTTATTCTTTAGAAATTTAGTTCATATTTGTTTTTGTATTTATTCTACTTAGTCTTCTATATAACCTCCTAATATATTTAAAAATGTTTGTGTTATATATTGATTACAAAAGTTTTATATCGTTCCAGACAAATCTGGAATAATATTTCAGTGGTTGAATTTCTTCATGAGATGCAAGGTTTAAATGGGAGTGTTCCACAAAGAACATTAATGCCTAAAATATTTTCATTAATGTAAAAGAAAACAGTATCCTACGATGCTAGAAAAACTGTCATCCACTTTTTCATCAGTTTCTAATCAGACCTATTTGACAGTATCAGATTAAAAAAGTATTAGTCGATGAGTATAAAGAATTGTCTACTAAATGTCTACTACATTTTCTTTTCCTTCCTTTAAGCATTGTACATACCAGCCTGATTTTTTTCCTGGTATGCATTCCAACACGCAGATATATTTCTTTTTCACATGCTGCTTGCCTTCCAGAACATTGACAAGGATTTTGAGCATCCTGTTTCTCTGAGACAGTCTCTTCTTCTAATTCAGATTTATAACTGTGTAAATGCAGATTTTAGAAATATTTGATTTAAAAATATTTTTTATTATGAAACTGGAGAGATGGCTCTGTGGTTAAGAGCTCTGGCTGCTTTTGCTGAGGTGCTGGGAATCGAACTCAAGTGGTGGCTAACAACTGTCCATAACTCCAGTTCCAGGGGATCTTATGCGCTTTTCTGACCTTTTCGGGCATTGCACAACACAGGTGCGTTTACATACATGCAGACAACACATTCATACACACAAAATAAAAATAATAAATAACATAACAGAATATCAAGAGCAGTGTGGAGAGTAGAGACCCAGCTCATGAGGTTTCAGGGAGGAACAAGGACTTTATTAGGAACTGGGTTAGAGGCAGTTTATGTAATATTCTGTCAAAGAATTTGGCTTCCTAAGAATGTGGCTGAGGTGGAATTTAGTAATGGGATAATTTGTTTGGCAGAGCAAATTTCAAGGCAGAGTAGCAATCAGGTTGAGGGATGGTTAGTGCTCACTGCTGTTATCTGTTCTACAATGAAAGAGGAGTAAGTGGAGCAGAAAGAAATGGAAAATGTGCAGTTTGGTGAGAAAAAAAGTTTTAAGCAAATTTAAAGTCACAGACAAGGCAGGTATGAGGAAAGCAGCAATACTGTTAAAGAGACTGGCATTTTAAAATAGAAACTGTGTGCTTAGTGCTGTACCAGAAGAAAGAGGCCCCGAGGGCAAGACTCCATCCAACAACGGCTCAAATTTGTGAAAACATAAATGTACTTGAAAGGAGAGAGCCTCAACCGAGAGTACTATCACATGGGCCCCTGCTGCAAAATTGGTGCTTAAAGAAGTGTTTTCCCATCGCTGAAATGTGGTCCAAGAGATCTTAGCAGTGTGAGTCATATGGTGATGGTCTTATAGCAAAATGCAAGGGTTATGGGATCTTGGAGGCTTGCATCAAGGGTTCAAAAAGCTGCTGAGCCTCACAACGTATGGTAGTGCTGTCGCTTTCTGAGGCACTGCATGAAAGTATGAAGATGAAGCCTAAATGTCAGTAGAGACCCCAGGATATTGGCGATGCCAGGACCTCGGGATGCCCACCAAGGAAAACTGTTGGCCAGGATTGGAGTTGATCCAAAAGAAAGGCTCTATGTGCTGTAGATGGCAGAACTGGAGGATAGAGCTGCCCAGGGCCAGGGGAGCGCAGACGGTTTTATCATGAGACCGAGTGCCATGCACAGAGCCGCAGGATTTGACGTCTGTCCTGCTGAGGTTTGGTCTTGCTTTGACCTCATTTTTCTTTGCCAGACCTCATTTCTCCCTTTTGAAATAGGAATATTAACTTTGTGCTATATTGGAAGTGACTTTTAAAAATATTTTTATTTATTATTTTTATTTTATGTGTCTGAGTATTTTGCCTGCATGTATGTAAGTGCATCACGTGCGTGGAATGCCCATGGAGTGCAGAAGAGGGTGTCAGAGCCTCTGGAACTGGAGTTAGAGGTGGTTGTTAGTTTCCATTTGTGTGCTGGGAGTTGAACCCGGGTCCTCTGTAAGAAAGCAAGTGTTCTTGACCACTGAGCCATCTCTCCAGTCCCTGTAAATAACTTCTTAAATTAGGTTCATAAGGTTCCCATGTAAGCAGTTGCTTTGAGTCGCAGAAGAAACTTTGGACCTTTTGAACAGTGTTGAGACTATTGAAGGCTTTTGGAAGTTTTTATTTATGGAAAATCTAAAAATGAATGTATAATTATTAAAAACCTATCCTTATCCTATAGAAAAATTTCCTTTTTAAATACCATAGTTATTCATATTACATTTTGAGGGACATTCTACTGTACGGTTTTTGTTGTTGTTGTCTTTTTGGGACAGAGTTTCCCTGTAGCCCCATCTGGCCTAGAACTCCTTATGTAGACCAGGTTGGCCTTAATCTCATAGAGATCCCTCTACCTATGTCTCCAGAGTGAGTGTTGGGATTAAAGGCATGCACTCCCAGGCCCAGCTCATAGTATTATTATTATTTCCTGGGTTTAATATTATTTAATATTATTATTTCCTGGGTTTCTGGAGAGACACCAGAGGGCGGGAGAAGAAAACATCTAATGCCCTTTGATTTGGGAAAGAGAGTGAACAAACAGCATAAGCTGATTGGTGCCAGACAAGTAGGTTGGAGCTAGAAGCAGCCATCGTGTAGTTTGAGAACCCCGGTCTACATTAAGATCTTAGCTTCCAGACATTTCCACTGCCCTAAAAATAATGGACAGTTTGTGAATGTCTTAGAATCATGATTTTCAAAAATAATAGGAACTTTAATGCAGTCTGAGATTCTAGACAATGATGGACACTTCCTCTCATCACTCACCTCTGCCTGGCTGATTTGTTCTTAGGAAGGAATTTCCTTGTCAAGGAGGGTGACTTCCATCTCTTGTCATATACATGTCCTATGTTACATGTTTGTTCTTTTGAAATACTCTTCACATCTGAGTATCCTTGTTTGAAAAGGCTGTCGTCCTCTCCAGAGTGACAACTCAGTGGGGGTGAGGACTGTATCTGTTCATTCCTGCACTACTAGTGATTATTACAGTCCGGGGCGTGTAGCTGTTTAATGTATTAATTCAAAATAACATGTTTTCATACTCGCATAGGACATTATAACCAAACACATCACAGGCATGATTTACTACTTTCCACACAAAAGAGAACATATCCTGTGGTGATCTAGGCAAGTCTAGCAGGGACAGCATTGTTGTGGGTTTAATTCACCAAACCATAAAGTCATTCAGCTATTTCGCCTTTTCCTGATTCTATTTTAATTGAGAAAACGTTATATAGTGATAATAATATATAATATGATAATAGTGATACTTTGTTTTTCATTATTAAATAAATGTGTTAAATAAAAAAGTATATATTGCAAAAATATTCTATTTTACTATAAACGAATTACACACATGCAGGCTGTCCTGGAATTCACTTTGTACCTCTGGGCTGACCTCAAATTTGAGGTAATTCCTCCATTTTAGCCTCTTTGTCCTGGGATTACAGGCACGAACTCCCACACCTGACTCTTATTTACTTCTTAATCATTTAGCACATTTTGGTTTTATAATAATAAAAATATAAAATTACCTCCCTTCCTCAAATTAGTTTATTGATGGCAACATTTGAGATCCACATGGTGGAAGGAGAGAGCAGATTGCCACAAGTTTTTTTATAACTTTTACTCCCCGACCAAGTAAACAAACGAATAAACAAATGTAATAATAATAACAACAAAACACTGCCTTTCCCCTGGTTAAATTCAGTGGACTCTGATCCAGAGCTAGCAAGGCAGGGTCGTCAGAGGCCCCACAGGTTCAGATAGATCCTGTTGCAAAGACTGTCAGGCTCTGTTTATACCATGACTATCTCTTAGGAACAGCTTAGCTATATTGTGTATTTAGATAGCTTTTCCTAAAATACATCTAAAATGATGGTAGCCCCTTAATGAAAAAAAAAAAAGATGAGCAAAATTTGCTGTCTAAATCTGTGGGTCAGTTGTCTTTATCTCCCTAGAAATAGTTTTAATTTACTTTCAGTAAAGAGGGTATTCATTCACATGGACTCGTGTTGGTTTGCTTTACATTAGTACTTTCACTTCTTTAAAATATCAAGGGCTCTGATTTAAAGAAAAGTCATCACTGAAAACACCTCCGCATATCTACCTTAGGACGCAGATTCTTATAGGAAGAAGAGTCGTGGGAGACCAGTGATACATGCTGATGATGCTACTTAAAAGTAGCAAGTCATTATGTGGGATAAGTATCATTTTTACTCCCTAAGGAGCTGGAAAGATGGCTCAGTGGTTAAGAGCACTGACTGCTATTGCAGAGGACTAGGGTTTGATTCCCAGCACCCACAGGGTGGCTAACAACCATTCCACCAGTTCCATGGGATCCAATGCCTTCTTCTGACTTTTGCGGGGCATTGCACAACACAGATGCACATGTAGGCAATACACTCATACATGTTAAAAAGAAACAATAAATAAAAAACTGTCAAATATACTCCTTAAATCTTATTTCAGAGAGTAATAGATTAGACAAGTCTGTTATTAAACATCTTGTCACATGACCCTTTCAAATATATTTTACTTAAAGGGTTGTAAAAGCTGAGGAAAAGACCCTAACTGTTTTGTATGAACAGTACTTTTTCTCTGTAATCTTACAATCTTTCTGTAAGTCAACGTATCTTAAGTTATATTTAAAGGAATTAAAAATAGCTGGAAATCAGCTCACTATTACATTCTGACTTATAGTGTTCCTTTATTATTATTTTTAGGAGACCATGTGATAATCATGGCATTCAGAATTTAATTAGATTGGGAGACCACCATTGAAATACATTTGCTTTATAAGCCAGAGACACATTTCTTTTTTGATTTTTGAGGAGAAAGGCAATAATTTTAGTGTCTTAAATTATTACATGAAAATTAGAGATGAAATATTTCCTTGAAAATGGCAGACCAATGATTTTATTAGTCTTGGGGACTTATTTATAAAATGTACAAGCTCTCTAGTAGGGCTGTGCCTTTGAAACGTGAAACATTTAAACACAGCTTTTCTAAGTATAATTTACACTGAATAATGCATGAGTTGTTTGACAGTTCTGCAGGGAATTCTCATCACCACAGAATATCAGCCTCTCTAGTATTGCATCCTCCACTTTCAATTCTTGAGCTCTCTGCTTACTGTATTGGATCTTTGATGGTGTGTAGACAAGGTGAGGAGAAATATAAGAACTGAAACTCCTTGAAAGTTCAGGAAACATTTTAATATGCTAGACCTCTCCTGAATTATGGACGGGAATATTGTTTTTCTCAGAGAATTTTCTTTTAGAGTTCTGAAACAGGGATTCCTTTATTACAAGGAGAATAAAGGAGTGACTAGGAAGTGCTTCTTTTATGTGAATGTTGGAGAGGGAATTAATGCAAAGGTATTGAGAGAAGGGACAGTAAAGAGGAAAAACAACTGGAAATTAATTTAAAACATTGTATTAAAACATGTAACAATACTTAAAAAATTCACAAGAATCTTAGTCATAAATCTTATGACTTTGGGGACTATGTTAGTAAGCCTTTTGTTCTTGTATGAGACTATTAACAACAGTCAAAGGAAGATTTCTTTGACTTCACTGTTTCAAAAGTTTCAGTACAAAATCATCTGGATTCTTTGCTTTGGGCTTGAGATAGAGCAAAATATTATGGTGGCAGACAAGGCTAATCACTTCATCTAAGAAATAGAGAAAGAGAAGTCCAGAGACAAGATATGACCCACAAGAACAAGCCCCCAGTGACCTACTTCCTGCAGCTGGGTCCCAAAGTTTCTACCACATTCCAGTGTCATCAAAGTATAAATCCATCAATGGATTAACTAAGGCAGAGTCCTCATGGTCCTATTACTTCCCAAGGTCCTGAAAACTCCACCTCTGAAAAAATGTGTTGAGTGAAGTTGAATTTAAAGATAAAGAACTACTTTGTTTGACAAACATATGTGAGCAAGCTTAACATTTCCATCAGGGAGAGTATAGACCACAAAGCAGCTGTGATTGTTAAACAGATCAGCTCTATTAAAGAGAAACCTGATGCTTTGCCCTGGGACACTAGAATAGAGATCTTAAGGGCATGATTCCATGGTGCCAGGGCTCTAGCAGGTAAAGATGCAAATTTATATGAAAGGCAAAAATCTGAACTGAGAATACAGATGGAATTCCCTGCACCTCAAAAGCAACTGTGCTAAAGAGTTTTTTTTTCGCCCCCAAATCAGCAGTGTTTTTTCAGGATCAGCACATAGAAACTGATACAGTTTCTGGTTGTGGTCCAAGGGGGCCAGCCTCTATCCTGAGCTGCAGTAAGATTTGACAGTGTCATCTGTGTGGTACTGGTTTTGGAGGCATGAATGATACAAGATTGAATGGGGCCATAGGGTCTTGCTCCATGGTTTCAGAGAGAAGCTGAGGCCAGGTAATATAAAGCAGGACTGCAGTCTCTGCAAGAAGACCTTGTTTGAAGCTGAGAAGGCAAATTTTAGGTTACAATGCAGAGTCCAGAATGTTGGAAATGCCAGACCTGTCAAGGAGAGCTGTGGACATGGAGTGGAGCCACCCCCAAGAGAGGCTATGGCAGAGCTGGAAGGGTGCTGCTACCCAGCACTCTGTAACCCAGTCAGTTTCATCATGATCCCAAGATGCTGGACATGGAGCTACAAGATTTGGTATTTTATCTGTTGGATTTTGGTCTTGCTTCAGTCTGATCATTCCTTGTTATTCCTTGATTCTTCTCTTTTAGAATATTTCTGTGCTATTATATGGTAGAAACAAATATTTTTTATTTTATGGGAGTTCACAGTTAAGAGACTTTACACTTTTGCAATATTGGAAATGTAAATGACTGTGGGTACTTTTGATGCTGGACAATCAATTTTGAGGTGATTATGAGCCCTTGGGGACAAAGAGTGGAAGATTATGGCTTAAAATGGTGTGTTTCTGTGTCAAGTTGACAAGATGTGGTCGTGCAATGGTTAGTGTTATCACCTTGTAGAATCTACAAGGACCTGGGAGATGGGCCTCTGAGCTTACCTGTGGGGGATTATCTCGACTGAATTAACAGAGGGAGAAAGACCCATGATGGTGGCACCATTCCCCAGATGGACTGTCTATGTAACTAGAGCCGAACAGCAGCACACATTCATTGTTCCTTGTCTTCATTGGGAATATAATGTGGCCAGCTGCTTCCAGCAAGAGCCTGCTGCCTTGACTTCCACATAAAGATGGACCTGTACTCTTGAACTGTGAGGCAGAATTTATCCCTCCAGTTGCCTTTGTCAGGGTATTTTATCACAGCAACAGAAAGACAAGCTAAGATAAGGACCAAGACTTAACACATGAGCCATTTATGGTGGGAGAATAGTTAAGAACCAAACCATAACCGAGATTGTTCCTTCTTGAGTGACAGTTTGAGGATGTGTTACTAACCTGCAGGTCAGCATTCATGCTCTACTGCTGCAGACGAGACAACGGCAACCTGTATCTCTCTAGTCTCCAAAAACTTTTCAGTAAAACATGTGACAAAATGTAAAATGTTGATGGTTTGTCTTGCAAAACCGCTGATACTTCTGGAGGCTTCTTCCACAGAAGCTGCCCTCTGGGTCCTCAAAGCCGTTCTTAGCCCATTTTGCTCAGATGAGAAGCCAAACCAGAGTTGTTAGCTTGTCATATTTAAGGGTGAAGATACAATAAAAATCCAGGCCACCTAAGACATTTGAGAAACATCATTTCAGGAATACTTTGGAACAGAAACACCTATGCAATAAGATGTTTTTGTTTTTGTTTTTTTTTTTTTTTTTTTTTTACAAAAATCCGGTTTCTCTCTCTCTCTCTTGCGCTCTCTCTCTCTTTCTCATTCTAACCTAATACATGCTTGACTAGCTACAGAGGCTTTTTGACCTACCAAAGTTGATATCATGATTTGAAGATGTATTAAAGGCACTGAATCTACTGAACCTGATAATGTAGACACACAACATGCTGTTCTTTGTCGTCCTGTGACTTAACTCACTACTTGTGTGAGAGCATCATACTGTGCGGGGCTGATCTGGGAAGAGATCAAAGTACAAAATTTGAAGTGCCATTATGACCCTCACACTATCGTAAAAGCTGAAGCATCCTACCAGCTGTAGGTGTGGCATGGTTCGGTTCTCAGTGTATCATATGTTCAAAAACGTATGCTGTGCTTTTATTTAATGTTTTCAGTGCTATCTCCATGTCGACTTGGATTTATTCTGTTTGTATAAAACACGGGAAATGGCTCATGTAGGCACTTGGGAGGCAGAGGCAGGTGGATCTCTGTAAGTTCAAAGCCAACCTAGTCTACACAGTGAGTTCCAAGCATTCTGGGACTACAGGGAGACCCTGTCTCAAAAGACTAAATAAATAAATAAGGAAATGAGAACACTTGCTATCATCAAGAACTTTATCCCTTAAATTACTACATTTACCTCATGAGGTTATTATGATTAATATGTTGATTTTATAAATAAAACTGAAGCAAGAGCAGATGGGTAATTTGCCCAAATCACATGTAAAGTGTAAAGTGTGAGGCATTTTGACCCCAGAGCCTCTGCTTTTTATCAGATCCTGAATGTAAGGAGGGAGAAAAGGTAACCAGGCTCCAGACAGTAACCTCCAGGCAGGGAGGATATTCATGGTCTGAAAAGGTTATCCCTTGGCACCCAGACATTAGATATTCCTTTATGACTTCAGGAAGTTCATGTTTTATATTATGGAACAATCTGGACCAAGAGGACAATTCAAACGTGTTACAAAATGAGGAAGATTAGAAAACAGAACTCTGCTTTAAAGTCCAGTAATCAGTTTGACAATGTGGGAGGTTCCAGAGCTGGAACTTGGTTCTTGAGATGCTAAGTCACTCTGAGGCTTGAACATTCACAGGAAAAAGAAGAAAATCTCTGAGAGAAATGGCTAATGCTGACCTGGGGCTCTAGACAGGACAAGGCTTTAAGAGTAATTTCTGTCATTAAGCTCTCCTGTGACCCACAGGCAATAAATGACAGTCTTTTTAAAGCGGTGAAGGCTTATCGTATTCTTGGGCATCTAGCAGGGAAGAACTCAAGCAATTTCTTTACACTTGTAATGTCAAGAGGAGTCACACTCTGAGACCTCTGTTATAAAAGAGGAATTGTTTATGGCTATTGAAAAATCCTTGTGGAACTGTCCATCAAACTTTATGAAATGTGTGAGTTACTTAGTTATCAGCTCTCTGGATATAATTTTCTCTCTAGGGCATTCAGAATCAAACTCCTCGCTGGATAATTTCATGGTAATTATGGAGCTATTTTATTCCTCCCCCTACCTTCCTATTTTTAATTTTCTCCTTTAAAAAAGTCTATTCTGGGTCTATAATTCAGGCTTCCTCAAAATGGAGGTTTGTGGTCTGTGTCAGAATAGATGAAGAAGCTTATTAATAATGCACATTTCAGGCCTTATTTTAAGTGCATTAAGATACAGTTCCTGACTGGAACCTAGGGCTCTGGATTACAGTAATGTGCCAAGGAGGCTTCTGTATAGACTGAGGCACAAAAGTGCTGGTCCTATGGTTTTCAAACTTGTACAACAGAGGCCTTAGGCGCTGCGGGTGTTTCTGATTCAGCAAGGCCTACAGAGGACTGAGAATTTGCATTTCTGTCCAGTTCCCAGTGATGCCAAAGCTGTTGCTGCTTCTGAAACTTCACTGAGAACTCCAGAACTTTCAGGAAGTTCTAATCCAGTCTTTGAAGTCTCCAAAAACTTTTCAGTAAAACATGTGACAAAATGTAAAATGTTGATGGTTTGTCTTGCGAAACCAAAAATATGAGAAAAACACTTTTGTACGTCCAGCTCTGAATTTTCAGTCCATCTCCTCCTCCAGAAGTGACCCCATTCTTTAGAAAGCTGCCCCAAGTCTCCCAACTGGGAGTCAGCTCTCTCCTCAGCTTTCTGTTTCTTCAGGACACTGCTTTTTATATAGAAGCTCAATGATTTGTGTTGACAGTCATACTCTTAAGACCCTCATTCACAAAGCTTGTGCTTTTAGAATTTGTTTGACCTGAGGGCATATAGAGCAGGATTAGGTAGGCACTCTGTTGATGTTCAACAGATTTTGGTTAATAAATGAGTGCTTTGGTGCGTAAAGTACACATGCACTTCCTTTACATTAGAACTGGACTATTAAGGCTTCCTGTCCTCTGCATTAAGAACCCATCTTCACATGGTGATGCAGTGATATTTTCTGTCACTTAGCTAAGGAAGTAGGCAGTGTTTGGAGTGAGCCTCTTTCGAGAAAAAGCCATTAAAATCTAGGAAACACTCTAGAGTGTTGATGGCTTTGCTGATTTCAAAGGGGACTATTTTTCTATTCTTCAGGTATACAGAGTGTTTCCTGGATGGCAGCTCTGTCCTACCAGGGGAGCATGATGAAAATGCGGGATCTTGGGTCCCACCCAGAGCTCCCAAATCACAGTCTGCGGATGCTGTACCAGATACTTTACACAAAAGTTTTCTCTTGACTGAAAACAGAGGTTTAAAAGCAGAGATGATTCAGTACTGGAATTTGTTTTCAGTGGTTATGGTTTAAAAAAACTTAAAAAAATTTTTTTTCTACAAGATATCCTTGTAATAACTGGGAATGTGGCTGCAGGGCAATGTTGTAACCATCATCAAAGGCACTCATTAAATGGACATCATAGCATGCTAGACATTATTAGACAAACACAATTCATCCCAGTGTTGCCACAAAACCAGATGCCATTGATGTGGTGAGTACGCATTAAGACATAAGTAAATATATAAAACATAGATGGGGCATCAATATGAGTGGATCTTTAACAGTTATTAATTCTCTGTAATTCATATATCTTTGATTTTAGAATTTTCAAACCAGTACATTTTTAGCTATTTGGCCACAAAGATTTGGGATGAAGTAGAAACCTGGATGGGTTATATAAAGATTTATAATCCTGAGTAGCTTTTCAGTCTATCTCAGTTTGTAATAAAAGAGTCAGTATCCTTTGATAGGGAATATTAGTTTATGCTGTGTAGTACCCAATGGCATGTTCTCTGAGACTTTCATTTAGAGCATAACTCATTTGTAAGTGAATCCGGCATCAAAGGCATAATTAATAGTTTAAATAAATTGTCAAAACTAAGGGAAAGTGTTTGTATGCTTTGTATTAAAATGTTTACCCATAATTTAGGGTTCAGTGTATGTCATTACTAATCAAATATAAAAGCGTTCATTTAGGCTTATTTGAGATTACTGTACTCAGAATATTGATTCCTCCTGCTCCCTCGTGAGTAGATTATGCAATATTTAATGTGTGCAGCTTACATGGGATCTGAACTTTCTTGGTTAATAAGATCTCTTTTCTTTTATGACAGTTGGGATTCTCATAAGATGCTCATTAGAAAGGTCAGAAGGGCTGCTTTGAAAGTGTGCTCAGTAAGGAGAGAAAGGGCATTGGCCTGGCTGCTGAAGGAGCTTGGGAACTTTGTCTTGTTCATTACTGTGTTCTTTTTCATTTCTCCGGGAGGTTTTATATGACATAATTTAGCAAGAGAAGAACAATATCATTAAAAAGCTATTTAGGATATGGATGGTTTTATTGGCTGCAAACATGCTGCTCTCCAAGGCCTGAAACACTTAGACAAGTGAATATGGCAGTTAATTATCCGAATATCTTCTTTACGCTTTACACAGTGTTATGGGATTTGGAAGAATTGCTTCTTTACTGTTTAAGATTTTATTTTCAAGTGGTGTACTTATCAACTTTATCTTTTTCTGTTAAACTTTTAGCACATAATAATTAATATATTATTCATAATATTTCTCCTTTCCTGATGTTGTCTTTGGGACTATGGAATTGAAAACAACCAATTAGTGCTATCATTTCAGAATACAATAAAACAACAATGTTCATTAGAAATAGAAAACAAAATCCTTATCTTCTTGGAGCATTAAAACCTCCTCATATCGATAAGCACTTTTAAAGTTACTTGAAGAGTTGCAGTGTAGCATGCAGCCTTTCATAAACATGCTCCCCGCCCCCAAGGCCTCTAAAATTCTGTTCTTTCATGAACATAAAAAATAAGACTTTCTGAATCCGTAATAGCATGCACAGCCCATAGTAGGTGTCCATTTCATGTTTATTGAAATTAGAATTTGAAAAAATTAAAACCTCCCCAAAAGAAGTAGATTTTAAACTGAGGAATGAATTTCAGTGACCCACAGGAAGTCACAGCTAGCAGCCTGGATACAGACAGGAGTTACATATGTTCTGTAAGTGCATTCATTAGTCAATGGGTATCCAGTTTAGCCCTATGTTAATCTTCTTTAATATACAGGATAATAAACTATCTCACTCTATGTCAATTATTTTCATCTAAGTAAATTAAAAGTAAGATAAGGTTGTTTTCAGTGATGAAATATTTTAAAAGGCTGGGGCAGGTTTTTTTGTTTTGTTTTTTTAAAGTGCATTTGGGACTAAGGTTTAGAATTGCATGTCTGGAAAAACTATTCATAATCTGCTTTTCTCTCCCTTTCCTTTTATTTTTGCTCGTATTTATTTTGGCCAGCTGGCGAGACAGATCTTTTTCAGGGGCTCAGCCTTCCAGTCTGAGTTTGGTTCTCCAAAACCAGTCTTTGGATCAAATTCCTGTCTTACTTGCTCTGGTGTCTGAACAGTGTTGATGTCACAGGGACATGGTGACCCAGTTGTCTATCCCAAATGGTTTAGAGCTTGCCAAGTAAAGAGCTTAGCTAGCGGCCAAGGGAAGGAAGTTGGAGTAGAATCCTCGGGCACCCCGTCTCGCCCTTGCATTCTCCATGCCAGCAGTTTAATATGAGAGCAGACCAGAGGCCTCCTGATAAAGTGGTGCTGACTCCCTCACCTGGTTTTCACCTTCTTACTAGACCTGTCAGTGCAGTTGGTCTGCTCAAAGATTAGTCTGTAGAGATCATGGCTGGAAAGGGATCTGGCTTTGGGAATACCCTGTGGCTTTGATTCTGTGGTAGAATTATAAAATTCTGCCCCATATTAGGTATAATTTGCTGTAATTATTTTACGGTTTTGTTTTTTGAGATAGGGGCTCATGCAACCCAGGCTTGCCTCAGACTTGTGTTATAACTGGCCTTGAACTCCAGAGCCTCATGCTGTTGCCGCATAAGTATTGGGATTATTGGTTTGCACTAAAGCCCTTGCTATAGTGATACTTGAAAATTTTGAATTCAGTTTGGGCTCTGAGCATCAGAGTTGGCCTTCTTTCTTAGAGAGTCTAGAATGCTGGGCCAGGCATCACCTGAGAAAGATCAAGTGGGATACTTTGGAAACAAATTCTTGCTTGAGGTGAAGCAGACTGAGTGAAGGCTGTGGACTATTTTGTCAGCTGTGATATTAATATACAAGTCAGAGTTCAATAGCTTTACACTTCATATTTCCATAGCTTTGAATATGACCATCTCAACTGATGTCATAAACAGACACTCTGCAGTGGAGACCTTTGAGTGCCTTTTCTCTCCTTCCCCATGGTCATCTACAACAGAGTGGCCAGTTTGAATATCTCTCTAGGGAGAAGGTACAGAGCAAGGCACGAGGGCTGGTGTCAGATCGTGGTTTTCCATCACCATTAGCTGTGTGACTCCAGTTAACTGCTCTGAACCTATTTTCTTATTTTCAGGAAAAGCCTTCAAGTCCCTTCTCATCTTAAGATCTATGGATTTGATGGGAATAATATTACCTGACTGGGTTGTTAGGGGAATTAAAGGAGATCATATTTATGAAAGTACTCTATAAACCCTCTACAAAAGATTAAGGAATGTGATACTATTAATTCCCTCTGAAGAATCAAAATAGCTTGCAATTTACTTTTAATCTTCCAGACTGTGTATATATCTTTTGTATTTAGATCTCTACTAATGCCCACCACAAAGCAAGGCAAATGAACAGACTAATCTCTCTTTTACTGGATGTTACCTCAAGTGTCATCCCAAAACAGTGGGCTGGAGGGAGGATTTAGTCTTATTATTTTGGGAAACAGAAGTAAAATTAATTCCAGGTACAGAGTTCACGGGCTTCTCAGTTTTCCCTCTACTCCTTTCAAAGTTCTGAGAAACGTTTTCTGGAAACTGTGTAAATAGTGCCAACAGCTCAGTATTTGGTGGTGGTTTGGGATGTGGACCTGGGGCTTGGCGGTGGGTGAAGGGTGAGTTGGGTTGTGTGGAGAGTGTTGTCCAGAGTGACCCGCAGCCAGGGAACTGAAAAGTAAGGAATGGTGAGTGGGGATGCAGGAGAGACACACGCACAGACTAAAGGGAGACGATGGTACCCTCTGGACCCGGCTGGTACCCAGCACAGCAGCCTAGATTCAGAGCATTTTCTGTTTTTCCAACTCACAGAATAACACCGAAACTAAAATGTCCCTAATATTTTGTGTATTTGTAGCATTACTAATCTATCTACTATATGTGGATAGTACTACACAGACATTATTGGCGTGTCCTATTTTCTATCGTCTAGCTATCTACTATTTATCTATCAATCATCAATCATTTGATATAGTTGAGAGTAGCATAAAAATGAGAGACTACTTAGCTGGATGTGGTGGTGCTCCTTTAACCCCAGCATTTAGCACTCAAGAGACAGAGATAGGTAGATCTCTGTGAGGTCGAGGCCAACCTGGTCTATATAGCAAGTTCCAGGCCAGCTGGGGATACAAGGAGACCCTGTATTAAACCAAAACCAAAACCAAAACCAAAATATTCCCAAACCCAGCAATACCCTCCCTCCAGAAAAACAACAATAATAAACCAACAAGGACACATTTGGAAGTCCCAATCTCTCCTCTCATTGTTTGCTCATTAGCCCTCTTTCCTGCAAGCCTACATGTTCCTTAGGAATAGGAACTATGACTTCAGTTCTTTTTATATTCTTTCTCTCACCTGATGATATTGGACCCAGACCAGGTAACTGAGAACTAACATTGGTTCAGACAGAAAGTTATGGCCCTGAGGCAGGAACTGAGTTTTGATGTTGTGGTTAAAGCTGAGGGTTTAGCTACATCTGAACAGCTAGTAGAGGAACTTGGTAAGATGCTGCACGGTGGTACCAAGTGCCTTGGAAGAGCTGCTCTAATACTATTGTTCCCTGTTCTAGGCCAGTCCATGGTGACCAGTCTGTTAGGAAGGGCCACTGAAAAGAAGCTTAGAAAAAACTGGTGTTTCTGGACAGTGGGTCAGATCAAACGAAAGAGACCAGCAGTGTTTATAATGGTTCTGAATTTAATTTTAGTGCTGACCTTTCATTTGACATTTTAGGTAATGCTATGGATGTGTGCAGTTATTTGTTCTTAACATATTTTTCATCTTTTGGGGGCACTAATCTACTTAAATTCAATGTCAATAAAAGAATAAAGTAAATTTTTGGCTTGAAAAATTATCCTTTTGAAAAAAAAGAGTTCATTCACAATAGCAACAAAATGTGCAGTGCATATGAATTAGCTTAAAAAATATTCAAACCTATGAGAAGGTGCAAAACTTTATGAAGAGGCAAAAATTTTTAGAAAGGTCAAGTTCTGAGATGAGAAGAGTGCGTATTATGTAGATGCTGATTCTTTCAAATTAATATATGAAGTTAAAATTCTATTTAAAAGCTCAATGAGCTGAAGATTTTAGAACTTGACAACAGAAATTTAAAGTTCATCTGGAAAAAAAATGAATTGGTCATATTGGAAAAAGGTTTTAAGATCTGATAAGGCTATGGAGTGATTGGGACTTTGTAGGTAAATAAATGTTTGGTTCTTCTGGAGAGCAGCTGTACCATAGCAAAAGTCAATAATCCAACATGTTTCCCCATGAGGATGTATCCTCAAAAAATTCACACACATGTTTACAGAAACAGGGACAAGAGTATCCAATAATGACACACTCCGTTTATATAGTAGAATATTCTGAAGGAAAGAAAATGAAGGGACTAGAGCTACATATGTCAGTTACATAAACTTTACAAACATAATATTGGGAATAGCAATAAACAGAAGAAACAATATTTACAACATGATTTTCTTAGAAGTTTCCAAAAATGTTAATAACAGATATTAAGAAAAGCATGCATAGATAGTCAGGATGCAGAGAATGACAAATGTCAAGAACAGAGACAGGGCAGTAGTGAGCTCTTTTTATTTAGGGGATTACTGGGAGGGTCTTCAAAGGCACTACCTGTATTGCTAATGCTAAAAAGCTGTAGGCTGGGTGGGATATCTGTGGGTGCTTATTTTCATTACTCTGCATGCTTTTAAATGTGGTTGAAGGCTCTCATAATATAAACATTAAAGATGTGTGAGACAAGGACAAGTGAATAAAACAGATTCCATTACAGCAGATGCTACAGGATGCTATAGAACGGAAATAAAGAGCATAGTGCCAGCCAAGGAGTGGAATCTTGATTAAAAGATAAAAATAGAAGAGCCTTGGTCAGATTAATTTCACCTGCAAGAATACTGGTATGTAATGACGTGGACGAAACAGTGACAGGATGAGAATTTGCTAAGTGGTCTTGGGACAGAGGGATAGTTAACACACCAGAAAGGACTTCTTTTTCACCACCACTCAAAATAGCTTAGAAAGGACCTAAGAATACTCAGTGCCACATCCCTAAAAACAGTATCACAAGCTTTGGTGAATTTTGTTATAATCTTGAGAGTGCTACATTTAAAAAAAATTGACAAAAAGCCCAGAAATGTAAAAAACATAAAGGTAGACAAACTATGGCTGAATTCAACCTCTCTACATCAAAATACTACAGAAATAGAAAGATAAAAAGATATGTGTTTTGCAAGGCAATGTGGCATGCACCTATAATCTCAGCACGTGGGGTGGGGTGGCATGAAGATCAGTAGTTCAACATTCTCCTCATCCACATAGTGAGTTTGAGGCTGGCCTGTACTGTATGAGACCCTGTCTCAATATATATAATGCAGTATGTTGCTGTAGAAAGTTGCTAAGAACAATAAGTCCAGAGGTGTAATTTTAAGAATCAGGGGAATAATTTAAAAAGGAAGGAATCACATGAATACAATGTATTGTAAAATATCCAATATTAATGATTAAGGAAAAATTAAATAAAACATATCTTTCACTAGCAAAACAATAAAGCCACAATATGTGGTTTTGAAGAAAAATAATCATTTTTATTTATTACAGGAAAGATAGTAAGTTTTTTGTGATTTTCAAAAATTTTGTCAATAGTTATTAAAACAACCTTCAAAATATGCCTGTCCTTTCAATAAAAGATTATAAGTCTTCTTGAATTTTTTCCTGAAGAAATAACTACAAACTTAAGCAAATATTTAGATATCAGCATTAAAGTTCTGCTTCTAAAATGAAAAATTGAGAAGAGATGGAGGAGGGGGTCTGCGTATGGTCAAAATATGTTTTATGAACTTTCCAAAGGATCAATAAAATATTATTATTCAAAAATTAAAATATTGAAGAAATCTACATGCACAAAAGCATGTAAGTTGAAATAAATATAATATATTTACACAGAAGCGGTATTTCTTTATCAAAACACCTTATCTTTGAATGGTATGATTAACACTTATTTTTCTGGTATATATTTTCCTCAAAATAATATTTTGATAAAATGAAGATATATTTTCTAAAATTTAGGAAAGAGAACATTACTTTTGATTTTTAGGTCCTTCTCTTATTTCTACATTCTGAAATTTAACTTTTAGTAGCTGCTGTAAGATCCATGGAGCCATTGTCTGTTAGTAGAAAGGATCACGTTCCTGGAGAACAGGCATTTCATGAAGTCATGAGAGCAGTTCTCACATTTTTCTCAAAATGTGTAAAATGCACAACACTGAGCTCATGATAGGTTTGATGATCGAAACAAAACTCACAGTGTCCACATGCTATTATTATCCTTACATAATTAACAAAGAAAACATTCCCATAGGAAAGGCTTTTTTAAAAACAATCCATTTTAGGAAGGGCAACTATGTGCTCATGGCTTTGTAAATTGAGTAAAGTACGTATCTATGAGTGGGTGTGTAGCTGAAACCTGAGGTGAGAATAGTCCATGACCCTGTTGGAAAAACTTCCTGATGGAGATGCTCTTTGATGGTGGAAGGTGAGAAATGTTTTTATTCTATCCTCTTCCTCCCTCCAGCAGGCAGACATTTCTAATTTTAATTGCCATAGGCTGTAAACTACTGAGCTTACTTCAAGTCTGGAAGCCCAGGAGAGGAATATGGGTAATGGGAGAAAATATATTTGGAATTAAAAATGAGATGAGGGGCTCAAGAGTTGGCTCAGCAGTTGAGAGCACGGGCTGCTCTTCCAGAAGATCTGGGTTTTATTCCCAGTATCTTCTGGGAACAAACATGGCACCTAACAACCATCCATAGCTCCAGTTCCAGGGGATCTGATGCCCTCTTCTGACCTCTTTGGGCATTTCATACATGTGGTGCACTTACGTGCATGCAGGAAAACACTCCTATGCATAAAATAAAAATAAATAAATTAAAAAACCTGGATGGTCTTGCTTGCTTGTCTACAAAATATTACTATTAATAGGAGTTATATAATGCCTGGTTATGACCTTGGTACTGTAGACAAGAGCTGTCTTGATTATTAAGGTAAGGTTAACTGTTCTAAAGTGACCATCCTATCCAGTCACTCTTTTGCTAAGGAATCTTTCATGAGTTCCCACTGCTTCCTAACATGAGCATCAGAATCTCAGAACTGTCAATCCTTACTTCCGTCACTGTTTCGCTCTCTGACCCCACTTTCTGTCTAATCAAGTTGTACCAGTATCTTCCTTTTTAAAAACTTGCATTTGTTTATTTTGTGGTGAGTGTGTGTGTGTGTGTGTGTGTGTGTGTGTGTGTGTGTGTATCAGTTCATATGCTACAGTGTGCTTGTGGAGGCTGAGGACAACTTGTAAGTAGGCTCTCTTCTTCTACCACAGGGGGCCCAAGGATGGAACTCGGACTCAGCAGTAAGTTCCCTTACCAGCCAAGTCATCTCACTGGACCATATCTGTTTTTCAAAAAGCTGGTCCTGTTTCTCCCACCACAAAACGTCTTGACAGTGTCTTCTTCCAGCCACATACCATCTCCACGGAAACTCTAGTGCCACCTTCACACATTTCACATGTACTTATTTCATCTCAGTCCTGAGCTCACGCACGGAACATTTTCAATCCCCACTCCCTTTCCCTAGATGAACTAGTACAGACTTTAACTGCAACCATAAGCATCCATTTTTAGGCCAAATGTATCTATTTCTTACCTGTTTTATGGATACTTGTGTACTTAATGATTAAGGTAAGATTTAGTTGGCAGGATCTATGCTCATTTTTATTTTACAAAGCACTTAACTCAGTGCTTTGAAAATATAAACATTTGTGGACTAAATAAGTGAATGATTAATATGCTAAGACATCTGTCACCAAATCAGTGAGTTCATCCACTTCTAGTTTGTGCTCCTGAACCCCACCAGACTGAGAAAATAGAGGATCTGAATGTTAACAGCACAAAGAATACTGTCAGCTCTTGCCTCGTTACTGATGTGAGTCATCAGATTCTCACAGCAAGTTTGGAAGGTTTCTGGACCCCATGTCATGGGACTTATGAAAAATTCTATTGACTATTATGTCATCAGATTTCATCTGTTCCTCTCCAGCTCTGCTTTCCTTTGGTGACTTCTCTGTTGTTAAGCAGAGCCCCTGAGGTACCTGTTGATGCTCACTGTTCCCACGAGTCTCCTTTATTGATATTGTCACAAGCCTCCTCCAGTGAGTAGTGAGGGCTCCTGGACCAGACAGAAATAAAGGACTGGGCGCTGGAGAGATAACTCAGCAGTTAAGAGCACTGGCTGCCCTTCCAGAGGACTTGGGTTCGATTCCCAGCACCCATATGGTAGCTAACAACTGTCTATAACTCCAGTTTCAGGGACCTGATGCCCTCTCTGACCTCTATGGTCATTGCATGACATGGGTGAATTTGCACATACATGCAGGAAATACACTCATACACATAAAGAAAAAAAAAAAAAAGAAAAAGAAAGGAAGGCTGCTCCTCTCAGCTCATTCACTATGATACCACACTTTCTGAACCCTTTCATTAATTCTTTTATTCTCTATGCTCTATGGATCTTTGCACTCCTAATGAAGAAATAAAGATAAAAGGTATCAAGGTTACCTACTCAACTAATCCTTTCATTATTTTACAAGGGAATAAAGTATCCTGTGATATGTCTTTCTGTTTACAAGTCTCTAACAAGGCAGGGAGGGTGTAAACCATATAGTGTAAACTACGCAGTGTTCTAACTGCTGAAAACATCAGTGTCCACAACAGTCAGTCTCTGGATGTGTTTGCTGTCCTTCCTGGCTGGCTAGGAGCCACCCTTTGGCACCTTTAGGAACTTTGGCTTAAGGGAAGCCAACCCTCCTTTGAACCAGTGCAATATTGCTCAGGAACAGAGGAGGGTCTGCCTGGTTCCAGGTGGCATGGAGGGACTGGGAAAGGGAAGTCGCCTCTGCAGCCAGGATAGCGTGGAATGACCTTGTTTTCCCTCCACAGCAAGTGTCAGCCTCACTGTTACGCGTTTCATTTTCTTTGAGCTTCTGCCCTCTCTCCTATTCTGGCAAGTGCATGAGATGGGCGAGGAGACTGGCAAGCATTTCACAAGAAAGTAAAGGTTAATGTACAGTGGAGGTTGTTTAGTGCAGAACTGTAAATATTTGTGAAGTTTTGCGGAGCTGTTTCTTTTGATACCTCTAATCCACCGAGACAGAAATAACTTCAAAGCCATGCCTAGTCTAACTTGGTCCTCAACCAAAGGAAAAGATCAGCTACTGCTAAAATGTTTTCACTTGCAGCCAGGCAGCCTGCCTTAGCAGGCGTTCTGGAGGATGAATCATAATTTAATTGTCTTTGGGCACTCTCACATCTGCTTGGAAACTTCTACAGGGCAGGAGCTGAGCTGCATGAATAAGTGTGAAGGAGACTTGAGGTTACACCGTTCCGTGCTGTCAGCAGCGGAACGAAAAATGAGGTTTGTACCTGTTTAAAAGAATGGGTCGAGCCACTGTGCAGAATCTCTGGCTGAGCTGCTTAGGGGAATGAGACTGGGGTTGTTCTAGCGGTTTCAGAGGGGGAGAGTCCCAAATTGTCCAGAGACCTGGGCAGCTAAGGTGTTCCCAGGAGCAAGAAAAGAAAGCGAGTTGGAAGTTATTTTGCAATTTAAGGTGGTTTAAAGAATTTTGGTAGTATTTTAAATGTTTGAACAATTACTGCTGATTCAACTCTTAATTTTCTTCCATCTTCAAAGTATACTTTGATTTTTATTTCATTTTTATCCAAAAGCAACGAAGAACACACAAAAGGGAATGGAATGCAT
Organism: Eospalax fontanierii; assembly: GCA_035773235.1. Taxonomy (NCBI): domain Eukaryota; kingdom Metazoa; phylum Chordata; class Mammalia; order Rodentia; family Spalacidae; genus Eospalax; species Eospalax fontanierii. The sequence goes on along the minus strand of CM069536.1, from coordinate 23,036,370 downwards.
ATTGCCATATCTAGGGAGAAAGGGGTTTTCAAGAGCTTTATTACCTCACACGTTATAAAATGAATAGAGATTTTTGTAAACATTTTTTGCTACTTTCAACTTTAATATTTTAACTTGAATTCCTATTGTATCTAATATTTCTAAAACCAAGACTGTCCGGCAATTACATGGATCATTAGCTACACACAGATATTGAGTCTGCTCTATTACACTATGTTTTGCAACTAAAAATTTAACATCACACAACTTGATGTTAAAGAAATCTTGAGTAAGAAATCTGACTACTCAGTGCTGGTTTGTTCTTTTTATAAAAATGGATGGTGAAGCATGCCTCAGTGTTGCCATGATACCTATAAAGGTTATGAATGTGACCTCTGACACCTGTGCACTCAGTGACAACCAGTCTTTTAATATCACTGAGTTGATGATCAAAGCCATTACTAAAACTCCATGACTTATATTTACAAATAACATTTTAATTTTATTTGCTTTTAGCTTATGTGTATGAATGTTTTGTCTGTATGTTTGTAATGTACATGCAATGCTTGTGGAGGCCAGAAGACAGCACTGGATCCCTTGGAACTGTAATTACAGATGATGGTTAGCCACCATGTGGGTGCTAACCTGAACTTGGGTCCTCTGCAAGAGCAGCCAGTACCCTGAGCGTGCTGAGCTATCTCTCCAGCTCCTGGAAATCAAGTTTGTAATCCGCAGTAATTCAGCTACCCAATGACATAGTCATAAAGCACTTATTGAGGCAGTATCGTAAAGAAATAACCATGCAGATGATATGAGACTGTATAGTCTCTAGGATGATGGAGCTTCCACTCTAGTGGATGAATTAAGATAGAGAAGAAAAGATAAAATAATGGTGTTAGCGTCTTTAGATACTCGATTCTTTTCTCTTTAACTAGGAAAGACATCTACTAAGAAAATTTATTTTGGTGCCTGGTCAGCCTCTCTAGCACCACGCCCTTAAAGATGACTAATTCTCTTGGAGCTGGAGAGATGACTCAACAGTTCAGATCACTGGCTGCTCTTGCAGAGGGCCTGGGTTCTGTTCTCAGCACTCACATGGTTGCTAACGACAGTCTGTAACTCCAGTTCCAGGGGATTTGAGAGACTCTTCTGATCCCCATGAGTATTGCACAACACGGATGTACTTACATACATGCAGGCAATATACTCACATAAAAAAGTAAAAATAATAAAAAATTTTTTAAAAGACCAACTCTCCCTAATCCACCAATGATTGGCGGACAGTGGTTTCTCAGCTAAGATTGGGGCTTCTTACCCATTTCTCCAGGGCTATGTTGGGAAAATGTGTGAAATGTACAAAATTTCAATAAAAACATATATTAGAGAAAAAGCTATTTTGGGGATAATCTAAACATAATCCCCAGTTACATTATTATGGATACTTTTTATGGTGTAAGGAACCATATCAAAGTGTATTGGTTTATAACAAAAATTCATGAATAGTACTTCTCATAAGTCTAGGTGTTGATGGAGTTCAGACGGGCAGTTCTTTCTCAAGGTCTTACTCTTAGGTCAGATGGTGACTGAGGTTGGGATATTGAAAGTTCTTCTGGCTTCACAGGTAGCACTAGCATTTGATGCTTTTTGTTGGCTGGGAACACAGGTATGAATGCCAAGCAGATTGCCAGGAGCCTTGAGTTTCTCATAGCATGTTGAGTGTTTCAAGAACGTGCATTCTGAGAAACCAAGGTGGAAGTACCACAGTATCTTGTGATCCTCAGCTTTGCAAATTATGCAGCATCTCACTTCTGTACCTTAGTATCAGGCCAGACCAGATTGAAAGAGGAAGTGACTCTCAGACTCTCAAGAGTGTGGATTCTAAGAAACATAGTTTACCCTGGAGGGGAAGATTTGTTTGATCTTTGGAGACAAGTTACCACAAAACTCCTGCAAATACCTAGGATAATGGCTGTAGAGAGAGGGTGAGTGATTGATCCAGGGTTTAGATGCAGAGACACATTACACTTGAAATGGAAGGAAGATCATTTTGAAAGAGAGTAACACTCAGTGGTTGCAAAAACCAAGCCCGTAGTAGAACTTACAAGAGGCAAGTGAAGAATGGAGAAGGTCCGAAGTCAGGACCATCAATTCATGGATGAGTTCAGTCCTGGAAAGCGCTATGAGATTAAATGTGTCTGAGAGACTGAGAAGAAGAGGAATTGAGAACTGTCTTTGTGACTTAAAGGAAAGCAACGAGTCCAAGAATAATGGGATCAATGTGTGCTGGGGGTCTGGAAAATGAGAGCATCAGTCAGCTTGTCCCAAGAGAACTTCATGACTGAAGTGAGCCTTACCTGTTCTTTGAAGGATATTTCTGAGGGAAAGCATATACTGGCCATGTGCTTTGACTGGTGGCAGCTAGTATCCAGTTCTTTTATCAAACCTGTGCCCTTGCCACTGGACTCCATTGTATGCCTGAGCTCTGATATGGGTCCCTGAGAACCTTCCACATGTGACTGTTGGTGTTCTTCTTTGGTGTGACCCTGGAAGTCACAGGTTAACCATAGTAGAGGCATAAGTTGGAAGGTATAAGTTCCTGAACCCTTTAAACATCACTTAGAAGCAGACTTGTCAAGTAGGTATATTTTAGTGTTGCATTTTAAATGAGCAAGAAATTCTCTCTCTGTGTGTTTTTGTCTCTGTGTCTCTGCCTTCCTCCCTCCCTCCTTCCTTCCCTCCTTCCCTCGCTCCCTCCCTCCCTCCCTTCCTCTCTACTACTCTACTACTTAAGACAGAGTCTCTCTAAGTTGTCTAGGTTGGCTTAGAGCTCACTGTGTGGCTCACTTTGAGCTTTTGACCCGCCTATCTTCTCCTGTTCTAACTTCTCGAGCACAATGATTGTAGACATGTACCACAATACCTAGCTGAGAAACAAACATATTTAAACCACTGACATCTTCATGTATCTGTTAAAAAAAGTTTAAAAGTTAAAGCTTATTTTAAGAACAAGAAATATGTTGAGCTGAAGGAGGAGAGCTGGAAACAGGAATAATTAAAGAAAAGGTTGAAAAGCCAGTGGCGGCCTGATCATGATGGTTTTGAGTTCTGAGGAAAAGTTCTCGAATTTTCTAACAATTGTATCTTCTCATTTGAAAATCATCTCGTATTCATTATTTTTTTCCTTTTAACAATCCTATAGGGAAGATGTTAATATATTTTACAGACGATGAAATTAAGGCTCAGGAGACTAAGGTCACAAAAATTATTCAAGCATAGAGTGGAGACCAGACTGTGAATCCGGGTTGACAGATTCTATGGATCACACTCTCTGCCATAACTAATACCTGACTCATGGGGTCAAATGAAAACCATAAGCTGTAATGTGAAATTTGTATGTTTAGGAAGAGGGGAGGATTAGCATTTGGTAACAACTTTTGGTATGAAGTAGCAGACAGCCTGTCAGGATGTGAGACACCCTGACGAGGAAGGAGCTGAGATGAGAGTTAGGGTTCCAGAACACTCGCCTTGGTGTGCTTAGAAAAGTGGGAAGGGAGGTCCCAGACAATTTGTGTAGGGACATTTCCCCAGAAAGCGGACATCTGCCCCAGCTTCGGTGATAGGAGAGAGGTGTGTATTTCTCTCCCAGGGCGGCTCTAGGTTTGAGGCAGGCAGAGGAGCAGGAGCAGGTCAAAAACTTCCAGGAAGAGTACAAGTGGACTTGGGCTGTCAAGGCCCAACGAATTGGTAAGTTGTGTGAGCCAGAATTTCTCAACTTTTTGCTAGAGGACCAGCCAGGCTTTGACCTGATGATGAAGGTGCTTCTTTCTGTGCCTGGAACGTTATACAGATTTGGAAGCCTGGCAGAAAAGGTGTGCTGGTTAGCTTCAGTTGTCAACTTGACACAGCTGTGTAGAGGGAACTCAAAGTAAGGAACTTTCTCCATTGGATTGGCCTGTGGCCATGTCTGTGGGGCATTTTCTTGATTGTTGATTGACATGGGAACAGCATCAGCCCTGGGCACGTGGTACTGTGTTATATAAGGAAGCAGGCTGAGCACAGGCCTAGAGACCAAGCCAGTAAGCAGTGATCTTACTCCTGCCCTGAGTGATGAACTGTGACCCAGGAGATGTAACTTTCCTTCTCAAGTTGGTTTGCTCAGTGTTTTTATCACAGCAGTAAAAAGAAACTAAAACAACATTTGGGATGGTGATCCCTCGGAAAGAGCCAATAGGGGGAGCTTCTGCTACCACGTGGGGTAAAGAGACAGAGACCTTCCAGCTGAGTCTTGGAAGCACCTGACCGGGAAACAGGAGGGTTTTACAGCATGTTGAAATGAAGGGCAGGCAACATTTGAATTATTGCTGTAGAAGTAGTTATTTGTCTTTGAAGACTTGTGAGCCCTGAAGAAATTCTGGGACCCTTGGGGCTCACGTTGAAAACACTAATGTATAATTTGACTAGGAGACACCTTCCATACGCGAGTTAGGAGCAGTTAAGGATTGAGATGTGAACAACAGAAACAAGCTTATTCATACAAATGTAACTTAATCCTAACCCTTTTTAAGCTTCTTATTGTGTGTGTTACTTGATGGGACTTGGTCTGGCAGTGTCGTTAGTGTTTAAGAGGTTATATTTTCAGAAAATAAGGATTTTTTTTTTACTTGAATGTTTCAAAATGCTTTCATGGCATGTGAAGAAAGCCACTTGATTAAAGTGTTTGTAGTTTACGTGAAAGCCCTTTCTTCTTTCCAAAGAATTCAGGGTTCTGGCACAAGCTAAAAGGGTTAAACTACACCTGCGCCCTTTCATTGTGTCATTGTAAATGTTGTGAGTGAAGTCCAAAATATGAGTCTGCATGTGAATGTCTGGTAATTTCTTCCCCCCTCCTGCGCCCTGTGCCCCACCCCGTATATCTCATGATCTAAATACGTTACTCATTTATCAAGTATTGTGTGGTGATGAAACAAATTGGTGGCTTTGACAGCCCTCCATTAGCGTAAAGGCGAAACCTGTGGAGACCAAACTTGTGCTCATTAATCTGCTCTCACCAGGACCACTAACCAGAGGCCTCTTGAGGAGCTGGCTGTTTAAACACAGAGCCCATCCGCACCGCACGGAGTTAAGAGGAGGCCATCCTAAGCCACACATTAAGTCTATGGTAATGGTAGTTTGAGCAGTTACCACAGGGTCCTGTTGCGCTCTCATTTGCTGTCTTCTTCAAAGAAACAGTTCTTCAAAGAAACCCCCCTAAAGGGGGCTAAAAAGCTAAAGCTGGCATGGGGCAAAAGGCACAACACTGCTCCCCGCCCCAGCAGGCCAGATTATTTGATAGATGACTCCATTAAAGCAAGTCTATTTACTCGAAAACAGACTGCCAGAGAGAGAGAGAAGGAGGAAGGGAGGGAGGGAAGGAAGGAGGGAGAAAGAGAGAGAGAGAGATGCTTTTAGTACTAGGCCCAAAGACCATCCCACTGTTGTAAGCTCTTTCTATTTGATCTTGGAGGACAGAGACTTGCAGGTCCCTTCTGCTATACCTCGCTTGTAGTCTCTTCCGGTTGTTCCTTTCTCTGTGGCAGGGGAGCCTGAGCTATTTTAGGCAAGAATGCAAAGCAAGCTGAAATGCTGGAGGAAATAGATTGGTAGAGCATGTAACACAGGCTCCATCCGGAAATCTCATAATAATTTTAATCATTGTGCATTTGCCTCATCCTGCCCACAGTATTTCTTAACTCAAAGTCAGTGCAATGCAGTCATTTCTCAGTTATATATTTATTAAAGGCTTATGTAGTGTGCCAGGCACTGTACTAGGCAGTGAGGACCTGGCATCGAAATGTAAAATGTAAAAACAACTACGTCTGTGTAGCAGAAGTATATTCTGATGGACAGAGAAAGAAAAAATAGCTTGTTAGGTGAAAACAGTGTTTCATATGTTTCGTAATCCCATTTTGAAACAGCTAACAATGGCATGCCATTTTATAGCATACTTTTAAAGCTAAGTCAGAGATATGATCCATGTGTGCTCAGCTCCACATCACCTTACCATCTCAGTCGTTTGTGGAGAGAAATATATGACCTGCAACTGACTGGGATATTCCTTCTCCACATTTCACACGCCAGAAAAAAAACAAAAAACAAAAAACAAAAAATGTGGCCTCAGAGCAACAGTGCTAGTTGCATCCCACCGTGAGGATTTCCTAGTCCATGTCACTTTGAGAGGCAAAGTCTGGAGAGATTCGGGAAAGAAACCGGAGCCAAGTTCACTCTCAACATTTGACTATATTTTGCACGGCTTACAAAACCTCTGTACAATGTCTCTATCAAAGCAATTTTGCACATAGATTATTCTAGGTTTCATATTTTCTGCGGTGGTTCCAGGTTTCCTGGCGCACAAAGTAGGGCTCCCCTCAGCAGAATCTGTGAGTGTGAACCTTGATACTTACTTTCGTACAGTTAGTATTTCAAGCCTACATGACTCATTGAATCTGTGGCTTCAGGTTTTGCCCTCCTATGCCCTGCATCAGACCACCTGAGCTAAAGGCAAGTCTGTGACCCTGGCCTTACACAACGTACTCTGAACCAGGTTCGCTATTTGAAATGGGATAAAGAAACGTCAGATATGAAGAGTTCAGACATACTACTATAGTTGTGCCAAAGTTTAAGAGGCAGCAGTCTTGAGAGTTTTGGAAGGAATATTCAGGAGGATGTGCCTAAGAGGACCACAGTGACTTAGAAGGCTGATAGGCCCCACAGGGTGAAGGGTGGGAATGTTCCGCTGAGGGCAAGTAACTGACCAAAAAGGACAAAAGATGGAGTCCAGGAAACCTGGAACCACCACAGAAAATACGAAACCTAGAATAATCTGACAAATACCTCCTCCATGTGAAAAACTGATTTGATAGAGATGTTTTACAGAGGTGTTGTAAGCTGTGCAAAATGCAGTCAAATGTTGAGAGTGAGCCTGGCAACTGAAGATAAAATACAGTTATTAATTCTAGGATAAATAGAAAGTTGTACAAGAAGTTAAATATTATCGTAGTAATATTACTTATAATGACTTAATGAATAATATTTACACAACCATAACTTAGATATAATGAAATTATGATCTAAAAATAAGATAGCTTATGTTTGGAGAACAATGAAGGGGAAGAGATGGAATAATTGAGGTAATATCCTGGTCTACAATAGTAAAAAGTTGATAGGTAATGGATCGAGTGATGGCGACAGTTGCGGTTTGCACGGCTCACGTGTTCAGCCTTCTTGGCCATGTTATTTTCCGTAGTTGTGGAACCTTTAGGAGGCTGAGTCCTGCTAGAGGAAAGGGGTGCCTGGAGGCAGCTTGGGGTTTGATAGTCCTGCTGGGCTCCGTTTCCTCCCCCTCCGCTTTTCCCATTCTTTCTCCCTCCCACTTTTTCCCTTTTAGTGACTGCAGACAGCCTCCTGTGTGTTGCCAATATATCGTCCCTCCATGAAGAACTGTATCACGCCTCTTGAACTGCAGCCCAAATAAACCCTTCCTCCTTTAAGTCGCTTCTTGTCAGAATTTTGGTCCCAGCAGAGAGAAAAATAGCTAATGCAAGGATTCTACTGTACATACTGATAAATATGAATCAAAGGGAAAATGCCTCTTAAAAGTTAATGCTTCCGCGGGAAATGGACGAAGAAGGTAAGGGATGATAGACTGTTTTGTTTATGAGCCTGTAAGACCTATTTGATTTTTAAAACTGTTTGCAGAATATCTTTGATAATACAGTTTTAAATCTGGAGAGACGCAAAACCTTCCTTGAGGCCTGACTGGCTGACCAGCCTGATCAATGCTGTCCACACGCCCTGCGGGACTCACACCTCCCTGGTGACCAGCCAGCACTCTATTTTCCTTTGGTTTTTCATTCTTTCTTATAGGATGCAGAATCTTCCCGTTTCCTCCAAGTCCAATCAAGAACCACTGACTCATAGAATATGAAGTCTAGGAATGCCCACGCTTCTTCTCTTGCTTTTCTGCTACGTAATCAAGGCTGTGGTGAGCGAGCAGTTGCACTAACTGAGCCGCTTAGTTTCAGCGTCTTAATTGTCTTCATCGTGACTGTTCTTTCCGCTGCTACGGGGCTTCCTTGGCGGTTTATGCAGATCGATGTGAGCAGCTCTCCGGTGCCTGCTTCTGGGTTTCTGCCCTTGTCCCCAGTTCTAGCGTTCTCTTTCCAAAGCTCTGTTTGGAGCATCATTGGGGTGAGGTTGGCTGGAGCAAGCCAGTGCAATTTACCCTACCCTCTGCTGTCCTCTGCTGGTGATGGCTAGTATTTGCCGTTCACCCTTCCTGGCCTGGCCCCACTAGCTACTAAAATTAATTTGTTTCGGACACAACTCTCTTTGAATATAGTCCTGTGTTTTCGGGCCTGAGTGCACCCACCATTCTATATTGATTAGCCCTGTCTGTTATTGGGCACTTGTTAGGAATGCAGAATTTTGTTCCCTCTATATTTATTGAATGAAAATCTTCATTTTTAACTAGATTTCCAGTGATGATTCATATGCACAGTAAAGTTTGAGAACCGTTGTTGTAAGCCCAAACTCAACTAAAGCTTAGGAAAGACTTGAAAAGCACCTTATTTACCTAGTGATTACTGTGGACTGCTCTAGTAGCCATCTAGCTCTGCTGCTTGGTGGTGGTGAATTGTGGACCAGATCTGCTTTCCATCCCTGGAAGATAGCTGCCTCAAATGACAGAGAATAGAAACCATGATACATGGAATCCTAAAACTAAAAACCCCACTACAGTAGAAGGCTGGACTGGGAGAACAGGATACATGAGTTCTTCTGAGATATTCTGCAGTCTTTCTGTATCTTTTCTAATTTGTTTCCCACAATTATGAGAAATCTCATATTTTGACTTTGAAGCTAGCTTAAATCATATTGTAGATTTTGAAAATTCAAAGTTTATAATTTGTTTATAATTTATAAAATCCATATAGAAAACTACACCAGATTCTTGGGAGATGCCAGTTGCTAGTTTTAAGAGGCTAGAGTCTTGCTCCTAACTGAAGGGTGCCTGGTGTCCTCAGCCATCTTCCTTCACTGTTGGGGAGTTCTTGGGAGCTCAGCATTCAGGGTAGAGATGACAGTTAGGTTCCATCTCTGTTTTCAATTGCTTTCTCGCATCTGGCAAACTTACATGGAAGACTTCTATTAAACAAATGAAGTATCTTGGAGGCTATAATATCAAGTGCCCCCGAAACAGTGAGGGGCAAATATGTGGATTCCTATGAGAAAACAATATGTTAACTGAGGCTTAATGGGAACGGGAATTGGTGATGGCTGGGGATGGGGGAGAACATATCAGGCTGAGAGAAGATAGAGCCGAGTGGGACACGAGAAAGGTGAGTGTGGCTAGAATCCACAGATAAGGACCCGCAGGGATGTCAAGGCTAACAGAGCACTGCATAGCAGCACCCAGAGCTTAGCTGGTGATTTAGCACAAGAACATCAGAAGCCACTGGAGAGTCAAACAAAAGACAGATGGCATGATCATTTCATCTGCGTCAAGCGCGCTGTTGTTCACTCAGATTGCAGCTGTGCCTTAATCTCCCCATTTATGGTTGTACCATCTTCTGGCTTGAATGTTGGCTTTAAGTCCCCAGAATGCTTCATTCTTTGGCCATTCTTTCCTTCTCTTTGTGATGACCTTTTCCAGGGAGCTAAGCTTCTCAGACCTAGGTCATGGGACAGACAGACCATATACCTCTATATCCAACAAGACCAGGAAAGCCACCCTATTCTCCCTCAGCATAGGACTTGACAATGGCCATCCACATTCTGTTGAACCCCCAAAGAAGGTGCTCCTCTTTCCAAAACTTCATTGTTCTTGATGCTCTCTGGAATGTTTCTGTATTCCATAGCAACTGATGCACAGTGTTTAGATATTAACCTCTAGTAGAAGAACGTAAGGACTGTTTTCTGCAATCTTAAGAGACTTCTGCAAGTAGAGACTGGTGCCATTTCCTGCCCAGACCGAATTATTAAAAAGGGAAGTTCAATGAAGGAGTGCCTTGACAAGAATGACCCTCAAAGGATGATTTTGTTTACCAAAGATTTCACTCCAGGAGGAAGAAGGTCCACTCTTCCTCCGTGTTTTGGGGCACTCCAAAAATGTGTTATCCTGTGTCTGATTCTATAAGTTTCAGCAGAATGAAAGAAAGAAGCATCAGTCTATTAGTAGACATGCAATTCGCTCTTAAAATTATTATATCGAGACTGAGAAAGAATGGTAAAACAAAACCAAAAACAAAACATACATACTTAGAAAAACTTTACTATGTGTTTGTTTTCTTTGGTTCTGTATTTTGTTATTACTGAAAATTGTTCATTTAAGGAATTGCGTTGTTGAAGCTTTCTTAACATACCTGACTACTTTTTGTAACTAATGTTGCCATAGTAGTATTCTACATCTGCCCTTTTTCTCAGCCTCCTGTGAAGCTGCAGGTTGCAATGGGCCAGACTGACTGGCTGTGTGAATCTGTGGCTGGTGTGACAGGTATGTTCCCTTCTGTACATAGAAGCTTGGAGCAGCAGTCTAAGAACACAAACCAGAATGGACAAGTAGTTGCTGAAGAAAGTTACTTCAGACTCACTCTGGTACTACTCTGGTCACACTGTTACCTCATACTTTGAGGTGGAAGCCGAAAATCTGATTTTGCAAGTTTAGGTCACTACCAGTACTTCAGAGGATGCTGTAAAATCCTCAGACCTGGCTTATTGTATACTGATTTACACATTATTATTATTATTTTCTTTGTATGAATGTATTGTCTGCATATATGTAACTGTACCTGTGTCATGCCGTGCCCACGGAAGTCAGAAGAGTGCTTTGGATCCCCTGGAACTGGAATTATGGACAGTTGTTAGCCATCACGTGGGTGCTGGGAATCAAACCCAGGCCCTCTGCAGGAATAGCCAGTGTTCTTAACCTCTGAGCCATCTCTCCAGCCTCTGATTTGTACATTTTTATTTGTGCTTGCATAAGCACAAATAGTATAACTCTTTCAGGGTTTCTGGAAGGAAGTTACTTCATAACAGGTCATAAAGTTCTGAGCTGTTAGTGAGTGTCTAGTCTTTTCTAGAACTTTCTGTATGCCATCAATAGCACGGAAGAAGTCCGAGATGATTTATATCTCAACTCAAGACTATTTAAGTCACTTTCTAGGAAGAAACAAGTGCTGTTTCCTAAGGAGTCATCTATTGGCTTCAAATGTCCCGTTGGCTGACTGATCTTCCTTGAACCCAACACCCTTCGAGCAAACATGGGAGTAAGTGCAGAGTCACATTCTGAGGAACACACAGCATTTAGCAGGAAAAACTTGTGCAAGGATTTGGGCACCCTGGAGTTCAGCAGGGTATTTTTAGTGGAACAGAGATATTTCCCTGAAGACAGCTACCTGAGTGCTCTCATTTATTGGAAAAAATAATAAATACAGTAAAACATGTGACTTTCTGTAAATATTCTGGATTCTATTTCCTGTGATACTTTTTTTTTGTGCTTTTTTGTGTGCCTGCCATTCTGTGTGTCTGTGTTTAAGAAAGAAATGTGTTTCTGTTATGACAAGTGGCCAAAGTAAGCCAGGCCGCCTTTGAGTTTTATGTGAATTGTAACTTCCTTATAGCAAGGTGCTTATTGTTAGGAAAGGGAGTTTGCAGAATGAATAAAATTGGGTGAGATTGCAAAGAAAATGGGGACAAAGGGACATCTATATTGAGTATGTTTAAATGTGTTTTTCTATAGAGGCCCACACAGCAAACAAGCCTCTGAGAGCCGTACTCACAGGTTTATTAACAGCCAGGGCCGAAAACAGTCCTTCAGAAATTATGACCTGTTTCTTCCTTCCTTCTTGCAGCAGTTGAGCTTAGGAAATTAGAGTAGGCAAGCAAAAGAGAGAAAGCAAGGTGGGAGAGAATCACTTAGAATGAAAGGTTTCTATGAGAGGAAACCCCTAAATTTGATTACATTGAAATGCAGCTTAAGAGCTAAAAATCACATCAGTTTTGGAAAAATAAAGAAATATAAATTTTGGTATATCCTAGTTTTAGTACATATCTATGAAATTTATATATGAACATTTACAAAATAGATCCCAAATAGCCTCTGAACCGTAGCTTCCTAAGAGCTCATTCATGTGTGAGACATAAAAATGTCTTGGTAAGTTTCCAGCATAGAATAATCTCCAAAGGTACCTAATACCTTCAGGAATGTAAAGACTGGAAGGTTCACACTGGCTGCTCCATCAGAAAAGATCTAAATTCTTCATCTGGCAATGACAAGTTTCATAATGTCAAAATCTGATGCTTATTCTGGATATCTACAGTATCTAGTATTGGGTAACTCTGGGACACATCTACTAATATGGTACTGCTGTGTGTGTGTTTGTGTGTGTTTGTGTGTGTGTGTGTGTGTGTGTGTGTGAGTGTGTTGAGTGAATTTTAAGGGTTAGGACAGAGTATAATGAAGTGATATTCATGGCACAACTAACAGTATTAGCATTTACTAATCGCTAATCGCTGTGTACTAGCTTCTGCACTAACCATTCTATGTTGATTAACTCACTTACCTGATGATGACATTTTGGGCTAGTAGCATTATTGTCTGTCTTTTGCAGAAGAGGAAATGGAGATATAGAATGTGAATACCATCTTGAGATCCTGAGAGTCAAAGTGACTGAACGAATATTTAAACCTGCCATTCTGCCTCCAGGATCTGAACTCTAACTTCTGAAACTTACTGCCTCCCAGAGTCAAACAAATGGAGGGAATCATTGACCAAAGTCCTCGGGGTGGATTCTTGGAAAAAGCAGGCTTGCGAGCTGGGGTAGACATGTGAATAGGCAGGTGTGCTTTGTAAGAAGTGGGAAGCTGGAGAGGTTTCCATGTCGGGAGCAGAAGGTGTATAGAAGGGCCCAAGGCAGGTGTGAATGGAGGGGCCCCAAGGAGGCCAGTGTGTGTATCTGGAAAGAGGAGAGCTCTGGGGACATAGTCATCTCAACTCAGTTCCAGTTCAGTTGCTCACTTCTGTGATCACCTTCCCTGAGCCCAAGTGACTTTATCTGTGTGTTGGAAGTCTGTGAGTAGTAGAGATATTATTCATAGAGCTTCTATTACAGGAATGGTCATATAACTATTAAATTAAGAGCTGATTTAGAAGGGAAAACTCATACAGGATGGGAGAATGGGACTAGATCACACAAGGTCCAAGTACACACATGTCACGGAAGACATAAGGCATGTGAAATCATAACCTTAAGGCCAGTGTACTTCACACAGAGTTATGGCCCATTAATGGAAAATGACCAATACAGTGGGCAGCAACAACTTTTTGCTTAACCAAAATAGTTAGAAATGAAATTTCATAGTGTATAATTGAAATATAATATTGTCTCAAAGCAATTCAGTGTACTTAAGTGCATGCATGCGTGTGTTTTATATGCTTGTATGTGTGGGGTCACTACATTAAAAATGACTATTTTCTTTGGGTTGAGAAGAAAAACTTTTAAAAATAACCACTTAAGATAGAATCCTTCTCTAATGATTCTAGAGGTCCTTATAAACAGCTTGTCAACAAGACCAGGGAAGCTTTGAAATGTGTGACATTGCAGTAAGTGTGTAGATTTTTACATCATGACAGAGTAAGACTGTGTAGGAAGTTTTTCTTAGCTTTATCCTTTCGAGTTGTGGACAGGATAGTGTTGCAGGCCAAACCACATGAGAAGGGGGTTCCATTGGAAGAATGACTCTTTATTGTTTTTGACTCCCAGAAAACAAGAAGAGAAACTTGTTCTAGACTTGACTGACAACTTTGAAGGATTTTGGAAATTTTTGTGTCAATTTAACTTCCTAAAGAAAATAAACCAACATTCAGGAAACAATCCTTGTTATAGAAACAATACTTTTAATTTTGTTAAATTAAAGACATTTTCTTCAAACTATCTTTCCCTTCCATCAGCTGTACTTTCTAATCTATTGGCATGTTGGGTCTGTAGAATTTCCTCATTCTTAGGAGACAAGAACTGGTTCTTGAATTATTGCCAATGGCAACCATCAAAGAAAATGGGAAAAGAAGTTGGAGGGGGATGTAAAGAGGCTTAATGCCAGTTAATGTCAATTTAAAAATAATATTGCCTAACATTGTTCCATAAACATGATTCTTTCTTGCTTTCTACCTGACAACCATTTCTTTCATCAGTCCCCAATAATATAATAATTTTGTACATGTGGATTACATGATAGAATAACTCCATTTTAGGAACACTTGGTTAGATTTTATTATTAAGATCATTTTTCACTTTACTTTTTATGAGTCTACTCGAAAATTTAAAACTATACATATAGCTCACATTCTATTTCTGTTTAACAGCATTGATCTGAATAGAAGTTGAGGTAAATGATAAACTTTATTATCCTCTGTGTCCCCCTAATCAACAAAAGTGATTTTGTTAATTAACATCTTGCTCTGGGAAAGTGGCTATGGCACAGGTTGTTCCCATGCACTTATCCATTAAGTTCACTCTGTTTAGAGAGTCCAAGCTTTTCAATGGTGCTTGCCACAGGTCTGTCCTTTTGGTTCAAAGTCAGTCTGATGTTTTAGCTTGCACATCCATGTCTCACGTTCTCACAGGCTCTGCACCAGCCTGCTGATATGGCGTGCTATTTCCCTGTGATCATAGTCAGTGCTTTCTTGTTTCCCAGCAGGTCCTCCTGAGACAGTCTGTAGACAGCAGTGGGCCCAGTGCATCCTGAGAAATGGAGCTAGAATTCCTGTGGTGAGTAGCATGTTCTAGTGAGATGGAAATATCTTCACACATATACAGCTCACCCACTGGCCCCACATTCCAACATCCCCTTAGCTTTCCTAATTGAATAATTTCCTCAGACATCTAATCAATTCCTGGGTTATGAATCCTTTTTGATAGCAAATGAAACCAAAAAGGAGTTATTAAAAGGGTTATTTTACTTATATTGTTTTCTGTGTCAAATCTGTTTTTTTAATTAAAAAATTGAAATTCTCAGTCTATGTACGTAGCTCATTTTATTGCACATTTCTTCATTCATTAATGTAGTGTTGGCTGAACAATAGGTGCTACAGTAGCTCAAGTAATACACACTCCTTTCCCTCAAAGCACCCTTCTAAGTCATATATGCAAACGGGCATATTATGAGGCTGAATGTGAATGTGTCTTTGGAAAGTATCAACAATATTTTTCCTGGGTTTGGAGTGGAAAGAACATTTGCTCAAGGGTGATCAGGGGAAACCCTCAAAATGGAGATATAGTTTGGACTGAACTTTGATAGATCAAGAAAAAGTATTTCTTTTAAAAAAGCTGTTTTGGTTACAACAAAGGACCAATAGGAAAGAATATGAAATTCTTTTAAAAATTTACTTAATGTATGAGTATTTTGCCTGCATGTATGTAAATGGACCATATGTGTACAAAGCCTGCTGAGACCAGAAGAGCGCATTGGATCCCCTGGAATTATAGATAGTTGTTGGCTGCTATGTGGGGGCTGGGATCTGAGCCCGGGTCCTCTGTAAGAGCAGCAAATGCTTTAATCACTGGGCCATCTTTCCAGCCCCAAACTATGAGATTCTTTATGGGAGGAGCTGGCTGAGGTCAGGAAAGTGAAAGTGATCCAATTGAATACGGTTTTTAATAGGCTAGTGAGTTTCTCTTACTTTTTCTCCCTGAGTTTCTTAAATGGTGTTAAGTAGAACAAAAGAAAACTGATTTTAACAAACATACCCAATGAAAAAATAAAGTATGAATAAAACCCGCCAGATTAGATGAAATGAAAGTCAAAATAGACAAGAACGGAGGGTAGATCTAAGATAAAACTTTGTGCTTCCTTGTGGCTAAATTGAGAAAGGTGAGACTGCTATTCATGGGTGGTCGAATCTGAGAAGTCCCCACAGACTCATGTTGTAATACTCTGTTCCTGGCTTATGGCACTGTTTTGAAGGTTGTGGAGCCTCTAGGAGGTAGTGGTACTTGGCAGGCAGTCACCAGTGCCAGGCCTGTGAAGATTATGTGTTTCTGGTTCTGTTCAGGTCTCTCTGCTTCCTGGTTCGGGCCCTGCGAGGGACTCTAGCATGCTCCCGCCACCGCAACAAAGCTGCTCACGCACTGTGTCTCCCCTGCCACGATTGACTGGACATCTCTGAACCTGTGAGCCATGAGGAAGCTTTCCTCTCTTGAGTTGTTTCTGTTATGTGTTCTGTCACAGTGATGAGAAAAGTAACTAATGCAATTATTACTATTAATGAAGCAGGAGCTTCAGTTCTATGGGAAAAACTAAGCTTTTATAATTGAATTTCAAAGGAAATTTTGAAATGTGCTAACTAATATGTAGACAATTCCTTATACAAATTTATTTTAGTATCCCATTATATAATCAGAGAGAAAATGCTGTGTAGACCGTTGCTTTATTTTTTAAAAAGGTTTATTATTTATTTATTTATGTGTGTTATGAGCTTATGCACACATGTGTGTAGATGTAGATGCCTTGTGAATACATGCAGAGGCCAGAAAAGTGTGTTGGGTACTCTCTGATATCACTCTTTACTATCTCTCTGAGGCAGGCTCTTTCTGACAACCTAGGGCTCATGATTTTTTGGCTATGCTGGAGGCTAGGAAGTCCCACCAATCCTCCAGTCTCTGCCTCCTTTCAGGCTGGGTTTATAGGCACATGTGGGATGCTCAGCTTCTTACATGGATATTAGGATCTGAACTCTGGTTCTCATGATGACATAGCAAGTGCTTTTAACCACTGAGCCATTTCAGTCCCTAGCTAGTGCTTTTGACACAACATGTGTAGAACTTCCTGAGACCTTGTTAAAATGGATAGTTCCTGATGGGTCTCATGTCCTGCTATTTCTAACAAGATCCCTGCCATACTTGTAATTTTATTCTCTATAAAACTCATGTTGAGATGTCATTCCCCTGTATCTATTCTAAGAGATGAGACCTTGAAGCAGTACTTTGTCCATAAAGGCTTGACCTGCTTGCTTTCTGCCATGCATAGCATCAGCCTTCTCACACCTCACCTTGGGAGAAACAGTGTGCAAGACGATATCTTGGAAGCAAAGAATAGCCTCATTATACACCAAGCTCACTGTGGTCTTGATCTTAGATTTTCCAACCTCCAGAATTGCAATTCAATAAGTTTCTGTTCTTTATAAATTATTGTCTCAGGTATTTTGTTACAGCAGTACAAAATGAAAGAAGATAAGAGGGTCCCAAACGGTTGTAAGAGCCAGAGCTGGTCCATGAACATAGAGAAAAAGAGGCTTCAGGCCACTGAATTTGCAGCAGTGGAAGCATGGAGCACAAGACCCACGCAGACTCAGTCAGAAAAGGGCCCAGAGTAGAGCAAGGGAAATGGTCATTACCAGCCTGGGAACTAACTGTTGAAGACTGATTACTGCTGGGTGAGGGAGAGTAGAGCTTACTATGATCACTAGTTAGGTTGACTCAACTCCAGTGAATAAACTTGCACTGAAGGACATCTGGGTACAAATGCTTGACAGGATAGGATTTAACATGTATGTCAGAATGCATGAGATCTAATGGGGTGTGGGGGGCATGGATGGGGGAAGGAGGTCTAAATTTGTTTTAAAAAATTGTTGTATGAAATAGACAAAATGTCAATAAAAAGTAAGAATGAAAAAAAAAATCCAACATTTTAGTGTGATCTAATCTAAAGTTATACTAATTGAATAGTGACCTGCTGAGGAATAATGGCAGGAAAACAATAGAATTCCTTTGTTTTCTGAAATTAAAAAAAAAAGAAGATAGTCCATAGTCCGTGGATGCTACTGATTGTCTGCAGAGTACAGTTTGAGTAGAGTCAACCATTAAAAAGATGTAAGCATGAAATCATAAAAGGGATATATGTATTATTTTCTGTATTGTAGTGTATATAATAGGGTAATCATTTAACAGTCTTGATACAGAGCCTTCTCTTTATGATTCAGTTTAGGTGAAGCATGCTTCTAAATTTCTCTGTTTCTAGGAATTTTCCAGTTTTATAGTTTTTACAGTTTTAATGTAATAGTAATTTACCAAGTATATCCAAAGCAAGCAGTTAACTTTTCATAGAAACAAGTAGTCTTTATTGCTCCACAATTTAGTCACTTTTATAATATTTAACCAAATTATTAAATCATTTTAACAAGATTAGCCTGTATAAATAGCTTTGAGGAGAAATAGATTTAATTCTTGGCAAGCAAGCAACCAAAGAAGCAGGGAGGCACGATTGCCCAGATTTGCTAGCTGCAAGCACTCTGCGAGCCCTGGGCTTTCTTCTGTGTGTTTTAAGTGAGAGCATCTGTTAAACAGCAGGTGAATAATGGGAGGTTGGCTAGTGTGATTCAAAGACCACAGAGGCCAAGGATTCAGCTCTCTGAGGACTGGACTGTGTGTAGTAGATAAAAATTTGAATGGATACATGCTCTTGCACAGATACTGTATCCTGACTTTTGATAAGAGATGGACAGCAGCTAATTCTCCACTGTGTTCTCTGTCAAGCCTTTTGAGATCAACAGTCCTGGGACTCTCCTGGGAAATCTTCCTTATTTAGGGGAGGTTACATGACTGATAGCTACAGATAGAATGAATGGTTCTAAAATACCCAGACCATCTGGAACAAGGTAGTTTGTCATGAAATTAAATCCATAGGAGTTCTGGTCAGGACCAAGGGCTATGCTCACTGGGGATGCACCACACCCAAGCTTAAGCCCATGGTGCACAAATGGCAAAGTAGGCCAAACTGATTTTTAATAAGGTTCCAGGATCACCTGACAAGAATATATAAAATGGTTCCACATATAGTTGAGAAAACACATGCAGTTGCCATGGGGGCAAAGTATCTGAACTGATAATTCACTCAAGATATTCTTAGCCACAGCAGGTTAGGATGAACCACTGAAGTAACAAAAAATTTAGAAGACACATACTATCCTGTGTTAGCATGGCTGTGGATCAACAGGCACATAATTTAGAAGACACATACTATCCTGTGTTAGCATGGCTGTGGATCAACAGGCACATAATACACTGCTGTGACTGCAAACTGACAGCCTTTTTGAAGACTAATATCACAGAAATGGGTCTTGAGTGACTCTTATCAAGGGTGCTCAGCTTCATTGAAGACTGGGTACCTGTGACCTACATAAGGATGGCAGCATACCTGCAGAAGATGGGGCATCTTGATTTGCTCTTTAGGGCATTGACACTTCCTGAACAGCTGTGAAGGGTAGGAAACATATGTTCAGTAATCAAAGTGGAAAGGACTGCTGATGTATGGGGTAGGCAGTAGGACATAAAGGTGGCACGGAGTGGAGCCCAGATCTCAACTCTACTACTTAAGAGCTGTCACTTTTGTCAGTGGAAAAATAAACAAGTCTCCAGGCACTGGCATTATTTACATATACAGAAAGAATAAAACCACAGGTGACCTCCTTCGCTATGCTGACATTTGCCTTAATAAGCTGTACTGCTGGGTCTCAGAAAGTGAAGAGGCTTACCTGTTTTCTTAGGTTTCTAGGAAATATAAGTTCACACATCTTAGGTGAGCAATTAACTTCAAAATAAATTAGTACCTTTATTATTGCTTTAACATGTTTATGGTATATTACAACCTTAACACTTTTAAGTTTCCGTAAAACCATTTCCCATTTCAGACCACTCTACATAACCGGAATGGATGGCATATTTAATTTTGATGAGCACAAATGTAAAGTGAGCTGCCTGAACATCTGCCAGGGGATAGAAAGCAGAATTTCTCAGGATTCTTCTGGGCACCCCTTTTCTTACTGTTTCCTAAATAAAATTTCTTCTTTCCTTTCTAGAATAATGTTGTCAAGGGCTGTAGTCTAGACACGCTCTTCAAAGGCCCATGTGCTGAAGGGCTGGTTGGTTGCTAACTGCTCCTTTGGTAGGTAGTGGGACACGCAGGAAAATTATCTATAGCATTCCCTTTAAGGGGACATGGGGACTCTATTCTCTTCCTGTCTCTCTATTTCTTTTTTCTTCTTGACTGCCATGAGGTGAACAGATTTTGTTCAATACATAGTACTTTCATGATGTACTGTGCTTTTTCAAAAAAGGGCCAAATTGTCATGAAATGAAACCCAAGTCCAAAGAAATCGTTCCTTTTTTAATGTTAACCATCATATGTACATCGTTACAGAGATGGAATGTCAAATAGCACACCAAGTAATTAAAATTATAAAATGGCCTTTCCCTAGGCAGGTGGTGCTGCCAGGGTTACTGTGCTATAAGAGCTTTGGGACAAGGCCAGGTACATTCACAGAATGCCTAGTTGACTGTGTAAATCCCATGCTATCAGATCCCTCAGAGTGTGTCAGTGGTCAGCTGCCACCTGTGAAGCCAAACTCAGCAGGGTTTCTCCTGTCCTTTAGCATTTCTCTTCTGTTTTCTTTCTATTAGTTTTTCCTTTCTTCTTCTTTCCATTCTCTATCAGTGCTCTGTGCATTTCTGTATTCTATTTCTATATTTCTATTTCTCATCATGTTTCCGATGTAATCTACTCACCGAAGTATTCATAATTTTATGATTATTTTTAATATTGCTAGGTGCAATTAGAACAGATATGTCTGCTCATATTGTCTTAGATGAAACCAAATTGTCATGCACCATGCTGTGACAGGCTCGGCCAGACTTCCTCTTCCCTGTGAAGTATTACCAACCATTAATTTAAAATGCTTCCTAGTGTCTTTAAAAAATAATATCTTTGGAGTAAGAGTTATATTTCACTGGGAGAAATTATATTTAGTAAATACGTAAGTGCTCTTATGATAAAAGGACCAAGCAATATTTTTCTGTGTCTCTGAGTACTTAGGAATTTAAGCATGAAAGTTAAGCAAAAAAGTAATAGCAATGTGTGACTCTGGAATTTAATTGCCTCTGAGCATCTAGGGGAGTTTTTGGAGGTTTCTTTACTAATGACTGTTGTGGTAGATACTTACAAATTTTGTTCTTCACATTTAAGCTTGCACAGGGGTACAGAGGGTAACGATACTGCAGTGAGAACACAAGAACAGTGCTTTTATGAGACCCATCTATCGTACTTATCAAGATTGCAGCATTGTTTGTCAACTCAAGATATCAGTAACTATTTAGGGAAATAATCTTGCTCTCTAATTAGATGAAATTGGAGGCTTATTGCTACAACCATAAATGATCTTTGAGGTGTTACTAATTCAACTAAATCTCTGATGCCTGATTTGTGCAGTATGTTGATAATATTATTATTCAGTGAGGAAGGGTGGGGAGGTAGGGGGTGATTATGAAAATTTGTTTTGATCCCAAGCTAATGATAGCACTTGAGGGCAATGTGTGAACAATAGCAACTTCTAAAGTCAAGACAGGCCATCCAGAAATGAACTATTAGTCACTTAGTCACTAGGCTTTGGGCCACTGCATGTTCAGCCACACAAGAAAAACATATATTACTCAATTGTCCTATGAGGATTAATAGTCTAGTCTAGTGTTTAGACTGCCATGTCTTGCCACAATACAAGACTCCGATATAGTAACTGTGGTATGCTGTTGTTGGGATTCCAGATGGTCTCTCTCTAGGGAGCATTGGTAGGAAAGAAGCAAAAATAATCTCCATATGTTGTCACTGACTCTGTGGTATTGGTAATGTAAGCTGTGAGGTCTTAGTTTTCTTTATCTCTGTCCATACTGTACCTATATTGACTTTCAATGCTTTCATTCAGTACAATTAGTCATTCAAAACAGCACCATGAGAGAAATGAAGATGTATGTGTGCGTGTACATGCACACACACACAGACACAAATGATGCATTTACATAATTTAGAATTAAAGCAATATAAAGATATTGTCTGAGAAATCTTATTACCTCCTCCCACTTACTCCATCTCTCCACTTTTATTAGTCAACTTCTTGTTTATTCTCTCAGGGTTTCTTTGGCGTGCACGCGCGCGCGCACACACACACACACACATCTACATATGCTTCTTACTTTGAATAATGTCATTAGTATTTATTTTTTCCATAGCAAAGCTGGATTTCCTAAGGAGGGGTCTATTAAAACAATCAATTGAGAGACCATTGGACAATGGTGGCCCCAGAGTCTGGGTTTTTTTCATAAGCAAACTGAAACCCAGTGCAGACACTAAACAGTAGAATGGAATTAAAGCTTACCCAATCACACCTTGACAATAACTTGTAACTAGAGACTTTCTATCTGAACCACCAAGCAGAGTCTTTATTTTTCTTATTTCTTCACTTTATAAAGTTTGTCCCTCTTACCCTCTTGATGGAGAGCTGAACTGCTTGCTATCTGGTAGTGGCCAATTCATGAATGGCTAAATGTTTAAAAAATCTCATTAATGTTTTAATGTGTCTAAATTATCTTTTACCAGGTCATTCATCGTTGTCACTGGAATTGAAAAAAATAAACCAGAAGTAATTAGTAGCTATACAGAAGGTAATAAGGATCAGAAATCACAAGGATGTTGTACAGGTCAAGGATACCTAACAGATCAGGCAAGCTCCCTTCTGGCAAGTGATAGGACAGGACGGTCAGCATTTTAGGGTCCAGTTACCCAGAGCCCATATAGAGCGTCAATTCTAGGGCTTCTGACCATCCAAAGAGTCTCTCGGAAGGCTGTAGAAGTCAGAACAATATCTGTTCTAGTAGTGAAACTGAAGGCAGGTTTAGGAACAGGTGTGTCTGCTAATAACCAGGAATAGTTTCTTTTCCTTTTGTTGTGATGAAATACCCCAAAAAAACCAACTTAAGTAAGAAAAGGTTTACTTTGTTTAATAGTTCAAGAGTACTGTCCATCTTGGTGGTCCAGGCAGTGGGGGTTTAAGTAGCTGATCACATTGTATCAACAGTCAGGAAACAGTGAGCAATGGAGCTTGCTACTGCTCAGCTCCCTTTCTCCACTTAGATAGTCAGGATCCCAGCCAGGGAATGCTGCCTTGTAGTAGGTGAGTCTTCCCACCTCAGTTGGTGCAATCAAAATAACCCCCCGACAGGCATGCCCAGAATCCCACTTCCCAAGTGAATCTGTCAAGGTGATAATTAACACTAGGCATCACATAGGGTTTGGTCCTTAAATTTGTTTTGCTTTTTTTTATGAGGCAGGGTCTCATGTAGTCCTGGCTGGCCTGGAAAATACTGAGTGCTAGGATTAAAGACATGTGCCACCATGCCCAGCTTGGTCCCTGAATATTTAAACACTCCTAGCTGTCTTTTCAGTGTCATCATGATGTAAGTCTCTGCTTTTTTATGTTCCTGAGAAGCATTTTATGTAGTAGCATTATGTAGATTTAATTAAATTTACTTTTTAATAAAGTATCTGCTATACCATGCACTGTGTAGTAGAAAAACTTCATTTGCATCTTGAGAAAGATTATGGATCATCTTTAAAGTTATACACACAGGCCTATTTAGGTTTACTGAAAACAAGACTTAAGAAGGCCTGCCTTGCAGATTGGCTCTTACTGGAATAGACTAAATGTCAGAATTAACATGTGCCAGGTAAAAACTGAGGAGGTTCTACTTAAAGGAGATATGAAGTTTAAAAAAGCTAGGTGCTAAAATGTGCAGGAATGGCTTTTGAAATTTGGAAATAATCTGGACTAATGACTTTTACCTAATTTTACAACCAAAAAAAATGACTGTTTATGATGTAAAACGAGCTTAATGAGCCATTTGCTCCTCTTGTGACCCAGACATCTGACCTTTGGCCTTCAAAACCCCTTCCTGCCTTCCACAAGATAGTGTAAAATAGAGTATGAATGCAGTGTGAAAGCATGATTCTCATCAAAACACTAGAAGCTGCATGTTTTTCTCATCAAAACAATGAGAAAATCGAGAAGTCTGTTTGCAATTGTGTGTGTGTGTGTGTGTGTGTGTGTGTGTGTGTGATATTCTAGGCCTAGAGATCAAAGGGCGAGATGCTCCTATAAGATCAGGGTGGGTCTTAGCCTCTACTTCCCCAGTTCATGCTGGAGATAATAAAACAATGACTGGAGAGCAGAGTTCCAGGAGACATCTGAAGGAACGGACTCTCAGAGTTCAGGTCTGCTCTTGGCCTTAAAATGAATGCTAAGAGTCAGGCTGTTATTCAGGCATAATTGTAATGTGGCTTATTAATGCCACAGAAAATTGTGCACGATTTCTTATTTTCTGTGTATGACTAGGGCAGAAAATGAGAACACATGATTTGTTTGTATTTGCACAAAGAAACCATGGAAGGATAATAACGAAGCTGACAAACAGATGGAGTCAGTGGGAGAGGAGACTAGGACTTTTCAGAGTTTAACTTCTTATCTCTGTGATTTTGAACAATGTAAATGCAGCACTCCCAGTTTCTTTCCTTTCCCTTTGAAATAGAGTCTCCCAATGTAATGCAGACTGATCTGGAAATCCGTGTAACTCCGACTAGATTTAAACTCATGGGTCTGCTAAGTTCAGCTCCTCTAGTGCTGGAATTTCAGGAGTGTACAAGTATACCCAGTTTGTATTATTTATTTAAAAAGTTAAAAAAGAGGCTGGAGACATGGCTCAGTTGGTAGACTGATGCCAAACACGCACAAGGTCCTAGGTTTGATCCCTAGCATTGCGTAAATGGAATGTGGTGGTGTATACTTGTAATTCCCGCACCTGGGAAGTAAAGGCAGGAGGATCAAACATTCAAAATCATCATCAGTTTGAGGTGAGCCTGGGTTACATGAGACTCTGTTCCTTCCCCCAAGAAGTTAAAATGCAAAAACCTGAGTATATGCTCTTGGGAAACAAACCTAAACTGGATGTTTGTGTAAAATACGAAGCCTGGCAGTTGACCTTGTGCATATTGAGCTATGATTGACATTAGGTATCTGGTATAAACTTTGCAAAGGTAGTGCTATTTCATTTTAAAATGCCAAGGATGGATATCCTAAACTTGCTGAAGTACCTTTAATATCTTATTTCATTCTGGCCCATATACAGGACTTATTTCTCTCTGTTGTTATTAGAAGAAAATGGGAGCTGTTTATTTAGCCACTGTAACCTGTGAGTTGTTTTCAATTCAACTTGATTCAGGTAAGCTAATAGCAAGAAAACAAGTTTCTTCGCTTGTCCAAACACTTAAGTGTTGATATGTGTGGTATTTGAACACATTATAGAGCACTTTATATGGTGACTGCTATGAATTTCATTCATTCATCTTTCTTTGGATTGTGGAGCAAGTATGAGGCACGTACAGAGGCAAGTAAAATGATAAAAATTCACTTTATTTATTTTTCTTCACATACCTTGTCCTAGTTTGCTTTTAATTGCCATGACGAAACACTCTGACCAATACCCCAACTTGGGGAGGTAAAGGTTTATTTTGCTTACATCTCCCAGGTCAGATAGTTTATGAGGGAGCCCAAGGTGGGAACTCAGGGCAGGAAACTCGAGGCAGGAGCGGGAGCACAGGTCATTGGGGAACGCTGCTCCCTGGCCGGTATTCAGCCTGCTTTCTTATACAATAGACACAACCTGCCCAGGGCTGGCACTGCCCACAGTGGGCTGGACCCTCCTGCAGCACTCAACAGTCAAGAAATTACCCCACAGACATGGCCACAGGCTAGTACAATGGAGGCAATTCCCCAGTTGAGGTTCCCTCAGCTAAAGCTCTCCAGCACAAACTTTCAGTGAATGATGAGCATGATTTTATGATTCTTTGATTTTTTTTATATTTTCATTATATACATTACATTTTACTTTTGGTCTATTGAATCTAATAACAAAAGATTTAGGCTTGAGTTTTGTGTGTCTTTGTTTTATTTCGTTTTTCTAGAAATGCACTTATCTGTATGCTGTGATTTGATCCCCAATGTGAACTACTAAGAGAGTTGCAGTTCTTAAGATAGTGTTTAGAAGGGATCAAGATTAGATAAGATGACCTGAGTGGGGCTCAACTGAATACTGGTGGCCCTATAAAAAGAATGAGGGAAGTCTGGGGCCATAAACTTGACTTGATAGGCCTTACTGTAATATGTTGCAATAAAGGTCGCCACACTGATGCAAGGGCAAGGTGAAAAGTTTATTTTTTATGGCTGGACTCTCTCTGGGTTAGGGTACCCAGGGAGAAGCAACAGGCTCAGTTCAGTAAGGTTATAGCACTCTGAAGGCAGTTTCCAGTGACTTTAAAATGAGCCAATCAGGGATCAACACAACAGCATACACAAGCAAGCAATGACAGAGCAAGACTTGGTAGTTAGCTATGGCAAGCCATTAATTAACAATTGCAGAACTTTCTTTGGGTTTTGTGGTTGGCTAGTTCCTGGTGGACCTGCTGAGTGCAGGTACAAGGGAACAACAAGTACAAGTTCATACCATGATCAAGAAAATGGGTGCAGATCTAACCATGGCAACCAGGTGCATGCTGACCAGGTTGGTGGGTTCCTTTAATAATTCATATTGTCCAAGAGATAGCCAAGCAGAAAGTACTGAAGCAAATCTGGCTGTCAGTAAGTACAGGTATTCTCAGATTTATATTCTTTATATTCTTTTCAGAATTGTTTGTTATAAGTTTAGGTTTCGGTTTCTGAGAATGGGGCCTGGGAAAACAGAATCTTACTCTGGTCAGCTTTGGATCATCATGGAGTCTGTCTAGCACTCTGGTAAATAGCAGTTTGCAGCATTTAACATTACTATATGTGACAGAATGCATGAACTGGTAGCGGGGCTATAGAGGAGTGCCGATTGAGGAGAGGTCTAGATATTATTAAGATGTATTGTATGAAATGCTCAAAAATTCAATAAAACACACATTGTAAAAAAAAGAGATCAGAACACACATACACAGACACACATATGACATATGTGCATGCATGCATACACACACACACACACACACACACACACACACACACACCCTTTCACATATAAATGTTTTTCTTGTCTCTTATCTCAGGATTCTGCCAGCAAGGACATCATGAGATGATGCTCTTCAACTGTGGATCAGAACTACAAGACAAAATAGAGCTCTTTTCCTCCATGGTATTGTGTTATTAATAATAGAAAATAGACTAAGGCATATTTTACACACCAATAAACATATTAATAAAAGTTCAGGAAATTTAAAAAGTGGTCCTTCAACTATAGAGAGCTTACTCAGGTCTGTCCCAGGTGACTTTGCTGTTCTCCCATGTGTGCATGTCTCTTGTGAAGCCAGAGGCTTCCACACACAGGCCCAGGGAATATGGATGCCTCATACAATGACGTGCTGACCTTGAATTTTGGTGAAAGTTCTCAAGACAAATTCTTGCTAAGCTAAACTTTGAGCTTAGAGAGAAGCCTTGTGGTGAAGGAAATGATGAAATATTCAAGTTGAAAGGCTTAATAATGATATTTTATCTTAGACATATTGATAGAACAGTATAGATATAAATTTCAGTTAGAGAAAATAGCAAATATAGCTAATTTCAAAGTTAATTTAAGGCAAGGGAAGGAAAAACTGTGATCAAGCCACAAAGATATAAAGAAGAAGAAGAAAATAAATAGTGAACAAAATCAACAAGATATGTGCTACAGTTGGAACATTTTATTGCCTCTAAAATTCATTTTAGAACTTAATCCCAGGAGCAGCACTATTGAGAAGTAAAGCTTTTGGGAGATGTTTAGGCCATGAGGACTCTGCCCTCATGAACAGGACTAGCAACTTTATAAAAGGCTGTTAAGAGCTACCTAGGCCCTTCTTGTCCTTCTGTCCTTACCACTATGTGAGAACACAGTGTTTAAGTTGCTGTCTTGGAAGGAGAGGGCCAGGTCCTCAGCAAACAATCAATCTGGTAATACCTTGATCTTAGATGTCCCGGACTTCAGAACTGTGAGAAATAAATTTCTATTATTATAAATTAAGCATTTTATGGTAGTCTGTGATGGCACTACAAACTAACAAAGACAGTGTGCATCATTCCTTTTGTGTGATGCAAGTGGTTAGGTTTATTAATCAAAAGACAGAAAACTTCAGTTTGAGTTCAAGAGGTATCAGGTGTCATACGCTATTTACAGGAAATTCATACACTAGGTGACCAGAACCGTTGGAAAGTTCTTGTGGATGCTGATAGTCATGTAGAATGGACTCCATGTGGCTGACATTGTCTACTTTTATGAAGAAGATTGCCCAGCGGGGGCTTTAGACGGCAAAGGCACGTTTTTAAGCGAGTAAAGGGAATGGAAACCGGTCCTTGTCTTCCGTGATCCTGCCTGAGAACATCACTCTTACTGAGGTGGGGTCATTAAAGGGATGGAAGGAGACTCGGCTCCTTAGGCTGTGCCTGGCTGAGGAAGCAGCCTTCTAGCCAGCGGGAATGAGCCCTGTGGTGGAGCGGCTGGTGGGCAGATTCTTGGGAGCATCTCTGCTGCCTGCTGTTCTCTTTATGACCTGTGGAGAACCCATCCCGGCAGGCCCATTTGCAGCCGAGTGGCTTGGGAAGCATCAACGTTCTCCATGCACATTAGTTCTATTCCTCTGGAGGACAGGAAATGGCAGCAGAAGCTCATGTACCCTGATTACATCGCCCCCAAGTCCCTCCAGATCCAACAGTGATTCGATTTGCATAGCTTGTCAGCTTTCAGGCCAGAATGCAGATTATCCGTGAACACCCTCCTCTCTCTGATGAGTTCCCCCACTTCTCTAAGTTCTCAGGTATTACAAAATAACAAGAATAAAAGCTTGAAAAGCTTGGCGACAGCTTTTAGCCATTATCTAATATAAATCTAGTGTAAGCCAAGCTCAAAGATCTGATTAGATCTGACATGGAGGACAGCATTTTCTCTGGATGCAAAAGAAAAGCACACCATTGATGTTGAAAACAAATTTGTATCTGCTTCTGTGATGAACATATAATGGATATTGTAATCCATGGTATTAAATTAATGTCATTTAGAAAAGTAAATTGTATTCACAAAATTGGTTCAGAAGAGAAATATAACTCAGAGTTGTTGCTTGGTCTCATCTATAAATAAAAGTCAAAATTATCCTATAAGGTTAGTTAAAAGCAGAAATGAAATGTCCCCAATTAGAATCAAATAAGCAGATAAGGCTATTTTACTTATTTTCATAGTGCTTGAAGATATTAGAGGATTGTACTGTTGATGAACTTATAATCTAAAATGACTTGCTCTGCATTAACTTTTACCTCTTTTTCTTCTGCTTCTGGAGTTCCAGTCAGTTGAGTGATGATAGGTCTTAATACTAAACACAGACAGAGAGTGGGGTCTGTTACCTGTTCACTGAAGCACCTGAACCTCTTCTTTCTGAATTTGCCGACATTAGATGATGGGCAACAAGATGTATATTTTGAATGTAATGTGGATATTGACTGAGTGTGAAAGATATTCTTCCTTTTTAGTAGGATGGGTTTGTCCTGGTGCTGATCATCACCCACTCTGTTTTCGGGGTGCATGTGCAATGGATAAAGTCCCAAGCAGCTTTCCATGGCACATGCCACAGCGGCCTCTGAACTGCAGATGGCAGAGCAGTAATATCAGCACTGTGAAGGCATCTTCCTGCCATATTGCCTTGTTTATAGAAAATTACCAAGAACAGAAAGTATTAGACAGTCATTAGACCCAGGGACCTGGAAGAACCAAATATTAGACGAGAATTTTCACTATCATAAAGGAAATAACATTTAAAGAAGTATTTTAGGCTTGTCATCTGGCAAACGCAGGTAACATGGGCATGAAGACTCCCCAGATGATGGATGCTGACCCCGTGTTGGAACTCAGTAATTCTCTCAGGATATTGTGGGCATTTCCCAATTCCATACTTTTATTTTTGATACCTTTAGATAAGTCTGTCACACTCTGTATTGTAATCTCAAATCTCAGCAGTGGTCCTGCTGGAAAGAGTCTCTTCACATCTTTTATAGTTTTTTTTTTGTCTACTTAGTTCCCAAGTCAAAATAAGGCTGCAAAATAATGTATCACCATTAGGTGTCACTGTCGGACATAAAATGTACTTAATGGAATTGAAACACTTCAATGTGTTCTGGAAATCACCCTTTTGATAGTATAGATTTTGAAAGTACCCCCCCTCCCCATTGATAAGGGAAATAGTAATTGCAGAATATAACTGGGGAAATAGTCATCATAATTTTAAGTACATAAAATTTCTAAATTTATTTTGTCTGCTGGAGAGATAGCAAAAGAAAAAACCCTTTAGACAGGCAGAGACTTTGCTGTTTCAAACTTGAATTTTCAAAATTACACCTGCTGCATGTCTTTTTCCAATCCACACTTGAGTCAAGTGATGTTATCTGTCATTTGCTGGACATTATTTCATTTATTAGAAATGTTCTTCATCTCCAACTTCAGCAGTTCCAAATCTACTTGCTGCTATAGACAAGTTTAGGTACTAAGTCCTCTATGAAAGCATCCTTGATCTTCCCGGACAGAAGTCTTATTCCTACCGCTGGATCTCTCTGCTATTATATTGTGCTTCTACTATAGCCTTTCATTAACATTAGCTTAAGTATTTATTCCTGTTTTGTCATGAAAGTAAGAACTGTGAAAGAATAGCTAAAAGTTTACATGTTAACAATTATAGCAAAGAATGAATTAATCATATAAAAATAGATAGAGGAAGACTTCACTCTAGTTGACTTTTGAGGAATTGCCAGTTTACTAGGTGCTGGAAACTGGCTACACAATGATAATTAAAGAGTAATGATAAATGGCAGCACATCAATGTACGACGAAATGTATCCTCCACAGTACTGTGGGGAGCCAATCAGTACAATTGATTTTCTAGCCATGATAATTGATGACATGAGAAAGTAAACAGCTCATCAATGCCTTGGCAGATCTATTTAGAGCATCTTGCTTTTTAGCTGCGGTCTTGTGCGTGGTAAGCATATGGTTAAAATACAAGATACTCTGTATTCAATTTGGTAAATATTTTTCTTTATTATATTGATGATAAAGATAGTGAGAGACAGAATGCTTAGGGGATGACTTCATTTCATCCTTGCTGTTGTGATAAGATACTTTGGTAAAAGCAACTTAGGGGAGGAAGGGTTAATCTTAGCACACCATTCCAGGTTACAGCCTAACAACGCGGGGAAGTCAAGGGTGGCAGGAACTGGAAACAGCAAGTCATACTGCATCCGCAGTCAAGCGAAGAAGAGTGAGTTCATAATGCTTGTAATTAGCTCACCCTCTCCTTTCTTACACAGTTCAGTAGTGAAACCAAGAGAATGGTGTCACCCACGTTGGGCCAGATCTTCCCCACCTCAATTAACATGATCAAGACAATTGTGCATAGACATGCCTGTAGACCAACCTAACCTAGACAATATCTTCTAGGGTGATTCTAGATTGTGTCAAGTAGACAAGGAAAACGAATCATCACAGGCAGCCTGATGGAAAGTATATCAAGGTAGAAGTTAAGGAGATAGAAATCTGGGCTACTGAGCCTATCAGAGCTATGAAGAATAAAATTTACTTTGTCCATCATTTGTTTCTGTGATTATTACTGGTAACTTGTCAGCCACTTTTCTCATTACTTGTGGAAATATGGCTATTTCAGTCACAATCCTCAGAGCAATCCAGCTTACCGTTTGAAAAACTGTCCTAGCAAGCAAAGCATCTACAAATCACAGCAAATCAAACACCCCAGAGCCAACTGCCCATATTCACTGAGATTTGTTCCCCAACTCTCACTGCAGTATAGAGTAAACTGGCTATGGTTTTGATTTTTAAAGTTATAAGAAGCCATTTATAGAAAATGGATACACCAAATATTTTATTGTACAAAATTATGCAGGAAATTTTATTAGCTATGCATATCCCTAGTGTTACTTTAATCTTTGTGCTTAATATGCTCCCCCTTCTTAAATACAATCCTAAAAATCTAAAATACAGGGAGAGATTTTTGGTGTATAATGCTAATCAACAATTCCTTCTTCAACCTCTGAGATTCTCATGAAAATACACAGGTCTGCAGAGGTTTAGAGTCTTGGAAAATGTGGAACTGATTTTTCAATTGGCAACATCTGGGGGAATGGTCTCTGTCTTATGGATCTCTGTTTCCTGAAAAGAAGTAGTATGAAAAAACAAAGACTCTTTTGCTTCTTAAGTCTTCTCTGTACTGCACCATAGTTTCTTACTGATGTGATTACAACTATTCCTTTGTTCCCAATCAGGACTTTGAGAAAATATATCAGATTTATATAAACCATAAGCCTGGGGACTTTGAACAGCAGTTTTTCATTGTGCACCAACCTGATGCCAGACAGTCATATCGTTGTAAAGCAGCCTCTTCCGAAGCAGAATCACAAGAGACACAAACCTGAGAAGGTGTTTCACATCTCCTGAGCTCCCGAGAAAGGGGTTTTCAAGATCAGTGAAGGTATTTTTGTGAGCAGACCATGAGGATGGAGCTGTGTGTGTGTGTGTGTGTGTGTGTGTGTGTGTGTGTGTGTGTGTGTGTGTGTAGAGGAAGATGGCCAATTCTGACCCCATTCCTAGAGTTTGTAGTATCTTCTTTGTTTTCCAAAGTCAGACAGGAGACTGTCACATGCCTGTCTGGCAGAACTAAAGCAACTGTGGACTAAGATATTGGAGGTGTTACTATAAATATCATTATCCAATGAAAAGGGAATATGGCCTTTAAAATAAGTACTTAATTCCAGGTCGAGGGTAGGAAAAGTACAAAAAAGATCATAAAACATACTGTGGTTTCAAATCAAACAGTATGCAGATTTGTGACACTTTGAACAATAAAATATATGATAGTAGTAAATTATAACTCATGATCAAATAAATACAATGTACCCATGTTATTAAAATTTCTCTTTGGGAGAGGCAGACTAACTTAACCTGCCTCTCTCTCCCTGCTTGCAACCCAAAGGGTCCCCCTCCACCAGGCCTTGCAACAAACACACAAAGTTCTCCAGTCACAGTTTAACCGCTTCTAGCTAGTTTACTTGGGCTTACTAACAGAGCATTGGGTGAGGGGTTACTTACAGAACACAGACACCCACCCTCCCGTCCTTAAGTTCCATTAGTAAGTCCACGTGGCTGGGATCTTGCAACTTCCGGGTGAACAGATCCTAATGGCCCATGGGGGAGGGGAGAAAAGGGCCAGCCTCCTGGCACCCCCAGTTTAAATACCTTTAGCCCCTCCCCTTCTCACATCCAAGGCCAATAGACCGGGTGGGTGGGGCATAGGATTTTCCCAGCTCCTCATCTTCTGCTCAAGGTGGTCTTGGGTGATACCACTGAGAGGGGTGTTTGTCCACCTTTTCCCTCGGAGAAGCAATTCACTCTACAACCCATAATTACAAAAATAAATCAATTAAGATGATATTGCTCATTTAGAAAGTTAGAAGCAACGATGAAAAGAAAATAATGGAAACAAATCACCCTTAGACACACACCAAAGTAATAACTGTTGCAAACAAGAATCATTCATGAATGTTAAAATTTGTAAGTGTAATGAAAAGAAGAAAAAAAGAGACATAGAAAAAAGGAAAGAATGTATGAATGTGTGATGAAAACTAGGATATTTACATTATTTTAAAGTGTCTGCCAGAAGATTCTTATTAGTTAGCTACAAATTAGAAAATGCTCAATTGTAGAAAGGTGTCCTAGCAGGCATCCACATAACAAAGTGGTCCAAGTTATCATCAGTGACCTCAACATTATGTACTTAAGTGTACAGCATAATTTCTGTGGCATTCAAAATTATATATTCTTAATCAGTTGAAAAGAACACAAATATCAACTATAAAGTACCACAGAATAATCTGCAGTACTTGCCAAAAGCTTCAAAGTTGGACAAGACTGAGAGACTGTGACAGACTGGAGAAGATGTGACAATTAAATGCAATCTTGGTTTCTGGGATGAATCCTAGAGCAGGAAAGAATCTCAATGTGACAACTGGTAAACTTCTAGTAAAGGACTGGGGATTAGTTAATCATCCTGTGTCAATATTAATGTCATCATGCCAACAATTGAGCTATTTGAGTGTAAACGTCAACATTAACAGATTCTGAGTAAAGTATATAGAAACTGTATCACATTCACTTTAGCATGTTTGTTGAAAGTGAAATTATTTCAAAATAATTTCTTAGTCTCAGCCTGCCTGTGAGTCACTATGTGCATCAGGCTGGCCTCGATCTCACAGCGATCCACCTGTCTGTGCTTCCCAAAGGTTGGGATTAAAGGTGTGTTTCACTATGCCTGGTGTTAACCTTTTTCTGTATTTTTTAAACTTCTGTGTTTGGTGTATATCATATGCAACATCTTGATCATCATTATATCCCCTGCCATAGGCACCTGCACCAGATTTTATGCATTCTTTCATTTATGTTAAGGCCTATGAGTCAAGCTAGTGTACCAGACATCTCTCAGAGAAATGAGAACCACTATTCTCTGATTACTTAACAAAATGGATGGATTCCACAAGATCAAGTCCTCCAAAATTCTGGCATAGATGGGGAAAGTCCTTCTCAGGGCCTTAATGCCTCAATGAAGAACTATAAGCAGTTGATAACTATTTGGAGAGAGAGAATCATTCCTTTTGAGGGTGTTCCCATTGGTGGGTTTCCTGTGTTCCAGTGAATGCCTCACGCCTATGGGTGCGTGGGCAGCACTAATTGGATAGGATTATTTTTGAAAAAGACATAAAGTTTGGAAGGGACTGGTTGAGAAGGTATGGGAGGAGCTGGAGAAGGGACATGGGAGTGGATATGGTCATATTTAATTGTATATATGTATGAGGTTGTCAATAATAAAGAAAATTATAAGTAAAATGAATAGAGTATATTGACATATATGTAAAATGTTGAACCAAGAAAACCAGATACAAAATATTTCATACAGTAAAATCCCATTTATATAAAGTCTTCAAATGAATAAAGCTAATCTGTGATGATCTAAGTCAGTATAGCCATCTCTTTCAGGAAAGAATAATAATTATAAAGGGATATAAGGCCAGTACTGGGGTATAGACAATGCTTTGATTTTTCTTGATGGGTACGTGGGTATATACACTAGGTAGAATACATCAAGCTGCACAGTTAAGATCTGTAAAAATTTCTCTAGTTATATTTCAATGTAGAGGTTTATATTAAGCAAGAAAAACAAGAAAAAGAAAAACAGTAAATGAGAAGATAAAGTGGGACTGGTATAGAGACAGAGAGAGGGAGAGAGAGAGAGAGAGAGAGAACACACAGGTGCTCATAAAAAGATCTGTATAGAACCAGACCCAGACATAGTGGATAGTAAACATGTTCAGGCAGGAGGATCATGCATTTTGAAGCCAGCGTGGGCAATGCAGTAAGACCCTCTCAAGAAAGAAAGAAAAGAAGGAAGCCTGTATTATAGGATCAGGCTACCCAGGACAAATGCTTACCAGAGATCTGACATTAGGACAAGGTTCATAGACTCTCCCTGATGAGAAGCTAGAGAATCTGGGCTCAACCATTTTCAGTCAGATGACCAAGAGGAGACTGCTGCAAGAGCTGGGCAACACTGAATAGGAACAAAGAGATGACTGCCTCTGCTTTTTGTCCATCACCAAACCTGGTTAACATTTCTCCTTGTTTAAATGTGTGCAAACAAGGAGAAATACACCATTCTGAGCCTCTTAAAGCATACATGAAAGATAGGATTATTTGCTGCAAAGTACTGTTCAAAACACATGTGAAAGGTCACCATAGTAAAAGAAGAACATTTAGAATGCACCTGCTTTGAGATTTTTTTTTTTAGGGGGTATTTATGAAAGCGTATTTAAAAGAGTAGCTGCCAATGTTGAGAAAAGAAATCATACAAATTGAAACTCTAATTCAGAGTTAAAGTCCACACTGAGAATAGTTAGTGCACAATATTGTATATAAACAAACAAAAAGGAAAATTACAAGAAAGAAGATGATAGTTTGTGAGATAAAATACAAAACTATGAATAATTGAAACCCTGAAGAATGATACTAAATGAAGACTAGAAACTGTAATTAAGTGTACAATCAAAGACATAAAGAATTCCTAGATCTGAAAAAAAAAATACCTGGGATTATGGACTCAAGAAAATTTTCCCCACAAAATGAATAAAGTGAGGAGTTTTGGGAATTTGGTGATGAAAACTAGAATTAAACATTATTAAAACTCTTTATTAAAACATTTTAAAATTTTCAAGTTTACTTATATGAGCACAAAAAATAGATTGGTCCTATACCACCCTAGAGGGAACACTGATGCTGGAGACAGGAAGAGTGGTGCCCAAGTGGATTACAAGAATGAAAACAGAAAATGGATGGAAAACCACGTCAATGATATTTTAGGTTGTACTGGCAAAGCTTGAGAAAGAAGATGATATTTTATCAATCAATGAATATTTATCATTAAGAAAAAACAAATTCCAATATGAGTTTGAGAAAAGTTGATGGTGGTCATTAAAAAGGAGCTCTGCTTTTCCGACTTACTGAATAAAGCAATTAGATACAAAGCTCTCGTTAGAAACGTGTGTACAATGGAAAGTCAAGTGACTGAAGTTTAGCAGAGGTTACCGCTAGTCAGCCAAAATGAGTGTGGATTCTCATGTTCTTCCTTTTGCTCCTCTATTTTATAAACAGGTAAGAGACATTAAAATCCATATCATTCAAAGTAAAAACAAATAATGCTATCTCTCCACTGAGGGGAAAAGCAGATCAGGTCACTGTTGAAGTAGTCAGAGAGGCTTGTTTTCTTACTGTGTCTGTGGATAATTATGGATATCAAATAAAGAACAAGCAGGAAAATCTCTCAGCCTGTTTCAAGGTTCTAATAATATTGACAGTACTTCAAGTTTGTATCTCATTTATGAAGCCATAAATTCTTTTTAGGGCAATTAGAGCTGTCTTATGTAATGCTGGTGGATGTGTCTGCCTCTACTTTCACAGAGGCTAGGCTCCTTATCTGTAGTGATCAGTGTCCTGACTGCATTGGATTGCTAGGGAGATATATAAGAGACTCAGTCAAAGATTAGACTATAATGGCCAGAGGTTCAATTCCAGATTTAAATTTAATCTTCCTGTGAGCTGAGCCATACTACAATGTGTTCCAAAATAATTTTAATCCAGAGCACTTAGACCTAAGTGGTTGAGAAAAACAATAACAAACATACTGTCCACGTCAACTGCTACTGAACGGTTAAGAGGCACCTTTGGTGTCTGATCCTGGAGCCCATAGGACCAGTTGTCTGGATTTTGTCACACAGTAGATAAGAGAAGAATAGAAAGTCTACCCAAATAAGTCTATGAAATCCAGAGAATAGAGTTCACTGCAGGACTCTGAGAAGGGGCTTTTTCCATACAGGTCTAGACTTAATTTTCTATTGGCTAAACTGTTACAAGTTCGCAGTTGCCAAGATTAACCTGTACGTTTCTATCTGGTAGAGATAAAAATTTCTGTCTGATTGGACAGGTAACTTCAAATGATACAGCTCATTTAAGCTTTAAGGCATTAAATATTTTTGTGTATGACTCAGCAGTTTTGCCTGAGTATCCCTGAAACTATCTGTGTATATTTACTTTATTTAAAACATTGTTTTTGATTTATTTATTTTTATTTTGCATGGATTTATGCAAGGCCACCAATGTTGTGCAATGCTCATGGAAGAACTGGAGCCTCTGGAACTGAAGTTATAGAGGGTTGTTAGCAGTTGTGTGTGTTTGCTGAGAACCGAATCTGGGTCCTCTGCAAGAGCAGTCAGTGCTCTTAACTGCTGAGTCACTTCTCCAGCCCCTAAGCTTACTTTCTTGAATATTCTTTAAATCTTAAAAGAAAAAAAATGACCAGTTTTATCATTAACTAATGAGGTACTGAGAAACACTGAGAAGCATTCTTTTTATATTGCATGAAAATCATGGTTTTACTTTTTGAAAGTGATTCTATCAAGGCTTTTAGGAAAATCCATTAGATGCCCAGATGCCACCCAAAGGAGCCACCTTGGTGGAGCGGTGGGGTCTGGTAAGCTTCGCAAGCTCAAGTTGTTTCTTTTTCTGCCTCCTGGAGTGAATCCAATCCCAAACAGTAATGGGTTTAACTTTCTGCTTCCCTTGTCCTCTTCTCTATTTATTTTCCTGTGCTTTTGCTTTTTCTGTTTCCTGAATGGTCAATAAAGATATTCCCACTGGTCACAGCAGCTGTTGGGGGTTTGGTTTTATGCTCTGACTGTTGGTGATCTCTGTCAGTAGATGATGAAGTTTAGTCTCTGACTAACGAAAGAGGACAGCGTTGATTAGCTAATCTTTTGGTGTTTGCCTACTTGTGAACTCAGATCAACTGAAAAATATTTTCTGATCACTGCAAAGGGCAACTGTGCCTGAGACTTAGACTGCTGAGATTTCATGTCTCTGGCTTTACTTCTGACCTATGGTCGAAGATGTACAGCTGAGCTGAAAGTTGGCTGTGTAGTTTGGAAATCTTTTCTCATTATGTGTGAATGTAAAATACTTTCTCATCTCTAGAAGGTATTAATTATAATTGTTTATTATATTAGAGATCTATTCATATTGGGTTTTAGAGATAAGCAAATGCTTTTATAAAATAATTATCTCCCAAACTTATAAGAAGTAAAGATTCTAATCTTTTAATACTTTAAATGTTCCAGAGTTTTGAGAAAAAAAGTCCTTCTTACAGAAATTTCCATCTGAGAAATATTTTAGGAATCTAAGCTCACAGGTGAGTCTTTTGACAGTGAGAGTAGATTTTATTACTAATTTTCTTTGATTTATTAGTGATTAATATGGTATAAAATATTTTTTCTTTGTTTTAAAAACATGATCTAGTATCTTTTCTCATATAATTAGTCATATATGAATGTCTTAAACTTTTTAAATTGACAAATGACCAAATAAACTATTCT
The DNA here is from genome assembly GCA_035773235.1 of Eospalax fontanierii. Taxonomy (NCBI): domain Eukaryota; kingdom Metazoa; phylum Chordata; class Mammalia; order Rodentia; family Spalacidae; genus Eospalax; species Eospalax fontanierii. The sequence continues at coordinate 22,997,459 of CM069536.1, read as the reverse complement.
TATCAGATGTATAATTTTTTAAATTATTAAAATGTTAAATTTGTCTTGGCAATTCTCAAAAGCATTTTGTAATTAGTTTTGTAGTGTGCCAGCTTCAATATAATTTCCAAATCCTTAGGTAACTTAAAACCTTGAAAATTTTGAAATTACATGGGCCAAAATAAAATAATAAATAGTAGATAATTTATAGGTAGTATTGACACAGAAATATTGATTATGAAGCAACATTTCACCCACATGAATTCTGATCTGACTTTGACATACCATGTAGTGGCTTGATCTCTGGAATATTCGTGTTAATGAATACTTTGCTTCATCACTTTACGATGATTTAAAGTGACGTGAAAAAGTTTTCTTATCAGTAGTCATGAGTCTTGTTAACCTGATGAAAGCTTTAATTATGATATAGCTTCAATTTTATATCTTCCAATTTTCTCTGTGAAATAGAAGTTATTATTTAGTTAAAAGTTTAATTGGAGCCTGGTTGCTTCACCAACAGTTACACAACTGAAGACATTGACTTCTCTTCCCCAGAGTCCCTCTAGACTCCGATGGGTAGTGCTAAACTCACACTGCACAGATGGCCTTGGTTAAACTCAATGCATCACAAAACAAAGAAAGAAGACATGAATGTAGGAAAGGGTCTTGTAGGGAGGAGATAGGTTGGCAGGAGTGGGAAGGAGATAAGAGAGGATAGTGGGTGATCAGAATGTGTTATTCACATGCATGAATTGTCAAAGAGAAAATTCAATAACTGCCATAATTAACGTGCATCTAGAGACCATACTTGGGGCTATGGTGAGAGGGGACAGATGCTTTTCTTTTTCAAGGAAATAATTTGTACTGTCAAAGTCTGACTTACTTCGAGAATATGAGAGAGCAAGCACAGTGAGACACAGAATCTCTGCGTATGGCAAACTCTTGAGGTTTTGAGCAAAGAGAATTTTATTTGCCAAGAATTATGAGTAAGTCAAGAAAAGAAGCTATGAAACAGATTCAAATTTTGCCAAAGTTCCTTTGGTTTTAATGGTCTTATTCACAGATAATTAAGAAACAAAAGGAGTTTGTGATTTACTTCCAAATATCAATGAGAAAACTAGAATTTAAATTTCTCTTCATTAAAATGACAAATTGATCCTGAGTTTTGAATAGGACATAAACAACGTTACTCTGTGCTGTCTGTGAAGTCTGCTTAGATAGCTGAGTATTCACCAAAGTAGTCTATGTTGTGTTGACTTCTACAATGCCTTTAATTGCTTTTTTTTAAAGTAATAGCAAAAAACAGTGACTCCTCACTTGTGAAAGATCTACAGCTCCTTATAAAGTACCTATTAAATGTTTTGTTTATTCATTTTTTATTTATGCATGTGTGTGAACCACGTGTGTGCAGGTCAGAGGGAGTCAGATCTTCTGGAACTAGAGTTATAGGCAGATGTGAGCTACCTTGAACTTAAAGCATAGGTGGGGATGGCCTTGAAATCCTGATCCTCCCTCTACCTCTCAAGTGTTGGCATTACAGGCATATGTCACCTTGCCCAGCCAGTGATACTCTCTTAGACAAGTGTCCAGATCTCTTCTAATTATCACTCTTTTGATTTTTCCTTCCTAATGTTAGGCTCGAAAATTATATTCAATAAAACAGTGTATCTTTTACACATAAAACTATCTCTGTGAGTTCCTAGAGGGCCCCTGAAAATTTCACAAGGGTGTATCATTTCACCTTATAAAGAAGAATGTTTGAAATAAATGTTTGGGAACTGGCTCAGTGGTTAAGAACATTGGCTACTCTTATAGAGGACCCAGGTTCAGTTCAGCACCCATATGGCAGTTAGCAACTGTCAGTCACTCCAATACCAGGAAATCTGACACCCTCTTCTGGCTTTTCTGGACACTGCACACATGGGTGCACTTACATACACACAGGCAAAACATACAAGATAAAAATACTTCTATAGTTCAGTATTGTTTAGCATTGTTGTAAGACATATGTGGAGAGATGTGTCAAATCAAAAGACATATTTAATTTCTCCTTGTTAAGTTTGAAAAGGTGAAAATCTATTAAAACAAATATTTCAGGAACTACATATTTTATGAGAAAGCCCTGGAGACTTGTCAGTGTTTTCATTAATTTTGTCAGCAGAGAGAACACTGATCACACCATTTTAAAAGAGTCGTGTAGTGGGCCTCAGTAGAGGTTACTGTTTTCTTTCATTCTGCCTCTATTGGCCACTGTAATCATTTCATTATTAAACAACTTCTAGCTTACCTTTGATGTTTATCTGCTTTCTTCTATATGCCATACACAAATATAGCATAATACGACAAAGGAAGGCTTCCTAGCCTCAAAATGAGCAGTATCAGATACTTTAAATTATTGATATGTCAAAGAATAGACACCCCGAAGCTGGGGAGATGGCTCCGTGAGTTGGAGAGCACAAGGACCTGAGTTCAGATTTCTATCACTCCCTTGAAAAGCCAGGTGTGCCATATGCTTCTCCTCCTCTGACAGTAGGATCCCTCTTGATTGATGGCCAAGCTAGCTGAATTAGTGAGCTCCAGATTCTGTGAGATACTCTCTGAGGTAAAAATACAAGGGTGGGGAATAACTGAGGAAGGTAAGACACTGGACAGGACCTCTGGTTTCCCATAGACATATGTATATAAACATATCATGTGCATATGCATGTGAATATACTAACCCACACATGCACTGAACACACACACACACACACAAATGGACACTTGGATATATGCTTCTGAGTTATTTTAAATATTATCAATGGGTTGAGTTGGGACTCAATTCAGCCTGGAAACAAGAAACTTGGTAAACATGGAATTCAGACTCTTTAACTCAAGATTCAGTGGGGCAATAGTGAATTATATGTCACTTCACAATGGAGATAAATATATTGTTAGGTGGTTTCATCATTGAATGAAGTCCAGTGTGTTCTTATATAAACTGAGATGGCTATGAGGTCACTAGGAAATGAGATCTTATGGAATAACTGCCTTTCATGCTGTTCATCATTGGCCAAAATATTATGTGATGGATGGTTACACATAGGACTGGGTGAATTGATAAAGGAAATTAAACTATAGCAATTATCTAGGAATTAAATTATAGCTATTATTTTGAAATGTTATTGATGTTATCTTTAATACTCCATTAATTTTTTGTTTTTAACTGAATATTTTGATGGTATATGATTCTCATTGATCCTTATGAATTCAGAAGTATTTCTACTGAGTGTTTTCCTTCAACAGAAAAGGAAACATTTGCATGGATTTGGTAAACATCTATCCTTTTACTAGAATATAATTGGACAAATTGATTATGAAGCTGAGTTTATACCTGGATTGTCACGTGTGAGAATAAGTCTCACTTAGTCAAGTTATGACAAGCCCATGCCAGAAAGCAAGGCTTGGCATTTGATGAGGAGCCTTACACCATTTGCTATTCAGTCCTTTGAAAATCACCTGTTTAAAGACTAATCAAACAACAACAGCAAGAACCACACAAGAAAGTAAAATAACGTAACATAACATGAAAGAAAGCGATAAAAATCAGTTCAAATTAAGTAGAAATAAGTTGTCTGGAAATGGATAAAAATGAGCTAATTTGGGATTTCTGAAATAGAAGGAACACACCAAAAGACAATTAGAGACCTAGACTAAGATAAAATACCAAAATGAAGTACATGGTTAAGTAACAATGAAAATGTCCTGACCCATCCTCTTCTCATCCCCTCTTCTTGTGTGCATACACATTTAAGAGGTCAGTGGGACAGAACAGAAACTGTGATAATGTACACAAAAATATGTAAGACTTTAATAAAATAAAAGCATTTTCCATTTATAGTGATAGAATGAATTATTCAATAATTCTTTTAGGAGAAGGACAACCAGTTACCTAAGATCTAGAAGTCAAATAGTAGTTACCTTAGGAAGCATATCAAAATAATTTATTGAGAGAATTAATACTGAGGGAAAATAAAAATAAACTGCTGAGGTGGGAGAACTCCTCCTGTGGCTCACACATCCTTCTCAGTGGCGAAGTATAGTCACATTATATATTCTTTCAGAATTGTTTTGTTTACCTAAGTATTTCATGGCCTGTCTCTGTACGTGTTATTTCATGCTGAAAGATATAATCTACATAAGAATGTCTGTAGCCACTTTTAAGCTTATTAATGACTGTATAACTGATTTGTGAGATGTGTATGCATAGGTATGTATGCGTACATAAATATTTTAAAGCAAAGAGGATTTCACTCAAAGATGTACAATGACATCTTAGAATTTATGGATAATCCTAAATGTTTTATTATATCATAAATGTAATGTTTCTTTTACATGTGTTTGGGAATTCCTGAATGTGATATGGTTTCCTGAATTCCCATTTAAATTGCAATTGCTCTAGTGACAAAAAACTGTTTTCAGTACTTTAAAAACAAAATAAGGAAAATCATCAGATGAAAAAAAGCTGTAGATGTAGGAAACATTTCTGACAAAGAAGGTTAAGGAAAATAGATAAGAAAGTGCTTTGTATATAAGGCAAAGAATCATACCAGGACAGAAATAGATGAGAACAGAGCTAGAAGGATAATGCATGTTGTAAAAAGTTTGTAAAAGTTGAACCTGGAAAGGGATGACATAGTTATAATTAAGTTGATTTTAATTGCCATATATTAAAATTTCTAGGGTCAAAATGAATGCACTGAGATAAAACTGATGCCTGATTCTCTTTATACAATAACATTTTCTTAACTATTAATTTGAACTCCACATCTTTTATCTTTTCACTAGGCAAATCATCTAAAACATAAAAACTACATTTCTGGAAGTGCTAAATATGTTTTTTCCATTGATAAAGCCTTAACTTGCTGCATGGTCACTGCACTAGCAGTAGGGGAAATTCTACTGAAAATAAGCATTGCTACTTGAGCATTCTTCCTGAGCTTCATAACATTCATGAAATTCACCTTAGTGGACAAGTGTTTAAAGCTATATAATAAAATAAACAACTGTCACTAACAGATTGTCAAAGTTAACTAAAACTTTGGCTTTCTTCTAAGGTCTACTCCTTTTGAAAAGCATTCATAAAATAAGTATTTGGCATCTTATAAAAATTAGGTGAAAACTGTATGTGCCACCTCTACTAAGCGGGGCATACAGCTTTGTAAAGGACTTTTAAACATGATAACTTAAAATACAGAATTTGTTGTGGAGTCTTTCTACAATAACATCTCCACCCAGTAAATGTGGTAATGTCATCAGTCAACACTTCATTCATTCTGGAGAAACAGGACTCTATCACTTCTAAAAATAGATCTTGCTACTTCATATGAGGTTATGGCTATTGAATCAAATTGCAAAATGCATATGTAGATTTCATAGAGTAAAAATAATTATAGATACAGAATAAAACATGTAATCTAAGTTTTAAATATGATGATTCATAGGGGTTGGAGAGGTGGTTCAGAGATTAAGAACTCTGGCTGCTCTTGTACAAGATCACTAACAACTATCTGTAGCTCCAGTTCCAGGGGATAAGATGCCACCTTCTGGCTTCTGCTAGGATTTCATGCACGAGGTACATCTACATATATGTAGGCAAAACACTCATGCACATAAAATAAAAATATAATTTTTATTTGGTTAAAATACCTGTTTCCCTCACTTGCTGCCCTCATTTCTGTAGGTCACATAGTGTTGCTGATTATTTTTACTGTAGATACAACTTTCCTCCTCATGCCTCATATTAATGTCGTGTCAGAAAGAGAACAAAATAGTAGAAAGAATGTAGAAGCCAGAAGGACCAAGACACCTGCCGCTAGTTAACGCATTCTAGACATGTCAGGGAAGCTGCACCAACGAAATCTCCATAGTACAGTAGTCTACTGCCATCTGCATAGTTACAAACCAGTTGACATGCCAAGGTGGGTGAGGTGAATGTCACAGGACCCCACCTCATGATTAAGATCTACAGGCAGTCAATGGGTACCGAGGGAGGAAGAATAAGTTTTCTCTAAGAGCTAGCTCCCTGAGAGGGAGAAGTTATCTAATCCCAAATGAACATCCTAAACACAGGTACACATGATCACCACTAAATGGATTCAGTGCGTTACATGGAAGAAGCTGGTGGGGACTACGAGGGATAAAAATAGTAGAAAGACTGTATTCATGTATGAATTTCTCAAATAAAAAAATTTAAAAATTATGTTTTTAAAGCATTTTAATGTGTGTGAGTGTTTTGCCTGCTTGTATGTAAGTGCACCTTTGTTGTACAATGCCTGTGAGGCCAGAAGAGGGTGTTGAATCCCCTGGAACTGAAGTTTCTGATAATTGTTAGCTGCAATGTGAGTGTTTGGAACCGAACCTGGGTCCTCTGGAAGAATAGCCAGTGTTCTTAATCACTCAGTCACCTTTCTAACACCTATTTCTTTCGTTCTTTTTTTTAAAAATATAAACAAAAAGCAAGAAATGCTAGATTTAGGCTAGGGGCTTCTCAGATCTCCCTCTGCCCTCACAACTGTGATAGAAATGCACCCTGCTGTGATGGTCCATTTGTAATTATCAGTTCCCTAAAAGATGTTTATCAATCTTAAGCTACTGGATCCTAAGCTATCAGGGGCTACAGGTGGCACTTCCCGTGTTATGCGCATGTGTTACCTAAAGGGTTGAACCTTTGCCTTTTCCTTTGTTGCCCAGGAAGCAGAGACCATCTGATTATAAGCATGTAGTATTCAACTAAAAGACATGAAATCTACTCCCCATCTCTGAAACCTGTAAGAGGAGATCCCCACATTACTTTGAGGACCTGAACTCTCCTCAGAGCCCCTGCCATGCTGTATTTCTGTATTTCTCTCCTGATAAATCAGATACTTACTACAAAAGACAATCTGCCCCAGTGTTGCTCTTGAATCCCAAATTTCTGAAAATTTTACAATTCCGACTAACTTTATCTGTCATTAAAGTTGATCTTCTAAAGATCAAAACCATGAAAGCATGAAATGTGCAAATAGCACTTTTCTTCAAGTCCTCTGTGGTCTTCCTCTGCAGTCACTTGCCTATGGGTAAACAAGTCTTTTCTAAGCCTGTAAGATAAGGTAGGGTGCAGTGAGAAGGTGTTGGGTTTGAAGGATTGTTAATAACATCATACGTTCCTAAGTGGGAAGTGCCTAGCACATTTAGACTCACCACAGAGCTGTGAGTGAGGTACTTTTAAAATCATGAAGACTGCTCTTGGAAAACTTTGCCTTATATTGATCTTAATTACAACTGAAGTTCATCAAGGCCACCCAAGTCCACCCACTTGACTCCTTGCCACCACTGTGGTGAAGTATTTGGGAAAACTCCATTTCAGCCTTCCTATTTGCACTTGGAAACCTCATTATTCCCTTTTATGTACAGATTTAAAGAGGCCTCAAGTCTTCAGAACCTCAGTGGAACAGGCTTTATTCACAGGGTCTGACCATGCTGACCTTGAATTTCTCAAATGAACTGTTTCTCTAATTCTAATTAAACATTCAAAGACACCTGGAATTGACAGTGATGCTTTCACTGTGTACTGTCTTATCCCTTGACTCCACAGCTCACACAACATCTTGGTGACCTTTTCCTTGTCTTCATGCATATTGTTGAATCACAAGAACCTTTCACAGGTTGAATATTTTTCCCTTTCTCCATCAGAATTCTTGCTTTTGTAGAGTAAGTTTGTCTAAGTTCTAGATTGATAGTCTCCATTTTCTATCATTTACATTTTAAAAACCTACTACATCGACATACCTAATGCATCATTTTGCTTGTATTATTTTTGTAACAATTTTAAAAATCATTTTCAGTACCTTATCAGAGCATGAAAAACCAAATAGTAGGGAGCACAATGTTCCTGAATGTTCCATCATTAACAACAGGCCTCATAATTCATCTTTGACTAATGAATAATGCCGTGCTGTGTTCTGTGCTGAATGGACACACATGACAACTATTTAAAGGCAGATATTTTTGACAATTTTTGTCAAGCTGCCCCATGTAAATAAAAGTTTTAACAATGCAACCATCATGTAAAATAAGTTATGTAATCAATACCAATAGTGTTCTGTACCCTTTGTTTTTCTCTTTTTGTCAACATCCATAAGTATACTTTAAAAATATCGTGTCCGTCTTGGTAGCTGCGTACTGACCATAGTGTAAAAGTTAATTGGTAGTGCATATTATTTGGTTAATGAATGACTGATAGATTGAATCAGTGAGTGGACTCATTACTCATTCACACTAAAATTCTAGAAACCATGTGGTATCTGGAGTCTGCTGAGACTCATTTAAAGACATCAATACACCTGACAAAGATGGGGAAGGAAAGGGATAATATTTTCTATGGAAAGAGCGTGTGAATCTTTGGGTTAGTGCTAAGACTACATCTCATGATTCATTTTCTACTTTGAAGAACCATAATACATGTCAGATCTCAGTAGGAATATGCAAATGCTAATAGCTATGAATATCCTGGAGATTTGGGGAGAATGATGAATGACCCCCTTCTTAGTTAATGCAAGTGACTGAGAATCAACAGTTGCAACAAGGAAGGCAAAGGCTCCAGATTGATGAACCTTTGGTTTAAGAACCTAAACCAGGCACACTACCTGGCATTTTATCATTTGGATGTGTTCATTAAATAACCCTCCTATTTGGCTGACTTTGTTAACATGATGTTTCAGGAAACTTGGCTCAAGAAGATAAAGTTACAAACAACTTTATTGTTTTATGAACTTATATGTTTTATGAACCTATAACCCATTGATCTGAACACCAAGACTATTCAGTTTATTCTTAGGAGAATAAATATGCCTTTTCAGGATAATAGCATGAAGTGAGTATGCATATTTAAAGATTCATCTTGGAACCCTTGCTTTGCCACATCTCCTTATCCCAAACCATTACATCAAACACTTGGCCCGTCTTAGTTTAGGTTTACCCACCGACATCCAAGGCTCAGGGAACATGGTAGAAGAATGGACCAAAAGAATGTAAGAGCTGGAGAATGAGAAGAGCGGTGGAATGCTTTCTTCTGGACACGGCACACTGGCGCGCACATCAGTTCACAGCAGTTGTGATTGCCTACACGAGATTTGAACAAGATCAAACCAGTCAAAATTCCAACTATCCAGTATGGATGGAAGGAGAGGTTCCTGAGGCTCTAACCTTAGCTGAACCACTGACAACTGATGATTCCTGAGGAAGCGAAGAGTCACTTTTCTTTGTGAGTGTGGCCTCTGGTAGGTTGCCATGCCCTAATGGATGTCCCCATACTAATTTTTCAGCATTAATTGGCATCAGAGGACTAATAATAATAATAATAATAATAATAATAATAGAAAACATGAAGCCAGGAGGAAGATGGGTTGGTGGGCTTTGGGGAGAGTTAGAGGAAGGTTATGGGACATGAATAAGATCAAAATACATTATACATATGCATAAATTTTCAAAGAGTAACTAAAAATATATAGCAACAACAAAACTGGCTCAGACCAGACCTCCCAAATGGCCCATCTTTGTTGTTCTGTGTCTGAAACACTGCTATCACTCTTTCAAAGTCTACTTTACCTTTCTGAGAGATTGTTTTGGTGGCATTTTCAATGAGCAGGTTTGTGACACTACTGAGGAATGAAATGCAGACTGTGATCGGGGACTTACTAAGTTATTTAAATGAAGTTTACGTTCTGAAAAGAATTCTTAGGCTGTTTAATTATCTGAAGCTAATGCGAGGCAGTCTACTTGTGTGGGCTCACACTGGCTTACAGCCAACTGTTAAATTATTAGGTATTTTGCAAGCTGGCTGTTACACCATTGGTACTTTGAAATTAACCACAGTAGGAGTACTTACAGCATAGAAATGGGCAAATATTGCAAATGAGGGATTTTGATTTGGAGAGCTGGTATCCAGCATTCTACTGACTTTATGCTGGATTAAATCCATGGGGGATCTTCAAGGGATCCTTTGGTCACACTGGGAAATAAAAATGAAAAAAAAAACTCTTCTTTTGAGATAAATGAAACCTTTATAACTCCATTAATATCAGAGATGCATTCATATCTTTCCAGTACAAAAATTGTCATAAGGTGTTTGGGACTATAGCTCAGTAGTAGAGTATGTGCCCAGCATTTGAGAGACTCTGAGTTCCACCCTCAGAAGGAGAATTTTCTATATGTTGTATCTGCGTTTGATTGATACTCCCCAATTCTGTTATCACTGCTAGTGTATTAGTGATGAATTTTTAAATGGAGGGAGCTGAATGTGTAAAATTCTTCATTTCAGGGTCTCAAGTTACTTGATATATTTCAGAATTGACTTTAAAGGAGCAAATATATAAGGAAACACCCAAGTGGGAAGTGACTGTTTATGCTGATCCATCCCATTGCAGAGGCCATATTCTCTCATTAGCTAAGATCCAGGTGGCACACTATGCTTCCTGACTTGTTTTCTCTGTGTCTCACTTGTAGGTAGGGTATACTGCTGGTCTCAGTTCTTATGTAGAGAGGGAGGAGGTTAGGGGAAGGGAGCTCTGAGAGTTTAGACAGGGTGAAACTTTAAGAAAAATTATATTAATATTAGTTTAAAAGGGAAAGCATAGTAAATAAAGAAAAAAGCATGGTGACCCAGTGTATGCAGTTCTTCATCTGAAAAGGAAATCCCACCTTTGCTTCTCTTGGGCTACAGCACTCTCCCATGCCCTCTAGATCTTCTTTGCTCTGAGGTGAAGTAAGGCTGGCATGAGAATTGGTTATTCTTCCTCCTTGATGAACACTGGGTGGTATATAGGTGGATTCTTCCTGCACTGTTTGTCCGTTCCGTAATGTACGCTATCATTACGTATCAAAGGAATAGGTTAAATCAGTGACCAGGCCACTCATGGAAATCTCTGTTTGTCATATTTTCCTTTTGCTTTAGGGTGTTTAGTTGTTGCTATGAGATTAGCAGTTGATCCTGGGGAAATTTAACTGATAGAGACCTTAAGCTCCAAGCATAGTTACTGTGTCTATAACTCTCCTTGAATTTGTCGGTGGAATAAAGCAACTTCTCTTTCACTGTGTAAGAGTAAATAAAAATGTCTTGGAGATCCCTGGGTAGATGTTTCATTTTCTGCCCTACCCTCTTTTTTGGGTTTCTAATTGAGAGAGAAGAAGAAATATGAGAAAACAGGGAACACCGGCAGAATTTTATAAAATTACAGAACACGAAGAGACCTGGGGGTAAGTACACCAGCTTCTTAAACTTAAAGAAAAGAGAGCAGAAGGCTGAAGTCCACCCTCCACATTCTAGTGTGAGTAGGAGATTCAGAACCAGTTAAAACAAATGAGGTTCCTGTTAAGATGAATTACAGACCGAAAATTCCTGCGAATTTTGGTAACCGTGGCTGATGTAAACGCTAGGGATGTGAATATAAGTTTCTTTTTTATTGATTTGGGATTTTCTGCAGTGTGTTTTGATCGTAGGCAGACCCCCCCTTCCTCTATACCCCACTGACTCCTCCCCCACTTCATATCCTCTATTATTATCTTTTTAAAATTTTTTTAAGGTCTATTGAATCTAATCTGTGTCTCCCAGGTGCTCTTCGGTGTGGTTCTGTCCCTTGGAGTCCAGTCAACCTATCCTGTACCACACTAGTAAGGAAAACTGACTCTTCCCTTTCCTTGCCTCTCTCAGCTGCCAGTAGATCTTCAGTTAGGGCTGTGGCTTTCAGCCCACCTCCCCATCCATGTTGGGTCTCTGTCTCGTTTGGGCTGCCGTCTCGTGCATGCTGCCATAAGTGCTTAACTTTCGGTACTCAGACAACATGGTTCCTTGCATTCATGAGCTTATCCACCACCTCTGGCCCTCACAGTCTTTCTACCCTCCCCTAAAGAAATCTACTATAGAAACTTCTTTGTATATATACATAATATCATATATACTATCAAAGGGAGTTTAAATGTGGTTACCCTATAACAGGGATTCAGTTATTCTAATAGACACCAGAGACTAGCAAATGAAAAAAATCCAATGACAGGAATGGGCTTCCCCTCTTAAAAATTGTTTTTAATCTGATTTTTTGTGGTTTTCATACAATATAATTTGACGGTATTTAGATCCCCCTCCTTTATTCACACCTCTCCCTATTGCTCCACTCAACCAATTTAATGTACTCCATTATATAAAAGATATGAATATTATATAAAACAAAGCCTAGGGTCTCTAATTTGTGTTTCCCAAGTGTCTCTCCATGTGGGTCCATTCACTGAAGCCTGGTTAACCTACCTGGAGTCCCATCCTTGAAAAGAACCGCCTCTTCCCCTCCCAGCAGCCATTGGTTGCTAAAAGTTCCTTAGGTTGGGCTTGGATTTCGTACCCACTTTCCCATGTCTATGTTGGAATTCTGTCTAGTTTGCGTTTGCTTGAGACTTGTGCATGCTGTCACCATTGCTGTAAGAAGCTGTCTGGAGAACTCTGTTTCCTGGTGGTCATTCACCACCTCTGGCTTACACTCTTTCTGCCGTCTCTTCAGCAATGATCCCTGCACACTGGGAGGCAGAGGATTGATATAGGCGTCCTATTTAGGGATAAGCACCCTGCAGTGTCTTGCTCTTTGCACATTGGCCAGTTGTAGGTTTCTGTATTAATCACTATATTTTTTTGTGTAAGGAAACTTATCTGATGAGAGTTGAGAGACACATTAATCTATGGGTTTAACAGTAAATCATTAGCAGTCAATTTACTACAATAACTACTTAGTAGAATATAGTATTAAACTCTCATCTATGCCTGTGACTTGCTTAGCCTTAAGTTACTAAACCTGTTAACAATGGGCTCCATCCTATGAAGTAGACCATAAATCCAATTAGAGAGTGATTGGTTACTCCCATAATATTCATGCCACTATTGAACTGGTGGGCATATCTTGCCAGGCCAATTGTGGTTGTAGTTCACAGGATTCACAGCTGGTTAAGGTTGATAATTAGTTTTTGATTCTGGTAGCATACATAGCACCTTCCAGCAATTTGAATACTAGCCAGTTGATACGAGACTCTAAAGTCAGTACCAGCTTGATTTCTCCTTGTTTGCTCTACAGCTCATATATGTAGTATCTTCAACAATAGATTCTGTCTTAGTTACCTTCTATTGCTGTGATAAGAACACCAACCAAAATCAATTTGGTGAAGAAAAGATATTTTATCTTATATCTCCCAGGTCACAGTTCATCACTGAGGGGATTTAGGATGGGAACTCAGGACAGGAACCTGGAGGCAGGAGCTAAAGCACAGACCATGTGGGAACAAGGCTTACTGACTTGCTTGTCTGGCTTGTGCTCAGCCTGCTTTCTCATATAACACAAGACCACCTGCCCAGCATTGGTACTGCCCACAGTGGGCTCAGCCCTCTTGTATCACTCAAAAGTCAAGAAAATGCCTCACAGATAAAGCCACAAGCCCAATCCAATAAAAAATTCTCAGTTGAAGTTCCCTCCACCCAAACGTGGTAAGTTGACAACTGAAACTATCTAGCACAGGGTCTTACCATCAAGTTCTGAGTAACCAAGAGCAGGGGCAATGGACAGTGTTGTTTGAGGTTGTATGGGGCCCCTGCTCAACAGCATCAAGGGAAGGAATGGACTCTCTCTTTTGTAGTTGCTGACCAGAGAGATTCCATAGATCTTTAAATAATACTGGCTACTGCCAATACACTTTGTTGCCTATCAGAACTTGATGGGAAGACCCAATTTCTGAAGACACTATATACCTGAGTCATGGAACAAACAAGGAGAACTCAACCTGGTACTGACCTTGAAGCTGCATCTCTGCTGGCTAGCTTTCACAGTCCTAGAAAGTGCTGTACATGTTACTGGCAGAGAAAAGTAATCATCAAACTTAGCCTGATATGAACCCCACAAACTACATACAAACAAACAACAATAATAAAAAAAAAACCAACAGGCTTGGGAAAATATGCCCACTGATACAGCAGTGGCATAATTATTATGGTAGTAACCAACCACCTTCCAATTGAATTGAAGGCCCACAAGACAAAGTCCATATCTGACACCTGTTATCAGGGCCAAGAACCTGTGACTAGATATGCCACAGACCAGAGCAGTGAACCTAATACTCTCATTCTGCTGAATAGAGTAAAAACTAAATACATTACTTAAAAAAAACCTTTTTGTGTTTTTTGAGAATTTTATATATGAGACTCCACACCCCGCCCCCTCGGACTCTCCCTTGCCTTCTCTAGATCTGTCCTTACCCCTCACTTCCTCTTAATTTTCTGACCTCTTCTTTGATGATTATCACATACACACACACACACACACACACACACACACACACATGCACGCACATATACACGCACACATTATGCATTGAATCTATTTGCGGGTACCTGTATATGCATGTGTTTAGGGCTGGCCACATAGAACTGGATAACGTCTCCCTCTCTCAGCAGTTACTGATTGTATGTAGCTATTCAACATAGAGGTGAGACCCTGTGAAATTTCCCATATCCACATTGGCATGTCAACTGGTGCATGCAGGTCTTGTTTATGCAACCATGTAGTTGAGATTTCATGGGTGCAGCCTTCTTGTCATGTATATGTATTTATACATACCCTATTTAGCAGCAGGCATCTTGGTCCACCAGTTCTTACAATCTTTCTGCCCCATTTTCCACAATGTTCTCTGAGTCCTAGGTGTAGGGATCACATGGTAGAACTCTTAATTCAGACTAGGTCCCCGTAGTCACTTACTACGTGTTTGGATCAGCTATGGAACTTTGTACTAGTCTCCACCTATTGCAAAAGAAGCTTCTTAGATGAGAGCTATGTAAATATATATTTCAATTCTCTGTTCTTTCCCTCTCCTACCTCTCTTTATGCTCTCGTTTTTCATTTGTTGTGTTTGTTCTTCTCTCCTTAAAGTTTGTGCAAGCCCCCTCCAAGTAAGCAAGTTTTAAAAATAAAATTACTTCATTTCTTTCTGAATTGTTCAAAGACCCATGTTAGAGTCAAATCTGAATTTCTCATGCACAGAAATTCCATCTGTAGAAACCTATCTTAGTCATAAATAAAAGTAATGTAAGACTTCTTTACACAAATTTTTAACACTGGCTTCCAATAGGTGACAGCCATTGTGTATTGATTTCACAGTCTGGAAAGACACACCCCACTGACTTGAATTACCGCTCCCTCTCCTGTGGTCCTAGGAAGTATTTATCCATATGTTTCCTGTGAGTAAACTCTGCCAGGAAATTACTTTTGGAATTAACCACACTACCTCTTTCTGTTCACTAGAGTGTCATTCAGCAATTTCGTCCTTAAGTGTTCCTCTGTGGCTGGAAAGAATGGCAGTAATGTATTAAAAAGAAGACAATTCCACATTGAAAACACTTTTGGAAAGCAATTCCAATTTTAGGTTTGTTCATTTATTCTGCGAGCATTACTGAACATTTACTTCAGGGAAGGCATTTTATTGTTGGGTACTGGTAATGTCTATGGGTGGCAGAGACAGTAACAACGGGAGATGGGCTATACTGAAGGGATGGTGGAGGTGGCGGTGTCAAAGAGGTTGGATGTAGTGTTGACAGTTGTGGTTGGGACCACACAATTTTCTTGAAGAGAGTAATTTTACTGTATTGACTTCTGGATATCATTTTATTCTTTCTCTTAACACCGCAGCGCACATACAAGGCCTTTTAGTTAAGAATTCCAGTGAGAAGAATTCAGTGAGGTCCTTCAAATTGAATTCCCACCTTCACCTCCAGCTTGGCTCCCCAGATGTGTGGCGTCCATCTCATGGCGTCCATCTCAGTGCCACATCTCCCTGCGCATTTGTAACCTATTCCACCGGAGAATGATTTTTTGGCCTTGTGTCAGTGTTTGATTCAAAGCAATACCTCCCCCATTGCCTTTGCTCTACTAAGAAGTATGCCATGCATCATCAGACCGCCTGGTAGCATTGACACTTTTATATATCCCCGAGAAATCATTTCTGTAGCTGAAAGGCCGAAAAGTTTGTAGACCAGAATTTTGGGGAAATAAGCAAAATAAAGACAACCTGTTAAATTCTCCAGTGTTGATGCACATAACAAAAAATGGCATTCTGGGGACCAAGGTCACTGAGGTGAAAAAAGTGATGCACGAAGCTGTCACATAAATCTCATCTGTGCCCTATAACTTTTAATCTGCTTCAGATCTGTAGGGATTTAAAGTGCCTGGCTGTCAGGAGTGGGCAGTCAGGATAATCCTCAAGGGATTCAGTCTCATAAGAAATGTAAACCTTTTTATATCTTTTTTTCCCCCATGGAAACCAAGAAACTATGAGATCATTCTTTTTAAAATGCTTTAATTTTTAACTGATACTAAAACCTAAAAATTATACACATCACTTGGGTACCATGTAATATTCTGATACATGTATGCAATGTATAATGTTTCAGTTTTTAAAAATTATATCCATTCATTTGTTTTTGTGTGTATGTGTTTTTATGCACCTGAGCAGGTGTGCACATGTCACACCATGTATACGGAGGTCTGAGAAAACTTGGAGTAATTGATTCTCCTCTTCTACCATGTGGATCTCGTGGATTGAACTCAGTCCTTCAGACCTGGTGACAAGTGTCATCCCTGAGCCATCTCGCCCATATTAAATATATCCATATTCTCGAACATTTAACATTTCTTTGTGCTAAAAACTTTCAAAATCCTTCTAGCTTTTGATAATGTACAGTATATTATTATCTATAGTCCATGAGATCATTCCTGTTTTATGTAACATTTTTATTTATTCTTTGCAAATTTCATGCATATATATATAATGTATTTTTATTATATTTACTCCCCAACAGCTCTCTCCCAACATTGTGTCCGTTTTTAAAAAATAAAAATAACAGAATAAGTCCAATTAGAACTGCTCATATGTGTATGGGTGTGGGGCCATCCATTGGAGCATGGAAAATCGACCAGTGGCTATAACCCAAAGTAAAACAATGCTCCCTCCCTCAGCAGATAATGCCAGTAGTCAATGCTTGGCCAATGTTTTACTCCGTGACTTTGGATGGAATGGAACTGTGAAAGAGAGGATTCCATTGTCAGAAACAAATAAAAGAAGCCTTCTTAATCTAAGAGGCATAGCTTAGACATGTCACATAAACAAGGAACAGGAATAGGATGATGAACATGTGGTTTCATTGTGGCACATTTTAAAAAGACCCAGAGACTTCATTGTAATGATAACAAACACTGTATGAATCAGCAGCATGAAATCGTCAGGATAAAATAGTTAATTTGCCATTGAGCTAAACAAATGGAAGTTTGATATCTAGGACAAGAATACTGATGATGAAATTTAACTGTACTCTCTATACCACACCTGTGGTATTGTATTTAGTTCTTTTAAAAATGATACTAACAAATGAGACTATGGTTATTGGAACTGGGTAGAAAGAGGATAAGGATTCGCAACAATGTAATTTAGAGGACAGTGGAAAAATAGAATTATTTTGTTTACAGAAAGGAAACTTGGTGGATGGGGGAAGAGGAGAAATAAAGGTGCCTGATGTTTGAAAAGCTCTCATGCAGAAGAGAATTAAATTAAGTAATTTAAAGCATGACACTGAAGCCAACAGTGACTACCAGAAGAGGGTAGATTTCAGCTCAATATAAAAAAAAAAACAGAATTGTGATTGCTTTGAAAAGCAGGAATGAGCTGCTTCAGGAAACAGCAAATTCCTTTTGCCAGAGCAAGGGGGAGGGGGTAGTTAAGTTGTAACATGAGACAATTAGGGTTCACATTTAGGACTTGACACTTTCTGGTACTACTTAATGCTTAGCAAGGACATCATCTTAAGTTTCAGTTCCTGATGGAGGAGGATATTTATCTTTGCTAGAAGAAGTGTTTGGAATATTTGAGAAAACTCTTATGTAATTCACTTAATATATGTGCAGACATGTTCATATAAAATAAATGTGCATTATAGGATATATATATATAATATACATATATAATACATACATATATATAATTTCTTTGGGCATAACACAAGGCTATATTTCTGGTTGGAGAAGGAGCTTATCCATTTAGAAGTCAAGATAGGTGTCTGCAAGACATTAAAAAATGGGAACTTAATTAATATAGTTCTAATTACACTTTTCCCTTTACTTCTGAAGTCTTGGAGTTTGCCTTATTTCTTGTGATAAGAATTTAACCTCATAAATATCCTTATGACTTGCCTAATGAATTATCAGTCTTTACATGGAGACATTAAATACAATTTTGAATTTTGATAGCTAAAACAAACTCAAGGGAGAATATCTGAATCTCACCTTGTTGCTCTCTGAAGTGTCTTTTAAGTATCAATGCATTTTGTGCTCTGGGACCAATGAATCATTAAAGGTTATAGAGGTTAATATTCACACTTATCCATTTTATACCAATAGCTAAATGTAGGGAGTGTCTTCTGTACATCAAGTACAATGTCGGGTGGCTTACCCTTTTCCATGCAGTTCCTCCAACAGCCCCACTGAATTGTTACTGTTCTAGTCACAAGTGTGATACTGATGCTCATGAGAACCAAGACAGTGCCTCTTTTGCTGATTACACTTACCTCTCAGGAGTAGCATAATGTCTGGCATATTAGGCAGGTATATAAGACATTGTTGCTGAATTAACGAACATAAGAATAAACAGATGAAAGCACGAATTCTCAAAATTAACAAGCTGCCTCATGAGGCCTTCCATACGGAAGCAGACTGAAACCTCTGTGGTCACCTCTCTCCAAGAGCTGAAGAATCTGCTGGGTTTCCAAGAACTCTGTATTACTGAGGCTGGCAATGTGCATTTTTTTATAGGTTTTCCCTATTCCCTTTGAAGTCACTACATGGACCAGGCTGGCCTCAGTTTCTAGAGATCTACCTGGCTCTGCTTCCTGAGGGCTGGAATTAAAGGCACATACCACCACACCCAGTGTGAATATGCATTTTTATACTGAAAAGATATTGAATAGCTGGTAATGTGTTGAGTAAATCTGAGATACATATTTTTACAGACTTCTATCTTTTCTAGATATATTAATTAATTTTATTTGTATTTTACAATCTATTATTTAACAGTTGATTCTAATATTCTTACTATATCCTAGATACTAATTTTAGTATAGCCTTTTCTCTGATTCTAAAAATCATAAACAGGGCCAAGTGTGATTGCACAAGTACAATCCCAGTACTTGGGAGGCAGAGGCAGGTAGATCTCTGTGAGTTCTAGGCCAGTCTGGTCTGCATAGTGTGTTCTAGGTCAGCTGGGGCTACAGGGAGACCCTGTCTCAAGAAGACCAAAAGAAAAATAATCATAAATGGGAAAGTCAATGAAATTCCGTAGACCTGGGCTTGCATTCTGACTACTATGTAGCAAATAAGCAACCTAAAGTAAGCACATCCTTTTCAAATTACTTTCCCTTTTCTTTTCGGTCAAAGTTACTTGGTTTTGTGGAATTTTGCTTCACATAATATCATGTACATGGTAAACATTCAACACTCATTAAGTCATTAATGAAGAATCACTAAGAATCTATGTTTATTGCAGAAAATTTGCAAAGTACAGAAATATTGAAAAAGAAAATAATGAAATATCTATAATTCTACTGTAGACATACCTGTACATCCACATTTGTTGCTGCTTTTTTCACAATAGCTTAGAAATGGAAACAACCTAAATGTCCCTCTACTGATGGATGGATAATGAAAATGTGGTACATTTACACACGGGAGTGCTACTCAGCAGTGAACAAAGATGAAATTTGCAAGTAAATGGATGGAACTAGAAACTGTTCTACTAAGCAAAGTCACAAAGTTAGAAAAGCAAATGACATATGGTCTCTCTCATATGCAGATCTTAGCCCAAATCCTTACACGTGAGTGTAGGTTCTGATGCAACAGGAAATGGAAAGGAAGCACAGAGGGAAAGGGAAAGAAAGAGCTCATGAGATGGATCTAGTAGGAAACAGATGTTAGCAGGGAGGAAATGGGGAAAATGGGGATATTCAACTGGGGAGCGAGGAAGGAATGACATACAAGGACCCAGGGGGGTAAAGGGGAGAAGGAACTCAGAGGAAGGATAATCAGAGACAGGTGGAGGGGGAGCTTAAAGTGGGGAGGGAGGAGGGAGGTTACACAGGGAGAGAGAGGAGAGATAAATAAAGCTCAGGCGGCATAAAAAAAGTCAGAGGGAAATACATTAACTCAACCCTCCACCCCTTGAAACGTGCTCATACACTATTCGAACATGAGTGCACGTGCACAACTGAAGGCTATATAACAAGGAACACAGTGCCAGACAGGAGAAACTGCCTTTTGACTGTTGGTCAGGGTATCCAAGAGACTCCCGAAATAACACAGGGTATTGCTACAGACATTGATTATCTCCCAGAACTTGAAGGTAAGGTCCTATTGCTGAAGATGAGACATACTTCAGACACAGGACTTGGAATAATGGAGCTGGAATTGATCTGGAAGCCTCCTCCCTGAAGACTAGCTCTCATAGTTCTAGAGGATATTATGCAAGCTACTAATGGAGAAAATCAATCGATGGTCCAACCCAGCTGTAAAATCTAATAACCACAACAATGACTGGCACAGCAAACTATGTCTCTTGGTATAGTAGGGGCACTTTTATCTAGGGGTAATCAATAGCTATCTAATTGGACTTAAAGCCCTCTCAGTGGGAAGGAACTTATGGGTGGCCCTATAAATATGGCCAAATATACGTGGCTGAAGCGGTCATAGGTCCTAGAGAAAACCATATCTCCATTGTATCCCTAGACAAATACAATTTCTTTCTGTATGCTAAATATGGATCCTTATATTTACAGGCAAGTATACTGTGCACCGCTCATCAAAGAAGCTTCTCTTTGCAACAGAATTCCACAACTGGTCACACACAGAGAATATATGGCTGAGAGATGCCCAGCCTGAAGTGACACATCTACAGTGAACCCTCGATACCTAAGGCCCATGGAACACAGCAGAACATGGGGTAGAAAGAATACTAATGCATCCCTCAACTCTCACCAAAGAATCTTCTTTATACATCCGAGTGTAATGCTCAAGAAGACCACAGCTAGCCAAGTTTCAGAGACTAAGAGACTGCAGAGTGTGTGCCCCTAGATAACATGTCTATATTAAAGCTCACCCACCCATGGCTCAGGGACCATTGTGGAATATGGGGCAGAAAGATTGTAAGAGCCAGGGTTGGTGTATGAACATAAGGAAACATAGGCTTTCAAGACACTGGGAACTTGCTCATATGAACTTGTAACAATGGTGACAGCATGCACAAGGCGCGTGCCAGTTCAATCAGACCAAAATCCACCACAGAACTAGGTAAATGGGCAGTAGGCTCCAACCCTAGCTGAAGAACTACTGGCAACTGATTACTGAGGGGTAAGGGAAGGTAGGTCTTTAAGGGAGTGACTATAGATAGGCTGACTAGACTCCAGTAGATGAACTTGCATTGAGGGACATCTGGAGACAAATGCTTGACTGGATAGGGCTTAATGTATGTGACAGAATGCATGAAATCCAATGAGGGGGGTTGAAGGGGGGGTGCTAATGGAGAAGGGGCCTAAATTTGATTAAGATGTATTATATGGAATGCACAAGAGTCCAATGAAAATGTTTTTAAAACTTAATGTTATAAGCCTACTGTTATTCCATAAACCCAGAAGTTAAAAAAAGAGCTCTGATTCTGGAAAATCACTATGATTTGTAATTTGTTGTGAACTCCTTTTCTCTCCTCCCAGTGCTCCTTCTTGGCAGTTGCGATAGTGCTGTGTGTGTAATTGTGTGTGCTGCTCTTTTTGTTTTTATCTCAGCAAGCAGCAACTAATTTGATTAAGCGATAAAAGCTGAAAAAAGTCAGAAGTGCCTTCTATACAAGCGCATTTCGAAGCTGTTCGGAGACCCTAAGTGGTTCTTCTTTGTCTTTTAAGTTAATTTTGTGCTCAGTGAGTGCCGAAGGTGAAGTACTGCTCCCCAGTCCATCTGGAAGGTGCAGCCATTCTGCTCACTAATTGAAGAATAAATGGCCACTTCTACTCTGTGCTTTTTGCAGACCTGTGCTAATCAGGATGCTGGATCTTTGGGCTTTCAGATAATTAGTGATGGACATTTTGCTCTGGCTGTTCAATAACCTTTCCTTTTGCTTGTCAATGCCTTCTTATTAGTAAACCAAAGAGAAAGTACATCGAAGAAGCTGAGGACATGTTTATATGGCTCATAGATGGTGTCTTGTTTGTGGGTTACTGAAGAATTTAAAAACACTTTCTTTTTTTTATGTTGAGGTTCCAGAATTGAGAATGTTTAACTTGGAAACTAGGTGTGTTTGTAGGGATGAGAGAGGGATTTCCTTCAACAGGGACAGTCCCAGATCCAAGAGCTCAAGAGTAGAAAATGTCACACAGCTACTTTCTTCCTGACTGGTTGTGTCTCTTAAGGCTACCAAGGCAGGATTCAGCTACTGTCTGGGACTGTGTGGGATGCTTTTGGCTTTCATTCGGTCTAAGGAAGGTCCTTTCTTGTCAGAATTACTTCTACTATTCTCAGAATAGAGGACAATAGAGAATCAAGGTGGTCACTAAATTCTCAGAGCAAAGAAAATTTGGAATTTTAACTGTTCTAGAACCACAACTATAAAGCTAGTAGTAAGTAGGTTCTAGGAAGCACTGGCCATTGCTTTTCTGTGTGAAGTGTGCCAAGAGCTGTGTTCTCTGCAGGAGCAAAGTTTTACATTCTCACCATCATTATCATTGTCATTGTGGTGGCTGTTGTCCTGACAGTTGTCATCATTATGTCTGTGGGTGTGGATGAGCAGGGACAGAAAGCTACTTGCCTTGATTTTTCTGTAAAGTCAGTTCATGCATGCAGCGTGCTATGTGGGTTGAGTTGGCGCTCTCCGAATGCTTAAGTCCACACTCCTGGATCCTATAACTGTGATTTTATTGAGAAATAGTCTTAATTACATTTCAGATATAATTAAGATGAGGTCATACTTGACTGGGGAGCATTTTTAACTCTAGTACTGGTGTCCTTATAAAAAGGTCATGTAAACACACCGAGAAACTCATCAGGAGGCTATGAAGAGGCAGCAGCTGCAAGCAAGGACTGCCAACAAAATTTAGGAGTTAGGAAGGGGCCTTAAAGATTCCTTCTCTTGAGGAAACAATCCTGATAACATCTGGATTCCAGGCATCTAGCCCTCAGAGCTGTGCTGCTCATTTGCACCAGCAAGCTTGTGGTTACTTTTCATGACATGAAGAAAACAATGCATCGCATGGATGAGAATGATCTCCATGTTCAGTGCAAGTGTAGAGTTCATTCTGTCAGACTGGGCTTGAAACAGCTTCCCACTGAAGACAAAGTGGGCAATGGCGTGCTTGTACTTTGGGCATTTAGACTACAGTCTTAAGTTTGATTTCCTAAGCAGACACTGAGATAAGGACTTGTGTGAGTGACTTTGGAGCTGATCCAAGGAAGCACTGATAAAGGAGAGGAAATCACAGCTATAGAAGGGAAGGAAGCAAAGGCAGGACAGACATTGGGTGCAAGTGGAGCCCAATCTCACCTGGAGAACCTTGGGAGACTTTGTGGAACTCACCTCAGAACTCTGTCTGAGTGGCACTGGAGTCCTTTGTCATAGATGCTCTTTCCTCTGCCTAAAAATTCTGTCCTTGTTTATGCTCAAGAGTGCAGTCTTGCATTTTCAGAGTTTACTTTTTTCCACCTCTGTAGAGCTGCCTTCACCTTCGTATTTGAATTCCAGAGTCATGACGAGAGTGCTATTCATGGATAGAATCCAATGGACTTGCATGCACTCTTCTTTGTTTTGGAATGTTGGTCTCTATTAGTCTCTCACTCACTAGGCATCCTTCTGGACGAAGCCCGTCTCCTGGATTTGCCTCTTTATATACATTCCTTATATTAGAATCTTTAGTCTGGCTCTTTCTGATATTGTCTGCCATGCAAGATACCTGGAGAAAGTCAAGAAATTAGATCCTCAAAGGGTAGCTCTAAGGTCAAATTTCCACATGTTCTGAGCTTGCTTAAAGCAAAATAGTATAATTACTTTAAGGATTTGAACTTGCAAATGATTTTCCAGGCAAGAAATTCTGTTCGTTTATTTATTTACTTGTTCATTTGTTTGGTATTTTGAGACAAGTTCTCTTGGTGCCCAGGCTGCCCACAAACTCCTTATGTAGCCCTGGCTGACCTTGACCTTGACCCTCTTACTGCTACGTGCTGGGATTAGAGGCACCTGCCAGTATACTAGGTGACTCTATTTTTTAAAACTATTTTTATTTATTATTTTTATTTTATGTGTATGAGTGTGTTGCCTGCATGTGTGTAAGTGCACTAATGTCATACAAGGCCATGGAGGTCAGAAGAAGACATCAGATCCCCTAGAACTGGAGTTATGGATGGATTTTAGCTATCATGTGTGTGCTGGAAACTGAACCCAGGTCCTCTGCAAGAGCAGTCAGTGCTACTAACCACTGAGTCATATTTCCAACTCTCAGTAATTTTTTTTTTAACCAACAAAATTTCTACTCTTTTCTAGTTTTACTTTTAGTTTGTGAATCAGAATGTCTAATTTAGAAATATATTTTTAAGGTTTGAATTTGATTTGGTAAAGAACATATGTGAGCAAGTTAGCATAAATTATTCAATTATCTCTGTGACTACAGGATATGTATATATATATATATAATATATTATATAGAATATATATTTAATTCACAGGACAAACCTGCCTTACAATATCATGCTGTCTTCTACTCAGAGAGTCCTTTGAGTGCTACAATTTTTGTTAAAAAAACTGGAAAAGAAAAAGAAAATTCAGGCAGGCAAGAGAGAAAAGTTTTATATCACCTCAAACAGTAGCAAGTGACAATGGAACACCTGTCAAATGCACCTGGTTTTCACTGCAGCAACATCAGCATCACTGAAACTTCTAAGGTGTGATGAATTATTACTTACCATCTGCTTCACAAAATGCTAATTCTTCTTGAACCAAAATTACAGTCTAGCAAATGAGCTTTTAGCAAAGCAACAAGTCATTACTCACATGAGGCCATAGAGAAATCTTAGGCCGGAAATTATTAGCACAAATGATTTGCCAGAAACAGAGTGGAATCTTATTAAAGACCAGAGAAAATGGTGAATTGGATAATGAGAAGCAAAACAGGCAATCAGCTGTAAGAAGAAGGAAGAATATCATCTCCAGAGGATAAATCAGAGCATCTTTCTCATGCTGCTCTAGTCTTTAGCAAGGATGATTGCCCCTCTCCAGAAATCTTTTCACATGGTATTTGCCTAGGATTGTTGAGCATGGTGCCCTGGAGTTGTAGAACAGGCTTGTCTTGGGTTATTCTTGCCTTTGAAATTATAGTTAGATGTCTGTGTAGACGGCATGTAAATATCTAACTAAAAGAGGCAGCTCATCAAATTTCCTTTAAATTGTATTTTACATATCTAAAATTAGTTTTTAAAGCCTATAAAGTCCGTTCTAGTCCTTCTAATTTCTTAAGTTTCATGATGATTCTCAGATAATATCTGCTACTCTTGCTAGCAAATGAAGAGAAATGAATTTCCACGGGGAGATGAGGCTTCTCATATTTAAGTCCCCAAATTCTTACCTTTTTGACTTTAGTCTGAACTTGGAGTTGTGAGGCTATATCTTAAGGTTTACCAGCTCTTGCTTACCTTTGAAAGGCAAGACCTAGAAGTTTGGGATTTAAAAATACATATGTATGCTTGGTTGCTGTCCTAGTTTGCCTTCAATTGCTGTGTCAAAATACTCTGACCAATACCAACTTGGAGAAGAAAGGGTTTATTTAGCTTATAGCTCCCAGGTCACAGTTCATCACTCGGGGAGCCCAAGGTAGGAACTTATGGAAGAAACCTGGAGGCAGGAGCTGGAACACAGGCCATGGAGGAATGTTGTTTCCTGGCTTGCTCCCCTGGCTCATGCTCACCCTGCTTTCCTATACAATACAGAACAACCTGCCCAGGGATGGCACCACAGTGGGCTGCACCCTCCCACATCACTCAACAATCCAGAAGATACCCCCCACACATGGCCACAGGCCAGTCCAACAGAGGCAAATTCCCCAATTGAGATTCCCTCAAGCCAGGTGTGTCAAGTTGAACTAAAGCTATGGAGCGCAGCTGCTGATCACATTACAACATATCCATTTAACTATAGAGCATTTGGGGAAATTTAAGAAAAAGATTGAAGAAAATAAATCCTCCATAATCCCAGCACTTTCAACTAGCTATTATTAACATTTTGGTAATCTTATTCCAAATATATATTAAAATTATAGCTATAATTATTCTAACAATTCAGTGAGATGAGCACAAAACTAATTGTTTTAAGCTGTATAGATTCATGTTATCTTGTAAAGCCTGTCTTCCTCAATTCTACATTATGTTATTTTGGATATGTCCAGGTTGGCTCACACAGGCTTGACATGTAAGCATCTCTTCTACAGTCCCAAGAAACCTCTCCAAGAACTGTACCTGCCTGGCCAAGGGTAGTGTGAGATTCTCATCCTAAAATCTCAGAGATTTCAGTATAAAAAGAAATATTTTTTTCCACTTGATGTGGTAAAAAGTGAAGCCTCCGACTGTCCTGCTTTTAGTCATGTTTGAAAAACACACCAGCAAGAGGGCAGCAGCTCTGACTAGAGCTGTGGTAGATACTGGGGACCAGCTGCCTTCCTACCTCTAGCGTGGAGAGAGGTAAAGACTCATCTGATTGGCAAATACTTGAGAATTATCCAGTCAGAGTAGAGGATTTGATTCCAAATACATACCAAGCAATACTGGAATATCTACTAAAATAGACACATTTCTACATTTTGTGATCGCAAAACTACCGCTCCATGCAGGCTGGGTGTGGTGGCTTGAATAATTGTCCTCAACAGGCTCCAAGTATTTGGACACTTGGTCCCCAGTTCATGTTTGGGAAAGATCATAGAACCCATAGGAAGAGTGACCATGCTGGAAGAAGCATGTCTCTGGGGGTTCTTTGGAAGTTCTTCGGCCTTACTGGATTCCCACTTTGTTCTGCTTCTTGGGTGTGCTTGAAGATGTGAATGCCCAGCTTTCTGCTCCAGTCACCTCCTGCCACCATGATGGACTCATAGTTCCGGAACCATGAGCCAAATAAACTTCCTTCTATAAGTTGCCTGGGCCATGGTGTTTTACCTCAGCCACAGAGAAGTAACTAATGCATAGGGTTTTAGGCTGTTTCGCTTGGTCAGCTTGATGTGGTGCTACATATTTTTAAATGGTATTTCATTTAAGTATCTCTCATTGTCATTCTTCCAATGTAATTAAATATATTTCTTTGACATATTCTCAATTTATCTATGGTATTACTTTGTTTGTGGTCTCCTTTCATATTATTTTCATTCAACTGTGGGAACTACTGTGTTTTCCTAACTTAATCTCCAGCTTTAATGGTACAGATTTGTCTTCTGATCAGTGTTACCCAGTAAAAAAAAAACATGAATGGATAACGAGTGATTTGTTTTGAAAGTCCTTTTGCTTTCTTATAAAATTATATCAAATCATTCAACTATCATCCAAAGACTGCTTTAGTTCATATAGTTTAGAGACTAAGTTTACTTAGGTCTCAGTTCCTAAGCTATAAAAAGAGATGTCCACCAGACTCAGCCCACAGTGCTATGAACATTAATTACTGTTTGTCACATGCTGGGAATTTAGTGCATATCAGCCCCAAATGATTTTTAATGTAACTCATTGATTCATTAAATGCGAAAGGCTTATACTCTTAAAGTAAAATCAATAGGATATTAATTAAAATTATATTTTCTTGCATTCTCAATTACCTCATATTCAATTTTTATAAATTGCATTTTGTATCTGTAAGTATTTTGCCTTCCTGTACTTAGGTGTGCCATATGCATGCAATGCCCACAGAGGCTGGAACAAGGCATCATATTCCCTAGAACCACAGTTACAAATGGTTGTTAGCTGTCATGTGGATGCTGGGAACCAAACCCAGGTCCTATGTAAGAGCAGCCAGTGCTTTTAACCACTGAGCCGTCTCTCCAGTCCCATATTACTTCAATATATTTTGCAAGCTAGTCACAAAACAAAGGAATGGCTCTGCAGAGTGATGGCTGTAACGTGTAACAGGCACAGCTGTGGGAAATGTATAGTGACAGTGTCTTCTAGGAAGTTTGTACTTGTGGAAGAGGTCTGCAGGACCTCTTTCTTCAGAGGTGAGCCCCTCAGGGTTAGGGTCCTGTCTGACATGGCTTCATGTTTCCATGTACCTCTCTGACTGTAACCAAATACTTTCTGTCAGCCTGAAACAGCTGTGTTTCTTTCCTACCCCACAACCTGGAGATGGTAAAGATTCATCTCTTTGGTAAGTACTTGAGGACTGAGTTCTTGGTGGAGGGTGTACCTGAGCTCACTGATTTCCCATCAAACCAAACAAGTAAAAAGTAGAGACTCATACCCCACAGTTCTGCATGGTTAGGTAAAGAGTGGCAGAATGAGAGACCAGGTTTAGGTTTATATGAAGCTCTTGTTTGGAAGGCATGAGATAGGGAATTAGGATGTGTGTTCTGGAACTGGAGTGTTTCAGCTCCAAGCTTGGCTCTATCAGTCATTAACTGTGTGACCTTGGTCCAGTCACATGGTCTGTACTGCCATTCTTAAGATATAAAATGAAGATCACAGTACTTGGTTGTTAACAGCCTAAATGAGTTTAGAGTGGTTCCTGGCATAAATTAAATGTTCAATAAATATCAGTGGGAACATCATTTTTGGTATTGCTACTTTGCCCTTCTCTAGGGATCTGGGCCCAGCACATGGAATGGACCGGAGAGAGAATCTGCGGGCATCCGAGAGGAGCTATTGCTGTTCAGTCTCCTCACAGCTTTCGGTGCCTTTTCTGCCACTGTGTGTAGATCTGCTCGGGTTCAGCTTAAGCCACTTTTCTCAAAAGAGGCAGAATATTAGGACATTCTGCGTGGGCGGCAGTTTCCACACTAAACAGTGTGTCTGTCCACAGGAAGTCATAAAAATTCATGGAAAATTTCATCTTAAGAGTGTAACGGATGCAAAGAAGGAGTCGGCACAGCAGTAATAGACATTTGCTAACTTTGCTGGGCTTTCTATTTCCCAAGACAAATATATAATGTTGAATATGTTAATCCAGCTTAATTTTCATTTTATAACACGCCTAATAAATTATGTATTTCTGTATAGAGAAGATCATGAAATATAATATGTTAGCGTTTTTCTTTAAACAATGGTTGGATAAATATTAAAATGTGAATTTATTTTTTCCCGTTAAGAAAGGAAGTTTTAAAAAAAATGTTTTAGTTGTTTTTTCTTGGGATCCAAATCCTAGTCCTTTTACATTTTACCATCAAGCTCTATCGTGGCAAACTCCACAACCACCACAATGATAGAAACATCATTCTTCCTGCCTGACTTTCAGTCAAGGAATTTGAACTTCTAAACAGTAAATTGTGATGTCTTGGCTCCTTGCATAGCTATCCTAAGACTTTTAGCCTAGGAGTTCACTCGTGGGAAGTTTCCAAGCTGTGTTTCATGTCAGTTGAGAGTCAGGACCCCAGACTCCAGCCAGCTGCAGGAGCAGTCCATCTTCAGTAAGGTAGAATTGTAGACTGAGTGTATTTCTTGCTTGCTAATCTTGTAGAAAACTTCTGTTCACTGCTCTGTGGTGAATGAAAAGATACGTGGTTTTGATAATTTCTTGCAGGGTTTGCAATTGTTTTGTGACTATGGTTAGGTATTTTGTTTCTTCCCTTGGAAACAACATTTTTAGAAATGCATAGATATTTTGTACTTTCCAGAGACATGAAAGATAATTTTTATAATCAGAAAAAGCATGTTGGGGAAAATCATAACCAGCTGTGGCTTTTAAAAATACATTTAAAAATTCTTTGTGGAGTCTGAGAATTAACATATCGGTAATGACCTTGTAATCCATTCAGAAAGCTTGAAGCTCTGTTAGTTTATTGTATATTTACTTCTTGTCATTTCAGCTGTACATGTATAATACTATATCATATA
Source organism: Eospalax fontanierii (assembly GCA_035773235.1). Lineage (NCBI taxonomy): Eukaryota > Metazoa > Chordata > Mammalia > Rodentia > Spalacidae > Eospalax > Eospalax fontanierii. Next base: position 22,967,295 of record CM069536.1, on the reverse strand, counting down.
TTTTGCTGTAACTAGCATAATATTTGCAGTGTTAAACCTAATACAAATTGGATATATGAACTCAAAGGGGCTGGAGAGATAGCTCTGTGGTTAAGAGCATGGACTGCTCTTCCAGAGGACCTGGGGTTTGGTTCCCAGCACTCACATAGTGGCTAACAACCATGACTGCAGCTGCAGTTGCGGGGATCTGACTCCCTTTTCTGACCTGCATGACACACATGTACTTACATATATTCAGGCAATACATTCATACACATAAAATAATTAAAACAATAATCACCATAATAATCGGGATGGTGAATATATGTAACACTGTCACACCTAAATTTGCTCTTACTCTTTCTGAACCTTTCTTGCTAATTTTTACTGACTCTTACCTTGTTCAAGGAAACAGCTGTTTTGTGTTTCTGTTTTCTGTTACTGTATATTACTTTGCATTTAATAAATTTTATAAAAATAGAATTATACAGTTTATATTTTCATTTGATATCTTTCATTCAGCATAAATATTTGAGATAGATCTACATTGCCTGTTTTATCAACAGTTCATTCCTTCCTGTAGTCAAATGGTTTTATATTACACAAATGTTATTGTAATTTATTCATTCGTCTTTGGGTTGACATTGAGTTGTTTTCAGGTTTTGGCTATCATAAATAAAGCATCTATTAAAAATGTGTTCACATGCCTCTATGCACCTATGCTTCAAAAAACAAAGAAATTTGAATAATTGCCTAGAAGTGCAGTGGGGGATACTCAACATTTGGGGAAACCATCAGTTCTCCAGAGTGATAGCATTTTGCATTCTCAGCAGCAGGAGATGAGGTACCAAGGAGCTCAGCATCCTCACCAGAGTTTGACATGGTCAGTTAAGCGGATGTCAGCCATTCATGCAGGTGTTGTTGTATTGCAGTGTGATTTTAGGTTTTCCAAAATGATTAAGGATGTGGAATACTTTCTTTAATCTTATAAAAGACAACTTATCTTTGAACATTTTAGAGGCATAGAAAAATTGTAAAGATAGTGCAAAGAATTTATATACTCCACACCCAGCTTCTCCTATCATAACATTGTACACACTATGATACATGGATTACAATTAATTAAACAATACTGGCATATTATTATGACCAAAGCTTGTACTTTTATCTCCATATCCTAAGGTCATTTTCAGGGTCCACTGGTCTTTCTCGTCTCAGACCAAGCTTGGTTATGATAGTTTTCTAGATTTCCCTTATTTTGATGATCTTCATAATTTTTTTTCCCATAATGCTGGGGTTTGAACTCAAGGCTGTGAAGGTTCTAACTATCCCAGCTGACTTTGAAAAAAATTTAAAATATTTTATTTATTATTTTTATTTAATGTGTCTGAGTATATTGCCTTGCATGTGTGTATGTGCACCCGTGTCATGCAATAACAGTGGAGGTTAGAAGAAGGCATCAGATCCCTTGGAACTGGAGTTATGAACAGTTGTTAGCTGTGGGTGGGTCTCCATCTCCAGCACGGCTGTTGTGCTCCAGCCTTGCCAGAGAATGGAGGACAATCGATTGGGACCTCAGGTGGGAGGAGTTCCCTCCCTCCCGGGAGACTACGTAGGTGGGTAATTCAGTTATTAGAGCCAATGCAGAGGCTTATATAGGGAGGTTTTCCTGACTGTTACAGAAGGTGGAAAGTTAAAGGTGGGGTTTTGGGGTAAAGTGTGGGAAGGCTGTGGAAATTCAGGAACGAGGAAATGAAACCCAAAAACCTGGTTCTGGTCTGGGGTGGGGTAAAGGAAGATTCATATCTACGGTAGCTTCCTGGGGCCAGGTTATCACATCAGGCAGAGCAGGTCAGACACCTGCCATCCCTTTAGGGTATCCGGAGTTGCTTGCCTTGCTCAATACCCAGATCCCCACAGTTAGCTGTCATATGGGCTCTGGGAATCAAACCTGAGTCCTCTGCAGTCAGTGCTCTTAACCACTGAGCCATCTCTCCAACTGGACTTTGACAGTTTTAAGGATCACAGGTCAGATATTGTATACATGGGATTTTCCTCATAATTGAATTAGGTTATGCTTGTGAGGTAGTCCACTGACATAAAATGGCATATCCATCACATTGTACTAGAGGTGTAGGCTTTCAGTATTGTTGAAAATCAATGTTGATACTGACCTTCAGCATCTCACCCCCTTTTTCCTAGTTTACTTTTTGGAAGTACTATGTATAGTTGTTTAAGAAGTGGAAAATTCTGTTACCTCCTTAAGGACAGAACACCGCATAAGTTCTCCGGAATTCTCAGATGTTGAATATTGTCCTTGACTTATTATTCATTCAGTGACTTTACAAGGGTATGGGTTTATGAGGACTCATGAGTATTTATTTGAGTTATAGCCCATTTTACTTTATTCATTTTGTTGCCCAAATTCTTCCAGCACTGTTCCTGCTCTGTTTTTCAGGGTTCTATTGGGAACTCTTTCAGTTGGCTCCAGAATTCCTTTAACATAGGCCCATCAATATGGGTACTTACAGGTTTTCTTTAAGACCCTCCTTAGTTTCTAGGACCATAAGATGCTTTGTGGTCATTTATATATTTCTAGTTACAGTTTTACTATCAGCTATTTATCTTAGGATTCTGGTACCTTTCAGTGTAGATAATTTAAAACCAAGATCTCAGGTCTAGATGTGCACCTTGGTCCTTCTCAGCTGTCAGACAAGGAGATCCACCTGCATATTCTAACCCATGTATACACAAATATGTAAAAATGATTTAAGGTAGCCAATTATAAATTAAGCCACTTATGAATTCACACAAATATACTACAGTTTGCTTCCAGAATGCACCTAAAGGTGTTTAAAGCTTGATCCTCAACTCGGCTGTGCGGTGGAACTTTTAAGAAGCAGGAGTAATGAGAGGGTGCGGAGCCACGCCCTTGAAGGACCTGTGAGAATTCAGTCTCTTCCTATCTCTTTATTTACCTCATTCCAGTCATTCCCTGTGATGATGCAATGCTTCAGCACAGGCTGCAAAGCAATGAGACCTATCAACTGAAGTCTCTGAAACTGTGAGCTAAAATAAATCTTTCCTTATTTTTAAATTATTATTATTATTATTATTATTGTTATTATTATTTGAGATATGGTCTCATTGTGTGGCCCTTGCTAGCCTGGAATCCTCTATGTAGACAAGACTGGCTTTGAATTGACAGAGATCCACCTGTCTCTGTCTCCTGAGTGCTGGGATTAAAGGTGTGCACCATCATACCTGGTCTAACTCTTCCTCTTTTTAAATTGCTCTATCTCAGGTATTTATTGTAATAATGGGAATCGAACACAGCAATTCCAAATTCAGATCCACGATCACCTGAGTCAGCACAGTCTTTCTTTGCTTCTCTCTAAATTCTCACCATTGGTGTCCACTTATTCAATGTCTGACTCCAGTATGCACATGTAGAGTTTTCAAAACTGTTAATGAATACTCTGATGGGAAAACAACAACAACAACCTTTTTTTCCCCACACCTCACATTCTTTACTGGAAACCTGTGATTTCCCCAATGGTTATTTATTTATGTATTTTTGTGTGTTTGTTTGTTTTGAGACAGTGTCTCCTTGCTGCCCTAGTTGACCTGGGACTTGCTACGTAGACCAGGCTGGCCTGGGTCTCAGAGATTCACCTCCTTCTGCCTCCCAAGTGCTAGGATTAGAGACCTAAATGTTTATTTTTTTAAATCAGATAGCTGAAGTTTGGTTTTTATGATATTGCAGCTCTATGTGTTTTGACAAATTATAAATGCCTCTTTTATACCGTTAAAGTACTGTACAAAATGGTCCCACCTCCTAAATACCCTCTGTACTTCACTAATTAACCAACCCTCTCCCCACCAAGTCCCCTGCAAACCATGGCTTCTTTGTTATTTCTACAGTGGTGTCTTTTTCTGATGGCTATATAACTGGAATCACATGTATAGAATTTTTCAGGCTGATATTTTTCATTTAGCAATATACATTTCAGATTCTTCTTCTTCTTATTGGAATTTTCCTCAGCTCATTTTTTAAAAATCACCAGAATATCATACCACTGTTTTTTTTGTTTTAAACTAATTTGCTTATTTACCTATTGAAGGGCATCTTAGTTACTTCCAGTTTTTGATGATTATGAATAAAGCTGTCATAAACATTACCAAGCAGTTTTTGCTTAAGCATAGTTTTCATGTCAGTAGGGAAATACCTAGAGGTATGATTGCTGGACTGTTAAGACTCTATTTGCTTTCATAAAACACTGCCTCACTGTCTTCCAGAGTGATTCTGCCATATCGCATTCCCATTAGCCTTGAATGAGAGTCCCACTTGCCGCAGATCCTGGCCTCCTGGTCAGTCTGTGCTGTTGTTAGGTGCTTTGTGGCCCCACACTGCTGTTTCGTTTTGCAATTCCTAATGACAAATGGTGTTGAGAGCTTTTGAATATGCATATATTCCATGCATATATTCTTCTACTGATGGTTTGTACATGCTTTCTTTGGATTATTTCTGAACAAAGTGCTGCTGTGTTAGATTTTACTCAAATCTTTAACTGTACATGCATTGTGAAAATATTTTATTGGTATTTATATTATAATTCTCTTTTTAAATTAAATTTATAAGCATTTAAAATTTATTTATTTTTATTTTATGTGTATGGGTATTTTGTCTGCATGTATGTAAGTGCACCCTTGTCATGCAGTGCCTGTGGAGGTTGGAAGGGGGGTCGTATCCCTTGGAGTTATAGACTGCTGTTAGCTGCCATGTGAGTGCTGGGTACCACACCTGGGTCCTCTGCAAGAGCAGCCAGTACTCTTAACTGCTGAGTCATCACTCCAACTATTATATTTTCATTCCCTTAAGAGTGCAATATATACATATATATATATATATATATATATTAATAGATATAATCTAAATTAACCGAATTTATCAGATTTTTCTTTTCTCTTTCTTGCTTTCTTTTTGGTTGTTGTTGTTAAGGTCTGTTAAGGTCTCAAGTAGTCCAGTACCCCAGCCTGACTTTGAACTCAAACTTGAAAACTTGCAATGTAACTGAGGGTGACCCTGAACTTTTGACCTTGAGCTTTTAATCCTCTGTCTGTGCCTCCTGAATGCTAAGGTTATGGGAGTGCACCACCACTCTTGGTTCATGTGGTGTTAGGGACCGAACCTGGGCTGCATGCATGCTAGGCAAGCTCTATCAGCTGAACTGCACTCCCAGACCCAGTGCTTTCTTTTATGGATCTTGCCATTATTTTGCATTTGAAAACAGTGCCAAATCTAAGATGAACTAAACTTTCTCCTATGTTTTCTTCAAAATGTTTTATACTTTTTAATGTTATATGCAAGTGTCTTGAATATTCTGCACTGGCTTTTCCTGTAAATTGTAAGATCTTAGCCTACATTCTCCTCCTTTGTCCTGGCCTTCTCCATTTTGCATGGGGTATCCTTTTTCTGGCACCATTTATTGAAAGACTACTTTTTTCCTATTTAATTAATTGCCTTGTTTCTTGGTCAAAATTTAGCTGATTATATCTGTGTTAGTCTGTTTGGGCTGTTTATTCTTTTCCATTGTCACACACACACACACACACACACACCACATTATATATCCTTAACTAAGATCATGAAGCCTTATAATAAGTTATGAAACTGGGGAGTGCCATTCTTTTTCAGGATTGTGTCAGTTGTTCCGTAAGATCTAGAATCATTTTGTGGATACCTGCAAGTACCTTTCTGTATTTTGGAAGGATCATGCATTAGTGAACTTTCACTATTATACAACAAAATGCTCGAGAAAATCAACTTATCAAAGGAAAGGTTTGTTTCTGACTCCCTGTTTGAGAGGTCTGAGTCCCTGGTGTTTTGGCCATGCTGTTTGTGCCTGTGATGACATGGTACATCATGGCAAAAGAGCATGGTGGAGGGGCCTGTTCAGCTCCTAGCAGCCAGAAAGCAGAGAGGAAGGCACAGAAGGGCGCCAGGACCCCACATCTCCCCTCCATGACTTCCTTCTATCCAGTAGGTTAATTCTAGATGTTCCAGAACCTCCCAATAGGGCCACCATCTGGAGCCTGATCCTGCAACACATGGGCGTTAGGGACACACAACACGTTTAAGGTGGTGCAGAGGGCATTACATCTGCTTCCACCTTTCCTCGGGCATCAAATCCAGAGCTGTGCGCATACTATGCAAAGGCTCTACTGCTGAACTACGCCTCAAACCTGCATTAGCTCTTTAGATCAACTTGAGAAGAGCTGATAACACTTGAGTCTGCAAAACCACGATCAGGGAATATTCTTCCATTTGCTCAGATTTTTCATTATTTTCAAACTGTTTTATAGTTTTCTGTATACAAGTAACATACTCGTCTGGTTAGAATTATATCTAAATATTTCATTTGTGGGGGTTGCTGACCCCCACAATAGTATTGAACTTTAAATTTCAAATTCCAATTACTCATTGATCTTCTTACATTGCCATGTTAGTTCTGGAAGTTATTTTGTCAAATCTTTGAAATTTTCTACACAGAAACTCATGCTACCTATATGACTATAGTTTTTTTTTAACCTGTGTATTTTAAAGTTTCTTTTTTCTTATTTTAATGTACCAGCTAATATACATATTTGAATCAGAACAATGAGGGAGTAATCTTCAGATTATATCCAGATATGGAACAGATGATAAGTGTTTAGCTAGGAGCTATATGAATGAAGGCTTTATAATGCTTTTTGACTTATTTTTATTTTATGTGTATGAGTGTCTTGTCTGCATGTATGTACGTGCATGCATGTTGTGGAAATGCCCCCGGAAGTCAGAAGAGAGCATCATATCTCCTGGAACTGGCACTATAGATGGTTGTTAGCTGCCGTGTGGGTGCTGAAAACCCAAACTGGGTCCTCTGGAGGAGCAGCCGGTGCTTTTAACCACTGAGCCGTTTCTCAGCCACCATAGGTTTTTTCATAGGTGCTCTTCAACTAGTTAAGTGCCTTTCTCTTTTGTTTGGTACCTTTCTCTTTTTCTTTTCTATCGTCCTCGACCTCCTCCTCCTTTGTATATTTGGACATCTGCTTGTTCTGGCATTATTTATTGAAAATTCTGTCCTTTCCCCATTTTTTTCCTTTTTTAACTGAATTTTATGAATTGCATACAATATATTTAAATGTACTTAGGTCGCCTTCACTATCTGCACCCTTACTACTCTCTGCCAAATTTCAAGTTTCAAGTATTCACACACACACACACACACATGTATATATATGCTGAGAGTCATCTTTGTGTCCCCAAAAGTCTTTGGTGTGGATACATTCACTGGGCCTGGTTAACCTATCAATAGTTATACCCTTAAAAGAGACTGACTTTCCCTTTTCCAGAAGTCATTGGTTTCCAATAGTTCCTAAGGTAGGGTTGAGGTTTCTTAACCACTTCCTCACATATGTGCTAGGATTTTACCTGGCTTGAACTTCTGTGGTGCTTGAGTATGCTGTCACCATTTCTTTGAGTTCATATGAGTAACTGCTTAACTGTCTGGTCATCCACCACCTCTGGCTCTTACGATCTTTCTGTCTCCTTTTCCATAATGATCCCTGAGCCTCGGGAGGCAGAACTTTTATATATGTGTCCTCAGAAATAATCACTATGTTGGCCAGTTGTGGGTTTCTGTGTTAATCACAGTCTGCTGCATAAGGAAGCTTCTTTAGTGAGAGTTGAGAGATGCATTAATCTATGGATATAACAGCAAGTCATTAGGAGCTGCTTTAATAGTCTATTTAGTAGAATAATAGTTTTGGGTTCTTCCCTATGGCCTGTGGTCTGTCTAGACACAGGTTACTAGGCCTGGTATCAGTGTCAGATATAGGCTCCATTTTATGAAGCAGACCTTAATCAAAAATGATGGGTTATTCCCATAATATTTGTGGCACTGTCACACCAGAGGTCATATCTTGCCAGGCCAGTTGTTGTTGAAGCATGCTTAGCACTTTCCAGCACCATGAAAGCTAGTCAGTAGAGATGAGGCTCTGAAGTCAGTACCAGCTTGATTTCTTCTGGTCTCCCTCTCCCTCCCCCATGGCTTATGTATGTAGTGTCTTCAGCAATAAGATCTTATTGTGAGATTCTGATGGAGAACCAAAGACAGGGGCAGTGGTCAAGATTAATAGAGTTTGGATCTGTAGGAAATTCCTCATTTAATTTATTTTTTAGCATGTACAGGAGTTAGAATTTTGTCAAATGCTTTTTCTGTGTCAACTGGAATGATCACATAAATTTTATTCTGTTATTTATTGATGTAGTGGATTATAATGATTGATTTTCAAAGTGTTGAATTAACCTTTCCTACTAGGGAAATAAATCACAGTTGGTCATAGTACATAATTCCTTTTATAAACTGTCAGATTTGATGCCCTTTGTTAAGGATTTTCACATCTATATTCATTAGAATATTGGTCTGAAGTTTGCATTCTTGCAGTGTACTTCTGCTTTTGGTGTTAGGTTTATGCTGGCCTCACAGAATGAGTTAAGAAAGGTTTCTTCTGCTTGTATTTTCTCAAGGCCTGAGTGCCATAGCTGAGACTCTTTCTGATGCTTTTTCTCTTCTGACTTTTGTTTCCTCCTTTGGTGAATTTTATAATTCATTGAAAGCTGCCTGTAATGTATTAGATAATAAGAACTGGAGTGAAAGGCTACTGTGAGGCTTCTGGTATGGGCTGGGCTATTTGCTCCAGACCTAAGTGCCAGCTCCTGTCACTTCCTCTAGGCCTTTGTTACTATTGTTCCTTAATTTGAAGCTTTCCTAAGCAAGGCCCTGTGCTGTGAACCTCTTAGAGCTCTAAGGCATTATGATAATGGAGTCTCATTGATATTTTGATAAAGAGCAGGGGCACAAAAGAATTCTCTGGTTTTCTAGAGGAATGCTAATTTTTAAAAGGCTTTTATTTTTTAATTTTTTGCTTTTTGAGTCAGGGTCTCTCTGTAGCCCCCAGTTGGCGTGGAACTCTCTATGCAGATCAGGCTTGCCTCAATCTCTCAGAGATCTAGCTGCTTCTGCTTCCTGAATGTTGGGCTGGAATTAAAGGTGTGCACCACCAAACTTGGCTAAATGCTAATTTTTTTAGTGGGCCTGTGTAGAACATCTCCTCTGTCCTCCCAGGTGAGACAGTCGGGCTGGTAGAGACTGGGGTCCCAGGGCTCTAAGAAGCTGTGTTAGTTTTCTTTCTGCAGAGTAGGCCCTGTTATATTCAGGAAGCTCTGAGCATACTTCACAGGAAATAGACATTTTTCCCCTCCTGCCAGAGACACAAGAGATCTTTCAAATTGTCCAAAATTATCACATAAGTCTATGCATGCATGTTTCGTAGTTTTTGCTATTGACAAGCAGACTTCAGTTGTCACTCTCTGAATTTGTTGGCTCCCCAGATTTCACGGTGGCAGAATGCCTTACAAACTTAGTTCTTCATGGGCTCGAGAAGAGTCATAACAATGGAGTGAGGAATTCTAGCTGTTATTTCCTCCCATGTGAAGTCTAAAGATCTATTTAATGTGCCCTGACAACTTTGCCTAGTAGCAGCTCACCCATTCTTTCTTGCTTTGTTTCCAATTCTACTTTACTACACTGGAATCACTGACAGGGACTTTGGTCTGAAAATTTCTGTCTTTTAAAGAATGTATGTGTGTGTGTTGCAAGCATGTATGCACTCCTGTGCATGTGTATACATAAGTGGAGGCCAGAAACTGACACTGAGATTCTTCTTCTATTGCTCTTTACCTTACTTTCGAGAAATTTCATTTACTGAGCCCAGGGATTGTCATTTTGCCTGCACTGGCTCACAGTGAACTCCAGAGATCTACTTCCCATCCACTTCCAGTGCCAGGATTATAGGTACGAATCAATCTGACTTATTTTTATGTTGGTGCTGCGGATATGAACGCAAGTCCTCATGCTTGCAAAGTGAGCACTTCACCAACAAGCCATCTTCCCAACCTCAATTTTCTGTCTTTTGAAATTATCTATCAGTTTCCCAGTTTTCTCAAAATAAATTGTTGGTTTCTCCTGAGTACATTTTTGTGGAAGAAATAAGATAATAATTGTTTTTTTCACCTTTGCCCAAACGCCAACCCTTTGTTTTCATCGCGCTGTCCTCGCCTACTGATGGGACATGCCCCTGCTCCTTGTACGCTGACTTACAGAATGTGCTTGATCTATTTCTGAAACCTTGAATGCGTTCCATTGTTCTGTCAGATCTTGCCCTTGTCAAAATCAGTTATTTTTTTTTCATGTATGTTTCACAGTTGGGAAGATTACTTTTCAACAGTCTTTGACATAGTGATACATTAATTATCTAACTATTTCTACATTAATTGGCATTTTTGCAATGTTTACTTTGCTGCTACAAGAACCGGAATATATCTTTATTTATTCCTCTTGTATCTCAGTAGAATTCCTAATTTTTCTTTAGATAGGTACAGCATATTATTTCCTTTCATTTTTTTTAGTTATTTCATCTTATATCTTCTTGCCACTTATTACTTGCATATAGAAAGGCAATCCATCTCGGGAAACTAATTTTGTAGCTACATTATTTTACTGACTTATTTCACTGTTTCTAATAGTTTTCCAGTTGCTGTTATTGGGCTTATGTTTATATAATCATGTCACTTCAAATGATGATAATTTTGCCTTTTCTATTTTTATTTCATTTATTTCTAGTGCCTAATTATAGTGACAGACATTTTTAGAACAATCTTAACTAATAGAATATTTTATTAGACTAGGCTGATTTTTTAAAAAGCACAATTATATCTTTGTTTTAGATTAGAACATCTTGTCATTAATGTATAATACATCATGGGACTAAGATAGGTATTCAGTGTATAATTGTGGAGTTACTAAGGCAAGGCAAGTTAATCTAGGTTGAGATAAAGTCAGGGTATAGGTTATTTAGCCAGGGGAATTAACCCAGAGAAAGTGAGTAGTCTTGAATGCCTCAAGGACAGCTAAACGTCTCAGGTAGTTCGATATTTGTCACATTAGCTGTTTACAGTTATGATTTCTGACCACAAGTGGGTCCTCAAAGAACTCTGTCCCTTAAGCCTGTCTCATATCAGATGAGATAAGGAAACATTACTGCTCTTAAATGACTTCTTATTTAAAAATTTAGTAATGAAGCACACTGGAGTTTGCAGAAGTCAACTCATATATACACATAGAGTTGACTCTTGACAAAGATATTAAGAACACACATTTAGGAAAGAAAGGTGTTATTAATAAATATTTCTGGGAAAATGGGATCTCCACAGACCTTTATGATTTGACAGTTAAAAAAACTACTTAAAATATATTTGGTGATTGCATGTGAAATTTCAAAAAATGGAATTATTAGAAGAAAATGGGAATATTACAGGACATTGGAATGAACAAGACCCCCAAAAGTATAGGAAATGAAAGAAACTATATGCAATTAGGATTACTTGAAACACCAAGAGCTTCTGCACAGCAAAGCAAAATACCAGAGTAGTAAAGAGACAACCTCGAGAATCGAAGAAAACATTTGCAAACTATGCATCTGATAAGACATTAGTAAGATATATACAAAGTCCAAAATTCCAACAGTTAGAAAAATAGGAGTAGATATGAATAGACTTTTCTCCCAAAGAAGATATACAAATGGCCAACAAATATATGAAAATTGTTCAGTATCATTAATACTTAAAGAAATGCAAATAAGAATCACAATCAGCTATCATTTCACTCTAGTAATGAGGGCTATTATAAGAGACAAAAGATAACAAGTGCTGGTGATGATGGGGACAAAATGAGCTCTTGTATACACTGTTGGTGTGTATGTAAATTAGCACAGCCGCTCTGGTAAACAGTATGGATATTCCTCAAAATTTTAAAGTAGAATTGTCATATGATCCAGAAATCCCATTTTGAGGTTTATAATCAAAAGAAATAAAATCAGTATGTCAAAGAGACATTTAAATGAGTACTTTGTACTCACTCTAGCATTATACACAATAAACAAGAAATGAAAAGACAACTGACGTGTCCAACTAATGAATGAACAAAAAATGTGGTAATAATTCAGTGAAATACTATTCAACCATAACATAAAAATACATGGAATTCTGTTGTCTTAATTTCTTTCTTATGGCTGTGATAAACTATGACAAAAACAACTTAAGGGAGAAAGAATTTATTTTGGTTTGCCGTTTCTGAAGGATACAGTCCATCACCTCACAGGAGACATGGCTGCAAGAAGGAATGGCATTGTGGCAGGAGCAGAGGCTGGTTGGTCATACTGCAGCCATACTCAAGAAATAGAGCATGAATAGGAAACGGGGCCAACAACAAGGACTCAAGGCCTGCCCACAGCAGCCACCTCCACCAATGAGGTTCCGTGTCTTAAACCTTTCCATTGCCACCTGCTGAGGACCAAGTGTTCAAACTTGAGTTTATGGAGGACTTTTCACATTCAAATCCCAGCACTGCCATTTATGACAATAGGAACAAAGCTGGAGATCATGCTAATCCAGGCACAGAAAGGTACACACAGACAAGCGCTGCATTATCACACTGATATGTGGAATCCTGGAAAGTTGATCTTACCAGAGAGTAGAGAGAGTGGGGTGTGTGTGTGCATGTGTGTGTGTGTGTATGTGTGTGTGTGTGTGTGTGTGTTGGGGTGAAAGGTTGATCAATAGCTTATAAGTTGCAGTTAGATGGAAAAAACTTCTAGTGTGCTAATGCACAATATAGTGATCTTGGCTATTGATCATATATATATCATATATATATTACATATATATAAATCGGAAGAAAAGATTTTAAATATTTTCACCATAAAGAAGTGATAAATGCTTGAGAAGATAGATTTGTTTATTATATAGCATATATATATATATATTATTGAAGCCACATGATGTTCCATTGCTATGCACATTTCTATTTTACATTTCAATTACTTTAATTTAGAAATAAAGTGTGTAATCAGAAGAGTGACAGCAGAAGCAAGTGGAAGTGCTTTGTAGATTATGCTCGGTAGTCATGCTGCACAAGTCTTGGGACATTCTCACAGAGGCAGTGGCCCCTTTCCTGGTTCCTGGATGGGACTCTAACTGTGGCCCAGTGTCCTGAGGAGGGGGCGTGATGGCATCATCTTGGCTTTCCAGTGTGAAACAGGCACCGGGAGTCTTTGAAGAGTGTGGAAAGGAAGAGGCACATCAAAGGCGACTCTAAGAGTTCCTTCAGTGGAACCTGCTGGAACATGGAGAGTTAAGAGAGTGCTGCCACTAGGCAGAATGTAGAAGACAGCTGCTGGTTGGAACAAGGCATGAGGGAGAACAGCCACTGTAATCAACATGTCAAAGACACCTGTATTCTTTGGTTCTGAGCAGCCAGTGGTGCAGTCATGGTTTAATGGGCTCTGACAAATTTGAAGTGATCTGAGTCTAAAGGGCCTTGGCTTGTGGCCTGATAGGCAAGCATCTCTGAATTTATCTTAGTACCTGCAACCAAAATATGGTGGACCAAGAATAGTGCTCTCCCTTTCAACTTGAGTCCAGTAAATCCTTCATGCAGCTTCATTTTAGAGAAGGTTGCTTCTAACTTTTCCATTAGAAAAATGAATCTTATGATGGATTTCCTTTTTCCATTGAAGTTAATTGGCCATGGACAATAATAATAAGCACTATGTCTAGTAGAAAGAAAAGCAGAGAGATGTTCACAAATTGCTGTGGGCAGACAGAGCCTGTGGCTCATTTGAGGAATGGAGCCTTCTGATTAGCTATGTGACTTGAGGAAATGGCCGCTATTTCCCAGATACAGTCTGCACAGTTGCTCCTTCATCCATTATTCCACCCCTTTTTCAGGAGACCCTTTTTGAGAATATACGATATTTCAGTTGTAGAATCTACAGGACTGTAGATTCAAAGATGACCAGTCCATCCTCCAGGCAGTATGGTCATATATCACTTTCTTCACACAAAACATGAAAATTGCCATGGAAACAGCAAGTAAGCAGTAGACTCCCTGGGAGCAGTCTCACTCAAGTGATTTTACATTTAGCTTCAGGAGGAAATTCAGTCATTTGGTAAGACTTTGAGGAGCCCTCAGATTGCAAGATTCCATCAGGAAGGCACAGGCCCCAGGATTCATGGCAGAGGTGATGAGTTCCTTGCACCAGAATAGGAATACCATATCTCTGATCAAGGCCTCTTTGGTATTTCACTCAACTTTATAACATTTTACAACTCATCTTTCTCTTCTAATTTGAACTCTTAAATTTTTCCTTCTTTACAATAGTATAAATATTTCTGAACACTGGGAAGCTTGACTGAGAGTGGAGACTAACTTTTAAAAAATATTGTTCGTGTGTGTTTCTCAAGTAGCATTCTATTCCAGGGCTTTGCAAGACACTTTGAGCTGATCCATGCGTGGTCTTGCCTAGGATCACAGGATCAGTTAACAGAAGTATTAGGAACACAATTCCTCTTTCAAGGCTGCTTTCTTTACTACTGATGTAGACTTCATTTTAGATTTTGCCTCTAGCTTCATCTTTTGGCCTGAAAACTCTATGTGAGCCTGGTGATTCCTAGTAGATAGTATTTCTAAAGGCAGTTAAAATTTTGTTTACCCAAGTTACAGGGACAAATAGGGGGTTATTGGGCTGTTTTCTTGATTAAGAGAAATGTATTAAATATGTCCCTTTCACCACATGCACAATTTTAAAAGTAAAAAAAAAATTAAAAACAAGTATTTACTTTTACTTAAGATACACAATAAGTCTTTTCTTTGTGAGTCTCAGGTGTTAAAACTAAATGAATCTCTGTAAAGACAGAGCTTTGATCTCTATGATGTCAAACAACAGTGTTCTCCAGATAGAATTTAAAACCACAGAAGTTAAGAAATAAAACAGTGACAGACTCATAACTTTAGGGGCCAAATGGCACCACAGTGAATTCTCACATTTTTTGCTTCAAAAGACCCTGGAGACTGCATTTATCACATATTTTATGGAGCCATCTGTCTTTTTCACAGATCTAGCATATGTTAAAAACTTTTTTAAGCAAAATTTTCTCTGTGTCAAAGGACCAATGTTTTACCCAATGTGGTGGTCAGCAGAAAATTCAGAGTTCACAGCAGAAGGAAGGGTCTGGTGCAGTGCTCAAGTCTTGTTCATCTGTGGTATGACTGCTTTAGGTGGGCTTTTTGTGTTAGATATGTTTTCCTATCATGGCCAAGAATGCCAATACTGTAAATCATCTTGATTGACACATTATTTTTAGAGATTTTTCTTTCAGATTTACTAAGATGATATCATTTAAAATTCTTTTAATTTAAAATGAGATGCTTCCTGCCAATCCATATTTTGCTGCCTGGAAATGAATGAAGAACAAGAAAGTACTTGGGGGAAAGTGTTGCAGTAAGTATGCAAAAGAAATAGTTTAAGGTCAAACAGGGCCTACCTATAACTGCCAATTCAGAATCTACAGTCCAAGTCAAGGGATATTTGAATATAAACTACATAAAGTCTGATAAAGGAATAGCATTCAGTTTGTCACTTGATTGACCAATACATCTCTTCATCATCCTCTTCTTTTTAAATATGATTTACAAAGTCATCAGCCGTGACTTACATCCATCAGATGGAAATGCTTCTGAAGCCATTTCCACACTATTTTGTAATACCACAACCTCCAAAAGAGCAAAGCCATCCCAGAAGAAGGCAAGAGTAACAGTACTTGCAGCTTTAACTTAAGCCTCCTGCAACATTTCCCAAGGTTTGAAAGCTTAAGCCTTTTGAGAAGATGGTCAGTTATTGGGGTTAATGTGAGTATATATTTTTCTTCAAGGGTGATGTAAATAATTAGTTTTGGGATAGACAATAATATTGATGTTTTTAGTTGAAAATGATGATAGGCATCAGGGAGAGCACCCAGAAATAAGGGGCAAGATCCACTCAAAAGTGTTTGTTGGTGGTTCTCAAATCTGGATGTATGATGTTCAGAGGGTAGAAGTTAGACCTCAGAGATCTTGGCTGAGAATGTGGAGAGTGGGAACCAGAGGGTTGCAATGCTGAGGATTCTCACTCACTCCATATGCTGCGGATGGGCTGTTCCATATCACCTGCTGTGAAAGCTCGGACTCCCCATTCATGTGTGCTAATTCTTCTAGATCCATTCTGAATGGTGGGAGCAGAAAATGCACTCATTCTTTGACCTTGATACCAATGCTATTCTTTTCAAATCACAATAAATGAACACTTTTGGTGTAAAAGTAGGCAGAACTGTACATGAATTACTTAAATTTGGGGGGGGTGGTATTTGTATTACATTAAGAATTTCATCTTTACAGGTATATGCAAAGTATTTTTTACAAAAATTTAATTGAAATAATTTTTTTTATTTTATGTGTTTGAGTGTTTTGCCCGTATGTATGTAAGTGCATCCATGTGTTCAATGCTCACAGAGGCCAGAAGAGGGCATTGGATCTCCTGGAACCAGAGTTACAGATGTTTGTGGGTGCTGGTAATCAAACTCAGATTTTCCACTACTTTATACCACAAATTCCTCAGATATATTATTTGGCATTACAAACCAGACTCACAATTAAAATGCTTTCAATAAGATGTAGTGTATGCATTTGATCAATAATGGGCTGACAGAGACCTAAATGCAGTTTGTACATGGACGTTGCAAAATATATTGACAGAAGAAATACTAGATTGATGGTGCATTGCTTATTGCATTACCCTGGATGCCAAAGCAAATGCGCTCCATCCCAAAGGGGTAGGTGCTACTTCTCCACTGAGACTCCCCAGCAAAGAGGACACCACTGAGCGACCACAGGCGGCATGAGAAGGAAATTGTCTTTCCCACACCTGCTGCACTTCGATCAAAAAGCTCTCTCTCTCCTCCCTCCCCCTCTCTCTCCTTCCCTCCTTACTCAAGCTTTCAGAAACAAACGTCCTTATAACTCAAATTAAAGTAATGGTTAAAAAATAAAAAGACTCTATGCTTAAATCAAATCAACCAGAGAGCGCAGTTTCTTGTTCTTAAGATGAAAAATGAGACACCATTTCTTAAGAATCTCTAGACAGGGACACATTTGTTCATAAACATGCATAGATAGTTTAGATGAGTCCATTGTTAAAAACACAATGACTTCAATGCATATATTTAAGTTAATTAAAGTACTGGGAAACTATGAGTTTACATTTCTCTGTGAAATTGCAAGTTAAGATGAACAAATGAAGCATACAAAATTATTTCTGAAATAATTATGTGACTCAGTTTCATCACTTTTTATGCCAAGTCAAATTGTGTATTGTCTGCTACCCTATAAATTTATATCTATATAATTTCATGTTTTGTTGTTTAATCATATTATCAATTATAAAAGAAAATATATCATTTTAGGAAATTTCCAATATGTAGAAAAAAGTGAAGATTATTGCCCTAAACAAACCTTCAGTATTTTGATATAGTTTTGTTCATTCAATTACTTATGCATCTTCTGGTGAATGTGTCGTTTTCTTTTCTTTTTCTACAGTACGTAACTTGTTTTGGACACTGTATCTGCGTCTTGCTTTTTTTAGGCATGCAATATTTCACAAGCATTTAATTTCAAATTAGATCACAGAATTAAATTAGCTTTTCAAAATATATTTCTCTGGTCTTAGTCTGGGTCCTCTGAGAGGCAGATGTCAAGATGCTATGAAACTTTCAAGAATTTTATTAGAAGTGCCTGTGCAAGAGAAAATAGGAAGGAAGCTAGACAAGCTGTTGGGCATCCTACTGCCAGGAAGTGCTGCTGATGGAAGAGTCTGCCTTTGACTTGTCTCCTGGGTCCTCAGCTGGGAGCAAGTCTTGAGAGGTGTGGCCTCAGTGGAGATGCAATAGTGGATTTTAAACTGCAGAAACCAGGTAGGCTGTTGGTCCAGATATTTCTACTGTTGGAGGTCTGTTATGCACATTTGCACATTCTCATGTTCTCCACAGCAAGGTTGATAACAGCAGGCCATAAGCATAGATTTTTTTTTTTCAGTAGCTATTATGCTGCAGTGATTATTAAGTTTCTAGAAACCTTTGGATCATGGGTAAATCCTATTTCTGAATATGCTTAATCTGTCTAGTTGCAATATGTATAAATCATTCTAGTGGCTATCTTGAGGTGTTTCTAAGTGATTTATTTTTAGTTTGTATTTGACAACAGTCTATACAACAATTAATTAACACATTCTTAATCCCTCTTCCTCTCCAATTATTTTATAATCATGAATATTATAGAGTGTCTGAAGATAAGATTATTATTAAATTTCAACTAAAAACACTTTCCTTAAAGTGAAATTGAGGCCAACCCTGTCTACATATCAAGTTCCAGGCCAGCTGCCTCTATAGAGAGACCTTGTCTCAATAAAATAAATAAATAGATAGAAAGAAAGAAAGATATAGATAGATGATAGATAGATAAAAGATTCTGTTTCTTATGGAATGGACCTTTTAATACCCCTTAGGTCTTTTGAAATTGAGCTATTTATTTTTTCTTAAAATATAAAGGGGGAAAATCCCTTTCTAGTGAGACCCAGAATTTCTTCAATATGCAATATGAGTATCATCCTGGAATGTGACTAGATATAGAGTGATATTCTTATATGTTCATAATTTGGAACAGAATCACCTGAAGAGGTAACTGAGTGTGCCCATTAGTATTTGATTTTGCATTAGTAGCAACATCTCAATGGAGAAGAGCTTTCTTCACCGAAATAGAATTTTCTCTAAAATTGATTTTAAGCCATGGAAATGAGATGATTTAATTATGCTGCACTGCTCTGCAAGTTGACCACCAAGAGTCTCTTCCTTTTGCTCATCAAAATGGCTATGAAAATGGTTTTTCATCTTCAGCTGTTGGTTCATACCCTCTTTTAAAGGAGGGTCAATTTCTATGTCTCCCATCTTTATGATGCATGACATTTTATAGCAGAAATATATGCTTGCCATTGTACAATAATCCTCTGCACCATATCGATGATAAAATGTTGACTTCAGGTTGGAAGTATAATTTTACATCAATCCATCTCTCTCCAGCAGGGAGAATGTTTTTAACACCCAGTATGATGATGTTAACAGTGTGTGTAGATGATGAATCTACAACAATTTGAATACACTCTGGGAAATGAATTCTTTCATGAAGAATAATTCTTTAATTTATCTACTGCTTTTTATTTCTTTGAGGGAAACTGTTATTACTCATTGTAACTATGTCTAAAGCTATAACCTACAAAGTAGCAAAGAAGGGTGGATCAGGGGAGCTGGTGGGTGTGGAACAGACAACTAGTCCTGCAAAGTGATCACAGAAGTTTTCTGTGCAATATTAACCACCCGTAACACCATTTAGCCTGATAACAGCTAGCCCTGTGAATATTTAACTTTCATTATGTTTGCTTTACTGATAGTGGGTCACTTTCATATATGAAATATAGCCTATTGCTTATTATCAATTAGGCTTCAGTTGATCTTTAGGATTTATTAGTCTTTCAAATGAGATGTGTAATTTACAAGGTAATATATATTCAAAAATGTGAGAATAGTAGGATTTAAAATATCACGGACTTGGGAAGAATCCTGATATGCCCTTAGCTTAGACACTTATCTTTCTACCGGAAGTCTTTCACAGGCTGGGTGCTGCTGGGAATTCAATGGAATGTATGAAGCCTTTTATCCTCTTATGTACCCAGGCTTCACTTCCAGAGGAAGATGAAAATACACCATAAAAGAAGAAGGCAGAGCTGGTTGACAAACATTGTGCTTCTTTCAAGTTCATAGTGGAGGAAGAACAATGTGTCTAGCAGGCAAAGGCCAAAGAGAGAAAAAACAGTTGGGATGGTTGTGGAAGAAGGTAGTAACTGAGAGGCAGAGGCGCTGGAGAGACAGGGAACAGCAGAAAGCCAGACAACACCTGATGGTCAATATAAGAAATCAGTCAGCAGGTCTTGTATGTCAGCCTCCTTCCCACCTGGTTCTGGCCATGCTGGAATGGCATGAGGCTTAAGGTCTTGATTTCATTTTCAGAAATGCCGGTGACTGGGCAGGTGGATATCTACTAGAGAGATATATAACCTCTTTGATCTAGTGCCATGTCAAAGGCCTGTGTGAAAAGAACATAGACTTATCTTCTGTGAGTCTCCTCAATGCCCTGTGTATTTTAATCAAGTATTCTGCTTTCTGTTCCTACTGGCTCAAGTTTATGAGCCAATGTGTGAGCACAGGTGGAGAAAGATAACTAGAAAGGAGATGTAGGGCCAATATCTGACATGATATCTTGCCGTGCTTAAAAGTTAAGACTTTATGAAGTTGTTAGGAAAACATAGATAAGCTTGGCCTTTTAATCAAGGAAGTAGGACAATTAGATTTGCATAAACAGATGTCTGAGTGCAACAGAGATATGGTGAGATATGTACTTTAATCATGAAAGTTCTGGGGTTTAGGTGTCTCTGCTTCGATTCCTTCCCTAATCTTATTAGCTTTTAAAAATATTTTTTATTTGTTGTTTTTATTTTATGTGCATGAGTGTACTGTCTGCATGTGTGCAAATGCATCTGTGTTGTGCAGTGCTTGCTGAGATCAGAAGAGGGCATCGGATCAACCAGGAACTCACATTATGGATAGTTGTTAGCTGCCATGTGGGTGCTGGGAATTGAACCTAGGTCCTCTGCAAGAGTAACCAGTGTTCTTAACCACTGAGCCATTTCTCCAGCTCCTAACTTTGACCTTCTTAATGTCTCTGAGTCTCAGTGATCTCATCTATAGAGCGGGGAGAAAAACCATTACCTATTTTGAAATTTACTGTGAAGATTACTTCAGATAATGCCATATACTTGGGCTTGAAAATGCTCGGTAAAAGACTGTTAAGTAAATATTGGCTGTCATTCTTATTATTTTGCTGACTGCTTAAAGGAGGCTCCTGGAGGCCAAAAGACCAGAATGGAATCCATTTATGGCAATATTAAGAGGAATATTGATGTACTTAATGAGACTGATGGGCAAAGGAACTGTAAAAAGTAAGCAAAGTTAATACCACGATGGACATAACACCAACAGAATTTGGTGTCAATATAAAGGGTGAAAGAGAGATGATGGACAGTTCTAAGGTTGATGTGCCAGGGAGAGTTGCTTGTCTCTCAGCCAGTGCAGCTTACTAGTGTCCTACTCATTGTCTCTGAGTGACTTCATAGTTGAACTGAATTTCAGTGCCTGAGGGCCTCCTTCTGCCACAGGGTACAAGCTCATAGCAGATGAAGTGCTAGAGAGCTGATGTTCTGGCAACAGCCCTTAACCATTGTTCGCCAAGTGTTTGTAGATGGACGCTTCAGCACGTCTGTACTATAGGTTGAATCACAGAGTCTTTTAATTTTATTTCCATAGTTCCTCAGGTATCCGGGGTCTCAGCACTCCAGGCCAGCCCGGGGGAACCGAGGGGAGCCAGCCTGAGTGGGAAGGGGGCGAGTAGACACAGAGTTAAGACACAGACTCTGGGAGTTGGATGGGAAGCAGGCCAAACAGGTGGCACAGCAAACTCGTTTACTGAATAGGTGCACAAGCTCTTATAGGCCTGGATAGCCAATGACCTTATGGGGTGGGGTCCCAAATACAGCCAATAGTAAGTTTCTCCCCAGGTAGGCAGGTTCTTTCCAGGTGCTGGTCTCAAGACTAGCCTGAGCAGAATGCCACACCCACAGGAGCCATTACTCTGTTCCTCCTAGCAGGTGGCCCAGCTAGGCCCAGCTTGCATTAGGCCCAAAACTCAGGGATTTGGTTGTAGGTTGGATAACTTAGCCCTTCCCTTCCTTTCCTGATTCCACTGTTTCAATATCCTAATAGTTTTTGTATTAGTATATTGGATCTTTGGATCTCTTCGGATCATTAGCCAAAGAACTATACATAGTGGAACACTTGTTTTAGGTCCTGGCCCTGGAAGAAATGGAACTGAGAGTAGAGAAGAAACAGGAACAGAAGGAGCAGGAAAAGAATTTGTTTTAGACATTTCTAGGAGCAGATGTCTTTGAAACATTCACGTTCAGATGACCTGGAATGAGCTGCAACAGAAATGCAATGCCACTAAATAGGAATTTAATAAGTAGTTGAGCTCTAGCAGTCTAGATGGGTCAGTAAATTACACAACAGAGATAGTTGAAATCTCAGAAGAAGATGTACCCTCGAAGATAATGCAAGAAGTCTGAAGATACTAATGAAATACATTTAAAAGGTACATTTAGAAAACTGACCAGAAAAAAAATACTGATAACAATGAAAGCCTGAAAACAGGTTTGTTTTTTTTTCCCCCCTAGGTAAAAGAGAGCTTGATTTTTCTTACTAAAATAGAAATACTTTGGGGGAGATAAGTTTCTTTTTTATAATGGCCAAGATGCCTCACACATAATAATAAGAATGAAATATTTATTGAGTGAATATTACTTCTTATCTTCCACTGTGAGGATTTGAGAATCTGGGATTTTGAAATTATGAGGTGAAGACTAACATAACAATTACCACATCACATCATTTTGTTGTTGTTGTTCTCTGGTTAATTCTGTGCCCATGTTTGTTATAAAATAGATTCATACTGTGAAGATATAGATCATGTCATGTTCCTTTCGTGAAAAGTGGTTATTCTATATAAATGTATTTCCAGTGCTACTATCAGTGATTAATTTGGGCATGGGGTAAAGTGAAAAGCATATAGTCTTTGTAGGGCACAACGCAGGATAGACCTTAGCCAGGTCACCTGCTATGAGGAATAGAGGAATGGCTCCTGTGGGTGAGGTGCTCTGCTCTGGCTAGTAATGAGACCAGCTTCTGCCCAGCATCTGGAAAGAACCTGCCTACCTGGGGACAGACTAATATTGGCTGTAGTCAGGACCCCACTGCACCCCATAAGGCCATTGGCTGTCCAGACCTATAAGACCTTTTGTACTTCCTTGAGTAAACAAGCTTGCAGGCCCATCCGCGTGCTTCTCACTCAGCTCCCAGAGTTTGTGTCTTAACTCGGCACTTACTTGATGCCCCCATGGCAGAGACCCTTTGGTCCCCTCGGGTTGGCATTGAGCACAGGGCCCCCCGACAAGTCTTGAAGGATGTGGAAAGATAAGGATGGAAAACCCCATGGTACCTAGTTCCAGTCTTTGCCTGCCTCCCTCTACCAACATTGGCACACCCAAATTCTCCTTCACTTTATCCTCCTTCTTAGGTTGGAGAATCTGTAGCATCAACCAAGTCATCCTGAATAACTACTTTTTGACTCCAGGTCATGGAGTGATGACAGTTCATTTCTTTCTTCTTTGTCGTTTGAGATCATACAGAAGTCAGATTTTTCAGTGCATCTACACTGGACAGATTTATAATAAATAACTTACTGTATGTAGAATCGTTTTGTAAAAAATTCCTTAACTTGTTAGAAAATTGCACTGTTCTTCAGAATTATAGAGATTTAGTTTGTAAGGCCCAGTGGCCTTACAATTTGTGTTGTTTATGCAGAGGGACAGGCTCATACTTGCTTTAGGGCTACGGTTTTTCCTGTAAGACAGTATATCTAGTTCTACAAGATTGTTCAGAAAAACTTTCTTCACAATCCTCTAGAATTAAGAAAAAATGCTTTCTTTTTAGAAATAGAAGAGATGAATTTCCTTATTTCTGATCAGATCAGCCAATTAAGAAGATTGTTTGAATATATTTATTATGTGAAAAATAATTTCTGATCAACTCCATCTATTTTATTATGGTGTTCAGCACCTGTTGTGTTGTACTTAATGCCATGCCGCATACAGAAGTATCTTTTTTACATTGTCTACTGTTGTACTAAGTCAATTACCAAGTTGTCTTTTCTCATTTATACAAAGCCATTAAACCAGTGTCCTGCCCTGTGCAGATACAATAAGCAACCACTGACAGTTTTCCACTTAATTACATGCTTCGCTGGATGCTTCTTGATGGAAAATATTCTTTTATAATTTCCTTTGTTTTATGCTCATGATCTCACCTGTGTAACATGGGATGATAAAGAAAGATCCGATTCAACGTGATGGTTTTAGTGGGACATATCGGTACCTGTCACATCAGCGAAACATAGAACATCCTTGCCCTTTATCATCAGGCCAGGATGTTGGGCCTGGGTCCCTCCCTGTAGGTCACTGACTCTTTCATTTTTCAGGAGTCATTGCTCAACTCTTGGGATATAACTTCTCTGGAATTTGTTCTTTAGAGGAAAAATACCTGCTTTCACTGGCCTTTCTGATGTTCAGGGAATGCAAAGTGGCTGTGACATTTCTATTCAGGACATTTTTTTTTTTAATTCCTTGACCTCCTGTTCTTTAGTTCATTAATTAGTGAGCTCTTACAACTTCATGGAATGCCAAGAAGTACTCAAACAGCTTTTGAAAAAGAGTAATAGAATATCTGTGCTCAAGTAATAGGTCTGTTCATTGGATCCAGAAGAAAATCAAGCTATCGGTAAACAAAGGGATGCTTGAAATGAAAGTTTTGTTTGAATTCTTGTTCTTATAAGACTGAACTCGACTTTTTGTTTAAATCTGGCAACCATTTTGCAGCCATGGATAAATGCAGGTAGTCAGAAGCTGGTACCATGAAGACGCTGTCGGCTAGGTTTGGCATTCACTTCTTTTCTCCTAAATTCTTTCCCTAATAAAGCTTCTAAGTGCATTTGGACTCATTGTTTTGCTTACAGAGTTAAGTCTGTTAAAACAAAATCCCTTGCAGAAGAAGTAACAAATGAGACTTACTGCCTGCCTGTTGATTGATCAGTCATCGTGTGTACAGTGTTATCTATGTAAACACATTAGACTGAGAAGAACCTTGGGGAATTATTCATTTTCTTATTTTGTAGACAGGATAAATGAGGTATGGAGTGAATTGACTTCTCTTGATGACTCTTCTTATTAAAATTGGTATCAGAGCACTGTTAGTCTAGTATTTTTGTTATTATGATCACCAGGTCCTTATGACAGTAAGTTTCAAAAGAAAAAGTAAAATCTTAAAGGTATAAAGAGAGAAAAGGTTGGGCTGAGGGGACAAAGGCTAGAGATGCTGTTGAGATTGTTGCTATAATATGCTCTCTGGGAACTAGGCTGGCAGAGCAGAGTGTTCTTGACTCCATTTGTACCTAGTAGGTACCTGATACTGTTTCATGTACCTTAAGCTCAAAATTACTTGATTGTCTATTTATTTTTCTTTACTTAAAAAATTTGTTAATCACTGAATATCTAAATCTTGCTAACAGTACTTATACAAAAAAAAAAGATAAAAAGGTGCTCCAACTTTTGTATGTACACATAAAAGGTTGTACTTTGCTAAACTGAGTCTGTAGCCTTGGGTGATCTGGGCAGTGTGGAGTAGGATTGGATGAAGTCAGGAGAGAAACAATGAGGTCTAACTACAGTAGTCAGTAAATGAAGAGCAATTTGAGATCGCCCTTAAAATTCAAGCAGGATCTGAGTTAACCAAGAGCTGGCAGGACATGGCTGCTCGTTCAAAGCACACGTGAATGTGTGAAGTTGTCTAGATTAGTGTGAGGTGGGCTTGGTGAGAAAGAGTGGACCTTTGTTGGGGTCTCTTTGAAGGTACCTCACTGTGAATAAGACAGATTCTACAGACGGTTCCTGAGTATGGGGATGGCTTTGGGAGTATAGGGCTCTAGAAAGTCAGTCTGATGACCTGAATGCCTGGCACAAGTGGAAACAATGGGAAGAAGCTTCCAGAATACCCACGACAAGAAGTGATCATCTGGCAGCTCCATGAGAAATGGGAGTGGATCTGTGAACAAAAACCAAAGAAATGGGGGTTATGGTAAGCCTGACTTCATGCAGAACACGGGAAATACTACGTTAGGGTCTCAAGCTGGGGAGAAGGTGATCTTAGTGAGGGGTATTATAAACACAGGGTTACAGTCCAGCAGTACTTGGTGAGATATTGACTATCAAGGACGAAAGTCAGGGGGAGTCAACTGTGATCACTTTGGTGCTACTGTCAGTTTTTTTTTCCTTCTTGCTGGCTGGACTAGAAACGTGTTTGAAGTAGGGACCATTACATTCCAGTTCGGGTGCTTAGTAAGATAATTTGAACCCGGGTTTCCCAGAGAAGGTTACTATTCCAAGACACATGGGAAAGTTAGATGGAGAAAAAATTAAATTTAGGAATTCTAAGTTTAAACAAAAGACAGGTATATAGAAATTCCTTAAATTTTGTCGGGAATTGTAATATATCTTGAACCATGTCAGTCCCAATGATTAAAAAAAAAGTTATGATTGACTGGATGAACTTATCATTGAGGTTGGACGAAGTCTATGAGAATGAGGAACTAGAGAAGAAAAACAGAAGGCTAGAATACGAACTGCCAGCTCTCAAAAAAGTGCTGTTTGAACTGAAGAAAAAAATATATAAATACAAGGCTCACCACTGAGCTTAGGAACATATTTGTGCAGCAGTTTTGAGTGGTTACCTAATTTATGTAACATGTTTTCTTTCTCTTGTTGAAAAGCAATTATGACATCTCTATAAGGTCAAGACAAGGAAGAAAAGGTTCAAGAAGTAAAATCCCCTTGCTGTGCCCAGTGAGGCACATTGACTTTAAAGTGCTCAGTGGAGGAGTTTGACTAATGAAAAGAAGGAAAAAATTGTAAAGCCAAAGGAAATCAGACAAAGTTGCAAGAGACCCCTCTGAATCAAAGCAATGTAGAATTTAGCATAAGGGACTAGATTTTTATTACTGTGTTTTATTAATAATATATGAAAGAGCTAAACCAATAGAGAATATGAGAGAGTAGATTATGGAAAAATGTGACTGGAATGTCTGGGAGATCAAATTATCTTTTCATTACTGCATTTTAAAAAGATGAATATTTTGGAGGCTGAAATATGTTCTGTTTTTCTGGGGACTCATATTGTTAAAAGCCCATTATAGAGTCTTTCTTGTTATTAATGTACTTGCCCGTGAATCATGGCTGAGGAATTTGCAGTGCAAATCAAAAAGCATTTAATGAAGATTACAGCTGAATTGCGCAAGGGGGTAGAAGAGAAATGTCCTTGAGCTGTAACTACATCTTTCAAAACCTTGAGCTCTTTATTGACCTGTAGCTCAGATCCAGCCTCTGTCTACAGGATGACTGGGCCAGAATGAGAGCGAGTAGGGTTGGGGAAAATGTGGCTTGATTACATGGCTCTTGTTTCAGGGGTTTGACTTTCCTAAGGCAATAATGAGATCCAGACTCTGTTCAGAGCCTTGTCTGGATGTAGGATAGTGGTTTTGTTAGCACCGTTATTGATGGAAAGTCATAATAGTCAAAAGGTGAAAGCAAGCCAACTGTCTATGTATAGATAAATAAGTAAATAAAATCTAGCATATACATAGAATGTGGTGTTGGGCTTTCAGAAGGAAGGACATTCTGACACATACAGCACGAATGAGCCAACTGAAATATACTAATTAAATGTTTGATTTCCCTGTTCCCCTACAGGCAATGTAGGGATGAAAACGAATATTTAAGCCATGGAGTTGAAGAGAAGTTTGTAGATTTGGAGTTATCTGGAAAATTGGACTGGATGTGAATTAGAAGATTCAAGAATGGCTCATAAAGCAGGACAGGGTAGCCTACACCTTTTATCCCAGCACTTGAAAGGGTAGAGGCAGGAGGATCAGAAGGTCAAGGTCTTTCTCAGCAACATAAGTAGTTCATGGCCAGCCTGAGCTACATGAGTCCCTATCTCAAAAGCAGAAATCAACAACCAATCCAAAGGTCTTGAACATCTAGGTAGGAGCGGGTGCTGCTCACGGGAGGCCACAGTGGGGGAAACACCAGCTCTGGTCCACGGTTTAAAAATTCAAAGCAGTAAATTGGTATTACACATACAACATGAAAATTATCCTCTTAACCATTCCTAAGTGTACGAACTGAGCAGCATTTAAATCCATTCACACTACTGGGCACCGAATACCAGAATTCTTTATCTCCCCAAACTGAAACTTTACCCATTAAGCAGCAAATTCCTACATACTTCTCTCCCAGCCCCGGCAACTGCCTTTCTGTCTTCTGTATCTCTGAATTTTAGTATTTTAAGTACTTTGTGTATGGGAAATCAAGTATTTGATTAGTGTATTTCAGTTGGCTCATTCATACGGTGTGTGTCAGAATGTCCTTCCTTCTGAAGGCCCGGCACCTTCTATGTATATGTTATATTTTAGTTACTTATTTATCCATACGTGGACAGATGGCTCACTTTCACCTTTGACTATTATGAGTAAGTAAGCTAATAAGCACAGTTACACAAATACATCTTTAGCATACTGTTTTTAATTCCTAGAAGTGAAATTGCTGGATTGTGGAATAACTGTCTGTTGCTTTCAGAGGAATCTGCCTACCTTTTTCAGTAGCAGCTACACCAATTTATATTCCCCCATTGACATCTTCATTGTGTCACTTGTCATTTTCTGGATTTTAAAAGATTTCCCTTTATATTAAATGGCAGTCATCTGAAGAGGAGGTGAGATGGTACATCTCATTGTGGAGTTTGAGGTCCGGGAAATGATACAGTTAAGGAATGAGAACATTAAAACATTTTAATTATTTAATGACCATACAAAGTATTAGGTTTCATTATCACATTTTCCAACACGATTTTTTGGCTTTGTTCTTCCTCTCTTTCTTCCC
Organism: Eospalax fontanierii; assembly: GCA_035773235.1. Classification (NCBI taxonomy): domain Eukaryota; kingdom Metazoa; phylum Chordata; class Mammalia; order Rodentia; family Spalacidae; genus Eospalax; species Eospalax fontanierii. The sequence continues at coordinate 22,938,579 of CM069536.1, read as the reverse complement.
CCACATCTCCTTGCCCTCCTCCTGCTCCCACTGAGTCCCACTGTCATGCTGTGTGTCCATTCACCTCTCTTTCCTCATCCCTCTGTTTACCTTCTCACAGACCCCTTTCTGGTTACATCACCCAGTGCCTCCCATTTACCTATACATAAACATTTAAAGCTAGGATTCTCATATGAGAGAGAACATGTGGCATTTGTCTTTAAGTCTGGGTTACCTCTCAATAAAATATTTTCCATTCATTTTCCTAAAAATTTCATTTTTCTTTACAGCTAAATACAATTCTATTGTGTCTATGTACCACAGTTTCATTAACTGGGCACCCATTGATAGGCATCTAGGCAGAGCTATGCCTTAGTGAGAGCAGCAAACATGAATGTACATGTATCCTTGTGGTAGGAATACAATCTTTTGAGTATATGCCCAGGAGAGGTATAGCAATGTCATATGGCAGGTCTATTTTCTACCCTTCGGAGGAACCTCCACACTGATTTCCAAAATGGTTGTACCAGTTTACAGTCCAACCAACAGCGATTAAAGGTTATCTTTGCCCACCTCTTTGTCAGCATTTGTTGTTGTTTGTTTTCTTGATGATAGCCATTCTGACTGTAGTGAGATGGAATCTCAGAGTAGTATTAATTTGCATTTCCCTAATGGCTTAGGATGCTGAACACTTTAAATAATATTCATTGACCATTTATTTTTCTTCTTTTGAAAACTGTCCATAATCATTAGCTAGTGGACTGACTGGCACTTTTGTTCTTTTGGTGTTTCATTTTCACAGTTCTTCACATGTGATAGGAAAACAGAAGCGAGGGGGGCTTACTGGGAGAGTACAAATAAGGATGGGGTAGGGGATACTGGGGGCAGAAGTGTAGGAATAAGGATGGGGCAGAGAGAAGAAGTTTGGTGGAGTGGAGGAGTCAACAAAACTATTTATGAAAAGACCATAAAGAAACCTGTTCCGTTGTATGTTCATTAAAAAGAAAAAAGAGACTAAAAATTTCAGTTCTCTGTCTATTACAGATATTAACACCTTGTCCAAAGTATAGGTGGTAATGAACTTCTTTCATTCTCTAGGCTGTTTGAAAAAGAGTTTAAAATATGAAACATTTTTACTACATTTATTTTAAATGTTTTTGGATTTTTAAACTTTTATGTGCATGAGTATTTTGCCTGCATGTATATAAATGTGCCATGTGTATGCAGTGCTCACAGAGGCCAGAGAAGGGTGTTGGGTCCCCTGAAACTAGAGTTACACGTGGTTGATAACCACCATGTGGATGCTGGGAACTGAACTGGGACCTATGCAAGTGCAGCCAGTGCTCGTAAGCAGTGAGTCATCTCTCCAACCCTACATTTATTTATTTAAAACTACCGTCATTATTAAAGCTGAAAATCTCTACAAAATGAGGAATGAGATACCTCATGAAATCCAAAATACCAACAACAAATAAAGCAATAAAAACAATGTTCCCTAAGAAACCCTGAGGGAGAAGGTCCTCAGAAATCAGCATGCTCCCTTCAGTGAGGGAACTCCAGAAGCTTTCCTGACAGCAGTGGCAAATCCTTAGAGGAGGCTTTGCAAGTGCCAGTACTCTAGGATTGTAAGAGAGCTACAAGAAGTCTGGGCAGTGATGGGAAGCTGGAATGGCAGAGCACAACGCCATTCAGTAGTAAAGGCCTTCGGTGAGACCAACTGATAGGAGTAGACTAGAGAATAAATAGGGCAGGGACTCTAGGAACAGAGGAAAGAGAGTCTAGATGAAAATGGGGAAAATGATTCTAGACCTGCGGAATAGGGAGACCTTTGGAAACTAGAAAGGGAGAGGATAGCTCATCTGTGAAGCCTCTGGAAAGGAGAGCAGCAGTTTGATTTTAGCTCAAGGAGACTCAAGTTTGGACTTCTTTACTATGGCATAAACTTATGCTGCTTTAAGTCACTAACCTTGTAGGTGGCAGCCTTAGAAAACAGATACAGCTAGTTTAGATACAATTTCACCTTTACAGGGTTTATGTTGGATATTGGATTGGTGGCTATCAACATGTGGACCCTGTGTATGTGGTCCACATGCTCATTCTGCATAATAAAATGATTTACCAAATAGTCTTCCGTTCTATACAAGCTATGGTGATATCTGTTCCATTTTGTTCTATTGTATTTTATTAAAAAATCAATTGATTTCATGGCCCATTAAATAAACTGATTTTATAACCCACAAGTAATTTGCTATATGGAAGTTGAGAAATGTTCTTATAATATGTTTCCTGGCTGGCAAACTATACCAGAATGTTAAAATTTTCATCTCACATATTCCTTTGAGCTGAGTCCAGGTGTGATTAGATACAGTCAATCAAATGCACTTACATGGAAGTACAGACCACATTTTAATGATTTTCTAGAGCTATTTGTGGAAATCTGAGTTTTGGAGGCACTGAGTTTCTCTCACACGTGCCCCCAAAGTAGAATTATTTTTATGTATAATTACTAGTTTTAATAGCAATTAAGAGGCAGGGCTTGGCTCACAGTTGACTGAGTTCTTAAAGCAGATATACGGTAACAACCTCTTAATTGCCCAACTTTCTTGAGGGAAGCAGGGACCCAAGTGGGGTTGCCCTGGAATGATTATTATACTCATTACTGAAGGCTCAGTCTGCTTGTCTGCTCTCATCAGTTAACCTGGAAAATCACAGGTTCTTTTCCAAAACTCCTTCCTTCTGAAAGTAGTTTTTAATCTTCAAATCAAACCTACTGAGACAGTATTATACTCCTATTAAAAAAACAAGTAAGACAATCAAAGGAAACCAAGGGAAGAATTGGAAATATAACATGTATGTCCTAAGAGCAGCCCTAAACACATGTACATATGAGCAACAATAAATGAATTCAGTGAGTTGCACACTGACACACACACACACACACACGTGCACATGTGCACGTGAGTGCGTATATATAAAACAGTAATAACTAAAGAGGCCACAAAATTGAGGAGTGGGGGGGCATGTGGGAGGGGGCAGGGGAGGGGTCGAAATGATCTAAATACAGTATTCATGTATGAAATTCTCTAAACATGTTTTATTTATTTAAAAAGATCTTAGGACATCCTTTAAGGTGAAGAAGGAAAAGTAAGAGGACACTGAACTTGAGACAGTTAACTACTCTTTTTACAGCTTCTTACATTTGTGAATATCTGGTTTAATCATTTAGGTGTTAATTGTGTGTTAGTCGAATAAACACCTTCCATTTTTAGGAAAATTCAGAACATTATTTTACCTCCTTGCATACTATTTCTCCCTTTCTCTTTCCAGAGGGTATTTGGAAGAGTAAGTAAGAATTGGCTCCTAAGAGCAGAAATGAGGAGTGAGATACCTCATGAAATCCAAAATTCATTTGAATGCAGTCTCATTATGGCAGATTGGATCCAAGTCACAGTGACCACTTAATCAATCGTGTACTTTAGTGATAAAAGCAGGCTCTGTTTTTCAGCTTTAGTGTCCTAATTAGCCATAAACAGTCTCTAATAACCACAAAGTTAACTGCTTCATGGGCCCTTTTTTCTTATGATCTTTCTATACAGATTTACTATGTTGAGTTCTATTTAGCCCTTATATTCTTTGAAATACTTGACTTGAAACCTACCTGAGGGGGACAGATTCTACCAACAGGTGATGTAAACCTTAGTGGCCTAACCTTACTGTCTTTAAGTTGGTAGCTTTGAGTAATACTTGAGTAATTAATGTATGAACAAAGCATCTAGCACACAGTAAATGAAATGAGACTAATTGCTACTGTACTGATAGAAGTAACTATCAAAAACTGCTTTCCCCTTCTACTTACCTGTCCTTATGCTCCAGTCGAATGAATCACCTGCAGTCCCAGAAAAATCTTCAAAGTTGCTTTTGCTCTTAAAAAGAAAAGTCAAAAAACCCCAGCAAGTTTTGTCTGCTAATCTCCCAAGTAGTTGAAACAACAGAATCTGCAGAGCCTCAGGGTTTAAGCCCGAGGTCACAGACTAATGCTAAATGCTTAGTTAATCCAGGTATTTTCCTTCAGGCTAAATCATCAGCCTTGAGGCAACTAGAAAGCCACTGCAACTGAAATACAGAAAAATGTCCTTAGGAGTTTTAGTCCTGGAAGACTACATGGTGAATTCTGACAATCATTTAACTCTCCTGAGAACGTCTGAGTGAAATGGCATTCATAACTTCCCCAAGAACAATAACAACAACAGCCAATGCTTACCTTGTGTTGGGGGCTATGCTGAGTGCTCTAAATATGGTGTAGTATTAAAACTGCACGGCTGCCTTGGGAGATAAGTACAATTTTTAGAGTTGGAGGAACTAAGTGCAAAGGGATCAAGTTGTTAACTGTCTCACACACCCACGTGTGGTGGAGCAGATCTGAACACTTGGCCACCTGATTCCAGAGTTCCTAGTAATTTCGGTATGACCACTTTGCTAATGTCCGTACTGCCCAGCACAGGGAATAGCAATCTTCTACTTTGGCATCTTGGCTGACTTGATGGCTCATGATGAATAGATTGTGTGTAAAACCTACTTATTATAAGTGGTAGATGGTAGATTAAAGCAAGAAGTTCATTGGTATGGAAGAACCATGAAAAATGTTAAATACATTCAGATTCTTTTGGCGTCCTTGAGTGCAGATTTTACATATATTATGGATTGTTTACCTTAATACTGGATTTTAAAATATTAATAACAAGTAAGACAATTTTTCCTTAATGTTCCATTTGAATATGAAGTATTATAATTCTACATATAAATCTGAGAATTATCAATAATTACTTGGAAAGGAGGTTTTACAACACTTTTTACAAATTATAAATGAAAATTATTCAATTTAAAAATATTAATATGGTTTTTAAAGATTTTGAAGAAACCCTTCAAATACTTAAGTAACTCTCATAGTCTAGTGAAAAAAATAGTGTGACTATGGCAAATTTTGCTTCCTATGCTACCTCTATGAATAAATTTAAAGGGTTTACTAACTCATACTAAATTGGATAATTATTTACATGTTTTCAAAATCATTGTAGCCAAATAAATTATTTATTTTCAAAATTAGAATCTATAAGGTAAATACTAATCTATTAAACTGTCTTAATCATATAGAATACACAAATTATACACAAATTATTCTCCTATTTTATTTAATTGTGGTATATTTCATATAGTATATCTCAATCTATCTTAATCATCTTTATATCCCTTCTTCACTGGCACCCCTGCCACCCTAGGCCTCAAACTGGAATCCACTCATTTTTTTTCATCAGTGTTAAGATTTATTGTGTCAAGTAGTGTCCCCAGATGTTTCTCAGTGCAGGTTCATCCACTGAGGTCTAGTCCACATATCCGGAGTCCCTTGCTTTAGGAAAATTAGCTCATCCTCACCCAACAGTAATCAGCTACCAATAATTATTCAGCAAAGATTGGGGGCTGCTACCCATTTCCCCATTTCCATACTGGATTTTTGTCTGCTTGAGTTTGCATGGGTCTTGAGCATGCCCACACCATTGCTGTAGGTTCATATGAGCAGGGTCCCAGGAGCTTGTAGGATTCTATTTCCCCATGGTCATGTACCTCCTCACCAGCTTTTACAATCTTTCTGTCCTCTCTTCCTCAATGGCCACTGAGTCTTGGGTGAGTGACACTAAATATAGGAGTCCTGTGCAGGGGTCCACACTCTGTGGATTCCTAATCTCCATTCTTTAGCCATTTGTGACATTTTGTGTTACTGACCCTCTGTTGCATGAGGGAGCTTCATTAATCAGAGCTGAGAGATTCATTACTGTCCTCTTTACCCCTTGTTCCAGGATGCATGAGCCTTGGGCATAGAGATTGCATTATACATGTGCTGCTTAGGCATGGGCAATTCATGGACAATGTCTGTGTGTGACCAGTTGTGGTACTCTGTATTAGTCTCCATCTGGTGCAACAGAAGCTTCTTTGGTGAGTGATGACTGGGATACTTGATTATCCATATAAGGATACATATTTTCCACTTAGTAAGAGGTTACATTAGCTTAGGGATGTGACAGCCTTGCGTTTTTTTCTAAGATCTCTGACCTCTTCAGCCATATGTATTTGGCTATGATTACAGTATCACACATGAGTTTCCTCCCACTGAGTGGGTTCTAAGACAAATTAGGTAGCCATCCACTGAATGGCCCCAAGATAAAAGTGCCACTACTGGACAAATGTCCAGTGCTGTGCTGGTCACTGATGTGGTTATTTGGTCATGAAGCTGGTTTGGGGCCATTTAATGACGCTCTCTCTTGACTCCTTTCATATTGCTCTCCAGACCTATGAGTGCTAATCTTCAGAGGAAGTAGTTTCCAGGTCAGTTCCAGCTCCATTGCTCCAAATACAGACTCTGAAGTATGTCCTGCTTTCAGCAATAGAGTCTTACCTTTCAGTTCTGAGAGGCAATCAAGGGCTGCAGCAATAGCCTGATTATTTTGGGAGTCCCTTGGACCATCTTGGCCAACAACTCAAAGGAAGGTTTCCCCTGTCAGGTACTGTTTCTTGTTATGTAGCCTTCAGCTCTACACATGGGCTCCTGTAGAGATATTGTATGTGTAGTTTGTCATTAGATTGTTAGACTAATATGATTCTCTCTGGTGTTTTATACCAGCTGGGCATTATTTATCTCTCCTCTCTCTCTCCCTGTTTAACCTTCCCTCCGTGCCTTCCCCATTTAAAGTGTCTCCATTTTCCCCACTTCTCCCTCAATAATACCAGTCTCCTATGGTCCCACCTCTCTTGAGCTCCTTCTTTCCCTTTATCCCAGTATTTCCTTGTAACACCGTCCCTCCCTGCTCGCATTTAAATACACTCCCTTTTGTCTATTTCTCCCATGATAGCACCTTTCTCCTACTATTCTTCTCTCTCATGTTTTTCTTTCCCTTTATCTCCCTGGTTCCTTTCCATTTTCCTGGTTCCTGCAGTTACATCAGGATACATACTCAGATGTAAAGGTTTGGTGCTAGGAACCACAAATGAAGGAAAACATAATGTTGTTTGTTTTTCTGAATTTGTGTTACTTAATTTAGCATAAAGGTCTTTAGTTCCATCTATTTACCTGCAAATGTCATGATTAAATCTTTATTTACCACTGAGTAGAGCTCCATTGTATAAATGTACCACATTTTCATTATCCATTTGTCAGTTGAGGGACATTTGGTTGCTTCCATCTCTTAGCTATTCTGAAAAAAGCAGCAACAAACATGGATGTGCAAGCATCTCTGCAATAGGATGAGTCCTTTGGATATATGCCAAGGAGCAGTATAACTGGGTCAAATGGTAGGTTCATTTTTAGTTTTTTAAGAGTTCTCCACACTGCTTTCCATAGGGGTTTCATGAGTTCATTCACCAGCAGTGAATGAACATTTCCCCACATCATTTCCAGCATTTGATATCATTTATTCTGTTGATCTTAACTGGTCTGACTCGAGTAAGATAAAATCTTAAAGTTGTTTTAATTTGCATTTCCCTAATTATTAACGATGATGAGTACTTTAAAAGATGTTTCTTAGCCATTTTTATTTCTTCTTTTGAGAACTCTCTAAGATCCTTAGCCCATATTTTAATTGGCTCACTTGTTTCTTGATTATTTGTTTTCTGTGCTCTTTATATATTCCAAATGTTAAACCTCTGTCAGATGTTTCGCTGGTGAAGATTTTCTCTCACTCTGTGGGTTTTCTCTTCACTTCTCTGGTTATTTCTTTTGCTTTACAGAAACTTTTTAGTTTAATGAGCTCCTACTTATTGGTTAATGACCTTAATTCCTGACACAAACTGCTGTCTGATTTAGAAAGTCCTTTCATACACCTATATCTTGTAGGTAACTGCCAATGTCTGTCTTTTTTCTGATAGTTTCAGAGTTTCAGGTTTCACATCAAGGTCTTTGATTCATTTGGAGGTGACCTTTGTGCAGGGTGAAAGATAAGGGTCTAGTTTGATTCTTCCAAAGGTGGAGATCAAGCTTTGCCAGCAACGTTTGTTGAAGACGCTGTCTTTCTTCCAGTGTGTATTCTTGGCCTCTTTGTCAAGTATCAGGTGACTGAAATTGCATGTACTCATGTTTGAGTCTTCACTTATATTCCATTGCTCTGTGGGTCTATGTCTGTGCCAGTACCATGTGAAGAATATCATTGGGATTTTGATTGGGATATCATTGAATCTCCATATTGTTTTAGGTAGGATATTCATTTTCACAATATTAATTCTTCTAATCCATGAGCATGGGGCATGGGGGTTCCTTCCATCTTCTGTTGTCTTCATCAATCTCTTTCTTTAAAGATCTAAGATTTTCACAGTAGAGATCTTTCATGTATTTGGTCAGGTTTATTCATATATATGTATATTTTGAGGCGATTGTGAATGGAAGGGTTTTGGTGTACTCTGTCTCCAATTTCTTGTTATTGTGTATAGAAAGGCTACTGATTTTTATAGATTAAGTTTGTAACCTGCCACTTTACTGAAAGTGTGAATCATTTCTAGAAGTTTTCTGGTGGAATTTTTTTGTCTCTCTTAGGTATAAAATCATGTCATTTGCAAAAAGGGGATAATCTGACCTCTTCTTTTCCAGTGAGTACTCCTTTAACTTCCTTCTCTCATTGCTGTAGCAAGAGTTTCAAACACTATATTAAAAGGGAGTGGAGACAGTGGACAGCTTTGGGTAGTTCCTGAGTTTTTAGGGTAATGCTTTCAGTTTTTCTCCATTTAGAATGATGTTGGCTGTGGGTTTTTGTGTATATACCTTTAATTATGTTGAGGTATGTTCCTTCCAGTCCAATTCCCTTTAGGACTTTTAACTTTTAATATAAATGCATATTGAATTTTGTCAAAGGTCTTTTATGTATCTATTGAGATGACCATGTGATTTTTGTCTTTGAATCCATTTATATGCCCTATGACATTTATTGACTTATGTATATTGAACCATTCCTGCATCTTTGTAATAAAGCCTACTTGATCATGGTGGATCATTTTGAAGTGGGTCTGTATGATGTTTGTAAATATTTTGATGAAAATTTTGCATCTGTGTTCATTAAAGATATGGGTCTATAGATTTCTTTCTTGGTTGTATCTTTTCCTGGGTTTGGTATTAGAGTAATGCTGACTTCATAGAAGGAATTTTAGAGTTCTCCCTCTGTTTCTATCTTTTTGAATAATTTATATAGTATTGGATATAGGTCTTCTTTGAATGTCTGGTAGAATTCTGCTGTGAATCCACATGGGCCTGGGCATTTTTTAGTTGAGAGGTTTTATATTACTGTTTCAATCTCCTTACATGTTATGAGTCTACTTAAGCTGTTTGTCTCTTCTTGGTTTAACTTTGGTGATTTCCATGATTTTATATATACATTCATTTCTTCAAGGTTTTCAAATTTAATAGTATGTAGGTTTTTAATGTATTCCATTATAACATTCTGGATCTTTTTGTTGTCTGTTGTGATGTTTCCCCTTTCATCTCTGATTTTTTTGATCTGTAGTTGCTCTTTCTTTGGTTAGGTGGGCTAAGGGTCTGTGTATTTTATTTATCATTTTAAAGAACAAGTTCTTGGAATCATTGATTTTTTGTATTGTTTACTTTATTTCTATTTCATTAATTTTTGCTCTGATTTTTGTTATTTCTTCTTGTCTGCTGTGTTTGGGTTTGAGTTGTTGTTACCTTTCAAGTTCTGGAATTGCAATATTAAGTCATTTATTTGTGCTCTTTCTTATTTTTTTTTTTTTTTTATTTAGGCACTTAGCAGTATGAACTTCCCTCTTAGGACTGCTTCTTAAATATCCCAGAGGTTTTGTTATATTGTATTGTTCTTTTTGTTTAATTCCAGGAATACTTTTATTTCTTTCCTAAGTTCGCCTTTGACCCATTCATCATTCAGGAGTGTGTTGTTTAGTTTCCATGAGTTCTTGAAGTTACTATGGCTTCTTCCAGTGTTGGTTTTAAGCTTTGTTGAAGTGTGGTCTGATAGAATGCATGGAATTAATGTATTTGTTTTGTATTTGTTGAGATTTGTTTTCTACCCTAGTATGTGGTTGATTTTGGAGAAAGTTCTATGGGGTGCTCAATAGAATATATAGTCTTTGGTGCTTGGGTGGAATATTCGGAAGATGCCAGATAAGAACCGAGAAAGAGAGTCTTGTGTTTCATGGCAACGTACAATTTGAAGACAGTAGTTTGAGCCCTCGTGGGACACACAGTGTCACCCTGGTAGGAATGGCCCTTCTGGAATCCCTTATTGCTCTCATACGTGACACACACTTTTAATAGTTCAACCAAGACCCTCTGAGTCCAATTTTCTCTTTGAAAATGAAGATAAAACATTTTTGACATTTATTAATGTCCTGTCTTCCTCACTAGAATGACACCTACATGAGGACAGGAATTGGAATCTGTTCTTTTTCCATAGCACTGAATAGAGGCTTTAGGTAAGTATTACTTGGATGCATGAAGCAAATGACTATACTTTTGTACTTGTCATCTATGATAGTTTCTTAAGGTAACAAAGTACCACAAACAAGATGAGTTATATGACAGAAATTTATTGTCTTGCTATTCTGTAGACTACACCAATATAACTTAGCTAATTAAAAATCTGCAATGGAACTATTTATTTATAAATAAGTCACTTCATATTCTGATATATTGGGGTTAAACACTTCAACATATTAGTTTTTTGACATAATTCAGCCTATAACATTGTGGAAACAATTATAGTCCTTGACCTTGAGGAGATCATTAAGCTCTAAAACATGATTCCTGAAGAAGTTCATAAATTTTAAGTAACATCAATTTTATGCAGCTAAAGAACTTTATTTTTAATCTGAATTTTATCTTATTTTTTTCAATATATCTCTTTTATTGATTTTTTGTGGAGTTCATACAATACATCTTAATCATACTTAGAACCCTCCTATAGCCCACCCACAGGATTTCATGCAGTCTATCATATTTATTAAGGTCTATTGAGATAAATTTGTATAGCCAGATGTCCCGCAGTGCAAATTCATTCATTAAATCCTGTTCAGCCTGTCTAGTGTGACTCCCTTAAAGAAGATCAATTCTCCTTCACCCAGCAGTGATCAGCTACTAATAGTTCCTCTGCTATGGTTGGGGCCTGCTGCCCATTTCCCCAGTTCTATGCTGAGTTTTTTCTGATTGAGTTTGCATGGATTTTGTGCCTATTGTCGCCATTGTTTTAGACTCATAATAAAAGTCAGAAGGAAGCAAGGAGATTTCCCGCCTACCTGCTTACTGCCCCGAACAGACATATCTTCTCCCATTATCAATGTCTCCTACCAGTGTAGTACATTTATTACAGTGGATGAATATACACTGGTGTGCTATTATTACTTAAAGAGCATAGCCTGGGCTTCACTTTTGGTATTTTACAATTTATGGACCCAGAGAAACACGTAATGACATGTGACCACCATTATAGACTATAGAATGGTTTAATACTTTATTTGCCAAACTGGGCTGTGCTACACTTGTTCATCCTTTCTTCTCCTCTAACTCCAGTAAACCTTTGATCTTTCTACTAAATTTTCCATAATATCTTAGGAGTTGAAACTTACGTGCATAGTTTTTTCAAGTTAGCTTTTTTTTTTTACTTAATAATATGCATTTATAGATTTGATAGCACATTTCTTTTCAATACTAAATATATTTCATAGTCTGGGTATACTACAATTCATTTATTAATTTACTCACTCAGGGACATATGGTGTTTCCAGTATTTGGGAATTATGAATAAAGGTGAAAAAAAAGGTCCATGTGCAAATTTTTGCCTGGATATACTTTTTGAGTCCCTTGGGTAGTGTCCTAGTTTACTTTATGTTGCTATAATAAAACCATCTATGTTGCTCACCAAAACAGTCTTGGGAAGGAAAAGGGTTTGTAAATCTTATAAATCCCAGGTTGCACTTCATCATCAACAGAAACCAAGGCAGGAATTCAAGGTATGAGCTTAAAGCAGAAACCATGGAAGAACATTGCTTACTGGCTTGCTTCTCCTGGCTTACACTCAATCAGCATTCTTGTACAACTCAGCCCCACCTCCCCAGAGGTAACACAGTTCGTAGTGTGCTGGGTCCGTCTACATCAATTAACAGTTAAGAAAATGTCTCTCAGCCAAAGACTCCCCGTTTCCAGGTGTGTCAAGTTGAAAACTGATTATGACAGGAACATATCTAGAAGTGAATGCTAGATTATGTGACAGCTGAGTGTTTATCTTTGTAAGAAACACCAAACTATCTCCCAAAGAGTCTGCATTATTTTGCATTCCTACCAGCAATGAATGAAAGCTACTAGTTTTCCATATCATTGCCAGCATACGGTGGTATCTATGTTCTAGAGCTGGCCATTCAGATGGATATGTAGTGGTTTTAATTTTCACTTGCTTGATGATATAAGATGTGCTTCATTCATCTCTTCACATGTTGAGTCATCATTAGCCATCAGTGTATCTTCTTTGGTGAGGTGTCTGTTAATGTCCTTGGTACATTTAAAATCAAATTGTCTTCATATTGTTGAAATTTAAGCATTCTTCATATATTTTCCATAAAAGTCCCCTGTCACATGAGTCCTTTCAAAGTAGTTTCTCCTAGTCTATAGCCTATCTTTGAGTTAAAGAATTTTCTTTGTTTTAGAAATTTTCAAGGCTTTCAAAATGTGAACACATTGTATAACACCTATCTTTGATTGTACAGAACACCATAACAAAATGTCATAGAGCAACTTTTGAACAGTAGAAACGTATCCTTGAAGGCTCTGAGGTCCAAGATTCAGAAACAGGAAGATTCGGGTTTCTGCAGAGAGTTGCTCTCTCCTTCCAGGATAGGAGATTCTTGCTGCATATTCAAATGGTAGAAGAGGCAAGACAGTTCTTTAACCCTCTTTTATAATAGTACAAATCCCATTCATGAGCCTGAAGAGGTCATAGCTAGTTACTTCCCCACAAGTCTTGCCTCTTCATAGTATCACACTGGATGATTGAAAGGATCACATCATTAATACCAAAGCAACATCATTTTCAGGTCTCACATGACTGTTTGCTACAGATTCCACTTTGAAGATGCTGGCAGAAAATAAAATGTAGCTTTAGAATTAGGAAGTTAATCTTAGAAATTTTTGACATTGTCCTCCCAGTTTCTGTATCTATAGTATACCTTGGTGACTGGTCCACATAAACTACTATTGAGAACTGTTAAACAGGCCATTTAACCCTGCAAAAACGTTAAATCAGTAAAAGATTATAGCTATGTATGGCATTGCATTGAAAATCCAATGAGCATTATACCACTTGAATCCAGTAGATAAAGACATCAGGTTTAATATCTAGGTTTAGAAATTGGCCTATCAAGAAATTAAAAATGTCTTTTAATTGCTTAGTTGGAGCAGAATTGCAGCTTTTTAAACTTGCTGCTTGTCTGCTCTTTTGCTTCTTCATGTTGTTACAGCATGGACCGACATAATTCCTGTATTGGTTTTATAACCATGTAGTAGCCCTAAAGCTATTATAGTCAATTAGGCAAATGTCCCCTGACTTCAGCAGCAAGGGGCAGAATAAAAAGGGAAAGAACAATTTACTCTCTTGATTTCGGGTGGAAACACCTCATGTGTCCCAGTGCTGCATTCTAATTTACCAGTATGTCCAGTAACTTGCTCAGAAGTGGGTTAAGACTGCCCACGTATCTAGATACAGGAGAAAGGTGGCCCGAGTTTTCTTATTGAGCACCGTGAGTAATAAGAATGTGTGTGTGTCCCAGTTGTTCGTTCTTCCTGAGGGAAACTCGGGGTTGAAATGATCAGCTTATTTTTAGGCTTAAGGAGAGAAAAACAAGTGGTTAGCCTACAGTGAAGAGTGTGTGAATGCCTGCTTCACAAGATGGAACCTGTACCTGGCCAAGAGTCTATGGCTGGATAGGTCATAGACCCTAGGGGAGATCCTACTACTATTATTCTGCTGAATGAACGCGGCATTAAACTTACTCTTAATGACTTATTATATTCATAATTAGTGCTTCTCTCAACTCTCATCAGAGATGCTTCTTTTTTCAGGAGTTGGTGATTAACACAGAGTCCCAAAACTGGTCAATGTGCAGAGAATAAGATACTGTAGAGTACTCAGTCCGAAATGAGACACCTATTTCAGACGCCTCCCGAAGGCTCTGATCATTGAGGAAGAGAAGGTAGAAAGATTATAAGAGTCAGAGATGGTGGACTACTGCAAGGAAACAGTGCTTTCCAGACACAACAAAGCACATATGCATATGAACTTACAGCATTTGTAACATCATGCAAAAAACCGCTCAAGCTTAAGCTCGAAGGAATCCAGCATGGAGGAGCCAACTGGGCATGAAGTCCCATTTTGCTAGCTGAGGAGCAATTGGTGATTGATAGCTCCTGAGAGAGAAGTCAGTTTTCTTTAAGGGCATGATCCCTGATAGCTCAACAATGCTCCAGAAGATGGTCCCATACCCAAGAGTTTTTGGGCAACATGGACTCCATGCTTTTTAAGAGAGAGAGAGAGAGAGAGAGAGAGAGAGAGAGAGAGAGAAAGAACAGAGTTGGGTGTGGGGTGTGGAGGTGAAAGGGTGAGAGTAGATCTGAGGAGGTGGAGGAGGAGGGTGAATATGATCAAAACACACTGTATGAAATTCTCAGTTAATAAAAATAGTTTTAAAGAAAAACGTTTGAACGTGACTTGAGAGCAGGCATTGTTGAATTAAGAACGAAATATGCGCATGGAGTGATGCTCCTCAGTTCCTTTTCCTTAGCACAGGAGAACTGACAGCTAATTCAAGTTGATATAATTTTAGAAATAACCATGGTTACCAAAATGAATGCACTTTATACTCATCAAGAAAGAGCTTTATGACAACACTTGCTCTTTTCACAATAATAGATCTCTTCATGGCAGCTAAAAATGAGAGTCAGACAACTGTGTTTGTAAGCAAGAAATTTCAGTCTGGGACTATCCATTTTAGCTGAACAACATTAGAATAGTGAGGTCTGGTAAAAACACAGAATGTACCAGAACGAGGAAACCATGTGATGAAGGCATGCAGCAAATGGTCTGGAGAACAAAAACAGATGCTTCTGTTAGGACCTTCCAAAGGTATAGATCTACTTAACAGGAGGACAGTATGAATTCCAGTTATAAAGACAGTTATAAAAATGTGAGATTCTATTAACTGAGGCTGAATTTGCAATAACAGTAAATTTTGATTTTGAGAATATATTTAATGAAAGAAAGCTAATGTTTAGATTCATTACATTTCTTTTTTTTGAGACAGGGCCTCCTTGTAGCTCCAGGTGACCTTGAACTTCCTATGTAGGCCAATCTGGCCTTAGTCTCTGAGAGATCTGCTAGCCTCTGCCTCCTGAGTCCTGGCATTAAAGGTGTATACCACCAGACCCAGCTCATTATACATTTTGAGAAGAGGAGGATGAACTTTCTGCTAAATATTCAATATGCTTCTCCTTGAGTTTGATATAATCACAAATGATATTTCTAGTTGCCACTGGAAACAGAACTTGGGTTTTGACACTTATCAGCTTTTGACTATATCTTGCTCAAATATTCATAAGATATCTGTGTCCATTTTCCTTTATCCATGGAAGTAGGCTTATCAAATCAGAATAGTGAAAATACTTGTCATAAGTTGTGTCCAAAATGCTAGTCATTAACAGATGGGACACAATTTCTTTCAGGGAGATGTAAATACAAAGAACCTTTTTTTCTTATTCAGTAACTTTCAGTACATATTTTTTGATTACAAGCTGTTGAGCAAGTAGGTGCTCAGGAAGCCATTCATTACTTAATTTAGGGCACTTTCCTTCAGTCTCTGAGTGATCACAGTGCACATATCAAAGAATATTTAGGCCGAACCATATGAAATGAACATATTTGGTTACTTTGTACTTCTAAAAATAACATTTTCTAAGTTTTGACAAATAAATTCATACCATTGACGATAAACAAAGGTTTGCATTCATAAACATAGTGTGATTCTGTGCCTTGTTCATTGCTGTTTATTATTGTCATGATTATATGAATATGGCTGAGTTAGCTACTAAGGTTCGAAAGAATGTCTGTGGATTATTATAGTAACTACATGCATGTGCTTACCGTCTACCAGTTGGCTTCGTGTGTCTCTGTCTCTTTGGGCCAGCAGACTCTTTAAGGAACAGTTAGGGGTACAAAAGGGTGAACAAACAGTGGAGGCTTCTCAGGCTTAGGGATGGAATGGACACAGTGTTCCTTCCAACATCCTATTCCATCAGCAGAACAGAAATCATCAGACACGGATAGAAACAAAAGGAAAAGTTCTGTGGCCAATAATAAAATCTACATATATATCATGCTATGAAACTCTACAATAACATCTTATTATTAAAAAAGCTTTGTTACTAATCATTGAAGGTTGTAAGGAAAGCACTTTGCTATCAGGAAAGGAAATCACCCTTGTCACTGTTACCTCAGTATCGAGTACACATCATACTTTCCATATTCTGTACATGTTTCTATAAGGTTTGCAATAATTACTGTCACTACACCTATTTACAACAAAAGAAACTGAAGTACAGAGACATCAGTAGAATGCCGTGGTGGTTTGAATGAGAATGTCCCCATAGACTCCAAGCATTTGGACATTTTGTCCCCAGTTGGGGGCACTGTTTTGGAAGGTCTTAGAAGGTGTGGCCTTGCTTGAGGAAGCACATCACTCGGGGCTGACTTAGAGAGTTCTTAAGCCTTGCTGGACCTCTGCTTCCTGTGCCTGCTTGAAGATGTGAGCGCTTAGCTTCTACATCTATTCCAGCCACCTCTGCAGCCATGCCTCCCTGTCATGATGGACTCTTGCCCTTTTGGAACCATAAATAAACTCTTCTTTTTATAAGTCAGTGTTTCTATCACAGCAACAGAAAGCAAACTAATACAAATGCTATGTGGTTTTCAGAAACTCAAGACTCTGGACAAGTTTCAAGTTGAATGCTATAGCAAAGATTCGTATGTTGGGGAGCATTCCCATGCTTTGTGGAGAACTTGTCTACTATTTAAGTTAGAGAGAGGATGAAAAACCTTTAACTGGTTGAGTATGGCGGTGGCTCTGCTAGTTAGCTCCTCCGTTCATTGGCTTATTTTGTCAATGTTCTGGAATGTGTATTACATTTTCTTCTTCAATCGGAGATATGATCATCATTCTCTCTGTTTCTTTTCTTCTTATGATTGTTTTGTTCACCCAGAATACTTTTCCTTTTAGGACACTAGTAGAATATGACACAGGCATCCTATTAAAAGTTTGTGTGTGTTCTTTATACCTCATAATAACACTGCTCTTTAGAACATACTGAATTTCCTTTTTGATCATAGGAGTAACTGGGCCCAGAAAAAAAGATTAAGAATCTGAACCAGAGGAGAGTAGACATGAAAGTAGATTTCTAAACCATCTGCTTTCATTTAGAATCTAGGAAAGAAAACCCAAGCCAGGGTGGTCCAAAATGAGAAATTATTCTAAGTAGTCTATTAAATAAAAAGTCAAGATTTCAAAGCAGTATGTTATATATGGAACATTCACTTACATATTTTTGGTGATGCTATATATTTTTGATGCTTACAGTAGTTAAAAAAATCTTTACTTTAATTTTACTTTTTTATTAAATTATTTTCTTCCTTCGAATTCCACAACACCCTCCTTCTATATTTTCACTGTTTTTAAAAAAATTTTTATGGGTGTATGAGTGTATTGCCTGCATGTATGTAAGTGTACCCATGTCATGCAATGCCACTGAGGTCAGAGAGGACATCGGATGCCCTGGAACTGAAATTGCAGATGGTTGATAGCTGCCATATGGATGCTGGGATTTGAACCCAGGTCCTCTGCAAGAGCAATCAGTGCTCTTAACTGCTGTGCCATCACTTGAGTCCCATGTGTTTTCACTTCTAAGCATTTAAGAATTATTTATACATTCAAGAATTGGAAAAACACTTTCTGTCTTGCTCACTAACAGACAAGCTGCCCAGCATGAACTGCATGCATGCCAGGTGCAGAGCCGGCTGACAGAGCCACTGAAGAAACAATGCTCAGGGGTCTGTGTTTTCCAGGCTTGCCTGGGAAATTTGACCTTGGTGCTCCCACCACTTCCTGGCTGTAAGACACAGACCCTGCTGAAAAAGGAGTGCTGTGAGGTTATAGGATGGTGTCCATAGCTTTCTTTTTTTTCTTCAGGCGTTTCCCAAATTATAAAGATATGCTCACTAAAAATGTTTAGAAAATGCATTTCATAGTGCTGTACAGTGGTGGAGTAATTCCTGCCTGAATTTTTTCCTATCTCAGCTTTAAATGCAATGATATTAATTGAATTACAAGCTAGTATTTTGCTAGATAATGGAGAACATGTTTACCCATCTGTCAATGACCACTCTAAGCTGAGGTCTGAACCAGAGACCAGATAAGGCTGAGGGAGGCTGGAGACAGCTTTACTTTCTCTTTACCTGCGATTTGTTTTCGCAGAACATTCACTGACTTTAATTAAGATTGTTTATTGACCTCCTATTATAATCTGGACACTGTGCTAGGCATTGAAGATAAAATGGATCGAAAGCTACCATTCCTGACTTCCTGAAGGTTTTTCTGTCTGGTGGTCAGGAGTGGGGAGATAGTTCACTAGTGAACAAACAGATGTGCCACTGAAATGGTTTCAAACTGAACCCAGGAGGTCATCTCTGCTCCTGATGCTTCCTTACCAGGGTGAGGCCACCTGCTCATTCTCGGAGAAGGAATCATCTGAAGGTGTTGCTTTGAAAACTGATGGATAGTTCAGGCACAGTGAAGGTTTCCCGGGACCCTGATGCTCTGCTCTCTACCTCACAGACAGAAGCTTGGCTTTCCTTCAAGGGAGTAATGCACTATTGAACTGACAGAAAACTTTTCTTCAATTGAAATGGCTTATGGTACAGAGACAATGGCAATTTTCCTGAAGGTTCAATTATTGAAAGAAAAATTATTCTCAGGACCTGTTAGGTTTGTAGTTTTATTTGTATGCGTATGTATGTTTCCCTTCCTGAGAAAATATTGTATGGATCCTCCTGGACTGGGCATTGAGTGATAAATTTACATATGTAATTGATTCTCCCCTTGGAATTTTCAGGCTTATAGGTTTAGGTTAACTAACACTTGCTGGGCAGACAGAAAGTATGTTAAAATATTTGCCTGTTATATGCTGTGATACCTGAAAACCTTGAAGAACAAAGTGCTTGAGCTGTGGCTAGAAAGTACCGAGGCTAGATGAGCTTTAGAAGCTACATTTAAAATAAATTCTTCTCTAAGAGATTTATTCAAATAAGAAGTGTGTGTGTGTGTGTATACTCGTACTGTTTTCAGAAATACATCACCTGCTAAGGAGAACATTTAGAGATAACCTTAAGTTTTTGTTTTAACACGGAATAACTGATTTTGTGAAGCCTTTTCTTCCCTAGCAGGTGAACGTGAACATATTCGTTACAGCAAGTGCTGGCTGCCTGTTGGGTGTGACAGGGTAGGCTGGGTCAGGGAATGTGAAACATGGTGTGACACCCCCCCCACCCTCCCCCCTGCCACAACCTCCTCCACATCCCCTCCACATCCACATTCAATGCTGAACACACAGGCTGGACGTGAACAATCTCACCTAATGCCCTAATGCTTGGGGCTTGCCTTCCTAGACTCACAAGAAGGTAGTGATGTACTTTCAGCAGAACTTCCTGCCTAAGAAGTGGGGCTGTCCATTGTAAAAGTGATGTTCCTCTCCTCACATTCCTCCAGAAGATTCCTTGACAGGTTGCCGCTTTCCTGCTTTATGATTAGCCCAGGGTGGCTCAACCTGAGGACTACAAGAGATGCTGCTCTCTCAGCAACTAGAAAAAGAGCGGAATGGAAACGGGAGCCCCAAAGACACATCCTGACGCAATCCTTTCTTTCTTCCTTCCTTCCTTCCTTCCTTCCTTCCTTCCTTCCTTCCTTCCTTCCTTCCTTCCTTCCTCCTCTTTCTTTCCCTCTCTTTCCTAACTTCTCTTCCTTTGTTCCTCTCTTTTTTCATTTTTTCAAAAGTCCGACTTTCCTCTCTGCTTCTGTTGGGGAGAACAAGTCTGCCAATGAGCTGTTTCCTGGACAGTTGGACTTAGGAACTTCCTCTGACTTTGTTTCTGTACCAACACAGTGATGTTCTTGCTGGCTGTTCATGGCTGAGTGAGCATCGGTCTCAGCAAGTAAGCTGATTAACACTAATGAGTCTCAGTTTAAAGCAACTCTCAACAAACAAGGTCTGGGGTCAAGGATAAGTTTCTGTTTCTTTGAAATTTTTGGAATTTTGAAACATGCTCAGGGATGGCTTCTGACATTTAAAAAAATCCCTTTTATTTTAATTCCTTGAATGAGCTATCAAATAGTTAAAGCCTTATGATATGTAAAGAGAAATATCCCTTGCCTGATCACACATAAACTCTAGGAAATTACAAGGATATTTCGGTTAATAGTTTCTTAGACTTCAGTGCATGCATAGCCTGGTGGCAAAGATTCCAGTTCAGTGTGTCTGGGGTGAGGTCCAAGGTTCTGCATTTTTAACAAGCTAAGGAGAATGCTAACCTCTTAGGAGGGACACTTTGACAGATAAGGGGCCATTGCATTTGCATACCATGCTTCAGAGAGAACCCTGGGGTGTGGAATCCTATTTTTTCATGGTGTTTACTTTGCCAGATCCAATTTGAAATAGTGTCTTCAGAAGATGCTTTGTAGAATGCCCAGTGAAGCTCTGTGAATTAGCTTCAAAGATAACAAACTGAATAAAAATGGACAGTGTGACAGTATGCCTACAACTAAAACCTTCCAACAGGCTGGAGTTGATCACCTTGTCTTTTTGATACAGTGAAAACATGTAGAACCTTAAACAGAACATAGTGAGGCAATGGCAGAGGCCATGCTAAATTAATGGGATTCCAAGGACAGAGACAAGGACACATTTCCTGTACCTGTCAGTAATGCTGACTGTGCAAACTCAACAACATGTCTACTTCCTTCAGCCTCACTTCCTACACTCACGAATTGCAATGGGCAAAGATGGCTCTCTTCCAGTATAACTTGAGGAACTTGTGGCTCTTTATTGCAATTGGATAATTTTAAGCATGATAATTATGACTCATCTACAAGATATTTCATTATAATCATGTTGCATTTTGATGGATCTGCATACATGTGTTAAAATATGATTGTGAATAACAATATTTACTGTGACATATATTTCAAGTTATTATCATGAAGTAATACATTTACTCTCCTACACAGCCTTTCTAGGAATGAATTTTATGAATAGAAAAATAGAAATGATAGGCATTCTGTATCAAACCCAGTTCATGGATCTTGCAGATATGTTTAGTATAAAATGCCTATTGTTGGGCCTTAAGAAATCCTAATTGACCAGTTGGCACCTTGTGGCCTGGGCAAGATGGTGCTGAAAGGAGCTAAAACAAAGACTAGACAGAGGAGATAGGCACATACCATGGTAATTAGGTGAACTAGGGATTTAAGTGCCATTGGAGGAAAATTACCTCCCCCCTCGTGAACAGCACGTGGACAGTAGTAGCCTCTATGTAAAGTAAAAAGCATGATCAGAGTGATCAGTAAAATGATTGGTAGAAACTTCCTGCTGTATGCTAATACCTGTAACTCTAAACCTTTATAATGTGTCTGATAAGTTCAGTAAACGGCTTCCTGCGGTACCATTGAAGAAGTTATATCAATAAAGCTGTATCATCATAAGAAGCTGCACGCTTCTTTGGTTAGACAAGGGCCCGGGTCGTGCCTGACTGTTTTCTGGAGCAGGCCAGGAAGCTGAGAACGGGCAGGCCACAGCACCCGATGTCCTTTTGCTTCCCGGTGAAGGCCTTCTCCTACTGCGGGGAGGGGGCTGGGGCAATCCAAGGGAAGTAGGACACGAGACTTGTGCCGGATCCCCCTCGCTGTTCTCTCCTGCTGGCGGGGAGACAGAGGGCCTGGTGAGGGGGTGCACCTGCCGGTGCCTGCTGCGCCGCCATGAGAGAGAGTGGCAGCCTGTGAAGTTTTTTAAAAGTTCAGTTAATTGTTGATAATTATGTCCTTTCTTCACTTCTTAAAAAAAAACAAGTCAACCAAAAGCTGCAAAACAGAGTGACAAGGGATTTAGTCTTGCATTTCCGCATAAGCAGCATTGGTGATTCAGCTTTGCATTCCCTCCTGGTGAGCATTGGTGATTCCATATTCCATTCCCCCAGAGAGAACATCAACCTGCACAGTGTATGTCTATGCCCTTGGAAGGGCTATGAGCACCCTAGTGTTTTCTAGTCCTCATCTGGCCCCTTTTGTTCATATTTATTACTTCTTGGGTCAAACAACATTTAAGGTTGAAACCACTGTGTACAGTGTCATCATCAAAGGTCTTTATATAAGTAGAGGTCGGCACCCTTTGCAGGATTATAAATTGATAAGCTGGGTTCCCTAGGGCCCGAGTGCTAACAGCAATACTCAAGATTTATTTCCACTGCCTTACAGACAGAACTATTTTCAGAGTTTTTGAAGCAGGGTGATTACTGCATGTTCCATTAAGGAACATGCACAGACCCCCACACTGCTGGAACACGCAGTCAGCTGTGCCCCATCAGAATTGCCATCCTGTATGCATCTTGATTTTTGGCAAGAATTCATGTAATAAGATGCTGAGTGAATTCTGAAGACTTATACTTTAAAATTCTCCATACTATATATAGAGAAAGTTATTTTGCTTTTCAGATGTTTTATCTTAAAGTAGGTTGTTTCTTAAGAACATAGCTTGAATACTTTTTTTCCTATGATCTAGGTCATCAAGGTCATGACAATTCTAGACAGAATCTCAGGATCTCTCTCTCTCTCTCTCCTTCTGCATGTGTGTGTATGTATATGTGATTCATTCCGATGAGATGGGATTTGATTCAAAGGAAACTATGAAACTACTTTGTCTGGCTTGGGTAATCAGGAAGGAGTGGAGCAAATCTGGACAAGGCAGATAAACATGCGTTTAATTAGCCTGAAACAGTAGCTGGCATAGATTCCATCTGCGTCCAAGCAATGTGTGGATGGGCACTCAGGAGAGAGCTCATCATTATTCTGGAAGTATTTCAGGGCGGACCTCAGCCTCTAAGGAAACAGTATCTGCTACAAATCTCTATGTCCTCTGACTTCAGCACTTCCGCAGCAAAGCTTCCCCTGCTCTCCACTCAGAAACGATTTCACAGAATGAGTTTTTGAATTATCTGTTCTCGGGAAGTGTCAGGGTCCTGGCCAGCCCACTCAACTTCTGGGGCAGCAGGGCAGGCAGGAATGTCTAGACACAGGTACAGAGGCAATGGAAGCATCTGCGTTTGGCAGACAGTGTAGAAAGAACTGAAAATAAGAGAGCAGACTGATGCTGGGGGCAATGTGGGGAGATTGAGAGGAAATGGTTAAAGAAAAAGAAGCAAGCAAGTAAAGGACTAGGCAGAGTCTAGGAGCCAGTCAATAGGGGTTAGGAAGATTGCGTTTGTGAAAAGAAAATAATCAAAACAGCAGACTTCACTGTGCTTCGTTGTGGGGCAGGCTCTGCTTCAAACACTGTGATGTACTACTTTTATTCTCATTTTACAGAGGAAGGAGAAGCTCAGCAAGGCTAAGTCGAGTCAGGGTTTAAATCAGACTCTCTGATTCTATTGCCCATACTCAAAGCCCTCTGAACACACTGTGGGCATTAGTAGATGCTCCTGATGTAGGGGGACTCTGGATGGTGAGGCTTGGGTTCTGCTTGCAGAACAAGTAGGAGACTTAATTGGACCATTGCTCTGCATGTAGAATGAACTACTTTCCTTCTGTGATGTGTTTTCTCTGTATCCCCATGTCATCTTTATCTGGTTTTTGCTGCTCTGTTCATTTTTCCAAGGATCTAAAAGAACAGCACATATTCTCTCTTTCAGTGATCTTGGCCTCCTTAGCCTGTATTATTGACCATCCTTTTAGTTACTGCCATTGTTAAGAGTTACCACTGACAAAGTCACTGCCTTGAATTCAATGGCTAGAGAAACTGTTAAGGACCACACTTTTCACATCATGTCATAGTAGGATCCTTTGCTCAGAATCAAACAGAATTCATTCATCTGGTTTCTGCCCAATAACTGACAGCATTTCAGAGTTTACCAATCCTGGTGTTTACATCCCCTGGTGCTACTTACAGGATACATTCTAATTAGATGAAGTGGGTAGAGGAGAGGGGGAGAGGGATATGTACAGTCCAGGAAGGGGAAAGCAATGATTCATTCATCCACAGGCTAAATATACCACTTTCTTCATTGTCCACATCTAGACCAGTCGGGGGTACTAGTGACCCAGGCAAGGCTGAGTGTATTGTGCTGTTCCTTTTCCAAGACCTGCTCTGCAATTCCCTTCCTTCCTACCTTGTGTCATCCTCTAAAGTCTATTAATTAATCCTTATTTGGAATAACACTCCTCTTAACAATGTTTAATTCTTTCTATATTTATTTATTTATTCATTTATTTATTTTTGAGACATCATTTCCCTATTGTTCCAGTTGGCTTGAAACTCTCTATTTAGACCAGGCTGACCTCGATCTCACTGAGATCTATCTCTGCCTCTTGAGTGTGGGGACTGGGTCTACCATAAAAAGGTATTGAGCAAAGCCAAGCAGTCTGGCCTGCTCTGCTTGATGGGATAACCTGGCCCCAGGAAGCCACTGTAGATACAAATCTTCCTTTCCCCCACAAAGATCACCCCAAACCAGAACCAGGTTTTTGGGTTTCATTTCCTCGTTCCTAATTTCCATGTCAGCCTTCCCTAAAGACTCCACCTTTAACTTTCCCGCCATCTGTAATGGTCAGAAAGGCCTCCCTATATAAACCCCTGCCTTGCCACCTACACAGTCTCCCAGGAGGGAACTCCTCCTGCCACACTCCAAGCCTCCTGAGGACCTGGGATGGCTGAAGCACAACAGCCATGCTGGAGATGGAGACCCACCCACACCTGAGCGCTGTGATTAAAGGCATGCACCACCATGCCTGGTCTTAATCTTATTTTTAAAACAGAATTTTGGTGTGTAATTCAGGTTGGCCTTGGACTTTCAAACTCCCCTGTCTCAGCCTCCTGAATGCTGGTATTATAGGCATGAGGCAACATGCCTTCACAGTATTATATATTTTTTAAAAATGGTGATAAAAGAGAAAAACTTTAAAAGCTCAAAGAAGTTATCCTTTTGGAGGTAGAATTTTAGGTTTTTGTCACAAAAAATTCTTATACCAAATTTCCCATGCTAAGCCCTTTTGGCTCCATCTCTTCTATTCTTCCTCCTGACCATTCACTAGCTTGCTCTCCTTGCATTGAGAATTTCACTCAAATGCTGTCTCCTCTGAAAACTTTTAATTTGCTTCTTTATGGAATCTGTCATCGCATTCTATTTGTTTCTTTACACTATATAAGACAGAAGCTGTGGGACCCAGAAGCACTGTTTTTGCTTTACCCATCATTGTATTTGCTAAAACAGCCTCTTATTAGGTTCTGGAAAATGATTTTTTTTTCTTAATTCAAGGAAATGAATAAGCTGTTCCAGTGCTTCTTAATCTCACCAAATACATGTATTTGAATGGCATGCCCATATCTAGGTTGTTTGTATATGTATCCAAAAAGCACTTGAAATCTACAAATTATAATCCTTGGATTGGTGCTGAGGCTAGATATTCTCAGCCTTGGAGCTGTAGAGGACTTAGAGTCTAGTAGAGGAGGCAAATGAGGATAAGGGCAGGCTAGATAACACAGAGTCTACAGTGTTCTCTACAGTAATAAGGTGAATGAGAAAGAATTGGGACTCCTGGGGCATGGGATGTCTTTCCAAATAGAAGAGATTAGTATGTGGAAGGTCAATAATAGAAAAGCTCATGGAAAATCAGCTGGGTGTGAGTTCTTCAAAATGCCTGTTTTATTAGAAGAAATGCACAAACACTGAGAGAAAGTGGGAAATGATGAGATGTGATGATTAGAGTTTGATCTTTTCCCTTACCTTCACCAAAGAACTTACACAAACCCATAAATGTAATTATATATGTGTAGATGCCTTTAGGAATTTGTTTTGTAACCAGAATTGGAATCAACTACATGTAAGTACTGTGTGGAAAAGTCTCACTTATTTGAATTAAACTTGACCATAGTCAGTGAGTGATAAAGCAGATCTATAATACTCAGGTAACTGATTGAATATTTAAAAATCCTTTAAAATGAACATTTCAAGCATATTCCAAGTAATCAAGCAGCAGGACTAACATGTAAGAACCCACTGTCCCTCTGGAATAGCTGCTGGCATTCTGTCACACTGGCTTCCCTGGCACCTCTCGCCCCCATCACATTTTGCTACTTCAGTTAACACTGAGATCTTTCCAAAGATCTGTTAAAAATCGAGTTTATACTTGCTGTAATGCACCAAGGTTGGCTGAATTGACTCATGCACTAACCTCCGCTTGAGAGGTTAAATGGCAGTCATCCAAGAGCAATGATGGCACTGGGTAGCCATCTAGAAGAAGAAGTAAGGCACTACGGGAGGGATGTGAAGAGGCGAGGGGAGGATGGAGAGTGTTGTAAGCAAATGATATTCGATACTATATTGTCTGTTCTGAGTTCTATCTTCCTGAAACTCCAGAACTTTGGTGCTTTTATGCCAACTACAAGTTCCATGGGAAGGATCTGTAGGGCAGTGTTTCATCCTAAGATATTTGCCCTTTTCTTTCCTTTAAACCAGTTTTGAGGTACAATTTAAATTATACTTCACTCTCTTGAACAGTTCAATAATTACTGGCAAAATTACATGTAGCTCTGATCCACTAACACCATCGAGATGCACAGTGATGCCTTCTCCAGAGAAAACTCCTTTGTGTCTCTTCTAATCTTTTCTGTTCAAACTAAGGCAACCCCTCATACTATTCTCCAGCCAAAATTAGTTGTGCCTGCTATAGAACCTCATATAATGGAATTTTTCAATATGTACACATTTGTCCCTTTTGAAATTTCATGTCTGTAATATTAACTAATTTTGCTATGATAATTCCTTAAATTCTCTCGATGAATAGTGTTCTAGTAAAGGATATATCACAACTTACTTACTTTCCTGTTTGTGAACAGTTGGGTTGTTTCTTTGGGGACTTTGTGAATAAAGCTTCTATGAACTTTTGTATATAGATTTTTATATGGAAAAATATGTCTTTGTTTCTCTTAGTAAATACATAGAAGGGAATTATTGGGTAGGAGGACAGAAGTATGTTTAACTTTTAAAGATACTTTTAAATAAGTTTCCAAATTGACTGTCCTTTCTTACATTCTTTTTGGGAAAGTTTCACCATGCAGCCCAGGTTGGTCTTGAACTCATCTTCTTGCTTTGGGCTCCTGAGTTCTGATGTTGCAGCTGTGTGTTACCACTTCCAGCAACCCTTTTCTATTTACACCTGTGATATATGTGAGTTCTGAGATCCACACAGCTGCTTATACCTGATGCTGCCAGTCTTCTACGTTAGTCATCCTAATCCCTGTGTAGAGCTATCTGACTGACATTACATTTTGTCTCCAGATGACTAATGGTATTGAACACTTTTTCAAGGGCTTAATGATAATTTGTGGGTCTTCATTTGTGAAGTGCATGTTCATGTCTTTGGTTTAATTATTTGTAACTTTTTTCTTTTTGTAATTGAGCTACAGAATTTCTTTGCATAGTTTGTACATACATTTTTGACTGACACATATTTTATAACCATTTATCGTAGGATTTGGCTGAAATTTTAATTCATTTTCTATTCATTGTTTCAATCAGATATCTTACTCTTTATTTTTTACTTTTTTTTTTTTTTTGATAGGGTGTCTCTGGACTGGAATTCCTTATGTAGACTAGGTCTGCCTCAGTCCAACAGAGAATGATCTACAGCTTCTGCCACCTAAATTCTGGCATTAAAGTGTGTACCACCTCACCCAGGTAAAAAGTATCTACATTTGATGAAGTCTAATATTTCAGTTTTCTAAACAGTTATTTCTATATCTAGTCTCAGGATGCTTTGTGGAGTGAATTACCTTGTAGAATCCTGAGTGTTCTAGTTAGCTTTGTCAGCTAGACTCAGCCTAGAGTCTCCAGAAAAGAAAGTCTCAGTTGAAGGATTACCTTGATCAGATTGTCCTACAGGAATGTCTGTAGGGGATTATCTTGATTGTTAATTGATGTAGAAGGACCCAGTCCTCTGTGGGTAGCATTCTTCCCTGGACAGGTGGGTCTGAACTGTGTAAGAAAGTTAGCTGAACATGAGCCAGTGAGTGAGCCACAGCATACAGCATTCCTTCATGGTTTATGCTTCCAACTGCTGCTTGCATTCCTCCCCTGACCTCCCCAGTGATGGACTGTGGCCTGGAAGTATAAGCTAAATAAACCCTTTCCTCCCCTAAATTGCTTTTTGTTAGAGTGTTTTATCACAAGAATAGAAAGGAAACTAGAACACTGAGTGCATTGTTTTATGTTTTATCTTAAAAATCTTACAGCTTTAAGACTACATTTCATTTTGAATTAATTTTTGAGTGAGTGAAGCCAAGACACAATTTTTGAGGTCATTTTGGACATTTGACTTGAGTGTTTGTGGAAATGGAGGATTGACGAATCAGGAATATGAACATAAAGCAGAGACAATGAACATTAAACAGTTGTGGACTTCATATGTATATGCATAGGACATGGAGTTCAGGCTTTGGAATGAGTAAGCAAAGGGCTAATGAGGAGGCTTTGGAGTCACTATCATTTACAAGGTCAGTAGAGGAGAAAGGAAAACAGGAATAGGGAAATGGTGAGAGGGAGAATTTTACAAAGAAATTACAAAGGGGACTGCTCAGTAATATCAAGTGCTTAATGCAGTTGAAAGAATAAAAGGCCAGAGAGGGGCTAATGCCCAAAGGACCCCAGAGAGAGGCAGAGCAGGGTTTATAAAGCTTAAAACTTTGATTACATCATGCTAGTGGCAAAGCCAATAATCATATAAACATCAGATCACCATAGTTACACCAGACCAGGGGCAAGGCAGTTAACAAAGAGGTTTTCAGTTAACAAAATGTCTTGATAAGGACAAACCAAGTTTCTCAGAATTGTAGAAACAATGGATTCCACAGGGATGCAAGTGTAGCTGGGAGAGAGGATGTGCTATACGGACATACTAGTTGGCTGCTTGTAAGTTTCCCAGTATTGTAGAAACAGTGTATTTTCTGAAACTAACTGCATGAGATGTTGTACGTGGCTGGGCTGGCTTCAGTGGGAATGGTTGTACAAAAACCCAGGGTGAAGTAGAAATCAGCTAGAGCAAAACAGAGCTAGTTTTGCTATTTCATTGTGATGGATACAACTCAAACCAGCCTTAGCTAAGAAGAGAAATTGTGATGCAGGTGGTCTAATATAAACAAGACTGGTCTTAGGCACAACTGTGTCAGGAATGGGAAGTCTCTTTTATTGTTTCTCATTTCTCCTTCCTTCATGCTGCTCTCAGCATACCACTAAGGGATGACGCCATAAACATTTCTTACCTTAAAATCATAGAACTTCCCCATTAAGGGGCAATACTTTATCTCGGATACTTTTACACTCATCCCAGTTTTTAAAAGTCTAGAAAAGGGTCTGGGAAGCCAAGTTTAGGTTGAAAGCACCTTTTAACACATTTCTGTTATTTAGATACATGTTAGGAGGAATAAAAAGATGACATCTGTGATTGACACTTAAGTATAATGGGTCAAAGCAGAGACTCCTGGGTCTGCACACTTGAGTTCTTCTTCCCACTCACTCCCATACTGGCTACAAGAAAAGAAGGTGAGTACAACTGTCCTCTTGAGGGTTTGTATGTTAACAGAGGGATCCAATGCCAAGGACAGACCTGGCTTGTAGAGTGAATGGGAGCTACAGGAAAAATACAACAAGCAAAAGACATTCTAGGAGCTGTAAAGAAGGAGATGGGAAGGCAGTGTGGCAATGACAGAGAAATGGATGCTCACAGTTTTTAAAATTGGAAGGGAAAGTATTTAGCATGATTCTGTATTAGAGGACAGAATCATCCGGAAAAGAAGAGGTTAACAGAAGAGGTGAATTCAGAAGGGAGGAACAACAGACATGAGGATATGGAGAAGGATACAGTTAGGAACTCTGTTTATTTACAAGGACTAGTCTCAAGCAAGTCAAAACTGAAAGAGAAAAGAAGGGTCAAGGGGGATGAAATGAAGGAAGAAGGCAGGAAACAGGGTGAGGCAAACTTCCAGAATGCAGGATCTGACCTGTGGGTCTTGGACTACCAGCATGAAACACAGATATGTACATGGAAGCAATGCAGTAAACATTTGTTTGGTTGACTGAGCTCATGCCTAGTGGCCTCTGTCTTTATGGACAGCTTGGGATTGAAAGGATGGAGAGAAACCTATAATAAGGAATAGAGGGAAGAGGAAAACTATTGACTGTTTTTGTGGTGCATAAAATAGATGCATGGGCACATATTGGAGCTGCTTGTTAAGCGCCGTGAAAATTATGGGCAATATTGGGAGAAGGTAGGATCTTGTTCAACGTTTGAAGGAAAATGGTGGCTACTGAGAGAGCAGGTGGGATGTTTCAGTTTCTGAATTCTTTGCACTTAACCTCTTTGGAAACTGGGTAGAGACAGACACTGAGAGGCCAACCCTGGCCTAAGAAGTTAGCAGAGACTTTCGGGTTGAACTCAGATTTTCTTCCTTTTGTCCCCTATTTCCTTTATCTTAAACATTCATGTAGCTAGATTTCTCTGTCTAAGAGTAGTGGTTTTTTATTTTATTTTATTTTGTTGAGACAGTGTCTCCCTGTATCTGCAGCTGGCCTGGAACTCCCTATGTAGATCAAGCTGACCTTGAACTCGCAGAGATCTACCTGCCTCTGCCTTCTGAGTGCTAAAATTAAAGGAGCATGCCATTACTTGGCAGGGGAGAAATGTTTTAAACTAAAAGTTTTGGAAATGGTCAGAACAAAAACTCAATACATTAGAGCTATTACTCTAAGTTCTGCTTCTGTTAAGGGAACAGAATATAAGAGGGAAATGAAATAAAGTCCAGGTTGAACTTGACTTCTGAAAAGTGACTGAGTGGCACAAATGGAATGCATTGAGTACTGAGGCTGCAAATGGTTTTTAATGACCCTCTGTTAGAGAAAGCAGACTGTAAAATGAATGGGTCATACTTTGTATTTGTAGTTATTCATCTAAAACTATTCTGAATGCAATAACCTTTCAAATATATTAATTTGAATATCAAGTAAGATGAATAGATATTTCAGCTACTGGGTACTGTCATTTTCTGTAAAAGAAACAAGAGAGAAAAAGATCTTTAGATTTTTAAAGGCTGTCTTGATGGGTTTCTATTGCCATCATTCTCCCAAAGTTTAAAATCCTTAGTACTCATTTTTTTTGCTACAGAAAATAGTTCATATCCTTCCCATGCTGCTAAATTTTATAAGACAACCAGTCTTCTCTTTATTCCTATTAAGAAATTAAATGGTAGAAAGCTTATTAAGCACCAAGGACCAATGATAAGAAAGTATTGCCAGCTACCTTAGTGAACTTGCAGACTGGTTAATAACAAATAAGTCAAGACCCTAGTATGTGAATTGTGAAGTTTTTTCCAGCTTTACCTAACTATCAGTTGCTTCCTCAACTTGTTCCCATAGCTTCCCATCTTATATAATTTTTCCCCTCTTTGAGACAGTCTTACTATATAGTCCAAACTGGCTTTGAACTTGAGATCCTTCTGCCTCAGCCTCCTGAGTGCTAGGATTAAAGATGTGCAGCACCACGACAGACTAGTAATTCTCACAGTCTTTTTAATAACGATGTGGAGAGGTGTTTTTTTTTTTTCCCCCTCTTTAAAGTGATGGAGGACAATGTCATGGTATTGATCTTTTTAAGGATGTTTTTACACGGAAAACAGCCTTGGGGGTTGTAATATCTCGCTGTACGGCAAAGAACAAACTTGTCCAGACCAAGAAAATGAAAATATTGCTTTTGGAGTGAAGGTTGAAGAGATTTTCTAGCCACTCCTTAAAAAGATATTTCCTAAGTTCCAAGTTTCTTGCCTACGGCAACCTGCCTGTGTGTACAGCAGCTACCTATGTGCCCTGAGTCAGCTGCATACAACTTCGCAAAGAGGGCCGAGGACACAGGAGACTGGTGTGAACACGAAGCTCACACTACCTACTGTGAAGCAGATAATCAAGTCTCTTTATCTGTTGCCAGGGTCTCATGTCTTTGCCAACATCTCTGACATGGAGGCTGCCTAACCCCTTCACTTGACAGAAGAGCAAGATTTCAGGCAGCTTCTGACAGCTTCTCCGGTGTCTAGCATGTTGCTGAAGCATAGTGGAAGTACTTTGAATTTTAGTTTTGTCTACACTTAATTAATGTTTGATTTTATTTTGGTTGTAGACAATGTTTTCATCAATATTTTTTCCAGATACTAGCTGTATTACTGCAGTCAATTTCCAATCTGTCTACACTTCAGTTTACCAAAGCGTACAAAGGTGTTTGTCTTGTTTGTGATACATACGGGGCTACAGTGCCCAGACCGCATTTCTGTGAGCTGTCTGGCTACTACAGTGAGCAGACAGCCTGCCTCATAGGTGTGCCTTTAAGAGGGGCTTCAGATGCAGAGTCCAGTCACCTGTGATCACACTCTTCCTTGGGCATTATCTATCCAGACTGAATATTGTACACTTGGATTGTTTAGAGAATCAGCTATTTTGGCACCAGAGTGGACAGTTTTGTCATATTTTCTTCAGATCCTACTGCTGGATTTATTGAGGCATTCTGAGACCTGCATTGCAATTTGATTTCTCCTCTTCAATTGTTTTACAAATTTCCCTTTCTCACACAGGCTTTAATCTATTCCTAATGAGGGCTTCCTGCCATCTTTGTTTCAGCTTCTACTTCTCAGGAATTCATTCAGCTTTAGAGCTATTGTAGGAAGTAATGAATAGAGGCATATAATCACTCAGAATAGTCTTTGCATGGAGTTGGCACAGATTAAATACTAGTTTACTATTATTATCATTAATATTGATAGTAATATTATAATTACATATTATATATACTATCAATATATGATATTGATTGTAATATTATAATTAATATTACTATCATTAATGATCACTTACATGGAACATGCTAGAAATCATTGCCCCAAAGCATGGTCAGGATGTTTGTGCTACCCTGAAATGTTCCTGGGAAAGAGTAAAAGGGTAGTGAGGCTTTTCAAAACTGAATCATGAGGTAATTATAGATGTAATTAAAGATATCCAATGTGGAGAATGAAAGTTTTGTGAAGAACCTGGTAGCTGTCTACCGATACTCAAGTTCTGTGACCAGGAAATAGGTTACACAGACGACTGTACTTGGAGTAAAGAGGCAGCTACTGCTTCAAAGTAAAGAAAGCTTTTAAACATGATGGCTTAAAATGGTCCAGGTTCTCACTGGAGGGTCCGTTGTCAGAGACGGTCTCACTAAGGTTCCTTTGAAGATGAAAGAAGGTTTTAATCAGGTTACCTGTGGTAACCTCTGAAATTGCTAGTCAGGAAATTTAGACACTCGTTGGTTCAACTTCCTGTGGAAACCAGAAACATTCATATTCACTTTGTCAATATTTCTCAATTACATCAGAATTGTTAACTGTATATGACTGAGTCAATGTGAACAATGAACCCACTCTTCATGACAAAGATGCTGATTTTTGCTCTGCTAGTTACATTCATCTCTTGTAAAATATATGCTCAAGCAGAAAGTTAAGCATCTATACAACTTCACTGTGCAACGGAATGAGGGTGTGGGACATTAAGAAACATATATGTGAGTTTAGTAAGAGATGTTATCAAAAAGTTTCTGGGGATCAGAGTTTCAGGACATAATGGAGACATTTTGTTTTGGAAATCTTCTAGAGCCTTTTTTGGTAATAGATATAAAAACTCAGAACTACACTCATGGTTATCCTATTCATTTTAAAGTTGGAGTGACTTTAAAGTGGCAACATGGTCGAGGAGTCAAGTAGCCATTAGAAGGATCATGGTGCTACAGCCTCTGATCATTTTTAATATCAAAAGTTATAGGATTAGTTCTGGCAGGACCAGTCCTGAGGTGAGCCTCACTGGAAGGAGAGCCATGTTCTGAATTCTCAAACTGTGGGTTCAGGCTGACTAAGCATTCCTGCTAATGGAGGAGGAGGAGGAGGAGGAGGAGAAGGAGGGAGAGGAGGAGGAAGAAGAGAGAGAATGTGTTTGGGGGTATCTGAGTCACACATTTTGTCTACAAGTCAGCCATGCCTGGACTCCAATGGTCTTGCGGGTAGCGTGCTGCTGCTGTCACTGCTGACAGGCTTCCCTGGCTGTGCACAGCTGCTGGGCAGCATGCTGTCATCCCCTGCATTTGCAGTGGATCTCAAGGTCAGTATGGGTTATTCATAGTAGATGGAGATTTCTATGTGTGTATGTGTGGGAAAGGAGGGAAGCCATTGTTAAGGTAGAGGTTTCCAGTCTATATCCAAAACTGATTTTTTGAGTCAACATGGGGACTTATCAAAGAGCCCTTTTTGTTGTTTTCTGAGCAGTTTTCAGTGGAAGGTACTGCTAGTAGAATCCTGGGGTGCAAAAACAGCAGGATGCCCCATTTCAGGCTATACAAACTGGCCAACTCTTTTTCCCTTTGTTAAACTAATTTAATAGACAGCTTTCACTTTCCCCCTACACCTGTTTGATTTCTGTTGAGTAATCACAAGTCTATAACAGAAAAGTGCAGTCTCCTAGGGGAACTTCTTCCAGTTCCCAGAGGTTGTGCTAAAGAGAAGCTTTTTCTTTCTTTTCTTCCTTAAAACAAATGGCTATTTCTCTGCTATCTTCTATGTATGTACTCCCTCCTGCGGAGTCACCTAGTTCCTCTAATTGTTCATACCTGGATCACTGTAGTAATGCCAGACCCTGATATGGTGACAGCAGCAGCAAATACGTCTAAGAATGTTGAATTAGGGGATTGATTGAACTTCCTGGTATTTTTTCTGAACCACGAGTAACCAAGATTTATCCTGGTCTTGAGTTGAACCATTGACCTTCATTGCCATTATGAAAAGGATATAAGACATTGGACAGGAAGGACTTTCTCCAGATAAGTAAGAGTGGCCCAAAGCAGACTAATTTGAATGTTAGTTTGAATAGAGCCTTATTTTATGGAGTGAGATGGCTGGTACTATTGCTTAGAATAAGCTAGCTATGAAAAAAATGCTCTGCTATGTAGACCATGACAGCCAGAATCCAGTGAGCCTGATTAGATTTCAGTCAAGCTGAATTTTGGACCCGGATTAATATTAACTGCCAGATCAACAATTCCTCATGGGTTTATAGCTCCTTTGTTATTTTGAGGCCCTCATCTGAAGCTGAGTGTTCCCTCTGAAGGTAAGACATTCAGTCATAAAATCAATACATTTCAAGTACAAAGGTATTTGTTAAAAAACCTCAGCCTGAAGTCTATTGGAATAATGGTGAATCAAAGACATAAGACAATTTTTTCTAAGTACTAGTAAAACAAGAAACAAAGGTCCTCTAGATAGTAATTACATTCCTGATTCACACTTTAAGTGTAAAGAAAACAGAGAAGAGTTACATTTTTTATGTCTGCAGAGGGTTATCTTAAGGCTATTTGTAGAGGAGCCAGAACAGAGAATCCTGCTTAGTTCTATCTGTGTGTGTCTTGCCAGAGAGTGTACAAACAATTAACACCGGGTGTCGGGGTGGAGAGAGGAAGATGTGCCCAATTCTCTGTGAAAACACACATTTTGATACAGCTCCACTGTCCTAGCAAGTGGTTGATAGTCAAAAGCTGATTTGAGAAACTTATCATCTGATACTACTGAAGACCAACTCAGTTTACCACAAAGAATATTAGAAAAGAAAGAAAATGAAAAGCCAGGTGAGGTGGTACCTGCTTGTAACCCCGGCACTTGGGAGTAGAGCCAGTAGAATGCTGAGTGTTAGTTTGAAGCCAGCCTGGGTACACAGTGAATCCCTGTCCCCAAAACAAAGAAATAAATTCAGAACAAAATGAGAGAGAGAGAGAGAGAGAGAGTTCATTTGATTCCAAGTGTTCTTGATGTTTGAGTCTGTGATTTTTTTTTTTCCCCTTTAACCACTATTAAGGTAGAAAAAGAGCTACATAAAAATATGGAAGGGCTCAGACAGAAAACATCCATGAGTCCTCACTAGTTCATGCAGAGAAAATGAGGAAGCCAGGATGCATGTGAGCTTTCTCCCTGCCAAAACAGTATTTCCACTCTGTAGTGGATTCATTTTACCTTTATTAAGTGAATGTGCATACTTGAGGAGATCCACAGCATCACTGTTTCTAACAACAATAAACAGTAAATAACTTGTGTTTCCATGTGTAGATGATTGATTATACAATTCAGAGGTCAGCAAACAATGATTTGTGGATCAAACCCATCCGGAAGCCTGATCCGGTCATGTTTTATTCAAGTGTAGTCACACTCGTCAATTACATATTGTTTATGGCAGAGAAAAGTTGTGACAGATTATATAACTCACAGGGCTTGAGATGTTTACCATATGACCCTTTCCAAAAAAATTGCAAAGACTTGATATAAATGGTTGCACATATATTCATTGGGACAGTATTGTCATTAAAAGGATGCAAAAGATGCATATGTGATTCTTATGAAAAGGGGTCTGATATCAAGAAAAACTATTAAAAATAGCACCAACAACTAGGTGCGATGACACAAGCCTTTAATCCCAGCACTTGGGAGGAAAAGGCAGGCAGATCTCTGTGAGATCGAAGCCAGCCTGGTCTACATGGTGAGCTTAAGGTCAGCTGGGGCTACAAGAAGACCCTGTCTCAAATAACAACAACTAAAATAACTCGCCCCAAACCCAAACTAGTGCAAGTATGAATGTTTGGGATTCTATTTATCTAAAGACAAAGGAAACATATGTCTTCTTTGTTATATGTGTCAAACTTTCATTATATATATCAAACTTTTTTGAAAAGTGTATGTACAAGAAAATTTCTCTAATAATTGCCTCTGTTGAATGAAATTAGAAAGTGAGAGGAAGGAGTGGAAAGATGGAAGGCAAGGAAGAGAAGTCTTGTTTGTTATTAAAAAAAAATGGCCATATGGTAAATTTAGAATTGAAAAAGAACAAATAATATTCATCGAAACAATGGGCATTTAAGAACATTTTCTTTTCAGAATGAATTATTTCAATGGTCTAGTATTAATTGTAGTTCAGTTTTCTTATGTATACTTTTGTTCAATTAATGCATGATAATTCTTAATTCTTTGACTAGAAAAGCATGTGTCACCACATGTTTATGTGTCTATCTGCAATTTAAATTTTAGAATTTGTTGAAAACGATTGCAGTTTTCCTCTTCATTGGTGAAAAAAAATCATTGAGACAGTTTTCCTAATCAAATGGCTATACATTTTAATGTACTTTTATCCTGAGGAATTTCATATAATAGTGCTGTTTCCCAGTGTGATATCTGAACCCCCTTTGGAGTCTTGTATTTTTAGGTTACAGAAAAATGTTTGATTTACATGAATCAAATTATTTTAATATTTATCATAATCTGCAAACTAGAAAGAAATGTACCACCTACCTTACCAAATAAAATTTTTATGTTTAAAAAGATTTTCAGGATTCAATAATTGTCAGTTATTTGGGTTATACTAAATTCAGGCAGTTAGAGAGGAATGAAAGCATGCCAGTCACAGGGGAATGTCTGATGGTGAGTGGACAGGGACTGCACTGGAAGAAAGGCCTCTAGGCACATAACATGAAAAAATTAGAAAATATGGGGCTGGGAGGTGTCTCAGCACCGTAAAGCACTTGCCAGGCAAGTGAGGGAGCCGAGAAGACAGGAAGAAGTCGCTCCTGAGTAAACAGACACTGGCCATCACACACAGGCATATGCACACTCGTGTAGCCACACATGCAGGCACACATATGCATGGACACCATACACATACACATGAAAACATTGAGAAAAGGGAAAAAAAATGGAAAATGGGTTCTTAAATAAAATTAACAATAGCATGTCTTTAGGCACAAGGATTCTATTATTTATCATTTTATTTTATTTTTTATGTATATGAATGTGTTGCCTGCATGTGTGTAAGTGCACCCATGTTGTGCAATGCCCTTGGAGGTCAGAAGAGGGCATCAGATCCCCTGGAACTGGGGATCCATGTGAGTGTTGGGATTCGATTCTGGGTCCTCTACAACAGCAGTCAGTGTCTTAACCACTGAGCTATTTGTTCAGCCTCTGGATTCTAGTTCTTATAGCCAGACAACAGCTGTTCTCTCCTTTTTAATGGGGATAGAATCAAGGTTTCCTTAAACACAAAAATTTTATTTTATTTTGTAGCCAATAGGTATTTTTCTCATTTTAAAAATGGGAGTAGTTATGCTTACTTTGTTAATTTCATGAGAATAAATGAATGTATGTTTGAGATACCTTTAAAGTACAGACTACTTCATAAGAATGTTTCAAGACAGGGAATCTACATGTGGTCCACCAGGTGATTTTCAGAGGCAATGAAACTTTATATTTTAATGATCATATATCTACTTTTAATTCATGATGATAGGCTACATTTATAATACTTCTTTTGACATCAATTAATAGAAATAAAATTATGATTCAATTTAAATGAAACTCTTAAATACCACAAGCAGAATGCAGATTTGACAAACTTGTGATGGTGACACATGAAATAAGCTTGACTTGGAATTTCATATTCACCATACGGTTCTCAACTGGCATTGTTTAATCTGCTGTGGCTGCGAACATACTGTGATGAAACAAAACATATGGAACCCTTTAGTAGTAAAGAGGAAAGAAAAGAGACAGCAGATGCTCGATGTATTCAGGAAAGAAACCCTACTGTAGCTGAATGCTGCCAATATAGTGTCCATAGCCCTAGATGATCTGGGTTGGTCCAGAACCCCCAGAGTTACCAAAATGCTGATGCTTAAGTCCATTATATATAGTCCTCTGCTCTTCATTTAGGGTGGGAAAGCTGTTTGGTGTCTGCTACCCACCCTTGTGACTACTGGTCTTTCATCTCTACAATTCAGATGACCAAGTCACGTCTTATGCAGCAGTCCAGAGGCAAAAATGGAGCATCTCTCTTGATAATTCATTAAAAAAAAATTCTTGGAAGTCTGCCATTTAACCTCAGCAGAAGCATTTGGGTTTTTCAGCCACACTCCAATTTTATTCCTGTAGAGCCTTATATGAATTATTAAGGTTTTAAGGAAAAAGAGCAAATAGAGTTCTGCAAGGTAATCAAAAGCAAATATGCTAATTTGGGCCTATAGGACAGTATTTTTTTTAATCAGAAGTAACATTAAGTTAAGATCAGTTATTCATCTAAATTAAGTTATAGAGAAAGAAATACCAGCAAATTACCTTTGCTGATGGTCAGAATCGGCCCTGCCTTGGACTCTTTCTTAATCATGCTTCTCCATGTAAACCTAGTTACTAGGATACGGCTGTGTGGCAGCATCTTTATTAGAAATTGTGTGGGAGAAAAAAAGGTCAGAGGCTCATTTCCAATAACGGTTTGACAAGTGACATGGAGAAAAGGGCAGGAAGGAATTGAAGTTTGTGGTGTTTCCTTATATCAAGATTTTGAGATAATAGTACTTATGTGAATGGGAAATCTCTAGGAATACATTTTATTAATCTCACAGCTCAAAGCGAAAGAAAAAGAGACATGGTATCATATTATCATCAAAATTAAAACAAGGAAGCTAGAAAAGATACACAAATATCAGGTTAAAGAATAAAATCCCATCAGCCATCACTGATGGAAATTTTCTTAACTCTGGTTGAGTTCAAGAGCCCTGGAATTGCACGTTAGAAGACACACTGCCAGTTTGAAAACAAATAGCTGAAAGGTCTAAGCACTGCAGAAAACTGTACAAGATCCAGGTGGCTGTCCTTGAACAAAGGTCCATACAGGGTCAGTACCCTCCTGTGTAGTAGGTCTTATTTCTACTTACTCTGTATTTGCTTCAGAAAGGAGATGCATTTGTAAAGTTTACACGAAGGAAAAATTATTTGAATTAAACTCTCACCGTTGGCTTTTAACAAAATCATAGACACACTGGTGAACCTACTTTACTAATTAGAGATACACTAAATCAGAGGTGTCTGATTTGGTTATCCAAGCTTCTGAAATTCAGAACCATTCTAATAAGTTGATGAAATTCACAAAAATGAAGAAAAACTCTATGGCAAAAGTCTAAATATATTGTTAATATACCGATAAACTATGAAATAAGTGAAAAAGACATAAGAGAATCTGATACTCTGACTCACAGCGTGTCACCTTTCCTTCCCCAGTCCTGTCCTCAGGAGTGTCACCTTGCCTGAAGGTAGTGCTGGTCAGGACAGAGTTTATACATTTTATCTTCTAATAAACCTGGCAATGAAACTCCCTGAGTAATTGTATAACCTTAGAAGGATCACATAACTCTTCTGAGGCTCAGTTTCTTCAACCATAAAATGCACTTTATTGATAATGAAATGAGATCCTGTGTTTAATCTGAAGATGTGTAATGAGCATTAACTACCATTATCTTTATTATTACTAGAAGTTTTTTCTTTCCTTTTTTGAAATAATATCTGATAGTCCAAGCTGGCATTGAACTCATGATCCTTTTATCTCAGCCTTCCAAATTCTGGGATTGCAAGCATGCACCACCATAGTCAGGGCTTTGAAAGAGACTTAGATACATTCTTTTTTCCTGTCAAAGGCTGAACCAATTGAGAAACAGGCATCTATATCTATTTCTTCACTTCTGAATGAAATCCTCCTGGGATGGTTAATATTGATTTTCAACTTGACAGAATCTAGAATCACCTAGGAGACAAGCCTCTGGGTATGCCTGTGAAAATTTGTCTTGATTAGGTGAGCCTTAAGCTGTCCCAGTGAAGGATTATCTTGATTAAGTTTAATGAGGTGGGAAGGCTCACTCAGAATACAGATGGCACCACTCCCTGGGCTTTTTCCCTAGATTTCATAAAGAGGAGAGCCCTGGCTGAGCATAAGCATGCAGAACATTCATCATTCTTTGCTTCTTAACTATTCACGGATACAGTATAACCAGCTGCCTAAGCTCCTGCTGCTTGGACTTCCCTGGCCACGTGAACTGTATCTTACAACTGTGAGCCAGAGTAAATCCTCTCTCCCTTAAGTTACTTTTGTCATGATATTTTATCATAGCAACAGAAAAACAAATTATGACTCTGCCCTTCAGTAGTGGGCCCAGCTGGACAAGGACAAGGCTCTTCACTCCTGGCCCAGCAAGACTGGACCATTCTCACTTGCTAGGCAGGGTGTTTCAGAAAAGAAAAGCTAGAAGATCTGAGTCATGGCTTCCCAGATGATAAACTCATGTGCCATTGTTTCTCTCTTGGGAGGATAGAACTTCCTTCCTCTTTGGCTCCCTCCCATCCACTCCCCCCGGCCGCACAACCCCAGAATTCTTACACTCTGTCATTTGTGTTAAGGCCTATTGTATCAAGTTAGTGTTCCTGCACAATTCTCAGTGCAAGTTCATTCACTGAGTTCTAGTCAGCCTTTCCAGAGACCCTCGTTTTAAGATTAGTTCTTTCTCACCCAACAGCAATTAGCCACCAATATTTCTTCAGTAAAAATTGAGGTCTGCTTCCCATTTCCCCAGTTCCATGGTTTTAGTCTGCTTGAGACTGCATGGGTCTTGAGCACACTGATGCCATTGATGTAGGTTCATATGAGCAGGGTCCCAGGAGCTTGTAGGATTCTATTGCCCTGTGATCATGCACCTCGTCCCTGGCTCTTACAATCTTTCTGCCTTCTCTTCCACATTGGTCCCTGAGTCCCAGGTGAGTGAAGCTTAATATAAGAGTCCTGTCCAGGGATCTACACCCTTCAGATTCCTAATCTCCATGCTTTGGCCATTTGTGACTTTTTGTATTTCTGACCCTCTATTGCATGAGGGAGCTTCATTAATCAGAGTTGTGAGATTCATTGGTGTCCTCTTTACCCCTTGTTTTGTGTTGCACAAGCCTGAGGTGTGCGGGTTGCATTGTAGATACGCCACTTAGCCTCTGGCAATTCACAGACAATGTGTGTGACCCGTTGTGATACTCTGTAGTATTCTCCATCTGGTATAAAAGAAATTTCTTTGATGAGTGGTGACTGGGATACTTGACTGTAAATATAAGTCTACACATTTTGCACTAAGTAAGAAGCTACATTAGTCTAGGGATGTGACAGCCTTGGGCATTTCTCTAATCTTTATGATCTCTTCAGCCATGTATATTTGGCTATGATTACAATACCACGCATGAGTTTCTTCCCACTGAGCAGGCTCTAAGACAAGTTCGGTAGCAGCGGTCAATTGGACCAAAGATAAAAGTGCCAATACTGCACCAGTGTTGAATGCTGTGCCAGTTATTGATGTAGTTATTTGTTCATGAAACTGGTGTTGGGCCATTGACTGATGTTCTTTCTTGGCTACGTGTGTAATGCTCTCCAAGGCTATGAGTGCTGGCCTTCAAGGAAAGTGGTCAGTTCCAGCTCCATTGATCCAAATTCGGTCTCTGAAGTATGTCCTGTTTTCAGCAACAGGTTCTTACCTTTAGTTCTTGGAGGCAATCAAGGGTTGTGGCAATAGCCTGTGTAATTTTGGGAGTCTTTTGGACTACCCTGGTCAACAATTCAAAAGAAGGTTTCTCCTGTCTGGCACTGTTTCTTGTTATGTAGCCTTCAGCAATGCACGTGGATACATGTAGAGATGTTGTATGTGTAGTTTGTCATTAAGCTGTCAGAATAATATGATTGCCTCTGGTGTTTTACATTGGCTATGCATTATTTACCTCTCCTCTCTCTCTATAACCCTCCATGCCTTCCCCATTAAAGTGTCCCCTTTCTCCTCATTTCTCCCTTGATAATACCAGTCTCCCTATGGTCCTACTTCTCTTGATCTCCTTTCCCTTTAAACCCATAGCTCCTATAGTTCCTTGTATAACCCTCCCTCCCTGTTCCTATTTAAATACCCCTGTTTAATCTAGTTCTCTCTTAGTAACACCTGTCTCCTCTTGTTCTTCTCTCTCAGGTTCCTTCTTTCCCTTTACCTCCCTGGTTCCTTTCCATTTTCCTGTTTTACAGACTAAAAATATTATTCAATACTTACAAGTTTATAGGTGAGTGTATATTTTTCTTCTTTCATAGATTTTTTCTTGATGTTTGGAAGTTGAACTGTTTTGTTCCAAGTCATTGCCTTCTCCACTAAAGGATTTTACAGTTTTCCTTTGTCACAGATTTTTGTATCACCTTGGTGTGACAGCAATTCTTGTCAACTTGATAGATCAAATGATGCCTAGAAGAAGAGTAAAGCCCAGTTTTGAGTAAGTTTCTAGGGGATTTTAGAGATGATTAGATCATGAGGGCTTCGGCCTGATCAATGATTTAACTTGTGGACTGAGAGTTTGAATAGGAAGGTTCTTGGGCTGTTGTGGAAATGTGAAAGGGGATCCTGCTTGGAGGAGTGGTTTGCTGGGTGGGGTCCCTTTGAAGGGTATATATTGGCTCTAGTTTTTCCTGTTTCTATGCTCTGCTTCCTGACCTCCATGCTTTTGCAAACAGCATACCTGCAATTGACCTGAATTCCTCATGTAAAGGCATAAATGCCAAGAGCCAAGTTTAGATTTGTTTGTGTGACAGTGGAGTAGACTAGACACTACAGAGTATGTTCTTCCCAGGGTCATTATCTCAGAGGAGGAGTCAAAGGTCAAGTCTAGCTTCTATAATACCTGTGGGATAGTTCTGAGTCAGCCCAACCCCTTCCTACACGTTACTAACATAAGTATTTCAGCTAGCATTTTCTGAGTTTGACAAAGAATAGGACAAGGTCATGTGCTGGTCAGGCAGTGGTGTTACAAGTAGTACCAGAGTGGCATGATGCACCTGAGAGATTCCTAGAGCATCCGATCTTTATATTCAGAAGGAATTTTTTAAGTGAATCTTATTTTAAGTTCTACTGAGTTCTAGTTGGAACTATCCTAAATTGTTGTAGAGCACTTACATAGCACAATTTAGTAGGTGGGCATTACAAATGTGCATTTGGTTCTGAGAAATGGATTGTGGCCAATGTATTAAATATTGTTACAAAAAAATTTAAAAACCATTTTTTTTTTCTAGTGCTGCTGGGGATCAAACACAGGGCCTTGCATCTGTGTCATGCAATACCACTCAGGGGACAGAAGAGGGCATCAGAGTCCCTGGAACTAGAGTTACAGGCAGTTGTGAGCTGTGGGTGCTGGTATTTGAACCCTGGTACTCTGCAGGAACAGCCAGTGCTCTTTAACTGATGTTCTGTTTTGACAAAAAGAAAGAGCAAATGACATCAATAATTGAACACTTCAAAATGTCACTGTGCTTTTGTAATAGTTGTGCTGGTGTGTATTGTATAT
Source organism: Eospalax fontanierii (assembly GCA_035773235.1). NCBI lineage: Eukaryota > Metazoa > Chordata > Mammalia > Rodentia > Spalacidae > Eospalax > Eospalax fontanierii. The sequence goes on along the minus strand of CM069536.1, from coordinate 22,893,926 downwards.
GGCCTAGTCTCTTTCAGGTCCTTTACCAACTGTTTCTTTAATCTTTGCAGCTTAGCTTTTTCAAGTTATTTACATATTTTTTATCCATACAGTCTTCCACTAGAGCCAATGACATTTCTACAAACACAGCATGCTCAAAACTTCCACATCAAACAATCCAAAGGTTTAATTTTTGTGTATTTGCCAACTTCAGGTTATTCCTTTGATAATAATAAGTCAGATCCATATAGTAACCATTTCTTTCAAACAATTTTGTTGTGAAATTTCAAACACGCCTCATGGATAGGAGTGTTCATTTATGTCCACACAGACTTTCATATTAAATGTTCTGATTCTTTCTTTCCTATTTAAAAAAATATAAAGTTTATTTTTATTTTATGTGTACGAGTATATTGCCTGTATGTGTGTAGGTGCACCCATGTCATGCAATGCCCATAGAAGTCAGAAGAGGGCGTCGGATCCCCCTGGAACTAGAGTTATGGATGGTTTGTTAGCCTCCATGTGGGTGCTGGGAACTGAACCTGGGTTCTCTGCAAGAGAAGCCAGTGCTCCTAACCCCTGAGCCATCTTTCCAGCCCCATCTATTTTTGTTTTGAGATGATCTCACTTTGTACTACTTTGTAGGATGGCATGTAACCCCATCTGGTCTGAAATTCTTAGTGTTTCTCCAGCCTCAACCTTTCCAAATTAGGGTTATAGGTGTAGGCTTAACTTTGAAGTTTTTGATCAACTTTGCTTATTTTTGAAAAGAATCAAATTCCTGTGAATAACTCATTTTATTTTCCTTCTCTATTCTCCAAATGTATCTGCTATTCTTGAATTTGCTAGTTTGCAGCTTTTAAATTATATGCAAATGAATCATTCCAAATATGAAATGTTTCTTAAATTAGCATACAAAGTAGCAGGTGTCTTTCTGGCCTTTGCACGGGGACTTAGTTTTGGCTGTCTTGTCTTCCCTGGTGTCTGCTTTCACCACTTCTACCCTTCCAACTCCTGTATTCCTCCTTTGAACATTCTTTTTCAGCTGACCTAGAACTCATTATGTAGACCAGGCCTCCCTTGATTTCACAGACACCCACGTGCTTTACTTTGAGTATTGGTTTGAGGGGCGTGTCCTAGAGATTCTCCAAACAACACAGGCTACCACCACTATGTTTGGTTGTCCAGCAGAACTTGATGGTAAACTCTGCTGCTGATACCACAGAATTTGGTCAGAGGACATGGGGAAATCAAGCTGATACTGACTTGTAAAAATCCTCTCTGTTGGCTAGCTTTCATAGTGCTGGAAGTTGCTTTACACGCTGCTGGGGAAGAAAAGACATCAACAGTCTCACCTGCCTGAAAACACTACAAGCCTCAACAACAGCTAGGTTGGCAAGATATGCCCCATGGTCCAACTGTGGCATGAATGATATGGGGTAACCAACTGTTTTCCCATTTGATTTTAAGGCCCACTCCACAGGATGGAACTTATGCCTCAGACTATAAACCTGGCCAAGAACCCAAGAGTGGGAAAGTCACAGACCCTAAGGGAGAACATGCTACTATTGTTATCTTGCTAACCGGATACAGGAACAAGCTACCTTCTGAATACTTCTCTTTTTAATTTTAATTTTATTTTTGCAAATATCACACATGAGCATAATCTTTGCATTCTTCCCATACCTTCCTCCCCGCAACTCCTCTCATGTTTCTCCACCTGCTCTCAATATCTTGTCCTCTTTTAAAAATCATGTTTATTTTATTTTATATCCCCATTGAATTTTTGCAATTTTTATACAATATAGTTCAACGTTATTTAGATACTCTCCCCTATCAGCACCTCTCCCCCACTGTTTCCTGATTAATTTAATGTATTCTCTTAATTTTTTGGTTGTTGGCCTGAGCTGTTAATGACTGAACTTTCGTATATATAATGTGGTGTTGGGATTTCTTACTCATGTCTTACTTTTCCATGTGTATGCTAAGATTTTGTCTGATTTGTGTTTGCATAGGATTTGTGCAGGCTGTCACCAATGCTATGAGTTCATTTGAGTAACTGACCAGCTGTCTGGAAGATTCTGTTTCCTTGTGGTCATCTACCCCCTCTGGCTCTTACAATCGTTTTGCCTCCTCTTCTGTAATAATCTCTGAGCCTTGGGAGACAGAGGTCCTATTCAGGGACAAGTGCTCTGCAGGCTCTCATTCTCTGCACATTGGCCAGTTGTGGGTTTCTGTACTAATCATCACCTTCTGCAAAAGGAAACATTTCTGGTGAGAGAGTTGAGAATTCTTTGATTATTTTATATATATATATATATATATATATATATATATATATATATATATATCACTGAGTCCATTTAGTAGTGCTTCTGTGTACCTGTTTGGGATTTCTTATTTGGAATTAGATAACCTCTTAGGGAGTTAGTCTCTGGAGAAAACTGGTTCTCCCTCTTTCAGCATGAGCTTGAAATGCCCACATCAACCTTGTAATGTTAGCTGGTCTTGTTATTACATACAAATCTTGTCAGATGGCCTGCTGTGGAGCTGTGGAGGTTACTTTGGTGTAGCTTCCCCATCATGTCTACAATGCCTTGAGTAGCAGCAGGTGTCTTGTCCCTCTAGATCTTGCATTCTCTCTGCCCCCTCTTGTGTGCTGTTCCATGAGCTTTAGGTGCAGAAGTTGCATTGTAGATGTGTCACGTAGGGTTGGTCACCTCAAAGATACTTATTCTCTGTGTTTGACTAGTTATGGAACTTTGTAATGGTCTCCGTCTATTGCAGAAACAAGCTTCTTTGACACATAATGAGAGGTAGGTTGTAAATATAAAGATGCATATTTAGAATATAATAAGAAATTACGTTGGTCTAGGGAAGTAAGTTTTTCTTTAGGAACTATAACCTCTCCAGCCATGTGTGCTTGGCTATGTTTATAGAACTGTGCATGATTTCCCTCATACTGAGTGGGCTCTATGTAAAAGTGATCCTACTGCACCAACAGAGATTGCTGGCTGGGCCAATTATTGCTGTGGGTCATTTGTAGCCTTTACAGCTGGATATAATCATTGACTGATTTTCTCTCTTGGCAGTTTTCACAGTATATTCTGATGCTATGAGAGATGGTCTTCAGGGAAAAGATTTCCAGGTCATTTACAGCTTAATTACTCCAAGTCCTGTGTCCATAGTCTGTCATGTCTTTAGCAATAGGTTCTTACCTTCAAGTTTTGAGAGGTAATCAAGGGATGTGGCAATAGCCTCTATTATTTTGAGAGTCTCTTGGACTAGCCTGACCAACAACTCAAAGGGAAGTTCCCCTTGCCTGGCACTGTGACTTTTGTTATATAACCTTCAGCTATACTCTCTCTCTCTCTCTCTCTCTCTCTCTCTCTCTCACACACACACACACACACACACACACACACACACGCAGTGTATTTTTCAGTAGGCTTATGAAGTAATGCATTTTGCCCCTTGTGGTTCCTTTCTGTTTTCTGGGCCACTGTGTTACATCAGCATATATATATGCATATTTAAGGATTTGGAGCTAGGATGTACAAATGAGAGAGAGAATATGCCTTGCTTGATTTTCTGAGTCTGTGTTAAATGACTTATTACAACAGTTTCTAATTCCATCCATTTCCCTGAAAATATCATGCTTTTGCTTTGCTTTATCACTGAGTGCTGAGTAGAACTCCCTTGTGTAAAGGTACCACATTTTCATTAGCCATTGATCGGCTGAGGGACATTTGGGTTGTTTCTATTTCTAGTTACTGGGAAAAGAGCAGCAACAAACATGGCTGAGCAAGTATCTCTGTAGTAGGATATTGCGTCCTTTGGGTTTATGCCAAGGAGTGGTTTAGCTAGATCATATGGTAGACATATTTTTAGTTTTGAAAAAGCTCTCCACACTGATTTCTGTCCTGTTTGCACCAGTTTAAAAATCACCAGCAGTGAGTGAGCGTTCCCGTTTCCCCACATCCTCACCAGCATTTGGTGGTCATTTGTTCTTTTGGTTTTAGCCAGTGTGACTGGGGTTAGATGAAATCTGTAAGAACACCTTTAAAGTTATTTCTTAGCCATTTTAATTTCTTCTTTGAAAACCTGTTCAGATCCATAACTCATTTTTTTAAACTGGGTCATTCATTTTCTTGGTTCTTTGTTTCTTTGAGTTCTTTTTATATTCTGGATAGTAATACTTTATCAGACATGTAGTTGGCAAAGATTTCCAACTTCCTTTTCACCCAATAGGTAGCTTCCTTTAATGTACAGAAGTCTTTTAGTTTAATAAGGTCTCACTTGTTGATTTTTTACCTTAATTCCCCAGAGAATGAAGTCTGATTTAGAGACTCCTTTCTTGTACCTTTGACTTGTAGGGTACTGATTGTGCTTTCTTCTAACAGTTTCAGCATTTCAGATTTCATGATGAGGTCTTTGATTCACTTGTAGTTGATTTTTGCTCAGAGTTACTATTCTTGGTTTAACTTTGGTAGTTCCACTGAATTTATAAATTCATTCATTTCTTTTGGATTTTCTAATTTAATAGAGTATAGGTTTTTAAAGAATGCCCTCGTAATATTCTAGATTTATTTAGCATCCTTTGTAGTATTTCCCTTTTCTGATTTTATTTTTACTTTGTATTTGCTCCTTTTTTCTTTTTGTTGGTTGGGTTAAGGATTGTCCTTGTTTTCCTTTTCAAAGAACCAACTATTAGATTCATTGATTCTTTGTATTTTTTTCTTTGTTTTTATTTATTTGGTTTCTGCCCTGATTTTTATGTCTTCTAGTTTACTGGGTTTGCATTTGGTTTGGTTTGGTTTTTTGTTTTTCCAGATTCTCTGGTTGTCTCATTAAGTCACTTATTAGTACTCTTTCTAATTTTTAATGTAGGTGTTTAGAGCAGTAGACTTTCCTCCTGGGACTGCTTTTAACGTTTCCCAGAGGTCTTGTTGTGTTGTCTTTTCATGCTCTTTTAGTTCCAGGAATCTTTTAGTTTTTTTCTCAATGTCTCAATTAATCCATTCATTATTTAGGGCTGTGTTGTTTAAAGCCCATAATTTGTACATTCATTTCTCTCACTATGTCCCATGGCTCCTGCATATTCTAGTCTGTGTTTTCACATTCATTGCTTGAGCTATCCAATTCTCCAACTTCACCTCAAGTCCCGATTTTCTGTTTTCCATTTGATTCATTCTGTTGATGACATTCTCCTGTCATTTCCAGTTGGCTTTTTGAGTTTCATCTTTATTTCAGCCTTGGTTTTCTTTAGCATTTATATCTCTTTCATGAATTCATTTTTTTTTCAAATCCTGAATTATCTCAGGCATGTATCTGTATTTTCTCGAGTTTCAGTCAGGAGTTTTTTTCTATATTCTTTGAGTTCTTTGTGTATTTAAAAAATCCTTGATTTCTTTAATCTTGTTTATTATTGTTCTTTTTAAGTTTTTGGTAGGAACATATTATATCCTCCCCTCCCTCTCCTCCTCCTCCTCATTATTATTTCTATTATTGTTTACTTATTTGTTTTGCATTGTGACCCAAGACTATGGATTTCTTTTGTTGGTTGTGTGTCTCATGTGTTGTTGCTTTCTAGTGAGGTATAAATAATTAATTGTTCTGTGCTTCAGGTCCTCACTTTTGATTAGTTTTTGAAGGGGCAGGATGGTACCAGACTGGTCTGGTGTACAAGGTGAGCAATCACAGCTAGTATTCTGAGTGGGGAGAAGGTGGTGTGATAGACTGGTCCTCTGCAGGTGTTGCATGACAATGGATGCGTTTACATGCAGGCAATATACTTATACACATAAACATTTTAAAAATTAAAGATAAATTAAAATACACTATGTATTTTTTAAAAATAGTTGGACAAAGCCTCTTTTTCTCTTTTTGTGGATCCCTTTCTACTTTGTTCTACCCACATTCACTCCTATATAAATACACACATATAAAAATTATAAAGTAAATTTCCCATATGAGAGAGAGCCTGTATGTTTCGTTTTACTGAACCTGGATTTCCTCACCTAATGTAATATTTTCCACTTTTATCCATTTTCCTGTGGACTTCATAATTTCAGTGTTTGAATCTGAATAAAATTCCATTATGTATATACAGCACATTTTCATTATCCATTGTCTGTTAATGGGTATCTAAGCTTATTCTATTCTCTAGCTATTGCAAATAGGGCAGCAATAAACAAGTATCTCTGTGGTCAAACATAGAGTCCTTTGAGCATATCTGAGTCATATGGGAGTTTCATTACTAGTTGCTTTGAGAAATACACGCATTAATTTCCATAGTGGCTGCATCAGTTTACATTCTCACTAACAATGAATAACAATTTTTCTTTGTTTGTATTCATATGTCGTTTTTAGAGATCGGAGCTTACGTGGTTCAGACTGTCCTTGAAATTTTGTTCCTTTTTCCTCTGCTTCCCAAGTACTGGGATTATAGATTTGCATCACCATGCTGACTGTACATTTTAATTATTATAATTTTCATTTTCTATTATATTGAAATATAATAGACTGAATAGACTCATATTGACTGAAGTAGACCTATATCACCCATTTGGACCTACATAATATTTTCTTGTTTCAGTAAATGACAGTTTATTTATCTTCAGGTCCATGCTTACAAATGTGTGCTGTTTAGCTATTTATTGTTTTGCTATCACACTCTTGGTGTTGACTTTTGCAGGCTGAAACCTGCTTCCTTGAATAGCTGTGACTCTGTGGAGGGTGTTTGATCTAGGACACTCGGAGCACACTTGTAGGGCAGTAGAAGTGCCAGTGTCTCAAACAGCCTTCATTCACTGACAGACAGATTTCTGGTGATAGTATTCTAGTTCTTTATCACAAAATTGTAGAGAATGCTGAGCTGCGTTCCCTAAGTATTTCTCCAAAATTCCATGCCTGATTTGTTGATCTCCAACTCTGAGGGCTTTCCGCCTTTTTCAGTTTTATCTCTCTACCTGCCACTTGTTTCCCTGGGATTAAGTTTTGTGTACTCAAGTATTTATTTCAGAATCTTTTCCTGGGAAGCCAACTAACAATGCTAACGAGAACATACCTGTAGTGAGCATGATGCAGTGGCTTGCTTCTCCTCATCCAGAGATGATGGAATTCTCCAGGGTAGGACAGACTCAGTTCAGAACCCAGGCATTCAAACAATTCTGCTGTTTTACATTGTCAGTAGCTAAGGATGCATTTTACATTTTAGAAGCCTGAATATGTGCTTGCAAGATGGCTCAGTAGAAAAGACACTTGATGGGCAATCCAGGAGATCTAAATTTGATCTTCAGGATCCTTGCAAAGGTAGAAGGAAATAATCAATTCCACGGAGTTGTTCCCTTTGATCTCCACACATGGTCTATAGCACACACACACACACACACACACACACACACACACACACACATTAATATTGATAAAAATAAAAGGTTGAGAAAAGACGAAATAGACTAATATTTCATATCATGGAAAATTGTATAAAATTCAAATTTAAGTATGCATAAGTAGGTTTTTGTGATACCGAGTCATATTCTTTCACTCACTGGTTATCTTTCATCACATATGAGCAGATGCCATAGAGACCACGTGGACTGGAAAGTTTAAGATATTTCCTTTCTAGCTCATTGCAGAAAAATGCTCATTGGCTTTTTTTCTAGAATATGTGTTTAGAAGTAAAATTCCTGTGTCCAAGACAAGGCACATAAATAAATGAACATTTAAATATTGTATACATGATATAAAATATCAATGTTTTATATATACTTGTGTTAGAATAAGTATAATTATACTGAAAATATTCCCAGTTGCTCTTCAAATTGGTTTTTCAACTTCTACCTCCTCTCTCCAGGAGCAAGTGAGTATCTACATCTCCGTAGCCTCAGCAATATTAAAAAATATTTATTGGGGCTAGAGTAATGGCTCAGCAGTTAAGAGCACTAATTGTTCTTGCAGAAGACCAGGGTTCGAATCCCAACACCCATATGTCAGCCAACTGCTATCTCTAACTCCAATTCTGGGGAATCTGACATCCTGTTCTGTCCTCTGTGGGCATTGCACAACATGGGTGCACTTGCATACATGCACACAACATACGCATACACATAAAATAAAAATAAAGCAAAAAAATTAAACATTTTTATTTTTATATATGTATAAGTATGGTGGAGCTTGCGAAGTCCAGAAGAGGGTGTCATATCTCCTGTGAACTGATTTACTTGGGTACTGAAAGCAGAACTCTGTTCCTCTGCAAGAGCTGCGTAAGTGTTCTTAACTGCTGAGCCAGATCTGCAGTCACTAGCCACATGGTTTTCAACACATTTGTTACAAAGTAGACTCTTTCAACAAAGAAATGTCCATGTTTCAAGCTCTTTTAAAGATAATGGGTATCTAGAATTGCAAGATAGTGAATAAAAGGCTTAGTGAATATGACGCTTGCTGTGCAAGCAGAAGCACTTGAGTTCAGATTCCCAGTCATCAAATAAAATCAGGTAGGTCCAGTGGCTGCTTATAACCAGATTGCCACAGGCAGAGACAGAAGATTACCTAGAGAAAACTGGCTTACTAGACTAGTTGAGTTGGCAAGCTCAGGGTTCAGCCAGAGACCATGCCTCAATAAGTAAAGTGACGAGCAACTGAGGAAGACACCAGGTGGACCTTAGCCTCTGGCCTCCATATGCACATACATATGTGCACATACACACACACATTTGAACATGTATATATACATGTGTGCACACCATACACACATAGAAGTAAAAATAAGGACAATGAGCAGCTAGAAATGTTTAGTTTAGAAATTGTAATTTTCAATTACCTTTAACTTTTGACAGCTGATGTTGGTCTTCACTATGCCAGATGATATAAAGGAAAACACTTTCTGAGGAATTAATAAACTGATTGAAAGATAAACCTTAAGTATATGAGAGTAAATTGATATGGTTATGTAGCAAGCTCATAACTGTGGCGTCCAAGTGACTGAACTTTAAGCCACTGAAGAAGTGGAACCCTTCTATCTGGGGTTGATGCTGGATTGGTTACTTCCTACGCTGTAGGGTTCTGTGCAACGGGAATAGTAGCTAAGAATTTTTGACTTTCTCTCATAGTATCACCTCAGAGATCTGAGTGTTAACTGTGCAGAGCATTATGTGAACGCACTCCACACCTTCTTCATGCATGTATTACACGTTCCACTGCTGTCCCAAAATATGATGGAAATGCCCCATTTTAGTTCTTTGTTCACATAGATATCTCTGTCAGCGATACCAACTTCAGCTCCCCATATCTGCTGGCAAAATTTCTGTTGACTGTTCATCAGCTTTTCTTATTAAATTTCCCCCACATTCTAGTCCCTCTTGTAATCTTACACATCTTTCTCCAGTAACCTTATTACCTAGTGATGCTCTCTCACAGCTTGGGGCCAGATTTCACTTTCTATTAATGTTGTAGTCCTTTTGTATTATGGACAAAGACATCCCCACTTGATACCATTTTCTGAAGCTTAGCATCATAACTTTTTAACATAAACATCTTTCAGTCCCTTTTAAAGTATGTTTGGTTCAAGTTTCTTCACAGTTCTAAGAATGCCAGCCCTTAATGTAGTGTACAAGGATCTATAAAATGCACCTCTGTCTATCTCTTCGGCTCTATTCTTTCTGTGCTTCGATCAAACTGACCTGCCAATCCCCCAACATGCCCAGCCCTTGTGTAGCTAGGCTTAAGGTCATTCCTTGTATTTAGAATGACTTCCTTATCCCCTCAGTAACATTTACTAATTCTAAAACCTCCTGCTTACTGTCTCCTTTTCAGGGAAGCCCCTCTATGTCCCAGGAGATCTTACCAATTTCCATCTTCTATGTCCTTGGCATTACCTATCATGGTGACAATATTGCAGTTATTTATGTAATTTTATTATTAATGTCATTCTTATCTTATACACTTTGAACATTTCTAAAAACACGGAATTATTTGTTTGACCTTTGAATTATATCTTGAACAATAAAATGCTGGAAATGTAAATATTTACTGAATATTTATGGGATGAATGAATAGTTTTACTTTGTTCCCTGAAATAAACTGAATCCAGCATACTGTTCTCCAATCCTTCCGGATCCCACAATCAGCAAGGAAATACATATGATCAAAGGCATAACTTGTGCTTTATCTCCTTTAGCCAAGGAGTCTGGGAAAGCTTCCAGAGTGTCAAGACACTAGTCAGAGCTTCCAGGAATCAATGACTTCCTGTGGCAATTCTTAGGGACCTGCAATATTGACCTCCTGGTTTTTAAAAGCTATATCTTTTTTTTCCAAGAAAATGTCAGAATACTTTCTAGGGTGCAGGACCCAGCTACAGGCCACTCTAAGCACACCCAGGTGCCCTTTTACCTTAAATTCATATCTAAAAATAATCAGGTTGTTGAACCACAGAAGAATAACATACAATTTAAATTCAGGTGCCAAGTAGCACTTTTGTGTTTAAGAATAAGCAGCCTTGCATTTGATTTCTGACACAAACAGACCTGCCTTGCTGGGAGGCATGAATTATCGGCAACCTTCTAATATCACAGGCAAACCTGAAACTATGGGCAATATCTCTACATAAACATATTGAGTAATTATTATACCAACTCTATTTTAAAAGCTTCTTTATAGTGAATAAAACTAGACTTTCTCACTATTAGTTTTAATACTGTGGCATAGGTCATGACATAAAAGATATTTTTAAAAGTGCTTGTCTTTTGCCATTTCAATAAAGCAGGTTTCTCTAACTCCTTCTTCCTTCTCTTTCATTAGACTTTTCAAAATGACCCAGAAGGTTGTGTTTGAGTGACTCCAGGGCACAAGTTGAGATGTTTACTTTAAATGTCCTGCGCATAGAGCCCTGGCAAGTAAAGCAGCAGAGAACAGCTGTCCGCCGTTGACAGGACGCACTGGATGGCACGCTTCTTACGCTGTAGCAGGGCCAAGGCGTTTTTCAGCAGCACCGTCGTCTCTCTCTACAGCTTCATTTTCATACGTGAGGCACACAACACAATCATAAGCAATCCTATTTTCCTAGATTTCAGCATGGGCTGAGCTTCTCTCTTTAACGTTTAGAGCCGGAGTAAAGCAACAAATGCTAGCTTTTAACGAGAGAAAATGATAAAAGCAAATGGCCTGAAATATGACTTCTGGCACGTGTTTAGTCACTGGCTTAATCAGGCAGTGGAATTATTGCAGAAAGTCTTTATCTGTAGTCCTGGATCTTCCAAATTAATGAAATCTCATTTCCATTTCCAGAGTGCTGGTGGGTACCTTTTCCTGTTTAATGCCACATTGTTCTGGGTTGTGACTGGCACTGAAGTGGGACACAGAGAAGGTATCAGTCAATACTAGAGGGTCCCACAGAGAAGTGTCAGCAGAACATCTGGTTTAGAGTCACAGCTGCTCTTGGGGAAGCTGTTATTGCAGATTGCATGATAAAATTCAGCTAGTCAGAACTCACACTGTGGTGTATTTCATAACAGCTTTCCAGCAGGAAGAGCAGGGTTGCCAGGACTGTTATTCACAGGGGAGGCATTTGGGTTTCATTTGATTTAGCTTGATTTTTTTTTATTGCACTGTGATGAAACTTATACAGAAGTTAAAAAAAAATAACCACAATGCTATAGTCTTTACAAAGTATTTATTCAGAAAGTTGTAAAACCATCACTGAGATGATATGGCATTTGTCTTTCTGTTTCTGCCTTATTTTATTTAATATAATGTCCTCCAGGTCATTCATGTTTTGAGTGACCAATTAATTTTGAAAGGAAAAAACATAGCTTGTAAATAGTTAAGTTCAGCTTGGGTTAATATCTTGTGCATAGTGACACTGTAATTAGAGAACTACACTTATTAGTAAACACTGGAGAGTAAAAACTTAAAGGTGAGAGCTCGATTGTCCAGCAACTTAGTGGGATTATAATAGAATGGTGTTTTATGGAAAAGCAGAGGCAAATATACTTTTCCTCTTTTTTATTAGTGTTTAATACTTGTACAAAAGAATGAGTTCAGTTGTGGTGTTGTGTGCCTTCATATACTGTCCTGTGATCATATTTACCTCCTTTATTGTCCTCTCTGGCTCTCCCTCTCAGTCTCCTCCTTCCCGAAAAGTCCCTTTTCTACTTTTACATCTTTTGAAAAATGTCTAGATTCTCAGGGCTGGAGAGATGGTTCAGCAGGTGAGACAATTTGCTGCTCTTACAGAGAACAAGAGTTCAGTTCCCAGCACCCACATTGGGAGGCCCACAACCACCTCTAAGTCCAGCTCCAGGGGATCTGACACCTTCTTCTAGTTTCTGTAGGCATCTACACACATGTGCACATATACACACAGAGATACACACACACACACATATATATATATATAAATAAAAACATCTTTAAAAATATCTAGATTCTGCATGAGAGAAAATGGGAAGTATTCACCTTTCTGAGTTTCGTTCATTGAATTTAGTACAATGATTTATAGATCTATCCATTCTCCCCACCCTAAGACATGATCTCATTCTTTATATATATTTTTAAAATAAATTGAGCAGAATTATATATATATATATATATATATATTAATTCTGTGACTTGACTGCTGTGGACAATACAGCAGTGAACATGGGTATGCCAGCACCTCTGTGGAATGCTGTTTGACAGTCATTTGGAGTAGGAGTAGGTTTGCTATATCATATGGGACTTCTATTTTTAGTTTTTTGAGGAGTCACTACATTGATGTCCATTGTGACTGAGCTAATTTACCTTCTTACTGACAGTTTCTTTATATGTTTATATTTCCCCTTTAAATTTCATTTTCTATTTTTATACTGAAATGTCTTTTAAATATTTTTGATTTTTGAGAATTTCATGAAGTATATTTTGATCACATCAGATCCTCTTCCCCATCTCTCTACCTTACTATGCCCCAACTTTATGTCTTCTGTTTTTTTTAATCTATCAAGTCTAATTTGTGATCTCCAAATGCTCTTGTGTGGGGGTCATCCCTTGAAACCTGTTCAACCTACCCTGCATCACACTCTTAAAGAAAACTGACTTTCCACCTCCCAACAGCTCTCAGTTGCTAATAGTTCCTCAGCTAGAGTCTGGACCTCTTGCTTACCTCCCTTATTCCTGCGTGGGATGTCTCTGGCTTTAGCTTGGCTGGTCTTGTGCATACTGTCACACTGCCATGAGCTCATATGTACCCCTGCTCTGATGTATCTAGAACTGTTTCGTTGTAGTCATCCACCACCTCCATCTCTTATAATCTTTCTGCTCCCTCTTCAGCAGTGATCCCAGAACCTTGGGAGGAGAGAATGTGGTGTAAGTGTCCCATTTCAGGCTGAGCATTCTATAGTCTATGAACTCTAAATGTTGACCAGTTGAAGGTTGATAGATCCACTAATTTATGGGTAAAGTGATAATTCATTCAGGCCAGGTGCAGTGGTTTGAATCTTTAATTCAACACTGACCTGGCAGAGACAGGCGGATCTCTGTGAGATCAAGGCTAGCCTGGTTTACATGTTAAGTTTCAAGTCAGCTGGGACTATGGGGAGACCCTGTCTCAAAAACAAACAAACAAACAAACAGAAAAAGGATATAGTAGAATTCAGCAGTGAATAATAAATCCATCCAGCCTTAGGTTTTCTTATTGGGTGACTTATTTTACTATCATTGCTATAGTTCTCTTTTGATTGGTTATACATTCTTGTTATAATTTTAGGAGCCATGTGTGTCTAAAACCTTTGGCATTTCTTTGAGATTGCCCAATTTTATGGAATGTAATTTTTATAATTATTCCTATTGATCTTCTAGAGTTTAGTGGTATCTGCTGTAACAATCCTTCTCCCATTAGGTCTAGCAGAGTTCCATGAAGCCCAGGCTGAGCTTGAACTCTTGCTCCTCCTGACCTTACCTCCCTAGAAAGTGTTTGAATTGCAGGCATGTGCCACTATGCCTGGCTTCTCTTTTTCATCTTTAAGTTTGCTACTTTGGGTGTTCTCTTTAGTTTAGGTAGTTAGGCTGGGGTTTGTAAATCTTGTTTATTTTGTCAAAGAATCATGTCTTCTGTTTTCTTGTTCTTTGAGTGTCCATTTCACTGATTTCCACTCAGTCTTCACTATTCTTCCCATATTGTAATTTGTGGCTTGACTTGATCTTAATCTTCCTGATAACACGAGATACATATTAGCTTATTAATTTGATAGTCTTTACTTTCTCTTAGAATTGCCTTTTCTGCATCCAAAGGCTTCACTTTCCTTTGAGTCTAGGCTTTTTTATTTTTGTTTATTTACTTTAAAATATTTTATTTATTATTTGTGTATGAATGTTTTGCCTGCATGTACGTAAGTGTACCACATGCACAGAAGCCAATAGAGGGAATCAGAGTCCCTGGAACTGGAGTTATGGATAGTTGTTAGCTGCCATGTGGGTGCTGGGAATCGAACTCTGGTCCTCTGGAAGAACAGCAAGTAGTCTTAGCTGCTGAACCATCTCTCCAGCCCAAGTCTAGGACTTTTAAATAAATCGCTCCATCCTGATTTCTTCACTGATCATTTACAATGTGTTGTTGTGTAGTTTGCTACTAAGTCCTAGTTTTATTATCAGATATTTTATATCTGATAAAATATATTATTTCATTTTTTTTGTATTTGTTAAGACTTGCTGTATGGCCTGAAATGTGTTCTAATTGATGTTCCATGGGCTTCTGGGGAGAATGTACATTACATTCTCCCCAGATGTTGGATGGGATGAATGGTAAGTTTATTTGTCTATTGTACAGTTTAAGTTTAAAATTTCTATGCTGATTTTTTCTTTGTATGGATGATCTGCCTATTGATGAGTAGGGTACTGAAGTCACATTACTCTTGTACCTGGGCCTATTGTCCTTTTATGTAATTGAGCGACCAACCTTCAGCACATATTCATTTATAATCACTTTATGCATCATTCCCTCAGTTATCATGCAGAGAATCTCTATCTCTCCTAATTTTGCCTTGAGGTCTGCTTTTCCAGCTATAGAGTCAATTCTCTCTTTGCTTTCAAACTGCTAATGTTGATCTATCATTTTCCATTCTGGTGATTTCAGTTCATGTGTGTCTTTGCTAGTATTGTGGGTTTCTTCCAGACAACAAAGGGTTAGGTTTCATTTTCTCCATTCAGTCAGTCAATCTGTAACTTCTAATTTAGATGTTTAATCAAGGAGACATTTTCATGTTTTATCTTGCTGAAGATAACACACACTTTGGATACAGGGCATGAAGCAATAAAGCTAGGACTGAGCTAGGAGTTTTCTCCCTGCTGACAAGTGCTCACAGTACCAGAAGCTGCCATGCAAGTTACTGGGGGAGTAGTCACCAACAGTTTAACCCAACTGTAGTCCCTGCGTGCTACAGTACTGACCAAGCTATGTGCACTGGTGCATGGGGTAATCTAGCAAACACTGATGTGAAAAGAGCTTTAAAGTCATTTATTTTTTAATTTGTGGGTGTGTGCGCCTGTTGAGTTTATGTGCACAACATGTGTGCAGGTGCCTGAAAAGGTCACAAGAGGGCATTGAACCCTTGGAACTGGTCGTATAGGTAGTGATAAGCTGCCAGCTATGGATGCTAGGAACTGAATCTCGGTCCTCTGCTAAAGCAGTTAATATACTTAACTGCTGAGCCATTCTCCAGTCCCATGAAAGAAGCTTTTTGTGATAAAATAATGTAACTCTGTCACCAGTGGTTGTTTCTGGCTGGAGGATTATGAATGATTTGATCCTTTCTTCTAATCTTTCTTCTTTTTTTTTTGTAATAAAAATACATATATATCCACATACATGTGAGTATGTGCTTACACACATATGTGTTTGAGTGGGTATTTTCTTAGGCAGACCCATTATTTCAAAGAAACATGATATTTTCATTGCTTAAGATTCTGTATAAGAAGTGTGTGCCTATGAGGTGAGGTGGATAAAGAAGTGGATGAGAATACGTGGAACGGAGGATAACAGGAAACGTCATCTCGAATCTGTAGCTGTTACTGGAAGTGATTCTTGGACACACCTACTTTCCCCTTTACTCTGGTCACGTATGGCTTGATTATAAGTATTTCACATTCTCAAATCTTTGCAATTATAATTCTGAACAGGAGAAATAAATTACTTGTCATTCTATGACTTTCTGGTGCTGTATGCTTCATGGCTGCAGACTGTGGTCAGGACTTCCACGTTGTGCGTCTCAGAGTTCCCTGAGGTGTGGGTCCTCCTGTTTGCCTAGAGAAGACTCACCTCCATTTTACCTGCTTCCTTTCTCATGAGATCTGGTGATTTTTAGGTTTTAGGAGACTGTAAGCTTCACGAGCTTTTCTCTAGTTTCATGGGTGGGTTGAATGCATGTATCACACCAAGCTGGTGTGGTGACCTCTCCTCAGACATGTGACACAGTGCCAGCTAACTAGGTAGGTGGGAGAGTTCTTTGGAGGAAACTCATTGGAAAAAATTCATAATATAACAACAAAATGTGTGTGAGTATATAAATACATTACCTTTCATTTATACTGTTCTATCTACAGAAAATTTCAAAAAATGAGGGGCTGGAGAGATTGCTTAGTGGTTAAGACTGGTTACTCCTGCACAGGACCTGCGTGTGGTCTCAGAACCCATATGGCAGCTAACAACCATCTGTAACTCCAGTTCGAGGAAATCTGATGCCCTCTTCTGACCTCCATGGGCATTGCATGACACATGTATGCAAGCAATACACTCATATACAAAAATATAAATAATCAGTAAAATATTTTTAAAAATTAAGAAATAGCTAGTGGAAGTCTTTTGGGAAAAGGATCAAGATTGGGAAAGCAAAAAGACATTTTGCAATTTTACTATGTAATTTAAGTAATATTTGAATTTTTACTCAATGAATATACTCATGCACTACCTATATGATTAAAAACAGATTCAAGGTCATGTTATATAATATTTATAATTTCTTTGAACCTTATGATGATCACTTTCTACCAAATGTATTAAACAAAAATATAGACCCATCATTTGCTTTCTTATATTGTTTTAGACACAATGTTGTCCGTCCCCATCTCTCCTCTTTCCTCTTTATCCTTTCTCTTATCTTCCCATTTTTCTACTCCCTTTAGACCCACATACAATTTTTTTTTATTCTGGGGCTCAATTACCAGGCTTTTCTTGTGGTAGATTATGGATTCTGTTACAATGTACAGCTTCTAAATGTCTCTGAGTTTTACCCACTCTTCACGACCAATTCTGAGAGACCCCCATGCGATGATTCCTTCCCAAATGTCCCCTTTGGTTGGGTAGCTGATTTTCTTCAGATTAGGCTAAGCTTGCTTGCAGCCAAGTGTTGATTGATGAGATTCTGAGATGAGCAGCAGTCACTACGAACATCCTATGGGAAAAGCTATGGATTGAGTGTGCACAACCAAGTTTAATTTGTGATTTCTGCAGCAGTGAGCCAGTTCTGGGTCTTTCTCTGTTTAATCACTCTACAGATGATGTATGGCTTCTCTGCATGCCTCGGGCTGCTTTCACTCTGATGACATGGAGATGGAACAGAATCCCAGCAGACAAAATGAACTGAGTTGTTTTTCAACAGGAGTTTGACTCTTTAAAAAAAAAAAAACTCTATTTGTAACTTGATTTACCCTGGTAAACTGTGGACTTACAGAGCGACTGTCATTGAATTTCATCCCTGAAGGGAACTTAGTAATTATGGGAATGTACTTTCATTTCATAGCATAGAAACAGAAGCTGCAAGTAGTTAAGAGTCTTACCTTAAATCACATAGCTATTTAAAGCCAGAGTTAGTCTTAAAAATAAGGTTGAGGAATCCTAGTCCAAAGACTTCATAATTATAGAAAAGAAAAAAGCAGAAGTAAAAAGGCCATCTTGCCTTGAAAATGATAAATAATAGTACTTTTTAGACTGTGGCTGAACAATATGGCCAACAGTGCCTTAGATATCTATGATATCTTAGCTATCAATACCATATTGTTGTTATTATATTACTATTATTATTACTACTTCAGCATCTGAGGAACTCAGATCCTTAACTAAGATATGTCCAAGATGAACATAATAGTATATGGTACTGTTAACTAACAGGAAACTTGCTGCTGTTGAATTTTTTAGAGTTTTATTTTCTCTGAATTAACAGATAATAATTGCATATATTTATAGCATCCAGTGTAATGTTTGGATGAACACATTTTTGTGATGATCACTTCAAGCTAATCAACAAATCTCAAATATTTCTTATTTCTTGGTGGTGAGAACTTTAGAAACTCCCCTGACTCTTAAAATAAGCAACTCATTACCATTAACAACAGTAACCTTGCCTGTGGTTACAACACTGGAACTGATCCTCCTATCTAACTGTATCCCTGCACCCATTCACCAGCACTGCCCTTTTCTCCATCGATTCTCTAGTGGTAATCTCTAGTAACTGCCATTTTATTCTCTACTTTTAAGAGTTCAACTTTCATAAATTCAACAAATATATGTGGCCTTATGGTATTTTTCTTGCTATGCCTGATGTATGTCATTTAACAGAACGTCCTTTGAGTTTATCCATATTGTTACAAATGAGATTTCCTTTTACATGGCTGAACAGTATTCCACTGTGTGTATATGGCATATTTTAAAAATCCATTCATCCATTGTCAGAGACTTCAATTGTTTTCATGTCTTGGATGTTGTGAATAACACGGCAATAAATGTGTTAATGCACACGTACTAACATGGTGGTTTAAATTCCTTTAGGTATATTTTACTAGTGGAATTGTTGGACTATATGTTAATTCAGGTTTTAGTTTTTGGAGGAAACTTCATACTGTTTTCCAAAATGGTCATAATAATATATGGTATGATAACTAATATTACATGAGTTCTCTTTTCTCTACACCCTCCCACAGCTCATCTTTAATAGTTTTCATAATGGTCATTCTAACAAGGGGTTTCAATGTTTATTTCTTTTCTTAGTGATGTCAAGTATTTCTTCTGTTAAAGCTCTTGGCTGTTTATGTTTTCTTTGGAGAAATGTTTATTAGATTGTTTGCCTGCTTGAAAAGTATTTCTGTTTAGTAATTGTTATTGAACAGTACGAGGTCCTTATATATTTGGGATATTAGTCCCTTACCTGACAGATAATTTATAACTATCTTGTCCCAGTTCATGGATTGTCTCTTTAGTATTTCCTCTGCTGTTCCAAGCCTTTCTGTTAGATGGAAATGCTCTTGCCAATTTTGTGTTTGCAATGTGTGCCTTGAACTTGCTCCCAAGAGCTGTCTTCTCAGTCCAATGCCACATTTTCCATCAATGTTTGCTTTTCCTTGTTTTGTTGTTTCAGTCTTGTTTACGGTTGTAATTTTAAGGGCTTAAAGCTGTAATTAATTTTGAATTGATTCTTGTATAAGGGCTGATATAAAAGCCCGTTTCCTTCCTTCAGTTTAGATACCCATCCAGTGTTTTGAGAGCTGTTTACTGAAGAGTGTCTCTGTTGTGTTTCCCTGGCATGCTTATCAAAAATCAACTGACTATATATGCATGGCTTTTATTTCATCTTCTTTGCTGTTTTGGAAGACTCTGAGAAAATTGATATTGTTCTTTAAATGTTTAGTAGAATTCAACCATAAAATCACCTGTATTGTGCTTTCTTTTGATGGTAGACTTTTATTTACTAATTCCATCTCCTTACTCATTATTGGTCTGTTCTGGTTTTTTCATCTTTCAGTCTTAGTAGATTATGTCTTTCCATGAATTTATCAATCTTTCTACATTGTGGTTTGTTAGCTTAGCCTATGACTATTCATAATTTTTTCAACATTTATTTTTGTTTGATAAGTATGAGTTTAACCTGCATGTTTGTATTTGAACCACATACATACAGTGCCCACAGGCATCAGAGTCCTCTGGGAGTTATAGAGGGTTGTGAGCAGCAATGTGGGTCCTGGGAACCAAACTTGGTTCCTCTGAAAGAGCAGCAAGTACTCCTAGCTGCTGAGCCATCTCTCTAGTCCCATGGCATAGTGGGTTTTTGCCCTGTGTATTTAAAAATATCTATCATTATTGTGTGTGTGATGTGTGTGTATGTGTGTGGGTGTGTGGCCCATAGATGGAGGCCCATGACACAAGTTTTGCCTGGGTCCCCACAGAGAGCAGCTGTTCGGAACAGTTTTACTGTTCTGGGGATACTTGTCACGTCTCCAGGTTTGTTACCTCACAATGTTTTCTCTGTGTGTGTGTGTGTGTGTGTGTGTGTGTGTGTGTGTGTGTTGCCCCTTAAATAAGAGTTTTGTTCTCAGATCGTCTTTAAGAAATAAGCTTTCATGTCTTGATTTACATTCAACAAAAACACGCTGTGCATATGCAACCAGTGCTGGGTACTGTTAGAATTAATGAGATAGATAAAAGAAAAGCCTTTGCTCTCAGGAAGCTCAGATTCTTTTTAGAATAATGTACATTTTAAAGTGCTAGATGAGAAGAAAAAAGTAGAGTACTGAGCTGTCCGAAAAATCTGCTATATTCTTCTTAATTTTTTTGTACATTTGGAATAGTAACAACACATAAGCTTTAAAAAATTGATCATATCCTTAAGACCCCAAATTAAGAAGCTCTGTTAAGAACTTCTGCTGGGCCTCTACAGCAGCCTGTGTAAATGATTGTACTGATCAGTAAGACAGAAACATATGCATTCCTATGAATAACAAAACTACCCCAACATTATAAACTGGTCATTTAATTTGTGGGGGAAATACAGTCACCCTTTCATACCTGTGAGGAGAGACACCTGAATGATCAATGCCCAGCTCATTTACATAAAAGTGGCATCGTATTTGCATATCACTATATATATATCCTCATGCGTACTTTAGATCTTCTTTTACTTACATACAATACTTAGCACAATACAGATAGGATGTAAGTACTTACTATACTTTGTTGTTTAGGCAATAATAGCAAAAAAAAGTCTTTATATGATTAACACAGATAATCTTTTTTCTACACTATTATATTCTCAGCTTGTGATTGGTTAAATCTGCAGATATGGAGCCTTCAGATATAGATGACTGAGTATATATGTTTACTACCACATAAATAGTGATAAGGAGTTCACAGTTCTGTACAGATTAAAAGAGTGGGTAGTAGAAAACTTGTGGAGTAGTAATAAGGCTGATGTCTTAGCAATGATGTCAGAAGGCTGTATGGATTTTATTGACTACATTCACTCATTCAGTAGATGTATTTTGAGCCTGACATTTTTATTGCCAGATATTGTTCTAGATAGTCTAGGAATGTCAGAAGAAAGACATTTGACTTGTGAACTCCCATTAATTTTTAAATTTAGATTTTAATTAATTAGTTGTTTTGATATGTATGAGTGTTTTGCCTGCATGTATGGAAGTGCACCATGTGCGTGCAGTACCCATGGAGGCCAGAAGAGAGCATCTGATCCCCTGGCACTAGAGATAGATACTGTTAGCTGCCAGGTGGGTGCTGGAACAAAACTCAGATCCTCTGCAAGAGCAACAAATTCTCTTAACTGTTGAGACATCACTCCAGCCTAGGACTTCCATTCTTGATGGGGTACAGAAGATAACAAAGAGCATTAGTATGAAAGTGATGCAGCATGCTGGATATGAGTTAGAAAATAAAAATGGAATACAGGCACAGCAAGAAGGACGTGCAGAGAGGAGTCCTCCAGTCCCACCTCTCATGAGGGCCTGTTGTCAGGTAACGGCTGCTGAGGAAGAGGAAGAGCAGGGTCATTTTCTTCATTTCCCTTGCTCCAGTAAATAACTTCTCACACAAGCTTTAGGCAAGAAGCTCTAATTAAACACACTGGGTGAGACACACAGTAGGAGACAGACTTGTTGGGAAGGAATGTTTTAGAGGAAGAGGAGGGAGATGAAACAGGGAAATGGGAGTTGAAAATAACTAAAATGTATCACATGAATATATGAAACTGTAAAATAATTTTTAAAATGTTCAGCATAAGCTTTAATAAGCAAGCAACATTTGAGTCAAGAAAGTCACATTGAAAAGAGGAGCTGGAGAGAAATACTTTCAAATAAGTTTTTTTTTTTTTTTGGACTATTTTGAGACAGGGTCTCTCTGTAGTCCCAGCTGGCCTGGAACTCTCTATGTAGACCAGCCTGGTCTTGAACTCATAGAGATCTCCCTGCCTCTGCCCTCTGCCTTCCGAGTGCTGGGATTAAAGGTGTGTGCCACCACGCTCGGTATATGCTTTTTTTTTTTTTTAAATCTGTGTGTGTGTGTGTGTGTCTGGGGTGTGTGTGTCTGGTGTGTGTGTGTGTATGTGTCTGGTGTGTGTGTGTATGTGTCTGGTGTGTGTGTGTGTGTCTGGTGTGTGTGTGTGTCTGGTGTGTGTCTGGTGTGTGTGGGTACATGAGTAGCACAGCAATTGTGTGATGGTCAAAAGACAACATTCAGGAGTCTGTTCTCTCTTTCACCATGGGTTCTGGGAATTGAACTCAGGTCGTCAGACTTGTGTGGCAAATACTTTATTGCTGGACCATCTCAATGGCCTCAAATAAACCATTTTATATTGTATTCATTTCCTTTTCTTTTTATTTTTTTGAAAGAAAGAAGAGAAGGAATGTGTTATCTAGGATTTATTTTTAAACAAGAAATCTATGTAAGTTTCGAGTATATCTCACTGCACAGGATCAATATCCTATTTGCAACAGTGCAGAATTTTGACACACTAGTTACTGAGTCATTCAACTAGATGACAGAATTCCTTAGTGCTTGTCAGATATTGCCAGGCCTGCAGGCTATTTCTATCACCAAAGGGTCACCATAGTCAGAAATTATACAGGGAATGAGAATGGAAAGACTTGTGTATGTGATTCTGGGATCAGAGGTGGGAATTTTTGGAGGACAGAGATTTATATTGTACCAAATTATGTTTATGCACTATCTCAAATGCAGATGGGATTGACATCCTTAATGTTGAATCCAATGTCTTCTGCACACAGGATTGATTTAATAATTCACCTGGAAGGCAGTACTAAGTCATAGCACTGATCCTCGAGGACTGTTCAGTGCTTTCTGCTCCAGTTTAAGGTTTTTGAGCCAGGTGGGAATGACTGGTGGCACAAGCTCTGGAGACTGTTTTTTTCAGAAAATTCTATTAGAAAACTAAGTGATACTTAGAGCTGAATTTTGAAACATTCCCCTCAGTGGCAAAGGCGACAGGAAGAAATAAAGGGGAGAAGGAAAATGTTTCAAGATATAGCAGCTTTTCTAAAAGAGAGCATTATAAGATATACACAATTTTTAAATGTTTTATTTTTATTTTATGTGTATGAGTGTTTTATCTGCCTGTATGTAAGTACACCACATGTTTGCAGTGCTGAGGAAGCCAGCAGACAATGTCTAACCCCGTAGTTACAGGAGGTTGTGAGCCACTGTTGGGTGCTAGACACTGAATCTAGGTCCTCTGCAAAAGCAGCCAGTGGTCTTAACCTCTGAGTCAAAATAAATTCAAATTTTAAATCACATTTCAGAATATGTAATAAGTACACAATATATTAGGTGACTTTAGAGGGTACTTTGAACCTTTGGTAGTGTGGCTTTTGTAATCTGGATGTGGAGCCTTGCCATGGATTAGTTAGCTTGCTACCTACAAAATATTCAACTACCAGAAACAGAAAGGCAATGTATGTGTAGCTGACCACTTCTTTCTTAAAAAACTAGAAAACAGGAACAAATGCATGAAACAACTATTTTCAAACACTGAACACCAGGCAGACAGGACTGTGATCCACAGTGGAGGGAAACCCATGAAGTAATCCCTGAACTTTCTTCTTGGAGGTATTTCTGGAGCGCATGTAGAAAAGAGGTCAACCAAAGCACAGTGATCTCAGCAAGAAGGAAACGATGAGTGGAGAAAGGATGAAGTGTCTAGAACTTGTAGCGTAAAATTGCAGAAAAATAACTTTTGATGTTTCTACAATGATCCTTCTGTTTGTATTGCTAAATATTAAGCCAAAGAAGAAAGCTAAAGAGAAAGAAAAAAGATGAGGGTGAGAAGGAAGTTAGGATGAGGAAGAAGAGGAGGAGCAGGAGGAAGCAGCAGATTACAGCTGAAGCAGTTCCCACAGCTCATACCAGCCTCCCAGACATCAGTGTTCCAAGCAGCCACAGTGGAGTCTTTCCTGAATGCTCAGGTTTCAAAAGTTACTCAAATGTCATGTTATATTGCTGGGTCTCACAAACCTTAGAATGATCAAGGTGATTTGCAAGTAACCTAGACACGGTATAGTAAAATGTTCAGCACTTTTCATAGGGAGAATGCAAACCCAGACAATCATCAACATAGAATTCAGTGCCTAGCATACGATTAAAAAAATCATAAAGAAGAAAATGTGCTCCATTACCAGAAGAAAAAAAGCACTTGACTCATGCAGATACAGGATTACTAGAGGTGTGAAATCTGAGACCAAGTAAGACCTTCAAAGATAGACTCGAGTTCCTCACAGAAATCCAGCATAATGAGGCTGTGGTATGGCAGTTTCCTCAGAATTGAAACATTCCCTTCAGGAGGGAGGGAAGGCTTGGGAGACTCCACAGGGAAGCAAAAGGTCACATGTCTTTGGAAAGTAGACACCTGGAAGATTCGGGAAGGCCCTTCCCCAGCTTTATAGAGGGAATAAACAACTATGGGGGCCGCTCTGACCACCCGAGCAGCTGAGAGAGATTGTCCTTTAGCTCCCAGCAAGCAGGACAGAGAGCTTCAGGGTCACCAGGTTTGAGTCCTCAATTGTGTTGGGTGTGCTCTTTGGGGATGTAGCTGCTTTTCTGAGTCATCCCTGCCCCTTGTCATTAAACCTTCACTCATCTCCAGTTTCCAGTTAGTTACTGCAATAAAACTCCTTGGTTCACCAAGACAGACATTGGTGCAATCATTACTTTGGTCTGTTGTGGTTTCTCTTTCTAGGGTAAGCCTCTCTCTCTCTCTCTCTCTCTCTCTCTTTCGTGTGTGTTGGTCTCTCCAGAAAAGGCTTGTCACATAACAGAGAAAGAAAGAGTAGAACCGAAAAATAACATCAGGAAAAACCACAGTGGGTGATATTACAGAAGGCAAACATGACATACAAAATCCAACGTGAAGCACGGAGATCAGAACATCTGAAAACCATGAACAGTGACCAAGAGCCTAAAATGTGCTGCTGGAGTTCCAGAAGAGAGAAGAACTTAAATATTTGAATTAACAAAGGCTTACAATTTTGAAAGCTGATGAAGATCGCTAATAGACAGAGGCAGTGTGCTCAGAGAACGCTTGAAGGGAAACACAAGAAGAATCCAGCTGAGGCATAGCAAAGTCGAACTGCTGAAAACCAGGGGGAAAAAAAAAAAAGAGAAACCAAGGAAAAAGGTCGCTCAGAAAGAACAGAAAACCAGCGCGTTATCACAGACTTCCCTGCAGAGAAGTGCCGTAAAACACGGAGCACCCAAGTGGCGTCTTTGAATTTTCAAAGACTTTTTTAATATTCTATATCCAGTGAAGAGATTTTGTTTTTGATAAAGACGTGGCAACAGCACACTCCAACAAACAAGTTGAAGGCAGTTTGCCGCCAGCAGAGGAAAGTTCGATAGATTACATAACTGCTCTTCGGAGACCCTTGAAACTGAGGTTCTAGGTAGCATGAAGTGAAACAACTAAGAAACCAAGAAGGTTGGAGAAGCAGCGGCTGGTAATGAGCAGGTTTATGTTCTGGACCACAGGAGTGAGATTTCTGTTAAAAATGGTTGCTTGGAGAAATAACACACAACTGAAGGAAATATATTCACAGAGATGCAATTTTGTTATAAGAGAATAGAAGAGACACCTGCCCTTTTCCAGCTCTGAGACTGGAGTTGTTCGGTAGAGGTTCTGTCTGGATTTATTTTCCTAGTGTGACTTGCATTTTCTGTTTCAGGTTCAAGGTCAACAGCTGATTATCTTTCTGTTTTGACTTCTATATAACTATTTCCCAACAAGTGATGAGCTTGAAAAGTAATATAAAAACAAAATTTTGTCTCATTAGTTTACTGTTAAGATACTTTCAGGAAGAGAGAAGAAGAAATGGACTTTAACAGATTTGTTGGGGGCAATTGCAGTTCCCGTTAGACGTGAAGGCTGTCATGCCAGAAAACTTACGACCAACTGTTCGATTATTGTGCCATCAGGGACATGCTTGTCACTCTAAGTGGTGAAGAGTGACTTCTCTTTAAGCACAAGTCACTGTGACTTGTTTTCTGAGAAACTGATGGTTGCTAATATTGACCAAAACAGGGGAATGCTGGTATCTTGTGCATCTTTATTAAATGTCCCTGACATTTTCTACTTTCACAGCAATTATTCTTAGACCTCCTCAGGATTCATGTACGTACACCTCTTCTAAGTGAATTAACCACACAATGCAGTAGGAATCTGTCAGGTTAAAAATCAGAGCTGAATGAGCCTGAATAGAATTTCAAATTAACCAAGTCAACCCCTTTCCCAAAGACTATGATTCAAGTGCCTCTGAAGGGATTCTTTTTTTTTTTCAAATCAAGTAAGATAGGATAAGCTGGCTAAATTGTCACACAGGCCTCTTTTCAGTGGCTAACAGGTAATTTCTTCTAAGTATAAACACTATAAAATCTACCCTTTTCTTAAAACATTGTTCAAATTTAATGGCATTGTTAAGTTCAAGCCCATGTACTACGATTGCAGATTTTAGCACTCTCTCACGAGACCATCAGTTATGTTGTTTACCACACAGCAAATTTTGGATCCATTCTCTCCTGATTTTTATCTGTTTGTCTGGCTTTTAAATTTGCTCCCTAATGTATCAGTTTTCTCTCCTACTTGAAGCTGACCTCCCCAAGATACAGCTGCATCTAATTCTAGTTGGGCACTATGACTGTAATTTAAACGTATATAACGCACTGATGAGAAATCTCTGATGGTGATCTGGCGTTAGAGCTAGCAGATAGCTAACCCAATCATAAATTCTTTTAAGGAAAAAATACTCTGGTTCATATGCTTGTTTGACTTGTAAGCATCCTCTGGTCTTTGAGGTGTTGATAGTTGTAAACAAATATTTATCTGTCAGACACCATAGGAAGCACTTGGATATGTAGGGCATAAGAAATAATCCCTGATGTCAAGGACTTTTTTGCCTGGAAGAGAGATAGCAGATAAAGAGAAAACTTTTAGCATTCAATGAGTGTTAAGCCCAGGGTGCTATGGTAACCCAGAAGAGATATAGGCCTGATTTGAAGGTCAGGAGGCTCTTCTGAAAGAAATGACAATTTGAGATAATGAGGGCCTAAAGCAGCGGTTAGAAGGAACTTTGCAACAAATGCACAAAATATTAAATTTAAATAGAATAGTCTTTTATTTCTTTCAGAAATTAGAAATGGCTTGTTCAGGATTTATGCTTAGAATAAGATAAGAATGTGAAGCTCTGGAAGACATAGCAGGGGCTTGTGTATTGTGCTAGGGTTTTATCTTGAACATATAGAGAATAAGTTGAAGCGAGCGTCTTTCTTCTTTTATTTTTATTTTCTCTGTAGGAGCGTTTTGCCTGCATGTATGTAAGTACACCATGTTCATGCAATGCCTGTGGAGGTCAGAAGAGGGCAACAGACTTCCTGAAACTGAGGTTGTTGATGGTTGTTAGCTGCCATGTTGGTGCTAGAAATCGAGTCTGGGTCCTCTGCTCTTAACCGAGCATCTCTCCAGCTCCTCAAGTATCCTTCTTAAGACAGCATTGTGATCCTGTCATACAAGTAACATTCTAGATGGAATGTGAGCAGACTGGAGGAGGGTGCCAGAAACGGATGCAGGGATGGTGGTGAGGAGGCCAAAGGCTCAACTGATAGTGCCCACAGTAAATGTCTCTGAAGTCTGGATTGATCTAATCATTAGTAACATGCCATAGGACACCTGGAAGTTTTCATCCTATTTCTAGTCATTCAAAGTCTAATAATGGAGTTTATATAGCAACTTGAATTCAAGGAAATAAAGCCAGGCATCATTAGGGACTTGACCAAGATGGTCGCTGAAAAGGAGTTGAAAAGTGGATATGAAGTCACAATCCGATAGCATGGCATTTGGGAGCATAAACTGGAGGAAGAAGTTGAAGATGATTTTATTTTATGTCCTTCCGTAAGAATTCAAAAGTGTCTGTGGTGGAGGGGAGGGAGAAGGAATGTGTCAGGGACACAGGGAGCAGAGAGTGTAGTATGGCACATAGTGAAGGTTCTGATAAGCTTCCATGGTAGAATATTGTTAGTGAATTTTGGTTTCCTGTCTTTGAGACTGGCTCTTGTCATCTAGGCCGGGCTGGCTGTGAACTCACTGAGCAGTTCAGACATCACTGAAGACTCCACCTTGAGACCCCCTTGCTTCAGCTACCACATCCAGCTTGCGTCAGTGACTGTATTACACCTCTGTCTATGAAAACCTTCTCTTCTGAGATGTTTATTTACTAGGAAACCCATAAAGTAACCACATGGGCTGCCAGGTAAACAGTTTCAAAGGACACTCTATCTCTGTCTTATTGCTTCCATATTAGAACAGAAACTCTAATACTGAATCCTCCATCCTCCCCATGCCTGCTAGGCCTCCTTTAAGTAAAGTCCGATTTTTCTCTTTCCTGTTCATATTTTAGATGTCATTCATTTGAAGAACCATCTCACCAACTTATGGAAAAGTCAGATGTACATTCATCCTGAGTTCCAGAACCCAGCTTTAAGAGAAATTATTGTTTTACTTTTCATAGTCTCAAAGATGAGGACCAATGTATCAGTTGCTGTCACATTGCTGTGACCAAATATTTCACAAGAAATAGCTCAGAGAGGAAGAATTTACTCTGGCTCACAGTTTCAAGGCATAGTCCATGATGGTAGGGAGTCCACACAGGCAAGTGTAGCTGTGGCCACAGAAAGGTGGTTACACCGTGTCTGCAGTCAGAAAGCAGACAGGTGAATCCGGTGCTCAGCTTGCTTTCTTTGATGTCTTCTTTTTTTTCCCCTTCATTCAGTCTGGGACCCCAGCACCAGAAAGGTGTAGGGGACACTCAGTGTGGGTTTTTCCTCCTCAGTTAAGCCTCGCTGGAAACATCCTCACAGATATGCCCAAAGATGTATCTCTTAGGGGATTCTAAATCCTGTCAGATGGACAATAAAGTCTGTCACATCCAAGGCTCGCAATTGTCTGCATGAACAGTGGAAAGATGAGAGACGAGTAGAACAGAAGATGGTTCTATCACTATTCTTTCTTTAAATTCTCCGGGACCACATCATCAGTCACCTCCCGATTAGGGGACCTGTGAAGAGCTCTGCCAGGGGATGGCCCTTTGTTACATTCAGTGTTACATTCATTACACATGTTCTGGTTGGGTTGCAGAGGGGTTTCAGACCTGCATATGTGTACATGTAGACACTGATTAATATTAATGCCCTGCTCCATCCCTTTGTCTGGGTCATCTTGGCTCTAGAGTCAAGTCTCCTTGATTCAGCTTGCTGCTGCAATGTCTCCCCTTAGCATTCTGGGGACATAGGGCAGAGGGCCAGCTTCTCTCAGCTTCCTACCACATCCTGGCTCCTGAGGGCTTTATGGCATGTCTGTGAAGGGATGTCTATTCCAATCAGACTGGCATGCCATTTATATTTTATTGGAAACCTTTTTTTTTACAGTATCTTGTTTGTCTCTCATAAGTATTCAATAATAGGTTAGACACTTTTAGACCACTGAGGATCTTGAATTTCAGAAGACAGAAAGTTCAAAGTCAAATAAGTACCTGGCAGTTTTAGAACTCAGAACTCTTGGCTTCTGATTACAGCCTCTCCTCACTATATTGGGAGGCTATTGTCTTAGCTTTCTATTGCTGTGATAAAAGCACTGACCAAAACAAACTTGGGGAGGAAAGGGTTTATTTTGTCTTACATCTCTCAGGTCACAGTGTTATAGTTCATCACTGAGGGAGCCCAGGGTAGGAACCCAGAGCAGGAACCTGGAGGCAGGAGCTGAAGAACAAGCCGTGGAGGAGTGCTTCTTACTGGCTTGTTCCTCTGGCCTGTGCTCAGCCTGCTTTCTTACACAATACAGGACAAACTGTCCAGGGGTGGCATTGTCCACAGTGGGCTGGGTCCTCCCATATCACTCAACAATCAAGAAAATGTCCCACAGACATGGTTACAGTTCAATGGACGCAGTTCCCCAGTTGAGGTTATCTCTTCCCAGGTGTGTCAAATTGACAACTAAAGCTATCCAACGCAGCTACTGAGATGGGGAAATATTTAAGGCATTTTAGCTGGTGTACAGTGGAGGTTTCTGAAGATAGGTTTAAAATCTAGGGTTTTCTTAGAAGCCAAGTGCCATTTCAGAAAAACCCAGTGCACCTTAAATTGGTGATGATACGGACAGTAGTCCAGCCACTGCTACTATTTAATCCAGATCAATAGTGCAGGGCTGTGGAAGCTTCCTATAATGTTAGGAGGTATTAGTTTGTTCCAGAAGCCAAAAGATGTCCTTTAGTCCTTTGGTTCTGAGCTTAGCATGTGTCTTATCTTTTCTTTCTGAGGCTCACTAAAATAATCACCTGAAAGAAGCTGAGTGTTAGCCATTGCCCTGAGCATTGTGAACAGAATGATTCAGCTCTAAGGTACCAAGAGTTTAAACCTAGAGTTTGCAGTTAGAGTGTGTTGAGTGCCTTATGACAGTCAGATCACAGAATTCAACAACAGAATATGTTAGAAAGAGAAACATTTTCTGGTGTGTCGATACATGCCCTTCAGCAAATCTGCTAACTTCATTTTAACCTAGACCTTTTCTTCTTGAATGTCATAAAGCCTCTGAAATGACTACACTTGGCAAGAGGGTCTCTCCTGTCATTTACAGCAGTACAAAATTCAGAGAGTAAGTGAATTACTTTAGTTTTCAATAAAAATGTTAATATCTCCCTTAGAAATGAACAAAGGACAATGCCTTTCAATAATGAGATTATTAAATCTACAGGCTCTGAGAGAGAGAGAGAGAGACACAGAGAGAGAGACAGAGAGAGAGATGGAGGAAGAGAGAGATTCATAGCACTTGACAGCAATTTAAATAATGCAAAATAGAATTAAGAAAACAGCAAATCAAGCAACTCTCATTTGACAATAGAAAATAGTGCTGGGCTGGTATTGCATCTCCAGGACTAAGAAACGGTGACATGTATCTTTCTATTTATTTTTATTTATTTTACTTTATGTATTTCTACTTATCTCTATATATTTCTTTTTTTTTTTCTGTTTAGAGAATCATGACGTCTTCCAAAAATTCTTTTTGGTGCTTATTTCAATGATTGTGAGTGAAACTTTAGAAAGCAAGTTTGTTTCCCATCCAGTTACATAAAATTCAGGTAGCCCTATAGAAAAGCAACATAATTTTAGCACTTAGGGAACTGTTCACACCTATCAGCATTATGTTATTTTGTATTTCAAAACTCAAAATGTCCACCACCAAAACCCATGAAGATTATATCTACCCTATTTATGAGATAGTGCAGAGACTTGTTTATACATGATTCTGATGAAACAGATTTTTTAACGCAGTATTATTATTTATATCAGTTAAGTTCATGTAGTATGCACAAGGCACAGTCTAGAAACATCTATATGCAGGCTCTGTAATTGCCCACTCTCCTCTCCATATTCATTTTTTTTGATGCAGTATATCCTGTAACCCTAGCTGGCCCGGAACTCATTGTATAGACCAGGCTGGACTTGATCTCATAGAAGTCCATCTGCCTCTGCCTCCTGAGAGCTGGGATTAAAGGTGTGTGACACCATGTCTAACCTGTAATTACCCCATTTTACTGATGCATAAATTGAGGCTTAAAAGAATTAGGTAACTTACCCCATTGTGAGGTGGAATCCACGGAGTAATTTCACAGTAAATGGTATTTTCAGATTCCTAAGAGCTGGGACTAGGCAATCTTGGAGCTTAAATTCTATATGATTATTTTCAGATAATTTAGCTAGAGCAGCTACCTTAGCTATATCTTGGAGTTTCAACTTATCAACTGCCAACTCTGTTTCTAGGCACTACATTCTGTGTAAGTGATAGATCTAAATAACCAGATATCTGGGGTCTTCAAATACCTACTTCCTCTCAGATTTTGTTCAGTTTTCTGAACAAAAGCTTATTGTGTGTGTGTGCCCGCATGTACATGTGTGTGTGTGCACGTGTGTGTGTGCATGTGTGTGTGTGTGTGCTTGCATGTGTATATGGTGTGTGTATGTGTGTGCGTGTATGTGTAGATTACAGAACAAACTTTTGATGTTCATCTTTGCCTTTGGTTTAACACAAACTCTCTCACTGCCCTGGAACTCCACTGCAGTCTAACTGGCTACTGAGCTTCCTGGTATCTGTGCATCTCCACGTCCTCGCTCACTGTCACTGGGATTACAGGGGTGCACATTGTGGCAGGCTTTTTGACATAGGTTCTTGAGATCTCAATGCAGGTCTTATGCGTATAAGGCAAGAGTTTTGCCAACTGAGCAAAACTAATATTGCAACTAATATGCAACCAAGAAAATTAATAATTTTTTAAAACAACAACTCTGAAAGTGTTCTTGTTCGTGGAACCTGTGTATATTTTCTTCTTATTTCTATTTGAAATACTTTGCCCACTTCAGTTTCTGTAGTTTTCAAGGGAATCTATGTAACTTTTAAATTATATTTATAAAAAATACAAAGTATTAGCCATCCTATAATAATGTCCTACAGAAAAGCTAGTGATAAGTGAATTTAATCATCATCTTTTTTTTTTTACTATATTCTAAGCAAAAGTTTGAGCTAGACATGTTCTGGGATGGTATCTGATCAGGTACTCCAGGAATCAGTTGAACTTTATAATTCTATTTGGTCCTAAATGAATTCAGTGACTACAGAAAGGGCATTTCTAGAGGTGACTACGGAGAAACGAGGTAACAATAGGATCTTCAGGTCCCTGTAAGCATCTGTGCCTCAGACATGACCCCTATGGTCTGTTCTGAAAAAGTGGCTGTGGCCTTGCCATGTCACGTTACAGTTATACCTGAATAAACAGCCTGACTCTTAACTTTAGTTTTCAGGTGTGGGGTCAACTTGGGGGGCACCATTCCTTCAAATGTCTTCTGGAACTGTGTTGTTGAGTCAGGCCTCATCCATAATTTTACTCAAAACAGCTCTCCAGCTTCAAATGGGGAACCATATGCTTGAAACTATCCTTATGAGACAATCTTGCCCTTTCCAGGCCTAAAATAGCTCATACACACAGTGTCAAGCAGTCTTCTCAGTCTTCATTGTTTTCAGTGCAGTTATAATATGAATGTGCCACCTTTCAGTGCTTTGATTTGTTAATTCTCAAGCATACCCAC
Source organism: Eospalax fontanierii (assembly GCA_035773235.1). Taxonomy (NCBI): domain Eukaryota; kingdom Metazoa; phylum Chordata; class Mammalia; order Rodentia; family Spalacidae; genus Eospalax; species Eospalax fontanierii. The sequence goes on along the minus strand of CM069536.1, from coordinate 22,860,511 downwards.
ATTCATTCACTTTCTTTGGGTGGAGCAGCAAATTGAGCACATAGTGAGTTTGTCCATTTTATAAAAGTTGTTCCTACAGGTGACCAGAATTTCAAGAAGTATCATTATGAACAATCCCAACATCATGAGCTTCCCTGAAAGATTATCTACATTGGCTAGGTTGAATTTTTGTAGATAATTTCTGGAAGCATGGGCTTTTGAGTGCATATTTAAAATTATTCTATTTGTTATTTTTATTTTGTGTATGAGTGTATTGCTTGCATGTGTCTAAGTGCACCTGTGCCATACAATACTCAAGGTGGTCAGAAGACGGCGTTGGATCCCATGGAACTGGAGTTATGAATGGTTGTTAGCCACCGTGAGGGTGCTAGGAATTGAACCAGGGTCCTCTGCATGAGCAGTCAGTGCTCTTAACTACTAAGCCATCTCTCTAGCCCTTGTGTAGATGTTTTAATAATACCCTTAAGAGTGAATGGAACTCACTGTATGACCATCTAAGTACTTTTAATCAGCAAAACTATTTTATTAATTGATCCCTAACTACCAACCAGAAGATCAGTCAATGTTACCACACTGTTCTCTTTAACAGATGTTGATTTTGCCCCATCTGTAAGGATGTAAGGCTGTTTTATCTTACCAGTTAGGACTTCTCCAAGGGGAATAATTCTCATATTTTCCTGGACGATTTCTCAAGGTACTGAGGCAGACCCGCCCTAAGTCACCTCAGTTGGCATGCCTTTGCATATTTCCTTTCATCCAGTGAAGGACAGCTCCGTAGATACTTCTGGACAGTGGGATATGGCAAAGGAGCGTGATGTCACTCCCCTGATAGATTTCAATCATGATAAGGCAACAAGAAGGGACTCCACTCTTGTGGTTGCGTGGTGTTCTCTGAGCCTCTTTCCTGCAGCCTGTAGTGCTGCAGTCCCTGGTGACTTGGAAGAAGTAAGTTGAGTATTGTGAGGTGGAATAGCAAGTGGCAAGAACCCAGGGTATGTACTAGGATAGAAAAGCAGTCTTCAGTCAGCTAAGTAGCAAAAACAAAACAAAACAAACAAAAAAGGAACCCTTAATCTTACAAGCATAAGGAAATACATTTTCTAACAACCCAAATAAACTTGCAAAAGGTCCCCAAGCTCCAGATGAAATTACTGCCCTGTGGGATCCTGAGTAAAGAACCCAGTTAAACCCAGTCCTAATATTGATTGGTTTCTATTCATCATGAGGTAGTTTATTATACAGTAAAAGAAAATGAATACAGATACTTGACGGCCAGCCTGCCCTATTCATTTTCCCACTGAGGAACTGAATGATGACTGAACTATAGAATATTAATATAATTTAAAGTGATTTCCACATTTTCATAGCTCATTTCAGTACCTGACCCGAAGGACTCGAAGTAGCTCTTTAGTTATGTATAAAAATAAAAGGCTAAGGAAAGGCAAGTCATTTGCTCACTTGAGTGGGATTGTTTATCAGAAATGCATGACGGAAACTGTTTGAGTGGGCCAAGGGCCCATGTAGAGAATCAGCTTCTCTTACCACAGCCTCCTTTAGAAATCTCAGTTGCATCTTGCTGTTGCTACTACAAAGTGCACAGATATTTTCATGACATCATTGTCCTGTTGTTTCAAGTAATAATGAGTAGGATCAGAAGGGGTATATTGTAGAAGGAAGAAGTGCAAGGTTGTGTACAGTGGAATTATTAATTATTCCTCGATGAAACTAAGGAAATCTATCTATCTATCATCTATCTATCTATCTATCTATCTATCTATCTATCTATCTATCATCTATCCATTCCAATTGCCCTTTACTGTATGTTCATCCAGTGGAGCCTGGTCAACTTACGAAGAGTCTCACCCTCCAATGAGACTTAGTCTCCCATTCCCAGCAGCTGTCAGTTGCCAATAGTTCCTCAGGTAGAGTTGGGATTTCTTACCGATTTCACTATATCTATGCTGGGATTTTGACTGGCCTGAGTTTACCTGGGACTTAACCAGGCTGTTACCATTGCTGTGAATTCATATGAGTAGCTGACCAGCTGTCTACAAAGACCTTTTTGATTAGCTGTATTTTTATTTTAAAGATAATTATTTTTGTAAATTTAATCTAGTCCCAAGATAACCAGGTCAAGGCATACAAATATGTACTCTAGCCTGTTTTCTTCTGGTCTGTGATTTACGTGGACTCTTCTCTCATGGGAATCAGTCATCAATTATTTCTGTGCTTCGTATAGAGGCACACATATCATTGCAGAGCTTTAAGTCAATCTGTTTGTTTTTGGACATAAGTGGGTACACAGGGTAGGTACCCTCTGTTCTTCATCTAATTTCTTAAATATAATAATATCTTTTTGAGATATTTCCATATGAACAACAAACTTTGCTATTTTAAAATTTATGATAGTCAGCAGGGTCTGGTGGCTCACCACTTTAATCCCAGCACTCAGGAGTCAGAAGCAGGCAGATCTCTGTGAGATCTAGGCCAATCTGGCCTCCATCATGAGTTCTAGGTCAGCTGGGACTACAGAGATACCCTATCTCAGAAAAGACTGAAAAATTTATAATAGTATAAAAGTGTATACATAGATATGTGTAAATGTATATTTAATATATATGATACATTTTGTGTCATAAAAACTTTGTGTTAACTCAATTTTTTTACTGTTTGATTTAAAATCATTTTTTTTTCTCTCGTATCTTTGGAGAGCACTACACAAAGTGCTAAGGGAGAACATCAATCACTGGTCCAATCCTAGATTTAGGGTCTAATAACCACACTAAAGACTGGCACAGCAAAAGACATTGGTGCAGTAGTGGCACTTTTATCTTGGGGCCAATCAGTGGTTACCCAATTTGTTTTAGAGCCCACCTAATGGGAGGAAACTTATGTATGATACTGAAAACATAGCCACACATGGCTTGAGAGGTCATAGATCTTGGAGAAAACCCCAAGGCTGTCACAGCTCTAGACAAATGTGATTTCTTACTATTGCAAAATATGGAACCTTATATTTACAAACAAGTATCCCGGTCACCACTCATCAAAGAAGCTTCTTTTGAAACAGTTGGAGATTATTACATTCCATAACTGTTTATACACAGAGGTTGTCAAAGGCTCATGAAACCTTGAACAAGGAGTAAAGAGAATACTAATGCATCTCTTAGTTCTCATCAATGAAGCTCCTTCTTGTGACAGAGGGTCAGGAACACAAAAGGCCACAAATGGCCACAGTGTAGAGAATAAGAGTCTACAGAGTGTGGGTCCTTAGACAGGACTATTATACTACAGTCACCCAGGGCTCAGAGACCATTGTGGAAGAGAGGGTGGAAAGCTTGTAAAAGTCAGAGGAGGAGGCGCATGACCATATGGAAACAGAGTCATACCTGCACCTTGGTTCTTGCTCACATCAACCTACAACAGCGCTATCAACATGCACAAGACCCATGCAAACTGAAGCAGACAGAAACCCAGATCAATTGTGGAAACGAACAGCAGGCCCTGATCCTAATTGAAGAATTATTGACAGTTGATGACTTCTGGGTGAGGAAGAGCTGATCTTACAGGGAGGGACCCTGCATAAGGTGACTAGACCCCCGTGGATGAACTTGCATTGAGGAACATCTGTGTACACTAACTTGACATGATGGGCCTTGACACAAATGACAGAATGCATGAATTCCACTTGGGAGGTATGGGAAGGTGCCCATGGGGAAGGGTGTATAAAGATGATTAAGAAGTTCTATATGAAATACACAAAAGTTCAATAAAAATTCACCATGAAATATTTTAAATAAGGTGTGTGTGTGTGCATGTGCGCATGCACACACAAGCATGGATTTAGCTGGGTGAGGTCAGAGGACAACTTTCAGGAGTTCTTTCCTTCTACTTTGTTGAGACAAGCATCTGAGGAATAGAGAGATGCCTCTGGGTTACGGCACTTGGAAGTGGTGACAGCTCCCTGATATTAACCCAGGGAGAGGAGTCTCAATGTGCACTCCCACTTAACCACCCAATGGGCATATGAAAGCCACTTTAAAGCGTTTTTTGAATATTCATGTGTGAATCTATCTGTAGGAAAATTCCTAAATATCAGCTTTCTTAGTTGCAGAGTGTACCCAATTTTAGTTTTCATAAATACTGTCAAATTGCTTTCCAAAGGATTTGGGACAATGTGTACAGTAGCTGCCAGCATATGATAGTTCTGTTTTTCTCACAACCTTGCCAAGACTGTATACTGTTGGCAGCTAAAACATTCTATCTTTATTTTGCCTTATTTTCATTTGTTTTATGAAAAGAATTGGGCACCCTTCCATGTGCTTTTAAGCCATATGTGTTTATTTTTTTGCTGCAAAATGCCCATTATATTTTCCTAAAGGATTTCAGTATTTTTCTTATTGATTTTTAGGATATTTCTTTATTTTTAAGAAACATAGACTTCCTTTTTAATAAATTTTCACTTTTAATTGAATTTCTGTGAATTTCATACAATACACTTTGATCTTATTGAGGTCTTCTCCCATGTCTGCACCTGCTTATTACACCCTAGTCAATTTCATTTCTCTCTCTCAATATCTACATATATATATATATATATATAGATAGATAGATAGAGAGAGAGAGAGAGAGAGAGACAGAGACACAGACACAGACAGAGAGAGAGAGGGGGGAGAGAGAGAAACAGAGAGAGGGGGGAGAGAGATGACTATAGAGTCAAATTTGTGTCCCTTTGTATCCTTCAGTGTGAATTCTTTAAAAGGAGACCGACTCTCCCCTTTTCAGGAGTCATCAGTTTCCAATAGTTTCTTAGGTAGGGCTGGGGTTTCTTATCCACGTCCCTGTGTTGATGTTGGAATTCTGTCTGGCTTGAACTTACATGGTACTTGTGCATGCTGCCCCTGTTGCCCAGCTGTCTGGAAAATCTTGTTTCCTTGTGGTTATTATCTACCACCTCTGGCTCTTATAATCATTCTTCCCCTCTTCCACAATGATCCCTGAGCCTTTGAAGCAGAATTTTGATATATGTATCCAATTCAGAGATAACTACTCTACAGTCTCTTATTCTTTGCATGTTGACCAGTTGTGGTTTTCTGTGTTAATCACCTTTCTGCTGCATACAGAAGCTTTTCTGGTAAGAGTGAGAGATGCATTAATCTAGGGGTATAACAATAAGTTATTAGCAGTTGCTTTAATTTAATATTGCTAAATTTAGTTTAGCATTGCTTTAATATAGTTTACATATTTAGCAGAGTAATAGTATTGGGCTCTACTCTATGGACGGTGGCCTGTCTAGCCATGTGTTTTGAGACCTGACATGAATGTTGGCTATGGGTGCTGTCTTATGAAGTGAACCTTAAATTTAATCAGTAATTGGTTACTGTCATAATATTCATGCCAGTATTATCCCAGAAGTCATATCTTGCCAGCCCAGTTGTTGTTGAAACATCTGGGTAAAGCTGATGATAGTTCTAGAAACATGCATAGCATCTTCTGGGACTATGAGTGCTAACCAGTAGAGATGAGGTTTTGAAATCAGTACCAACTTGATTTCTCTTTGTTTGTGCTACAGCTCACGTATGTAGTGTCTTCAGAAATATAGACTTGCCATCAGGTTCTGGTGGGTAATCAAGAGCAGAAGGCAGCATTATTTGAGGGTCTATGGGACCCTGGTCAATATCTTCAAAAAGGGAGTTATTTTGTTCATATTTATACTTGGCTTAAAATTATTATTATGTGTTTATTTAGCCTCTCTGTCTCTTCTCTCTCTCTGCATGGGTTTGCATCATGGAGGTCAGCAGACACCTTTTGGGAGTTGTTTCCTGCCTTCAGCCTTGCTAAGGCAGGGTATCCCTTGTTTCTGATGCACTGTATACTCCAGGAGGACTGGTGGCCTGTGAATATCCAGGAGATTCTTCTCACTCTCCCTTCCTTTTAGCTGTCGTAATGCTTGGATTATGTATGTGTACTACTACACTTGGCTTTTAGGTGGGTTCCTGGGATTAAGATCATGTAGCCATATCCCTGGCCCTACACTTTGATTTTAACAATATCGACATTTCAAATTTTCACAGAAGGCAATTTATGAACATATTCATACGTACCAGATTCTAAAACTTGTTTTAGAAAGTGACTCAATTTTTGAAAAATTGAGAAGCATTCTTTATCTATGATTATGGCTTCATTATTATTCCTTAACATTTAATATAGTCAGAATTATTTTGGTAAAAAGAGTAAGGGAGGGATTCACTTGACTTTTAGTTAAGATTGCTAACTGGCTGCATCATCAGGAGTTATTGAATAATCTCTCCTTCCCCACTTTTTACAAAGACTGCATTCTTAAACCCATTTGTACATATTCAAAACTCTTGGACATCAGTACCTCCCTCTGCTGAGCTGCCTGCTGCGTTTCTATTATAAGCCAGAAATTTCTGGAAAACATAGTCTCAATGTATTTTTTTCAATTAAACTTAGAACAAAATCACTTGCCTTCTTCAAAAGGTTGTTATTCTTAATATTAATCACTCTATGTCTTTTGGATTAATATATAAGTCACAAAAATATTACTGCTGAATATTCTTAAGTAAGAATGATGCGTATATTTTCAGTAGTTCATACTTTTCATGAAAAACAGCATGAAATGGCTTCATTTGACTTGGCTGTTAAGTGTTTTTTCTGCAGATGGATCTTGCTGGTAAGTAGAATCATCTCTCACATTTTTTAAAATTAATTACCATTTTTATATAGGAGAGCTAAGCGTTTTGGGATGCCGAGTTTGAAACAGCTGACAGGATTACCTTTTGATTCTTTCCCTCATTTCTCTGCCTGATTCCCTGGTCCCTGTTTTTTATTTTTTATTTTATTTAGGTTGCGTAACCATTGTGTTCTTAGAATTGTTTTTTGCTGATAGTCTCACACTCTGCCCATGGTTAAGAAGCACTGCCCATCCCTACTTTGTGTGGTTCACTTATTTTAGAGGACATAATTTCCAGTTCTTTCACTCTCTTTTCACCTCACAAATTCTACCGTAAAATTCAATCGTTACATTCTAATTCGTGATCCATTTTGTTGCTGTGTTTTAGTTCAGACTGCTCTCCTCCTATTTCCTTTGCTCTACTCTTTTCTCCGCTTTCACCTTCCTTCCCAGCCACACACATACACAAACTCATGTGTAGACATGCGTGCATGTCCACACACATGTAAGTTGTCGAATTCTTTTGTCATGGTAAGAATTAATATCATCTTATAGTGGCTGCACATAACACTTCCAAGATGGATCCAAAGCCAATTTTCTTTCCTCTTGAAAGCTTTGAGCTTCTCAGACTTCTAGTTATATTTTCTCAATTAGAGAAATACAGGCAAGGAAATTTTAACTGTGTAGCAAAATGTGTTTGTGAGGTACATGGAAATTAGGATCTACTGAAATTTCCCAGGGGCAGAAAATGAAGGGTCAGATATAACTCATTATATCTAACAATATTGCAAAATATATTTTGAGCTTCACTTTTTTTCCTTCACCATAAAGGTTTCAAGATGATCATGAACACCTGTGACCTGAGGATTAATGGCAGAAGGTGAAGGAAAAGGCTTCAAACAAGGAAAACTGGTCTTATCACCTAAAGGTCCTTAGAAAACCCAGCTAATGAAATGCAGTTTCCCTTTAATGGCCTCCATTTCAGAATACTATATGGTTTTCCCTGAAAATGTGATGAATTCTTGCTTTACAAATCATCTTGATTTCTTCTTGTTGTCACACCCTGTCTCATTTTGCTGAGTTATTGGCAGTACACTGTATGCCATGATGGAGAGTTATTGCTATAGTATTATCAAGGATCAGATTTTCTGATTTTATGACTTTAAATCATGTCTTTCACTAAGAATTCTGTGACTTAATTTTCCTGCAGCATAATTGATTAAAATATTTAAAATGAAGAAATGACATGCTACGTGTGAACTCATTGACTTGGCTGTGAAATGCTTAGTAGAGAACCTTCTCAGAGTGGGCACCTAGTCATTACTGATGTGCTACTGAGTGACAAATGACAGGAGCAGAGGAAGGCGGTTTGTAGAATAATAGTGAGGGTTTGGGCTCATTAGAAATGACAGTTTATGAGCGGAATAATTGAGAAATTTCTTCCCTGATTATTTGGCCTAGGTCTAAACCATAGTACCTCGGCAATTTACGTACCTTTTCTGTGGAGGCCAAGCAACTGTGTTCCTCTGGATAGAAAGAGCCCATGTGAACAAAGGTTCACATGTGTACACAAGCATGCACATCTGATCCACACATACAGCCAGCTGGAAAGCCTCATGGCTTAAATTCACGCTGCTCTTTGTATTATAATGTTATTGAGGAAAATGGGTCAACTCCCAGTTTGTTGTTCCTTAATGGCTGATTGTATCTTATAGCTAAACAAATAGCTTAAAGCAGTCTCTTCAAAGTTTAGAGAAATATTTGGAACTTATTTGTTTATTCTCATGATTGAACATTTATCTACACTAATCTGTCCCATCCAGCCCAAAATGTGAGTAGAAATATAACAAGATTACCAATTCCCCATTTCATTAAACCTCTTCATGTCAACAAAACCAGAATTATTGGTCTTAAAAACTAAAACCATTTGGTAGCATAGCTTCTGGTAATCTTGTTATGTCTAGAAAGTGACAGTTTTAAGCAGGTATAGCACACATTGTTTATTTATTGATTGATTAATTGATTGATTGATTTACTTACTTTCGTTTTCCAAAGCTATCTTTGGAAAACCAGGGATGGTAGAGATTTGTCTGTATTTTTATTTACAATAAACTTAAATGCAATTAGGCTGGTTTTGTGGGAAAGAGGAAATGAATAAATGAATACCTTGAATGAGGCCTGTTTGAAACAGAAGTTTTGTTCTATTGGTTAGTTTGCCATCATAGTAGAATGCAAATCACCTTGGTTTTTTTAAAGAGATAGAGGTAAATAATTGGAACTATCTTCTTAAGAATGAAGATAATAAACTACCTTCTTTTAGAGGGAAACAGCTTTAGGGTGGGCAGAGACAAAATTCAACTAGTTGTGCTCGAGGACTGCAGTTTTATGCCGTACATACAAATCACCCAAGATAAGCTGTTAATGATTTATTTCTTGTGTATGAGTGTTGTCTTTACAACTATGTAAGTGTACCTGTGTCATGAAATGCCCATGGATGCCAGAAGAGGGCGTCATATCCCCTGGAACTGAGTCATGAATGGTTGTTAGCTGCTGTGTGGGAGCTGGGAACTGATCCCAGGTCTTCTGTTAGAACAGCTAGTGCTCTTAGGTGTTGAGTCATCTCTCCAGCCCCTAATTTAAATTTAAAGGTTTAGGATGTTACCAATCACTATGATCTCAAGGTTAACACCCCCCCATTAATTTCATAGATTTCAATATTAAGATGATATAGTATAGGAGTTTTTCTCAAAGTTCTAATGTATAACTGAAAATCTCTAGATGTACTGAAACACTGGAAAGAATATGAATGGCATGTATTCATTAACAAGATTAGGCATGTGAGGATATTTTACTGTTGGCTTCAGGTCCTCTTTCTTTGTTTTTTAAAACTGAACTTTTGCAATTTTCCTACACTGTAGTTTGATGGCATTTAGATCTGTTCCCCTCTCCCTACCTCCGCTGACTGGTACCGCCCAAAGTAACAAATATGGTAGTGAATATGAATATATATGGTCTGTAGAGTATGATTTGTGTTCTCCAGTGTCCTTCAGTATGAACCCAGTTACTGGGCCCACCAAGAGTCTCATCCCTGTAAGACACTGTCTTTCCCTCTCCAGCAACCATCAATTGCCAAACGTTCCTTAGATTGGCTTGGGGTTTCTTATCTACTTCCCCATGTCTAGGCTGGGGTTTTGTCTGATTTGAGCTTGCATAGGACTTGTGCAGTCTGTTGCCATTGCTGTGAGTTCATGTCAGGAAGACCCTGTTTCCTTATGGTCATCTAACTCCTGGGGCTCTTGTAATCTTTCTGCCTCCTCTTCCACAATTTTCCCTGAGCCTTGGGAGGCAGAGGTTTGAAATAGCTCTCCTATTCAGGGATAAAAACTCCTTGGCCTCTTGTTCTAATTATGGGTTTCTGTGTTAATCACCCTCTGCTGCATGAGGCAACCTCTGGTCATAGTTAAGAGATGCAATCATCCTAAGTGTAGAGGTTTCATTAAAAGTGTGTCAGTAGGGTTGAGTGTCTCAAAGACACTTATTCTCTGAATTTGACTAGTTCTGCTGGAATTCTGTAAGTCTCCACCTGTTGCAAACATCTCAAAAAAAAAAAAAAGGTGTTGTGGAGTGTGCATATAATTCTAGTACTTGGGAGACTGAGGCAAGAGGATTGCTACAAGCTCAAGTCCAGCCTAGGTTATTTGAAACTATCATTATCAGCATAAACAAAACACCTGATTCTTTTTTTCCTTCTTTCAATCCTTTTGCCTATTTTTTCCCTAGAAGTAACCTTGACCTTGAAATGCAACCAAAAATTTATTTATTAAATATGTTTCAGAATTTCCATAAATGATATCATATTTAAATGTAGTTTGTAAGTTGCTTTCTCGTTCACTATTAGTTTCTGAGGTTTGCTCGTGTTAGTAAAAATAGATCTATTTCATTCATCTTAATGCTTCTATGAATAATACCATCACATTTGAGTGATGGTAAGGTAGTATCTCATTATCCTGAACAGAGCTGCAGTGAGCATCCTTGGACATACCTCGCTGGGCTTCTCCAAGATTAAGAACGTAGACCTTGAGGTAGAATTTCCAGGTCATACATTATACCCACCTCAGGTTTTCTTTGGCTTTTATTCTGTTACTCTTTAGATGTTTGCACAAATTCACACTCATAACAGCTGTTGCCTCCTGGTTCAGAGTTTGCATTCTCAAATTTATCATTATTTTATTTGTCTATTTAACGAGTATTAAATGCTAACTGTTTAAAAAATGTATGCATGTATACAATATGTCTTGATCATATCTACCCCCAGTCCTTTCCTCCAACACCCCCAACACATTTCTCAACACCTTCATGTTTTCTGTTTGTTTTTCAACTCACTATTCTAGTTTGTTTCTGTGCTGCTTTGATAAAAGACTGATGAAAAGCAACTTGGGTTTACCTCATATTATACTTTACAGTTCACCGTGGGGAAACACAAATCAAGGCAGGAATCTGTAGGCAGGAATTGACACAGACACCGTGGAGGGATTCTGCTTCCTGGTCTCTTGCGGCTGCTTTTCTTATGCAGCTCTTTCCAGGATGGTACTTCCCACAGTTATGCCAATGAACTACCTCAAAACCCATCAGCCCTTCAGCTCTGGTCAGGCCTGAGGATGACTCCTCTGCTGGGATTTAGACTGCAATCTGATGAAAAGTTCTGAGCCATGACTTTCCAAAATTCCAGACTGACTGAAATTGTGTGAGATAACAAATGTCTTTTGTTTTAAACTATGTTTTAGAATAATTTGTTAACTAACAATGGAAGAAGTAAATTTAGTGTCACCAGATCTGAAGGCTGTATTTGATTCAATGTGATATGAAAACAACCTATATAGCGTAAGCCATTGCTAACTTGATGGTCCCATGATATTGCCTCAAAGAAACTGTTATCTACCAGAGAGATTAACCGATGGACAACTGGAGCCCTCACATGGCATCACTGACCCTTTAACTACTCTTGACAAGAAAACAAAACAATACGGTAGTAAAAGCTAATTGGAAGCACAACTATAAAGTCAGAACTTGAGTCTCCAGTCCACTGTGACCTACTTGTGGCTCATCTGCTTGCATGGGCAACTGCACAGGTTCATGAATGAAGTTGAGAAAGTATTTATATATTTAGCGTCACATACTTTTGAATGCCTTAATTACTTTTCTAATTGCTAGGATGATTAATAGACAAAAGCAATTTAAGAAAGGACTTATTTTGGCTCACAGTTTGAGGGTGCAGTCATCATGGCAGGGAAGGCATGGCAGCAGGAGTGTGGGGTGGCCTGTCACCGTTGTGCCTGCCGTCAGGAAGCAGAGCATCATGAGCCCTCGTGCTCAAATTGCTTTCTACTGTTTATTCAATTCCATGCGCCACTTGTAAGCCACATTATGGTCATGCCTTAATCAAGAAATAGCTTGACTCCTAACATTCATAAAGCCAAGAGTGGAGCTGAACTGCTGAATGCCTTTTCTTTCACATGTCTCTTGGAACTGTGCTCAGTACTTTGCGTCCACTCTTGGCCTTCTGAATGCTGAGTCCAACTATTTCTTTATTAAGGTATAACCTTAACGTGACTCAGACACATCATACTTTGGTGCCTTGTGTGAGGAAGAAACTTTCTATTCTGAGCTCACAGATCAGTGACTGGAGACATTCTGAGGAGAAAGGGAAATATAGGACATTCCAGTCATACATATAAGCTGCATGACATCATGTACAAGGCTTTCCTTGATAGCTCACACCCAAGTACTAACTCATAGACCTGTGCCTGGAAAATTCTGAGGAAAAAGGGAATTATTGTTCCTTTGCAGTCATGCACAAAGGTAAGTGGTATGATGATGAGTATGAGGCTTTCTTGATTTATTTTAATTAAGTCAGGCTTTGATAATTCTGTATTCATCTTTTGCTTTTATCTCCTTCTTTTCCTGACCTCAACTGCAAGGAACTACGCTCCCGAGCCTGGACTTTACTCATTCTTTTATTAAAACAGTTGAAATGGGGAGATTGTTTGCAATGATAAAAGCACACTTCTTTCTGTGCTTTGATATGCAAAATGTGCATACATAAATTTGTACCTGTCTTACATTATTTGGGTGAAGGGAAAGGGGGAGAATTGAAGGACTAAGGTCATATGCTCAGGTCGTACGAGGAACACATGACTCAGTGAGCTTGTTTACTTTATAAACAGTAGATTTTGGTTGCAGGGTTAGGTTAAAGTCTTTAGTCCAGATCATTGTAAAAGTCATTCTTACAGTTAATAGAGTGGTGCAGCCCACATTTAAGGGGGGGGTCTTCCTACCTTAGTTAAACCAATCTAGAAGTTCCTTCCTATACAGTCCCAGAAGTTTATATCTAGGTTATTCTAGATCTTAAGTTTAGAAACAAGGTTAACCATCACTATGAATAAGACAAAATCCCACTTATATTTTTCATAGAAATCTAGCCTCCATACTTAATAATTTTGGGAAAATTAAAGTAAATAATATGAAAAAAAATTTAGGAGTGCGTGTGCACACACACACACACACAAACACACACACATACACACAGACACACACACACATACAGACAAAGACACGCACCCTGCAAATGTATCACTAGGATTGTGCGATATCAGGAAAGGTTTTGCTGCTGTAAGGGAAACATAAAACTCTTAAGAATTCACAAACTCTGAGGTTATATTTTTGCTCATGTTAGGTGGCCTCAGGCTGACTACAGCTCTGTTAGCTTATCTTTGCACAGGGCTTAGAAAGCAGGGCACATTGTAACTAGAGCAGAGAAATGTAAAAAAGGAGAAGTAAGTCACAGATTACTTACAGGTTTGGTGAGCTGCTAAATGGACTCACAGGACGGAACAACACAAAGTCATATAGTGATGTTTTAGAGCACATGGATAAAAGCAGAATGGGAAAGACAAGGACCCAGAGGAATCCAAGGACAACCACTGGCACGAGGTGTGCTCCGGTGGCAGCTCCGTGTGTGCAGTGTTGTCTATCACGGAACCCCATGAGAGTTGGTGCCAGGATTTTTACTGGAAGATGGTCCTACAGCCATCCTCTTTCCCAAATTCTGAATTCCCAGAAAGAAGCACACACTCCTCGTACTATTTTCCCCAAACATGTTAATGCCGTGAGCCGTTCTTCTCAGGGCGGTGGTGGCAACCTTCCTCAATCCAAGCTCCCCCATGCAAGCTGAGGACCAGCCTTGCACATAGTCTTTTCCAAACCAAACAACCTCAGGTCTGTTATGCCAACTCTTTCTGTGCTGACCCCAAGCATGCCTGCTCACATTTCACTGCACAGAGCAGGTTTCATGGCCAAAGCTGATATCAAATCTGTGAGAAGGCATAATCTTCCTGCAGAGAGCAGAGTACATTTTGAATCTACCAAACCTTTGGATGAAACATAAAAACAAGAAAGAATCGATGTTCTTCTATACTTGTGTATATATCTATCACATATTTTTATAGTCTAAGTTCATATTATTTAAATTGAATTCTATATTTATATATTGACATGAAACATAACAAGTAATAGAGACACTGAGTATTAATCAGTTACTCTCGCTGTATGATAGTATTTTCTTTTAGCTTGCTTTTGCAGATCAAGTAGGTTTCTGATTCCTTTTTTGGAGGCAAGCACTTTATTTTGCTTTTGACTTTCTCTAAAGAAGTATATATTCCTTGAAATCCTCCCTGGCTTGTGTTAGAGCCCTGAAGAGTTTTCATGGCCTTTGCTGTGTTTTCTTATCACTACACCTTTTAAGTGTTTGACTCTATTTCAAGTTCTGCCTGTTCAGGGCCCTCAACATAAATCCCATCATCAGAGTGGTTTACTCCAGTGCTTTTCTTGTCTCAGGGTTTTTTTCATGCTTCTTTTGATTATCTTTCCTCAACTCTTTGACCTTTTTATTTATTAGTTCAAACTATATGGAATATATTTTTAAAATTTTGGCTAATTGTTAAGTCAAAACAACAGGAAAGTGGTTGGCTTTTGGGTGTATATATATATTCACTTTTATATACCTTAGATAGCATTATTTCTTTTAAAAACTTCTTGGTCTCCCTTAACCCACCCAAAAGAAAAATCCTCAAAGGCGCGTGTTTAGAATTAGAAACAAAACTGTGTCGGTGGGGGGAGGGGGGAATTCAAACAGCAGCTTTAACTTTTGCTGTTTCCATCGAAAGATAGACTATTTTCAAAGTAAAGATTAAGAATGTACTGGAAGGAACTATATTTGCAGTGTAGCTTTAGAAGATAATATCTCTATTTTCAATGAATGGAGGAATTTATATGGGTCTCTTCCATATGGTTAGATGAAAGAATGTTGTATTGCTATGTATAAAAGCCTGCATTAAAAAATGCGATATTGGTGCACCTCCCCCAGTTGTGATCTATTTGGAAAACTTTCTTCAAATGGCTGAATGTTTTTAAGAATCTGCCAGAAAGAAAAATCAGGATTACAGTCTAAATGGCTTACTACAGTAAGAGACACTGTAGAGCTTTTGAGATCTCCCCAGCACCTATTTAAAACTGTGGCTGTTTGCCTTAGCTCCCTTCCTTTTTCCCTCCCCTACACCCTGCAGATGATCATAGCTCATGTTTCAAAGAAAGAGCAAATTAGCTATAAGGAAGGAGAGCTTTTTCCTCTCTGCCCTGTCCGTGCATAAATAACTTTTGCAACTTTGGGATGCCCTTTCCTTCCATCCCGGGGCACAGCCTTGCTCTGTTCATCCCAAACTGATCTGCAGGGTTCCTTCCCCTCAAATACCTTTACCTTGCTATAGTTCTGTCTCTGTCTCTGTTGTTCCTTCCCTCTCTCTCTTCCCCTTTAGCTCTTTCAGCTTTCTGATGAACTTACATTTCTTCGATTTTTTTAAATTTTGATTTTAAATTCACTTTTAAAGTTAATGTAAGTAGTAATGGGCTTCGTTATCACACTTTCATAACTATGCGTGGTTATACTTCATTCTCATTCATCCCCCTCCTCTACTTCCTTTTTCAGTGTCCCCTGCCCTTCTGGCTGGTTCCCTTCCTCTCAGATAGCTGTCCCTGCTGCTTCATGCTCTGCATGTAAGTTTCTTGAATTTAAACAGTCACAAGAGCCATACTTGACATATTCAACTTCAAGCTCCTCTCTATATAATTGAGAAGCCCGTTACTGACATGTAAGCTCTTTCACCCATGTTAGAGGAGGCACCAATCTGAGGCTGGCATCTGGTTTCAATCTGAGTGTAATTGCCAGGAAGTCCCCAGTATTACACTTATTCCTCATTCAATAAAATTCCTCATTCATAGATGTCTCTATACTTGAAAAAAAATAAATAACCGTGAGTCATAATTCCTCAAGCAGTTTCTAGTCAAAAGTTCACTCAAATCTTGGGAATCTTTAGTAAATCAGTGCTGGATTTCAGTTTCTCTACTAATAGTCACAGTCAGGTGCCATGGACAAGCAGTTTTATGGAAAAATAATGAATTCATATGGCATCATTAATACATTACTTATTGACTTTAATTCCTTTTGATTTTTAAAATGTATTTGAAATTATTAAGCTCCTGGATGTGCACCATGGTAGGAAAAGAGTTTTGAATAATTTCTCTGCCATTATCGATTTGACTCTCGCCCTGAGAAACACAATGCCAAAACTAATTTAGAAAGAAAGAAATGTTTCTTTTCAAAAAGCATCTCTGACTTCACTAACATTAATGATAATGACGGATTTGCCCCTGAATACCTTTCTCTCTCTTTCTTTTTTGCAGTGGTAGGAGGAACTCTCATCAGAAATTACTGACTATCAGGTTTCATGAACAGAACAGATATAACATTTCTAAGATTTACAACACTAATGGGAGTCCTCTGGCAGAGGCACAATCTATTTTACTGATATACAGGAAGCAGATACAACTCTAATCTCCCGTTACACAATCTCAAGGACTGGGAAAAAGACAACCAAGATATTAATTAGCATAGAAATGAGAGATGCGGAAACCTTCAGTCTCTGAACGAACTAAATAAGTCTTATAATAGAGTCATATATAAAAGAATTAGGTCTGATCATGCTTAAGGAAAAGATTGAGACAAATTCTCACCATTTATATACAACATAACTTCATAACTTTATCAAAGGATATCAGAATACAAATCCTTTTGGGATTTTTTTTTTTTAAAGGGCAGCGTCTATTTTGTCAGATAAAAATCTTGACCTGGAAAATAACCATATGTATAGATTTAGCCTTAGGCAGGAATAATTCATCTTTAAAAGATAGGTCTGAACTATGGATCTTTCAAAATTAAAGAATATAGGACTCAAATCAAATTGAATTTCAATCCCACTTTTCCAGTTTAACTGGCTATGTAAAGTTAGGCCAATTATGTGATCTTTCGGGGCCTTAATTTCTTTGTTAGACAGATAATCACAAAAGATTTTTTTCCAACTCAATCATTTTATGTCTTCAGGATTTTCCATAGTAACAACTAGTTACTTCTACAGTGAAAGAAATGTCACTGTAAGACAACAGCTGTATTCTGTCCACAGCAAAATTTCACACAAAACCCATGTGATCTGAGGTGTGGGTACTTTTGTTTCCTCATCTGAATGTAAGAAATGGTGGCTGCTGACTGCTCTGATAGGAGTTATAAAAGATGTAGCACTTTACTTGAGCTGTCAGACAAAAATTCCACATACTGCATGGCTTAAATAAGAAAGTTTCTGTTCTCTGTTCAAAAAGTTATGCTTCCCAGACCAAGTTCTATTACATTCAGTTTCTGGTGAGGCCTTCTGGTTTGCAGATAACATTCTCCCTGTGTCCTTACACCTACACTGAGGAAGACGGAGAGTTTCTTTCTTCTCCGTCTTCTTGTATTGTTCAACAACCTTACTATATTATAACTCTTAGGCAGTTTGCTTCATTACCTCTGCCAATTCAATGAACACCAATGTATTAAAAATGTTGAAATATAAAAGGTACCTGAAAACATTGAAAAATTATGCACAAATCATGGTGTAAAAATTTAAGGATAAGATCTACTGGAGTTTTTAAAATTTATTCTGTGATTATTTTCTTTTTTATTATTTTATGTATATGAATGTATTGCTTGCATGTGTGTAAGTATACTCGCGTGGTGTAATGCCTGAGGAGGTCAGAAGAGGGCATCAGATCCCCTGAACTGGAGTTACAGATGGTTGTGAGTCACCATGTGAGTCCCAGGATTTGAACTCTGGTTCCCTGCAAGAACAGCCAGTGCTCTTAACTACTGAGCCATCTCTGCAGTCCCCACCATGGTTATTTTCAAAAAGATTCACCAGCCCTCTCAGACTAGGTCCCACTCTTATGAGCCCTTCTTAACCTTTATCACATCATCACAATGCTCGTTCTAAATAGCTATCTTAGGCTGAACAAGATATGAAGTTTGGGGAGACATAATCCAATCCACAGCACCACATATGAAAAGTCTTCATAAGCATTCAATTTTCTATTACTGTGCAGAGGTAACTGCAGTAAAACTGTATCAAGCTATTAAGAGAATGTATCCAGTGTTGGTGGAACTACTCAAACATATAGTGTCAGAGGACTATTTAGGAATATCCAACAAAATTAGTGTTCATACCTTTTTGAGCCAGTATTTGCTCTTCAAAAATATATATTTCTGGGCCATATAGAGAGGACTAAGATGTTGTATATGGAAATACAGAAAAATTCAATAAAAATATTTTTAAAATATATACTTCTTGGGGCAGCAGAGATGACTCAGTGGTAAAGAATGTTTACTGATCTTTTAGAGGACCAGTTTGGTTCCTAGCACCCATGTCAGATAACTCATAACCACTTGTGGCTCCAGCTCCAGGGGATTTGACATCCTCTTCTGGCCTCTCTAGACACCTGCACCCATATGCACATATTCACCAACCCTTATGCACACATATACATATAAATAAAAATAAAATAGATATTGTAAAAGTCAAAAGAAAAAGTTATATTCGTGAAGTACCCTTAGAGTTGTATGCATTGAGGTAAAATAACAAATAGAAAATTTAATAATTATAGATCAGAATGTCTGATATTCTATATTGGATATAAATCTATCTATAAAATATTATATACTAAGTAACAATTTGATTAGTCTATACATGCTGACATAAAAAGATATATAAGATTTCCTAAAAGACAAAGTAAAAATTATAAAATGGTTTTTATAGTATAATTACATTTTTTTTCAAATATATAAGTTTTGGAGAAGTCATGTGTTAAACTGTCTATACTGACCTTCTCTGAGTAGTGAAATTACAGAGGTTTTCAGTAAACCAAGCTATACCCTTATCTGATCTTTGAATTTCACTTAAAGACACACGTTATACTTGTTTTGAAACAAAAGATTAAGAAACTGCAAACTATTATGAACCAAGGCTTTGCCAGCTTTTCAGTTTACATTTGAAGTACTTTTAAACTACTTTTAATTGTTTATAAAAGAATAAATATGTATATTTTAAGCAATTAAAAACACGAAAAACATGAAGTCCTTGGATTGTAGCTGTTCCCTCGGTGAACTCTTAGGACTTTATTTCACTCTTTCAGTGGTTTCTATGATTTGCCAAAATACTGGGAAGTAATATGCACGTGTTAATGCTTCTTCATTCTCTCATTTTAGATAGTATCTCCTTGAATGCATGTCCTCTTCCCCATTTCCTTGTTTTCCTTTCACCATCAAACACACCATATTATTTACTTTTCTGTTGTGATAAATACTGGGAACTTAAGGAAGAAAGATGCAGTTTATTTTGGTTTATGGTTCCAGAGGGATAGAGTTTAGAGCCCATTATGGCAGGAACAGGAAGCAAAGTGATCCCATTTCCTTCATATCCATGAAAGAGAGAGAGAGAGAGAGAGAGAGAGAGAGAGAGAGAGAGAGAGAAGCACAGGAAGTGGAACAAGGTTATAAAGCCTCAAGTCCTGTCCTTGAACACGTAGTTGACGTACTTCTCCCTTCTCCAGCAACCTTCCACCTTCAAAACTTGCATAGTTTCTGCAGACGGCACCACCATCTGGGGCTCAAGTGTTCAATTACATGAGCCTACAGGGGACATTTCTTATTTAAGCCACAACATTCCTCTCACCTGCCCCGGCCAGTGGGGCTCGAACTCAGGTACCTGGAAAAGAATAGGGATAGGAGGAGAGAGAAGGGACGGCAAGTCAAACAGTCTGATCAAGCCGAGCTGTCTTTACTGAGCAGGAGCAGTCCTTCTATACAGAGGCAGTTTGATACATTGTGCCCCGGTGGAACTTTTACACAGGAATTTGCGGAGGGGAGTCAAAATCACAAGATGTTTTGCACCTTTGCTCACAAGATGTTTTGTGCATTTGTAGAAAGATACAAATCACGGTCACAAGATGTTTTTCTCCAACCTTATTTTTTACAACATATCTTTCTAACAATTTTACATTGCAAGATTGTTTTTACTCAGTATTAATGGCCAGTATATTTCCTGTGCTCAATACCCAAAGGTTAGCCTCTCTGAGAGGTGTTTTCTCTTAGCTTACTCAGGCTACCTCCACAGGATGTTCTGCTAATTACAAAAACATCTTAAGCTGTTGCTTGGTTCCTGGCACTCACCTTGTGACTTTATTATAATTTTGGCTTAATTAGGGGCTGGAGAGATGGCTCAGCAGTTAAAAGCACTGGCTGTTCTTGCAAAGGACCTGGGTTCTAATCCCAGCACCCAGTGGCAGCTAACAACAGTCCATAACTCCAGTTCCAGGGGATCTGATGCTTTCTTCTGTCCTCCATGGGCATTGCAGGACACCACTGCACTCACATGCTTGCAGGCAACACATGCATACACATAAAATAAAATTTAAAAAAATAATACTTTTGGTTTAAATGAATATTTATTGTTCTTGTGACTGTTATTGTATAAATATTGTTCATAGCTGAGTTGCAGAGAACATTATATGTCCTGCCTCATATCATTTCTAATTTCCATAGTTATAAATTACCTTATAGTCTATTTGCTTTGCTTTTGTTTTTCTTTCTGAAACCTTTCCTTCAAGGTTATAAAATTACTTTCAATGTGGTCAAACCCGTACATTGATTCTATTTTGTGTAGTGTATTTCTCTTTATCATTCAGAAAAGTAATAAGTAGCAATGTGTGGAAGATTAGTAATCACATTAACAATTTCTTCTTTGTCTTTTACTTTAAATTTTATTTCTTCTCTCTGCTCTGTTCAGTTTCAGAAAAAAAATGCATGCTAGCAGAAACTGAATAAGAAGTCAGGGAGAGGTCTTTACCTAATTTTGAGTTTCAAAGCTTATTTACCGAGGAAAAGTAAAGAGAGAGTAAATTAAAATATTTTAAGTGAGACCTTAGAATAATAAACAAATGACTCTAATCTATTCTTTCTGCTATATTGCAAGTCGAAGGGGGATTAATTAAAGCCACGTGTCTGGGAGACTGGGACTGAGGGAATAGCAAGGTTGGTATTTACCCATAGCCAATAGTTTATTCCTATGTGTCAGAATCCTACACCTCAGGAACAGGCTAACAACAGTCTCCTCAGATCTTTGTGAATATAACCCTCAAAAGCATCTGCACACTACATAAAGAGCACTCCAAGTAAGAGATGTGTCTCTGTCAACATGTCCCCATTGATGGCACAGCACCTTTGATAACCTCAGTGAGCTGCTGGAGTCCTGGATCCCATGACTTTGCTAGTATTGAATAAAATGATCCTCACCTCTATGATATAGGTCAAGAGTAGAGCACAATTAAGAAGGCTGGTAGTTGATACTGAATGGATGAATAGGAAGAAGTCACCTAGTGCCCTGAGGGAGGGAGTAAGAAGTTTAAATTCTGAAAGTTCCTTAGTGTTCTTGATCTGTCATGTGTAAAATAAGGACAGTGGCTTTCTTCTCCTCAGAGTGGCCACTTGGTGATGGCATGGGCAAAAATATATTGAAAGGTACTGCCACACAATAGTAAGTATAAATTTATAAAGAGATCATATACTTGACTTATACATTTATTTCTCAATTCAACAAACATAAACATGGTATAGAAACCAAATTTGAGCAAAGGATCAAGAGTGTATTTTTACAAGTAAGCCCATTATTAGAATACTAACGTGAAGAAAGTTATATCATTTGCCTCTCCTAGTGATTGCCTTTGACAAAGTTCACTGAAATGTTACATATTAATTCTAAATACTTCTCTGCTATTTGATTTGCATCTCAAGCCCAGTACTGACTTCTCAGATATCATCTGTAAACACTGATTAATCCCCCATGGTACCACAGCGTGTTTGTCACCCACAAAGCAAACTACTAGACCTCGATCTGCCATTTGAGAGCATTCACTCTGACCACAACTGAGTGTTTGTTTTAGTTCTGGAGAATTTCTGAGTCTAAACTTAGGATGACTCTTGAGAAAGTAGACTATAAATTTTCAGGAGCAATGATCCTCATTGTGGTTTGTTTTTTTTGACAGTGAAAGAGAAAGCTAGAGAAGAAGGAAAGCTCCCAAGTAAAGAATTCCAATTAATGGACATATATATGAGATGAGGAAAAAAGGAAACCATCATTCAGAATTTATAACGATTTCAAACAAGGTCCACAAATGAGTGGTAATATTAGTGGGTGAAAGTTTGAGGTAATCTGATAGTATAATCTCAGATAGGAAGCTAGGTGAAGGGCAGTTTCAGTTACTGAATTTTATTTTGCAATTTGAAATAATTTCAAATTTTAAAATGTGGACAAAATTTATATGTTAAATTTCTTTATTCAAAAAAATTTGGTTTCTAGATCTTATTCCTAAATATCAGTTCTGTCCCATTTTAACCTCCGATAGCATTTAGTTTCATTCAAATCTTCCCGATTGCTCAGTTTTGCTCTCCAGTCTCCCCCAGCTCCCTCTTAGAGCATTGCAAGCCTCCATTTAAGAAGCATACCCTGACTACCTATCATTTTCACAGAAGTGCACAAACAACCAAAACACAAAAATTCGGTCCATGGTCTATAGCTTTTATTGAGGAGATAAGCATGCTGGAGAGATAACATGTAAGCCCATGAAAGAATAAAATAACATCATGTGAAATCATGTGATGTCATGCTTTATTGTTAGTGTATTAATTATAAGAATGGATATAGAAAATTGAAACCTGAATGAATAAGTGCAAGCTGAGCCTAACAGAACACGTGAGCCCTGGACAGCTAGTGATGCAGGGGAACTCGACAGTTGTGGGTGGCTGGAAGAAAACAGGAAGCATATATGAGACTCAGTGAGTTCAGTGGGTGGGAAGTTTCAGGTGATGAGAACAGGCCTTTGTACCATTGAGTCAAATCACAGACGGTTATGAAGTCAGAGTTAAAGAGTTCAAATCTGGTTCAAGTAGAAAAAATGAGGCTAGTTTAAGGGTCTTGTTCTAGCAAGTTACATTTCTGGCCCCAATATAAACATGTATGATGAGTCTTAAGCCAGAACCAGATCCATTAAAAAAAAATCTAAGGATGAACTTTGAGATACATTTTCTGAAATGAAAATTGATTTGTCCTTTACTTTTCAATGGAGTCCAACCTCTTCTGACCTAAAATATCCTGGAGCTCTCCTTTTCCTCACAGGTTAAAGCCACAGTGCTTACCAGGGCCTCATAATCCTCCAAGATTAAATGCATGCTCTTCTACTGTTCTTGTCTGTGCAGTTCCATTGAGACCTTCTTGAGACCTTTTGTTTCTTTCAGTGTCTTCTTTCCAGAGATTTGCATACGCATTTCCTCGTACTGAAAACATCTCTTCTTGTTGTTTGCTAGTTTATTCAATTTTATCTTTTCTCAGTGCTAATTCCCGTGATTGTCACCTCCAGTGGGGAAGACTTACCCACCTCTTTGCTTCACTTTGTTTATTGAGGTACTGTCTCTCACTGAATACAGAGCTCACAGATTCTGACTATTCTAGCTAGTCAGCTTGCCCTGTGGCTCTGTGGACCCCTGGCTCTGCTTCCTAGGTGTGGGGATAACTAATGACTGTTATGCCACCTTTTACAACTGGAATTCAACACTTGCGGGGCGATTCAGCTTCCCAGCCCTGTGCCTTCTTGCCATCCCAAGGATTTCAGCTTATAAAACTTTCCATAATTGTATATTCACAATGGGAGATTATTTGATTGAATTATGCAGCTGTAGGATTACATCTTTCTCCCATCACACTGTAGGTTTCTAACAGTAAACACTGTGTTTGGGTTTCCCAGAATTTCTAGCATGAACCTGTATAGATTTGTTATCAGAACTTGTTAAATAAATAAATAAATGAGATACTAAAGTTTTCTTTATTTCCAAGGCCGTCTTATTCCAGTGACATAATCTGAATTAGGAGAAAAACTTCCTCCTGAACCTGTGAGGTTATAATTCATATGACCCTGTTTCATAACTTTTGCAAAACGGGCTCTAAAAGTATTTAGTTTTTTAAATTGGTACTTTACTAATGAACCAATACGTTTTGTTTTTTTCTGAAAAACATTAAAAGTCAGCATAGTGACCAGCGCATATTGGGCACACTGTACTAATGTGGGGCGATAAGACTGGGTTTCCAAAAAATAAATCAAGTGATTTCACTGAACTGAGTTACTGGAGTTTAAATGGAATGTTGGTCAGTGTATTAATGTCCTCATTGAGGACACTTTAGCACCAAGTATTACTCTAAGCTAAATATAGGACAATGTTGAAGATCTGAATAGAGCCAGAATATTAAATGGTAGAATAGGCGTGTCATAAGTTCTGTAGAGATGGGCGAGCTTCTATTTAACTGAAGGAAATCTAACAAGGCTACAGGGAAAAGAAATACTTGAGCCAAGAAGGAAGGTTGTACTTTTCACTGTTAGATCTAAGGAAGACAAAAATTTGGAAAGAAACAAAATAATAACGAAACCTACAAAGTACAGAAAGAACTGAGCAATGTAGAAAGGGGAGAGGTTCATCCTGACTAGATTAAAACATGAGGTTTATACATTTGAGTATACGTGTCTCACAATATTTATGTCAGGGAATAGAATAAGAAAGCTAGGTTAGAACTAATAACATGATACATTGTGTTAACAGCAGCTGACAAAGATGAGAACTAAGGAGCACTGAAATCAAGCATGTGGAGTCTAGGTGTAACATGAAGTGGTTGAGAGAATAATCTAGAAACAGAAGGGATGATCAGAAAACTTTGCAAGGCCCTAAAGCAAGGAGGACCTGGTTGGGAGAGTGGCGTCCGACAGGCAGTAGAGCGATGAGGGAAGCATTCTGAAAGTGGGAAAGACGAGGTTTAACAACCATTCATGGGAACTAGAGTTTTGATTTCATAACCGAAGCTGACTTAACTTCAGAGCCAAAATGGGAATAGGAACACGTTGATAACAGTTTTCTCATAAAAGTAATCTTAATAATAGTAACTGTGTGTGCATATATGTGTGCATGTGTGTTCATGTGTTTTAGTATGTATCTCCCTGATATTCTGGCATAACAAGTATTTGTTTCAGAAGGCAATATTTGGGTGGATGCTCTGAGTCACTGATGGTTCAATGGCAGTGCTTCAGTCACACGAAATCATGTGTGCAAAGGTCCTTAGGCAGGAAGTAATTTGGTATTTCTAATAATTAAAAAAATCAGCTTGCATTAACAGTAGTAACCTAGAAGGGAAAAGGATTTGGATGAGATTAAGAAAACTACACAGGAACCGGGTCACAGATTTCTAATGCACAGAAAGGTTTGGGTGTCAACTTCTGGAGAAATGAGAAAACTGTATAAACAGAATAATGATACCCTATTTACATTTAAGAAGTATTAATTTGTTTCCAATATGGAAAACAAATTAAAATGTGAAAATATTTTCTAAGTAGCAAATATTTGTGACTCGAGGTTTTAGCATGTAATGCTGTGATGCTGTCCCTCACCTGGTAGATTTGCAGCCAGGAGCTATGATCTTACCAAACACTGGTGAATCACAAATCATATCCTTTCTGGACCTCTCTCTCTCTCTCTGTGACTCCCACCTGCTTTTCCACCTTCTCTTTTGTTAGATTATATGGCAGTCATGTAGTTAAAGAATTATGTAAGAGGGAGAATGGTGTTAATGCCAGCTTTTAGTTCCTCTTTATTCTCCTCTCCCTTGAACATAACTTCACATTTCTCCCACACTGGCTAATAATATTTAAAAAAAATAATTGAAATTAACTTTTACTCTATCTAGTCAGTGTCTGCAGAGGGGATATTTGTTCATAATGCAAATGTATGAGAGATTCACCCTAAAGATTCTGATTTCACTTTATCTCAGGAATGGAAAAGCACACCAGGCAGTCCTGAAGCAGATGATGTAATGACTACACTTCACAAGACACCGGTTTGTGGTGAACACTTTTAGATTCTATCCCAAGCAAGATACGGTGTCTTGGACATAGCTATTCCATTAAAATGATCAGAAGTAGGGCTAGAGAGATGGCTCAATTGCTAAGAGCACTGGCTGTTCTTGAAGAGGACCTGGGTTCGGTTCCCAGCTCTTACATGGCAGCACACAGTTGTCTGTAACTCCACTTCCAGGCGAATCTGATGCTCTCTTCTGATCTTTGTGGCATTACATGACACAAATGCACTTGCATACACAAAAGGCACTGCACTCATACACATAAAATAAAAATAATAAATAAAATATAAAAAATTATCAGCATTAGAAACTGTGTATTTCAAATAACACTAGAATCTAATAGCCTATATATTTTTGGTAGACTTCTTTCCTCAGTGCAGTATAATACAATACACATATCATCAATTTGGCCTCTTTCTTCAGGCAAGAGACAAAAGAATTTATTTAAACAATTTCCTTACTGGTCAGTTCCAATGTGAACTAAATGTATCATGCAGATTAATGGTAGAAGGATTTTTTTTACAGCTGGGTAGAAATAGAATATTGCCTTTCCAATATTAATACAGGGCTACATGTAAGACTCAAATAATTATTACCCAATAACTCTCTTGGAGTTGGTTTAATAATACAGGAACACTTACAAAGAAGTAAATAATAAATGAAAGTGAATCAAACTTCTTTACTCTCAGACTTGCACACAATAATTACTAGTCTATGCAGGTGGTTATCCCCAAAACAATAATGATAGCCAATAAGATGAGTCATGACTATAAATCATTCTGAAAATCAGCAGCCTAATTATATTTTGGAATCATATCTGGAGAACATTCTTCAGTGTAGAAGTAATCACCCAGCAGGTTTCAATAGCTGTGCCTTCTGAAACTGGCTCATATTATGAGTGACTTTCCCTACATCAAGCCAGGCTTATGATTAATTATCATGGATAATCAGACTGGCCAAGACCAATTTGGGGAAGTGTTTATCACACTTCCAAGTGACAGTCCATTATTGAGAGAAGTCAGAGCAGGGATGTAAGGTGGTAACCTGGCAGGAGTGGAAGCACAGACCACAGAGGAACATTGCTCCTCAGAGTAACTGTTCTCCTTGCTTGCTCAGATAACCTTCTTATACAGCTTAGACCTACCTGCATATCAAAAAAAGTGTCTCAAAAACATGGCTGCAGGCCAATCTGATGGAAAGAAAATTCACAGCTGAGGCTCCCTCTTCCACGTTGTATCTAGTTGACAACTGAACCTAATCAGCACAGTGAGGAAATACTGGACCAAAACAAGACCCAGTAGGGAAAATACCAAATGCTATAGCTCCATGTTCCATGTCTGAAGCTCTAATTTTAAAGGACTTAGATGGCTCAGTCCCTTAAACTGCACTGCCTGCAATATATATCTTTCTCTTGGACCAGTTCTTCTCTTTGTATGTGGCACTCCTTGGCAGCTGTCTTGTGACTCTGGCATTTCCCGTATCTTGGGATCTCCTATGAAATCAAGGCTTCACTTTCATAGCTTCATGAGATGGCCTCATATGGCCTCATATGGCCTCGTCTGTGCTCAGGACCTTCAAATAGGTAGTTCCTCACCACAAGTTGCGGGCCCCAGCAGCTCTCTGAAGCTGCAGAGGAAGAATCCATGACGCCCTCACTTTCTCATCTTTCATGTCCCTAAGCCAGGACCACATGATAACACTGTCAAGTTTAGCTGCCAACTTGGGATGGACCTTTGTCCTTTTGACTCACATTTTGCAAGCGGCTTTTGTATGCAGTTGCTTTCAGAAAATTCTTTAGGTCGTTTTCTTTCACAAGTTGGAAGCTCCTATGGGTGGGGTCTTGCCTTGAGGGGACCGTTGTCCAGAACAGATCAGAAGGCCTCTCTTCAATGATCTCTTTAATAATTACATCCTCTCCTCCATCATGTGCCTTGGTTATAACGTTAAACTTACTGGTGCTCCCTTTCTCTCCAAATTGCACATTTCTCATTTCTGCCTGCCCCAGCTATTGCTTTTTTTCTTTGTAGATCTGCATAACAATAATAATCTGATACAAATAATAACCATGCCACAGAATCAGTAGCATGTTGTCTTAAATTTTCATCTGCCAAAGAAATTGATTACCTTTTCATTTAACCTCAAGCCCCTGCCTTAGGACAAGGGCAGAAAGCAAACAGATTCTTCTTCAAAATATTACAAATGGCTTCTAGCCCAGATGCTAACAGAGCCCTGTTCCCTTCTGAAACCTCTTGGGTCAGGCTTCTACTGTCTGTATCACTGTCTTCCAGGTTCCTACTAGAATGGTTTACCAAGCCCTGCTAATAGCTTAAACCACTTTTCTAGCTTAAAGTTCCTACATCTTCTACTTTCCTCCCCCAAAATAACAAAGTCAGATTCTACACAGAAACAGGTCACTCTCTGGTAGCAGTGTCTGTATTAGTTACTTTTCTAGTACTGTGATAAAATACCATTACCAAAGGCTACTTACAGAAAAGCTTATTTTGGCTTCTGGTTCCAGAGAGACTTTCTTTTGAAGTCTATCACGTCAGAGGGGCACAGCAGCAAGCAGCAGGCATGGCTGCCTTAGCAGACATCATATAGTGAAGAGCCATACCAGTGAATAAGGCCTTTACAGAGTCGCTCAGTCCACATCCAGCTATTCAAATGATACAATCCAATAGTTAAAATAAGCAGAGATGACTCTTTTCACTGCGTTCTCACACTTTCTTGACTCACAAAGTCATAAGCATGGTAAAATTGTTGCAAATTTTTACCTTTAAATTGTGAGTGATCTGTTATTCAGCGATAGATGATTTTCACAGGAAATGATTGGGTAATTTAGAGAAAGAGAATTTATACCTGATGTCTATATCTATATTTATCTATCTATATCTATATCTATCTTCTAAAAGGGGTATTCTAGCTTCTGAGTCTGGTCTAGACTTTGCAGGCAACAAATGTCAAACCAGGACAATCAGTTAATCCAATGAAACAGTGGCCTGAATTAAAGTAGTGGCACAATAATAAGAGAGGTTGAAATTGAAATGTGCTTTGAAGACAAGTTGACAGTATTTGCTCAAAAGCATAGACAATATCTTTATTTCAATTTTAATTTTGAAAATGCATTAATATATCAGGTACTACATTTACTCAGAAATGCCTGGAACATGTAAATAACCTAAGGCCTATTAAACAAATGAAAGCATATAAAATCCTTTGTTGACTTAGAATTGTTTTTATGCTTGGTAAATCATTATGATCACAGAAAAAATGTTACATAATTTTGTAGTGATCCAGAGCATGCCGGGAAGTTTTAGTTAGCCTTTCCACAGAAATAATTTATTGATATTTAACTTTTCAAAGAATATTTATGAAGAACCTTTTGTGTGTATGTTGCTATATATTTATTATATAAGTCTGAGGGAAAGCAGTCTCTTTTGATGGAAAGTAGACTTCTTTTCTTTTGAAGATAGATGTTCACCAAGAGAATCGCACAACTAAAATATAACAAATGCTGTATGCATAACCAGATTTGACTTAACACAGTTGAATAAGATCATTTTTTTAAAACCAAATAATAGGTTGAAGACTGGAGGCAGAATTAGAGTTATTTTAAATAGAAATGCACAAAAAGTCAGAAAATTCTCTGTAGAGTCTTGAGCAAGACATATTAATGAAACTCTTCACTGTGTTGTCTCTCCAAATTGAAATAAGAATAACCTTATTGAATCTAAATCTTATTATCTCCCCCTGTTCCTAAAAAATCGTACAGTGGTTTCTCTTCTGAAAGTACAACACAGATGGTGATTCTATTTACTGTTTTCAGAAACATTAGAGAACTAATTTGGGAGCAGTAAAAACTAGATTTTGAGGGGTTGGAAAGATGAATAGTGGATAAGAGCACAGGTTGCTCTTTCAGAGAACCCAGGCTTGATTCCCAGTACCCACATGGTGGCTAACAGCCACCCATAACTTTAGTTACATGGAATCTGATGCCCACTTCTGACCTCTATGGGCATTGCATGACATGGGTGCACTTATTATACTTGCTGGCAATATACTTGTATACCTAAAATAAGAATAATAAAATTTATCTTTAAAAACTAAATTTTGAATCTTTAAGATGTCTGTCTATTGAGATATCAAGAAATTACTGGGAGCCCAGTTTCTCTAGGAATCAATAGATAATCCATCTTTAGTTGTGGCATGAATAAGAACAATGGAGGAGAGATTGTTAAAGAACAGACAAAGATCAGTGAAATCCCAGCTGACAAGATCTACATTTATAAAATAAATAAAGAAGGAGTATCCAGAGGTAAAAGAAAAACTTGGAGAATGTGGTGCTATAAACACTAAAAGAATGATGCCAGAAAAATGATGGAAAAGAACTTTCTACTGTCATCTACTTCCATGCAGAAGCATCAGTTCTGCCAACTACTTGTAGATGAGTTCTGAGGACACAGAAAAAGCTAATTTGAAAGAGAAATTTATAGTACTAAATACCTTATTTTTAAAAATGGAAAGTTCTCAAAGGTATTAGCCTTATGCTTCGTGAAGAAAAAAAGGAATAAATAATAAAGATCAGATCAGCTACCAAGAAAAAAGAACCTAGAAAAACATCATATGAATACCAACAAAACTAAGCTGGATCTTTCTGAAAAGATGAAGAGAACTAATTAATCTTTAGCTATACCTTTACAAAAGAGATAAGACTGAAATAAAATAGGAAATGAAAGAGGCATTTTAGCATACGACATAAAATGTAATGTTGATAAGATACTAAAGGCAATCAAAGACCAATGAACTGGAAAAGAAATGTATACATTCCCAGAGGCAAACAACTTAGTAAGACTGAGTCATGAAGAAACAGAGATGCTTAACGGACCAATATTATGTAAGGAGATTTAGTCAGTATTCAGAACTCCCTCTCTTAGTCTATTTGTGGCTATAACAGAATAATATAAGCTGAGCGATTATAAACAATAAGCATTTAGGCACAGTTCTGGTAGCTGAAAAATCTAAGATCATGTGACTAATGATTCTGGAGTTTGGTGAACACCAGTACTGGTTCATACATGCCATTGTTTGCTCTCTTTTATAAGGGGATAATATCATTTATGAAGTCTCTGCCCTTTTAAATTAATAACTTCACATACAACTAATCAGGTAGGCAGATCTCTCTAATATCAAGACCAGCATTATCTACCCAGAGAGGTCCAGCCCATCTGGGGCTACAGGAAGACCCTGTCTCAAAACAAACAAAACAAACCCCAAAAAGTATAGATGAAAGAAAAATTTCAAATACATACAATGTCATCATTGTCCTCATATGAAAACCCCAACAAGGATGCCGTAAGAGAAGAAATTACAGGCCAGTGTTCCCGACTGACAAAGATGCAGTAACCAAAACACCAACAAATTGATTCAAGTATCATTCACCATGTGTTGGAGACTATAGCCCTCTTTGAACTCTGCTGAAAGCATGCTTGGCATAGGTGCAAACTGGCCACCAGCCAAGAGTGTCTATGATGGTAAAGCCAGATAAGCATGTGTGCAGAGGTAAGTTCCGAATTGCAGTTTCCCTTGTGCTTAGATTAGATTTTTAAAACTATGCCTTATATACACAGTTGTGTGAACATTTGCTCTATACCTTGTTAACAGGCAACATTTTGTTGCTAAGTTTTCTGAGACCCTTCAAAGAAATGTTCTTTGATCTGCCTACGATTAAAAAATATTTTATTTATTATCATTTTATGTGAATAAGTCTATTACCTGCCCCTATGTACGTGTACCAGTGTCAT
Organism: Eospalax fontanierii; assembly: GCA_035773235.1. Taxonomy (NCBI): domain Eukaryota; kingdom Metazoa; phylum Chordata; class Mammalia; order Rodentia; family Spalacidae; genus Eospalax; species Eospalax fontanierii. The sequence continues at coordinate 22,828,592 of CM069536.1, read as the reverse complement.
GCAATGCCCATGGAGGCCAGAAGAGGGCATTGGATCCCTTTGGAACTGGAGTAACAGATGGTTGTTAGTCACCATGTGGGTGCTGGGCATGGAACCTGGGTCCTCTAGAAGAGCAACAGTGCTCCTAACTGCTGAGCCATCGCTCCAGCCCCCACACCAAGCTTTTTTAAATACAAAAATATTTCATGTATAATATACCACACCATCCCTCTTCTGTATCCACCATCACCCAGCCATGCAGGACATGGCAACCATTGTCAAGCAGGATTACTCTCTGGGGTTCAGTTGAGGGTCAATGTCTGAAAACAAATCAATAAGCCATAGCAAATTAACAGAATGAAGAATGAAAATCATGAGCATTTCACGGAAGCAGAGAAGGAATTTGATAAAATTCAGTATTTTTTCATGATTTAAAAACTAAACAATTAGGTATGGAAGGAATGTACTTGAATTTTGACAATAAAAGGAATTATGTAGGACACATAGCTATCATCATACTCAATAGTGCAGAGCTGGACGTTTGTCTTCAAGGTCAGGAATATAACAAAGATGCCCAATCTTACCACTTAGTACAGAAAGTATATTATCCACATAGCACAAAAATCCCAAGCACAGCAATAAACAAAGAGAAAGATATATAAAACTTTCAAGTTGGAAAGGAAGTGATTAAGTTCTCTGAGGATGACACAGCCCCGTAACGTAGAAAACGTTGTTTCCATGAAAATACATATAAGTGATTAACAAATTGGTAAATTGCAGGATACAAAATCCACAGGCGCTAGGTGGCTGTTCTCCTGTTGAGGAGGCAGCCACGGTGCCTAATCAGAGCTGCATTATCCTGAAGACCCACGTACGTGAGGACTGGCCGCACCGAGTGCACAAGTAGTTCAATCAGTCCCCACGAAAAGATTCCCAAGGCAGAGCCCGGAAGGCAAAAACGCACATTGCCCGTGGTTCTGTGTCCAGCCCCATCCAGCTCATAGTGAGCGGCTCCAAGGTGAGATACCGTACCAAGATTCAAGCTGGCAAAGGCTTCCTCCTAGAAGAGCTCAAAAGAGCCGGCCTAAACTGGCCCAGACGATCGGCATCTCTGTGGACCCACGGAGGCAGAAAAATCCACCGAATCCTTACAGACCAATAAGAAGAGGGTCGGGCAGGAGAGCCCCATGCTCAATCTCTTCCCCAGAAGGTCTTTGTCCTCCAAGACGGGAGACATCTCTTCAGAAGAGCTCAAGGACCAGTGATGCCCAGCCAGAACTTCTTAAAAAAAGGAGAAAGCTAGAGTCATCACGGGGCAAGAAAACTTGGCTTTCATCAGTCTGCCCATGGCCTGTGACCGACACAGGGCTTTTTTTGCATCCACTCAGAAAGAGCCAAGGAAGTTGCAGAGCAAGATGTTGAAAAGAAAAAAGTAATGCTCTGTTAGGGCATTGTAATACATTTCAATAAAGCGAACTCTTAATTTAAAAAAAAAATCAAAACCAATGTGCACAAACACTGAAGTTGAGAGGCAAAGGGTACAGACAGAAACGGCCGTCTGTCATTTGTTTGGACAGCTTCTTACATGGTTCTGTTCTCGTCATTTTTCTCTTTTCATGCCTCAATCTATCATTTGTTTCCTTAGTACCAACTCATAAGTGCTTCCCATATAATCCAAACATCTGTTTTTTTTTTTGTTTGTTTGTTTGTTTTTGTTTTTGTTTTCCTAGTGGCCAATTAACTAGTTACTTAACTGCTGAGGTTGAATGTGCATCTTCCCGCAGCGCAGATGCTGAAATCTAACCCAAACTTCTATACTGTTAAACAGTGGGAACTTCCGGAGGGAATTAGAACATGCGGGTGGACCCCTCTGGAGGGAGCAGTATTAAATCTTACTAAAGAAGCCCCTCTCCTCCAAGGGAGTTTGTCTCTTTCACTATCCAAGGACACAGTTAAAAGTCACATGTCTGAGGAAGAGGGCCGTCAGCAAACTGATTCTGCCAGTGCCTTGATCTTGACGTTTTCAGCTCCCAGAATGAGGAAGTAAATTCCTGTGGTTTCTGATTGCCTAGCCTATGGATTTGTTGCCTTGCAACAATGTCTTCCTCTAGCTCTTGCCCATCTTGAGCTTCTGTCTGTGATTTGTACGACTTCCTAGACACTTGGTGCTCTCCTTATCTGAAGCTTCGGGCTTAGATGGTAAAAACTTATCTCCTACTTTTACCTTCAAAAACTTATTTCCTATTCAGATATTCATCATTCATCTCAGAGCAGTACCACATGTCCTGAAGCCCATGGTGTATCACTTACTTTTTCTAAATACTTGATTATACATTCTATCATTCCTTTGACACCTTTGACACATGGAAAATTAGTCAAATTCATTCTTCTAATTTCTTTTCTTCCTGGAGCTTAACCTGCATTCTTAGACTGACACGTTATTTTCCCCTCAAAGACCTCCATAGACAGACTCATAGTTCATTATTAAATGAGTTATTATTACAATTATTATTGTTATTATTATTATTAAATGACTTGTTAACTAACAATTTGGTCTAATTATTCTGGCAGTGAGGGAACTCATGGACTGTCACAATAAAGGTTTTGGAAAAGACTTACAAGATGAAAAATGAAAAATGAAAAATCTCATGTAAGAAGAAGGCACCCTTGATCCATGGCAAAGCACTATCCATCACTTTTGTAAAATGGCTAGAATAGGAAGCTCCAAGAACAAAACAATCTTCTTTAATAAAAAAATTGGAAAGGAAAGAAGAGGGGTTATGGGAGCAGAGCCACTAAGGACATAAGGATATAAGACTGTCTAGTTATGCCATAGCTTGTATATATTTTATCTGTGTTAAGAAATACTTATTTTTGTGTGGATTTGTTTATTTGTTTTGTCGTGATCCATAATAGGCATGGAGTGACCTTATCTGATGTTAATGTCCTAAGACATTGTTCATGATTATAATAGCAAGAGTCCAAGTGAGCAACAGAATCTAACCCCAACTCAGTCCACTCTGCTAGTTCACGGGTGTCAGAAATTTCTATTTTGTATGGCCAACATTCATTTGCACATTAATTGTAAATTAATTTATTCTTTGAGTTATGTTAGTAAATTGTTAATGCTACCAGCTAACGTGCCATTTAATTAAACCCAGTTTTCTTGTTATTGGATTGTATTTGTACCTAGTATTCCCAAAAAAGGCAAAAAGCACTGTTAGGGAATCAAAGCTTAGCACTTCTGATTCTGCTGTTGGTGTGTAAAATTCATTTGATTCAATTTGTGCAGTATAGGCTTAATATGAAGTTTTAAATGAATAACTGGGTTAATGAATGGATAATATGAACACAAATAGAGCTCATTTTAGTTTTTCCATTCTAGAGAATTGATGAAAAGCGAATCAATTCTTGTTTAAATCAAATAAAATAATGTTTTCCTTTCATATGCCAACTCAAAGAAGAATTGAGCTCAAAGTAAAGTTGATCCAGTTGATGTAAATATTTGAGGGAAGAAAAGGCTTGGCAGCGTATTTGAGACAAAAGTAATTTAAATTGTCAGCTAGATATGGTGTATTATTCAGTAAAAAATGGAAATTGCTTTTATTTCAAACTTTATGGAATAATTTATTTGCCAAAATAAGTTTATTCATCATTTTCATATTATCATTTAATACCTAACTAAATCTTAAAACTTCTTCATTCTTAATAGGTAATCACTGTTTAATACATTTGTGAATTTCTATTTTGATTAATTCATAGGTACATAAATTTGATGTTCCATTTTGATTTACACCTTCTTATTTACTTTCTTTTCAATGAGGTGCATTCCTAATGATTGCTAATCTCTGAAATAAATAAATGTCATAAGTAGAGCATTTAAAATCAGTGACAAGATGTTAACATTTTAGAGTGTTGGAAATCTCTGCAGAGTTCAAATATGAACAGTTATATATCAACAGATTTGTTTTCTATCAATCAATCTATAGCCATTCTATTACCTATCTATCCATCTGTCCACCCATCTGTATGTCTCTGCCCCATCATTTATGTATGAAGAGATGTACTCAATATTGTAAGTGACGCTAAACTGAAATCCACAGAGCAGGCTATAACCTGGAACCCTAAATACATTTGGATAAATCCAGTGGCTGAAAACCCAGGTAGCCTAGAAACAAACTTATTTTTCTTTAAGGAACCTTAGTCTTTGCTTTTAAAGTTTGTAAGTAATTAGGTTATTCACATTAAGGAAGGTAATCTGCTTCATTTAAAAAGCAATTTATTGCAATTGTTTATATCACATTTGAAAAAATGTCTTTATAGTGACCTCTTGATTGATTGATCAAGATTATCATAATGTAGCTAAACTGACATAAAAACTGACCATTACAATGTGTTTTCAAACACATATTTATTAATATTATACAAAATTCTTACATTGAAAGTTTCTTTTCACAGTACCATCCTGTAAAACAATTTTTAAATAAACTTCTCAGCGATATGCTAGCACTGACATTATCAAACTGTAGTACAAACAAGAACATGATACTTTCGAGTTTGAATGATTGGTTTGAAATTTCTAATAATTTTGATTCAGCTTGTTAATAATGAATAAGACTTAAAAATAAGGAAATCAATTTTTTTTCTTCCCAATTCAGTTTATCAAGTTGACCTCATTCCATGAGATCTTGGCGTGCATGACTATTCTTCATATGTTTGCAATACCCACTTTAGTCACTCACAGATCATAAAACACTATCCATAGGACTTTCATGATAATCACCAATTAGCGACAACTCTTTTTCAAGTTAATAAATGCCTTCCTTCTCCTGAATTGTGTAAGCGTAATCCTCAGTTTCCAATCCATTGATCCTTGTTTCTTATCGGTATCATTGACTTCTTTAACTTACCATCCTTACAAATTGAGTTTTAAAAACCAATCAGAGCAAGACAGAGGGCTATAGGAACTCTGTGTCTCTTTCTTCCTCAGCTTCTACCTATGTGGATTCAATATTGTCTTTATGATATACAGCCCGACTTATAATGCTATCAGAAGTCATGTCCCTTGGTTTTGAACTTAATATTTATTCAAAGCTTCCTTTGAGCTTGAATCTTGTATTGGACATTTGATAGCTCAGTTATTTTCCTGAGATTCAATTTTTAACTTATATTAAAACATGTACAAAATTTTAACCTCATAAGATCATTTATATGATGTGCTTTGTGTGTATATACATACCTGCCTGGTACCTATTTGCTGTTTGATAAATGCTGACTACCTTGCCACCCACTAATGATGCTCTGAATCTGCTTTTGTGACTGTTAATATTCCCCTAGCCCATATTCTATCTTTTCTGATCAAACTGAGAAATGCCATTCTCTACAGTTGTTAGGATCAAGATAATGGAGGGAGACAGGGAGAGGGTTGGAACATTTTTCTTTCACTTCATTGTTAAAAGCCTCCGAACTAATTCTGAGTGATAATGACAGCTTCTGAGAGGATCCCTAATCAAATTATATCACTTAAAGGTGTAGTGGCAGGTTGCTGTTGGGTGGAGGAGAGGGTCAACTTGAAATGAAAATGAAATAATTAAGAGTATAAAAATGAACTCTGAAAACTAAGTCAGAGTAGAACAAAATTTGTTCAAAGGTAATTGTGTATACTTTAAAAACTTCATTTGCTAGAAATGTAATATCTTGGGGTAAGAGGTGACTATTTCATGTCCTATTCTTGTACGTAAAACCTAAAATGAAGAGTAGTTCTTTTTTTCAGATTAGCAAGGTATTCCGAAATAGTACCTTGTTTAGAGTATAAGACATTTGTCATCATGAAATTAGAGGGTCAAGTGGTGCTCTGGTCACCTAATTTGCCAACAGTTGTCAAAGCAATACCATCCCTAAGTAACATTCATTAGTGAAAAACTGCATGAGAGTATTTATTGCAATGTAAAGCAGTGCACTTGCTGGCATATTTGAATCTACATGGAAGCCTTCATATTGCAAGTTTTAGAAAATCCAATTTTATAATATTTCAGATCATTTAAATTTTAAATATAGTGAATACTGGGCATGGTTGTACAGGTCTGTGTAAATAAAATACAAAGTTTGTGTTCCAAATAGAATACAAGTCTATTCTGAACTAAGTACAGGTGATCATGTCTAAGAACACAGATTCCAGATTCCCTGAGTGACACAGAGGAGGTTACATAAACTTTCATAGTCACAGAACAAAAAAAGATCATAGATCATTGCATTTATCAAATACCTTGGTGAGGACATCAGGTAGGTAGATTATAGCAAAGTGGACACATTTCTGCTGTGGACTTCAGATGTTACCTGATTACACTCTTAGCTTTTTGAAAGATGAAACCTAATGGTATGCTAGCAATACACTCCAGATGCTTTACCTAGTAGACTCAAAATATTAAAATGGACGGTTTGGGGACAAATGGCTGTCTTTAGACAGCCCAGAATAATTTTGACTCGATATGTAGCATTCCATCTCTCTATAATCATGAAGTTCTATTCAGTCAGTTTGCAGAATCTTCATGATAGGTGTGTCTTTTTCAGTGAACTTCATAATCACAATTGACGGCTTCCTGTACTGTGTCAGTATAACCCCAATCTTCTACTCTACTTCCTATTGTCCAAGCATCATATTTTGGGCATACAGAAGCCAAATGTTTTATGTCCCATGGTGCCCAGAAGACTCATTCTTAGGGTCTGATATCGATAAGGCTGAACAAGGAGGAAGGACGTTTTTAGGGGAAAGAAATAGTTGTTAAAGCCATTAGGGAAAAAGTCAGTCATTGGATCATAATTATGTTGCCAACCACTATGATCAGGGTTTGAGTTTTTTCTTTTTCTGCCCTCTGCACCAGACATAGCATTTACATGTAACATATAACTGATATTATACCTAAAGTCAGAATAATCAAGAACACAATATCATTTTGAATTCCTTCCCAGCAATATTGTTTTTGCTCGTGTACTAAATATTATTGATAACCTGGGTAGAGATTAAAAGACCAGACTTGTTTGTGTGTTCCTTAAGGCAGTTAAATTATTTGATCATGTTTATGATTATTCTTTTAAATTCTGCATCTTGGGGTTCCTTCTGGGCTTAGTACACTTCTGGAGGACTGGTGAGTTTTGGTGGGAATATATTATCTTGGCTTTTCATATTGTTTGTGTTTTTACTGTGGACTGCTCATATGGATTTATTTGTTTGTTGTATGTCTGATATGAAATTCTAGCCTGCCTTTGTTGAGTTGAAGTTTGGTTCTGTTTAGATTGTTTATGTAGGTTGGTCGCATTCTGGTTGAGTATGAATAGATCATCTATGCTTCCGGTTCTCACTTTTGATTTCTTATTGGCAGGACAGGACAGTTTCAAGCTGACTAGACAATGGCTCACCAGTAGGGTAAAAGGAACTATGTCCAATTTAAGTCCATGGGGATCCAGTGGCTGGTCAGGAGGTCTCAGGCAGGACTTTCAGGAGGGGTTCTAGGGCCAAGATGGTGTTGGAGACAGCTTGGGGAGAGTCTAACTAGTTAGGCAGAGAGGTTTGGGCCCTGGAACATGATAATGTAGCTGGTCTAGGTGCAGGGGGATAAAGACTCAATGATTACAGGCAGGATGAGAAGGAGGAAACCCAAGGTAGGAATGGAGACAGCGTGGGAGGATCTAACTAGCTAGTCAGAGTAAGCATATGGTTAGGTTCCATGCTACAAGATATTCATCCACATTTACAAGGCAGATGATTGTAAGGACAGGTTATTTTGTTGTGGGAAACACAGGCAACTGCAAAAGAGTGGTCATTATATTTTGGATTTTTCTGGTAGCAGCATAGTAGTCTAAATGATTGGACTAGTTGAATATCCTTTCCTCTTTCTCAGTGGGAATTCCTGTTGCTTTTAGCATAGACATTAGATGATAAAGGTATCTCAAAAGGTAACTCATTTTGGCAGAGTTAAAATAAGTCTCTGTCAGTCTAAAACCTGGAACTTTTAAATCCAAATTATTCTGAATGATGAGATAATTCTTTTATAAAATAGTGAAAATTTTTAATATTTTCAAACATGAGCTCTTGGTTCTAGTAAAGTAGAAGGTTTGGATAAGCAAAGAGTGATAAGATAAATGTGATTAATAAGAAGATGCAATAGAGCATCTGCATTTATAGTTTTATCAAATCATCCAGATCAGAATTATTCTTCTTCTCCTCCTCCTCCTCTTCCTCTTCCTCCCCACTCCCCTTCCCCTTCTCTTCCTCATCCTTCTCCTTTTGGTCTTTTTGAGACAGGGTCTCCCTGTAGGCTCAACTGTGCTAGAACTCACTATGTAGATCAGGCTGGCCTCAGTCTCACAGAGATTCACCTCCTCCTGCCTCCTAAGTGCTAGGACTAAAGATTTGTGTCACCACACCAGGCTAGAATTATTCTTTCTTAAGTAAATTTTTATTCTTGTCAAAGCATTTTTTATTATTTTATTCTTTGTCAAATTCATACATGTAATATAATATATGATACATAATTCATGTATATAACAGATTCATCCCTCACCCTCTCTTATCATCTTCCTTCCTTCTTCAATTCTTATCCCTTCCTTCCCATCAACCCCCAGTCCACTTTCATATCTTCTTGTTTTATTTTCTTCTCATAAGTAAAAACACCAGCAACAGTGACTGCTGGTGAAGATGTAAAGAGAAAGGAATTCTTTCACTACTGGTGAGAATGTAAGTTAGTATAGTCACTATAAAAATTGGTATGAAGGTTCCTCAAAAACCAAAATAGAAAGGCCATATGATCCAGCTACATCACTCCGGGAAGTAGGCCTAAGGAAATTCAAGTCAACACACTACATAGACACTTGCTAATCTGTCTTTATCGAGCTATTCTTCATGATAGCCAAATTACAGATCAGTCAAACATTGTGGTTTAAATGTAAAATGTTTTCCCAAAGTCCCACGGATTTGAACACTTGGTCCCCAGCTGGTGGTGCTGTTTGAAAAGGTTGTGAAATGTTAGAAAGCGGAGCCTATCTGGAGGATGTAGATCTCTAGGTTCTGGCCTTGAGCTGTCTAATTCTGCCTCACCTTCTGGTCACTCTGTTTCCTGAGACCTGAGGCAATAGGACTGTGCAGGCTTCTGCTCCTGCCACCACACCTTCCGTGCTTTCTACCATGTTTTCTCTGACGTAATGGCCGCTAATGGCCTGTATTCCCCACTACCCCAGAGCAAGGAGACAAAATAAATCTTTTCTGTCTCCCTTGAGTTGCTTTTGTCGGGATGTTTTATCACAACAGTGAGACAATGAGACAGTAACTAAGACACCTGGAATCCATCAACAGATGAATGAACAAAGACAGTGTGGTAATATGCACAAAATAGAGTTTCATTCAGCTGTAAAGAAAAATGAAACTATGTTCTTTGCAGGAAAATAGGTAGAAGTGAAGATCATCATATTAAACAAAGTGAGTCAGACCCAGAAAGGCAGATATTGCATGTTTTCTCTCAAATATGGAACCTAGAATATATACCTACCTACATACACAGATGCTCCTATATACACATGTACATATACACATAACAAAATGAGAAAAGAAAGGAGTTTAGTAAAAGGGGAGGGGAGACATGAGAGGATAACAGGTAGTGAATATGGTCAAAATAGCTGATGTACTTCAAGAAAAGTGACATTATAAAACCTATCACTTTTTATACTCGCAGAAATTAAAAGAGAAGATACACCGAGGCAAAGCTTAACTATTTCATAAAAATGTAAAAGATTTAATTTAAAAGTGTTTTTAAAATATTCGAGAGTGAGCGTTTGTAGGCTTGCTTTATGAGAGGCTGTGTGCAGATACTTGGGGCTCTCAACTGTCATTGTAGTCAAAGACATTTATCACCCAGTTTTTCTGAAGTCCATGTGCATGTGCCCTGAGGAGTTAGTATGCATTTTTGGTGAGAAATGTGAATTGAAGTGTTAAGTCCCTGAAGTTTTGCAGTGGAAGAGGCAGCTAGAAGTGTTTGGTAGGTTCCTTATCTTCTTCTGCAGCTGAATGAAGTTTTTAATGTGACGTCTTTCCAAGCCAAAGCAATAACAACAAAAAACAAAAAAATCACCCAGTTTCAGATGTCATTCATTTTGGCTATCTCCTATGAGAGTCCTGTGGAAAGAGTCTATGGTAGCAAGAACAAGAACAAAAAGCTGGCTGATTACATTATTATACATATTACAATATGTGATTACATCCACATATAAGGACCAGAGAGAAGGAATAGGAAGTGGGAGAAGGCTATAAACCTTCAAAGTTCATCTCTCCCACAAGCCTCCACCTCCTGAAGGTTCAATCACTTCCCCAAACAGCGCCATCAGCTGGGGACCAGGCATTAAAATACCTGAGCCTATGGAATATATTTTTCATTCAAACCCCCACTCTACCCTTGGCCTCTTTAGGCTCGTGGCCGTCTTAGGATGCAAAATACATCTAGTTCAACTTCAAAAGTCTCTATAGTCTTTAACAGTCTCAATGCTGTTCAAAAGCCCAAACCCGAAAGTTCCTTCGGAGACTTAAGACAATCTCCTAACTGTGACCCCCTGTAAAATCAACAAACAAATCACATACTTTCAACATACAAGGGCAAAAACTACACCTTCCCATTCCAAAAGAGAGAAATAAGAGCAAAGTGAGGAAAGACTGAACTAAAGCAAGGCTGAACCCCAAAAGAGTAAATAAATACTAAATCCTATATCTCATGTTTGGTATCTGGGGCTTCCGTTTCAAAGGGCTTTTATGGCTCCGCTCCTCTGGCTTTGCTGCTTGTAACATCCCTGTCCTCCTGGGCTGGTTGTGATACCTGTATGCATTTCTGCTCAGCAGGTGTCTCACTCCTTTGGCATCTCTAACATCTTGTCTCCACTAAAACCCAGATTTCACCTTTACAGCTTCACACAGAGACCTCTCAGGGCCTCCTTGCATGAATTCTGATCCTGCCGCCAATTACCTGGCCTTAAAGTTTCTCTGAGACTACAGTGGAAGAATCCATGACCCACTCAATGTTACATCTTTTAGACATTTAAAGCCAGCACCATGTGACCAACATTGCCAAGTTGTGGCTGCTAGCTTGGGAAAGACCCTGGTCCTTTTAGACCACGATTGCAGCTGCCTTTATATGTTTTCTAGGAGCAAAATCTCCCTTAGGGGCTTTCCTTTGACAAATTTGAGCTGTAGCTGTGAGGTCTTACCTTTTCTATTGTTCCAGTGCAGTTAGGGGGCTTCTCTTTAATGGCACTAATTTCTTTAACAATTACTCTCTGTTTTTCAGAACAGGATTTGACTAAAACATTAAGCTTGACTAGTGCTCTTTTCCTTTCCAACCTGCATAGTTTTCATTTCTTTCATTTTTTTCATTTCTTGTCTTTTTCATTGTAGGTCTAAATAAGAATAATCAGTAATAACCATGCCTAAGACTCAATGATATGTTGTCTTCAAATTTCCTCTCCAAGAAATTAGTCCATTACTACGTAATTTAGCTTCACACACTTTTTTACAGTCCAATTCCTTGCAGAATCTTCCTTTCCTCTACAACCCAGGTCCACCTGCTAGGGATGGTGCCACTCATAGTGGGCTGGGCTCTCCCACATCAATAATCTCTCAAGGCAATCTCTCACAGCATGACTACAAGTCAATCTGACTTGGAGAACCCCTCAGTTGAGACTATCTCAGATGATTCTAGGATGTGTCCAGCTGACAAGCTGAAGCTAACTAACTAGGACACTCTACCCCTTCTCAATTTGACACACAAACATCGTTTTAAGCCATAACCTTTCATTTCTTATCCATGATATCTTTAAAAATCCCAGTGTTTTAAGAGTTCAATGTCTATGACCAGTGTGGTGGTGCACACCTTCAACCTCTGCAGTCAGGAGGCAGAGGAAAAGTTGTATTTGAATATGTTACAGAAATGTGTGACTTGTAATAATCTGAAAATCGTGTCTCTCAGGAAAGCATCAAATGAGAGAGAACACAGGAGTAGACATATTGACTCAGAGCAAATTCGTGGAACAATTCAAAATTGTAAGTCAGCTTTTAGAATGTGGGACTTTTATTGTATCCCCGCATCATCACCCTGCATTTCCCCAACTGATGCTCACATAAAAAGCAAGCAAATATTAACTGTTTGATACTATTGAGATGTTAAAAAATGCTAAAAAGGGTAGCACAAAAATATTTTATTGGAGAAAAGACATAATTTGGATAAATATTAGAAATCGGTATATGGGATTCAGCAACACTGGGCAACAGTGAGTAATCTATTGTATTTATCGGTCAGAGGTCTTTCACACATCTCCATCCTCTTTCATTTGACTCCTTTATATATAATGCTGGGTGCTGCAGAGGTAGGTGCAGGGATTATATAGACCTTTTATCTGAGTATGCTTGTATGGTAGATTCTTTTCTGATTTTTAATTTAATGTGTATGTTTAGGGGCACACATGTGGAGATCAGTGGACAACTTGCAGGAATCAGTTTTCTCCTACCACCACATGAGTCCTGGGGATTGAGTTCAGATTGTTATGCTTGGCAGAAGACTCCTTTATCTGCTGAATCAATTCTCTGACCTGATGGATTTGACGTCTACCAGGGTGTTTGCATGAAAGGGTATTATTGTTTTATATTTGACAATGACTGGCTTTTTCTACTATTATCACAGTTAGAGTGGTTGGTTTTATATCTTAAATCCATTGAGGTTTTTGGTTTTAGTTTCAGTCTTTAAGAAAGAAAGCTCTCAATTTCCTCCTGTGGGGTCTTTTCTAAAGCCTTTACAAGAAGCATAGAGAAGATGGGTGGCGAGAGGATTTCAGTCTCTTCTATGTTTAATATAATTCTTCCTTTGCTGAAAAGGAAAGGACATAGCATTCTATGCTTCCAAAATGTCACATTCCAATAAATGAGTAGGGCTTTTGTAAAGCATTATAAAAGTAAGATTTCCTATGCTTTTTTTTTTCTATTTGAAATTCTATGCTGTTTGCATTAACAGAAGTTATGCATGCATTAAAATTCCTGACATTTGAATTTTATCTTATTATGAGAGACAAAGTATTTAAGCATGACGTGATTTAAAACAGAAAGAAGAGTTCCATGTAACTATTAGGTTCTTAGTTTCCTCTTGATTAGTAATTATCTCTATTTTTCTTAAACTATTCATAAGTAGAAAAGGAAAACCTGTGAATTTCTTCAGGACAGCCCTGTTTAGACACGAATTTGTTTAAGAGGTCTCTGAGGGCTCTATTGTCCCAACAACATCCACTCGATTTTCTTACAATCTTCAAATGGCTAAGATTTTTGCAATAGTTATACAAAATTGTCTTATTGAAGATGGAAGGTTTTGCTGAGTGCATGGTTATTTTAGTTATTATATTTTGTTAGCAATATCATTTTCCTTTTTTGTGCTCATTTTTAAATATTTTTATTTTAGAGAATTCTATACACAAACAATGCGTCACTTGCATAGTTTCTGTCCCTCCCAGTCCCCCATGAACTCCTCCTATGTCCTTCTACTCCCTCTCAATTTCTAGTCATCTTCTTTGGCTATTATTGTTCTATATACACACATACATTTTTACATGTGTATATAATGCACTGAATCCATTTAGTGGTGCTTACATGTACCTGTGTCTAGAGCTGTCCATGTGAGATTAGATAACCTATTAGGGAGATAGTCCCTGGAAGAAACTAATTCTCTTTCCCTTAGCATCCACTAATTCGTTGTAGTTCTTGATCTTGAGGTGGGACATCATGACATTCCTGCCCATCCACCTTGACATGTCAACTGGTTTTGTCATTATGCAGGTTGACTTACCATTATTATCAGACATAAATCCAGTTGGAGTACCAAAAGGTGCTTTTTTTCTCCAAACATGTCCTTCCTCCTTGAATTTGTTTCCAATTTTTAGTAGATGTGTCTTTTTTTTTTTCTTTTCAAAAAAAAGTGTAACCTTTCACATTAGCTGGAAGGATTCGTGTTTGGGATCAGAGTTTTGGTCTGCTTACGGGAGGAATTCTGTTGAGTCTCACTCTGAACGTGGTTCCTTCCACCATATCTTGATTTTATCTTGTGTATTTGTAGAAATGTTGTTAAACTCAGTTTGCCAGTATTTCACTGGCATCATTTTGCATCTAAGTTTATCAAGAATATGGGCCTGCAAGTTTGTTTGTTTCCTTGCATTGCCTTGTCTGGCTTGCTAAGAAGCTAATTGTGCTAGATAGCTTTGACTGTCAGCATCATGCACTTGGGAAGAGGGAGCCTCAGTTGGGTAGTTGTCTCTATCAGACTGGCCTGTGGACATGCCTGTGAGGCATTTTCTTAATGTAAACTTATTATAAGTCTTTCTTATGAGAAAGACCACATAGAAACAGAATAGTACAAATACTCCAACCATCCCAACTAAATATTGTTTAAAATGAAATATTAATCAAATCCCAATTGATATAAGTTAGTGTTATCCAAGTCCATCTTAATCAGTTGCTGAACAAGAAGCGAGCAATGGGACTTGGAATTGGTTTCAGTTCTTTGAGCCTGTGGGAGGTTCTGGAACATATCCTCTGACCGCAGGCTGTGACAGGGTAGGCTACTTGTACTCAGACTTTTTGAGAGGAATGAATGTCCCACTTAGATTTTTGTAACCCATCCAACCAGATTATAGGCTGCTCAGTGTGAACACTGGGGTCATCAGCCAGCTCTGACTCTCACCCGGCTAATTTTCCTGCACCTTGCCTGGTTCAATTGACAATGTGAAGAGAATGGACCAAATTATCTTTTAGGACTCAATAAGTCCTTGAATTCCACACCAATCTCTCTGAGCTCTTGCCTTCAAGAGTAAAATGTATTTATGTTTTATTTGGAACTGCCTAATTAAAATAAAAATGAATATTAAGGACTAGCATCTGTGAGTCTTTTCTTAATAGATGCATCACTGGGTTTCAAGTTTTGACACTTTTAGGATGAGTGCTAAGTCACCCTACCATCTGGTTCCAGGATAGTTATGCAAAAGGCTGGTCTCCACCTGGGAGTGAGAGCATTTATATTAAAATCCTGCTGAGCAGACACAGGCAGACAAAGACACTGTGATTGGTCCAAGGTCAAAAGGCAAAAAGATATGAAAAATGCTTGGCTTATGAGAATAACAGGATAAAATTTGTTTCTCCTGAAAATTATGTATGCAAAGCAGCCAGCTTGGAGTATAGCAAAACTAAGAAGTTAAAAGAAGAAGGTATATGGATTAGATTTTAATAAAGACAGCCTTTAGCTTTGGCTTAAAATCATAACCACACTGTGGAGAAGATTTATCTAAAATTCCGAAGGTGAGGGATTGACCAGGAAGCAGAGAACCCTGATGAATAGCAAATGGACCCCTGATACAAGTTAACAAAATCCTCTACGGCACAAAAAGGGAGATTCTTTCACCTGTACTAGGAAATGAGGAGAGGCTGGAGTAGAGTCCTCTGCTGTCAGTGCTGAATCTTACTTTGAGACAAACATATCATTTGCCAATATTTAAAAGGCAGAACTCTTCTAAAGATTTACCTGGCATTTTACTTATGCATCCTTCCTCCTGAATTGCTGGACTCATGACCAAAATGCCCCTGAAAGACCTGCTATGACCAAGTTTACTGCATGTTACCATCACCAGATTCCATTTTTGCACAGTTGACCTTTGTAAAATGCTTGTAGCCCTTGATATATATTATATGTTCACCCTGTGCGTGCTATAGAGTTAGGACACATCTTTGTGTTTGGTCATGTTCTGTTAATTAGACATTTAAATGGTTCCCGAATGTCTGGAATAAGTTTGATAAAAACAAGATTGTTATCTCCCACGGCAGGCTGTGCATGAGGCTGTTCCGATTACTTTGGGGAACAATCTTCAGGGGTGGGCTACACGGCTACACACTCTGTCCATGCACAGGAAACATCTCCTCCAATGTTCTCTACTGGCTCACTGATTCTTTTAACTGAGAACACAATATGTCACTTGGCAAGTAGAAATACGACTCGAATTAAAGAATTATGGGGGGAAGGGAATGTGTTTACTAGAACTCAGAGGTTCGAAGGACAAGAGAATTAAATCTTTTCTTCCATACATCATAAAAAAGGAGATTTAAGCCTTTTAAAAATCTACTCCTATATCATCCTGAAAAAACCTGAACTTCTCAGAATATTAGAAATGTGTCAGATTTATATTGGCCATTTACATAGCTCATAGCCCATATGATAGGCAAGAGAATATGCCCTGGATATGAATATGCCCCATCTCAGCTCTTATGCCTGTTGGAAACAGTGATTCCAATCATTGTGAGGTCTGCAGTTCAATATTATCTCTATGGCATTCGAGAGTCCTTGAGCCAGGGTCATTCACCAAGGTGACTGTCTGCTTTTGTGCCCCTGTGATGGTCTCCTTAGCTAGGACCTCAGGCCGGCTATCCTCCCCAAGGTAGGAGATTTCTGGCTTATTCAGCAAGTTCAGGCAGCTTAATTTGTTCCCAGTCTAGTTGGTGGCAAAGAAAAAAGACCCATTCATATTACCAGATAGCCAGATATGCGATCAGAAGCCCAGAAGTACCAACTACCAAGCACTGACCCCTTCAGGCAGGCCAGCCTGCAAAGACCAAGAAGGGAAAGGCACAGCACTAAAGGACCACCCCACCCTGGGCGCAGGAGACGGCATGTCGGGCATTACTGTCTCCCACCCCACTGCTTTAATAATTTTCTATGAAACAAACAGAGTCCTGAGGAATTGCTGCCAGTGGATAAGGACCTCCTGCTCTGCAATCAAGTGACATTCACCATCCGCAGTATATTGCTACTTCCTGTCCCAGTGTTCTCACCCATGAGCATTTTCTCCTAATCAAATTGATTATCCTAGGCAGCAGATCTTGACATTCATTTCCTCTTCTGCCTGGTGGTAAAGGTTTAAAGAACATCATTTCTAAGCTACCTGTTCTCTCCAGCTTGGCTTCACATGGCTTGCAAAGGAACATAGAGGTTTAAATAAAACACAAAAGCACCAACTGTTTGTATTGGTAAGAAATGCCAGGTGTCAGTGGGATTCAGTCGCAAACCAATCCTATCAAATGGAAAAGGAAACGTAGACTTGTGAGAACCCTTTTAATGCCACTTTAATATTCCCCACTGATGATTTGACTCAAGTTCAAATCCGTAAATCAAACTTTCTGATACATTGTCTTGAAGAATCCTGTGGGGGTCACTTAATCCAGACCAAATAACACACATCGTGGCTCTGAGATCAGGTTTAGTTCTTTCTCAGGGAAAAGTTTATTTCATGTAGCAAAACACCTTGCAATGGAAGGAAGGAAGGCTCAAAATCATTCAAGTACTCCCACTATGGGGTACTTGATGAGCCTATTCGTCAGCAAGCCCAGGGGCTTTGAACTGTGTCTTACCTCCATGTACCTGCTCCTTTGAGAAGAAAGACTGCTGAGCTGCGCTTCCAGTATATGCTTCCAATATTAGCTACATCTGTATATGAGCTATGGGGCTGAACTTTGGAGGGCTTAAGTTCTTCATTTGCAAACTGAAGACAGACTATGATTCTATGATAAGCCAGCCATCTTAAGTAGAATTGGGAGCTCATAATTTTTCCCATCTTACCATCTCAACCTTCCTGCCCCTAGTAATAAGCCATCTTGAGAGATCAGCCCTGTCTTCTCCACTGGCATATGCTTAGCTCTGATGACTGCTACTCACATCTGACTTTGGCTCATTTTCCTGCTCTTTATCTCTCTGTCATCTTATTTCTGTCTTCCTCCTCCTTCCCATCATTCTCTCTGTTTCTTGGTTTTCCTCAGGCATCATTTTGCTATCATGTAGAACAAATTTCTCAGCCTACTTCAGAGACCCATTTTTCTCCTCGATGGCTACTTTTTTTTTGTTTTTGTTTTAGTCAGAGGCAGGAAGTGTGCTATATACCTAAATATAAGCAATTTTAAAGTTAAAAGATCGTTCCAAATTCATGGTAAACTTTAATAATTTTAATTTTAAAATTAAAACCTAAACTTAAAAATTCTTTCTTGAGTAATACTACAGGGCATATGTGTTGCAGAGCTGGCAGGCGGTGAAGAGGAATTCATGAGAAAGGAAAACGTACAACGGTCATTTATGGAGCATCAAGTAGCACCAGGAAACATATACAGTGCATGGTTTTGAATCAATATCTATACCATTCCTTATATTCCAAAAGTCACATGCACATCTCACACACTGGGAACTAAACCAAGTGTAGAAACTACAGTCAACTGCAGTCTTAGTCTCCATCAACATCATCCTTCTAAGATCAACAGCACGAGAAATTGTGTTGCTGAATGAACAGGCAATTATAGATTATCCAGTTTACCAGGCCCTAGTCTAGACTCAGCAGTAAATAATGACAAAACACCCATTTCAAAGAGCTTACATTACAGTAGCTGAAAAATGAACAATTGTTACTTTGATTTGATGGCTGCATAATGTATAGCTGTAACAAGTATTTGCATTGTATCTCACAAATATGCCCCTCATAAAATATTATATGTCAGTTAAAATCTTAAAACACAAAGTGAAAGAAATATTACATGAGCGATAATAAGAACAATGGCAAAAGTAGAGGAAGGAAGTTGATGAGGGGAAGTTGATGAAGTTGGAGAGGCTCTACTGACTGGTGACTTGAGTATATATCTTTTCTTTGTTTTCTGCTTGCCCCCCCCCCCAATATCAACAGAAATACATGTGTATATTTTGTTTTAATACATTTTAGAAATTGAACCTATGTTATGCATATTTATTATTTGCTTTTTAACTTAAATCAGTGTCATTTCTCAAGGTCAAGCCATATCGAGCCAGTCCATTCTTTTAAATAACTCCACCCTTCCATGATTTCAGAACCACAGACCACACCACTGTCCCGCCTCTGACGAAATTCAGATTTGCAGCTTTCTCATTTTTTCTACATTCTTTGCAAATAATAAGGGATGTCCTAAAGTTATTTTTTTTTAGCTTTATCTTACATGTCAATGGTCTAGTTTAAAGATCTTATTCTATTCAGCACAACCTGAGAGCCAGAATTTTGTTTTTCTTTAGACAAGTCAGTAAATGTTAAGAATGATTAAGCTGATTTTCACTGAGCCATTTAGGTAGGAAATGGAAGAAGTCAGAAGGAACAGCAATCCAGCTTCAGGAAACTATGGTTCCAGATACTGTGCTCCTTCTGAAACTGTACCAAACCTCTGCACTGGAGGTCACCCCAGAGGATGATGCCTCACAGTCCCAAGGGCCTGCTGTTTGATGTTCAAAGCCAAGTTTGTCCCACTGAAGACCTTCCATTCACTTCCATTTCCATTCTAGTGGCAACAATTTGACTAGCTTCAGAAGAGCAAGGTACCAGCAGAGAATCTCTTCCAGTATCTTCTCACGAACTTACTTGAAAAGGGGGAAAAAAATTCAATTCTAGTTTTTGTTCACTCCATATGCATGTTATCACGTCTCATAACCCTAGGATCTCTGACGGAGAGACTATGTTTTGAAAAGCCTGGGCTGGATAGCAAAGCTCTGAGCCATGCCCCAGATCTGCCAACCTGCCTGAAGACACACTTTCTTAATTTGTAACTATGATGTGGTACACATAAACAATGGGATTCTATTCAGTAGTTAAGAAAAATAAATTTTTGAAATTTTCAGGAAAATGAATGGCACCGGAAATCTTATATTAAGTGAGGTAAAGTGATCCCCATCTCAGAAAACCAAGCATCACATCACATGTTCTCTCTCATATGTACAACCTAATTTTTGACATTTTTATGTATGTCAAGAAGGGTATAAGGATGACTATAGACAATGAAACTAGATGGAAAACAATGAGAAGGGGATAAGAGATGCTCAGGAAGTGAGGGGGTTGGGAAAGGTCACATGTGACATAAAAGGAAAAAGAAGTTTCCTGGGAGTAAGAGGACCCAGGAGGGGGGAGAGGGAAGAAGGAAAGAGAAATGCCGAACGCAAATTTTGTTTGAAAAAATGCCACGATGAAATCTACATCTTTATAAGTGACTAAAGAAAACAAGGTCAGGGGTCAGGGGGACACAAGGAAGTTAGGACCCCCGAGAGTCATGCTCTGAGGTAAGATGACGAGACTCAGGACTCCACCTGCCTGTTGAACTCTGAGGTTAAGGAGGGAATTGAGAGCTTAGGACTCACTACTAGCCCTGCTCTGTGTTGAAGAAAGTCATACGGACCTAGAGCCCCACTGCCGGTTATCCTCAGAGATCAGGGGTTGCACCAAGATTTTGAGACGTCCATCTCCAATACACCGGGTCACACCTTGAGGTCAGGGAGTTGGCTAAGACTCCCAGCTCGAAGGTGGTCTATACTCAGCCCGTGTTCTTCTCCACAGCAGAGTCTGGGGATAGAACCTCATGCTCAGTCCTTCTACAAAGTAACCTCTCCTGAACACTAAAAATACTTTCTGTCCGAGAAGAAAGGTGGTTTAAGTTAAAAACAACAATAACAACAAAAACTCAAAACCAAAACCAAAAATTTTAACCAAAGATCTAATCCCATGTGGTGATTTGAATGAGAAAACCCCTCATAGGCTTCAAGGATTTGAACACTTTCTCCCCAGTTGGTAGCGCTGTTTTAGGAGGTTAGAAGGTGTGGTCTTGCTGGAGGAAACACATCACTGGGGAGGGCTGTGACAGTTCATAGCCATGTCCATTTCCAGTCTGTCTCACTCTACTTCCGGTGCCTGCTTGAAGATGTGAATGCTCAGCTTTCTGCTCTGGCTGCTCCTGCCATGACTGACTGTTATCCCTCTGGAGCCACAAGTTCAGTAAACTCTCTATGTTGCCGTGATTATGGTTTTATCACAGTAACAAAAAAGTAACTAATATACCTATAAAAGAAGATCCTGGTACAAAAACACAAGATAAAAAAAAAAAGACAACATGTGTCTTGCAAAATAAAGCAAAACCAAAAAACCAAAAAACAATCCTAGTAATCTCCACTGAGAGCAACTTAAATGGAACTAAATAAATTTCTTTCTAAATAAAGAAATCAGAAATAAAACTGTATGTTCAAAGAAGCCAAAGCACATATGAAGAAACCACTGAATAAATTCTAAGAGAATACAAGCCAACAGTTCAGGGTATGAAAACAGAATTCAATAAAGGGATAGAAATATTGAAGCAAAAGTGAGGGTCAGCTGCCAGAGCCCGTAAGGAAAGAGACTCTCCCTTGCTTAGCAGCTATCAATTGCTCATAGTTCCTCAGCTACTTTGTGATCACCTTGCCTCCCACTACATGCTGAGATTTTGTCTGGATTGTTCTTGCCCATGCACCACCCTGCTGTGTAATGAAAACAATGGCAGGGTAATCAAATGATTCAAAAATTAATAGTAATAATAATCTTCATAATTTAGCATATCTGGTGCATAATCATTTTTATTTTATTTTTTAAAATATGTTGCTTATTATTTTCATTTTATGTGTATATGATTGTATTGCCTATACATATGTCACAGCACTCATATCATGTAATGCCCATGGAAGCTAAAAGAGGGCCTCGGATCCCGTGGAACTGGAGTGATGGATGGTTGTTAGCTATCATAAGGGTGTTAGGAACTGAACCCAGCTCCTCTTCAAGAGCAGTCAGTGCTCTTAACCACTGAGCCATCTCTCCTTTTTTTAAAATCTGCTTCTGAATTCTCAATGTGAAATTTGTATAATAGATTTGATGCTGCTAAAAATTATTATGAAATATTTCTCTACTAAAAATATTATATTTTTATGTATCTCATGGATAAATCTACGCCACAAGCACACACAAAAAAGGAACACATCAAGGAATACATGCATCATGATCAAGCTGGCTTCATTATAGAGATGGAGGGACGTTTCAACACATATGTGAAACAATAAATGTAATTCAATACATAAATGGACTCAAAGACTGAAACCACAGGATCATCTCAATAGTTGTAGAAATGGACTCTGTTAAAAATCTAACACCTCTTCGTGATAAAAACCCGAAAGAGACTAGGGATAGAGAGAACATATTTCAACATAATAATGGCTACACATGACAAAACCAACATCATGCTCAATGAAGAATGCCCACACTACTCCCACTAACATTAATAACAAGGGCTACCTCTTTCTCCACACCTATTTAATATAGTGCTAAAACTCTTAGCTAGAGATCAGACAAGAGAAGTAAATAAAGTGACACAAATAGGAAGGGAAGAGGTCAAAGTATCATTGTTTGCAGATGATATCATTCTATACATAAAAGACCCTACAGACTCTACCAGGAAACTCCTAGAGTTCATAAACACTTTCAGAAAAGTAGCAGGTTATAAAATCAGCATAGAAAAATCAATAGTCCTCTTATATACTGATAAACAAATTGAAAAAGAAATCCCAGAAACAACCCTATTCTCAATATCCTCTAAAAAATTAATAAATATCTTGCGATGAACCTAAGCAAGTAACTGAATGACTTATACAATAAAATAAAAACAGCACAGAACTGGAAGGAAACAGTCACATAGATCAACAAAATAGGATAGAGGCCTGAAATATAAATTTATGCAATTATAGCTTTCTGGTTTTTGACAGATGGAAAAAAAATATTCTTTGGAAGGTAAAGCATATTCAACAGAAGGTACTGGCTATCCACATGTAGAAGGGAATAACCGGGCCCCTACCTCCCTCTCTGCACAAAAGTCAGCACTAAATGGATCAAGGAAAGTAATCTACTCTCTGAAAGTCCTGAACCTATTTCAGGAAAAAGTAGGGAGTATCTTTCAATATATAGGTATAGGTAACGATTTCTGAATTAGACAGGTTGTTCAAGAAACAAGGCCTACAATCAACAAATGGAGTTGAAAAGCTTCTATGTAGCAATGCAAACTGTTAACTGAGAGAAGAGACAGGCTACATAACTGTAGAAAAATTCTTGCCAACTATACATCAGATATAGTTAAAATATCTAGAATATATAAAGAATTCAAAAAACCAAACATCAAGAAAACAAAGAACCCAATAAAAAATTCACTAAGGGAACTGAACACAGAGTTCTCAAAACAAAAACAAAAGCAGAAACAAATGGATAAAGAATATTTTTAAGGTGTGCAACATCCCTAGTCATCACGGAAATAAAACATTAAAGCTATCCTAAGATTTCATGTCGCCACGATCAGAATGGCCATTATAAAAACTAGCAAACAGATAAAACAAAAGAAAAACAAAGCACTCCCCCCAAAGCCCAAAATACAAATGACAAATTCTGATAAAGATGTGAGCATGTGGTGGAAGAGGAACATTTATTCACTGTTGGTGGGAGTGCAAATTGTTACAGCCAATATGGAAATCAGTGTTGAAATTCCTCAGAAAACTAAACCTAGATCTGCCATATGAGCTAGCTATGCTACCTCTGGGCATACACCCAAAAGCATCTCTATCCTACTACAGATATACTTATTTATTCACGTTATTGCTGCTATAGAGCCAAGAAATGGAAACAGCCTAGATGTCCAGAAACTGATGAATGAACAATGGAATCATTGAATGTATACAAAAAGTAGTTTTATTCAGTTGTAAAAATGAAATTAGGAAAATGGATGAAACTGGAAAAATTATACTGAGTGTGATTACTTAGGCACAGAGACAAATGCCGCATGTTCTCTATTTTATATGGATCTTAGCTTTAAAGTTTTAAACTGGAGTGTTTAAGTTGGAACACTTATAAAAGCCAATAAGCTAGAAAAGATCCGTTAGAGAGGGAGGAAGAAAGAGGTGGGTTTCAGTTGAATGAGGATAGCCAAACACATGATGTGAAAACAGAGGGGGAGACTATCATGGGTGGAAAGATTTATTTGTGGTGGAAGAAGGTGTTAGAGAGGCAAAGAAGGTGGGCAAAAGCTTAATCAAAATTGAGGATGTATGAACAGATTCTGTGGAAACCTCATATTTCATAAGTGTATTTAAAAACATAATTTTAAAAAGTTTTAAATGGAGGCACTGTATATAAGTGGCTAATGTTTGTTCCAGAAGCCAAAGGTTACTACATGAATATCTCAGTCCCAGATGTGAAATATTTACCTATGAGTTGTTTATCAGGAAGGCCACAGATGCTTCCAGAATATTGCAGTCTATTGCAAATGCTTTTGGTTGCTCACCAGAATGAGCTCATAAGACTCTATTTCAAAGACACCACACACTTGGGATGCAAGTCCTTGAGAAATCAAACTCTGTCTGAGTTGAAGTTTCCTCTCTGCTGGTTAATTTTCATAGTGCTGAAAGGTGTCGTACAAGATGCTGGGAGCGGGGCAGGGGTGGGGATAATCAGTGTTCTTAGTGAGCTATGCACCTCATGAACTGGAGTAATGACCTTCCTGAAACGGTATGCCCACTGATGAAACATGGCATGATTATTATGGGGATAACCAACACTCTGAGTGAATCTGAGGTCCACTCCACACTAGTCACACACACACACACACACATACACACACACACACACACACACACACACACATACACATCCCTGCCCCCCACTACTCTACCAGAACCTTTGAAACTGATATAAAATAAGGAAGACAGACTATGAGAACAAAGTATCTTTCAAGAAATAGCCTAAAATGCATGAAACAGTCCAACAAAAAGATTAACCTTTACATATGTGTAATAAAATAATGAGCTACAAATAGTTTAACATTCTGTAATTAATTGCCTAATTTCTTAATAGTAGAACATTTAAATTCCTTCCTTGCTAATATAATGTTTTGTCTACTAGGCTGGCCATATTAAGAAATCATCAGGCTTGCCTGCTTCTACCTGTTGATCTACTTTTTTTCAAAAGAAAGTGTGACGATAAGCGTCATGTTTTCTGGCTGATTTTTACCAAACTTACTTAATTCTACTAGTAAAATGTTGAAAATGGTATTCAATTAAAAAAAAAACCTTGCTAGAAAGTGACTGCTAATCCAGAGTGACACATGCCAAACACACATGTGATTTCTCCCAGCATAAAAGGAATCAGAATATGTACTCATTTGTAATTAATTATAACAGAGCCAATACTGGAACAAAGGATGTCTGTAAGCAGGCTATTCCATGAGATTTATATCCTAGTTTGCTCTGTTGGGTGGAGTTGGCAATGCATACTAACTCTGCCACTGTCAGACTTGGATTAATTAGAAACAGAAGAAAAATGCAAGCTACAGCAGGAAAGGACAAATGAACATTGAAGGCCAATTCTAAAGGCTCCAGATGTTATTATCATCTCTGTAAAATTAACACCGCTGTCTCAGAAGAACTGTGGCTACTGAATTTATTAGCCTAGGCACTGTTCAAAGATCTCTGAAAAACAAGAAGTCAATTTTGCATGTTAAGATATTTGACTAAACAGATGCCGCAGAGTGCCATTGCTTTGATCTCATAAGTTTCAATATTCAGAAAAATAAAATAATTCTATTTCTGTAAAGCCTTATAGATTTTTTTATTTGTTTGTTTGTTTATACTGAGACTCTATCCTAAACTTTACTTGAAAAATGGGAGACAAACCTGTTTTACTTCTTCTTTTAGGGGTCGAGTTTTGTGTGCCAACATATTACTTTTCTCCCTGTTACAGATTTGTAATTTTAGAGATGGCTCTTGCTCTGAAAATAATGTGGTAACTGCTAAAACAGCAAGATAAGGACTAGAGAAAATAAAATTTAAAGATTTAATTTCATATGTGCACAGGTAGAAATATTTTTAGTATAAAGTAAAATCTAATCTTTGTGATTAATAGCCTTTGATAAAGTTTAGAAGCACCACTTCCCAGTGATTGCAAATGTCCTAATTAATCTCAGGAAAATCAGTGGTTTAGATGTTTCCTGAAGTTTTCAGCCTGCTTCAAGGAAACAGTTATAAGCAAGGGGTCTCTTTTACTTAGGCTTGCTGGAGAGCAGTTGATATCAGCAGAGAGAAGCTCCATGGAGAACATTCTTAGTTTATCATGAAACACAGTAGATTTCTCTGCTACCATTGCAGATCAATAGATTTATCTGCTTCATCTATTTGCTAAGTCGTACAATAGTACATAACTTCTGATTGAAAGCTTAAGGTGCCTTTATCAACTGTTTAGATACATTTAGCAGCAAAATGGTTGGTAGTTTTCATCAATACAGGTACCACAACTTGCAGGAGGAGTGGGAGTCTGATAGCTCCACCTAACTTCAGAATGGAGAAATTAAAGCATCTGTTTCAGAGGTTGAAGAACTTCTAAACATGCAGGTGAGGTCAGGATGCTCAGAATCACTAGGCAGAATTATTAAAACGCTGTATGCCAGGGTCCTACTGGTTATTCAAATTAAGGCCCTGGCACCAGTTTTCTTTGGGGCTTTTAGGGAGCGTCTACTGTATTGAGGAAAATTAAGCACTATTCTAAATTATAGGTATTGGTTTCTGTTGTGAATTTCTTTTTCGTTCTTTTTTCTTTTTTACTTTCCTTTTTTTCTTTGATGAAAAACGTACTCAGGGCTGGAGAAATAACTCACTTGTTAGGAACACTGGCTACTCTTGTAGAGGACCCAGGCTGTTTTCAGCACCCACGTACTGGCTCACAGCCATCCATAACTCCAGTTCCAGAGGTTCTGGTGCCCTCTTCTGGCCTCAGCAGGCACAAAGCACATGTGTAGTTCACTTACATGCATGCAGGGAAACACTTGTACACATAACATAAAAATAAATAAACCTTAACAAAGAAAAGAATACTTTTAAAGTTGAATCATTTTCCCCTCAGAATCTGTGTTTAGGGCATATTTACAAACAAACTTGTCCTCCAAAATTTTTTTGAAAAACTTCTGTGTAATTCCAATCCTTCATTATATTCCATAATGAACGGGAAGAAAACACAGACACACAGACACACACACACACACACACACACACACACACACACGAAGGGGGAGGGATTTATTTTTATCTCTTTCCTACTGGACAAGTAATTTAATTAAGAGAACCAGGAATAAGAAGGAGAAACAAAGAGTTTATTTAAACACCCACATCAAATTTTACATTTAATTAAGATAAAAATCAATGATAGGGAAAATAAAATTTAGTTGCTTTTCCAATGATTTATCCTTCCCAGGGTAGCAGCTGGTGATGTTGCATGTAGGAGGGAAACCGGTTCAGCTGGACTACCCTACAGAAGCAATGGTAGCTTGGTCTTAGGGAAAGGAGTACCACATTCCAGAAAAAGGTCCTTTCTGTCTTCATTTTATTTTGCCTTCTAGTTCAATGTTGAGTTGTTAAGAAAGGCTATTTGTAGTAACAACTTGACCTTTCTATAGTTCCACTTATACCTCTGCAGAACTAGACACGACTACAATGGTACATATAAATATATAATATATATGTGTGTGTTGTGTGTGTGTGTGTGTGTGTGTGTGTGTGTGTGTAGGAGTGTACTGCCTGTATGTAAGTACACTTCTGTCGTGAAATGCCCATGAAGGTCAGAAGAGGGCATCAGATCTCCTGGAACTGGGGTTTACAAAAGGTTGTTAGCCCCCTTGTGGGAGCTGGGAATTGAACCCAGGTCTTCTGCAAGAGCAGTCAGTGCTCTTGACTGCTGAGCCATTTCTCCAGTCCTTCACAAAGGTTTATTAAACCGTAATTTCATAGCATACATCACACAAGTACTCTCTTGTATTTAACTGAGTCACTCCTGAGTATACAAGTGAATGAGTTCAAGCATCAAGAACCTACCATGGTAGTGGTGGTCACAAATAAGAGGAGCTGAAAACGTTCTAGCTATGTTCTGACACAGAACTTACCTTTAAATAGAAACCTGTTTTCTTTCCTTGAAAAAATTTTTCAAGGGGCATCTGTCATTTCTCATTCCTCACAAGCAACGACTTTGCTTGTTTTTTTTTTTTAACTAAATGCAAAAATAGAGATAAAAACTTTAAAGTTCAAAAGCCATTTCTTACAAAAGTACATAAGAGTTCTGAAAAATGAGTGCCACTAAAATAGAAGAAAAACAATGACTCTCTAATTTCACTCTTTTCTTTCTGGCATCACTGTAGCGCGCAGTGAATACACAATGGAATAAAGCTCTTGTATGTAAATTTGTGGTTCTTGAGTCTCTGACCAAGCGTGTGAACTTCAGTGATTACGTTCTTGCACTGATAAGAAACAATAGAGTCTAAAAAGGACTTCTCTTTTGATTTCTTATTACAGAAACTTTTATTCTGAGCAGCTTAGTATGATTTAAATCTTGTTTACCAGGTGAAACACACAAAACAAAATTGGTCTTTATAACTCTTTAAAAACACTTTAGTAACGTTAGTACACTTTGTGTACAACCACCCCATCACCTATTTCCAGTTTTTTCATCTTCCCTAAATGAAACTTTTCACACTGAATGATAGTTCCTATGACACCACCCCACATCCTCTGGAAACAACAATTCTGCATTATTTCTCAGTGATTTGACTGCTCCAGATACTTCTTAGAAGTAAAATTGTAAAATATTTGCCTTTTCTGGATTCTTACCATATTTGTGAGGTTTACATTCCTTTCCATGGTTGAATAATGCTCTATTTTATATATATATAGCATTTTGCTTATCTATTAGTTCTGTATTTTAAATAATGTAACCATTATTACTATGATACAAATAGATATAGATATATCTATTTGAATTCTTTCTTCAGTTATTTTGATTATACAGTCACAAGTGATATTGCTAGATCTTACAACAATATTGTGTTTAATTTTTTGAAAAACTGCCATGATACTTTCCAATAAAGCTGTGCCAAATGGTACACGAGTTCCAATTTCTCCAGATGTATACCAGCACTTGCTGTTTTTGTGTGTGAGGGGGTGTGTTTTAATAATAGCCTCCCAATGAGTATGAAGTGCTATTTCCTTATGGTTTTAATTTATATTAGCCTAATGCTAAGTGACTAGAACATCTTTACATGTGTTTACTCTGGGGAAATTTGTTTTTCAGTTTATTGCTTATGCTTTCAGAGTTACATAGAAGAAGATACTGTCAAATCTAACGCTAGGAAGCTTTTTTCTATTTTCTTCTGAGAGTTTTAAAGTTTTGATTGTTCTGTTCAGATAGTAAATGCATGCACGATGTGTGTTTGTCTGTATGAGCACGTGTGTATATAAATGGTTCATGCATACATATATGGAGGCCAGAGGACAACTTTGCATGTAAACAGTAATTCCAGCTATTTAAGAGCTTTTATTCTAAGAGCTTATATTAAACACATTTAGAGGTTTGTTTAAACAATAACAGGTTTTAGCACCAATGATCCAAGAGCAGCCATGTCCATAGAAGTAAATTCTCTTAGTTTAATCTCTACCAGCCATGCTTTAGGGTCTGTACCTCGGATAAATCTCATTTTTAAAGCTAAAACATATGCATATTTTTTAACTTTGAAATTGGTAGCTTTGGGGTTCATGGTGGCCTTTTTCTTGTAACTGTTGTGAATATGCAACTAAGAAATGAGAGTGCATTGTGCCAAGGGAAATAATGTCTGGGAACTTTCATAGATTTCTCTTTTAATATGCACATAAATATAGTTATTCAAAATTTATAATGTAAAAACTATTTCTAAAAGTCCTTAGAATAACTCAAATAGTTTTGTGCTGATTAACGCAGAAGTCATTATTTGAGTAGCTGGGGTGAAATTGTTGCCGGCAATGCGTATTTGCTGTGCTTTGACCACATTTCATTAATATCTTACCCGTGCTTGTAATTTGGCACTTGGAATTGAGAAAACTCAATTACTTTTTTATAGTTCATGATGTTTGAAAATGATTTTTGATGCCCGAGATTTCCAAAGCCATATAAAACTAAAGCATATGTCCTTTGAAAATCCCAGCAATCTGTCACTTAACTGACTTGCTTGTGATTTTTTAAAAACTGAATAGCAAATATGAGTAAAATGATTTTTAGATTTCTCTGTGGTATATCATACTTCATTTAAGAAATGGGATTTTATAAATATATTATGGCAAAATATAGCTCCTAACTTCACATTTTATTTCTTGCATAATTAAAGTGTAGAACTAGTACACAGCTGAGTGATATTCCCTCTCTCTTTCCTCCCTGGAATATCAAATTGGTTGACTTAATTATTTAGTGGAGTGGACATTTGGTCTATAAAAGCTTGCCTAGAAACCAAATTCTCATGAGACTGTACTCAAGCTGACATGGGTTTTATATACAATCTGGATACTAAGGCCACCTTTATGGGGATTTTCAGCTCTACTCTGCTCAAAATCAGTCACTAAAGCCTTCAGGAAAATGTCCAGTGGGAACACCTAAATACTAGACAAAGAAAGCACTCTAATTCTCCAAACTGACCTACTCGGAGAAGCATGGGGATGGAGGCTATGCCCAAACTACCTCAGCAAATCACTAGATTTAGTATAATGTCTTGTGCCCAGGAAACAATGAAGGCAGGCAATGTATAGTGCTTTTCTTACATCATTTAATAAAATCCAGTCCATCAAATGTACAGTGAGTGTGTATTTATGCCAGACATCAACATAACATGGTGATATAGAGTCTGCCACCAAAGGGCTCACAGTTTAGTGAAAGTAATGGCTATGTACATTTCCCACAAATAGTACACATGTTGTAGGAAAAATGGGTAAAAAGCATTGTAGCTACCTAGCTAACACACATGCATTTTATTGTCTCTACCACTCTAATCACAGTCTATACTCAATTCTTTATTTTTAAGATGGGGCCTAATTGCTATGTCCAGGCTGGCATCAAATTCATTATATTATTCAGGTGTGAGCTATTGATCCTTGAAGACATTTGTGCTGGAGATTCTACAAAGGGATTGACTGGATAGACTGTTATGACTTTGGAGAGAAGGAATATGCAGATAGAGAGTCAAAATGATCATGGACTGTCTGTAGTCCCTTCAATAGCCATTTGTCCCCAGACTCTGTGTCTCATGTAAAATCTTTGTGACAACTAAGCATTTGGAATTTGTTAACAAACCAGAAGTTTCTATCAACCTAAAAGCCAAGAATGTCATCAGACAGCTTCTGAAATCTGAGCAGAGATTTCACAGCTTTTCTATAACCTTTCTGATATATAACTTATCTGATGTCCCAACTAACATGACATAAATACAATGATTTTGGACATTTTTTGTTATTCTGTGACTATAAAAATTCATGGAACTTTTTCCACGGTCAACGTGTGCTCCTTTGGAGCAAGAGCTCTGTTTAGATTGGACAGTTTTGGTAATCTAATGTGAGACCCCAAGGATGTCCCACTTTGACTAGTGAATATGTTGAGGTTGGTGTCAGGTACTGACGTGGTCTTTTGAATCCACCATCCATATTGCCTCCAAGGATGCTGATGAGTCCTTTCTGGGAGCTATTTGCCTTTGTTTGATTAACAATCTACTAGTTTCCTCTGGGCTGGCTGGATATCCTCTTTCTGTTGAAAAGCATATTTGAGGCCTACCCCATTGGAGGGAACTCACGCTTGGTACTAGAATCGTGGTCAAAATCTAAAGCTGGAGATGTTATAGATCCAAGGGGAGAACCTATTCACGTTGTTTTTCTAACTGGTCAGGTTGTGAAACTGCCTTTGGGATATTTATGGTTATATTTGTAGGTTTGTACTGCCCTTAACTTTGGTCAGAAAAGCTTCTTATTGTGGTGAGTAGTGGTTAATGTGCTGTTGACTGTTGAAAGTGCTGAGAATAAGTCACTGTGAGTGCTCAGCCACAGACTGGGCTTTTATATCAACCATTCCCCTGACCCAAAGTTCAGGTCGCAAAAGAGGAAGCAGAAAAAGGATCCAAGACATAGATGATGGGTGCTGTGAAATGTTGTCCTCTGAACATAACATGGATGATATACACATAAACTCCCAGAAGCTTTGTTTATCTGTGTAAGACCTGTATAAGACAAACCAGTCTAAAAATCCCAACATGGGGACTCTCATGAGACCCCCGTCCCTAACTGCAGAGCTGATGGCAGTTTGTGGCTGCTCAGGAGGGGAGAATAACTTTTCTTTGGGGAAGGGGTGACTACTTGTAGGTGCTCATACTGCAAGGAACAACTGAACAGTCATGCACATATGGGAAGTGTTAGATGGACTCAGTGGGTTATTTTAAAAAAAGACAAGGAGTTGGAGGAAATGCACTGTGAGGAGTGGGGGAGTGAAATGGGGGAGAGCTGAAGTGCAGTGTGTGCATGTCTGAATTTTCAGAGTAATATAAAAGAACTTAAACAAGAAAGAAGTCCTGTCGTTTGTAACAACATGGGTGATCTTGGAGGAGATTGTGCTAAGGAAAGAAAGTGAAATAAGCCAGGCACCAAGAAGCATGATACTACTTACACATGCAATCAAAGCAAATCAGTTTCTCAAATGTAGAGAAACAGCAAATGGCAGCTTCTGGGGGAAAGTAGGTGGAGAAAATGGGATGTTATTGCTCAAAGGGACAAACCTTCAGTTATATGATAATAAAGTTTTTGGCATATAATGAATAACTTGTTAATCATGCTTAATTACTTTATATTGTATACTGGAAATTTGTGGAGACTAATCTTAAATGCTATTACGTCTCCCCTCAAAAGAAAAAGATGACCATGGATATGTTAATTATTGGGATTGTGGGAATTGTTACACACACCAAAAATCAAGATAGAACTGAGGTGGAAGCTTCATTTTTGTTAATTGGTATGTATAGTGCCTAAAGATACGCAGGCTGCTGGAGAAGAAAAATCAATCACAATCACACCAAGTTTGCTTCCGTATGGAACTGCCTTGGGAGATGTTCACTGGTCTCACCATGGCACAAATGCTCCATCAGTAAATACCAACTTCCTGGCTTTGCAGACCATTCCATGTTAAAGAAGGCATGGCTGACACTGTAAACATGGTCAAAAGCCCACAGTTGTGCAAATCATGGGCTCTATAAGGGAAACTGCTAATGATGTTTTGCCAAATGAGCATGTAGTTAAATGGCTTTCTAAATACTTGTATATACCTAGAAAGTTCAGCTCTCTCAGTCCTGGTTGAAGTGATA
Source organism: Eospalax fontanierii (assembly GCA_035773235.1). Taxonomy (NCBI): domain Eukaryota; kingdom Metazoa; phylum Chordata; class Mammalia; order Rodentia; family Spalacidae; genus Eospalax; species Eospalax fontanierii. The sequence goes on along the minus strand of CM069536.1, from coordinate 22,795,495 downwards.
CTCATAGCTTGTCAATAGTGACCACTGAGGTCTTTGCATAAACAGGACATCTTTGCCACCATTTCCAAGTCCCAGAGAACATCATGGAAGAGGGGGCAGAAGGACGGTGGTATCAGAGGATAGGGAAAAGTGGTGTGAAGCACTGTCTTCTTGTGTGACATGGCCAATTCAATCATGAACACAAAATGGCTGTGACCACCTGTACAAGACCTGTACAGGAACGAAAAGAATAAAGAGAAGGCAGGTATCATCAAGGAGAAAATTGGGACCATAGGGGCTCTTAAGCTGGAGAGGGAGAAGGCTAGTTAGGGAGCAAGAGGAGAGATAAATAAAGCTTGAGTATCATAAAATGCTAGAAGGAAATGTATTAATTCAAAAACCCACTGAAAAATACACATATAATATTCGAACATAAGCACACGTGTATAACTGAAGGCTATATAACAAGGAGCACAACGCAAGACAGGAGAAACTTCCCTTTGAGTTGTTGGTCATGGTAGTCTAAGAGACTCCCAGAATAACATGGGTTATTACCACAGCCTTGATTATCTTCCAGAACTTGAAAGTAAGACCCTACTGCTAAAACAGGACATATTTCAGATTCAGGTCTTGGAACAAGGGAGCTGGGACTGACCTGGAAGACTCCTCCCTGAAGACTAGCTCTCATAGTTCTAGAGAATATTATGCAAGTACTAAGGGAGAAAAATGAATCAATGGTCCAACCCAGCTGTAAAGTGTAATAACACAACAATGACCAGCACAGCAAACTATGTCTGTTAGTGTAGTAGTGACACTTTCATCTAGGGGTAATCAACAGAGGACTTGAAGCCCTCTCAGTGGGAGGGAACTCATGGGTGCACTGTAGATATGACCAAATATACATGGCCAAAGAGGTCATAGATCCTAGAGAAAACTCTATCTCTGTCGTATCCCTAGACAAATAAAATTTCTTACTGTTTGCTAAATATGGATCCTTACATTTACAGACAAAAGTACTATATACCATTCATCCAAGAAGCTTCTTTTTTGCAACAGATGGAGGCTATCACAGAGTTCCACAGCTGCTCACCCACAGAAAATAGACGAGAGATGTCCAGCCCTAAATATTACACGTACAGTGCAACTTCTACATCAAAGCCTCATGGAACTTAGTGGAACAGGGAGTAGAGAGAGTGCTCACCAGAAAAGCTTCCTCATACAACAGAATACGATTCACACAGAAGGCAACAACTGGCTAGGTTTTAGAGAGTACGAGACTATAGAGTGTGTGGCCCTGTATAGGACTTCTATATTAAACCTCACCCACCCACCCATGGCTCAGGGATCATTGCAGAAGAGGGAGCAGAAAGATTGTAAGAGCCAGGGTTAGTGCATGAGCATAAGGAAACAGAGACTTTCAGACCACTCTAAACTTGGTCATATGAACTTGCAACAATGGTGACAGCATACACAAGACCCATGCCAACTCGATCAGACAAAAAAAAAACAGCACAGAACAAGGGAGATGGGCAGCAGGCCCCAACTCTCACTGAGGAACTACTGGCAACTGATTGCTGCTGGGTGAGGGAGGGTAGATCCTAGGGAAAAGACTCTAGATGGGCTGCCTAGACTCCAGTGGACCAGCTTGCACCAAGGGACATCTGGGTACAAATGCTTGACCAGAAAGGACTTGACATATAGTGAGGGGGATTAGTTGAGAGGAAGGGGGTTGGGAGAGTGGTTGAGAGAGGACACTGACCGGAGAGCGTGACCAGAGGGCATTATATAGAAGTATGACGTTATCAAAACCTAAAAATTAAAACAGGTTCTGTTGCCTGCTTAATTCACCATTTTGAAATTTTATTATAAAGAAGAAAGAAATCAGTTTCACAGAAAACATAACTAAACTGAGGGATAGCTTGGCTTTCCTGTTACTGTGGTGTACATTCTCTTTGAAAATGATGGATTTGTTTATCTAGCTGAGCAGCCCCTCTTTCACATTGCATTTTGCTGCAAAGAAACCCAACATTAGAAGTTTGTTCTCTGCTTGCTAAGACCTTGCAAAGAACAAACTTCACATGGAGTCAGTCTGGTTCATTATATTTTGTTTTGTAAATTTAATATTTTTAGTGATTCAGGAAATAATATATTGAGAAATGAAAATCTGAAAGGCAATGGGGAACAGAGGCATGTGTTTGCATTCCTTTTATGGTTTGTCTTAGAATTACTTCAATGGTTTCTGCTATATTATATATTTTATACAATTCCATATGATTAAATTTAATTTTGGTATTTATAAAATTATAATGATGCTCAACAATTTATATTAAAAATAGGCCATATGTATACTATATATAATACAGTCTGACACCCCCCCACAGACATGTATCAAAAAATTACATGGAGAGTTAGTTATTGAGGAAATATACAATGTCAGTTTCTGACCTACACACACACACACACGTACATGTATCTGCATGCACACATGCTCACACCCACACAAATAGATCCATACACCACACACACACGTACACACACACACACACACACACACACACACAGCACAAATTCATACACTTCAGAAGTCAGCATCAAATTTGGAAAAAGTAAGGAAAGAATTCCATCTAGACTAACAATAGAGTGATTAAATCAATACTATTATTTAACTCAGATGGGAATTTCAAAAAAATGTTAAAAAATAAACTATCACAGATATATTATTTGGTTAATAAGCTATAGTGAGCAACGGTTTTGAAAATGTGGGTATTCTTTTTAACAACTGTGGTCATGTTTTAAGAACTTGTAGAAGGTTGTAGACATGGAACCATCATCAGATTTTGATGTTGAGGTTAACTCTTCCCTGTCCTCTGTCTGTTTAGCAGTTACTTTCCTTTGTGCAACATGATAGCCATTTTTGTTTTCTATAACTGATTTTACATTGATGCTTTTCCAGATGAAATTAGCAATCTTGGTTTATTTTCTTACTAAAGTTACTGATCACACTCTGTGCTTTAGTCCGTCCCAGCCTTAGCACACTCACAGTGCAGCTTTAGCAATGAGATCCAAATTTGTTCTGCACACAATGTAACAGACACTGTATGGTGGAAGAGCATGCAATTATGCTGGATCTTGGCAGCTCAGATCCAAATCTTTACTTCACCAGTTACTAGTTGTGTGCCTGCAGATTTGTTCCTTAATCTCTCCATGTTTCAGAATCCTTTCCTCTAAAATGAAAACAGTCAAATTGGTAGAATCTATTTTATAGTTTGTTTCTGCAAATTAAATGATTTAATGTAGGCAAAATATTATAAAATATTCATCACTCCTACTAAAGCTTTTATGAGATGTGATCTAACACAGTAACATAGTACATTTGTGGATGATACATAGATACTTCGTCTTGTAACTTCTATAAACCCTCCTGCCCCTGCCCATCATGGCTGTACAAGAGCTAGGAGTGTAAGCTATTCCATGTCACAGTCAAAGGTATACTAGAGTCTGACTAACCCAATTCTCACTTTACAGATGTAGAGGCTGTGATCTTATCTACAAGGGTGAAGTTACTTTCCCAAGTTCACAAAGTTAATTGATTACTACTTCAGAGCTAATATGCATTTAATTATATAAAGAAACACAAACAATTTTAAGTGTCATTTTGCATCGTTCTTTTAATGAAGTTTATGTTCATAAAACAATAATAATGAGCAATGAAACCACCCAGCCTTACTAGGATATTTCCCTTGTGCAAAAGTTGGATGTGACATATTTTCTAAAGCTAAGTTTATTGTAATTTGTAAGCAAGAAAAATAATTACATAAAATAATTTTCAGATTTTCTTTTCTGGCTTTTGGAAAGCTCTTGGTACTGAGAATGCAAAGTGGAATGGTGTTCTTCCCAGAATTTCCCTGAGTATGACACAAGGTTGAACTCATTTAATATTACATGAATTTTCAGAAGAAAAATCACTGTAGCTTATAGTTTATGACATAAAGGTTAAATCTAGTGTCCCAAATCTCAGGGTAGGAAAACAAGCTGAAATTCTCTAATAGTAATCATTCTTGAACATTATTTCCTCAGAGACTTTAAATTGTTCCCTTGTCACACTCAATTTCCTTCCATAATCATCCCTGTTATTTCAGTCTTTACTCTCCATTTTGAAAATTAAAATACTTTCAACACAGGTCCATTTTTAAAATGTCTTATTAAATACAAGGGGCTATCTTCTAACCAGTTTGTAAAGTGGTCTTAAGTAGAAGCTGTTTTAATGTTCATAGATATATTTAATTTTAAGGTGAAGCCAGTCATAGATACTGTGAGAGATCTTTCATTTATTATTTGTTAATTTTAGAGCTGGATAGAACAAGAAATTAAAGTATTGAAATAGCAAAACACATTACTGGCCTGGCTTCTCAGTAACCTGGAATAAACACTTTAAAACCATGACTATAACCCTTGATAGCCTTATTTTTTTAAAAAATGACACACATAGCTGAATTCACTATTAAACCGATTTTATTCAGGTTATGCTTTCCAAGTTTGGTTGATTGTCAGTCCCTGGGCTTCTGGACCACGTCTGAAAGCAGCAAATGGAGGACTAAGGGATGGACATTTTACTAGACTCTCAGGTGTTTCTGGGACTTTACCAACTTTGGGAAGCTCTGCTTTCATTTAAGATGTATGTTCCTTAGACTTATGAAGGGTGAAAAAGGGTGGAGAGTGGCGGGGAAGGGCAGAGGAGGGATCATAAAAAGGGATAACATTAAAGGTCTTCAGAGGAAAGAAACATGGATATCTGTGACTACAGAAGCTTCTTAAAGTATAGTGCTGGAATCTGTGCAAATTACCAGAAGGAAAAAATATTCATCATCTTTACCCAGCTGTGAATCCTGTGAAATACAATAACAACTGACCTGGCAAGTCATGCCTACTAGTGCAATAGTGACACCAATAGTATTGGAGTAACCTACCACTTTTAATTGAACTTAAGATCTGTTTCCTAGGATGAAGCCCGTAACTGACACTGATATCAGGCTCAGGGACCCAAGGATAAACGGGTCACAGGGCATAGGGGAGAACTCAATACTAGTTTTCTACTAAATAGTTATCATTTTAGACCAACTCTTAATGATTTATTGTTATACCCATAGATTAAAGCTTCTCTCAACTCTCTCCAGAGGTTTACTTATGCAATAGATGGTGATTAACACAGAAACCCATAACTTGCAGAGAACAAGAGGTCACAGAGTACTTATCCCTGAATAAGATACCTGTTTCAAACTTCTGCCCCACAAGGCTCAGGGGTTATCTTGGAAGAGGGGGCAGAAAGGCTGTAAAAGCCAGAGGTGGTGGATGATCACAAGTATATTTTTCCAGATAGCTGATCAGTTACTCGTATGAACTCACAGCAATGGTGACAGCATATGCAAGATCCATGCAAGCTCAAACCAGAAAAAAAAATCTTAGCATAGACATGAAGAAGATGGTAAGAAGCTCCAACCCTACCTCAGGAAATTGTGGCAACAGATGACTGTTAGGAGAGGCAGAGCATGGGTCTTTTGGTAAGTTAACCAGGCTCCAATGCATGGACTGACATTGAACATAATTGGAGACACAAATTAGACTCCATATGCCATATATACGCGCCATTTATATGTATATATAAATGTATATATGTATATTGCCTATATATATAGAGAGAGACAGAGAGATATAGAGAGACAGAGAGAGGAAGGGAGGAAGAGAGAGATAAAGGGAGAGAGAAGAGAATATTAAGTTGGGCTGGGCAGTAATAGGAAATGAGGTGAGGGGAGGAGATCTAAATGCTATCAAATTATATTGTATGAAAATTGCAAAAATTCAATTAAAAATTAAAGTTAAGAAAAAGATTTATTCTCCAGGGCATGTCCCCGACAAAGAAAAGCTCTTTTTTGGAAAAATATTTATTGAAATTTTGTGTATCACTCATACAACATCTTAATCATCTGTATGATCCTTTCCCTATCAGTGCCCCCTTTAGTGAAATAGTTATTTATAATCAAACCTATGTTTTGGGTTCTGTGAACCCTGCCAGATCTGAAGCAAGATCTGTAACACTACAGTTTTCAAATAGTGCACAGCAGTGGACCTTAAATCTTTCAGTATCAGCAGGACAGGAGAAAAGTTCACTTCTCCCCTGCGATATGCTCTTGGCTTTCCAACAATATGCTGATTTCAAGAATAGAGAAAACAGTCTGATGAAAGTCTGAAAGTAATTTTGCCAAGGTTTGGAGTAAAATGGATGCTCTAATTTTGGAAAATAATTATCAGAATAAACTAATTTTGTGTATATATTAAGGCATCGAGGATTTGAGAATAATCCTGTTTATTTAGGTTCATTAGATTCTAAATGTTATTTTTATTAGTTTTATAAATGTCATAATGCAAAATAATCTCTAGTGTGTTCTATAATTTTCTAAATTTGTAATACATTATAAAGTTCAAAACATTTATTTTCTTTCCGTGATTGTGCAATACAAGGTCCTTGATTCTCTTAAATTAGTTCTAAGACTTTCAAAGCACTGGAATGAGAAAAGAAAGATTAAAGAAGAGAATCATAAAACCTAGTACAGTCTTTTCCAGTGACAAATTCATGAGCATTAAGCAGCAGTCCATGACTATACTACCAGAAGAACATCTCCATCACATTTAGACTCTATATAATATTATAAAACCAAAATTACCTGTACATGCTATTTAAGAGCTTCATTTTGGAAGGATTTATTATGCTATATTAAAAATTATGATGCAAACATGTGTTATTTAATTTTAGGTAATTATGTATGTCTAAGTACTTGAATAGATCACAAAATAATTTGTGCAGGTGCACACCTCATAATCCAATATAATTTTTTAATTATAAAAATTCTTAGTCACACGTAGTGGCACACATCTCTACTTGTAGCACTCAGAAGGCTGAGACTCACATGTTCAAAAGCAGTAAAGATTATATAGTTAGACCTAGTCTCTAACAAACAAATTATAAAAATTCCATTCTTTGCATATTTTTGTTTTGAATTTTTATTTCTTAATCATACTGTCTTTCGAATCATACAAGGCCCTAAATAAGATCAGATTATAGAACTTAATTAAAAATCAATACCAGAGTTGAAATACCCCGAGAGAATATGATAGAGAATAAATAGAGAAAACAGATGAATATTCACAGGAGAGACATAATCTCTCCTGTATTTCACAGGTACCACTATATTATATTGTTGGTGTGGAAATGAACTAAAAAAGTAGCCAGAAGATCAATCTTAACAATTTTCAAAGCTGAGAGGAAAACGTGAAACAGAGTCCCTCAAAATTCATGGTACAAACTAAATTTCAAGAACAAGATCCTTGTGACAGCCTCCTTGCTGGATGTACGAGTTGTTTCTCATTGCTGTGACCAAAGACCTGACAGAAGCAATCTAAATGGGTATTTTTGTTTCGGTTTTTGTCAGTGACCTTCGGTCTGTGGTGGTGGGATAGGTGTATTGGCAAGAAAAGCTCTTCATGTCTTGGATGACCAGGAAGTAGGGAGTAAGATAGTAAGTAACAGGGGACAACATGTTGTGAAGGTTCTGCTCCCAAGTGACCTGCTTTCTCCTGCTAGATTCTGCCTCTTAAAGCTTCCATGGCTTCCCCCAAACTGCTATCAGCACAAGTTCAAATCCCTGAGCTTGTGACATTTTACGTTTAAATCGCAACACTAGGTAATCTCTGCCAGAGCTCCGTTACATCTAGTATTTTACAGCAGTCATTACATTCCATAAACTCACACAGCAAATTAGTGGTGCGTTGAGGATGTCCCTCGTTTCTTTTATTCTATAATCGGCATACTATGTGCATATGTATTTGTGTGCATTTTATATCCTGTGTGTATCATTTAATATTTTAATTAAACTCAAATATTGGTAAAGTTGTCAGTACTAACAACAAGCAAATTACACGACCTCACTGCAGAAAAGAAGAACGATAGCACTTTGTGTTATAAAATGTGAACATTAATATGACTGATATAAATAATGAAAATTAAAATGTCAAATGCTAATATTAACCTGAGCTGTTCAGCCATTTGTATGATGTACACAGTTAAAGTTAAATAAAACATGTCTGAATGTCTAACACAAAATAAATACTTGCGAAAAGATTAAAAGTGAAGACCTTTTACTAGGTGTGAATTTCTTAATGCTCAATATATTCAGAAAAATTTATATCCTGGTCTGAAGAAGTATCTGAGCGCACCTTTGCAACATTGATCTTTTTTCTTTATAAAATTGTGTAATGTCCTTTACCTAGCAGATTTATATTGTGTCAATCATTATGTTTCTATCACGCATATAATTATTCAAAGTTAGTCTTTCAGTCGTGACTGATTTTGTGCTATGATGACTCATATGTCTCACCGTTAAATAAGGAAACATGAACACTTTCATTTTTAAAGATAGTTAAGACTAATGATCTGCATATAACCTAGAGTTATATTGTAGTTTATTTAGTCATGCCAAATTAGACATAAGTACAATGCATGGAATTTTTGTCATTATTTAAAACAGTAGGTATATCCTCTGGCTGTGCCAGGCCTCTTTGTTACGCCCTCTGTCTCATTTTCACTGACTTGAAGCTGTGTTTCTCTTGCTAAATTACCAACATCATGACTCCAAGTCACAGAAATCAACCTTAAACCCTGTTTTACATTTTGTAACTCTATCAAATTGAGCTCTGCGGACTGGTCTTTCTTGTGTTAAAATGTACAGGTGTTTCTAACAAAAGACCGTTCCCCATTACAGCAGAAATCACCCCATGTGAGTGAAGTTTCTCTCATCAATCTGTGACAATGTAAGGTCTTAATTTCCTACAGCTGAAACAAAGTTTAGTTCCTTCTATTCCAAACGTAAGGGAGGAGATGAAGAAAGATTATCAAAGAGTTTATATCTATTGATGATATTCTGTCATTTAGTGGCATCTCAAAATCTACATGCTGGGGTCCCCAGAGTAGGACTTGATGTTATTGAAACTATACATTCCCATCAGATATGCTGCATAGTTGGAAACAAGGACCTGAGTAGAAAAACATTAAACCATAGGAAAACACCAGATTTTCTCACCCCTATTGAAAGCACTTATATGTAATATAATGATGGACCTCATATATGATGGTGGTTCCTTAAAATTGCTATAATGGAACTGAATTTCTGCCACCTAGAGATATCACAGTCATCAGAGACATTTGTCTCTACCACTCCCCATGGCAGTGAATACAGTAACATACCCTGGAACAATAAAGTCTACTACAGAACCTACATGTGCGGCAAATTCTGCTATCTAGGTTTGTGTGAGTATACTCTCGAATATTTGAGCAATGATGAAATCACTTCACAACTTTTTTCTCTGGCATGTAGCCCTGCTGTCAAGGGATACATGCCTGCAATTCTATTTAATCAAATAGATTTTGGTAAAATCCAAGTTCTGTCACTAATCTAATATTTGTCCTGTAGTAAGTGACTCATGTTCTTGTACAACATAGATGAGATAATATCTACCTGTCTCACTTAGGCCACCAGATTCCGGCTGGCATAGAAATTATATAAAATAAATGTTCAATAAATGTTAGCTCGTATTTTAGCACAGAGATAATATTTCAACAGAAAAGCAAGGCATTCTCATATCTTATAGAAGGAATCTGTGATTAATGCGTGGTGATGAGACTGTAGCCAAGGGTTTAGAATTTATCTTGCAATGAGTAGGAGTCACTTTAATAGTACTGGAGTTGTACAGTGGCTTTCAAAGTTGGAAATAGTTCTAAGAATGAGTATGAGGCAGTTTCTAAATTGACTTCTATTGATTCATTGAATAACTCTATCAGTAAAATTAAGGCTACTATGACTAGAGCCTGGAGAGGTGGCTTAGTGGTCAAGAGCACTGGCTGCACATTGCTGTGAAGAGCTTAAGAGTCAAGCAAAGCTGTGCTTGTTCAGTCAAGAAATAGAAAACCTACTTGTGGAAGTCTGATTGGGGTTTCTGGAGATGATGTGGTTTCGTCCAATCCTCTAATACACTAATACACCAGATACTCAAACCTAGACAGAAAGGAAGTAAGGAAAGTTGAATCTCACTTTCAGTTTTTGAGACCATTAATTCAATGAGTATACACCACAGACATCCTATTATTTATTGTTTAATATGCCCACATCAACAGATCCCAGGGTGCTAACACTTTACCTGCTTTTATAGGTCTACACTGAATTTAATTTCTGAGAATTATGGCCATAAAATCTCTAATCCCCCCAGAGTGGAGGGAATGACCCTCTACCAGTATATAAACAGGGAATCTCTAACTCCTATCCCATTTTACTTACATTGCCCTCACCCGTCCATTATCCAGAGGCTCCTTTATTGCCAGCTCAGCTTGCTGTACTTCTGTATGTTGTATACACTCTGCTTTCACCTGACTCTCTTCCAATGTCAGCTCCTTCCTTCCCCTATTTACTCTCTTGTTTTCTCCAGGTTTGGGTCAATTTTTCTTCCAGTTACCTTATTACTTGTGGATAGATATGGCAAATAATGGTTTGAAATAACATTAAGGTATACAAAGGAGGGATACTGGGACAGACAGAAGAAAAAGTTCTAACATAACATTGTCTTCAGCAGATATGCAACCAATGGATCTACAGACCTGCTTGGAATTAATCTTTGCATCTCCTACCTTTTTCTTTGTTGTTCCTCCAGAGTATGGTATAGCCCACCACAATGATCCTTCCCTTCTTCCTCAGATCCCACTACCATTTTGCACACCCTTGTAACAGGTACTAAGCCACAATGTGGACAAGACTTCATCTTGCATGTGGTAGACATCTTCAGGCATCTCAACTTGTAACGGAAGATCTACTTGTAAGGAACACATTGCTATATGTAAGTTCACAGTACTTAGTCATACAGCAGTCTGCCTCTACTGAGGAGACCAGCATAGCTACGGAGCAAGAAAGGGAAAAACAATATTTCTCTTGAACATATGTTTCCCAAATATTTGCAATCAGAAAACTGAAGGAGTTACTTTAACTTAAGGATCTAGGAAAATTTTATGTTATTTTGAAAAAGCAGCATTTTACCTTGAGGTGCATATAAGGGCATCGCTGTCTTTGCATCATCTTTGAAGAGTTTAGGTCTCTACTCGACCTAGCAGCGGCTAATGTTCATTGTGGTAAAAAGGCATTCCTGTGGGTAGACCTAATGCAAAAGATTATTTATTTGGAAAAATTCATCTTGAGTTCTAATCAAATTTCAAATTTGCTAAATGATTGAAAAATTCAAGACTACTAATATATATTTAATCTTTTAAAATTAAAATTGCTTAATGGCTTGAAATTACTTCAGAAAGCAATTTATATCCTAGTTTTAAAAATCTTAACTAAAATATGTTCAACATAATGAGAATCATCTATTCCCAACCAATTGTTCAGAAATCATATATTTTATTTATGTAATGGTATTGCACATACTATCATTGCATGACTGTATGATATATCATAACAGTTGTATTATTCTTATCCAAAAACCCTTTTATTCTTAAATATGCCTCAAAAAGTTCAATTTAAAAATATACTGTAATGGATTTTGTTTTGAAAACTATTCTCCAGTATAATTGGAAATGCCTTATGTTCCACAAACTCAAGGTTAGAAATGAATAGTTTATGTAAATGAGAAAGAGAAACATTTGGGATTTTTTTTTGTCCATTAACCTAAGTGACATTGAATCAACTTAAAATCACTTGTGTCTTCAAATAGTGAGACATGGTCTGTGGAGAGAAACAGTCCTGGTCAAACAAAACAAAAAAGCAGCAAACCAACAAAAACAACTGCAGAGTTGAATCAAGATATAGAGGGGTCAGTGCACTGTGCTGAGAACTGTCTTCACCTTCTGCCAGTGGCCAAACAGCCAGAGATAGTGTAGGTGCCAAGAACTCTTACATGAATTCTCCCCAGTGACTCTCTAAAATGAAAATGTGCATTAGGTATAGTCACATTGATTGCTTAAGAGTTGATAGAATTAGTTAAAGAACAATTTTTTAAAGATTTCAGCTCTCATGGCCTTTTTCTCAGAGTTAAGAAGTACAAACTTTCCTAATCCCATGTCTAGGAAAGCTGAGACAGAAGGATTGCAAAGAGTCAGTTTTTGCACAGGGAAACCCTGTCTCAAAAAGTAACATTAACATTAACCAGCCCTTAGTCCCAGCCCTCAGAGAAGGCAGAGGCAAGTGAATCTCTGTGAGATTGAGGCCAATCAAATCTACACAGGGATTTCCAAGCCAGCTGGCATTATTGAGACACCTTGTCTCCAAAAGACAAAAAAATAAAATAAAATAAAAAAACACCCCCCCGACACACAGAAAATTGTTCTTGATCATGCTTAAGACCATTGCATGAATGATAAAGGAAAGAGGTCATCTGCATTCTCTTTGTAGTGCTCATGATGGCCCACATCTAAAGTACTTATTTATGGATGGCTTCAACATTTTGTCATGTGATACATAAATTTCCTCTGTAGTCACAAACTATTTTGAATTTAGAACCTCAAGCTTTCTGCTAGACTCTACTTATATAATTTTATAGTCAGGGGCTGGAGAGACGGTTCATCAGTTAAGAGCCTTGGATGCTCTTGCAGAGGACCCTGGTTTGGTTCTCAGCACCCATACAGGAGTTAACAACTGCCAATGGCTACAATTCCAGGAGATCTGGCACCGTCTTCTGGCCCCCACAAGCACTGCATACACATGGTGTACTTACATGCAGGTAAAACACTCTTACATATAAAGTAAAAATAAATATGTAAAAATTTTAAAATAATTTTATAGTCAGTTTAAGACTAATAGAGCTAATTTCATTACAACACATTTATGTCATTCAAATATGACCCTTAATATGATGACAAATGATTTTCTCAAGCTATGTCACAATATAAAATATTTTAAACTTATGTATCTCTATCATTTGAGCAAGGACTAAGGATGTTCCAGAGTGAGCTGCATGTGTGTCCTTATATACCTGCAGCAAATCTCATGATGGTGATCTGTGGCATGTTGATTTTAGGTACAGAACAAAGTTGGGAACCAGAAAGTGGACAGAAATGCACCATGAAGATTTAAGCCTTGTGCTTTATGTGGTGTCATTCAGCTACTTTGGCCACTCTGTGAATCCTGATAACTAATGCATCCAGGATTATGATGGAACTAGATAGACTTCCTTATCCTCAAGAAACTCTCAGAATTAGCTAGGAAAATAGGAACAAAAAGCTGTGCTAAAATATTAAAGTTGTATAATAAAAGTATTTGTGACATTGAATAAATAATAAGAGGAAGTGGTTAATTATACCCAAGAAAAGCCTCACCTCACTGAGAAGAAACTTTAAATGATGAGGAAGCATTTCAAAGTCAAATTTCAAGCCACAGAAAGATTGTAGCACAAGTGTGCTAGAAGAAGGCTGTGTCTACATGAGTTAGGTTCAGGTGGATATACAGGGCTGGGATCCTTAATAAGGATAGTACATAGACACCAGCATTATCATTTAAAAAATTATCTGTTTGGGGGAGCAGGAGAGATGGCTCAATGATGAAGAACATTATACTCTTGCAGAGGAGGACCTGGGTTCAACTCCAGAGACCCATATAATGGGGAACACCTGTCCTTAACTTCAGTTTTTGGGAAGAAGTCCAAAGCCCTCTTCTAGACTCTGTGGGCATTGCATTCATGTGGTACATTTTACGTACATGCAGACAAAGCACTCATTTACATAATAAATAAATGAAATTTATTTATTTTTAATTAGCATACAAAGTAATGGATTTCAATATTGCATTTTTGTACATTGCTTTCTGATCCTCTCCTACTTCCTTCCTCGTGTTTCCTGGTAAGAAGTCATTTATCATTTGTTCACCTAATTTTCATAAAGTGTCACACTTACAGAATTCTTAGGGCAAAATTTTAATGTACAAAAATTGATTTGTTTCCTAGACTCCCTGGACTTCCACTCTGATGAGGAGACATGTAAGACATGTAAGTGCGTTGGCTGACCAGCGTGGGCAAGGGCAGGTACAGGATTATGGTAGAAGGTTGCAAAGTAACAACACAGTCCTGGCTGCCTGGAGTGATGCTACATGGGAAAACACAGTTGATCTCCCATCAGGATCCTAAGGATCTCACCCTTCGCTGTACCCAGCACAGTTTGTATTCATCATGCTCCTCTGAGTCATCAAGAGAAATGACATCATAGAATTTTAAAATCAGACTAGAAATCAGAGGTCATCATGTCTCCTCCATCCAGAATCCCAGCTGAAAACGAAGATGAAAGTGAATTGAGTTTCAGGACTTATGAGGCAACTCTTATTTTAGACAGCTCTGAAAGTGTAAAAATCTCCATATGTTGCACTGAAATCTTCCTATAGACCCATTTCCTCCCACGGGGAGTTCCTGAGAATTCAGAATAAAAGCACCCTCTTCTCTTTATGCCTTGAAATTCTACTTGACATTTAGAGAAAGGGGATAGAGAAATGCACCTACAAGTAACTTTCAGCCCCTTTCGATCTCTGCTATGCAGAGTGCAAAGCTTCCACACCACTTCTTCTACTTCTGACTCTCTGGATGGCCAGCTGCAGCCATGCCAGGGTCCACAGTAATGATGACCTGACACGTTTACAGATACAATCACAAGTTGATGTCTTCTCTCCTTGGGGATGCAAACTGAGCAACTGCAAATGGCCCACAGCCAATTGCAGGCCCATCCTAAGGTTTAATATCTATAGATCATAAACATAAGCAAAAAAAAACAAAATTCTTCCTAGGATAGGACTGGAAATCACCTAGACCAGACTTTCTTCAGATTATAGGAGAAAGAATAGAACTGTCCTTAAATTGGCCCCCAGTTAAAAAATTGGGATGAACTCAAATATTTTCTAATTCTAAACAACTTGAAGAGTTTCTTATTTTTACATAGCTGCTACCATGGGGAATCTAAGTTTATGAAGTGTTTGTGTTCCACATGTTGAAAACCCTGACACTGTCTCTGCTAAACTCTATTATTTTCTCCTTTCCCCTTCCTCCTCATCCTCTTCTTTTTTCTTCTTCTTCCTCTTCCTGCTCTTCCTCTTCCTCTTCTCTCTCTCATCTTACTTTGTTGCTCAGGCTGATGTGAAACATGTGATCCTGTCTCATCCCCTTAAGTATCTAGGATTAGCAGGATACACCCCAGTTCTTGGCTTCCTCTCCTTTCTACTGCCTTTGGGATGCTCTGAAATGGTCCTACTTCTGCCCTATACACTACCTCTCTGGGCCAGGATAGCTCCTCATTTGGCTTGTCAGTTAATTAATACAAGTATATATTGCATGTCAAGCATGGAGCTAGGATACAAGATTAAGCAAGAAAGCAAAATTTTAAGTATCTGCTCTCACATTACTAGTCAAACGATACAGACACATAACAATAATTTTGAGGGAGCATGATCTATGTTAAAGAACTTTACAGGATGCTAAAAAGATCTGGAGAAGGAAGAGTTAACCTAGAAGGCTTTCCAGAGGAAAAAGCTGAAATCTGAGGACTGGCAGAAGTTAACCACTTGAGGAATTGCATGCAGAGGGAGCAATGTAGCAATGTAGTTTATAAGGTCCAAAAATGAGAGAGCATGCTAGGTCAGAATCTGAAAGAAAATCCTCACAGACTGAACAAGAAATGGGATGTGGCAAGTAGTGCAATTTGAAGCAGAATAAATAAGCCAGAGGAAACACAAAAAGCCTTGTAAGCCATATTAAAGAGTATGAGCCTTACATTCACAGCACTAAGATTTTAAGCAAGTGGTACATATGGTAATATAACACTGTCTTCTTTGAGATAATTTATATTTCAAATGTCAGTTAGGAACCTAAAGATGAGTAACCTAAAGTGTGGGGTTGGCCCAGGGAGAAATGATGATCATGGTAGAGATGGAGAGAAGTGGCTGAATTGGAGATACACCTGAGAAATACAATCAGAGGACATTCTGTATGATTTAAAGCTGAAAGTGGAACAGAAAAAGGAGTTGAAGTTAACCGACAGGTTTCTGACTTGAGAATCTAAATAAATGGTGGAATTTAAGTTGAGAAGTTCAACTAAATTATATTTGGTGAAACGTTAGAAATTCAGTTTGCAGTTGCTTAAATGTGAAATGACTTGAATGTCCAAGAAAGGTACCCAACAGGGGAGCTTAAAGTATCGCTGTTTACATTTAGAGAAGTTTAAGATTTCAAGTCTTCCAGTAATGATTTCATAGTCTTAGTTGCAACTGACATTTGGAGATTGAGAGCACCGGGGATACTGTGCAGTGAAAAGAGAGCCTGAGTATGAAACTCAAGCAGTTAAACTGTAACAGGAGGATTTCCAATAGGATGTTGTTTATAGAACAAAAACTCAGATGAATGATATGGAGGACAGAACAGAACATTTCAAACAAGAAATAATAGAGTCCACACATGTAAGAGGAGACAGATAAAGCAAAACCGAAATGAATCTTTGTGATTTGCCTCATAAAGTAGTGAGACGCAGTCCAGATTCAAAGGGAGGCAAGGGGTTGAAAGATGGCTCAGGGATTAAGAGCACTGGATGCTCTTGCAGAGGAGCTGGACTTGGTTCTCAACACTCACATGGCAGCTCACAATAAACCATATCTAGTTCCAGCAGTTTCCAGTTCCATATTCTGGCCTCCATGGACATTGCACTCATGTGGTATATTTATATAGAAGTAGGCAAAACACTCATACTCATAAAAAATAAGCAAATTAAAAAATGAGTAAATGGAAGGGAGGAGACTCATGTTATCAATGGGAGAAAGGGGTGCTTTAACTGAGGAGGGCGTAGGGATGGTTATATGGGGGGTACGGGGAAAGATAAATAATGATTAAATGGTATGAACAACCAGAGGAAAATCAAAGTCCTTCTGAAAAATACACACAATAAATATACAAGTCCATGTGTATAGCTAAGAGTTATGTTGCAAAAACACAGTACCAGGCAGGAGAAACCTCTCTTTAAGTTACTGGTCAGAGTAGCCAAAGAGGCTCCCAAAATAATGCAAGCTATTGCCAACTGCATTCCAGAACTTGAAGGGAAGACCCTATTGCTGAAGACAAGTCACAGTTTGGATACATGACTTGGTGCAATGGAGCTGGAACTGACCTGGAAGCCTTCTCCTTGAATCTAGCTCTCATGATATTAGAGGATGCTAAACAAGCTCCCAAAGGAGAAACCAATCAAAAGACCTACTCAGCTTTAAAGCCTACTAAATAGCAATGAATGGTCCAGAAAATATCGATAGATTGGTGTAGTAGTGGCACTTTTATCTTGGGGGTAATCATTACCTGTGTAATTGGAATTAAGGCCCACTCAGTGGGAGGGAACCCATGTGCAGTACTGTAAACAAGCCAAATGCACATTCCTGGAGGGGTCATAGATCCCAGAAGAAACCTACTTTTGCCACATCCCTAGACCATCATAATTTCTCACTTTATTCTAAATATGTGCCTCTATATTTACAGATCAATGTACCTTTGACCCTTATGAAAGAAGCTTTTTTTGCAACAGAATATTTGGAGACTATTACAGAATTCCAGAGTTGGTCAAATGCAGAGAATGTGTCTGTGAGACAGTGAAACTGAACTGACACATCTTTAATGCAACGTCTACACTTAGGATGAATGCATCTCTCCACTCTCACCAGAGAAATTTCCTATGCAGAAGATGATTAACACAGAAAACACATAACTGACCAATGTGCAGAGAATCAGAAGTCACTAGACTTCTGTGACTTCTAGAATAGGAGAACTGTTTCAAACCTCTGCCTCCAAGGGCTCAGGGATCATTGTGGAAGAGCAGGTGGAAAGACTGTAAGAGTCAGAGCTGGCGAATGACCACAAGAAAACTGGTCATTTACTCATGTGAATTTATAGCAATAGGAGAGCATGTACAATTCCCATGCAAGCTCAAATCAGACAAAATCCAAGTATAGGCCTGGGTAAGTCATTAATAAAGTCCAACCCCAAATAAGGAACTTCTGGCAACTGATGACTGCTGGGAGTGGGGAAGACAGTGTCCTTCAGGGATAAGACTTTTGGTGGGTCCAGTGAATGGACACACCCTGGAGGGCATTTGTCACGGGGCAGAGGAGGGAGCTACAGAGAGCGAAGGGGATCTAAATACTATCAAACTACATCATAAGAAAATCACAAAACTTGAATACAAATATTGAAAAAAATAAATGAAAAGGAGGAGCGTATGGTCATAGTGAAGGACTTAGACGCACTGAAGTGGGGTGTCATTTTTGTATGTGTGATGCTATCACAGACTATCTCAGAGTGAATAACTTATAACAGACACAAATTTATTGATGACAGTTCTGGAGACCAAAATGTCCAAGATCAAAGTGTCATCAGTGGAGTATGCTAATTCCACGACTTCGCTTCAAACACAGCGCTTTAATGGTATGGCTCCCAGAGAGGAGAGACGTTATTCTACAAATTGCATCAAGCAGAAGATCAGGAAAACAGAGTGCATTATAGAAGGATTTTTAAGAGAATCTAATCACCCCTGAGGGTAGACTCCTCATCACTACAGGTCTAAAAGCCTCAGCATCTTAATGCTGCTATAGTAAAAATTCAACATGGAGTTTAGAGACAGCCAAAAGGCAAACAATACCAGATGAGTTCCCTCTCACTGAGAGGGCTAATTTAAGTCCAGTTAGATAACTGCCGATGACCCTCAAGATAAAAGTGCCTCTACTGTACCACTACAGTTTGTTGAGTCAGTCTTGTTGTGGTTATGATTTTTTAAATCTGGGATTGGATCATTGACTGATTTTTCTCCCTTAAGATATTGCATAGTGTCCTCTAGAACTATGAGAGATAGTCTTGGGGGAGGAGGCATCCAGGTTAGATACAGCTCCATTGCTCAAATTTCTGTGTCTAAAGTATGTCCACTTCAAAAGTTCATCTTACCACAGTCAGACTGGCTAAGATCAAGAGAATAAATAACACCAGATGCTAGCAAGATGTGGGGAAAGGGGAGTGCTCATTCACTACTGATGAGACTGCAAACTTGTGTAAACACTATGGAAGGTAGTGTGGAGAACATGTGAAAAACTAACACTGAATCTGCGATATGATTCAGTTATACTGCTCCTTGGCATATACTCAAATGACTCATCTTACTGTAGGGATACTTGTATATCTATTTTTCTTGCTGCTGTATTCATAATAACTAAAAAACAGAAGCAACCTACATGTCCTTCAGCTGATGGATGGATAATGAAAATGTGGTGCATTTACAGAATGGTTTTCTACTCACTGATAAAGAAAGACAAACCATAAAATTTGTAAGTAAATGGATAGAACTAGAAGTTTGTTATACTAAGTGAAGTAACAGAACTCAGGAAAACAAGAAACATATGTTCTCCCTCCTTTGTGGATCTTAGAACCAATCCCTTATATTTGAATATATTTCCTGATGTAATAGCAGAAGTCAGGAAAATGGAAAGAACCACGAAGGTAAAGGAAAGAAAAAGCCCCAGAGGGAGTAGTAAGAAAAAGATGTTACCAAGAGAGAAATGGGGAAAACGGGGTACTCAACTGAGAAGGGAGGAGAGAAGGACATACAAGGAATGCTGCGGGTAAAAGGGAAGAAGGAATTCAAGAGAGGAGTGATGCGAGGAGACAGGTCTTATCACGGGAAAATGGGAGAAGTGGTACTTAAACAGGGGAGGGAGGAGAGAGTTAGATGGGGGACAGAGGGCAGAGATAAATAAAGCTTAGGTGTTGTAAAAAGTCAGAGGGAAATGTATTAACTCAAAACCCCATGAAAAATACATATATAATAGTTGAACATGAGTACATGTGTATACCTGAAGGCCATTTGACAGGTAACAGACAAAAGAGACCTCCCTTCGAGTTGTTGGTCAGGTTAGTCCAAGAGACTTCCAAAATAACACTGGCTATTGCCAGAACCATTTCTCACTTCCCAGAACTTGAAGGTAAGACCCTATTGCTGAAAACAGTACATACTCAGACACGGGTCTTAGAGCTGGAACTGCCCTTGGAAGCCTCTCCCCAAAGACTAGGTCTCGTCAATCTAAAGGATACTATGTAAGTTGCTAGGGGAGAAAATCAATCATTGATCCAACCCAGCTCTCAAGCCTAATCACCACAATGACTGGCACAGCAAACTATCTTTATTGGTGCTTTAGTGGCCCTTTTTTTTAGGTTGTAATCAACAGCCATCTAATTGGTCTTACAGCCCTCTCGATGGGAGGGAATTCTTGGGTGACACTAAATACAGCAAAATACACGTGGCTGGAGAGGTTATAGATGCTAGATAAAACTCTGTCAAATCTCTAGCAATGTGAAATTTCTTACAGTATGCTAAATATGTAACCTTGTATTTACAGACAAGTATGCTGTATATTACTCACTGAAGAAGCTTCTTTTTGCAACAGATGGAAGCTATTACAAAGTTCCACAACTTATCATACACATAGAACACATTTCTGAGAGATGCCCAGTCCTAAATGACACATTTATGATGGAAATTCTACACCTAAGGCTCAGGGAATATAGTGGACAGAATACTAATACAACACTCAACTCTCACCAGCAAAGTTTCCTCATGTAACAGAGTGTGATGCATACAGAAGGCCACAACTGGTCAAGTTCTAGAGAATAAGAGACTGGAAAGGTCTATGTCCCTGTATAGGACTCCTATACTAAACCATGACTCGGGGACCTTTGTGAAAGAGGGATGGAAAGATGAATAGAACAGAGATGTGGATGGTGGGATCTGACTTACCAGACTCCTAAGTGGGAAAGTCTGTCTGTCTGATCAGGAGCCCAGGAAGACAAGGGTGGGAGAATGGCCTGAGGACTGACTTAGGGTTCTATGCTGGGCTGTTTAGCTAGTCTTGGTTAGGAAACTAGTCCAGAGATCTAGGGAGTGGAGTATTTTCATTTTTCTTAATCTTCATATGGAAATTTTCTTTCATATATAGTGTGTACCGTGACTGTATTCACCCTCCTGTTCCTTCCCTGTAGTCTGTCCTATTTTCCCCTTCCCACTAGTTCTTTTCTCATAGTCTCTCCTCTCCTTTTGGTGTGTGTGTGTGGGGGGCTGGATGAGTAGGTGTATGAGTTTGTGTTTCTCCCCAAATGAGAGGAAATATACAATATTGCCTTTCTGCATTGGACTTATTTTACTTAATATGGTAATCCCTATTTGCATCCATTTTCCAACACATGTGTATGAGCATATTTAAATATTGCTGGGATAGAACCAGTAAAAGAAAATACTAAACACACAAGGAAAGAGAAGTAAGCAATATAAACCACTACGAGATGAGGAAGTAGAACAGAACACGAAACACTGGCTAAGGGACTGGAAAATGGGAGAATTATTTCATTCACACTGAACTGCTCTGAAACACACTAGAACTGTTCTATGCTACGGTCCAGTATGCTAAGGCATCGGTCTCTGATAGCCTTGTGAATAAGACAAGCACAGTAGTTTCTATTTCACTTTACAATGGGGGAATTTGATCATAAAGATAGTACGATATTTATATAAGACCAGCTATTGGCTCTGACATGTCATAGATCCATATCTCCAGCACTTATGGCTCTACCTTCTTCATCAATGGAATAATAGTAGTATCTTCAGCCAGAAAATAAATGATTACATTAACAACATAAAGTTTAATAAAATACAAATAATGTTCTCTAAGTCAAAATTTAGTTTTAAGGAAAATTTAATTTTAAGGACAAAATATCCATGTAAAAAATAAATACAGGTTTTTCAAAAGAGCAAATATAAAACCATAGTTCTTATAACGTACTCATGATAGAACTGAAAATGTTATCATTAGAGCCTGACAATCTAACCACAGAACCTAGTCTTTAAAGGTCTGAAAGGTACATCAGACTAATAATAGATGTAGCAATAGTAGTAGGAATTTATTTTATCTTTCACTGTGCCAGGTATTTCTCTAACTACCAAAGGCATGTGTTAAATTAATTTAATCCCTATAATAATCTCAAGAAATAGGAAATATTTTTGTTGATTTTTATGTATTATGATCATATGACAAAAGAAGAGCTACAGATAAATATAGGAAGGAAGGAGGCTAAATACTATACTATTGCTGAAACAGTCAATGGAAGCCTCCTTCTATTAAGCCTGTAGTTCAGCTTGCTTTTCTTGTTCAGCTGCATTCTGTGGCAGATTGCTAAGTGTCCTCTGAGTAAGAGAGTCATGTGTCCAGCTGCATCTGTGCCCAGCTGAGTTTGAGAAGGACATGTGACTATCTGCCTAGAGACTGTATCTTGACCCTCCTTTTCAGCTAAGTTCCCTATATTACAATGTTCCCAGCAATGGGAGTTGAGAAGAGTATTGTATTATATTAATATTTATTACTCCTTTCCTCCTACCCCCACATTCTGTCTATCATTCTCTTGCCACGGGCTGGAAGATGTTCATTGGTATGAAAAAATTTCAACCAAATGGACAATGCTCACCTCTGAGGTAAAACAGAATACCACCACAGTGAGATCTTAGATCCTGAAGGCAAGGAAGCCATACTTGACTGTTAGGTAAAAAACATGGTAGACTGGGTACTCTGTGATACACAATACGAGCCTACTGTATCCTAATGCAAGTAAGTAATAGTAGCCTTTTAACAATTAACTGGTTACCTATATTGTTTCCTAATAGAAGGAGAATTAACATTCTGAGTTGTCCTTGTAACAGTTATTTGATAATTATTAATCAATTAATTAATATCTTGATTATAATTTTATTTACTATGTTCTCACCCTACAAATGTAACTGTTCAATGTTTAGATAATCATGTGGTTACTGAAACCAACATCTGAATACTGAATAGCTCAAGAGGCAGATTGTAACCAAAGTGAAAAAATTAATTTTTCTTTCTTCAAGACTGAGGGCTGGATTGGACTATAGTGAAAAAAAATAATATCATGACATGATCTAAGAGACAAGTCACACTCACCTTTCCTGATAGGACAACTCAACTTTCAAATGAAGAGTTAATGGCTGTAGCATTATTTATCCTGATTCTTAGAACCATGTACTATTTTCACTACTCCAAATTTTGTACTGTCTTGTAAACATTAGTTTCATTTCCTTTGACTTTTTGTATTTACTTATTTCTCTTAGCAGTCCCTCATTGGTTAGGCTTCACTGGAAAGAAAAAAATATATTTGTGTTGAGTTTTAGTTATAATAAGGTAATGTGCCTTATTTGGCAATAAAAGCTGGACAGCAGCTGGCAGTGCAAATTCATTTTCAAATAATCTTGGCAAACAATTGGATACAGCCTCTATAGCAAAACTTGAACAGACCTCAGATGGCTGTTTTGGGGCCACTGAAAAGTTTGATGTTCTAAATAGCTCTTCTCAGGATTCACATGTTATGAGGCTTTTTATTTTATTTTACAGTGAAACAATACGGGAATGGGCATTTTGAAGTATGATGATATTAACTATGTAAGGAGCACAAACGTATGGCAATCTAAGATCACTTCCTACTTGATAACAAAACTTTGAATTAAATGATCATATTCCTCAAGAGTCTGTCAATTACTGTTCAGATGTTTAAATATTATAAAGGGAACTTTTGCAGTGTACACTGAATAGTTTCACCATCTGTCTCAACAAAGAGCTTTTGGGAATTTTTTAGATGTTGTAGAAACTTCTATTTTCCACAGAGGACTGTATTTGCCTCTCAACTGAACTCTACTTGGTAATTTCTATGATCCAAGGGAAAGATCAAGCAAAGGAAACTGCATTGCTAATTTTCTCAAATCAAAGAAGCGATTTACAATGCATTGCAATGCTCTTACTATTTGGGTTAGCAAAACAGAGCTGTGTTCATTTGGGAAAAGCAACGGTTCACTCGGACAAAGCGAACCCAAATAACTATGCAGAGAATTATATTGGTGTTCTGCTTGATGAGTCCTGGAATCAGCAATTGCATTGCTAGGGGAGCATGCAATTCTGAATCTAGCAAGATGAACAACAGTACTCCAAACTTGACAGTTTATGACAATAAAATGTAATAGATTCCCTTAAGACACCTCAGTATTCTGCAACAATATTCAAAAATGCTTGAAATACTAAACCCCAAATAGAATGTGGTAAGTTACTCATTATTGGCTAAGACAGCTTTTGTAACTTTACTTTCAAAGTATCAGTTGTGGTGGGGCATGGGAGCTTATACCTGTAACCATAGCATACAATGAGGCAGGAGGATACAATGTTCAGAGCCACTTGGGATACACTATGTAGCCACTACTTTGTCATTCATATTCATTGCTGTTCTATTCACAATAGCCAGGAAATGGAAGCAACCTAGATGTTCATCAATTGATAAATGGATAATGGAAATATGGTACATTTACACACTGCAACACTATTAGCTATTAAGAGAAATGAAATTATGGAATTTGTAGGTAAGTGACGGAACTGGAAACAAGCAATCCAAAGCGAGGTAACCCAGACCTAGTAAGACAAACATCACATTTTCTCTCTCATAAGCGGCTGCTGCTAGCTTTGAAATTTTAGATATGCATGTATCAATTGGAAAACACATAAAGGTCAGGAAACTAGTAAGGAGCCATAGAGGGGGCTTCACGGGAGAGGAGAGTAATAAAGTGGGGAAAAGAGAGGTGAAATCAGAAGGGTTACATGGGCCGAGGGATCGGAAGGCCGGGCAGAGGAGGAGTGTGCGGAAGGGTAACACGGCAAAGGTGGATAGAAACCTCTACACACACACACACACACACACACACACACACACACACACACACACTATAAGAAGTGTTTAAATGTCATTTCCCTACAATAGGGCAAAAATGTCCTGGAGTTTTTGACCAATGAGGCCCCACAGACCTAACAGGGAGAGGCAGAGTCAGTTTTTTAGGGGTGTGATGCCTGGTAGGTTGACCAGACTCCAAGGCATAAACTCACACCCATTTGGGAAATGCATTAGACATTATAGGCCTTTGAGAATACATAGGTCAGGGAGCAGTGAAGTGGGGTGACGATGGCGAGGTTTGAATAGGATCAAAACGCACTGTGCTAAAATTTCAAAGAATCAACAAGATGTCTTAAAAACTTTTCAGAGTCAGAAGAGAATTTTAAATAACTAGAAATTCTAGTTTTCTCACTTTAAAAAGATAAGTATTTTTATAGGAAAAAGAAAACTAAAACTTGACTGACCATCAAAATTCAGACGGTTTCTAAAACAGCCTTGTGCCAAAAGCAGCAGAAGGTTCACATGTTTCAAAGCAAGAACGGCTGAAACTTTATGCCTGCGATATGCCAGGCAGTATGCTGGGAAAATGCTTATAATTGTTACATTTAATTCTCAGAACAATCCTATGAGGCAAAAATTATTATTGCCATTTTTTTCCTAATATGGCACAAAATGAAAGTCAGTATATATTGGCTAGACAGTAAAACTGCCTTCAAATAACTTTATCTAAAAAGTTAATATAGCAGAACCCTACACAGTTACCCATTTTAACAAGCTCAAGGATAAATGCAGTTTATCACTGAATTTGCAACTATACTCACTGAATTTACCTTCATTTCTAACACTTACTTTTTGATGCCCATAAACCCCTCTCATAATGTCCAAATGCTAATCTCCCAAACCTGCTACCTTTGTGGCATTGTAAGTTCATAAGGTCACCCTAGAGTCCTAGGGTGGCCCAACATAATCACATAGGTTCTTACAGAAGCTGGGAAAAACAAAGAATGGACCCCCTACAGCTCAGCTAACTTTTAGTTCTAGAGGTCCTGACTGGTATAACAGTAAAATATACATTTGTGTCATGTTAAGCTACCAAATTTGTCAATTTGTTATTGAAGCAATGGGAAGCTAATTCAGCAGGCCCTTGCACCAATTCACCTTTGCTAGTCTTGGATCTAGTTCAGTGATTTAGAGCTGGTAGACAGGTTTTCATTTTGGTCTGAGTCTCTGAATTTGCTTTCTTTCCTAACTCAGACACTTAATCTTCCCAATGATTTGTCTACATGACTTAAAAAGCATTCTAGCTGGAAAAGCGACATACATAGAGCTATTGCACATGTTCCTATATCTTTCATTGAAATTAGCTTTTCAATTAAAAAAGTTTTTTTAGATTTATTTATTCTTATTTTATGTGTATGAGAGTTATGCCTACATATATGTAAGTGCACCTGTACTTTGTAGCATTTGCTGAGGACAGAAGATGGTGTTGAACCCTTGGAACTAGAATTTCAGACGGTTGTTAGCTGCCATATGGGTGCTGGAATCGAACCCACATCTTCTTCAAGAACAGCCAGTGCTCTTAACCACTTGGTCATCTCTCTAGACCCAAACTTTTCAATTCTTAAAGAAATTATCTTTGTTTCCCAAAATGGTTTGGCTTGTTGTTCCTAATTAGGGGAAACTGTGGTGTGAGTAGCCATGAGTATGAAGTATCATTCTAAAGAGCTAGTTCTTTAGAACTGCACATTTTAAAAGCATTTTCCTACCTATAGGATAAGACTGTAAATTAAAGCTTTTTTTTTCTCCAAAACATTTTTCTAGGCCAGTTGCTTGACTTTAACTTACCTAAATTTAGATATAATGTATTAAGCTTTGAATTTGTTTTTTAATCAATACAAAGTATTGTGGCAGATTGCTTGAGCTTTGCCTATCTATATCATCCCATTTGTAATCAATCTGTATTCTTCATGTTTACTACCACACACACACACACACACACACACACACACACACACACACCCCTCCAACACTGAACCAGTATTCCCTTTTCTTTTTTATGGGAACTGTAAGCATATTTTTACTGCTTGAAGTTACAGTCTTGTTTTATGTTTATATGAGGTTGACAAAAAAGTGGGAGTGTTATCTGAAGTTTTTATAGGCCACGATTATAGTTTCCATGATAGAATGAATATTTTAATAAGTTATTTATCTATCATCAGAATACGTCATAATTTAGTCTTCTGACTTGGTTGCTTAAACAGAGTGGCAGATACCCTCTGAGGTTTATTTTTATCACAGAAATAAGTTGATTCCAAGCTCGACAGAAAATACAATTTATTAGTTCACTTACCTGGAACATCTTAGAGCTTTAAGCATCTCTGAATCCCTAGACTTAAAACACACCAGTGGGCTCCTTTCTCCCTCCCTCTATGTATGTCCACTGGGTACCAGTCTTATCTTTCCTCCTGAAAATGTGCATCCTCTGAGAACTCTGTTTGCTGGCACTCTAATTCACAAATCCTCCTACTTCCCAGCTCCCTACCTCTGCTTATCACAGTATATGCACAGGAAAACGCCTTTCACTGTTTTTCTATCAGCATCTATATAATACCTTCAAAGAATAACTCTGACTAGTTCCATCAATTTACATGCACTGGAGAATGGATTGCATGGTTGGAAAGGCCTTTATGAAATGCCATGCCTTGGCTAAAATGGATTGGTGAAGTACTAAGACCAATTCAGGTTGGAAGACAGGGTAAATTCACAAAAGAATGTGTTGGCAAGTCTCAGGAAAATACTTACCTCCTAGCATCTAAAGCAGTAATTGACCAACAGTGATATGTAGTAATGTTTGGTAGATTGAATTAAATTGAACTCAACTGCATTTTCACCTTTATTATTATATGAAATTCATTTTAGTGTGGTGTAATGAAAAAACTATTTATTTGGAGCAAACTGATATTTCGCCTCCATTTAATTTTCCTCATTTATTGTCTGAAGTAATAATAGTAATACCTGCCCCTTCTGGTACGTTACCTAGAAAGGTCAATAAAATACAGTACTTAACATAGTCTATGCTACATAGTAAGCACTCAAAAAATGTGAGACATTATTTTGTCTGCTTTCTTTGTGTGGTATATATGTACATGTATATATGCATATATGTTAAAACATACCTGTATGTGTATATATTTATATTCAAATTTACATCTGTATGCATGTATGTGGTGCATTTGTATTTCTGTCAGTGAGAAACATATTATTCGTAATTATTCAGAAATCATTTTTATCTCCTTATAAGTGCCAGAACCTTTGCTCAATCTGTTAGCATAATGAGAAAGATATTGCACTTGCTCTCAAATAGCTATTGAGTATATGCATTGTGAATGTACATTTGCCTACAAACAGGTACACACACTCTCTCTCTATTCCCCATCCCTCTCCCTCTCTCCCTTTATGAAGCTGGAAATCACTTTCAGGAAATATCTGTCATTGATTTAAAAAATAATGTCAACCTCTCAAGAACACTGGATTGCAGTCTTGGCCCTTCAGTCCTCTTCTCTTTATCACCTCCTCACCTCTCACGTCTCTAACTATTCAATAACACTCAGTGAACTTAATTGTATGACAAAGAAAATATATTCAAATAGAATAAATTCTCAATAATACAAGTCAATTATTTGTATGATTTTATCAATATTGTTTGAGAGAACACCAAACATCATGTACCTAAACTTCTAATAGAGCTTTGGGCCTACAGAAAATGAGACTTTATAAATTAGAATAAAAGTAGCATCCTTCCCTTTGGTAGAAGTATAACAGTACATGCGATTTGATGTATAAATAGGGTCACCCATGCACTCTCCAAGATAAGAGTCAGCACCCTCACCTTCACTTCATTTCCCCCTTGGGGAACAAGACAAAAGAATCACAGGTTATCTCCCATGTGGGAAATACAGATTTGACTATGTGTATATGCATGTCCATGCCCATTTAACATGAAAGCAGAAGCTGGTCATGGGGTGGGGTGTGGGGTGGAGAAGGGGACCAGATAGTAGGGAAGGAAAGATGGGTGAGTGTAGTGGGTGTGAATGTGATGAAGGCACAGGATATGTGTATACAAAATGTCATAACCAAGGAGCTGGAGAGATGGCTCAGCATTTAAGCTCACTGGCTCTTCTTGCAGAAGACACGGGGTTCAAGTCTTAACAACCATATGGTGGCTAACCACCATCTGTAACTTCAGTTCCAAGGGATCCAACATTCACTTCTGTCCTCCATGGGCACTGCATAACATGGGTGCACTTACACATATGCAGGCATAACACTCATACACGTGAAAAACAAAAATAGAGAAAAAATGTCATAGCAGAATGGAGTATTTTATATGGTAAATAAAATTTAAAATTAAAAAGTAGAAGGAACACACTAGTAAACAAAAATAAAAAATGTAGCAAATACATAAACTAGTATTAGAGTCAAGAATGATACTCTGCATATAAGTACATGATCTGTACTTATACAACCAGCAGAGTAAAAGATTTGTGTGTCAGCCTCACCATAAACACTTGAGGAATACATTGTGCTGTGGAGTTTTTCCATAGTAATAGGAATTTTTCATGTCTGTTATAATCTTATGTGACTACAGTCATATGGTCACTGACTAAAGTGTCATTATGTAGTATAAGAATTTAAATATATATATATATATTACCCCAACTTGTAAGACTGGAGTCCTCTTTCTCCATCTCCCTTTTTCTTACCCCTCCCCTGGAATTTTTATTTAGTTGCTGGAGGCTGTAGCAATTTGAGAGGTAACACATTTGTGTTCTTTTAGCTATTAAATTTCTGAAAATTGCTTTCAGAGCAATAGAGATATAATATTGTAGGTGGGTTTTTTTTACCCCTTCTGGACAAAAAGCTCATCTGTGTTCATAAACTGGCTTTGCTCTCACTCCTTTCTTTAAAAGCATATCAAATCTCTTCATTCTTCTGTCCATACCTAAAAGTCTCGTTTTGTTTCTCTTAATGTCTCCTGAATAATTTTTCCAGGTGCTTCTTTGAGTTTATTATTCTCTCTCTCTCTCTCTCTCTCTCTCTCTCTCCCCCCTCTCTCTGTGTCTCTCTCTCTCTCCCCCCTCTCTCTGTGTCTCTCTCTCTGTGTATGTGTTTTTTTTTTTGTTAGGCTGCCATTCATTCTTAATTTTAATAATTACTTTTCACGTCCTCAAGTTCGGTAGTGTTTTCCATGTCTGCTTTCATGAGAGGTTTGATGTATGACATAAAAAGATAATTTCACTTTATTCATATATACTATTATTTACTACTGTCTCCTGTAGGAAATAATGCTACTACCATTGGGCCTTTCCCCCAAAAAACATACAAATGTGCACTACATGCGTGCATATTCACACACAAACACACACACCAAGCACAAACATGTAACTTGGCAAATGTTTGCTAGCTTGAAAGTCATAACTATCAGAAATCTAGTTGTGTCCTTGTTAGGCTGGGCTAGGATTTCTTTCTTCTTTGCATGTCCTGTACTGACAATAGTACACTTCTCTAGTCTTTATGAGTCCAATCATAAAGCTTTATAGTATTTTATAAACAGAGAAATAAGAAGAAATTGCTCCTAACAATGAAAGCCAGTGCTTTTATAGTGAGAGACTCACCTGTAAAGTTTTATTTATAGAAACACATTATTCTGACCACTAAAAAATCATATTTAATTCTATGGTTAAAGTCACTTACAGAGGCAAGTCTTGTTTGGGAGTGCTTAGTGGGAGATAGTACTTATTCTTTTATCAGGACAAAGCTCAGCCATGCCGAGCTGAACTGGGGCGGGGGACGGTGCATGGAATGTGTGAGAAGCAGTGGTAAAAAGAGGTCTTGTCCCTACCCTCCAGTGACCTGATAGTTTCTTCCCTTATTATATAACTTACAAACATTTGTTAATTAATTTAAAATTTTGAGCCTAGAACTTCCTTATACATGGTTTTTCTTCTTTTTCTTCTTCTTGTTACAGGTTCTGCCTCTCTTTTGCCAACCAGTACCATTATTTTAATACCTATTAAGTAATTAGGGCATAGCTCCTTTTATTATTATTTTAATTGGTCGCTGCCAAAAGACATTTAGATTCACATACACAAGAAGCGGGCATTGCAGTTTAGGATTTCACAAAAAGATTTAGTCTTCCTCAAATTTATTATAAACTATTTCCAAGTTAGTTGTAGCATTTCCTTCTTACCAATAATAAATTGTCAACTTTTTCTGTTCTAGTATGAAATAAACTAAAACAAACTCAGACTGAATTCTGTTAAAGTGAATATATATATATATATATATATATATATATATATATATATGCAACCAGGGTATCATTAAATAAATTACTGTCACTGTAACTTTAGAAATGTCAGCTTGTTGACCTGAGAGTGGTTCTGTAACTCTGGAAGAACAATTTAACCCATGTACATAGGAACAAGAAGGCTGGTATAACTTAAAATAAGGGAAATGTAAATTCACCTGAGGAAGAATAAATGTTGTCCCTGGTTTTGAGCCCTGGTTTTTATTATTCAGTTCTCACTAGCACATTAAATAGATGGAATAAAGCTTCCAAAGAGCCAAAATGATGGTAATTGAAGATATGAGTTTGCCTAAAGACAGTCACCAACTATCCAACTTTCTACATGAAACTCTGTTGAAATTTTCTAGACACACATTAGTGAATTTAAATGTTAATGTAACTTTAAAAAGTATTTTATCTCATAGGGATGATAATCTGATTCAGTAACCCTAATTGAGTAAGCAGATGGATTTTATCTTTTTGTAGCTATTCACTGAAAGTAAGGTACTAATATAATTCCAAGTAAGTATTGCTCAAAATGTAGTATACCAACTCTTTATCTCAAAGGCAATAAAAAATTTAAGTAGTAAGTATTTTCACTACAACCTTTTTGCATAATTCATTTAATATTAAAATTCCTAAAATGAATCTGCATTTTGCAGTGCTGATAATAAAAAGCATAAAACCAATTATTTGCCATATTAGAAAAGAAACCAAGAATTGTTGGGGAAGATTTGCATTAAGTGTATGACTCCTATTCGTTTCTTATTGGATATATGCACATTAGCAGTTCAATTATTTGGCACCCTTTCTTTGGTCTTCGTTTTCTTTTCTACCAACGATTATATTTTTTTATGATTTGATTTAATAAGATCCCCCAAACAGTAGTTAACTTTCCATTGCAACCCAAATGAAAATGATAGTGTAATTATTGCCACTTTCAAATTTGTTCTGTCTTTAACTTTCTTTATCTTTTTAATTTGGTACTTTCAAATGAAATTTTAATTATGAACAAAATTAATAAAGGACAATTTATTTCCCCACTGTGTGTAGACTAGTTGTCTGGTGATAAATAGGAGGCTGGCTTCTTGATGGATATTTTTTAAAGCAGGAAAATAATTAAATGGCTATATCATCATTATCAATGAGGAGTTATTGAAGTATTGCTTCTTATACAAAAGCTTTTCAATTCAGTTTTTTGAAAATGGAATTGGAAGGTGTTTTACTTAACAAATTGGGTCCCTAAGCAGTCTAACAGCTGTATATAGGTGTATAATTTTAGCTATCACTGGAAAATTATTTTGCAAGAAACAATTAGACATGTATGACCTCTGCCCACCAGGAGACTATGTCAGAATGCTGAATAACATCATTACACACATGCTAGGGAGACATCTGTCTGGCTGAAGCAAGTAAAAGAAAAAAATACCTGTGACCCTGGACTGTGTTTATAGGAATATAATTTGGTGGGCATCAATATCACTATATCTATATTAAAGCCAGGGTTTGCATTCTATTCAACACCAAGAGATTTTTTTTATTCCTCATTGTACTTCTTCTATGTCCAGAATACTTGAAGAATTCAATTTAATTTTTAAAATATTTGTCATAGGTACAAGCATATGTATTATCCATTTTGTTTTAACCTAAAGATATTTTAAGAAATCCTGCATTAAATAAGACTTTTGCTAGTGTTTTTCTAATTTGGTATGTAACTCAGGGTACCATTCATTCATCCATTTACTCATGCATTAAGTGTATTGAGTACTTACTGAAAACAGACATAGGAGATTTAGATTATTTATCGTATTTGAATTGCGTTAACTGACTAGGTAAGAACTTGGGCTTGGGTGTTAACAGAGCATAGAAAAATCTTAGTCCATCTGTGACAGCATAGAAACTTGAAAGCACAGTTTGTGTTTATCTTCTACTTGGAGAGAATTGTAGAGTTCAGAGGACTTTCCCTCCAAGGTTCTGAACTACGTCAAAGAAAGGGTAACTCAGTGAAAATCTACCCACAACATTTCTTGAGGGGCCTGCAGTATATGTATTTGATTGAAAATGAGCATTCTATAGCTATGGAAACAAACTAAATGTCCTTTAACTGATGACTAGATCATGAAAATGTGACATATATACAAAATAGAATTCTATTCATCTGTGAAGTAAAACAAAGTCGTGAACTTTCCAGGTAGATGGATAAAACCAGAAATCATTAGACTGTACAAAGTACCCGGACCCAGAAAGGCAGATGCCACATATCTTTTCTTACTGTGGATCCTTTGGACCTTTAAATGTTAGTAAATAACCTGATGTAGCCACAAAAGCAAGAAAAGTAACAAGGAACTGTGGGGATGGGTGGGTTCCAGAGAGGGGAATAGTGAGATACAGGGGGAAATGGGAAAAATGAGGTGACAATATAACCAGGCAAGTGGAAGGGAGCACATGCTAGGCGACAACTCTACCACTGAAGTTTACCACTGGATCATGGATTTTTAACAAGTGAAAGTTAGCATCAGTATTCCAGGTGACCTCAAAGGAACATTAACTGCTCTGTCTTGAGTATCTAGATGCACAGAGTGGTTGGTGTCTTGTTACTCTATGCTTTGCTTTGTATGTGGGCCCTATTCCAAGCAGCATGGTTTTCTGCATCCCTAATTCTGCACTGGACTGTCTAAGGAACACCTGGCATTTTAAATATATATTTGTCAGTCTTTCACAAAGCATCTTTAACACTTCACTAGTATTCTCTTTCTAAGACCTTAGTGTAAAGATGTAAGCAAAGTGAATCAAAACATTAACTTC
Organism: Eospalax fontanierii; assembly: GCA_035773235.1. Taxonomy (NCBI): domain Eukaryota; kingdom Metazoa; phylum Chordata; class Mammalia; order Rodentia; family Spalacidae; genus Eospalax; species Eospalax fontanierii. The sequence goes on along the minus strand of CM069536.1, from coordinate 22,761,507 downwards.
CTTACAGTGAGGATAACGTCCCAATTAGACAACTTGGTTCAGACTTCACAATGAAAAATGATTCATATTAAGAAGCTGATAATAGCAATTATGAAAGCATGGTGTTTTCTTTTATAAAAATAGATTTATTTCTGAATTAAACCTGCCCACAGAAATTTAGAAGCAGAAGAATATCACACCTACAATGCTTGACAACAGAGATCTTTTTTTCCCTTTTTAATAGAATTTTTCAAATATCATACAGTACGTTTTGATCATATTTAGGTCCCCTCCCTTATCTGCACCCCTTATTACCTCTGCTGCCCATGTTCTTGTATTTATGTACTTTATCTCATATATATATATATATATATATATATATGTATGTATATATGTATATATAAAATAGAGTCAAATTGGTGTCCCCAAATGCCTTCCACAGAAGCCTTGTTAACCTGCCATGAGTCCCATCCTTGAAAAAGACTGACTTATCCCTTCCCAGAAGCCATCTATTCCCAATAGTTCCTCAGTTATAGTATCTTACTTCCCCATGTCTATGATGGGATTTTTTTGACTTGTGTTTATGTGGGACTTGTGCACACTGTCACCATAGTTGTGATTTCATACAAGTAACTGCCCAGCTGTTTCCCTGTGGTCATATACCACATCTGGATCTTAAAATCTTTCTGTCCCTCTTCCACAACGATCCCTGAGCCTTGGGAGGCAGAAGTTTGATATAGGTGACTAAATCAGGGATAAACACTCTACAGTCTCTTATTTTCAATACATTAGACATAAGACCTCTTTGCTGAATACCTGAGCTGTAGAACAAAAAAGGAGAAATCAAGCTGGTGCTAACTTTAAAGTTTCATTTTTACTAGCTAGTTTTCATAGTGCTGGAAGGTGCTATGCTTGTTATTTGAAGAGAAAATTAATCATTATCATTACTCAGATGTGAATCCTTCATGCTTTGACAAGAAGTGCCTAGAAAGATATGCCTTCTGGTGGCAGGAAGGTTATGGGAGTAACCAACCACTTTATAATTAAAGTTCCACTTCATAAGATGTAGCCCATCACTGGCATTGGTATCATGCCTAGGAATCTGTGGCTACACAGATCACAGGCCATAGAGGAGCGCCTAATACTATTATTCTGATAAGTAGATATAGTATTAAAGTGACTCCTAGTTTTAACTTGCTGCTATACATAGATTAATGCGTCTCTCAGTTCTCACCGAAGAAGCTCCCCTATGCAGCAGATGATGACTAGCACTGAAACCCACAAAGATCATTTCTAACAATTTCTTTAGAAAAATAACTCACAACAGCAATTGAGAAATAAACAAATATAAGGGCTAGTGTCTAGAAGAGATGAGTCAGTGGCTTTAGAATGTAGCAGTAATGCTATTGCTGAAGTAAATGAAATGTAATCATTGCTGCTTGACTGATAGAGTTGTTGTACTGTAAACAGACTTTAGTCATTGTGACTTTATGTGAAAGAAAAAAAAATGCTTAGAGTGCCCAAGTAAATTCTGCAGTAACTGGCATTCCTATTTTATCCTACTTAACTACACATTAATTCAGAGCTCCTGTTCTAATAGTCTTGAAGTGACCAGCAACTTTGTTTGCACTAAGATTTCATTTGGAACGTAAGAAGGGTTAAAAGGTTTCAGTAGTACACATGTAACTAATTTATTTGAACTATATGCTAAAAGACATCTACCAGTTTCTTCAAGTGCTTTTTTTTAAGTTCACCAGATTATTGGTGAAAATGGTGAGTATTATACTTTTTTGGATGTCAGGTACATAAATGGTTTTGTACAAAAAAAATACTAATTTGTTTGATATTCCGTGTTAAACTACTCTCAAGTTCACCTTCATTGCATGTCACATAGACCTAGCTCATCCAATCAATGATGCTCTCAGACTGCCTTTTCTGCTATCGAGGATGCTTACTTCGTGAAGGCTTTCCTTTAAAAAAAAAAAAAGCAAGAACTGTGAAAAGTTTTTGACTTGTTTATATTGAAGTTTAAAATTTTCCTCTAGTGAATTCTTCTTTCTGTTAAAGAAGACATTGTGCAGAAGCCAAACATCTCACTTGAAACTTCTTTCCATAAACCATGGCATCTCTAGCAGTAGATAGAAAAGTATGTTTGTCATTTCTGTTTAGAAACAAAGTTAATGGACAAAATGCACTCTGTGTTGAAAGCTGTCTTCTGTTCCATCAGGGGATGGATGAAAGGTTTAGACTGTAGATGCTGAAGACAGTCAGAAGCATCTGCTTTAATGGAGATCTTACAGTCTGACATGGGTTATGTTTCCATTAAGTTTGTGACAATTGATCACTGCAACGAATTAGCCAGGTGTTCCCATGATTTGTGCAGAGATGGTTGTGTCTCCACCTACCCCAGTCTCTCCCTAAAAACAAAGATCTCTACACTAAATTGGAGATTAGAACATAGCTTTTATTCTGATACTTTGATGAAAATCTTTTCAAGGTTTTGCTTCAAGTAGCTAATGAATTTTTATCCTGTTTATTCAGCTACTTGCTCAATGTCAGTGATGGACTTTGCTTTAGTTTATTATTGTTGTGATCAAAACAATGAACAAAACCAGCCTGGGGAGGAGTTTATTTTACCTTATATCTTCCAGGTCACAGTTCATCACTGAAAGAAGACAGGGTAGGAACTCAGGACTGGAACATGGAGGTAGGAGCTAGAGCACATGGAGGAATGTTGCTCACTGGCTTGCTACCCTGGCCTGTACTCAGTCTGCTTTCTTGTATAACATAGGATCAACTGCCTAGGGGTGGCACCTCCCACAGTGGGTTGGACCCTCCAACATCACTCAGCAGTGATGCCCTACAGACATGACCATAGGCCAATCCAATGGAGACAATTCCTTAACTGAGGTTCCCTCTACTCAGGTGTGTCAAATTGACAACTAACACCTATCTAGTACAGATATATAATCTAGCAAGAGTACATCTTAAAATTACTGAAATGTTGTACTAACTTCAATTAATTTGACTATATGACCAAGAGGTAAATAATCAAAATACTTTAGCATGTGCATGAGCAAATAGAATGTTCCCAGCTGGTTTTCTCTAAGAGATTTTATTGTATGATGGTGTGCTTGTCTGCAGAAGATATGAGTTACTTAAAAAAGCACAAGGTTTAGGGAATGTTGAATTTAGGGCCTCCAATATGCTAATTTTTCATTAATATGCTAATTATATTCATGAGGGGACATGGTATGGCCAGGTTCCAAGTTGTCTACAGAATTCTTTTTCTCTTAGAATATATTTTGGAATGCAGCATTTTATAGAACCTACTTTAAGAAATTCTTCTCTCCTCTAGGTTTTAGATGGAATCCAGGGGAAAATTGCCTGCTTCTACCTCTAACATTTCTCTCTTCCTCTCTATCAGGTTCCATATCTTCTGCTTGAAAACTGGAGTCTCACATTTTCTGGTTACCACCAAAGGAGACCACCAGATCTAATCTGCCCAATAATCGAGACAGTCTCTAGGATATTCCCTGACGTGTTGTGATGCTGTGGGGAGAACGTGAACTTGAAATAACATTTGAATACCTTAACGAGTGATTGTCAAATCATAGACGCATTGTAATTGCCAGTTTGAAATCTTTTCTAATTATTTGTTTGAAAAATAAAAATTATTTTTTGTTGAAATATCTATTCAGAATAGATATTCAGTACAATCATAGACTCTCATTAAATGCTATTTGTTTTGTTCAATGAATATGATATACTGAGTCTCTGAGAGGCATCCACTTTAGACAAACAAATGTTAAAAAGATTTGGTAATAAGCGACTCTCATGTACAAAGTAAAATGGTCTTATGAATCTAAAATATTTATGGTATCTGCTAGTGCTCGTTTAAGAGACTTTGACTTACTAGACAGTTTGATTTAAGTGCACTGTGGTTTGAATGTATTCCCTGAAGTTTATATGTTAGAAACTTAATTCACAGTTGCAATAATCTTGAGAGATCAGACATTTTTAGGACATGATTAGGTCCTGGAGCCCTTCTCTCATGAATAAATTAATGAGGTTATTGTGAGAGTTTCTCTGTTATCACATGAGTGAGTCACTGACCAAAAAGAACAAGCTTATCTCCGCGCTCCTCTCTCTTTCCTTTGCTCCCCATCTCTTCTCTTTGCATCTCCCCTTCCATTCCCCCTCCAACCTCTCTCCTTGTTTTCTCTTCTACCTTATTCTATGGGATGATGCGTCAAGGAGCTCATCAAATGTAGTCCCTTGGTTTTTCATTCCCAGCCTCCATGAGTATAAGAAATTTCTGCTCTTTTAAAATTACACAGTCTTAAGTAAGCTCTTTATAAAATTTAAAAATCATATGTATGAATATATGTAGGTACACCATGTAGGACAATGCCCACAGAAGCCAAAAGAGTGTCAAATCCCCTGGAATTGGAGATATAGATTGTTGTCAGAGGTCATGTGGCATGTGAGTGCTGGGAACTCAACTCAGGTCCTCTGCAATGACAGTCAGTGTTCTTAACTCCTGAGCCATCTCTCTAGCCCCAGGTACACTCTAATAGAAGCATAAAACAAACTAAGAAGGACCTAATTTTCTTGTTTTGTACAATTATACAAAGTCAACTTCAAGGTAAGTCACATTAGAGATCATACTATTGAAAAATTAGGAGTGATTTACTTTGGTTCAAGAACATTAGTTCTAGCTTTTACTCAAAATATAAGATAAGGCATTTCGATGTATGACATTCGAATATTTTCCAAGCTTTAACATGGATGCTTTATAATTATCATTCTAGGCAGGGGGCAAGGACTGTTGAATAAGGAGTATTTATGGTCTCTCATTTAACCTAACTTCAGTCCAATGTGTGGTTTGTTGTTACTATGATTTTACAAATAAAGTTGGGCCTATATCTCTTACATAAAACATCCAAAGTGATGTGTTTAAGGCTTGTCAGAGTAAGGATTGTGAACCTATTTTTTATAGGTTCTAAAGTTTAAATCCTTTCCACTAGTAATCAGTCTTGAAGTAACAACAGAATTTTATTGTACAGAATTTTACTGGTATTTTAACATAATAATGTCTCCAAGTAATTTTTAAAAATAAATTAGGAAAAATGGAATTTCTCATGTCATCTTTAAATGACATTTCATTGTACTGAAGAATATGACTTACTTATGTGTCCTTCATAAACATGAGGGTTAATCTTATGGGTCAACCTTGATGAGGAATCCAGTGGGCAGGCATTTGGTGCAACACTCTTCTGAGTACATCTGTGTTTCCAAATGACATTAACATTTGAATTAGCAGAGAGAAAAAAGTAGGTCTTCATCCAGTAAAACATCTTCTGGCTCTGGTTATTTAACTCAGGACATCTGTCTCTTACTATCTTTAGACTTCAACTGAGACATTGATCTTCTTAGATCTTGATCTTGGAAACTTTGAGACGGTTGAGTTTCTTAATGCTCAGTACTGGTTTGTGTAAGGGTCTCCTGCATGGTTTGTTGCTAAAAGTGTGAAGGCGGTCACAGAGAGTAGCTGAGGCTTGGCACTGTGAGAGGCCAGGAAAAGCTATTGGTGAAAGTGTAGCCTCAGTTACAATGAAGACTCCAAGGTTGCAGGGGTCATGGAGAGCCCAGAAGTGTCTACTGGAGAAGGTGCAGTTTCAGTGGAGACCCCTACTGTTTTGGAGATGCCAGGACCATCAAGGATGACCACAAAGGGCAGCAGCAAGTGTGGAATGAAGTCAGAAAGACAAGCTGTGTGTGCTGTGGATGGCAGAGCCAGAGAAGTAGAGCTGGAGAAACCTTTTGGAGCCCAGAAGATCATGAGTGAATCCCAGATGTCCAGTGTTGAGCTACTTGTGCTGGCCTCAGGTTTTGCTCAGGTGTGTCCTGTTCTTCCCTTTGAAATAAAACAGTACTTGTTTTGGATTTTAAAGGAACCCACAGTTAAGAGACTTTTAAGAGACTTAACTTTTCAGTATTTGGATCTTTTAAGGACTGTGTGACTTTTAAGGTTATACTGTTCTATGTTGTAATATTAATATTAAGATCATATCTTGGTACAAGAAATAGAGAGGTTATGGTTTAATAGTGATGTGCTTCGTGTGTCAAGTTGACAAGGGATCAATTGTGCTGGACAGCTTTAGTGTCAACTTCATACACCTTGGTAGAGGGAGCCTGGGTTGGGGAATTGCCTCCTTTGGACTGGCCTGTGGCGTATTTTCTTGATTGTTTAGTGCTGTGGGAGGCCCCAGCGCACTGTGGTCGGTGCCATCCCTGGGCAGGTTGTTGTCTACTGTATAAGAAAGCAGGCTTAGCATGGACTAGGGGAGCAAGTCAGTAAGTAGCATTTATCCATGGCCTGTGCTCCAGCTCCTGCCTCTAGATTCTTCCCGTGAGCTCTTACTTTGGACTCCCTGATGAACTGTGTGACCAGGGAGATGTAAGCAAAATAAACCCTTTCCTTCCCAAATTGGTATTGGTCAGAGTATTGTGTCACAGCGATGGTGAAGCAAACTTCACCACTGATCACTACTACTGTCCTTTGGTAGGACACTCTCCTTGTGAGCACTTTTTTTTAAAAAAAGACAATTATACTTTTAAACTTTTACATTTCTAGAATAAGTCTCTGATGTTTCCTTAAAAAAAACTATGAGAAGTTATTGGCATTAGACAAAAATAGAATGTCAAATCCATACTTATGGATGATAAACAAGTAAGCTGTAAATATGTGAATGAGGACCAGGAGAAGACTTGAAGACTAGAAAACTAGGCCTCCTAGTTCGGCCTTTTCTACTGTGCATTCATTTTTAATTTTCTTTGTTTTTCGGTCTTCTTTGAGACAGGGCCTTCCTGTAGTCCTAGCTGGGCTGGACTCACTATGGAAATGAAGCTAGCACTGATCTAACAGAGATTTGCCTGCCTCTACCTCCCGAGTGCTGAGATTAAATTTTCATTTTTTTCTTTTAGACAGAGTCTCACTCTTGCAGCAGTCCTCCTGCCTCGGCCTTGTATGTGCCAGGTTTACAGGCATGTGTCACCATGCTCTGATGCATAATTTCATTCAACGAATTTAATAAACACTTAATAAATGGCAACACTTTGAGAGAGATGGTAATAAATAAAATATGAATTTTGCCTAAAAATTTTGTAATCAGCAGGGGAAAAGATTATATACACACACAACTCAAAAAATAGCAGGCACTATAACAGAGATATGGCACATGATATGTGCTGAGGGAGGATATTGCCATCTGAGAGGGGAAGCTTTTGTGGAAGTAGCATACTAGAGGATGGCATTGGCACGTGAGTTGACCTTGGAAACCTGAAGTGCAAGTGTTCCAGGAAGGCAGATACATGAAGTCAGCCTGGCTGACTTGGACCTTGCACAGGAACCATTGGAGCTTATTGTGGAAAGCTTTGGTAGGAATAACAGTTAGAGCTAGCCTTCGGGGAATGTGACTTCCAGGTCAGTTCCAGCTCCATTACTCTCATAGCTCTGGAGAGCACTATGCAAGAAACCAAAGGAGAACATCAATTGATGTCCCAACACCAGCTTCACGACCAAAAAAACACATCAGTGACCAACACAGCACTTGACATTGGTGCAGTAGTGGCACCTTTATCTTGGGATCAATCAATGGCTATCTAATAGATCTTAGAGCTCACTCACTGGGAGGAAACACATATGTGATATTGTAATCAGAGTCAAATACACATGGCTGAAGAGGTCATAGTTCTTAGAGGAATCTCCAAGGATGTCACATCCCTAGACTAATGTAACTTCTTATTAGTGCAAGATATCTATCTATCTATCTATCATCTATCTATCTATCTATCTATCTATCTATCTATCATCTATCTATCCTAGTCACCACTCATCAAAAAATCTTCTGTTGTGCCAGACAGAGACTACTGCAGAGTACCACAATTAGTCATACACAGACATTGTCCATGAATTGCCCCTGCCTAAGTGGCACACCTGCAATGCAACTTCTATACCCAAGGCTCACACAACATGGTACAAGTGGTAAAGAGAACTAATTAATCTCTCAGCACTGATTAATGAAGCTCCCTCATGCAACAGAGGGCCAGTAAACAAAAGGTCACAAATAGCCAAAAAATGGAGATTAGGAATCCATAGAGTGTGGGTCCCTTGACAGGACTTTTATATTAAGTTTCATTCACCCAAGGCTCAGGGGCCATTGTGGAAGAGGGGGCAGAAAGATTGTAAGAGACAGTGAGGAGGTACGTGAACATATGGAAATAGAATCCTATAAACTCCTGGAACCTTGCTCATATGAACCCACAGCAATGATTTTGGCATGCTCAAGACCCATGCAAACTCAAGCAGACAAAAACCCAGCATGGAACTGGAGAAATGGGTATCAGACCCCAATTTTTGCTGAAGAAATATTGGCAACTAATTACTGATGGGTAAGGATGAGCTAATCTTCCTAAAGTGAGGGACTCTGGATAGGTGGACTAGACCTCGGTGGATGAACGCACTGTGAGGAACATTTGGGGACACTACCTTGATAAATAGATAAATACCTTTACATAGTAAAAAGACGATTAAGATTGATTGAGTGACTGAGATATTCTGTATGAAATATACAATGGTTTAAATTTTTTAAACGTTACAGAAGTTAAATATATATAGGTAAGAATTGTAACATATAGTAAAGTTATATAAACCAGGTATTCTCCAGTGTCCACACTATCTTAATATTGATACTGAAAATGTTGGTGTGTTTCACACACTCTTCGTGGGTATGTGGTAGAGCTCTCTACAGGCTACAAGTTGCAGAGGAAACAGAGAGGAGAAATAGGTTCTCATTTAGTAAGCTAAAAGTACATGTAAAATAGTGCCACTTTCATATACATATATATGAAAATATTTTTAAATTTATTCATTGACAATTTCATACATGTTTATAATGTATTCTGACCGTGCTTACCACTCATTATCCTGGCTTATCTTCTTCCCAGTCCTTCTGGATGGAAAATATGTTAATAAAATGTTTTTCTTTTTGAATAATTACAGTTAGGAGGAATAGATTCCACTCATTAGGATGATGTGTTAGATAACTTCAGTTGTCAACATCACATGCCTGGGACGAGGGAATCTCAGCTACTGAATTTCCTCTATTGGGATGGTTTGTGAGCATGTTGATGAGGCATTTTCTTGATTGTTGAGTGATGTGGGAGGGTTCAGTCTATTGTGGGTGGTGCCACCCCTAGGCTGGTGGTCCTGGGTTCTTTCAGAACTCAGGCTAATCCAGAAGAACAAGCCAGTGAGTAGCATTCACTCCTTCATGGTCTGCACTTCAGTTTTTGCCTCCAGGTTCCTGCCCTGACTTCTCTCAGTGATGAGCTGTGATCTGGGAGGTATCAGATAAAATAAACCCTTTCTTCCCAAAGTTGGTTTTGGTCAGTGTTTTTATCACAACAGTAGAAAGTAACCTAAGACAGGTGACGACTATGGTTAACAATGGAATATTGAATATTTCAAAATAGCTAGAGGATAGGATTTTTTGAATAGTTTGACCATGAAGAAAGCACACAGGTATGAGATGATAAAGATATTGAATATTTGATATGATGATTATGTTATATATATATATATATGTTAAAACATACAGTCTACCACATATATATATATATATATATATATATAATTATATGTCAATTAAAAAGAAACAAAAATAAGGAAAATAAAAGTAAAGATTTTTTTCTTGCTTGTCAGTCTCCTTCAGCCTTGGAAGTTTACAGCAAAGTGATTACCCGAGGAACCGTTCCTTTTAAAAGAGTAATCTGGCAATTGTGGAGCTGGATTGCGATTAAAAGGGATAGGGATTGGGAAACCCTTTAGGGTTTGACCTTGATAGTCAAAAGGCAATAACTGAACAAAGAACAGAACAGTCCATAAGAAGGATTTGTTTTCTCCACGAAGAATCTTCTGAATTCTGCTGTGCGCCCTATGATGATAAACCCCACCAGAAGCACAGCTGCAAGGCATTGCCTGTTCTCCACCTGGATGAGGGCGACTTCGATCTCTCAGTAGCTTGAAGCCGAAAGTGTGAAAACAACCATGATTTACAAGAATGACATTTACAGGCATAAAATAAAACTGAACTTAGCAACACTTTTGACAGTCTTTATCTAGAAGCCTTCTGGATCAGGAGCATGTAGTCTTGGAACTAAAGGAAATGAGTATTAACCATGAGAAGTGAGGTGAGTGTTGTACCGCCAGGCCTTAGATAACCAAACTGTGCTGCCCACATTTGATGGACACTCAACACATGTTTTCAAAAGCACCCCACAAGCACTGTCCACAGAGACTGGGCCCAAGCGCTTTGTCTGAGTGTCCTTTCTCTGGATGGTTTGTGATTTCATTATCTCTCACATCTTACATTCGCTGATTGAAGGTTACCACAGCACCAGTTAATTTTAGCTTGTTACATAAAGCGATTGTTAATGAAGAGTCCCCAGCAAGTTTAGATCAGATCTGCCTAGTGCTCCTTCTCACCCTTTCCCAGGCCTTCCCATTGTATTTCTTTTTCTTTCATCACATTTTAAGTCTCATTGTATGTCTCTGAATTTAGAAATATAGTTCCAATAATCTGAAAGTTTCATTACACACAATAAAAGGGAGATGGAAGAATTATGTATGAGAATGAAGAGGAATGTTTGTTTAGTGAGCCAGAAGCAAACAGAGAACATGGAAAATAAGTCGACATTTTCACAGCATGTAAGACGTTGCACCTACTTCTGTCACTTTGAAAAATGGCTTTTAAAACTTGCTAATAGTCTTTCCAAATGGTTAAATTAATTATAACTTACTGGACAAGTAATTTTTTTTCACATTTGCAATGCTAACTTGAAGGCAAGGCAGGAAAGCAAAGTCATGCAGATGAGGTTCTGAAAAAATAGTGATTGACCAAGGTAGAAACATGGTGTGCCTGGGCTTTACCACTTTGACCTAAAAGGACATTTCCTTGAATAAAACATTTAAAAGCATATATTTTCTTACTCATATAAAATGCTAAAGTAAGAAATTTAAATATGGTTACGATACATGTGTAATTTTCAGAGAAAAAATAAACCATGATTGATTAAAATAAGAATATAAATCTCTCATATTTTACAAATTCTAACTTACAGATTTTCCACATTGAGAATGACTGAAGTCAAGATTTAATGTCAAGTCTGTCTGAACAGATTTGACAAAGAATTAAAATCTTACTTATCTGTAGTGCTAAGAGACCAAGACTGGACAAGGACATAAAAAAGGCAAAAATATACATTTTTCATCTCAGTTAAAATTTTTCACTCTCTTCTTCAAAATAGATCACTAGAAATAGTCCAGGGGAGAAGAGAGCTTCCAATTTCACTCTCTGCAGTTGAAATCTTTTTCTACCATCCAGTTGTATTTTAGTGAAACTGCCAATGGTCTTGAAACTCCTCATTCTGGAACTTTTTGACTCTGCTCTCTCAACCTGCCCAGTGATCCTCATAGATCAGACTTTACCTTCAAGATTCAATTCAGTGGCTTACATAGGCACTCACTGGTGACCATTTGGACTTGGGCAGTTTAGCTGTCTTCAGCTTTGCCTTCTCATCTGCACTTTCTGGGGCCAAGAGAATAAACCTCACTAAATCCCTGACAGCAATTTTTGCTTTTACCATATTTACCCCAAACCATGTGGCTGACAATATCCTTTCAAGCTCCTTCTACTTAAAGCCTTAAATACCTACACTCTTCGGTCCATAACATTCCCTCTGCTTCCTTCAATTTCTTATTAATGCAACCTCCTTTTGTCATCTCATTGATTAGCTTTCTTTTGATCACTTCTTTCACTCAGAATTAATTGGATCCCTGTCTCCTCCATTTCTTGATGTGAAACCAAGTCAAGATTTCATCATGTATATCTTTAATATTTAACTTACTAGCAAGTTCAAATTTCTTATTCTCTGGCATTTCAACTGGTGGTGCAATAAGCTTGGCTCAGTTCAACCTTTTACCTTTAATATGCTTGTACCCACAGTGACCAATCCTAGATAGTAAGTGATAGGAGGCGGCGGATTATATCACATATCTATGGTTACTAGTTTTAGACTGGAGAAAAATATCTCATTAAACTGTGTTCTGTGTATGATTAAACTTTTAGCAGTTATTTTCTACTCAAACTCTTACCCCAACACTTCTTTTTAAATTACATTTAAAGAGGAATTGAACAATTTCTATTGTTTGCCATTTCACATGAAAAATGTTAGTCATCAACAAGAAACAAATAATTTGGCAATCCACTGATAAATATAGTTGTCCCATCCTGCTGAAGGTTCCAAATCCTGGATGTAACCAACCAATCAGCCACAGTTAGGTCTGTAATGTTCTTTCCAAACTAAACATATGCAGATTTTATTTTTACCATTATTTCCTTAACAATAATGCATGAATATCATCTTCATAGCATTTACATTACATCAGATATTACAAGTAACATATAGATTTGAAGTACACAGGGTAAAATAAGTAGGTTATATGCAAATATCAAGCCACTTTATGCAGATGTCTTGAGCATCCTTAGTTTTTGGTATCCAAAGGGGTATCTAAAACCAATACCCTATGGACACCAAGAGCCAATTGTATAGAACTCTCTTCTTTTGAACAAGAGATGTATGCATTGGTCCTTCTGGTACACAGCTCTTCTGTAATATGTCTTGCACAAAAGGAAACATACATTATACTCTCTAAATTGATCATTTTAATTTCTTCTCTATGTAAATGGTAGATTGAGTTAATGAAATCATGGTTCCTACCTATGGTCTTGAAATACTAGAGACCGTACCTTTTTATTCATTTTCTTAATTCTTTCTGTGTGTAATGTCAGTGTTCCTCCCGTTCAAGTAAAAATCACATATTATCCTATGTTATTTCCTAAATATGTTTCATACATAGTAGTCCTTCAAGGTCAATAAACAATGAGTTTGGATAAATCAAATGACTTATTCCTGGCACTTAAGGTCCATTACAATGTCATTTCTTAATACATGAGCCCAAATTCATGTAGCCATTTGTCAATTCTTTGTTTATTGAATAAAATCTCAGAGCATAGCAGGTAGATGACAGAGGTGCAGCGGCTGAGGCTCCAAAGGCTTGGCTTGCCCAGTTTTCCCTAGTTTGCTGTCATGACAACTCAAGCCCCTGGTTACATATTTTCATAGAATTGTGAAATCGAGACATAAGGTCATCGGCCTCTGTTGCAATCTACACGGTAGCCTGACTTGCAGTATTGAGGAGATGACAAGAGACAGAGGTGATTAATTAATGTCTTATTTTCTCATATTTTAAATTAAGGCTCAGAAAATATCATGGAAGAGGAAGCAGAGGCTATAAGAGTCAGAGGGCTGAGGTGCCTACTTCTAGATAGAATCTTCCAGATATAACAGGAAACCTGCACTCATGAAATCTCAACAGTATGGTTGCCTACACAAGACCTATGTAATGACAACATCAGTTGCATACAAATATAAATGGGGAAAATTTCACACAATCACACCTCTAGATGAAGAGCCACATACAATCAATGGCTGCTGAGAAAGAAAGAATATGCGTTCTCCAGGATGAGCTCCTTGACAGGTTCTTATTAAAAGTGGTCAAACTAAGCACATGTATACACGAACACCATTAAATGAAGGAACGGATTCTGATATATAATATATATATCAGAATGTATATATATATATATATGTGTGTGTGTGTGTGTGTGTGTGCAGTCAGGGCGGAGAGGGAAGACTGGAGCTATTGTTGCTATTGTTGTGAATACAGTACTCAAGCATGAAATTCTCAAAAACATGAAAAAATTAAGTGAGAAATGATGTTGGGGGGGTCCCAGCACTCAGGGTCAGCCAGAGGGGGACTGAAGGGTCTCTGCCGTGGCGCGAATCAAGACACGGACTCCAGGAGTTGAACGGAAAGTCAGCAGTGGTGGTCTGCTAAAAACTCATTTATTCAAGATAGAGCAGAGAGTCTTATACGTCTTCTTAGCCAATAGCCTTATGGGGTGGGGTCCCAACCACAGCCAATCACAGATTGTTCCCGGGTGGATCAGGTTCCCTCCAGGTGCTGGGCAGAAACTGGCTCCACAACCAACCTGTGTGGAGCACCACACCCACGAGAGCCATTCCTCCATTCCTCCTGGCAGGTGGCCTAGCTAGGCCCACCCTGCATTATGCCTAATAGAGAATTTCATGTGCATCAGCTACTGATGTTCCGAAGAAAAGAACTATCATTTCCTGCATTCATTTTCTTGCTGACACAACCAAATAGCTTGGCACTGAAATAATCTGAAAACAGTGTTCCAAGGGTGTAAGCTTCAGAGCAATATTTAAGCAACATGTAGTTTCAAATAACCAGGACTGAGATGTGTAAAGACATAGAGAATGTTTAACTATTCATTAACTTGTGAATAAAAACTATAACGTAGTACAGGGAATTTGCTAATTTCCCTTGTTATTCTATCTTTTAAGTATAATAGCATTTTTATTAGTTTGGATAGCATTTCAAAATATTCTGATTTTTCATGAGAAGTAATTTGTGTTTTTCGTGTTGCATTGATTTTTTTTTAGTATTGTTTTTCTTTCTTAACAATTACTCTTTGGCCCTTTTAGCTACACTGATTTATTTCCCAAAGCACAAAAGGAGCATTTTCAGGAACTCAGAACAAAAAGTAGGGCTTAAAGGTACAGTTGGAGGGAAAGATTTATCAGTGGCCATGTCACTCCAGCCTAGAGCAAGTGACATTCCCAACCCCTACTGCTAAGACATATGATTTTTTATCTGAATGACATTATGCATTTTCATGTCTTTTCAGGAATGCAGTATTCACGTCACAGACTTCTTTTCCTAGCCATATTCTTCTCCACTATTATCCATTTGAAACAAAGTAAGGTCATAGTGAAGTCAAATAGCTATGAAGCCATAGATGATAATTTAGTACAAGATTACAATTCTCCAAATAAAATACTTTATTATTTTATTGGTATTATAGATACCAATTTTTGATTTAATCAAAGTGATCACACATTAGTAGTAGCAGTACCTGTTGATCACAATTATCTGTAAAGACAAGCACTGCTTTATTTACATTTATGTTTATATTTAGTATAGTGCCTACTCTTCTGCATTTCTCCAATGTCATTTGGATCTGAGATGACTTACTAAACTCCCTTATGATAGTTAATTGGGTAAGGGTCAATCTTTCTTCATCTGTGGGCAGGAATTAGGCAGTCATTCCAGCTGGGCAGAAAGGAATGAGCAAGTGAGGATGGAGGAGGTTTATAGCAATGAAGAAATCCAGTGAGCCAGAGTAGTAAGGCAGTTCGGGGAACAGGACCAGTATCTCAAGAGAACGTCTGTGAATAAGCCTAAACACACTGTGTGATCCTCTGCAGTACACAAACAACTGTAGGAAAGACCAACACCACAGTTCAGAAATTCTGTAGTAAAATATATGTTGGGACCCCAAACAAATGCAAGTCCATAAAGTTGGCTGCTTACATGCCTATATTTCCTCCAGACTGCAAGGTCCTTCTAGTAATTTCTGTGTCTATTCATGTACATATTGTATGCATCTTGACTCTCATCCTTTTCTGCGAGTGTTACTTGAGGTTGAGTAAATGTTCAATGTACCTATCTGTCTATAGTCACATCATCACAACTGTGCTTGTAATGTGAGCTTGTGCTTGTTTAGATATATACAACTGAAAACATCTAGTGAAATATCAAAAGTGTAGACAATGCTTTCAGTCTACCAGAACCTGCCTGCTATTGATTCTACTACCATTTCAGTTTCCTCTCTCCTTTTCCTGACCTTTGTCCTCCTTCCTCTTGACAATCATAGTAAGCACACCCTTTCAAACACCATCAATTTCATTGCTTTCTTTGGTTTATTTGCTTCACTAACCACAAACTTGGTGAAATCTATTTCACTGCCTCCCCCACACCTAAATGCATTTGAAGTAAAACATATAATTAGATAAATTGTTTTTAAATTTATCATCATCTTACTCAGTGAGGCCCTTCACACTACCAGGAATTCATATTCTACTCACTCCCGAGATACATTTCCATTTGGTTGGAAAGTAGTTGCTAAGGTAATTAGTTCACCTTTCCCCTTTCTCCTAAAACTCAACCCCTCCACCTGAAGGCCATATTAGCAACATTTGGAGGAAATGGAAACATTTCAGAAAACTTCCACAAACTCCAACTCAGCCAACATCTGCAGCCTCATTCCATTTCCTATTACTATGAATGAGCTGTTACTTCTCCTAATTAAAGCTCAGATGTTGTGCATTCTTTTAGCATTTATTTCAAAAATGTTTTGTTAATCCTCCATTCTCTTCTTTGGCAAGGATAATTTTTATCAGCATGCAAATAAATGGTTACTTTTTCCATTTTGAAAAGATATTTTCTCATCTCTCTGCTCAATTTTACAAACACAATCCTTCAAGTATTCAGGCAAGCGTGATGCTTCTAATTTAACTCCTTTCCTACCCCCTTAAACCATACCTATCAGGTTTTTGCTTTCTACCACTTCACTGAAAATGACCTTGTCAAGATCACAGATGACCTTCACAATGATAAATCCAAACTGAATTGTTTGCTCCACTTTCCCCTTTAAATTTGTCAGCAGCATTTGCTTGAAACACATTTTACCTGGTTTCTAAGACCTTGCGCTATCTTGGTTTTCCTCCTCTAACTCTGACTCTGCCTTTGATTCCTCCTTTCTTGGTTCCTCTTCATTCCTAGGGCTGAGCATTACTCATTTTTCCCAGTGACCTCATTCTGTCTCATGGCTTTAAATATCATTCATATGCCGATGACACCCAAAATTATATCCTTAGACTCTGCCTGTCTCCTCCAAACACCAAACTCTTATGTCCAATTCCTACTGACATTTTGATTTGTCTAGCAAACATCATAAAAATAATACATCAACCTGCTCAAACCACAGTTTCTCTTCTCAGTCATTGGAGACACTTTCTCATTTCTCAGGCACAAAATGTCAAAGTCATCCCTACTCCACTATTTCTCACACTGTGCCACCAATTTGTCAGCAAATCCTGTCATGCATGTCTTCAAAATCCAACCCAAACGTGACCACATAATGCCACCTCCACTCTTAGCAATCTTGTTTCCTTAATGGATTTCAGGGGCTCTGAAGTGGCCTCTTACCTGGTCTTTCTGCTATGAAACCATTTTCAAACCATTTTCAACATAGCAGCCAAAGGAATCCCTCTGTAATGTCATATGAGTTACCTGTCCCGAAGCCTTCCAATGATGACTACTCACACCTCCTGTGAATGAAGAAGAAGCTCTTACAGTGGCTTACAGGGATCCACACAGATAGATGCCCCATTTCTGGCCTCCCACTGAACTTCTCTGCTATGCTCTTTCAGGTTCACTTCCCTCCACTGTATTGACCATTTTCTATGCCTAGATACAAGACTTGTGACTGGGGCCTTTACATGTAGCATTCCCACAGCTTCCGGTACTCTCCACATAGCTCTGCATGGCTTGTACCTCCATTTTCTCCCAGGTAATCATCTCATCAAGGTCTAGTTTGGTTCCCTTATAAATGAATTGCAATGAATTTCACAGTTCCTACATCTCTTTCCTATATATTATTTATTATTTCCCAAGAGTCTTTCTTATTTTTGTCTATTTTCACCTAAAATGTAAGTTCTATGTCAGTGCATGTGTTTTGTTACTAAGGCTCTTGTGCAGTGACTTACTTAAAGTAGTTACTTAATAAATACTTGTTGCAAGAAAAAAATAAAGAAGATGATAGACAACACCAGTAATATAGGGAACTAGCTGACTAATTGCTTAAACATTCAGAACAAATGGAAGGAAAAAATTTGCGAGAGAAAATTGCTTTTAGCCAGAAGTTTCTTTTGTCTGGAGAAGTAAAATGTAATCAATACCCAATTTTGTCCCTTAATAGGAAAGTTTCTGTAAGGCCAAGGCAACCTCCCAAGAGCAGGTCTTATCATTACTATTCTTCATAACTAACATAATTAATGTAGGGTGAACCATATTTATCCAGTGTTGTAAGTGTCAATAAGTGTTTGCAGACTGAGCACAATTAACTTGGTGTCAGTTCCTGGACTTTAGGAGAATTCTAGTGAGTAGTGAAGATACATAGTTTTTAAGCTCCAGGAAAAATTTTAAATACAACTCTGCTTATACTTTTTTATGTAAAAAGTTAGCAAACAATATAAAGTCATAAACAGGGTTGGGGAAAGACTGCTTCCTTATAGTTTTATCCTAGAATTTGAAAAGAGATAGTTTCCCTTTCTTCAATTCATATTTCAGCTCTCACTATGAAATAAAACTACAATACAAAGATACTTTGGGAGCATTAATTATAAGGTTTACATGCTGGTTAGTTTTTGACAAATTGGAAGAGGGAACCTCAACTGACGAATTTCCTCCATCAGACTAGCCTGTGGGCATATCTCTGGGATTTTCTTGACTGATAATTGATATAGACTGTGGGCCTATGGCAACCCACTGTGGGCTCTGCCATCCTTGGGTCAGTGGGCCTGGGCTATAAAAGAAAAGTGGCTAAACAGGCCAGAGGAAGCAAGCTAGTAAACTGTTCCCTCGTGGTCTCTGCGGCAGTTCCTGCCAGGTTCCTGCTTGAGTTCTTGCCCTGACTTCCCTCAATGATGAACTGCGATGTAGAAGTGTAAGCCAGATAAACCTTTTCCTCCTCAATTCATGTTCTGGTCATGGTGTTTATCACAGCAACAGAAATGAAACTGGAACAGCTTATGAAAGCAAAATTTCAAAAAGACTCAAATGTTCATGGGGATGTTTCAAACAAGATCAAAGGGAATGTTATGAGTACCTCCATCATCCCCAGAAAAGTGAGCGGTGTTCATTGTTCCTCCCAGCTCAACAATTCATCTGTCTTTGTTAGTGGGACACTTCTCCTTGAGTTTTTCTCCCTTGTGAACAAAATTCCCCTTTAATACTCTAATCATGAGTATTCTAAATTTAACAATTCTATAAATCCTGTATACAAAAGTGACCTATCAAAACTGTTGACTATTTGAGGTACTGGGCAAGCTGAATTTGTTTATGCTTTATCCAAAAATCTTGGTAAACTTAAATTTTTAGACTAACTCTTGGGATAATTAAGTTTCATTTTAATTGAATCCTATAGAACATTGGGAGAACATCAATTCTCTCAAGATCAATATAGTTTATTCCTAAAATCATACTCTATATTTTTAACAAGAAAGAATAGAGATTTGTAGTGGTCCTAGCAATAGAAAATTCAGTCCCATCAAAAAATTCAATTCAATATAATACATTTTATTTATACTCTCTGATCTATAGTTATATGCTAAATATTACCAGAAATACATGGAGAAACAATGATCTGGAAGTTACAGTCTCTTTTGACCTGTACCTAGTTGCATGAAAGAAAATCAGATTTCCGCCTCAGATCATCATGCCAAGTTTGCCTTCCAGCCAAAAGAAACTATAAAACTAAATTTAATAGATTAAATTTAAATTTAAATTTAAATTTAAATTTCAGGTATCGAACACATACAGCTTGGTACTATAATTATTGAGAAAACAATACAAGATGCCTACCATCTTGGATGGCCTCTTGTTTGGAGCTATTTACCAGCCCACAGCTCAGAGAAGTAGAGTCAGGACAGAGACCAATGATCTCACTAAGCATGGGAGGGAGATGGAAGAGTTTGAAACTACAAAAATAGCTGGAACTCCTGGCCTAGGAAATGAAGGAGCTGTGTGGAAATGGGACCCATACATGTATGATGGAAGTCTTTAGCTGTGCCTTGGCATGTATAAGGCAGAGACACAACAAAACCTAACAGAGGATGGCTGTTGTGGGTCTCAAAGCTGTCCAATATCAGAGATACAGTAGGCTCAGTATTCTGGGTTATGTTAGAATATTGTTTCCATCTCTCTATATTATACTTCAGTAATATAGTAGAACCCCAGAAATGCTGTGTCCAAAGAATAAGCACCACTATGAAGTAAGAGATAAGACAGAGGACTAAGGAGAAAAATAGACCAGTCACAGTGAAACTAAAACAAAGCCTGAAAGAAAGGGAAGATTGCCTTGTAATTTAACTTCCTATCCAAAGAAAGCTCAGCTTCAAAAGCGGACAGCATAATGAACACAAAATAATCATCACAGTGCCCAGCATAAAATAAAGTTACTAGATTTGTAAAACAGCAAAATACAAATTAGAACCCAAATCAAGGAAAATGCAGTCCAAAAGAAACAAACCAAGCAGAGATTGGATCCAAAAGATAAGAAATTTAAAAGAGTTATAAAACATTCAAAACCACAAAAGGAAAGATGGCTATAAATACAGATGGGATGCCAGCAGAGACAAGGAAAGTAAAGATCTCATTTTTTCAAATTTGTAATCATATGCTAAATTAATTATAGAATTGACTTGACAGCAGATTGGAGACTATAAATAATAGACCAGTGAACTTAAAGCAATAGAAACCATGCAGTCTGAAAAATATTGAAAAATAGAATTGAAAGCAGTGTCAGAGTTTTAAGGACTTGTACAAACAGCAGCAAGTCATCCGACAAATATGGAAGAGAATTCTGGAAGGAGAAGAGAAAGGTGAGAAGAAAGAGAGGTCAGTGACTGTAACTTCCCTGATAATTTGATAAAGACACTGACTTACAAGTTCACAAAACTTAGGAAACCATGATGAAGAAAAATGTGAAGCTAACATCACCCAATCACATCATAATCAAATTGATGATAAACAATCAGAAAGAGCAAGTATATTTTAAATAGGCATAGGAAAATCACAACTTATTTAAAAATATGCAAATGATACTCTATATCTAGCAAAGAAGTATAGAGATACTCTTACAGGTCTTAGTAAAAGAAACTTTTTACCAGAAGAATGCAAACTAGAAGGAAATAGAGTGATGTCTTTAAAAATATAAATTGAAAGAAAAAAATACTAACCAAAATTATATACATGAAAGAAAAGTATCCTTTACAATGAAGGCAAAATAATGACATTTTTGGATACGTTGGCCTACAGTGAAGTTCAGGTCAAGTCATATACAGTGAATTTTCAGAACTACAAGAAATGCTAAGTCTGATTGATAATGGCATCATGTGGAAGCATAAATGAAGAGGGAAAGAGGACTCACCACGAAGGAGTGAAGGAAACCCAAACTGGAAAGTATGCAAATATGTACAAATGGTTGTCAGAGAGCATTGGGTTTGCTGGAACTAGAGTTACAGACAGTTGTTAGCTGCCATGTGGATGCTAGAATTGAACTGAGGTCCTGTGTCTTCAGCTACTGAGCCATCTCTCAAGCCCTTTGTCTTTTCTTTTTAAAATTGCTTTAAAAGATTACTAACTGCTGAAATAAGAAATAAAATTTAGCTTTCTCGTGTGTGAAGTAGTAGGATATTGGGTCACAATTGTATTAGAAACTATGGAGTAAAGGAACTGTCAACTGGTAAGATCACACACATTACACAAAGTAGAATAGTAATAGTTCTAACATGATAACAAATTAAGAGTGCATAGTCTGCACTGAGTGACTGAACAGCAATCATGCAAAGATCTTCACTAAGTGTCACGTTTCAGACCTAACAACATTGCCTCAAGAGTGGGTCAGTTGTAGGTATGTAGGTACGTGCTGGCAGACCACGTTAGATGGCCTCAGTGAAGTCTCCAGTTCAAACAGGTGCCATTAGGGTAGAAATTTTTTCCATGAACTTTTCCTAGTTTCCCATGAAAATAAAAAAGTTTCCATTTTCTTATTTATTTCTGTTATTTTTTTTCTTCTTGTTTCCTGAGACTAAAAAATGTAAAATAAGAGCAGCATGGATCTTTTCTTTGTATGAAAAATATATTGACTTTTTACTCCTTAGACCATATTTCAAGGGAAGGAAGCCAGCAAACGACTCCTGGTAGAATCCAAATAGTGGAAGAGACAGCATGCTTAGGCTGACTTCCTGTATTTAACACCATTTTTAGAGGAACTAATGGGATGTTGATCTTTTCTTTTTTTGTGGTCGTTTTTGCAATCGTTTGAAATATATGCTTCGGCTATATAATGTTATTTATATTTCTCAATATTTTTACTAACAAAAGGTTCATCTTCTGAAGAGCTGCAGCATTTATGGAAGTAATTCAAGTCTGGAGACTTGGAACATCAAAGGGAGTTCTGATACATCTATTTAATTTCTGTCTTTTATCCATAGTCTTTGTTTTTCATTTCTAGCTCCTTATTTTTTTTTCCAGAGATGATTAGGAAGATGAGTTGTTAGAATAAGCAAATAAGATGACATCTGTCTTTGAGAACTGCACAGTCTTCTTTTTGTGTTGAGATAAATCAGATGCCCGTTGAAATTCTGAGCAATTCTCTCACTTCCTCCTGTGGAATGCACATTGGTTCAGACAACAAGCCATAACTCTCGGGGACTACATCCTTCCAAAACATAATAAATCCATCAATACATTTGTCACCCAAGTTGTATAGCAGAAATTCTGTAAAACAGTATTTTCCAGGGACTTCCCATAGAGAAAATGAAAACTTTTTTTCATTGTAGGAACAAATGAACTCGGGAGATACATGCATGCTCCTCAAAAAAGAACAGATAAAAAACCACATTTCCCAGACCGGGGCATTTGAGACCATTTCATTTGCAGAATGACAACAAACACAGAGTAATTAAAATATTCTTTTTCCACTCTGCATGCTGAATGAACTCTTGCCCTAAGGATCTTACCTCCATTGTAGGAAACATGTGCATATACAAACAGATACTTAGAATCCAATGTGAAAAGTCAGTTATCTGAACAAATCCCTATGCGTTGGAGAATTTAACTTTTTCTGGAGAGAACTATTCCTTGTTCTTGGCTTCTGGTGTTATCTCTAAACCCTCAGAATGTCAAGCCAGATAAGAGTGTTTGTTTGTTCTTCTGGCCTTAGGAAAGCCAGATAAATAACAATGTTATTTAGGGAAGTGGCTTTGGGCCACACAGTATCAACTCTCTTCCTGAGGAACTGCAGGCAGCTTCAAAAACACTTGATGTTCAGCAAGCTTAAGCCTTGATAAGAGCTCTGGACACCAAGGCTTTAGTGAGCTCCCTGTTGAAAATTGTTTGTATGCCATCAGACATAGGTGCTGAGAAATTAATGCTGTCTGGGACTCACTGGGGCGAGGACAAATGAAAGCTCCAAGTTTGGTCTTTTCCTGGATTTTGTCCCATACACTTCTTTTTGTGGCTGCTTTTAAAGCAAATCCTTTCCCTATAACAAACCACAACCGTGACTGTAACAGCTCTTCATAATTTCTACAAGTACTTTTCAGTGAATTATTAAAGCTGAAGGTGGCTTGGAAAGCTCCCCAAACTACCAATCTGTTTCAGAAGTGAAGATGCATCGGAAATGTCTCCCTCTAACTGCACCATCTCTGTCTTCAGTGTCTTCTAAGAAGAGTTTCACCTGGTTGACTTGGCACTTCCTTTCTCCTAGGAGTGTTGCTTTCTTGAGCACACTCTCAAATGAAAAGTTTCTCCCATGTTCCCATAGACTTTGAGGTGGAATACTTGATTCTCATGGTCATTGTGGGTCATTCTTCTAGCAGCTTTAAGAAAATCTCCAGAACTGGAGAAATAATTTGTTAAGAGTGCATACTGCTTTTGCAGAGGGTATGATTTTGAATCTCAGCATCCACATCACAATCGCCTATGGCTCCAGTTGTAGGGGGACATGAATGCTCCACATGCACCAGCATTCACAGGTGAACAAACACCCATACACATACACACATAATTAAAAAGCACACTTTGGGGTTGGAGAGATGGCTCAGTGGTTATGAGCACTGGCTGCTCTTGCAGAGGACCCAGGTTCCCAGCACTCACAGGGTGACTACCAACCACCCATAATGGACAGTTTCAGGACAAATGCCCTCCTCTGACCTCCAGAAACATTGCAAAACGTGGATACATTTACATACATCCAGGCAATCCATTCATACACACAAAATAGAAATAATAAATAATAATAATTAAAATATATTTAAAAAATAAAATTAAAAGGTACAACATCTTTTAAAAAGGGGAAAGCTAGGTGTAGTGATATGCAACTTTAATCCCAGCTCTCAGGAGGCAGAGGCAGGAGGATCTCTGTGAGTATGAGGCCAATTTGGTCTATTTAGTGAGATCCTGTCTCAAAAACAGACAAAGAAGTAAGATTCTAAAGAAAATCCAGAAGTTAGACTGCAGCAGTTTATGCTCCAGTCCAGTCTTGGCTCGCCTCAACTTGGCTCAGTTTTTCCACATAAGTCTAAAGTCTATTTTCTCTACTATAAGTTGTGTTGAATTCTTCAGACCATTTGACTCCACAACACACTAAAGTGTTGCTTTTATACGTTTATACAATCTTGGATACTTTTTTCTTCTCTCCATGGTTATTTTATTGTATGGGGATCAAATATCTTTCCTGGGAAAACTTTCCTATAATACATTCTTTGAGGGAGGTACATTTCTACTAGTAATTAAGTCTTGATCTTGTGTCAAGAAATAAACTTGTTGCTTAGGATTAAACAGTAAAAGGGTTGAAAAGATGGTTCAGTTGTTAAGAGCACTGGCTGCTCTTGCAGAGGACCCAGGTTTAGTTCCCAGCACCCATATGGCAGCTAACAACTGTCCTTATCTACTGATACCGGGGATCCAATGCTCTCTTTTGCTCTCCAGGGCCATTGCATTACATGAATACACCTAAATACATACAGGCAATACACTCATACACAAAAAATAAAAAAATATAAATAAATAAATAGATAGATAGATAAAAGCCACCCCTCCTTGTTCTCAGTAAAATCAGTCTTCAGTTGGGGAATGGAGCAAACCTTAGAAAGCCAATTGGTCCTCCATTTCAGTAGGTTCTACATCTAAGGATTCAGACAACTGTGAATTGAAAATAGTTTTTTAAAAAAAGTATTTGACTCTATATTGAGCTCATACAGACATTTATTTTGATTATTTCCTAAACGTATAATAGAACAATCATGTACACAGTATTTGCATTATTAGGTGTATTACTTTATATGGTATTACATTGGATGTTATTAATGATCCAGAGATGGATTAAACTATACAGGAGAAGGGCATGGGTTAGAGACAAACACTCTGCCATTCTACACAAGGGATTTGAGCTTCCTCAGACTGCTATCAGTGGGGATCCTAGAGCAATCCTCATTGGGTCCGGTGGAAATCTATATTATAGTGTACTGTGAGTCACACGAGGTTAAAGATACAGAGCACAAGCAGGAAGTACTGATAGAACCTTCAGTGGTCAGGCACACAAAATCTTGCATGGAGTCCCTAAGGGAAATTAAGGGAAGATACTGGTAAAGTCTTCTACTTTAAGACAAAACCTAGTACCAGCAATAGCTAGAGGCCATAAACCTGAAAGGTGAGAAAAGCAAGATGGAGGTTTGTCGGTCAAAGAAAATGGGGCCATACACGGCCCCCCCCAGAGGGAAAGGGTATAGTGCAGGCCACAGGCAGACTTAAGTGTGAGAACTACCATTATTTATGGGCTCGATTCATAGCTTGAGAATGCGAAATTCAAAAAGCATCAAAATGAGGTTTTCAATCAGCTGGAAAAATTTTCCTCTCAATTAGAATGTCCTGAAATCTCATTGGCTCCTTCAGGAACTAATGAGTCCTCTGCTAGTGGAGTGGCAGGAGGAGAGTAGGTGCACACTATTCTGAGCATATAGAGAGAATCAAATCATCCCAGGGGATTAAACATCGTGGCTTTCAGATTCTCAGATCTTTCTGTGGTTGTATACTTTAAAAACTTGAATTTGTTCTTTGACATTTTCATACACGTACACAACACATTCTGATTACTCTCCCTCCCTCCCCTGTCCTGTATCCGTACCTCTCTCTTAACTGCCTCTTTTCACTACAAGTTTCATTTCCATAATCCATACTTTCTTTTATCTTGAGGCCTAATTTATTTAACCAGGACCATCTGTGTGGTCTTGGATCTGGAATGCTCCATTGGAGACAATCTATCAGTGACTACCAGTTCAGTGGGGGGGGGGGCTCTTGAGCTCCTTTTCTATCTACAACTGACCATTAACAGGTCCATTTCTGTTCAGGCTCAGTACAGGCAAGCATAGTTACATTGAGATCATGATTGTAATGGTTGTCTCATGCCCAGAAGATGGCATTCCATAGACTTTCTTCCTGTCTTCTGGTCCTTACATTCTCTCTGCCTCCTCTTCCACAGTGTCCCCGGGGCTTAGAGAGAGGATGGTATAACTATCCTGTTTACTTCTGAGCACTCAGCCCTCACTTATTCTCAGAATCTTGATCTGAGATTCTGATCTATATATTCAGAACTATATGTTCCTGCATTCACTGCCTTTCACTATAAAGAAAGGCTTCTCTGGTTAAGATTGAGAGTAACATTTGTTATTGGGTATCTGGGTATAAACTTAAATAGAAAGTAGTGTCAGTACGTCAGTTTAACTAAACAGCATCAGTAGACTCCTCCCTAAGGCATATTACTTTCCAAGGTTTGGGGTTTTTACTATAATTTGTAGTATCAGAAATGGATTCTCTCTTGTGAAGCAGTCCTCAAGTCTAATCATAGAGTGGCTGGTTACCCCCATAAGAGTTGCACCACTATTGTACAGTTGAGCACATCCCACCTGGCTGTGGAACTTACACCATGAAAGTTCAGCCATCAGGGAGGAAGCGTCTACCTCAGTTCCAGCTTTGTTTCTATGCATTTTGAAATCAAGGTGGAAGGTGCCTTCAGCAATAGGGTCTTTAAACTATGATACATAGTTTGCGTTTGTGTGTATACATTATATGTGTATTTTTCATTGGTTTACAAGGTAGTGGATTTCTTTATGAGTTTTTCATATGTCCTTTGGTTTGGTTAATCCTGTCCCCTTGCCCTCTTTTCCTACCCACCCACCCATATCCGGGCTTAAAACTTTCTGCCCCTTTGTATCCCCTTCTCTATTTTCACACTGTGTACATTCTACTATCCTCCTCCCTTGGGGGATATCCCTCTATGGTGTCTTTCTAGTTTCCTGGCTTCCATAGGCACTTCAAGCTAAACACACTGTTAGCTACTTTTCTTTGCTATGATAAAATACCATGACCAAGGCAACTTCTAGAAGAAAGAGTTTATTGGACTTAACAGTTCCCAAGGGATGAGTCCATCATGGTGGGGAGGCATGGCAGTAGAAAGCTGAGGACTCACATCTTCAAGCAGGCACATGAAACTGGAGAGAGAAACTTAAAACGGGGTGAGGCTAACATGAAGCCTCAGTGACATGCTTTCTCTAGCAAGGCCACATCTTCCAAAGCTCCCAAAATTGTTCCATCAACTGGTACAACGTGTTCAAATATTTGGAGCCTTTGGGGGACATTCTCATTCAAACTATTGCACCAAACTAGAGGTTTGAAATTAGGATCAGCACGTGAGGGAGAATATGGGGCACTTGCTTTTCTGAGTTTGGGTTACCTTACTCGGAGTAATTTTTCCTAGATCCATTCTTTTACCTGAATATTTCATAATTTCATTTGTCTTTATAAAATTCCAAAGTATCATATCTTCATTATCCATTCATCAGTTAATGGACATCTAGGCTGATTTAATTTTCTAGTTATTGTGGCTAGAGTAGAAATAAACATGGATTAGCAATTATTTCCAAAGGAAGAAGCAGAATCTTTTGGGTATTTGCTCAGGAGTGGTAGAAGCTCGGTTATATGGTAGTTTGATTTCTAGCTTTTAAAGAAACTTCATACTGGTTTCCATAGTGATTACACCAATTATGTTCTTAACAACAGTGAATAAGGGTTCCTTTCTCCTACATACTTGCTGGCATTTGTTGTCTTTTAATTTGTTGATACGAAATATCAAATGATTTTCATTTTCATTTTCCTAGTGGCTGATGATGTTGGATATTTGTTAAAAGTTTTGTTACCTGTTTTTATTTCTTCTTTAGAGAATGCTCTTTTTGGATCTAAAGCTCATGTTTATTGGGTTGTTTGTTTTCTTGCTTTTGGGGGGTCTGATTTTGTGCCAATCAATCCCATGATTTTTTTTCTTACCTATGGCCCTGTAGTATAACTTGAAATCAGATATGGTAGTCCCTTTGCCATTATTCATTCTGCTCAAGATTGCTTTGGTTATCTGGGTTCTTTTGTGTTTCTATATGAATTTTAAGAGTTTATTTCTGTGAGGAATGTAATTGAAATTTTTATTAAGGTTGCAAGGACTGTAAATTGCTTTTGGAAGAATATTAATTCTACCAAACCATGAGCATAGGAAGTTTTTCCATCTTGTAGAGTCTTCCTTGATTTTTTCCTTCAGAGATTTAAACTTTTCATTGTAGAGGTCTTTCACTTCTTGGTTAGGTATTTTCATTTTTTGAGGGAATTGTGAATGAGGCTATTTCACTGTTTCTCAGCCTGTTATTGTTATGTAAAAAGGCACAGACTTTTATATGTTAAATTTGTACCTTGCCACTTTGCTGAAAGTATTGATTAATTATAGGAGTTTTCTTGTAGTTTTATATAAATGTATAGTACCATATCATCTGAAAACAGGAAATTTAACTTCTTTTTAGATTTATATTATTTTTGTCTCCTTTTCTGATCTTATTGCTCTATCTAAGTCTTTCAGAACTTTCTTAAATCAAAGTTGAAACAATGAACAGCCCTGTTTTGCTCCTGATTTAAATGGGATTGTGTCAGCTTTTCTCCAAGTATGATGATTATGGCCATGGATTTGTCACATGTAGCCTTTAATATGTTGAGGTATGTTCCTTGTATTCCTATTCTCTGTAAGACTTTTATCATGAAGATATGTTGGATTTTGCCATAGACTTTTACTCTCTATTGAGATGATCATGTGATTTATGTCTTTAAGTTCAGTTACCTGATTTATTGCATTTTTTTTTCAATTTTCCTGTGTTAAATCATTCCCTATATCTTTAGCAAGAAGCCAACTTGATCATGGTGAATGATTCCTTTAATGTATGGCTGTATTTGGTTTGTAAATATTTTGTTGAGAATTTTGCATCTGTGTTCATCAAGGATAGTGATAGTTCTTTATTTTGTGTGTCTTTATTTGGCTTTAGTATTAGAGTAATGTTGGCTTGCAGAAAGAATTCGGAAATGTTCCTTCTGTTTATATTTTGTGGAATAATTTGAGAAAAGTTGGTTATGACTTTTGTTTATAGTTCTGATAGAATTTTGTGTGACTCCATTTGGACCTGGGTAATTTTTAGTTATTTCTTCAACCTCCTTGCTTACTATAAGTATACTTAAATTATTGATCTCATCTTATTTAAATTTAGGGGTTTTGATGTACCTAGAAATTCATCCAATATTTACATTTTCCAATTTAGTGAAATATAGAATTCTAAAGTATCTCTTGTGATTTTTCTGAATTTCTTTGCTGTTTGTTGTGACATTTCCCAATTCATCTTTAATTTTATTAATGTGTGTCTCTTTTTTTTTTTACCAAATTAGCTAAGTGTTTGTCTATCTTGTTTATATTTTTAAAGAACTAATTCATTTCATTGAATTTTTAATATTTTTGTTTCTTTCCATTTCATTAATTTCATTAGTTGGTTTTGATTATTCCTTTTGTCTCTTGTTTTTGGATTTTGTTTATTCTTATTTTTCCAAATTCTTGAAGCATGTCATTAAATTATTTATGTGTGCTCTTTCTGATAGTTTTATTGTAGGCACTTAGCACTATAAATTACTCTCTTTTGATGGTTTTCAATATATCTCAGAAGGTTTTGGTATCTTGTGTCTTCATTTTACTTAGTTCCAGGATTTTTTAAATTCCCTTCTTGATGTCTTCATTGACCTTCTTGTTGTTCGCAAGCATGTTATTTAATTTTCATGAGTTCTTGTGTTTTCTAATAGATTCTTTTGCTGTTGATTTCAAGGTTTATTCCATCATGGTCAGATAGAATACACAGAGTTATTTCAATTTTTCTTTATATGTCAAGATTTACTTTGTGTCTCAACATGTCATGTATTTTAGAGAAATTTCCATAAGCTGCTGAGAAGAATGTGCAATCTTTAATGTAGAAGAAATATTCTGTAGATATTTGTTAGGCCCATTTGATCTATAATATCATCTTTCTCCAATGTTTATCAGTTTATTTTTGGATAGATGACCTGTCAATTGGTGAAAGTGAGGTATTGAAGTCACCTAATATCACTGTGTTTGCTCTAATCTAAGGCACCAATATGTTTTATGAAATTGTGGGCACCTAAGTTTGGTATATATACATTTAGAACTGTACTGTCCTCATGGCAGATTGTTCTGTTGATCAGAATAGACTGACCTTTATTTCTTCTGATTAGCTTTTGTTTTAAGTTTATTTTGTCAGGTATTAAGACAATGATGCCTAATTGTTTCCTGGTTCCTTTTGCTTGGAATACTTTTTTCTATCCCTTTACTGTAAATTAGTACTGTCTTTGAAGGTGAGATGTGTTTCTTGTAGATAACAAAAAGATAGATGCTGTTTCTTATTACAATCTGCTATATCATTTGACTGGGGAATTGAGGCCACTAATATTTAAAGTTATCATTGAAAAGTGTGTATTTGTCACTGTTATTTTGTTGCTTTTATGATGTTAGTTTTCTTAGTCCTACTTTATACACCAGTTATTTTAGCATTATTTGTTTTCTCCCTATAGTCTCTTGGCTATGCTTATCCTTCTTTTTATTCTTAAGTATTCTTTCCTATATTTTCTGTAAGTCTGGTTTGATGGACCCATACTCCTTTAACATTCATATCATTGACAGTTTTTCTTTCTCTTTCAACTATGGAGATGTCTGGTATAATTGTCTGAGTTGGCATCTGTTGTCTCTTAAAATTTAAAGTATGTCACCCCGGGGTCATTTGGCTTTTATGACTTCCATTGAAAAATCTGCTGTTATTCTGATGGATTTGCCTTTATATGTGACTTGGGCTTCTTTCTTTTATTTTTAAACACCCTTTCCTTGTTCCATATATTTAGAGTTTTAACTGGTCCCATTTGGCGTTCTGTGTGCCTCTTCTACCTGTTTAATTATCTCTTCCCTTAGTTTTGGAAAATCTCCCATGATTTTATTGAAAATATTTCCTATACTATTGATTTGGTATTCTTTTCCCACTTATATGTCCATAATTTGTAGATTTGGTCTATTTTTGGTTTCACAAAGTTTCTTCAAATGTCATTCATGAGGCTTTATTTTTTGGAAACTTAAAAAACAGTTATTTCAAGTGTACAAGTGTTTTATCTTTATGTGAATGTAAGTGCACTAAGTGTATGCAATGCCTGAGGAGGCCAGAAGTGGGTGTCAGATTTCTGGGAACTGCCAGGTTGTTATCTGCCATTTTGTTGCTAGGAACTGAACTTGAATCCTCTGTAAGAGGAGTCAGTGTTCTTAACTACTGAGCCATCTCTCTAACTCAATGATTTTTTTCAGCTTGATTGAATTATCCAATATCTACTTTGTCTTTACACCCTGAAATTCTGTCATTTACATGATCCATTCAGTTGGTGAGGTTCTTGACTGAATGTTTTAAATTGGCTTATTGAATTTTTCATTTCCAGGTTCATTTCAGTATTTCCATCTCTTTATTGAATTGACTTCTTGTATCTTGAATTGCCTTGTATATTTCATTCAACCATATATGTTTTCTTAGAATTTAATCATAAGTTTATTCCTGTTGTCTTTAAATTCATTCAGATAGTTATTCTGTGTCTTGAGATTCATCATGTTTTTCTTTTTTAATTGGGGGCCTTTACTATAGGCTTGATGATCTTGGTTGGGGATGGTATATTACCTTAGTTTTCCACGTTGCTTGTATTTTTGATATGGGATCTGAGCATCTGGAGTTAAGTTGGTGGTCTTATGAGTTTCTAGACCACTTATGTTGAGTTGGAGCTTCATTTTACTTTCATTGTTACCATAGCTTGGCAAGTTTGAACCAGGTAGGAGGTACTTGAAGCTCAGTCTTGGACATTTGGTACTGACCCTTGAATATGAAGATTGGGGTGATTCCTCTTTAGTGCCTACCTGAGAGTCACTGGAGCTTCAAGGACTTCATGTTGGGCTGCCTGAACAAGGTCATAAAGAAGGTAGCGTGGGAGAGCAGGTCTGAGGGCTTTTTAGCACCGGCAGCCAAGCTTCTGAAGCTACTTGGGTAAGATCTGGGGTCAGGCTGCAAGACAGAGGAATTACCACTGGTAATGCATGTGTGTACTTGAGGTAGGTCTCTGGACAAGCTATACAGTGTGCAAGATGGAGTCTAAGATTCTTATCACTGGTTCTGTGGTAACATGTGTGACTGTTTGGGCAAGGTCTTGGGAAAGGAAGGTGGGATGGAGCTAAGAGCCATGGCACCTCTGCAAGGTCCCAGAGCAGATGGTAGGGCAAGACAAGGTTGAGTAGTCAGGTACTAGTCTTGCACTTTCATGCCTCACCTGTCATCAACACAGCCCACTAATGATAAGTATTTCTTCTCCAGGGGTAACATAATTGATTTTGCTGGTCTTTAATTCCATTTGTCTTTCCTCTAGAATTTCGTCTCCAATCTACACAAAGCATATGCAGCTCTCATTTTAAGATGTAGTATTACTTTAATACAGTGAAGAAAATGTCAGCATATGTAAGATAGAATTGGTAGGTTTTAATTGAATTTTTGCAAATTCTTTTTTTAAATTTTTGTGCATTTCACGCAGAGCATCTCAGTCATCTGCACACCACCTTTTTACCCACTGGCGCCCTCCCACTGCACTCCCACTGGAATTCATACATGCTGTCATCTGTGTCAAGACTCCTTGTATCAGGCTAGGGTCCTCAAAGGTTCCTCAATGCAAGTTCATCCACTGGAGTCAGGTCAGTCCATCCTGAATCCCTCCCTTTAAGATCAGCTCTTCCTCACCCAACAGTAATCAGCTTCCAATAATTCTTTGATTAAGATTGAGGCCTGCTGCCCATTTCCACAGTTCTGTGTTGGGGTTTTGTCCACTTGAAATTGCATGGGTCTTGTGCATGCTGACATCATTGCTGGGGGTTCATATGTACAAGGTCCCAGGAGCCTGTAGGATTATATTTCCATATGGTCATGTACCTCCTCCCTCACACTTACAATCTTTCAGCTCCCTTTTCCGCAACAGTCTATGAGTCCTAGGTGGGTGGAGTTTAATATAGGAGTACTGTTCAAAGACCCACACTCTCCAGAGTCTTATTCTGTATGCTTTGGCCATTTGTTACCTTTTGTGTCCCTGGCCCTGTTGCATGAGGGAATTTTATTGATGAGAACTAGAGATGCATTAGTGTTCTTTTTACCCCTTGTTCTATGTTGAATGATCCTTAGGTGTAGAGATTGCATTATAGATATGCCACTTAGGCTTGGGCAATTAACAGACAATCTCTGTGTATGACCAGTTGTGGACTCTCTAATAATCTCTGTCTGTTGCAAAAGAAACTTCTTTGATGAGTGGTGACTAGGATACTTGACTGTAAATATAGGGATCCACATTTTTCACATAGCCAGAAATTACATTTGTCTAGGGATGTGACTCTTGGGGGTTTTCTTTAAGTGACCTTTTCAGTCATATGTATTTGACTATGTTTACAGAACCACACATAAGTTTCCTCCCATTGAGTGGTTTTTAAGTCCAATTAGGTAGCTGTTGATTACCCTAGATAAAAGTGCCACTATTGTGCCAATGTCGTTTCCTGTGCCAGTCACTGATATGTCATTATTAAGCTTTAAAAGTAAGGTTGGTCCGTCAATTGATGTTCTCCCTTAGGCACTTTCGTAGTCCTCTCCAAAACTATGAGAGCTAGCCTTCAATGGAGGTGACTTCCAGGTCAGTTCCAGCCCATTGCTTCAAATCCTGCCTCTTAAGTATGCCCTGTCTTCAGAAATTGGGTCTTACAATTTTATTTTGATGGTATTTAGATCCCCTCATCTTCATCTCCCTGTATTGCCCCCTCTCAATTTAATGTAATTATATACATATATGATGTCACTGTTCATTGACAATGTTAGGACTAGAGTATCTTTGGTCCACTTTCATGACCCACCCCTCTGCTGACCCACCCCTTGTTTTAGGAGCAGAGCTTGTTGGTTAAACTGGGCATCCTTAGTCTAAGGACAGGCCTCACTTCCCAGCCATTTTATATTCTGCTGTAGTCTCAGAACTCTTTCAGGAAGACTTGCACACATGCCTGCTATTCTTGGGACCCACAACATTTTCCTTTGTCCTTGCTTTTTCATGTTCCACAGATCTGTTTCATTATGCCTTAGCTATTTCTGTTCAAACCATATTCACTTTTCTACAGAAAAAAAGAAAAGGCAAGAAAGTCAATTGCTTACCTCCCGGAAGCAATGAATCAATCTGTTGTATACATGAGCAAAGAAATAAAAGGGGGCAGGGAATAAAAGAATAAAACCTCAGCTTCATCACCTGGTATCTTAAAGGATATGTTTAATTTGTATGTTATACTTTATAGAAGCAAAGATATATGTATATGACTCAGGAGAAAGAAAAGGTTTGATTTATTGGAAAATACTGGGTCATTGTATGCAAAAAATCACCTCTCAGTGAGGCAGACAGAGAAGTGGTTGAGCTGGAGTAGGCCAGTGACCTTTTTATCCTGTTTCTCCATTCTAGGAGGGTGGGGAATGGAATCCATGAAACTGCAGGTGCTTTGCTGTGTATCAGCAGGCTCTCTGAATGTTAACAGCAGTTACCTGGACTTTGGTAAAGACGTTGCATTTAAAATGTATCATGAGACCGTTTATAGAGATTAGTTCTTTAAAAAATTTGTGCTGGAATTGGGTGGTATCAGGTTCTTACTGCTTGATAGAAACAGATAATTTGAAGAATCCCAGTAGTGTTGGTGATATAATGATTTCTGCAATAATGCCATTTCTTCTCAAGTAAAACACATTTTATTCATTTATTTATACACATTTGATTCATTTTTAAGTTTCAAGAAATCTCTGCTTTTATAGTCCTTTTTGATTTTTGAGAATTCCGTCATTTCCATTCTCCCCCTCAAGCTCCTCCATTGTCTCCTCTCCTCCCTCTCAATTTTTTGTCCTCTTCTTTGATTATTATTGATGCATATGTATACACACATTTATAAATATACATTTATGTATAATGAACATTTATTGATATTCCTGTGTACAGGTGTTTAGGGCCGACTGTTTGGGATTAGACAACCCATTAATGAGTTGTCCTTGGAGAAATCTGATTCTTCCATCAACATCCTAATACACATCCTTAAATTCCTTCTTTTATCAGCCTTACAGAAAATTTCAGAGTTATTCTAAATCTTAAAGCCTCCCCAAGAAAGCAAATCAAATTATTTATTTATTTTTTTTTATTTTATGTGTATGAATGTTCTATCAACAGGTATGCAAGTGTACTTATGTCATGCATTGCCTGCGGAGGACAAAAGAGGATGTTGGATCCCCTGGAACTGGAGTTATGGATGGTTGTTAGCTGCCCTGTGGGTGCTGGGATTTAAACCTGGGTCTTCTGCAAGAATAGCCAGTGCTCTTAACCACTGAGCCACCTCTCCAGACCCCACAAATCAAACTTGTATGCATCACTCAGAACCAGGAATTGCTAACAATTTACCTAGTGGCAAAGAACTCAGTTTTCTCTTTCATCTACTCTGTGCCCTGGAGACACA
The DNA here is from genome assembly GCA_035773235.1 of Eospalax fontanierii. Taxonomy (NCBI): domain Eukaryota; kingdom Metazoa; phylum Chordata; class Mammalia; order Rodentia; family Spalacidae; genus Eospalax; species Eospalax fontanierii. The sequence goes on along the minus strand of CM069536.1, from coordinate 22,725,682 downwards.
GGCCTCATCTTATCCATCCTCTTCCACTCCTTCTCCCCTAGATACACCATCAGCATTTGCATTCTTTAACAAGATTCAACAACATTACATTGGTTCTCCCTAGTCACTCTGTGTAGATTTTAATATACTTGCGGTAGTCTGGGTAGTTTTGTAAAGATGTAAACCTTATCATGAGAGCTTAGCCCAAAATTTGTTGTTCCAACTGTCACCCGAAATAACAACTGAAGGAATATAACTTTCCCTATTGAAGTTCTCAAGGTTAAAATCTTCCCCTGGTGGATTTTGAAAGTATATGTTTTCATAAGAAGAGCTGGATAGACTCTTCCAAGAACATAAATGCTGAAATATTACAGGCATAAGAATTGGTGGTATTAATCTCTTAGACATTGTAGTTATTTAAATGATTGTCATCAAAAAAACTCTAAGAGTAAGATAGGGTATTTTGAGTTTACACTATTTTTTATATGCAAGTATGAATACTACATTTTCAATTTTTTCCTCTTACGTTACTTACTATGCTCTAGTGAATCAGAGCATCTTTACAGACTAAACCTGGAAATTTTCCATGTTAGTGAATAGAAGTGTAATATTTCAATTAGGGAAAAATCTGCCGCCGACCCCCCCCCACTGAATCTGCCATCTGCCAATCACCATCACTGCGATACCTGCCAGTCAAGTCAATGAAATTCCAAGCGCAAAGCCCCTAGGCAACTTGCAATGTGCACATGCTTGCTCTTGGGAAGGTGAATTTATTCTTTTAATTGATTTCATTTCAGCAACAGTACCTCTTTCTTCCTGGGAATACATTTTTGGCTTGTGGAGTTCCAACAACTCATTTCAAAGTCTTCTTGCTCTCTTGTCCTCTCTCTGGTACATCAGCTGACCCATTACTTGAATATACATTTGCCTGAGGTGAGGCTAAAGGTAAAGCATGAAAAGAAAGCGAGAATAAATTAGCAAGAATTATGCAGAAACATTCTTGCAAAAGGCAGTGTATTTGTAAAAAGCAAAGTATCAAGGATTGCTGATTCTGGTGCTGACAGACCAGACTTTCAGAAGCAAGAAAATGTAACGAGTGGTCGATGGAAGCATTTTCTTTGATACAGACGTTTCAAGGGTTCATGAGTCTTACAATTCTTGTAATATATTGTTATGGCTAAATTTTTTTCCAAACTTTATTCAAAACTGTGAACTAAAGGATTATTTTTTACTTTTAAATGATTTGGCAAATAAATAAAGGATAAATGGACACAATTATTGGATTCATTCAGAAATGAAAAAAATGTAAGAGGAATTTATATCTGCTGTTTTACGATTTCTTGGAATGAGACCCTTTGATATTGTGAGTTCCATGTGAAATCCTCCCACAGCAGTGTGGCGTGCTAGTTAAGAGTACAAGTTCTGAGGTGGACTGTTAGAATCAAATCCAAGCCCTGACTCCTTTAGTTACATAACTTGAACCAGTTATTTAACTTCTCTTCACTGCAACTTCTTCATCTACAAAATGAGATTACTTTATTGAAATATCCACATGGTGAAGCTGGAAGTGTTAAAGATGCCAAAATTGCTCACACAGATCCTATCTTTTTTGTTCACTTTTGGACAGTAATAGTCTGGGTTTCAGGCACTATTTTAAAACTCCTTTCTAAATTGAAACTTTAATCTCGCCTTCAACTTGAAGTTTCTCCTTTGTCCATGTCTAGTAGGGAAGGAAACGTGTTGATTCTTCACGTCTTTGCATTTCTGCATCACATCTCCTTCACTCCTTTATCTGCCTTTGACTTCTTCTGGAGAGCAGAAAGAACTCTGGCAGATGGGAAAATTCTTTCCTGAGCCAAGCGGTTGTCCTGCCTGCCCTGGTGCCCTCTAGCATCGACACTTTCCAGTCGGTAGTCCTTCATTGGGTTGAAAAGTAGCACTCTAACCACCATGCCCTTTTCTAATGTCCTCCTCCACCTCTCCATGCACCTGCTCAGATCATGATATGTGGCACAAAATTCCTATCCAGGTCACTTCAGGGGCTCCCACATGTTAGCTGTTAGCCTGTGGTGATGGAACTCCAGTTTACTCCAACTTAGGTGGAGCGGGGGGAGGGAGGGGTGAGGGCGGAGGGGATACGCATGACCTCTGCCCTATTTCTGTGGGATTCAACTACACCTATTGCCTTTTCGCACCACCACTCTATGAGCAAGGCTATTAGACGTTTCTGGGTTTTCTTCCACCTCAGGAGGTACTTCCAACTTCTGAGGTGATCTGCTCCAGCGCTCCAAATTTTACTGATAATGGAAACAGCCACTTACACCTTCCATCGTAGGGAAAATGCAGAGCGCTCCCAAACTCTGTCTGAGAAGTAACCTCTTTTAGTTTTCCTTTCTATTCTTATAGGTGGACTGGAGGTGAGTAGTGGGTGGTGAGAGGCAGAAAAGCAGTCGTCGAAGGTGGATGCATTTTCTAGCTATAAGTATCTGCTTGGGTGGGGCAGGGGATCTCACTGGAAACTAAAGTGAAAGAAAAGTTATGTGGAACTCAGACTGTGTCTCTGAAACATTCACACAATTTCACACAATTAGGTTGAATTGGTGAGTATGATGGTTAGTGGAAAGCCCTATGAAAATGAGAGGACAAAGTGGCTTTGGTATGATTTTGATAAGAGTGATTAACACTGTAGAGTTATTTTAGTTAAAGCTGTGGCATGTCCCTACAACTTCTGAATGGAACACAATTCACTATGTTGAATTATAGATGCAACTGCATAAACAAGAAGACAATTAAAAGATAAGCAACATATACATAGCAACTTTTCAATAAAAATATATCTTAGAAAGAAAAACTGAATGCCAGTATGCTGTTATTAAATTCTTGAGCAAGATATGAACCAATGCATTTCTTAAATTATTTTAACTAATTCAACAATAATGTTACACTGCAATTTGTGCTTTACAGATTACTTTGTGATAGTTAAATACATATATGATACTCAATGCATGCTAATGTTCTGAGCATGTTAATATATACATATTCGTTTAAGAACTCTACAGTGTTGATGCACATCTATCTTCATTTTATGAACAAAGAAACTGAGACTCAGAGAGATCAAACATCTGCATAGGTTAAATACATGGAAGCACAATATTTAAAACCAGAAATGGAATGCAAGACTACAACATGATACTTTCATAAACATTACCATGTGTTTATAGTATAACAATCCTGAGAAGTGGATATTACAGACAGTTGTCCGTCCAAATGAGCGAACACTTCAACTTTTGCTTCTGTTCCATTTACCATTTTTTGTTGGGTCTATTTTGTTTGCTATTTAATCTGCATCATAATATGTTAATTCCTAGAATAAATTTATTAGTGTTTTTTTTCCTGACAGTAAAAATAATTATGGAGGAAATAAATTAGCAAATGCCTCATTAAATAGAGCAGACACTTATGGCCTGCACTCTTTTCTTTAAGATGTTTAAAAAGCTTTCATTGCCTTTAAAAAGCAGTATGTAGTCATGTTTGGAAAAAATAGAAAAATCTCTATGAAAGAGGAAAGAGAAAAGCAATGACTCTGCCACCTGATGAAAATCACTATTAATATCTCTGTAACTATCCTTTAAGGTCTACGCATCAGTGTGTGTGTGTGTGTGTGTGTGTGTGTGTGTGTGTGTGTGTGTGTATCCATCAACATGTATAATTTGCTTCCTGCCTGGAGGAAGAGCAAAATTCATTAGGTGATGGTTAGGAAAGGAGGCAGTGGACATTGTGGCTTCTCCTCTCCAGCTTCCTCATGTGTAGGAAGTAGTGATTAAAATGTGTAATTGTTGGGACCGGAGGGGTGACTCAGTGGTTAAGAGCACTAGCAGAGGACCAGGGTTCAGTCCTCAGTACCCACAGGCAGCTAACAACCATCCATAACTTCAGGTCCAGGCATTTGACTCCTCCTCTGACTTCCTTACATATTGCACACATGTTTAGCACTTACAAATATGCAGGCAAAACACTCAAACACACAAAATAAGAACAAATGAAATTTTAATGAGTAATTATTTACACCTAGAGGTGTTTTCTAATTTATGAATTTAGTGAAAGAAAAATCAGGGGCAAGAAGGGAGATAGGGTATAATCTCAGTGGGCATGAACCTACAGCTGCACATATCTGAAGAATCGCAATGCCTGCATAGGTAGACGCTGTTGCTTCTGTCTGAAGCAACACCCTCCTTCCAAGATGTATGTTCCTTTACCTTCACAACATCCAGGAATACTCAGACATCATCTTCTTCTCTTCTCTTTGGTTTAACCCTTGTCAAATATACCTACCTCTCCACCACTCTGCAGCCTTCACCTCTGCCTTCCTTCTTAAATGTGTTACTCATGTGATTACAATACCTGCACATCGACCTATTTGTTCTTTCTTCTTCACTAGACTAGGAATTTCATTAACCATTTTTGTCATTGTACCTTTAGTGTCTCATACAGTGCCTGAAACCCACTGGGGTTCAATGAACATTGTTAACATTAATGAATCAATAATCAAGCTATATTTACAAGCACATTATCCATATATAATGGAACTCATGCATTAACTTCCAGTTACTTCTAATGAAGAAATGGAGGCAAAAAGGTGAGGATATACAATGCAGCTTCAGAACTCAGTCTTAGAATGCTCTACTCCATAACCAAAACTAAAACATAAAAATAAAACAGTATCAGAAACTTGGGTATAGACCAACTGTACAAACATGAAATCGTGCCTGATCCAGGCAGTTAACAAAAAGTAGTGTTCCTATCAGCGGCCATGTGAGGCCACTTATTTTTTCTGTCTTCTGGCATCCCTCTTGAAAGAAAAGAAAGTCAGACAATCACACAGAGTGTTTCCTTAAGGACAGGGACTGATGTGATTCTGCCAGAGCTGTGTGGAAAGCAGGACAGAGGTACCACACTGCTTCAAGCCATCTAACAAAACAGTGATTTGGTTGGTAAAACCTGGGCCTAGACTCCTGTCAAAGATGGGAAAAAATGTAGCAGTATCATCAGAGTGGTGTCAAGATGCTTACATGAGCTTTCTGCTGCAAAACTGGCTTTTCTTTCACACTCAGCCCTTTGTAAGCTTTGTGTTTTTTCAAGTAACTAGTGAAGGTGATTGACAGCTGTAGCCTGCCCTGAAAGAAAGAGTGCTGTCTTGAGGAATTCGGTGAGATTTTATAAGCATACAAATGCTCTAAGCAAAATCAAACATTATCTGAGGTATCAAAAGAAACAAAAATACGATTCTGTTATTTTGAAAGCATTTTTCTTTTGTGACTGCCACTGAAGAAAAAAAAAAAAAGGACCAAATAATATATAAAAAGAAAGGCATTGACAAAATTGTTTAAAATTAATGATATCCATCTTAACATCCTTAAGTAGCAAAGGCATTATTACAGAAAAATGTATTGCTGCCAAGGACTACTCAAAGTAATACAGCTAACATGTTGTTAGTTCTGTTCCATTATTTGTCCATTAATAACAACGAATGCTTTCCTATACATGCTGAATTCTTGTTCTTAGAAATATTACTTAGCAATAGAGAATCCATAGGAGGAATGAGACCTGCTGCATGATATGTCTTTTCTGAAAGCACAAAACAAGACTATCACGCTGCTTCACAGAAGAGGCAGTAGAAAAATCAGCAGGTCAGGATATTTGCTGAAATTGGTGATGAACTTCACCACAGGCTACCCAGGCTGCTGTGAAGTGATTGGGCATCCTTGGGAGATGAAGTGTAGGGCTGATGCCAGGCTGGATGGCCACTTTGTACCCTAGTACTTTCTTATTAGACTGTCATCATGTTAACTACTTCATGGCAGGTGGTCCTGAGTGTTCTGTGCTCTGCTGTGCACCTTCTTGTTGGGTGGCACTCACTCCTTTATATTAAACTTGCATCCATATGCATGGACAGGTGTCTGTAAGCATGACTCTGAGGATGGCTGTGTAATGTGTTCAAGGAAGTGTCCCAGCTAGCCTTTGCCTTTCGCATGGACTAGAAGAGCTCACTTGAGGACCACCATAGGTTCCAACTGGATAAACCACATTAGCAATGATTTTGACAGGCAGAATTTGAGCTCCTAATAATTACCATTTCACCGAACCAACTGAGACTTGGGACTTCAATTAAAAAGAAATGATCCTCCATGTATAATGGCTTTCACACTGCATGATACTATTAAATAACCATCATTAGCTACTAAAGCATGTACTACTCATTTTCCAAAGCCCTTTCTCTGCCAAGAAATTTAAGAGCAAGAATGATCAATGAATGGATCATCGGCATTATAATTGTTGATAGAGGACAAGCAAATTGAACTTTTTCAGAATGATTTAAATATATGAGGAATTATTAGCCAGACATTAAACTCTTCTTGTAAAGACCTGCACTTCGTGTCTTTACATCTATAATTTATGGGCTAGTGAAGAAAAGGAAAATATCCATGGATGCCTTCTTTTGTTTTTTAGAAAAAGGATATTTAGGATAATTTCCAGGGTATTGTGCGAGGTTCTGGGAACATAAAGCTCAATAAAATAGCTTTGTCTTCTCAAAATGTTTTCAGATTTATAATGGGAGACAGAGAAATAGACACAAGAAATCACAGTATGGTTTGTTGAATTAATAATCAAAATGTGTACCAGGTACAAGAGAGAACAGGGGAGTTGAAAGTTGCAGTGATGGCAGAAAACAATTGCTTAAGAATCTACAACTTCCTAAATTAGGGTTCTACACTAGAAAGCATCCCTTTCTTCTCTCTTATCTAGAGTGTTTGTGGTATAGAGGCACAGGGAAAATGCTAAGGAAAGTTAGTGCTGGAGAACAGGTGGTTTGCATGGAAAAACAAACTGTCCCTGAGTGTCTCAAAGTTAGATGCAGGGAGCCGGTCAGCGCCATTACAAAATGGCGCCGACTTCCTGGAGCCGCTTGTCAAACTGCTCCATTGAGGAAATGTTTTGGCGCGCAAGCCATCCCGAGGCTGCGCATGCGCGTCAATTCGCGCGTCAATTTAAACTCTCCCGAGCCAATCCCGTGGCTTTGCTTGTGGCGGGCTGTCAGCATCCAATCCCGAGCTGTCATACCGCCCTGCTTACTATAAAAGGCCGCTGAACAAGCCCGCTCTTTGCCCCTCGTCATCAACGCCCATCAGTCAACCGAGAGGCTCTCCAATAAAGTGCGATCCAAGAAGAATCTTCGTTGTGGTGGTTTTCTTCCTCTGCTGGTCGGAGGGTGTTCGCCGCAAAGTGGTGCCGAAACCGGGGACGCCGGGTTGCAGTGCGGCTACCTGGCGAGGGGCCGAAGAGGATTCAGAACTTGACGCACGGAGAGGAAAGGCGCCGGTAAGTCATCCCCATGATCGTGTCTGAGCTGCAGCTCACCCTGATTTGCATTATTGCCCTTATTTTGTGGCTTTTTGTGGTTGCTGTTTGTTGCCATTGTCTCCGATGTGACGACCCGAGCAAAGCGTGCTGCCGCGATTCCGTTTAGTCAGCGGCGAAAAGGTGAAAGTAATTCCTTGATAGTGAGCAAAGGCGTTTCCCTTGTTCCTTAAGAAGGTTTAAGCTCTGCCTTAAGGTAAAAAAGGGCACGCATTTGCTAGTTATGGGTCACGGTCCCAGCTCTGAAATTCCGGGTGGGGACTTCATTACACCTATTAAGGAGTTACTTCGGCAGAGAGACATCAAGATCTCCAATCAGACCATAAAAAAGATCGTAAGGGACCTGGATGCGGCCGCTCCATGGTTCGCGATCTCGGGAGACCTTTCTCTCCCTTCATGGGAAAAATTGGGTAAAGACCTAGAGAGAGTCAAGGAAGAGGGAGAGTTAGGGAAAGGTACCCTCCCCTTTTGGAGATTAATCCATTCGTGTCTCAGCAAAGGAAGCCATACCAATCTCATTAAGGAGGGAAGAAGGGCACTAGTAAGGCATCAGGATAGCCTCTCAGAGTCAGATGTGAGTGGGGAAATGCAAGTAAGGCCTAAAAGAAAACAAAAACAGAAGGAAAAAAGTTTAAAAGAAGAGCTCCAAGAAGCTAGTCATAGTAAAGATCCCGGTGAAAGGGATATTAAGAATGAAAAATGGCGGTCGCCGTCCCCTAAACCCTTATATCCTTCCTTGGAGGAGTTTGCACATTTGTCAATACAGGGACAAAGTTCTAGTGAGGAGGTATCTGAAGAGGAGCAGGAAGTAGAGGAAGTAATTATCCCTCATGCAACAGGGCCCTGGCACCCCCCGGAAGGAGGAGGGGCCTCCGTAAAGAAAAGGGCTACTGTTTCGGCGGGAAATTTTAAACAAGGGGCGGGGCCTATAGCACCCCCACCCTATGCATCCAACACGGGTCAGTGTTGTTTTATCCAGCCAGGAACCTGGTCTCGTTTATTTTCTATTTTCCCCGTGTTTGAGGATTTAGCCACTCATATTAGGAGGCATGAGCCAGTGCCTTACAAACAGCTTAAAGATTTAGTGCAGGCGGTCAAAGATTTTGGACCAGGAGCGGATTACTCGGTAGCTTTGTTACGGAGAATTATAGCAGTCCCTTTGACCCCCACAGATTGGATTGAACTGGCCAAGGCTTGCCTAACAAGAGGCCAGTTCCTTGAATTTAAATCGATGGTCACAGATAACGCCCAGACTCAGGCTAGAAAAAATGCTCAGGATGGTCACCCACATTGGAATATGGATATGCTTTTAGGTCTTGGACAGTTTATGATGCATCAAACTGGCTACCCGACAGAGGTGTATCAACAGATTAATGAAATTCACTATAAAGCTTGGCGAGCTATTCCTAACAAAGGAGAAACAATAGGACACTTAACTAAGATTGTTCAAGGCCCTACAGAGCCGTTTGCAGATTTTGCGGCTCGGCTCATGGATGTGGCTGAGAAAAACCTGCTAGCACAGTTTTCACTATTTTAGTCCAACTCCAAGCATTAATTTTACAACGAGCTTGCCCTTTTTTCGTTTCACATTTACGTGCTCATTCTTTGCTTCCTGGTCCCCTAACACAAGGCAATGATATCGTAGACCAAGCCACCAGGATGGCTATGCTTTCCCTAAATGATAAAACATCACTTGCCTTTGACTTCCATAAATTGTACCATGTGCCTGCTGAAACTCTAAGGCGCAAATTTTCCCTTTCCCGTCAAGAGGCACGAAATATAGTTAAGGCTTGTCAAACCTGTGTCACCTTTTTACCATCTCCCCATGTTGGGGTTAATCCTCGTGGCCTTCGCCCTGGAGACTTATGGCAAATGGATGTGACACATATTTCTGAATTTGGAAAGTTAAAGTATGTTCATGTGTCCATGGACACTTGTTCTGGCATTGTTCACGCCACTCCCCTGACGGGAGAAAAGGTGCTTCACGTAAAGACCCATTGCTTGGAAGCTTGGGCTGCCTGGGGAAGGCCAGGTCGCCTAAAGACAGATAATGGTCCAGCGTATTCCTCTTCAGGCTTCCGTGCTTTTTGTGCCTTAATGCAAGTAGCCCATGCCACTGGCCTTCCATACAATCCACAGGGCCAAGGTATAGTAGAAAGGGCTAATAAAACCTTGCAGGCCATTTTGATAAAGCAAAGAAAAGGTATTGCAGAGAATGCAACCCCCAAGGAGCGAGTTTCCCTCGCCCTTTTTACAATAAATTTCCTAATATTAGACCCTCATGGCCAGTCTGCTGCTGACAGACATAGTCAAAGGGATGTTTCTAAGTCCCGCGAAATGGTCATGTGGAAGGATGTTATATCCAATAAATGGATGGGACCGGATCTGGTTATTAACAGATCCAGGGGAGCTGTTTGTGTTTTTCCTCAGAGTGAAGAATCGCCTCATTGGGTCCCCAGTCGCTTGGTGAAGACCATCCAACCCGCGCTGGACGATGCCTCTGCACAGGGCAAGACGGAGCCTGCCAATGTTGCTGATCCTCCTCCAACTCTGGACACCGAATGAAGGAGAACAACGCTGGGGATTTCTGTCCATTTTTCCAATACCTGTTCCAGTTCGCCATGATTCGTCGGTCTTTCCTCGCTTCTTCACAACTGAAAAGGACTTAGGTTTGCCATTGCTTCCGGAGGACACTCTTATTGCATTCCTACAGAGTTCTCGGAGTTTTGTTGAGACTGGTGCCTTGTGTTTTACTCTTGATACTCCCCGCAATTCTTGCATCCCATTGAGGCAGCAGAGTTTTGCATGGTTTAAGGACAAAAACAGCAAAACTTATGTTGGTATACCTCAGGTTACAGATGTAGAAAATAACACAAAGCGGGTTCATAATATGACCTTCATCGACACAGCTGTCTGGTTCAATGGAACCTTGCCAGATGTTACACACTGGCACTCTAAGGAGACACTTCACCAGCCTCGTCTCGCTCCACATTGTTCAGGCACATATGAACAGGACCTTTGGCCTTGGTCTGAGTGTCAGTCCACTTCTGTCAATTGGGCAGATGCAGGCAGGTTTTTCACTTTTTCACCAGACATGCGTGGCCAAAGGCCGTTTCAAAATACATGGACAATGGGACCTTTTCTACAAGATGCCAGATATTATCCTTTTACCAAGTGGTTGTTGTGTGGGGTTAATGGAAGTTGTACTGATATGACGCCCTTTGTTCTCTTACAAGGAGGGTCCGTAGCCTATAGCAGTATCACATTTACTAGCTTGGTATGGGCAGACAGGTCAAAACCACCTACCCAAAATGAAGGAGCATCATATACAATCTTTAATACAACAGGAGGAGCGGTTGTAATCAATCGCCATTTAGACCCAACAAAAAATAAGACTTATACCATAACTCCAGTTTGTGTATATCCACCCTTTCTATTTGTGCTTAGCAATTACACCTTTAATAATTGTACTAAGAATACATGTGCTCTTGCACAATGCTGGAAGGCTAATCAATGGAAAAGTGCTCTAGTACTTAGAGTACCCCGCTGGGTTCCAGTCCCTGTGGAAGTCCCTGGTACCCTAACCCTTTTCCGCTCTAAAAGGGACTTTGGAATTACGGCTGCAGTAATTACAGCTATAGTTGCAGCTACCGCTGCCGCTACTGCGGCAGGAATAGCCCTAAGTCAGAATGTCCAAACTGCAGAGACACTTAATAACATGGCCTCAGAGACTGCACAGGCCTTAGACTCTCAACGATTCTTAGATTCTAGAGTGAAAGGAGGGATTATGATATTGAATCAAAGAATAGATTTGGTACAAGAACAACTTGACATGTTGTGGCAAGTAGCCCAATTGGGATGTGAGTGGAAATTTCAAGCGTTATGTGTTACAAGTGTTCTGTATGATAATACTTCTATAGCAGCAGATTTGTCTAAACAATTGTCAAATTATTTAGTGGGTAATTGGAGTGACGCTTTTGATAAGGATTTGGAAAAACTTCGGAGAGCTGTTATTACCATTAATTCCACCCGTGTAGACCCCAGCCTGACAAATGGGTTTGTTTCTTGGTTTTCCTCTGTATTTTCGCATTTTAAAGAATGGGTGGGAGTAGGCATGTTTGCAGTCTGCAGCATTGGAGGATGCATACTATGTCTATGGTTAATTTGTAGGATGAGAGCCCAAGCAAAAAGGGACAAAGTTATTATTTCTCAGGCATTAGTCGCCTTGGAATGTGGAGAATCCCCTCAAATATGGCTGGCAGCCCTAAAGAAATGAAAAAATTGGCTCTGCCCTGGCCCTTGCACCCTCTGGGATCAGTATGACCCATTGCACGAGGATGGGCAGTGGCAGGGATATTTTTGGCCCAGACTTTGCCTTAGCACGCCCAGGGAGTATTTGCCCATTGCACGGGCTTAGGAAAGACTGTTTGGCCTTTGTTTCCCTTGATCGGTCGGCACATCATGAGGTGAAGACCAGATCGGGAACGTTGTATTTCCTAGGGCTCTGCTAGCATATAAGAAAAAAGGGGGAGCTGCAGGGAGCCGGTCAGCGCCATTACAAAATGGCGCCGACTTCCTGGAGCCGCTTGTCAAACTGCTCCATTGAGGAAATGTTTTGGCGCGCAAGCCATCCCGAGGCTGCGCATGCGCGTCAATTCGCGCGTCAATTTAAACTCTCCCGAGCCAATCCCGTGGCTTTGCTTGTGGCGGGCTGTCAGCATCCAATCCCGAGCTGTCATACCGCCCTGCTTACTATAAAAGGCCGCTGAACAAGCCCGCTCTTTGCCCCTCGTCATCAACGCCCATCAGTCAACCGAGAGGCTCTCCAATAAAGTGCGATCCAAGAAGAATCTTCGTTGTGGTGGTTTTCTTCCTCTGCTGGTCGGAGGGTGTTCGCCGCAGTTAGATGCATCAGTTAAAAAATAGAAGGTTGAACAAGATAAGAAGGCTGTAGGTCCTGACTTTACAGGTGTGGTCTTGGAGCATTAGTCCTTCTATCCTTCTGTTCATGTGGAAGAGTGTAACCAATGAGATGGTAAGACATACTGAGAACGCAGCATGGCTTATGGCCTCTTCACTCTTTTTTTTAACTGATGTAAATTTCACATAAATAATTTTAGCTATTTAAAGTGTGCTATTTAGTAGGTTTCCCCATATTCTGAAATCATCACCATTGTTTAATTCTAGAACCATTCCTCACTCCCCCCAACACCAAAGGCACCAAGCTATCAATCCCAATCTGCTTCCTCCTTCACCACCTGCTACCATTAATCCTTGTCCTCTCTATATGTTTGCCTGTCCTAGACATGCTGTATAAATGGGACCATGTGATTTGTTTCCTTTGGGTGTGGCTTCTTTCTCTTCACAGAAGGTCTTCAAAGGTCATTGATATTGTAGCATATTGTCAGTGCTTCATTGCTTTTTAAGGATGAGTAATATTCCACAGATTAATGCATCATATTTTTGTTTCTACATTCATCACTTGATAGCTATTTGTTTTGTTTCTCTTTTTTTGGCTATTAAGCTACTCATAAGCAAGCTTTGGTTCCAGTTCTTGATTTCAATTTTGAAGGATAAAGAATCAAGATAGAAATGCTCTATCGGATCACAACGTGCTACTATTACCTTATTCTTTTTGAGGAATCATCAAACTAATTTCTAAAAATGAGCCTTATGATTTTATGAGTGATTCAGTTTCTCCACATTCTTGCCTACATTTATTCTTTACTTTAACAACCAGTATAGCCATTCTAATGGGTGTAAAGTGGTATTTCATTGTCAATTTCCTTTTATAAATAAACAGTCCATTACAGAAACTCCTTCCTACCAAAGAAAAGTTGGGCACATCCACTTTTCTCCTTTATATATGAAGCCATACTTGAAGGAAGGATTTTTTCCCCCTAAGATGTGTTGAAAACTGAATTTAATGAAATTTCAACAACAAAGCTGCTTTTCACCAGCTCCCATCACCCACCTCTCCCAGAGTCACCACGATCAAAGCCAATGCCTCTAAATGGTGACTGCTGTACAGCTAACCCAGAAATACAGTCAGGTAGGTGGATTAGTCAGTGGCTGGCAAAGGTACCTAAACCCGTTCCAGGATTGGCTAGTAAATTATTCTTCTGGGACAAAATTCAGCTTTGTTTTTTAAACCTAATGAGCATTCATTTTTCTTTCTCCATGTGTGCTGTATTTTTAAAGAAAAAGAGACACAACTGAATACTAATTCACATTCCACTTTAGGTAAGGTGATTTGTGTAGCTAAAACAACAAAGTGAAGTTTATGAAATTTCAAATTCCACCCTAACATTAGTAATTTAGTCTTCTTAGGGGCACATTCTTATGAGAATCTGTCATCATTTACTTTAATCTGATTGCTAGCAGGAACAAAGTGTAAGTTATTCTTTCTCTTCCAACAGCACTTAGTTTTGAAAACTGAAGCACCTATATGCAAATGACTGCCAAAAAGAAGCAATAGACCACTACGAAATATAGTTTTTTTTTTCTTTTAATGCTGTGTCCAAGTTTGTATTCTAGACCATCTAATAGAAACTTAATACAGTCAGGGAAACTGCTTCTAAGTTGGTCTCCCCTTGGTGTAGACGCCAGAGGGAGATTTGGCATGGTGGTGTCTTGGTGTTGAGAAGGAACTAAGGTACAGCTGGAAGCTGTGAGGATGAGAGTTCAAGCGGACTGCAGCAGGTTTCAGACAAAAAACTTGCAGAAATTTTGCAGAACACGGCAGCATTATGAAAAGGAAAAGGGCCACCTCAAGGCCAAAGAGAACCTAGGCTCAGAATGGTGAGAGACCCCCGGGGTCCTTTACAGTCCTAGTAATGAAGGACATTCTTCGCCACTTGGAAGCCCCGCAATTCCTAAATGAAGTCAGAGAGCTTTAGGTATCAAGATCTATGTCTTAATGGTTTAAAAACTTGGACCACAGAGGGGTCATGCCTCAAGAGCTCCCATATTCCCTTAGTATTTCACGGAACAGCCTGAATATCTGCCCACTGATCCAGGGCTTGGTCAGAGGTCCTGTCATCTGTGCAGCCAGCAAGGCGTGGATTTAGAGCCTGCGCCTGCCTCCTCAGGCCTTAGCACTCTCCACTTCTGCTCCCCTCCTGCCCGCCAACTCTCCAGGATACAAAGTACAGCGGGGACGCGCAGGCGGAGCTCTTAGCAGCCTTGGAGCCTTATCATTCCTGAATGAACACCTAGATGGATTTCCAATACCTCACTTGGCAGGTTCCAGAGGGAGAACCAGCATCTCCTGAACTCCCAGCCCCGTGTCCCGGTTTCTGCAGTCGGTATTCAGCGGGAGATGCAAAGGCACAAGTGTTATCAGTGATTCTCAGTGATTCGCTCAGTCTCCTGAACACTGCTGCTCTAAGAACTACTGCAGGCAATGACTGTAACTCAGCATCCCCTAACGCACCACAGTGGTCCTTTATGCTCATAACGTCCTCGGCTTAGGGCCGGTTTCCGCCACTCACAGTGTTTGCGTGGGCACTTCGTGTGGCAGCGGGGCCCAAAGGGAGTTGGACTCCGCGACAAACGTCAGCGCGCCGCCGCCAGACCGCACACGCACTTTGCAAGGGCGGTCTCGGGAGTCCTTCTGGAGGTAGCGCTCCTTAGGATCCGAGTCCAGGAGCTTCAGCTGCAGGTCTGAAGGGCTGGGCAAGTGGGGGTGAAGATAAAGGGTTAGGGTCCCGGCCGCACGGCCAAGGGGAGCTGAGGCTCCCACCACCCAGGAGGGAGCAGCAACTGAGGGAACAGATGAACTCTGTTCTGAGTAGTAGTGGGTGGGATGGGACATAATCTAACTCTGATCCTTCAGGAAGGCGGAGAAACTTCCCTGGTCCCGCCGAGGAGTGGGTAAAGATGCTAAAAGGGGAAATATGAAGCAATTCTTGAGTTAAGCCCGGGGACAACTAGGAAAGAGGCAAAAAAAAAAAAATACTGGGGGAGATGCGGACAAACCACCTATGTGCCTCTCCCCCTCTCCCCCTCATTTTTTTCGTAGCTGCTGACGCGACGGTGGTGCCCATTAATCATTCACCAGTCCAGAGCCGGGCCACTTAATGGCTGTGCGGCGCAGGGCTCTAGCCTCTTGGCCTCTGCTCACGCTCCAGTGTACTCAGGCGCTCCAGAGCGGCTAGAGGCAGCGCGCAAGGAGCCCCTGAGCTATGCGCCCTAGCGACTTGGGTAGGAGCCGCGCTCGCCTCAGCCGCTGCGCTCTGCCGGGAGGCTCCAGGCAACGGTGACCAGCAAGCAAGCAACCGGGTGCCGGGAGAGCGCTCAGGCAGCCCAGGCGCTAGGTGAGCACCCCGGCAGAGGCAGCCCCAGTGAGCTGGGATGTTTCCCAATGGCACCGTCTCCTCTCCTTCCTCTTCTCCTAGCCCCAGTACTGGCGGCTGCGGGGAAGGCGGCTGCAGCAGGGGCCCGGGGGCTGGCGCTGCGGACGGCATGGAGGAGCCTGGAAGAAATGCATCCCAGAATGGGACCTTGAGCGAGGGCCAGGGCAGCGCCATCCTCATCTCTTTCATCTACTCGGTGGTGTGCTTGGTGGGACTATGTGGGAACTCCATGGTGATCTACGTGATCCTGCGCTACGCCAAGATGAAGACCGCCACCAATATCTACATCCTAAACCTGGCTATTGCCGATGAGCTGCTCATGCTCAGCGTGCCCTTTCTGGTCACTTCCACGTTGTTGCGCCACTGGCCCTTCGGCGCGCTGCTTTGTCGCCTCGTGCTCAGCGTGGACGCGGTCAATATGTTCACCAGCATCTACTGTCTGACTGTGCTTAGTGTGGATCGCTATGTGGCCGTGGTACACCCGATCAAGGCAGCCCGCTACCGCCGGCCCACCGTGGCCAAGGTGGTGAACTTGGGCGTGTGGGTGCTGTCACTGCTCGTTATCTTGCCCATCGTGGTCTTCTCGCGCACCGCGGCCAACAGCGACGGCACGGTGGCCTGCAACATGCTCATGCCGGAGCCTGCCCAACGCTGGTTGGTGGGGTTCGTGTTATACACGTTTCTTATGGGCTTCCTGCTGCCCGTCGGGGCCATCTGCCTATGCTATGTGCTCATCATAGCCAAGATGCGCATGGTGGCCCTCAAGGCCGGCTGGCAGCAGCGCAAGCGCTCCGAGCGCAAGATCACTCTAATGGTGATGATGGTGGTGATGGTGTTTGTCATCTGTTGGATGCCTTTCTACGTGGTGCAGCTGGTCAATGTGTTCGCTGAGCAGGACGACGCCACCGTGAGCCAGTTGTCCGTCATCCTTGGCTATGCCAACAGCTGCGCCAACCCCATCCTCTATGGCTTCCTCTCGGACAACTTCAAGCGCTCTTTCCAGCGCATCCTGTGCCTCAGCTGGATGGACAACGCGGCGGAGGAGCCTGTGGACTACTACGCGACTGCCCTGAAAAGCCGCGCTTACAGCGTGGAGGACTTCCAGCCGGAGAACCTGGAGTCAGCCGGCGTTTTCCGAAATGGCACCTGCACTTCCAGGATCACCACGCTCTGAGTGGAGCTGGCGGGGGCAATGATGAGAAGGGGAGGCCTGGTATAAAATTATAAGGGAACATCACGGTGCGGTTGGAATCAGGCGGGGTTGCAGCCTTGCGCTCCTCGCTAGATGCGCTAGGAAAGTCTTGTAACCAAGGTAAAATCCAGAGCTTTGTTTTCAGCTGGGAAGGCTTTCGGGCCATTTCCTCAGTCTCTTCTCTTTGGATTCTTTCCTACACTGCGCTTGCTTCCCGATAATTCCTCTGTTCTACAGACCCTGTAACTTCAGTCCTTTTTCCCAGTCCTGCTGGTGCAGACCACGAACTTATTAATGTTGCCAACTCAGTCTGACCCTCATCCTTTCCAGCCAGCATTTCTGTTTGTTTAAGCTGAGCCGTGGTTATGGCCATGTGTTTCCCTTGGGACGCATTCCCAGCTCCCGCTCAGCCTGTACAGGCAGTCCAAACTCTGCTCAGTGACGCTAGCACACTGTCTCCTGGTGCGGTTCTCTGTGTGCACAGCCTTACTTTAAGGGAAGCCAGGCTTGAGGAATGACCCGACAACCGATCTTTATTTACTCTCAGTGAAGGTGCATCCTTCCTTTCCTGGGCCTTTTGGGTCCCACTCGGTCCAGAGTGGAGCTCGGTGCTTAGGAAGATAGATCCTGAGTTTGGAATCCCAGACTAGTGTGGTCTTTACCCACATGCACACCCTTCTTTACAGCAAAAAGGAGCTGAGAATAAGAGGAAGGACGAGTTTGTAGAAGATTCCTGGGTTGTGAGTGTGCGTGCTTCCTCTTTCTTAGACTGCCTACCTGGCTCCTGGCTCTGAATGTGAGCATAACGTTCCAAAGTCCTAGCTCCGAGAGAACTCCTGGACCAAGAGATATTTGACCTAAGCAATCAGCAAGGCGAGCACTTTCCCAGGATCTGTCAAGGGGTAAAAGGCTTTCCTAGGCTTCCCTTCTCTCCAGAGAACAGGCCTTCTGGTCCAGTTTATGTTGCTGGGGCCTTGGCCAAAGCTGGCAGCCTGCAGGGCTCCTGGGTACAGCCTGCCTGGTCCCCGAGGGTTGCTGCCTTTAAGCGGTGCCTGATAAGTTATTTTCTTGTTTAACATACTTATTTATTTGTGGTGTTGGAAAATGTGGTTTTTTTTTGTTTTTTTGTTGTTGTTTTTTTTTTTGTTTTGTTTTGTTTTTCTGCCTTCTTTTTCTTTACTCACCTAACAGGACTGTTCTTAGGAACCCTAGAGGGCTGGAATGGTGTGGGAGTGGAGGAACGTTCTCTCCTCACCCCAAAGCACCCTCCAAACTTTCCCTCTTTTGAGCCTTCTTTTCTCTTTCTCTAGCCTTCCCAATTTTGTCTGTGTCCAGTGAAGTTTGGAGATTTTTCATACTTTTCTTTCCGTAGTTTCTAGTCTTATAATAATAATATTAAATAAACAGTAATGTGGGTTAGCTTCTTTTCCCTGTAGAGTGAAAGTCTTGAATTCCTGGCTTCCGGGGGGAGGGGCGGGGGGAACGTGTGTGGGGGAGCATATGGTATGTGATTTGTGCATATGTATGTACTGGTGTGAACATTTATATATTTGTTTATCTTGATCCATTGTCACAAGTCTATGAATCAATTTGAAGTACAACCACAAAGTCACAAGTGTGAGCCCAGCTGGGTTCAAGTAGTATGCAAACTTGGATCTGAAAAATGTCAATCAAAGACTTTAATCACCCCTGAGGATGTCCCTGCTTCTTCTGGTTCCATCAGAGGTAATTCTAAAGTATGTCCAGTAACATAGCCACTTCTTTTGAGGAATGGAAGTGAAATAATTGACATCTGAGCTGGGCAAAGACAAATACTTTTACTTCTTTGTGTTTCCTGTATTCTTTAATATGCTGATTTGTACATAGAAGGCACTGAATGCATGTCTTGGTTGGTTAGGGAAACCAGTGTATTTCAGTAATCCTGGGATAATATGTCTGGGATTCTCAGGTCCTCTCATTGACATGACACAGAATGGCTGAAAGCACTGTTGAAAAGGATGTTTTGTGTGCATTTTCTTCAAGACCATCATGTTTTTCTAAAAGCAGTAACTGAGAGTTGAAATGTTCACTTACATTTTGTTTAAACAAATGAACAAATGTGCTTTTGATCATAAACCAGAAAGTTTAGATCTGGTCTTAAGAATAGCATATATATATATATATATATATTATTATTATTATTACTCTTCTGTTAAATAGATTTGTAATGGCTAAGAACAGTGAACTTTGCAAACAGAAATCTTTATCAGTTTCATCTTATCAAGATACAAACCTTGTGCTCTTAACCTGTTGCCATTATATATTAACTAAATAAACAGATATCTTAGGTTGTTGCAATTTGTCTTGGCTTCCATTTAAATGTTCCTGTTTCAAGGGGTTATTTGGACACTTGGACACACACACCTGATTTCTGTACATTTCACAAAGCTTTTAAGAAGTTGCCAGATTAACTTTGAAATATCATCAAGTTTGCATTTGTCCTTTGAATTACTTTCTTTAAAAAAGGAAGTACATATGTGTGTGTGTGTGTGTGTGTGTGTGTCTGTGTGTGTGTGTGTGTGTGTGTGAGAGAGAGAGAGAGAGAGAGAGAAGCAACAAAGAGAGACAGAATAAAAGAGGAAAGTTGAAGAGGAGGAGGAGGGGAGGGGGAGGAAGAGGAGGAGAAGGAGGAGCAAGGACAAGAACAATACCAACCGCAAGGACTGTTGAGTGTGGATGAATAGGAGGCAATGGCCAGGATCATACTCTGTTGTCATCAAACTAACTCCAGGCAATGTCTCTGTTTTTCACAGATTAAGTTACTGTCTGCTCTTATTCATGACCTCAGCTTTTGTGTTGGAGCTAAGTAACTGCTGATCTACATCCAAGAAAAAACACTGATAGGGAGAAGTATCTCTGAAAAGTGTTGCAGCAGGCAACGTGCAAAAGAGACAGAAATATCAGATTTTACTGTAAGAGGAAGATATGTTTGATTCCTTGCTCAGTTCTGACCATTCTTTCCTAGAGACTGTAACAGGCATGATGAGCATATTTTTTTAAACAGGCTTTACTTTTTATAGCAACCTTATTTTCACAGCAAAATGAGTGGAAGTAATATTTCTCAAGCAGATGACAGCAGTAATTCCAGTATCTTAGTCCAGTTGGGGGCTTCCAAAGCTTGCAAATGCATGTGACTACAGGATTCATATAGTTTTAGATATTATCTCAGTATGACTAAGGAGAGCTGCCCTTTTGTGTTTTAGTTACTTTAAAAAATCATATCAGGGTATCAAATGTAAAGCTGAACTTGCAGCTTAGCTATGTAATACTTTTTCTAGGTGATGGGGGTTAAACCCAGGACCTTGGGCACAGTAATCACATGTTAAACTATCTTCAACACACATACTTTGTTATTTTGGGTCTTAACAAATCTAAACATTAGTACAAAACTCTTCCAAGTGGAGTTAGCTGGAAGATAAAACATCCACTTGAGCTAATAATTTATATTTCTATATTTTATAATTCTAAGCTTTCATTTAATTTTGGACAGTTTCATAGCTGACACACAAACCTAATGCTTTTCACCTGTTACCACTGTAACATTAACTCTTTCTCTTTCTCTCTTACTCCTGACGTGGCTTTAAAATGTGTTCTGTTCCCCATCGTAATAAAGTTACCCTTGGAAAGTGGCCTTCCTGGCATTCATTCTCGGGGGGCCCAGATCTTTTGTCCACATGGATGCTTCCTGGCTGCAACTGGGTGAATTCCTCAGCTGCCAGAGTCTGAGATCTTGACCTCTCAGCTAGAGTTGCACCCAGGCTCTTGCAGGCTTCACCTCCTCTGGTCTCCCATAGCCCTCATACTGATCATCCATTGCCTCGCCTCTGCTGAGGAGTGATGTCACCCTGCCACTGAGTTCCAGGGTTAGTGACTAGAGGGGATCTAGGGTAACTTGTACTAGGTGACTCTCAGGATCACCTCTGTCTTCTGATGATCTGGATCATGCCTCCATTCCATCTTTCTACAGCTGACTTAGGTCTTTTGGAGACAGGCTCTCTCTGTAACCACAACTGGCTTGGAACTCACTATGTAGTCTAGGCTGACCTTGAACTCACAGAGATTTGCCTGCCTCTGCCTCCCAAGTACTGGGTGAATTAGGTCTGTGTTCCTCTTTGCCTTTGTCAGCCTCACGTATTAAAGCATTATATATGCCTTGGATCACTATCATATTAGAGAAAAATTAGAGAAGTTGAATCCTTCAGCCTTAGCCCTGGCTATGTTGCAGCAGGAAAAAGTAATTCGCAAATTCCCATTCCTACCTCAGTTATATCCACACCTGATTTCCAAACTTTTTTATTTGCTTAGAAGCTGGAGATAAGCCTGCCCCTATCCTAAGGTGTCCAGTCATCTGAGTCTTCCCTCAGTGAAGGGTACTGAAATGACTGGTGATTTACAGAGGAAGTTGAAACTCAGTTTAATGACTGCAAGCTGTTATCTCACTTTCAGATAACCTCTGAACGCTGAGCACCACATTTCCCAGGCTGTCTTTCCACAAAGCAACCACAGAAGGTGATCATATTTAAAGACCTTTGATGCCTTTATCCAAGTCATGGTATCAAATGTTAAATGTGTAGTTTCATGATAAAGTGGTTCTCCTAGAGAATAATGTGTACATAAAATTTGAAAAACACATTTCCACCTATTTTACATGAATAAAAAAGATTCTATTATCATTGTTCTAGGATAAATTCTTTGGTGGTAGGTTGCATCTCACAAATTTGACTCAGTTCCTCTATATGTCAAAATACTCTGTCAGAGAGGTTAGGAACTCAAATAAGGGAGTGGTAGTTACAGTGGTGAGTGCTCCCAGTGTGCAGCATGTGAACTAGTGACAACATTTTCCACACACACAGATGGGTGTCTTGTTCTCATTCAACACATTTCAGTTTGTTGGTTTTAAAATAAAGCAGGTAGGTTCAGCATTGTGAGGTGGTTTCCCTAGAGGAAGTTAGGTACAGAAATAACTTCATGAGTGGTCATTTATTATTTTATGACTTACCTGGAGGCGGCTGTAGTGAGCACACATGTGAAAGGACTGTGTTACCAGTGATCAGACACACCCTGGGTTCTGATTCCAGCTATAAAGAAAAAGGAAGACGTTTCTCCAAAGATGATCAGGTCAAAGACCCTTGAGCAGTGAAGTATCTAGTTCAAACTAACACCCAAACGCCTACCTGCCAATCTGCTGGGAAGAGGGAAGTATCATCTGAAAAGGAGATGTGATTTTAGGTCAGAGTCTTCTGTTAAAATGTTCACTGTTCACCTTCATAATAAACTAGATCATTGTCAAATAATATATTAAACTCAGTCTTAGCCAAAACTGAGAATAATTATATCCACATAAGAGTGAAATCATGGAGATGCTACCCACATTCTTAATGAATAATAATAAACTTAGGACTTTGAAACTAAGTCTCATTAACCTAGATTGATTCAAGGGACAGGGGTGTATAAAAATAAGTGATACGCTGGAAATACTATCCATCTTGAACACTACCTCCTCTGAAATGTGTTTACATAACTGGAATTATTATGGGGAAAGGTTCAAGTACTCCTAGCTCTAGAAAATTTAAGAAAGAACTACTATGTATTAGAGTCTACTTATAGGACACAGTTATAAAGAAAAGAAAGCTATATATAGAACTGTTTAGAATTTTTCCGACTCTTGCAAGAATAATGTGTATTTCCAAAGAACAGGAGGGAAGAAGGGAGTGTGGGAGGGAGGGAGCGAAGAGAGAGAGATTCAAGATGTGATAGGTAAACAGAATCCTATTGAACACAATACCAGTGGCCTACATGACTACTCAGAGAAAGGATGAATAATAGTTTGCATTGTATTCTTGCATTTTTGCCTCTATAACCCTTAAACAAGTAATTAATCTAGCTAATATTATTAGTAGTGGCAACATGTCTATTCAAAGGTAAACATTCTCCTTTATGTAAAATGAATCAGTTACTATCAAATCAGGCAGTTATATGTATTTCTTTATCAAAAGACTCCCAAATTATCTGGTATAAAGATCATGGTACTTGAAGTTAAAGCAAGAGAGAGAGAGAGAGAGAGAGAGAGAGAGAGAGAGAGAGAGAAGAGAGAGAGAACCCTCATGGGGCTAGAGGGCACAGCAATTAAAGGACGATTGGCTGCTCTTGCAAAGGACCTGGGTTCTCTTCCTAGCAGCCACATGGCAGCTAACAACTGTCCTTAACTTCAGCTCTAGGGGGATCTGATCCTCTCTTTTGGCCTCTGCAGTCATTGTATGACACTGGGTGCACTAATACACATGCAGGTAAGGCACTCATACAAATAAAATATGAATAAACAAATAAATAAAATTAAAAGGGAACTTTTGTAAGCAATTGGTAAAATAAGATGTCAAGACTTGTCTTCTCTCCTTTTTCACTTTTAAGGTTCCATTTCTGCTTCTCCCCATCCCCCAACTCAGCATTCTATGTTTCTAAATTTTTCCCACTCCTCCAATGAAACTTCTCTGAAAACACTTTCCTTTGATTTATAGCTTACATAACTGATAAAGCTTAAGTGCTAGTCTTCCAGAAGTAAGACTTTTCAATAAGGGCATCACATCAGAAAGTTAGGCCTCAGTGTCCTTGAAGTCACATCTTCTTAGACAATATTTCTTAACAAGTGATCCCTAAACCCCACTTTAGGATCTCCTGAGAACTACAAAAATACATGCATATTCTCTATGCTTCATCATAGAAATGTTGATTCAGTTGGTCCAGAGTCAATCTGGTTGGTTCTAAAAGCAAACTAGAGTGAGAGTTTAGGTGCTAAGAACAAGGAGCTTGCCACCAGCACACATGGTTCTACTTTTTTGTGTAAAATAAGGCAAGGCAATATGCATGATGCTTATTATCCTCATCTATAAGGTCAGAATAGTGACATCTTCTGTAAGGCTGTCATGATGAGACAATGCATGTCAAAAGCAAATCAGTTGAAGCTCTTTTAGTTGCTAATGAATAAAAACTAAATTAGCTCACAGGAATGAAATTTCTTGAAAAGATATGGCCTTGGGGTATACTTGATCCATAATTCACTAGAAACTTTTTTCAATCTCCACTTTCATCTTGGACTTCTGCCATGTTGGTTCTCTTTTCAGATTCTGAATTTCCTGATTATTATGAGATAACTGTAGAACATACAGTATGATACTTTTCCAGGTTCAAATTCAGAGGAAAACGTCAGTGTCATTCACTTTAATTGGACTGCCTGATTTCATTTTCTGTTGGGAGACCTGCTTCTCTGAGCCTCTTGCCTTCATTCATTTTACAGATTACGCTAAGAACGTGAAGTGCCAAGTAACCACTGCTTTTTACTCGGATATCTCAAGGTTGTGTTTGGAGCAAGCAATCCTGAACAATCAGTTACGGTTGCTTCCATGACAAAGAGAAACCTTGACTACTCCCTTCTATACAGCAGCGACTACCAAAGTCCCACCTGAGCAACTACGTACCACATAAGAGGGACAAACACTAACATGTCATGCTGCTTCCCAGCTGTCTTGCTGGATCATTAGCAGTAAAGTAATTTATCTCTGACCTGGGAATCTTGTGTTTTGCAGCATCTATGAAACAGGAACTTACCAGTTGATAAACAGGGTAATCTAAGTGAAGACTGTGATAGTATTTATCACTGAACATGTTGGCAAGGCCTGGGGAACTCAGTGAGGGAGGTCTTGATACATTCCACCCTTTGGAACTGAGAGTCTGTTTGATCCAAACAGTTTGATCCAGTTTGAACCAGTTTGATCCAAACAGGAAAAGGATATATTTACTAAAAGATATATTTACTAAAAATGTGATAAGTGATTTGTTAACTTATAAAATTAAAATAAAATGAAGCACCATGTATGATACACCAAGACCACAGTCAGGGGCAGCTGCTGCTGGTAGCAGTTATTGGTATTTTGTAAGAGAAAGACGAGAGTTGAGATCATTCAGATTTTAAAGTTGTCCTACTTAATTCAATCACATAATTAACTTGGGTCTCTTTCAATAACCAAAAATTTGCTTCATTTCTTTACATGAAGCTTCTCTGAATATATTGAGTACAATGTTTTATTTATGTATGTATTTTGTATCATAAAGAATTCTAGAGATGTTATTTACTTGAGAAATTCAAACTATATCACAAATAGGCAACTCATCAGGCAAAGGCACTTGCTGCACAAGCTTGATCACATGATTTTGGATCTCTGGAGCTCACATAAAGGTGGAAGGAGAGAACCAGCTTTGAACCCCACATATGTGCCGTGGCATCCTAGTCCTTTCCCCCAACACATCTTGCACACATACACACTGTCAATAATAATCAAGAAGTTTTTAAAATGTATCACAAACATTAGAAGGATCTTGGTTTAAAGTTTGAAAGGTTCTATCTGACTTCAAGAAAATTAATTAAAACTAATTACTCTGTAGATAAGAGAATATATTTTTAAACTGAATAATTAGACACCAGTGTAAATTAGTAGCAACTTGTTGGGTTTTCATAAGATTTACATTATTATTTCAGTACATTTAAAACAAGGTGATAAGGGCATTATAATGTTACAGTGTGGTGCAAACTGTAAAGCATATGAAAGGTGACACGGACACTAGAAACACAAGTGAAGCAGGAAGTAATATGCAAAGCTTCAGCTTGGCCAGGGGTGAAGTTGTTCTTTATCAGCAGCAATTAAGGAAAAACTTTTCATTAAGGATATTTGAAATAATCGAATAAAGTAGCCAACGACAGTAGAGATAGAGTCAATAATTAGCAAACTATATTCAAATATTGTTACTTGTGTTTTGATGCTGCTTATCCAATAATATGCATATATATGTATAATCATGTTATATAGTTGAGGCTTTCGAGAACATTATGAGGATAACCCATTCCCATGACTTACACTGACAGTTTCAGTTCCCTTCAGAGTTCATAGCAGCTGCATAAAACTGTCAGTAACTATGGTTTAAAATACAGCAATGGGGCAGGAAGAGAAGGAAAGAAAATTAACATGTATTCAGTGTAGGATGATTTTGGCAAGGCCAGGCAGGTTTCCTTAGAACAAGCTAGAACTGATATTGAGCATGTGTGCGCAGGAAACACCTCCTGGGATTGAAGGAAATAAGGAGAGAGAGCAAGGAAGGTCAGAGAAGAAAAGAGAGAGGAAGGAAGGGAGGAAGGAAGGAAGGAAGGAAGGAAGGAAGGAAGGAAGGAAGGAAGGAAGGAGAAAGAGAGAGAGACGGAAAGAGACAGAGAAAGGTTTGTCTACCATGTTAAAATTGTAAGTATAGAACCAGGACTGAACCAGGATGGCAAAGCAGACCTACCCAAATCCAAGAACCACAATGCTCCTAGCCTATCAATTAAATTGCCTTTAAGAGGCACTTATTACATTCTCTAAATTATATAAAAATGGGAAATTTTTCTATTGTTTCAAGGTTTATAAATGACAGTAAAACAAAACCAAAATAATCCATCTTTCTTTGGTCTGTACTTAAAGGAGAATAATTGGTAAATATTAGCAAAACTTTACCAATAGAGATGAATAACATCGCCTATTAGAACACTAACTTTGCCTCTAAGCCAAATGTGCTCTTGTCTCAAGGACTGTATGTAATCCACCTAAGGTGATTCCATCTTTATTCTTTTTTCAGGAAAGGGAGATGCACAGCGCAGGGAAGGACAGGCAGGTTCATTAATCAGAATGCAAGCTTCAGAATCCTGAGTTTGGAACTCACAATCTACATTACTATAAGTAGGTTGTTTTCCATTCACACATCAAAACTCCTAACTGAAAATGATAATAAATAATTTTTACCTATAATATTAGCAAAATAACATTAAGTCCTACTTTCAGCCCTTTTGTAAACTCTAATTTTTCCATTTATATAATATCATATGTAGAGCATTTATGAACACCGAAATTCAGAAAAATAGTTCCCTTTCCCAAAAAACAATAAATGTTTTATGTTTATCAGTAATTAAATAAGGGACATAATTGTCAGATGCTGTAACTATGGTGGCTATTTCTAAAAGAAAAACTCTACTGCTCCAGGTTGAGCACTGTTGATTTAGTCTTATAAACTTAAGATTTCAGGGCGTAAGTAAAGGCTGGAATTTTTCTTCCTGTATTTAAATTATTAAGTTGTTCTGTTGCAACAATAGTGTAGAATACTTGAAAAGTGTTAAACTCAATCATTTTTTTAAAAATCTGGCATTCTTCCCAATTAAGAGGTCATTCCATTTATCAGGATGTCAATTAAACAGGATCATGGAATTATTCAAGTAAATAGAGTCTGCTGGAAAAGGATAAAAAATACTTCTCAAATATTGAAAATTAGTATTGTAACTTGTAAAAGAACATATCACCTTGTAATTTCCTCTTCTAAATTATCTCATTGAACGCATGAGCAGAAGAATGTAAAACAAAGAGGCAAGTGTGAGCCACAAATTTCAAGCAGCTGTGGACATTTAACGCTGCCAGGACCTACCAAGCTCTTCACTTACAGGAGCGCTGTCTCACCTGCAGCTGCATCCCTCATCTGCTTTGCAAACCGAGGATGGATCTATGAGAATGAAACTGATGACTGCAATTTTTAATCCTCTTCCTGTGCTGTCATCTTCTGAAAAGTGAGAATGTCTGAAATCATCTCAACCAGTATCCCATTGCATTCCGTCTCAAAATGAAATAAAACTGCACTCCAAATTGAACATGCACCCAAATTTTCCTTTCATTTTCCTCACAAAACCATAGCAACAAGGGCAAGACAAGTGGGTGGTTTTTGCCAAGATGAATAGCCATGGGGAGGATGAAGGGACAACCATGATTTATTTGGTCAAGACATAGACTTTTTTCCAGTATTCTATTTTTTATTTAAATCTTTGAGATTTTTCATACAATATAATTTGATGATAGTTAGATGCCCTCCCCCACCCTCACTTCCCCTACCCAATTTAATGAATCTGTCACATACACACACACACAAAGCACAAAGGCCTATACAATCTAATTTATGTCCCCAAATGTCCGTCAATGTGGGTCTATCCACTGGAGCCTGGTTAACTTACCAAGAGTCTCAGGCTTGAGAGAGACTGTCTCTGCCCCTCCCAACAACCATCTGTTGACACAATTTCCTTAGGTAAAGTTGGAGCTTCTTTTTCAAAATATGATTTACTTATTTTCAATTGTTCATATGCTTAATTGCCTACATGTATTTGATTATGCGTGCAGTGTCCGTGAGGA
This sequence comes from Eospalax fontanierii, assembly GCA_035773235.1. Taxonomy (NCBI): domain Eukaryota; kingdom Metazoa; phylum Chordata; class Mammalia; order Rodentia; family Spalacidae; genus Eospalax; species Eospalax fontanierii. The sequence goes on along the minus strand of CM069536.1, from coordinate 22,697,453 downwards.
CCAGGAGAGGAGATGTAGTCACCATAAGAGAGCTGGGAATTGAACTCACATTCTCTGGAAGAATGACAAATGCTCTTAACTCCCGAGTCGCTTCTCCAGCCCCCTCTCATTTAGTGATACTCACTAGTATCCTTCTACAATTTACCACCAACAGACACAAAGTCTGGTCTTCAGGTCAAATACACAGTGTTTGCAACATGCAAGGCAGACATCTGAAGCACAGGAGACCATATTGGGCTGCCTTAGGTCCCTTAGTATGCCCATAAGCTAACAACAGATTCAGTCACATCTGTCTAGGAGGACATCACCATTACTGTTATAGCACTCCAGAGGAACAGGGTACAGTTCCGGCTCAAATGACTTAGACTGTTCAGGTGATAGAACAAATCCATGTGAAGTCCACGGAGAAGTTATTGTCAGTAAAACTGACCTGGGTGGGCTGGGTGATTGGCTGAGAGGAGGCAGGAGGGCAGGGAGCAGAGCTAAGAGTCCTCCACCCTCCAGTCCTTTATTTCCAGGGTCTGCAGAGTGGATGGAACTCTAAGAGAACTTGGAGAGGCTTAGGACCTAAATCAAATAAATCTGCAGCACCCAGGTCCAGGTGTTTGAGCTGAGAGAGGATCTGACTCTGGGCCATGTGATTCATGTCTGGTAGTGAAAGATGGCAGTAACACACAATGTCTGCAAGGGGGTCTTCAGGCACCTCAGCAACTCTTTGGTATGACCACTGAGAAAGTAGAATTCCTTCATATAGAGATGCTAGAGACAAACAAGTTTGGAGAACTGAGAAATGAACTTGGTGACATACTTCTCCTCCAGAGAAGTATAACTCTTTAAAGGTGTTCTTGTAGATTGATGTGGGAGGGCTCAGGAAAATTTCTCAACTGGCCCAGGTTAACTGCAAATTGTGTCGGGGGACTTACTTAATTCCAACTCTTCAGTGGATTTTGGCTGGAAAACTGTCAAGATATTCCTGATAATGTGGATGGGCAATGACCAAATCTACATCTTGATTCAGCCTAGCTGTAGGAAACTTTTTCTCTACTGGGTCCCCTGCAAGATGTTTGGTACTCATTAAGAAGGAACCGAAGGGAAAGGTCCACTAACACTTCAAATGCCACCTCACTGAGGATTTAGGAAAGTCTTCTACTATTTGTTTCTTCCTCACAACTTGTGGGGAGCAGCCAGCATCCTCTCCTCCAGCTCGTATGTTCACGGAGTTGTGTAATACATGCTGCAAACTGAGCACTTGGACTTTCCACTTTCTGAGGTGAACCTTCTGTGCAATCATCTATTCTATCTAGTAGAGCCTGCCATGTCTTCACATAGAGGGGTCTTACTCAGGACCCCCACAGGGAGGCAAGAGAAGGGTCAGAATACTACCATGGCTTTCAGAATCTTTGTTTGTCTACTACTGAAGGCAGCGAAGGGAAGAGTTTCATGGGCAGTTCATTCACATTGCTAAGGCCTCATTCCTTAGAAGGCTCTGCACTGACAAGATTCAGGAGTGTGAGTAGGGCCCTGTAGCTCATCCAAAATGATTGTTCCGTCAAAATGATCACGGTGGTAACAGAAGCCCATAGGTCCAGCTCTAGAGAATCCTGCATAGTCTTTTGGCCTCCTCAAGCATAGCATGCACACTGTGCATTTACACACAGGCAGGCAAAACCCAGGTCCTGAAATGGCAGGCAGGTCTAGCTGACTCCCCATAGATCCAGGCAGTGACTCCAGGCTCCAGGACTCCAACTCCTTTCTCCTCCTAAGGTTCTATTCAGGTTGGAGCTCCTTACCCACTTCCTTGTGTCTATGCTGGGATTTTGTCTGGTTTAACCTTGCATGGGACTTGTACATGTTGTCACTGTTGCTCTGAGTTCCTGGAATAGCTGAACAGCTGTCTGGAAAACTGTTTCCTTACAGTTTTTCTTCTACCTCTTCCAAAAGGATCTCTGAGTCTTGGGGGGCAGAAATTTGATATAGTTGTCTTATGCTTTCTGCACCCTCTCGTTCTTTGCACAATGGCCAGTTGTAGGTTTCTATGTTAATCACCGTCTGTTGCATAAGGAAGTTTCTCTGGTCAGAATTGAGAAATGCATTAATCTTTGGGTAAAATAAGTCATTAAGAGTCAATTTTAAAAATTATCGAAAATTAGTATCACATTCTTCCGTACTTCTTGTGACCTGTCTAGTCTCAGGTTTCTAAGCTGGACATCAGTGTCAGGTATGAGCTCCATCCTAGGAAGCCGACCTTAAATTAATTAAAAAGTGATTGGTTATCCCCATAATATTTGTGCTAGGATAGCATCGGTGGACATATCTTGCCAGGCCAGTTGTTACTGTAATTCCCAGGATTCATAGCTAGGGAAGGTTGATGAATATTGTTTTTCCTTCTAATAGCTTGCATAGCACCTTCCTACACTTTGAATGACAGTCAGTGGAGATGAAGCTCTGGAGTCAGCACCAGCTTGATATTTCCTTGTTTGTTCCACAGCTCATGCATGCAATGTCTTCAGCAATACAGTCTTAACCTCTAGTTCTGATTGGTAACCAAGAGCAGGGTCAATGGCCAGTATTGTTTGAGGGTCTATATGACCCCTGGTCAATAATTTCTGGAGAGGTAGTCCATGCTTTAAGAAGCTTCTGCAGTATAGGTTTCCATATGGCATTAACTAAAGGCCTTTAGTTTTAGCTGTCGCTCCCCACAGTACCTCTTCTGCCCTACCCTGCCTTCCCATTCATCACCCTGCCTAAACCTTCTTAGTCTAGTGTCCCCTCCTCCCCTTTATAGCACTACATTCTACTACCCCTCCCAGGCAGCTTCTCCCCTACACACTCATGTCATTTATTAATGTAGTCACATCTCTAAATTTTCTCATTGAAGCATGCATATCTAAGATTTCAAAGCTAGCCTCCAGCTGTGAGAGAGATCATCTGACTTATTTTTCAGAATGGTTTGTCTCACTCAGGATGACTGCTTTCAGTTCCATCCATTTACCTGCAAATTTAATTTTTAAAGAACTGAATAATATTCATGATAAAAATCATAGAGAACCTGGGCATACAGAGAACTATCTCAATATGATGAAAGCAATGTACCACAAGTCCATAGTCAACGTCGTAGTGAATGGAGAAAAACTGAAATCATTTCTCTGAAACTTGGGAACAAGACATGGATGTTCACTCTCTCAGCCCTGTTCAATATAGTACTTTAAGTCTTAGCTAGATCCATAAGACAAATGAATGAGAAAAAGGCAATGCAAACTGCAAAGGAAGAGGTCAAGATATCTTCGTTTGCAAACAAAATGATACTATACATAAAGGTTTCTAAAAACTCCACAAGTATACTCCTAGAGATAAAAATACATTTATGAAAGTAGCAATATATAATATTAACACCCCAAATCAGTAGTCTTCCTATACACCACCAACAAACATACCAAGAAAGAAAACCAGGAAACAACTATATTCACGATAACTCAAAAATCTATGACATCTTGGAATGAATGAAACAAAGGAAGTGAAAGACTTGCACAATAAAAACTCTAAGACATTGAAGAATCTTTCATTAAAGATTCCTAATGTTGATCAGATATTCTTGAAAATGAGGCCTAAGCATCTACAGTCTAGAATTTCCTCAGGATTCTGAACTTTCATGCTTAACCAACTTCCATTATAGACATAGACTTTATGAAGGAAAATCTCCATGCTTTGTAAAGGAACTTGGCTGCCTTAGCTCATATAGTGTTGGTTGAGGCATTTTAACTAGACTTCTCTTAGCTCTACTTTTTATATCACATCATCATTAATTGCTCTTTCAGACGGGAATATTGCTCCCAACTTCATTTGAATAGTATAATTTCCAAATATGATATTCATTCTGAGATTCTTCCTCCTTTTTATATTCTTTCTGCAGATACCATGCTTCGAGGGAATTAGCTAAAATCTGACAGTTTTCATTCCCAAGTGATCCCTGCTTCCTTTATCTTGGAGCATAAGTGCCACGTTACTTAAAAACAATTAAAGAGGGTATAACATGCTTATCTTTAATGCATTCTTCTGTATCTTTTTCTAATATCTCATGTGATTACTTTGTGCAATTTAAAAGTTAAATTTACAAAGTGTTTTGATATCTCCAAGCAAAAAAGGACTCTGTCTCTTGGCCATATTAGCTATAATGGTTTTGAGATGTGAGAATGTATGGTTGTGTCCAGTGGGATTATTATGGTGGGGAGGATATGGACTATTATTACCTCCATCATCCATGTTATGACCTCTGGGCCACACAACTTCAATTGGAACAGCTTCAAAGGGTGATTCATTAGCTTCCAGATGAGAAACATAGGGTCTCACTGGATATTTAATATGATGATAAAAAAGAATGAATTGGAGGACTAATGACTTGGAAATGTAAATGGCAGGTATAACTATAAAGGGAGAGGGTAGGCCCTGTATTTAATATACTAGGACATTATTTAGCCCAGGTATAATAGCATATTAGCTCAATAGCAAAGATTAGCTCAAATAACTGTAATGTTTTATTTGTTTCCCATAAGGTCCATAAAGTTAGAAAAATAAGCATATACCAATAATGTGAAACAGAAGTCATTGTGCAAAGAATTCTTCAGGAATATGAACACTTCTTTTTATCAAATGTGTTAGAAAATGTTTATAAGCCTAATACTGTCCCCTCCTTCTCCTTCCTCCTCTTCCTTCCCCTCCCTCCTCCTATACTCCTCATCTTCACCCTCCTCCTCCTCCTCCTCCTCCTCCTCCTCCTCCTCCTTTTCCTCTCCCTTTCTCTTCCACTTTTCTTGTTCCTTCTTCATATTTTACAATTATCTTTTTTATTGCCACTTAATAGCATATTTTATCACAGTTAAATTTACTTTCAAATCATGTATCTCAGTAGTATATTCAGTAAGTTAAAAAACTCAAATAATATTCTGCATCTTTGTTTAAACTACTTCTCCCCAATAACATTTTGTTTTACACACATTCTAAACTTTAGGTAACAAATTTGCAATCATGAGTTCTTAATATTCCTATTTGAAAGGACTGAATTCATTTTATTTCATCACCATGTTGATGTATTAGTGGTATATTAGATAGTGGATTAACATTATACAAGCAATGTTGGATAAAGAAGGTTTTTACAACAAAGTGTCAGGAGGAAAAGCCCCTTAAAACGTGTTTTCCTTGTACCTTAAGACTGATTCTCTAGGGAATCTAGCATGAAGCAGCATGAATATTAGTCAGGAAAGTTCAGTCTTTGTTCTGAGAAGCTAAAAATCATAGGCTCTTATTTTAGGTATAACCAACCATACTGTAAGTGAGCTTTGACATGGAAATGAAAGGTTATTTTAAAATACTAATTTATTTCACATTTAGAGAGATATTTGGCAGCCCTGGGTGTTGCTATACTTCTTGAGCAAATCTCTTGCAGTGCTATAGTTTTGTTTTATTCCTGTTGTTTCATTTTACTTGGAATAAATTCAGTAGACACAGTACTAAGTTTTATGAAGATATTTTCATAACATCATTTAATGTCCTTTGAGCACAACACCTGATCCTTTTCTTCATTTCTTCCTTCCATTGCCTCCTTCCTCATATTAGTATTCTTTATTCCAAAAGCAATTGGATTTCTGTTTTCATGTTATATACATCTATTTTTTTCTAGATTCCAATGTTCAGAATTAATTTTTGGTCTCACCATTCAAAGTTAAAGGAAACTATTTATCAAAGTTTAAAAATAAAGTATTAGCATAAATTATCTAAAAACAATTCTTTTATGATAAAAATGTCACAAATCACTCTAGAATTGCATTTAAATGTCCACATATTTAAATATACATACATATTGTCGTTTCAGTTCAAATCTGAGGTGGGTTAAACCATTCTTGGGGTACATTTGTCTGCCATTTACTGAAATACCACAGATTTTCTCCTTTAAAATTAGTTTCGCTAAGTCTTTACGAGGAGTTTTTGATTTAGGAGTTGAACTTGAGTTGTAAAGTTAATTCCTGTAGATTCAAAGTTAATTAAAATTAAATATTGAAAGAAATGCAGTATTTTCAACAACTTTATTAAATTTTAGATACTATGAGCTAAAGCTTAAAAGAAAGTCACCTATTTTGTGAATGGATGGGAAGCATTTTACCACATGGCAGTGAATATCTTCATAAACACAGACAATGAAGATAAAGTTTAGATAAAGAAATAACTCTTGTCAAAGTATAACCCAACATTATTTTTCTTATCCACACAAATATTTCACATTGTCTAGAGTTTAGAATAAGATGGACAAGTTTGTTAATCTCAGGGAGTTTATTTTCTAGTCGGATGTGGCAGACAATAAGCAAATAAATACAAATATATGGTGAGTTATAATGAAGATAAAACAAATATTAAATAATATTTCTGGGAGATGAAGAATGGGTTGTCAGGAAATATCCTTCTCATAAACTAGCAATGACTTGAATGACACTAGAGACACTCTGAGAAGATCAGAGGAAAAGGGGTTTGATGGTTAAGGTGAGATGATGTATTTCAGAAACCACCAGAGATTGAATGAAAGAAGATGAGCCAGTAAAGAAGAAACAGCCAGCAAGGAAGAAGGAGTGTTTCCATAAAGAGGAATGGTCCATTAAGGTGAACATCCGTGAAAAATCTAGTTATAGAAGGACAAATATGTGTCTGATTATTAAATCTGCAAGAACACGTAGGCTATTGGTGGCGTAACTTTGCTGACTCAGAATAATAGAGAGGCATGATGGCCAGTTGGAGTGGTATGACCAAAGTAGGAGCAGACGCGGAGAGGAAATGCAAACAGCGAGAGAGACAACACATCTGAAAAGTGTTTCTTCAAAAGAGAACTAAGAAAAATGGCAGAACATGGGGGAAGCAATGAAGGTAACATGTTTATATGGGTGCAAATAATTTGGTGTGGAAGAATAAAAGGACACATTGATGGAACATTGTAGATGAGCATCTCATTGAGGCAGAGATGTACACCTAGATGCTGACCCAATCGAACTATGGGTGCATATTTTCTGTGATGAAAAGGGTGGAAAAATGAGTGCAGATGGCAACCAGAGCCCTGGGATGGAGGGTGGAACTTTGGAGAAATATGAAAATATGACGTAGACACAATTTCATAGAATAGAAAATAACCATATATCAATAAATAATGGCAATCAAGCAATATTGAATAATCAGGATTTGAGGTCCTGAGTTTCATATGGGCTCAGTCAGAGGATTTTCCTGTTTTTCTCCAAAGCTTGTTTAGTTGTCCATGTAGAATAATCCAAGTTTTGGGGTCTGGAAGATGGAATAGAGTGAGGCATTAAAAGAGATTAGAGATTTTCATTGTTAAATATGTAATTGTAGTATAATATCAATGAATTAAGGATAAAAAGCACAATATGAGAACATGAGTTATAAACTGGAGTAAAGGCTAATGATTTCTACTACTTAATGAGATCAAGGCACAGATGATGTAGGTATGAGAGAAAACATGGTCAGGAAGGCTGAAGAATCAGATACAGACTGAGTGATAACAGTCAAGAATATACCCATTAGAGTGGTTCTCTGTTGTATGATAAGAGAAACTGGTAAGAAAGACGAAGACATCAAGGAACAGAGGCAAGGATGTTGGAAGAGTTATTGGAGTCATCAGAGAGAGGAAAAATGTACAAGTTGTAAAGATGCATAAAGAGCTTTGCATACTGAAATCTTTTATGAATAGCCAAAAAGATCCAGGGTTACTGGATGCAAACTCCAGGAAAGGCAGTATAGTATGGCATGAACATCAAAGATACCTCAGTGTTTCATGAAGAGGGAAAGGCAAATGGATGTGTTAAAGAGCAGACTTCCACTTCACTGTCAAACCCTAAGAACTATCTGCACTAGTGATCACATTTTCCTTTCCATCCAAATAATCAGCACCACATGCACACTCCATAATCTACTCCATCATCGCTAGATAAAGGTTGTAATCTTTGGGGTTTTATCTTTTTTCATTTTTATTCAATTGCATGAAGATATTTAACCTCACACAGGAACTCTAGAAAAACTATTATATATGCAGTATTTGGAATTATTACACCTTCAACTCCACTATTCATTTTTTATATTTGCTTTACATGGAAAAAACTTTGGCATCTAAGAGTATTGCACTGGGGACAGAGAATTGTGGTGTAATGACTAGGAAAGATAAGACCAGAAAGAAACAACAGTGTATTCTCATAGGTAATAAAAATGCATGCTTACATTTTTCTTTCTCTTCTCAAACTGCAAACATTATGTTTTAACGCTAAAGAACTGCTCTTTCTTCCCTTTGACTGAGTTAAGACAGTAATACAAAATAACCAATTTACCCAAGATACAATTTACAGGAACAACTCCTAAGACACACTTATTCTAGTTCTTCTGACAACACTTCTTCAACAGTGTTGGCCCTATTGACATTCTATGGTAAATCTAGTTTGATCTGCCTTTTTCATGGTGTATCTCATGAGGAGGACAAGTGGAAAACATATGAAAAACAACTGTTTGGTTTTTTCATTGCCCATTCATGATTACTAAAGTCACAAATGAGATACCATCTAAATAATAGTACATGCCTTACAAAATAGAGGGTGCTTTTCATCTTGTGAGTCTGGGTTACAGTTTCAGCTGTAGGTGCTGTGAATTTCAGGGAGAGATACAAGCTCCTAAGCTCACAGCTCAGGTCAAACAAAGCTCTGTGTTTACTAAGAACAGAAATGAAGGGGGTGCTTCTGTTTTTTTTTGTTGTTGTTGTTTTGTTTTGTAAAATCTCTCTAGACAACAGACATCTTTGACTTACTTTTAGAGTATGTACATTTAACCACAACATTTTAAAGTGGTGTTTCTTTTAATTAGAGTTGAGTTACAGGGCACATAGTTCTCATTTTTTACTCTACCCTCTTCCCTTGCACACCTTTGATTTTGTTGAATCCTAGCAGTCTGGGAACAAATACTTGGCACTGAATGATTATTCAGATTTCTCCCTTCTTAGCACATGTTTGCCTTATTTGGCCACCTGGAACTGAAAATCTTCAAATAGAACCAAAGTGCCACCTTTGGACCCGCCTTAACCCCCTCCGTTACCTGTTCCTTCTATATTCTTTAAAAAAAAATTATCCTTTTTTTTTTTTGGAGAAAAAATCAATGAGTGTTAGGTAAGGCGACCTGAAAATGTATTGTCAAAACCAGGAGGTTTCAAAGAGCAAGAGGTATGATCTTAAAAAATTAGCATTCTAGGACATTAGGCATGAACAGCACCATCTTTGCTAGCCAGCATATGTTCATGTAAGTATAGCATTTAAGGCACTGATTATATAAGTTGTTTAATTTCTTGAGCTGGCTAGTGTTGCTTAATAGATAATGACCACTCTACTCTTTCGTCTGGCAGAGGTTTCTTTAGGGATTCCTCCAGCCATACTCTGTATACTCCTAATCACTGCCTTTGTGATTTGGACAGAGCTAACTGCACCCATCTTTCCCCTATCTGGTGGGTATATGACCCAGGTTCCACTGCTCAAAGCACAAGTTTCTGGCCATTTCTTGGGCAGCCCTTGGTATACATTTGTGCCTAGTCCAGTTCCACTCACTTTGGGGAGGGGGATTGTTCTAATAATGCAGAAGAAGAGGTTCTGTTTCCATTTTGGTTGCTGTACTGTGAGATTGGAACTGCTGGGGAACTCCTCACTTCTAAGGAGAGAGTCAAGATATGGATTAGTGGCAGAGAAGAGGGCTCAGTGGGTGAAGTACTTACCCTATAAGCAAGAGGACAAGACTTAAGATTCCCAGAACCTGACTAAAAGCTGGCTGGGTGTCATGGTTCAATATGTGAGGGGCAAAGGCATCCCCAGACCAAGCTGGCTGGCTAGACCAGTTAAACGGTGGGCAAGCTTCAGGTTCAATTGAAGACCCCATGTCAGTATGTGAGGTGGAGAGTGATGTAAACCAGCCAACATCCTCCTTTGGCCTCCACACAGGTGTGCAAACACTGGTGCTACAATGAGAGAGACAGGGGGGTGGGAGAGAGAGAGGGAGATTCACCAATAATCAATTGTCATTGTTATTGGCCTTCCTTGTTTTTACCAAAGCTAGAATTAAAAAAAAAAATAACCTGCATTGTTAAGTTGCATGTGCTCATGAATTCTTATTTTACTGAAGCCAGACTGAGTTCTTGTTCTGTTCTTTGCAAGAAGGCAAAATATTCCTTGCCATTCTTACCAGTGAGTCTTGGGCTTTAAGAGGCACTGGACAAACTAGTAAAACAAGCTGAGTGACAGAAGCAAGTGGCTGCTTTGCTTGTGAGCGCCCAGGATGATGAAGGCAGAGGCAGCTCTCCACCTACAGCTCTCCCTTCAGCACACCCTGAAGTCTTCCCCTGCCTAATGCTGCTTTCTTTCAGTGAGATACTGGGGAAGTCATCATAGGCCCACATTTCTGATGCTTCTACAGTTTTTTGTTCTACAGGTGCTGCTGTCATTAGTGAGCTGGTAGCAATGAATTTCTGGACAACTTGTGAACATCTAGCTGGTACTTATAGAAATAATTGGAGGTGTGAAACACAACATGTGGACAATAAAAGTCTCTCCACCACTTTCCATTGCCTTCTTTCACCAAGACAAAGAAACTTCAGTTTTAACTACCATCAGGTTACATTGACAAATACTTCAGACTACCAGTTTGGTCTAACTTGCCCCTTAGTCAATGCTCTCCCATTCTGTTTAAGAGGTCGTATATAAAAACATACAAAAAGAAACAGTAATTTAGATATCTTAGACACCTGGACCTATATGAAATACTTTTAAGGAATGTTGCCATAATAGTTATACCAGCATCTACTATGTAGGGTTGAAGATTCACCAGAGAGGCCTTGCTGTACCCAGTATCACAGTGAGCAATAATTAGTTTGGCTACCTGTCTCCCAATACTTTCTAGACTCTAGAGGAAACATGCTGGAGTGAATGTGCTTAAAATGCTTTTAAGAATCAAGAGTTCTGGGGCTAGAGAGCTGGCTCATCTGTTAAGAACACCATCAGATGATGGTTCTATTTTAAGTTGTTCTGAGAAATCTCCATATTGATTTCTACTGTGATTGGGTCAGTTTAAATTTCCACAAGGGTTGTCCTACCATTTCACTAACATTTGATGTTGTTTTCTTTGTGGTAGCCAGTCTGACAGGGAGAATCTTAAAGCAGTTTTAGTTTCCATTTTCCTGACAGCTAAGGATGTTGAACATATCTTTGTATGGTCAGTTGTACTTTATCTTTTGAGAGCTTTCTGTTCGTTTCATTAGCCCATTTATTGATTCGGTTGTTTGGTTTCCAATATTTATCTTTTTGAGTTCTTTATATGTTCTTGATATGAATCCTTTATTAGAGATATAGCTAGCAAAGAATATCCCTCATTCTATGAGATGTTTTTTCATTCAGTGAAATTGTTTCCTATACTGTGCATAAGCCCTATAAGTTCATGCAATACCGTTTTGTCAGCTTTTGATATTATTTCCTGAACCATTGGAATCCTTTATAGAAAGCTGGTGGGGCTGCAGTTTGGGGTGGCGTTGGAATCTTTAGAAGATGCAGACTTGCTGGAGGAAGTATGTCATCAGAGGTGGGTTTTCAGAGTTCATAGCTTTGCTCCTCTTCCGGTTCACGTATTCTGCTTCCTGTTTATGATTAAAGACGTGAGCTCCCAGCTACTCTGCTCCTCATGCCATGCCTCTCTACCGTGATGGACTCTTGTCTCTCTGGACGAGTAAGCCCAAATAAACTCTTTCTTCAATAAGTTGCCTTGGTTATGGTCTTTTATCACAGAACAGAAAATTAACTTATGCAGAAGTGCCCCTCTCCTAATGCCAATTTATCTTCAGATTTCTGTTGCTATGACAAAACACTGACCAAAAGCCACTTGGGGAAGAAAGGGTTTATTTTATCTTACAAATTCATGGTCACAATTCATCACTAAAGTCAGGACAGGAGCTCAAGAAAGAATCCTAAAGGCAGGAATCAATGGAGAAACACTGCTTACTGACCTGCTTCCCTTGGCTTGCTCAGCTACCTTTCTTATATAACCCAGGCTCACATGCCTAGGAATGACACTGCTCAGCCACTGGCAAATCCAGCTGAGAAAATTCCTCACTTGAGGATCCCTCTTCCTAGGTATGCCAGATTCCACCTTGTGGATTACCGTGTAGTTTTGACTCAAACTTTTCCCCTCAAAATGGAAGTATTCTGCAGGCTAGGTTTCAGAATACTGTCCCCTGGCACTTGCTCTGGATTCCCAGAATGCCATGTGTTGGGGTTCCTCTGCTCAGGCCAGCCCCAGGGGGATGCAGGGTCTTCTCTGGGAGGCGGTGAGAGGCATGGAAAGCTGGGTGAAAGCATGCAGAGGGCGAGCGCAGCAAATTCGTTTTATTCAAGGAAGTGCAAAGGGTATTATGATTTTGGTTAGCCAATTGCCCTATGGGGTGGTTCCCAACTGGGGCCAATAGTAATCTGTCCCCAGGTAGATCATCTAGGTGCAGGTTTTCTCTGCCGCCGTGTGGAAGCTGGTGTCACGCCTGGCCAGATCTGAGCGCCCGGTCCACAGGAGTCATTCCCTTATTCCTCACGGCAGGTGGCCTGGCTAAAGCCTGTCCTGCATTACGCCATACAGCCATGCAAGAAGAGACTTTTCCTTACAGCATGATTGCCACTGACTCAGCAGTCTTTTTGCTACTGTTTCAGTGGTTTGTGGAAGAGAGGGTGGCCCTGACCTGCTCATACTTCTCTTCCTTTGCTGGCATGAATGCGACAAGTAGCTATTTCTCCTATTATGGATGGAATATAGTGCAGGCTCTCTGTTTGTCTTAAGCATGGTTTTGATACTCTTCAGTTGTTTTCACTGCATGAGCGGACAACACTCTGAAATTGGAGCTGAGCCCCTCTGCCATGGATTCTGGATGCTTTCCTTTCGTTCTGTTTTCTTTAATACTGAAACTAGTGTTTTTCTACTATTATCCAATGGGATGGCTGCTGTCTAGTGACTGCCAGTTTAAAACCTGGAGATTCTAGCAATCCATGCCCACAAAGGAATCATCCACTGTCTTGAGGCCTCTATTTTATGAATTTTTTGTTATATTTTATGTAGACTAATGCAGCCTACAATATCATTTGATATTAGTCTGGATATAGAAATTAATATAATTTCTATTATAGAAAATTAACTGCTCTGATTGCTGTTGTTGTATAGCAGTTGCTTGTGAATGAAAATAATTCTTCCAGGAGGGAAGGGAAGGCTCATGGATTTCCAGTGTAAACGAACTGTCTTCTCTCTTGTCTGGGAAAGTGGAAATCTGGATGATTCCTGCTGTGGCAGGAGACTGACCAGCTGAACTATCCAGAGGAGGTTTCAAGAACCTGCTGAACTACCTGTAAGTTGCACAGAGAGCTCCAGAGGGGCAGCTTTTGTGAGCTGTCACCCATGTTGGGATGAGTTTCTCAGTGACACGGTAGATTTTAGTCATCCATGCCCCTGTGAGCAATGCCTTACTAACTCCTGTTAGTAACCCCAATGAAAACTCATTTGTTCACTGAGTTGAACTTTGGTGCAATCACTGCTTTGATCCGTTGTGGGTTCCCTTTCTGGGGGTGAGTGGATGTGTATGCTACATACATTTCAGTTAGTCATTGGCAATTAAAATAATTATATTCTGATTTACTATTGCTGTAACATACTTGTAATAACTATCTGGAATTGACCAATAAGTGGGATTTTTTTATTTGAAAGTAGACTATAAGAAGCTTATATTATGATCTTGTGTGTTGAAATCAATACTTCCTTTTGTTATTCTAGAAACAGGAAGAAGAGAAAAATCACCTAAAATGAAAATGAAAAAATGAACACATTCTTTTATCTAGAACCTTACTCACTTAGGAAAAAAAGAAAGAAAACAAACATAAATACAATAATGTAAAAGAAAAAACAAAGAAGAACATCTCTCAGGTAGTCATAGTTCTTTTGTCTTGTGGTAATGAAAAGTATAAAAGTATTTTATGGTGTGTATTTGGAGGAACAGTGAATCAGTGGATAGGTGAATCCAGGTGTCGTTTCCTTTTTCATTTGTTTTCATTTAGAGACTGTCCTGATAATTTTTTTCCTGTGTCAGGCCGGTATATGTCTTATGGTATAGCTAGATAGCTTTGATTTCTCATTTCTTTCTTGTTACTAAGAATAACTTCACAAGTATGCACAAAACACCTCTTAGACATAAGTGTATGCTACAGTTTGAAGATACTGGAAAACATATAAAGACTCTGTGTTAGTTTCTACTAATTCAAAGCTTTTCCTTGGGGTGAAGACAAGCAATGTGTCATAATACTGCTTTTATTTTATGCCACGATACTACTTCCTGCACAAAATAGAGACCATTGACTCTCTTGAGTCTTCCTTTATTGACTGAGGTATTGGTTGAGCTACTACTGAAAGAGACTTCAAGACCCAGGGACTTGATCCCGAGAAGAGTTTATTTCTTTCACATAGAATAATCCAGAGTTAGGCAATTAAAGTTGACACAGTGACTCTGCTCCACAAAATCATTTAGGGACACAAGTTCTTGTTCTTTTGTGTTCCTACTGACCTCTAGGGTTGTGCTCTTTTTATTATCAAATACTGGTCAAGGCCACATGTGTGTTTTGGTCTTTGCAAAGTAGATTTAATCTCTGGCATCCAGTTACTTTTATGTAAGAATAGTAAACATAATAATATTTATCAAATATCCCATTCTTTTTTTGTTTATGAGCACATAGAGGATTATAGTCCTATACTTTTGTGGTTAGTAATGGCCACATGACAAGTTCTTAGTCAGCATGGCATGAATATGATCTGTGCTGAAACTTTAGTTGCTGATGCTTGACTCTCTAATCTTTGGTTCCCTTGCCATGATTAGGATGTATTGTATGAAATGCACAAAAGTTCAATAAAAACATATATTATAAAATAAAAAATATATTTTTAAACATTAAAAAAGAAGCAAAATCTGATACCAGACTAGAGAAGAAAGGCAAAGAGTAAAGAAAAGGTGTGAAGTCATGAGGTTGCTCTTGTGCTGGTAGTTTAGTGTAGGGCAAACTTCATGAATGATAATCAAAAGGGAAGTGCAGAGGAAAACTGAAGGTAAAAACAAAACAATATCTCAGATAATCAGAAGTGTCAAGCTCATAAGTGGAAGCATTAGCCAACAGGCCTTGCCCACTCTGAAACTAAAATAGGGAAAAATAAACTTAAATTACGTTTGACATCTTCTAAAAGAGATTTCAAATATTTTCATCACATGAAAATGAAAAACAGATGAGTTAATTTTCTCTCTCTAGTACATAAACATATCCAAACGTCATATTTTATACTGCATACACAATTATTTGTCATTAAAAATAAGATTGATTGATAAATACATTTAAAAGTAGTGTGAAAAAGTTCCAATGAAGGTGCCAACACTGGAGACTAAGAATTTCCTGGCTCTAGTTCCTATCTTCCAAATCACCTGCCAAAGCAATGGAAGCACAAAAAACAACAACAAACAACAAAAACAAACAAACACCTAGAAACCCCTTAATTCTAACTTGGCCCTCACATAAACCTGAAAAATTCAGTTAAGTGTGGCTGAACCACAAGAATACGGAAGCTTTACTCCCTATAAAACTCCTTAGTTTCCTGCCTTTCAAGGAGGAGAGCATCTTGTTAAAATGAGAAACCTTGCTGGTTTGCCTGTGGTAGCAGACTCAATAACTCTGCAGGCTCCGTCTTAGGAAACACCACCATAGATTCTGCAGCTACTGCCCATTCATCTCTCTCCAAGTTTCACAGGGATTCTGTGCAGATAAATAAAACAAGATACCTCACATAAAAGTATTTGGTCTATAAAACTGCTGTGTGAGTAATATAGGTCTATAAAATTCTATGTGGTTATTATAATATCAGGATAACCCGTGGTTCTTTCGTGTTGTTGTTTCTATTTTCTGTTAAACTGGGCAACAAGAAAAGAATTCAAAGTACTTTTATACGGTTTGAAATGTCTAATACCCTCTTATATGTTGATGAAGGGAGTGGAGGTAGATGAGATAGTTCAGAATTGAGTACAATGATACCACACACTTGTAAATCCCAGCCCTCAGATATCTGAGACAGGAGGATGGTGAGTGAAAGATCATTCTGAGCAACATAATGAAAGTTGTTACTAAATAATAATAATAAATAAACCAAGCAGTATACACTGGTAATAATAGTGTCTGCTAAAAACTGGTGAGGTATGCCTAATATCATCTTTAGAGCTTATCTAGAAAATGAAGTATAGCTATTGCCTCCTGGGACACAGTGATTCTAGGAGAGTTTTCTAATCATGGTGGTTATCGTGGTGGATCATTTAGATGGCATGCTCCTATTCCAGACTTTTGACAAGAGACTTTCTGGCCACATTTAAGCATCTATTATACCCAGTACCGTTTGCCTCAATGCTACATGCACACATCTTGGCCATTCTAAAGAGGGAGAGATGCGAGAATATGGAAGGAATATTGCTACCAACTCCATCTACCTTATATCACATGGCACATTAGTGTATTTAGAAAAAAGAATGTTTTCAGTTTAGACACATCTGTTATCCCTGCATGCACTCATATGTGCCACATGTCAGAGTTGTAAACTAGTAGAATTGCCTTTTTATTCTCAGGATATTTGAATTTGAATATACCCACTCATTTATAATGATGCTAAGGGCAAGACTATAAAATAAGAATGAGTGTGTGCTGAGTGGTATCCAATATGGGCATCCCAGGTTCCTCCCTTGATCTGTTACAGAAATACTTGCTGAGTACTCCCTCCATTCTGGCATACTGTAACAGCTTTCTATTTCCTCAGAAGATTCTTTGAGGCGGTTATCATTACCTCTACTTTATAAATTAGGCCCAAAGAACACAATACTAAAGGAACTACTAATAAAACTCAAATACGTACAAACAGAAATTTCTTTATATTTCAATAACAGAACTCCATTCTCATGTTCCATTTCTTCTAACGACAGAAAATGTTTTCAGTATGAAGGCACACACATTTCCTTCTAGATTTTCTTAGTACATCCTGGGTTGATTTGTCATTCTAGGATTTTCTTCCCCATAATTTTTCCTTTATCAATAGGGGTGATAGTCTGGGAAATTTAATACATGGAAAAAGATCTGTCCAACCAAACTTAAAATGGGACATGCAATATTACTGCCTTTTGACTGTCTCAGTAAGTGGTGTTGAAATGATAGATTCCTTTGTGTGTGCATCTTTCTGTACCAGGACAGCTCCAATTTTCAAGTGGTCCCAGACCCACTAAGCATACTCTCAATCAAAATAAATATTAATAGAATCACTGTGTATTTCATGCAGAATATCGCAGTCTATCTTAATCATCTTTATACCTTCTTCCCCACCAGCACTCTCTGTTCCTCTTTAGCTCCTCAAATAGAATTCATGCATTCTTGCATTGGTGTTAAGATCTAGTGTGTCAAGTTAGTGTCTCAAAATGTTCTTCAGTGCAAGTTCACCTACTGAGGCTAATTAGTCTATCCAGAATCCCCCGCTTTAAGGGGAATAGTTCATCTTCACCCAACCATAATCAGTTACCAATATTTCTTCAGCAAAGATTGGAGTCTGCTATCCGCTTCTCCAGTGCCATGCTTGGTTTTTGTCTGCTTGAGTTTCCTTTGCTGTGGGTTCTTATGAGCAGGATCCCGGGAGCTTGTATTTCTCTTTCCATATGGTTACACACCTCCTCACTGGCTCTTACAATCTTTATGTCCTCTCTTCCAAAATGATCCCTAAGCCTTGGGTGAGTGAAACTTAATATAAGAGTCCTATCCAGGGTCCCACACTCTGAAGATTTCTAATCTCCATGCTTTGGCCATTTGTGACCTTTTGTGTTCCTGACCCTCTGCTGCAGGAGGGAGCTTCCTTACTGAGAGTTGAGAGATTCATTTGTGTTCTCCTTTCCCCTTGTTCCATGTTGCGTGAGCCTGGGGTGTGGAAGTTACATTGTAGATGTGCTGCTTAAGCATGGGCAATTCACAGACGATGTCTATGTGTGACCAGTTCTGGTACTCTGTAGTAGTCTCTCTTTAGTGCAAAGGAAGCTTCTTTGATGAGTAATGACTGGGATACTTGATTGTATATATAAGGATACATATTTTTCACTTAGTAAGAAGTTACATTAGCCTAGGGATGTGACAACCTTGGGGATTCCTCTAAGATCTATGACCTCTTCCACCATATGTGTTTAGCTGTGATTACAGTACCACACATGTGTTTCCTTCCACTGAGTGGGCTCTAAGACCGATTAGGTTGTTGTTGATTGGTCCCAAGATAAAAATGCCACTACTGCATCAGTGTGGAGTGCTGTGTCAATAACTGATGTGGTCTTTAGTGATGAAGCTGGTGGTGGGCCATCAACTGATTTTCTCCCTTGGCTGCTTGCATAGTGCTCTCTAGAGTTATGAGAGCCAGCCTTCAGGGGAAGTAGCTTCCAGGTCAGTTCCAGCTCCATTGCTCACAATTTGATCTCTGAAGTATGTCCTGTTTTCAGCAGTAGGGTCTTACTTTCAAGTTCTTGATGGCAATCAAGGGCTGTGGCAATAGTGCGTATAATATTTGGAGTCTCTTGGATAACTCTGGCGAACAACTCAAAGGAAACTTTCTCCTGTCTGGTTCTGTTTCTTGTTATGTAGACTTCAGCTATGCACATGGGCTCATGTAAAGATATTGTGTGTGCAATTCGTCATTAGGTTGTTAGACTAATATGATTCCCTCTGGTGTTTTATACTAGTTAGGCATTATTTATCTGTCCCCTCTTTCTGTCTCCCTGTCTAATCCTCCCTTTGTGTCATCCCCATTAAAAAATCCCCATTTCTACCTTGCTAACACCTGTCTTCTATGACCCCACTTGTCTTGAACTCCTTTTTCCCCATAATTCCTTGTATAATCCTCTGTCTTCCTCCCATTTAAATACACCTTTTTGGCTATTTCTCCCTTAGTAACACCTGACTCCTACTCTTTTTCTCTCTTAGGCTCTTTCTTTCCCTTTACCTCCTTGGTTTCTTTCCAAATTTTAACTGCTCTCCTAGTGATCAGTATTGCTTCCCTCTGGTTTGTCAGTCTGGATACCCCTCTCAGACACCATCACCCTGCAGTACCTTTGACCTGTGGCTTCACATATTTTCCCTCTCTCTGGTCCATAACTGGAGAATTTGATCACTATCTTCTAGTCTGGCAATAGTTTTCGTCAGCACTTCTTCCCTGGGCTCAGACCCTGTGATAAGGGTGTAAGTATAAAGGCCCACTTCTGAGCACACACTTAGGTCTACATCTACTGAACTTCTGCACACTTCTCTCACAGTTGGTAGAATTTTATCTTATTTCAGGAATTATTACACTTTTTTACAGCTTTCATCTAAAAAGGCCAACAAGCAATATCCAGTCATCTAGCAGCAGCATCCGTTGAGCCCATCTTGCAGTTTTGAAATACCACCTTCTGTCAAAAGAAACTAAGGCTTCGTTGAGAAAGTCTAAGTAATATAAGATCCAAGAAAGCTATCAAAGGACTCTAGAGGTATGACAACAGGACATAGAGATCAGAGTAGGAAGCTTCTACTGGCCAAATTTGGAATATTTGAGATTCTAAACAGAATGAAACCTCACTAAGTGTACTGAAACTCCCCAAACACTTTTAGCTTCGTGAATTCATGTTGATATTTTAAAATGTAATTGATTGCACTTTGAGAGGGATGGAGAAAATCCATTATCATGAAAATGAGATAAATATAAAGGAATCATTAAGCATTTATCCTAAGATGACTTTCTTGTATGAAATGTATAATCTGATAATCAACAAGTAGATCAGGGGATGTGTCACTTCATAACATTTTTCCAGTTAAGAAATAAACCAAAATAATATATAAAAATCACCACTTTGTGAACCTAGTGAGTTAATACACTTAAAGTCTGCCAATTAATTGCTGCTGACAGTCAGGATGGAAAGCAGGTGGGGAGAAGGAAGGGTAGGGAGGGACAGAAGGAAAAGATGAAAGGAAGAAAGGACAAAGGAAGTAAGGGATGGAAAGAATGAGAGAAGGGAGGACAGAAGGAAAGAAGGAAAAGAGCCTACTGATGAAAACCTCACTGCAACCTGTTAAGACACTAACGCTATTCAAGTCTTTAGCTGTAACTGCCAACTTGGAGGATACATATTAGGCAAGAATATAACAGAGCTTCACTCTGAACGTGAAACTGGTAAAATCAAGGCTGGAGATCTGGACAGGTAATATATCCAAATTCTTCGACGTATACACTGTAAGAAAAAGAGGAGTATGAAAATTCGGCATATTTATAAATTAAGAGCCTTGGAAATTATCAATATAAAATATACAGGATGCACCTAAGATGTGTTACCTCCCCAGTGAAAACCTATATGGCTGTGAAAAAGAATGAGAAGAATGCCTGTGAACTGATGCATAAAGGGACTGCCAGGCTTATTTTCAAGCAAAATAAAGTAAAAAATAATATTCATAGTATGACATCCTTTGTGACAGAAAGGAGAGAAACAGGACAGCACTCGTTAGTTTCACATTGGGTTCATCTTGGAAGCATGGCAGGGTGGGAGTGAGGTGGGGGAGATGAAGGAGCAGCAACTCTGTGCAGTTTTTGAATGATTGACCGTTTTAATGGTTTAAATGCTCAAAAGTAAATAGCCAGATAAGGATGCAAAAAGACAAAAATGCAATGGAGCCAAGTGAGCTTAACCACACTACAAATGCGTGCCACTGAGATAATGACACGGCAGAGGAGGAAGGATCATTCAAGCAAATACAGTGGGACTAGAGAGTGTTAACTATGCAATCCAAAAGAAATGTTTAAAATACAATGTTTTGATATGTGTTTATAACATAAGTATGGGTTTGGAATTCTGAAGTGACTTTCTGTGTTTTCTGGAATTGAACAAATAAGTAAATATATAGCATATACTTATACACACACACACATATATACATGCTACTTTTCTTTGTTGAAATGAGTTGCATATTAGGCTATATGAAGAAAGATTGAAATTAATTCTGAATGTAGGACTGGGATTTCTAATATTAACAGAGAATATGCAGAAACTGAATGTATGTGTGTATGTGTGTGCATATGCCTTTTCAGCAGACAGAACTAGGAGATGAAGATTTCTTATTTAAGCAGCACGTATTATAAATATATAACATATGAAATATATAAAATGTTGCAATATGCTATAGAATAACAAATTTATACAAAATATGTACATAGCATATTCTTGTATATATTAAATAACATATATTATATGCTTTAGAAAATACACATAATTTATGTGAAATGTGTACTTCATTTACTATAAATACTTTTACAAACATGTACACAATTCATGTTTTGTAATCTTAATTTCTGAAAACATCTAGAGCAATGACATAGTCACACTTAATAAATAATAACTTCTAAGTATTCTCTTGTTAAAGTACCCAAGAATCCTTGTGGAAATGGCTGGTGCTACATAGGATGGAATGGAGTAAGTACAGTAAGAAATTGGAATATCATGTATCAAAAAATGAGGAGGAGTGCTAAAGAGATGACTCAGTGGTTAAGAGCATTGACTGCTGCTGTTTGGTTATCAGCATGTACATGGCATCTAACAACCATCTATAACTCCAGTTCCAAGGGCTCTGATGTCCTCTTCTGACTTCCTCAGGCACTGATTACACATGGTGCACTTACCTCCATTTTGACAAAAAACTCATACAAATAAAACTTAAATAAATATTAAGTAGACATTTCAGAAGTAGAGAAGAGCAGAGCTCTTACTGTATAAACTTGGAGTTCTTTGAATAATAACCCAAATCCTGATTGTGCCCTGGGTACAGCCTGTCCTTTGGGGGCTCATATGCTGGTGGTATCTTGATCACCAACATGGCAAGCCATAAATATCAATCCTACATTCAGAATTAATTTCAGTCTTTCTTCATATGATGACCTAATATGAAGCTCATTTTAACAAAGAAAAAGTAGCGTGTGACGGATCCTTGAGGAGGTAGACAAATGGAAGGTGATCAGGTCAGTGGGCATGCTGCCTCTGGAAAGGATTAATGCTCATTTCATAGAATGGGTTGCTTCTCCAAAGAGTGAGGTTTTGTAAGGGAGAAACCAGAGCCTGAATCACTCTCTGGATTCAGCTTGTATGTGATCTTTGCTACTCACAGGTGTTCTTGCCATAATGCCATTTGTCATATTGTGACATAGCCAAGGGGCCCCTCGCTGGAGGCTGAGTTGATGGTACCATTTGAACCTGGACTTTCAGCCTTTGGAACTGAGCTAACCAATTTTCTTTTCTTTGCAAAGTATTCAGTCTCAGGTATTTTAGCATAACAGCAGAAAATGGTTTCACACAATGACTATAACCCATAAAACAAGAATCTGTAAATCCATGAATCCAAGAAAAGATGAATGAATGAATGAGATAGCAGGATGTCAGTTATATAAGAATCTAAACAACTAATACAAAATAATGATATAAAATTTTTAAAAAATTCCTCCAGCTTAGGAATAAGTAGTATTCAAAAACGACATACAGCTAATGAGTGAGTTTGGACACAAGGATACGCTCCTGCTGCCTCATGCCACCACAGTCCAGGTTAAAGCCCCTCCCCTCAAGTTTCCTTGTGAATTTTTGTATTTTATTGTTTTTTTTTTCTTGTGATGGGCAACAAGAACATTTAGTACGGGATTTAGCTTCATAATAGATTTTAAGTATATAATACCTATTTTCTGTAGGTGTTATATACTTATTTCACAGCAGAGCTAGCTCTGAACTTACTCATCATGAATATCTGTAACTAAATGCAGATTGAACAACTTCCCTCATCTCTCTGGGAACTCACCATTTGAATGTCTACTTCTCTATTTTTGACTATTTTGGGTGCCTCATATAAGAGGAAGCATGCTATATTTGTCATTCTGTTACTGATTAAACCTTGGCTTATCTCCTTAGCATGTCTCAAACAGTAGAATGTCCTTGCTTTCAAAGGCATAAAAACATTTACTATATGTACACAATATACTGTCTTTATGCACTCATTTATTGATAGACATTCAAGTTGTTTCTATAGTTTGAATCTCAGGAATAATATTGCAATGAACATGACATTTATAACACGATGATTTGCATTACTTTGGGTATATACTCTGAAGTCAGACTGTGGGATGGCATGGTACTTCTTATTTTTAACTTTTTGTGAAATCATCGTACTGTTTTCCAAGATATCACTCCCACTTTACATTCCTAACAGCAGCATATGGGTTCCAATTCTGGAGCCTCCCCATTGTTTTCATTGTAATAGAGTGTGGGAGTGAGGGATTAATACACATCATGGCACTGAAACAGAAGTGGATGATGCTTCACTGTGGTTTTGATTTACATTTCTCTGTTTCTTAGTGTTGCTGAATATTTTCTCTATATCCCTATTGTGTTCGATAGGGTTTCTCCTGTGACGAACACCAGACACAATTAACAGAGGAGGAAGGGCTTACTTTTGCTCTTTCTTAGAGGTTTTGTCCATGGTCCTCTTCATTGCTTTGGGGCCCAGGGTAAGGCGCTGAAGAAGTGATGGGTTAGAGCAAAGTTGGTCATCTCACACCAAGTAGGAAGAGAGAGAGGTGTGGGGAGAGAGGGTCAGACAAGACACACCCTCCAGAGCATGCCCCTGGCGACCCCCTCTGCCTGCTGTACATTCAACTTTGACTCAGTTAATAAATTAATTTCCTGGTGGGGTTAAAACTCTCATGATCCAGTCACTACCCAAAAGACCATCACCTGGCAACCAAGCCACCATCACCTTGGCAATCAAGCACTTAAACAACAACAAAAAACAGCAACAACAGAGTTACTTCAGATTCAAACCACAGCACTTGTTGGCCGTTTTTATATCTTCATGGGGAAATATCTACTTATGTGCTTTGTTAATTTTTCGGTCAGATTAGTTGTTGGTGGTAGTGCCATGTTTTAGGAGTTCCTTGAATTCTTTATCAGACAGACACTTTGCAAATATTGTAACCTATTCTGTAGCCTGCGTTCTACTTTGTTGTTTCCTTTGCGTTCCACAAACTTTGCTTTAAGTCCCAGTTATCTCTCTTTGCTTCTATTGACTGTGTTTCTTATGCCACAGCCCAGAGCATTGCTAAGACAAATGTCAAGAATCTTCTCTTGTCTGTTATTTTCTAGTTTTATGGCTTCAGCTTCTACTTCCACGTTTTCTATAAACTTGTAGTTATTTTGTGTAAATGAAAAATAAGCATCCAATTTCATTCTTTTAGATATGGACATTTACATTAGGTTCTCCTGACACCTTTGGATACTTATGATGTTAGCATTTTACAGAACTTGGTAAAAACGATTTAGGAATGCTTCTGTTTTTACAACAATTTTGTAACCTTGAAATGATATCATCTAAGAATTAAAAATGAAAAGAAAGTATAAATTATTTAAGGCTAAACTATAGTATCTAGATTGTATTGGAGAATATAACCATGAAAAACAAGAAAAGAAAATGATGTTTTTTTTTTTACAAATGTCAAGATAGACGTTACTTTTAGTGACATAGAAGGAGTTGTGACTAGGATGGGATAGATGGAGGTAAAGAACCTGGTAGTTAAACAGATTTTGTCTCTTTACTCAGGTGTTTGTTATAAGAATATTCCAATAAAATAATTCACTAGATTATATCTTCACTTTGTGTGATTCTTTGTATCTGTACCTCATTTTATGTGGTGAGCAAGTGGTGTCAGAGTCAGAAAAATGAGCCTCAGATTTAAAGAATTATTTTTTCTGCTATGTTTACCAAAAACTTATTTTAGAATTCATGTTCAAAAATCCAATGCTTTGCTCTTAGTCTAAACAATCTTTTGGTGGGATCTAAATATCATTGACTTTGGTGGCAAATAGAGACATCCTCTGAGAAATAGTCAGAAAAAGAAAGCTCCTGTTAATATCTCAGAGTTCCTCTCACCACAGAGAGCCTAGGCACTGTAAGATGACTTTAAATGAGGCACATGACTTGAGCACTTCTCTGGCTATAAGTTTGCACAGCTTTGTAGGATCAATAATCATTAAAGAACAAAGTAGTTGTTCTTCATCTTATTCTTAGCTAGATTAAGCAATACTGTGAGGGAAATACTAAGACAAAGTAACACTGAGAAAAAGTCATTCATACAACAATGACAGTTCAAGAACTGCTGAAGTGAAACTACACTCATGCACTGAGTGAGCGAATGATATGCTTCAAACACTGCCAGATACGGGAAACTGAGAGAAGAGAATATCAAATTTTGTCTTGAGGTATGTGCTGTGGAATAAAACGGATTATAAGTTTTGTGTACAATCAGAATCACCTTGGGGAAATTAGAAAATACCTATAAACAGAGATTCCACAGTCTAGTCCCCTAAAGATTGATTTAGTATGCTTAGAGTTAGATTTGTTAGTCTAAACACACACACACACACACACACACACACGCATGCACACACACATAAAGCCATATGTCTTAGTGTATCAGCCTAATAATTTATTTACTAATACAAAACGAAAACGTTCCTTTAAAATGAAGATTCTAGATTAACCATGTGCTTAAACTTGCAGTCTCATTTCCGGAAGGGCTTATGGACAAGAACACCTTGTATTCTGACGGTGAAGTCTGCATGGGGACATAAGCCACTGACTGAGTAAGTCAAGACTAGTCGTGAGAGTTCCTTAATCTAAAAAAGAACATAGACAACGCGAAGACAAGCCACTTATGCCTGACTAGGCACCATAGAGAATACTGCTGCAAGATCACAGCCCTTGTACCAAAAATTACATGTTCATGGCTCCTGACCTGACTTACCTGATTTAGGCCATGCCTCCCTCTTTCAAACTGTCATATATGTGTGAGCTAAGATTAGAGAGTAGATGAATAATTGTGCCATTGCTCAGAGTGCAAAAAGCTATGTCATAAATAAATGCTAGGTCTTTATTCTGATATTATACTTAAACAACGAGTTTCCTTGTGGTAATGATTATATTGTTGGTTTGAGTGATATTAAATTTTTGAAGCCTGTAATAGGTTATAAACATAGAAACAAATGTGTAAATGAATTTGCACTTCAATTACAGTCTGAATCCTTGCAAATGAAGACAGCATAATAAATCAACAAAAAATGAAAACCAAGCATGTTATGTTTTCTGTTGGCAAGAGATTGAGACTAGGTTCCTTCAGGAGACCAAATCCTTGGCAGTGTCTCTAACAGAATGGGCAGAATTTATATCTTCAAAAGTTGGCCCACAGATTGGCAGCCAAATATGACAAGTTCTCAGGTTCAGAAGGTTAGTGCATTGTGTTTTAATATTCTCCATACACAGCAAAGACAAAAAGTGAAGAGGATAAAGGAAAATTCATTTGAGTATTTGAGTTCTGAGAAATATGCTTTTAGGGATCGCTGATGGCTATTTCTCTATTCTTTTGTTACGAAGAAAATGTATTCTTTAAGTAGGAAACATGGCCAAAACAATAAATTATCACACAGGAATTGGTTTATTTTAATAAATAAATTATTAATGGTTAAACATTTGAATTGAATACAGTGAATTTTAGTATTTCTTGTGACTAATTCTCAATGTATGCTAAGTAATGAAAATTTCAATGGCTACCATATCTAAAGAATTATTGTTTCTTCAATAAGAAATGCTTAATGTAGACTTTTATAATCCAAGTTTTTAAAACTATAATTGTATAATTTCTATTAACATGGCATAGGTTCTAAATTTTGTGACTGTTTTTAATACATTTGGCATTTCAACAAAGTAAGTGTCATATCCTTTATATTTATATGCTAACATAGAAGGACATTATCTGCCCAAATATTATGAAGATTATTGGTAAAATAGGAATCAGTGGGAGGATACTGTGCTATTGCAGCATGCAAATTCCAAAGAACTTAAAGAAAAGTGCTATTTTTAGTTCTGTATATATTTTATTTGAATTTTTTATCTTTCATACGCAATATCTTAATCAACCCCTTCCCCACTGGTACCTTCCCATAGCCCTCCCACTGAATTTCATGCATTCTGTCATTTATGTTAAGGCCTATTGAGTCAAGTTAGTATTATTAGTTTTTAAATTATAAAATATTGCTTTAAAAAGAATGACATGAACTATAGAAATGATCCCTGAAAGAAGAGGGGGTGGAAAGGTTTTAAGAGCCAGTGAGGGGTTGCGTGACCATATGGAAATAGAACATCACAATCTCCTGGGACTCTGCTCATATGGACCTATAACAATCTTTTCAGCATGCTCAAGACCCATGCAAATTCAAGCAGACAAAAACCCTGCATGGAACTGGGGAATGGGCAGCAGATCCCAAACTATGCTTAAGAAATATTGGCAACTGATTACTGTTGAGTGAGGATGAGCTAGTTTTCCTAAAATGAGGGACTCCGGGTAGGCTCACTAGACCTTGGTGGATGAACCTGCACTGAGGTCATTTGGGGACACTATTTTGACACAATAGACCCTAACACAGATTAAAGAATGTATGGATTCCAATTAGGGAGCTGTGGGTGTGCCGGTGAGGAAGGGGGTATAAAGATGATTAAGATAATTGAGATGTTCTATATAAAATACACAATGGTTCAATAAAGAAAAACAACAACAACAATAAAATTGTCAATTGCTAAACAGTGGACCTGGTGAACATCCCTATCAAAAACCATTTAAAAATGGATGAAAGGTATGAATCAATATCTCAGAAGACTTGGATTAAAAAATGTAAAAAGAAAAAATGGATTCTAATTAAATTTGTAACATAAAAGTGATATTTTATGAACCCTGTTTCCTCACACACCAATGTACTGATTCACCAAATAACTTTTACGTATCATTTTAATAAGCCAACTTTGAACATTAAAAAAAAGATACAAGTGAATATTACTGTTGAGGGCATGCATTTGTAGAAACTATTTGAAACTTGGGAAGGAGCTACAATGAAGGAAGATGGGTGGAGATGAGGCATCTTGCTATGTGCACTCATAAGTCATATTTCCTCTCATATTCATGACTATTTGTGAAGAGAAAGGGGACAGATGGATGGTGGGGGAAGGATCAAGAGAGGGTAGTTGGGATGAAAACAAGCAAAACCATGATACACATGCATGAAAACTTCATGCAGAAACCCATCACTTCAGAAAATGAATACATGGTAACCTTAAAAAGCTACACTGGAATTTCAACTCATACATATTAGGCTATCTAACATTGATGAGCATTAAGATACCGATTGTTGGCAAGGATCTAGAGCAACTGATATTACACATAGTCTACTGAGAATGTAAAATGCTTCATCTATTTTGAAAAACAGTTTTCAGTTTTTGGTTTTTGTAAGTTATATAATCTGAGCATTTTCTCTGTACATATTCATCCAAAAGAAATCAAAGTGTATGCCCAAAGATGTGTTCATCAACATTTGTAATAGTTTTATTGGGACTATCCCTGTGTTGAACAAAATCCAAATGCCCAGGGGCACAAGAATAAGCATTGTTTATGTCTAACAATAGCAATGCAGAGGAATGAACAGGGAGCTTAAATAAACCTCCAAATTATAATGGTGAGTGAGAAAAGCCAGGTAGAAAATGAATGCATCTACAAATCAATTCAGAAAGCATTCTAGAAAATGCAAACCATTAATGACACAAAGCAGACCTGTATTTACTTCATATATGGCAGTGGTGAATTGTGGAGAAGCCTCTGGTGAGGATACATCTTTACTGTAGTGATGACTCTATGTTTATAAATGTGTCAAAACATCAAGTAGTCACTTTTCAACGAAGCTGCTAAGAACCTACAAAGAAGCATTTTAAATAACATTGACTAACACAATGTTACAGCAATAACAAAAGATGGTTTTGCTCAAGAAAATACAATACTTTAATAAAATTGTTTGGGGGCTGGAAAGATGACTTGGAGGATAAAAGCACTGACTACTCTTCCAGGAGACTTGGATTTAGTTCCTAGCACCCACAAAGTATCTAACAACAGTCCACAACTCCAGGTCCAGGGGATCTAATAGTCCTTTCTGACCTCTGTAGGCATCACATGCATGTCATGGACTTTTACACATGCAGACAAAACACTTACATGCATAAAATTAAAGCAATAAATAGTTTTTCAAATTATTTTATCTTTACTCCATGGATTTCTAAGGTTCACAAAATATTAGTGTATTAGCCATAATAATTATATATGTTACGCATTGTCATCAAAGTTCAAAGCCAGGAATGGACTGCTTATTTTGGAGTTGTTGACTAGGGGAGTACCATAGATTCTTAAACAATATTGACTTTAACCATTGTTCTTGGTAACTCAATAGAGTAAGACCCTATTGATGAAGACACTAAATTACACTATACTACATTACAACACACAAAAGCACAGCTATCTATCTATAATCTATTTATCTATCGTCTATCTATCTATGAGTTTTATAATAAACAAGGAGAAATCAAGCTGGTACTGACCTCAAAGCTTCATCTCTATTGGCTATCTTTCATAGTAATTGAAGATGAAAGTAATTGAAGAGAAAAGTTATCATCAGTCTTACCCAGCCGTGAACCCGAACCCTGTGAGCTACAATAACAAAATGCCTATCAAGATATGCCCACTGGTGCAATATTGGTATGAACTTATGGGAGTGACCAACCACCTTCTGATTGGATTTAATGTCTATTTGACAAGATAGAGCACATATCTTGCACTGTTATCAGGGCATAGAATCTGTGATGAGACAGGTCATAAGCTATAGAGGAGAACCTATTATTATTGTTATTATTATTATTATTATTCTGCTAAATAGACATAGTATTAAATGACTTACTGTTATACCCATAGATTAATGCATTTCTCAGTTCTCACCAGAGAAGCTTCTTCTTGCAGCAGATAGCAATTAACAGAGACCAACAACTGACCAACATGTGGAGAATAAGAGACTCCAGAGTGCTCAGCCCTAATGCAGACATCGACATAGCACCCTCCCCTCTCAAGACTCAGTGATCAGGAGAGCGGACAGGGAGATTTTAAGATCCAAAGGTGGTGGATGAATTCAAGAACACTGTTTTCTGGACACAACAAGGCAGTTGCAAACATGAACCCACAGCACTTGTGAAAACATGTATGAGGCCTGTGTAAGCCCAAGCCAGACAAAAACCAAGCATAGATGGGGGAGATAGGTAAATAGCCCTAGCCCTAGCTAAAGACATATTGGCAGTTGATAGTTGATGTGAGAAGGAGAGTCGGTTTTCTTTAAGGGGTGTGATACCTGGTAGGCTGACCAGAATGCAGGGATGGACCCACATCCAAGAGCATCTGAGGAGTACAAATAAGACTCAGACTCTATAAGCCTTCAGAAATAATGAAAGAGGACTTGAGGTCTGGGAGGGGTAGAGGGTAGAAGTGGATAAGGGGTTTGAATGTGACCAAAATATCTGATATGAAATTTTGAAAGAATCAATAAAAATACTTCAAAAATCTATGATTATGACAGTCTGTTCTCCTTCTCCAATAATCTTCTAGTTATAAATTATTAAGCCTTTAGTTTAACTGAGGAGAAAGTCTGGTAATGTTCCTGTGAAATATTTAGCACTGAGTAGTATAACTTCACAATATGTCCTGGACAGTTAACTGGTGGCTAAATAGACCTCTAGGTAACTATTAGAAGTTAACATATAAGCAGAGATATTTCATCTAATCACTTACTTTTTTAGAAGGTATCAATAAGAACCTGATTTTTTTGTTAATATTAATAAGATGTTTTCCTTTATGGTAGTAGATAGATATTATAATTACTTAAGTTTTAGAAATTTCTTCCAGTTGCTATGAAAAAAACTAAATAGTTAATCTATAATAAGACACATGCTTTCCATTATGTTTAAGGTAACACAAAATCATGCATTTGATTTTATAGATAACCATTAGATATTTGAGACATAAATTAAGAAGAGAGGTGATTAAAATATCCATTAATCACAACAACAAAACTTAGGTGCCCAGCGCTAATATGATCTAAGTAGTTATGAGACATAAGATCTGCCCTGTAGTTTTTATTTTGGTCTATAATGATGTTCTATTTAGACCTTCAACAAGAAGAGAAGCAAGAAAGTTGTTCTAAACAGTTTTTCAAGAGAGAAAATTTATTTGTTTTAAAGATAAATGACTCTATGCACTTATCAAGGATAAGGTGTGGTATGTAGGTTGCATCACTTCATTTTCCCTTGCTTTTCTTAACAGTTCAGACCAAAACCAAGACAAAACAGACAAACAAAAACCTTACATGAACTCAATTAAGGTCAGTGTCCACCATAGCAAAAGAAGCCCTGGTGGCCGAAAGCAGATTGTTGGTATCTGAGAATGATGTGGGGGTCTAGATAGTGACCCTGTTCAGTGACCAATCCTCAGCAGAGTGAGGGAAACTCTTACATAAGCAATGCTAGTGGCTACTGAGTACTGCTTGGAATCAGAGTGCAACTACTATAAAAAGAACATTTTCAGCTAAAGACATCAACATAAAGAGAAACAGACCAAGACTGAATGAGGATAAAGAATTACAGTTAGAGATACTGGTGGAAGCCATGGTTTTTAATCCAAATGAATGCATGAACAGAGAAGACTGAAGGCTTGTAAGAATATACAGATACAAATTAATATTTGTTAAATATTTAGGTTTACTTATATTAATATTTGCACATATGAGCACATATATTCCCTACTGTATAGATATATTTAAGTAATTGCCTAATAATAATGATTGTACCTAGTATACAAATACTGTTTTCTGAATACCATTTTTCTCAAAAATTAGTCAGAGCTTTAGAACTTGCACAGCAAAGGTAGAAAATGCGTTTAGTTATACTTTTGTGCCTAAAAGCAAGAAAGTACACAAAAAATGCTGAGGAACTATCAGAAGGGCACAGAAGACAACCTGATCACACTACCCAAATATGGGTCAATTTAAATAACAATAAACAATGTAGCAGCATATTGAATAAAACAGAAATACATGAACCCACACTGACATGAATACTTGAAAATCTCATGAGTGGTTTAATGTTTATAGATTCTCAAATTACATCCTGATCAAAGTTAACCTCACAAATGGTGTAACAACTTGAAATCATGTGGCAAATTTTAGCAAGCTGAGAGAACAAAGCACCACTTCCCTGTTATCTCAGACAAGGATGTGTGAGCTCAGTGAAGAAGCGAGCCCTAATTTAGGAGTATTATTAAAAATTAAGTGGCACACAGTCTTTAAATTTTGGGTGTCAGAGATGTCAAGGAAAGACTAGGGAATTCTAGGCTGAGGAAGACTAAAGGAGCTACGTTCAAAAGCACACAGGGGTGTAACTTCCAGATGGCAAACGGAGTTTCTCTGAAAGTGTGTTCCTCCTTAAAAACAATGAGGAATTTGTGGGGGAAAACATTAAAATCAATTTTTTTCACAACTTTAAAAGTTAACAATGGCTGAGAGCATCCCATGAAGAGCTTATTAAAAACGGAAAACAAAAAGTCCTAAATTTTGGTAAGAAAGTGAACTACTTTCTCACCTTTTTAAAAAAATATATTTTATCGAATCCTTGTGTGTTTTTTGCCTTAATCCCTCCCAGTAGCTATAACTATGAGCTTATTTGTAAAAATGATCTGTGCAAATTTAATGAAGTTAAAATGAGATCATAATAGATTAGGCTGGACCTTAAAATACAGTTACTACTGTTTTCATAAGAGGAGAATTTGGGTGTAAGAAGTAGAGAGTGGAAGCTGTGGAGCTGAGGATCACTGATGGCTACTGTTATCCATTAGGACAAAGAAACAATTATTTCCTAAAGGCTTCAGAATTTTGACAAAAATGAAAAAAGAAGGTCTAGCTAAAGAAGGATCCACATGGGCTTTCAATAGTTCTAATATACCCCAGTGAGTCTAGAAAGGTATATGCACATGAAAGACTGCAAACTGCCTAGGGAAGATAAGATAAAGCTGTAATTTCGCCCTTGAATGATACAGTGAAATCCAGAGCAGAACTGTAAATTTCCTGAGAACCAAATGTCCACCCCAAATCTTACATAGAGCTCCTTCACAAAGGATGAAGGAAGTATTAGTTTAATCATTTAATTAAGAAATTTCTATTTAATCATTAGATGGCCTCTAAGCTAGGTGAGCTTGGTTAGGAGATAGTTCAGGGACCACACATGGCAGGAAATACAAATATTTTGTAATCAATCAAGAAAAGTCCACAACAACAGCAAGCAGTGGTATGACTGTTAGGACAAAGATTTACAAAACTACCACAGTCTTCTATCTAAAGTACCTAGTTTTCAACAAAAAAATAGATTCTTATATCTTGCCAGATCTAGTGGAATAAAACTGGAAGTCAGTAGTAAGAGAAACTACAGAACGTTTACAAATGCATTGACATTGAGCAATACATTTGAATGACTATCAGCTAGGCACTGAAAAAAATGTGGAGGAAAATATTTAAATTCCTAGACTTAACTAGCAATATAAGGACCTTTTGGGATTTAGCAAAAAGAGTTCTAAAAGGAACATTTATAGCTACGAGGGATAATCTTAAAAACACAGAGAGATATGAAATAACTTAATGATGTACCCCAAGATCTTAGAAAAGCAAGAACAAGCCAAATCCAAAAGCAGTATGCAAGAAGTAATAAAAAGCTATGCAGAACATAATTAAATAGAATCAAAGAACAACAAATGGAACCAATCAACCAGAAAGTTGGTTCTTTAAAAAGATAGAGATGCTGAATCAATCCCTTGCCAAATGAACCAAAAGAGAGAAAATATACAAATTAATAAAACTATATATAAGGACTGGAGAGATGGCTCAGCGGTTAAGAGCACTGGCTGCTCTTGCAGAGGACCCAGATTTGATTCTCATCACCCACATGGCAGCTAATATTTGTCCTTAACTTCAGTTCTAGGGGATATGACACCTTCTTCTGACCTCTTTAGGCACTGTACAACATGGGCACACTTACATACTCGCAGTCAATACATTCATACACAAAAATAAGAAAATATTTTTAAATAAATAAATAAAATTATATATGAAAAGGAAGGCATTTTCACAGATGCCAATGAAATCCAGAGGATCATAATGAATACATGGAAAACCTATATTCTAAAATGTTGAAAAATCTAGAAGAAACAGAAACATTTCTAGACACTCATGAGCTACTACAATTAAATCAAGATTATATAAACAACTTAGATCTGTAGCAAGTAAACAATGAAATTGAAGCCATATTTTAAAGTCTCCCAAGAAATAAAACACAGGACTATGTGGATCCATTGTCAAATATGTCCAGACTATTAACAGAATACTTCCAAAATATTTAAAAGTATTTGCCCAGACATGGTGTTACAGGCTCATAACCCCAGTTACTGGAGAGTCTTAGACATCAGAGTTACAAGTATAAGGCCAGCCTGGGTAGCATAACAAGATCCTGTCTCAAAATAAAAAGAAGAAAGGGGCTGTGGATGTAGCACAGTGACAGAGCACTTGCATAGGCATGCCTTAGGTTAAATCCCTAGTAAGGAGAAAAGAGAAAAGGACAAAAAAGAGCTACCACCAATTCTCTCCAAACTCTTCCATAAAATAAGAAAGGAGAGAAACAATACAAATCCGTTCTAGGAGCTCAGAATTATCCTGAAACCAAAACATGGTAAGGACACAGCAATAATAACAAAAAAGAGAACAATGAATCATTTTTCCCAAAGAACATTGTCAAAAATTCTCAATTAACAATTTGCAAATGGATTTCAACAACTTGAAATTAAAAGCGCTATTACACCATAGTCAAACTGTTCTCATTCCAGGGATGCAAGGCTGGCTCAACATACACAGATCAACAAATGTCATAAATAAATTCGGTGACAGAAGACACACCGTTGCATTATCATCCCAATAGGCCTCTGCAGAAAGGGGACTTTGAAAATGTTCAATATATCTTCATGATAAGAAAAAAAAAAAACTCTGAAGGAGCTATAAAGAAGAATGAAACATGTTGCTTACAAGAAAATGGATGGAACTGGAGATCATCACTAAGTGAAAAAAGAAAGACTCAGAAAAGCAAGTATCACTGTTTTCTCTTATATGTGTAATCTAGATTTACATATAAATAAATAAATAAATATATATATATATATATATATGAAAGGAAAGCAGAAGGAAGACTGAGTGAGGGGTGGGAGGGGCTACAGGGAGGAGGGGATCAATGAATGCAACGGGGGTGGGACAAAGGTAAATAGTGGATGCCTTCTATCATGTAGACTCTCTCCCTCCCCTGCCCAGCCCTCTCTGTGTAAAACATAGAAAAACAGAAAGGAGGCCACAGAGAAAGGGGAATGGGAGAAGCAGGAAAATTGAGGCAGGGTAGGAAAATTCAGAACAACGATCTGTTGTATATACTCACTGCTTGTATGCTGTTAATAATTTAAAAATATTTTATGTAAGAACATTTGCTGATCTATTACCTATTTGCCTCTAAAGAAAAATGAGAAGCAATCTATGATGAGAATTGGGTTTGTTGTAAACTAATTATATTAAGTGTTTGGAGAAAATTTTTATTTAAAAAAGTATTAAACATATATAAAAGAAGAATGGTATTTCTAGACAACGTAGTTTGTTATTTGAGAGTCATTTGTTAGTTCATTCATTTAGTGTTAAAAACCTTGTTTGTGTTTGTCTATTAGGTCTAAGAATACGGTAGTGAGTAAATAACAATCCAGTTAAAAAAATACACATGCTGTACTGAAAACTCAGGAGCAAACACAGACACATACACACACACACACACACACACACACACACACACACACACGCTGTTTTAGTTACTTTTCTGCTGCTATGATAGCATATCATGACCACAAACAACGTAAGGAAGAGTTTATTTTGGTTTATGGTTCCGGAAGGCTGGATATCCTTGGTGGTGGGGAAGGCAAGGCAGCAGGCAGTGGACCCAGGAAGCTGAAAGATCTCATCTCAGCCTCACACAAACAAAAGAGATGGGACTGGAAATGGGCTGAGGGTATCAAGTGTCGAATTTTTCCCACACTCACGTACTTCCTCCATGTCCTAAAAGTTCCATAATCTTTCCAACCAGCCCCGCCAACGGCAGAACAAAGATTCGAATACCTGGGCCTGAGCCAGACATTTTTCATTCAAACCACCACAAGCAATTTTATTCTTAGGCAAAACTAGTCGGAAGTCATTCCCGTCATTTCCTGAGCTGTGCTACCTGGACTCAAAAGCAGGAAGCGTATACTTGAGAAGGGAATGTTCATATTACCACAACGTTTAAGACAAACTGTTAACAAACTATAATCAATGAAGGGAAGTATGATCTTCCTTTGTGATTATAAAGTTTCCCTAGAAGACTTGAAATGTCTCTTTCTAAGAGATAGAAGTCTCAACACTAACTTTTTCAAAAGGACTGACCTTCATGCATTAAATTGTTGGAAATTTCATAGATTTTTTTTCAGTTTGATTTGTTAGCTATGTATACATAGTCTTTCTTCCTCTAAGCACAAAAACCCCTGTTTCATGATAGTTTCCGTTTATTAACTACAGACAGTTTTGATGTTAGCATGAGTTTAAAGGCAACAGCTATAGACAATATTAGTAAAGAAAATGTGTAGAGATCTATTTATGCATGACACTAAATATTGCTTGTATTTTAAAATAACCATGGAGCTTTAAAATAATTCTACATAATCAATTTTCTCTGGAGGGGAGGTAGTGATGAGATGAGCTGCCCAACTACATATATTAAAGACCAGTAAAGAAAGTTTGAAGGATGTTGTAACAGTTTTACTGGATGACCACAGCAATGCCGTGTGAGCACTGTTTTTATTTTCTTACCTAATTTTAAACATAACTATATAAAGCAGCAATCATACAATTATGATAAGGTTATATAAATACATAATTTGACCATTATAGCATGAAGAAGATGAAGATGAATACAGTAATATTGGAGAAAAACATATATACAATTCAAATTAAGTTGTATTAAACCTCATTATATATTTTATGAGTTAAAATGTTTTTATTACCAGTGTATTCATTTAAAAGATGTTCACAAAGGGAAAGAACAATAAAAAAACTGGCACTCTATAAAATCCTTAATATAAAACAATACAGTAATGGAGAACTAGAAGGTCAAAAAATATGTGAGGCATAGAGAAAGCAGTTTATATAAATCCTGTCATTAGAGGTAACTGTATTAAACACAACTATATGAAACACTTAAATCAGAAGATAGAGATTGCAAAAGGAGTTCATGAAATGGTCCACAAAATATGATTACACTTTACATTCAAAGGCACAAAAAATGGTTAAAAGCTAAAGGATATAGCCAAGGACATAATGGCTATAAATAATCCAGCTAGAGTTGTGCTGTTAGTATACAAAGTAAACTTTCAGATAAAAGAAAACATCTCATATAAGTCAAAGAGGGACATCACATAATAAAAGGGCTCACTCATCAAGAAATAGAATCATTACAAACATACATTCTAACAGAGCTCCAAAGTACATGATAAACGCCTCTGCAGAACTGAAGGGGGAAATAGATAACTCAGCAACAATAGTTACATACTTCAATCACTATCTAAATAATGGACCACACAGCTAAGAAAATGATCAAATAAAATAAAAGGCTTGAGAACCCCCATAGACAAATCAGCCTATAGACTTCTGAAAAATACTGTTCCAAGCAACTGATGAATTTTCAGTTATCTCAAGCAGCCATTGGGTGTTTATCGAGTTCCAGGATGGACTATAACACAAAATTCAAAACATTGGACTGGAGAGATGACTCAGGGGTTAAAAGCACTGGATGCATTCAAATCCCATCACCCACATGGTGGCTAACAACCATCTGTAACTCAATTTCCAAGGGATCTCACACCCTCTTCTGACCTCCATGGCATTTCATGACCAGGGGTACTTACATACATGCAGGCAATACACTCATACACATAAAATAAAAATAATAAATAAAATATTTTTTAAAAATACAAAATTCAAAACATACAAAGGATTGGAACTGTAAAACACACTTTCTAACACAACTGAATGTCATTAAAATACAACAAGAAAGTAAGAAATTTAGGAAGTTTATAAATATGAAGAAATTAAACATTACTATCCAAAATAAACAATGTATTGAAAGAAAGCCACAAAGAAAATTTTTTAAAAAACTTCGATATGGATAAAACTGATAACACATGACCAAATATTTGGACGCCTCTGAAAATTTTCTTGGGGAGGGGGCATTTACACTGTGAATTCACATAATAAAGGAAGAGAGCAAAACAACAACCTAACTTTCTACTCTAAGAAATTAGAAAAAGTAGCTCAAAAAGAACCCCAAGCAAGGATAAAAGTAAACAATAAATGTTAGATGAGAAATAATCAAAAAGAAGAATAGAAATGTAACAGGGAGAACCAATGATCTAAAATTTTGATCACTGAAGAGTTTTTAAAAGTTGTACATTTGATAGGCAGACACTCGGCAAGATGGTTGGTTAGAAGCATCTACATACTGAGCTGAATGACTGTGGGGAAACCCGGAAATTCAGCTGTAGAAAAATGGAGACCTTGTAAATTCATATACCTGGGATAGAAGCATACTAATAGAAACAAAATAGCTCAACATCTGCTTCTCCATTCCATCACTGGGGGATGGGGTTTTCCCCTCTATAGGGATAGAGTCAGAACATCCTAACAAACTCCAACATTGTGGATACTGAACTTCCTAACCAATAGAAAGTATCACAGAACTTGCAGACTTGCATCATAAAGAGTTAAGGACTTTGGAATCTCCAAAGGAGTCTGCTTTGGAAAATAAATCTGTATCATCTCCCAGTGCCTTTGGGGTCCTGGAGCCATCTTGAAAAGTGATCTATTGGAGGATCCAGAAATCCCTATATATTCTTGTCTCTGGGACCACTGAGATACTCTTTGTAAAGGCTTAATGAAGTGACTGACAAACCCAGTGAGAGCACACTCTGTGAGGACTGGTTGATGCCACTCAAGAACCAGGGAATTGGGAAGCCTGCCATCGGAGACTGGGAGTTTGGCCAGTCTTTCATGATTTTAAGGTGTGATAGAGGGCAATTGCCTGCATGGTTCCTGCCACTCCCCTACCAGAGTCATAACTTGGTGCCTGTCAACAACATGGCAGAGAAAGCATTCCAATTTTGTACCTCCACCCATACCCACACACATACCCACCACAGAAGTGGTCTGAATCCATCTCCAAGGAACCTGAGTCGCACAGATTGTTTTCCCCCCTGGGGTACACAACATGAGGTCTGGAAAGGAACCTTGCAGGGTGCTGACTACATTCAACTCTTGGTTGCTCCTGAGGACACTTCAGCTTAGAGGAGTTTCGCCTGGCTCCAATCAACCCTTTTCTACTCAAGTCCTTAACAAGCAGTATGACTGAGAAAAGGAGGGAGAAAAGCTCCAAACAACCTCCCTGTCTCTAGATGTGCACAACGAGGGGTGTCTGAGTTACATAGTGCGGGGCAGACACAGAACTGTAGCAAAGAGGAATGAGACAGTTTTGCTTCCACTGCATCCACTACTACCCAGATGCTGTGTGTCTCTTGCCTTGGTCACCCCTTCACCTTGTCTGACTACCCACTGCTGACCAAACTAAGTATGGACACCACAAATGGGATATTGTGATTCTTCTTACTGACTCTTCCCATGAAACACAGGGCCCCATATCAATGTTAGTGTCTAAAAGAAAGATATGTGTTTCAGATCCTGTGTCTATTCAAGTAACAGCCAAGCTACAGTGTCTAAGAAACCACCATTATCATATAGGGGCCATTTCTTCCTCTCTGGGAGTAACCACGTAGGGTACATCTCATATGCTCATGGACCACACATTTATGAGCTGCTAAAGTGTTCCCACTCTTGCATGGTCTGTGGAGACAATGGAATATACATTTACTTGGACACACAAACTATGACTAAGAAAGCTACAGGGAGATGGCACCACACTGCTCAGATGGAAATAAGTTCAGCATTGCCTAAGACCTGAAAGTAGTTGGTTATCCCTATAACATACATGCCACAATCACACTGGTGAGTGGGCCTATCTTGCCAGGCTAATCATTATTGCAGCTCACAAGGTTCACAGCTGTATAAGGATGGTGATGACACCCCCACCACACACCGGAAACCTGAATAACAACTGCTAGTACTATGAAAGCTAGATAGCAAGGAAGAAGCTTTCTGGTCTGTACCAACTTTGTTCTGTATGTTCTGCGACCACTCTACATGGTTTCTTTAGCAAAATCATCTTACCATCAACTTTTGGTGAGCAACACAAAGCAATAACCATAGTTTGTATCGTTTGGGGGATCTCCAGGACACCATTTACCAATGACTGGAGGGGACATATTCCACATCTGGCACTGGGCTTTTTAATTGGCAATGTATGACTTCTAGGTGGAGTACTATATCTTGTGTGGGGTAATTCTAATTAATCACTTTATATGAATAAATATTATACATTGCATATAATGATATATATATATGAAGCTTATAAAATAGGTTTCTATATGACATTTTCAAACATCCTTGGAGTTAGTTACCCTTCCTTCAATCCCCTCCCACCCTCTCCCTATTAATGTCTGCCCCCACTTTATACCACCTGAGTTCTATCAATCACCCTCCCTTAAGCTTTTAATTCCTTATCCCCACAAATGGTCTCTTTCTACTTTCCTGGATTCTACAGGTACTACAAAGTAAGCTGACAACTCTAAGATCCAGTGCTAAGATCCACCTACGAGTGAATGTATGCAACATTTGCCTTTCTGGGTCTTGGTTACTTCACTCAATATAATGTGTTCTAGCTCCATTCAGTTATCTGAAATTTTTGTGTTTTATACAAATAGATAAAATTTCATTATTCACTCATCAGTTGATGGAAATTTAAATTGTCTCCAAGTCCTAGATATTGTGAATAGAGTAGCTATGAACATGGATGAGCATGTGTCTCTGTGATAAGAAACAGAGTTCTTTGGGTATATGCCCTAAAAGGTATAGTTAGGTCATGTGGTAGATCTATTTCTAGTTTTCTGATGACAACCACACTGATTTCCACACTGACTGTGCACTAATTTTCACTCTCACCATGCATGAGGGGTTTTCCTTTCCCACAGCCTCCCTAGAATTTGTTGTGGGTTTTTTCTATCTTAGTAATTCTGATTGGAATACAATGAAATCTTAAAGAAGTTTTGATTTGTATTTCCTATTTCCCTAAGTGATAACAATGGTGAACACTTTAAAAATATTTCTCAGCCATTTATATTTCTTTTTCCTGAAAACTCTCAGTTCCATAGTCAACTTTTCCACTGAGCTGTTTTCTTACAAAAAAATCAATCTTACAAAAAATATATCTTCTGACAGAGATTTTTTTTTCCCATTCTATGGGCCTATCTTCAGTTTACTAACAGTTTCCTTTGCAGTACAGAAATTTCAGTTTCATGAAATTGCACTTACCAATTATTAGTCTTATTTCCTGGGCAACAAGAGTCCTACTTAGACGTCCTTTCCTGAGCCTATATCCTGGAGTATACTTAACTTTTCTTCTAGAAGTTTCAGAATTTCAGGCATAACATTGAGATCTTTGATCTTTTGTGGACTGACTTGTGTTCAGGTTATGAGAGAAGGATCAAATTTTATTTTTCTATATATATATATATATATATATATATATATATATATTTATCCAGTTTTCCCCATTTATCAAGATGTTTTCTTTGCTACAATCTAAGTTTACAGCATTTGGTGAAAACTGAGATGGTTCAGACCTCATCAGAGAAGTGTCTTTATGCAGTTTATGGTGGTTAACACAGAAGCTCACAACTGATCAAAATGTAGAGAATAAGTCACTAAGGAGGGCTCAGCCGCAAATGAGACATCTATATAGCACACCTCCTCTTCAAGGTTCAGGGACCATCATGGAAGAGCTAAAGAGGCAGAGGTAGGATAGGACTGAAGCAAAAGTGTTTTCTGGACAAAATAGGACTGCTATGCTCATGAAGTCATCTTATCTGTGGTTTCCTGAACAAGACCTGCACAAGATCAAGCCAATCAGCATTCTAACCCGCGTTTGGAAAGTACATGAGTCCCCATCTCTAACTGAGGAGCTTTAGACTGTTGATGGCTTCTAAAGGAGGGACGGTGAGCTTCCTTTAAGGGAGAGGATCCTGGTAAGTAAATCAAGTTCCAGTGAATGGCCCTACATCCAAAAATTTATTGACTGCACAAATTGTAGTTAATTGCTTATTAAATAAATCAAAAGAGGACACTAGAGTTGGAGGGGCAGCAAGTGAGTGTGCATCAGGGAGGAGTTGAGGAGTTGGGGTGAATATGATAAAATATATTGTATGAAATTTTCAAAGAGTAAGAGTATTTACTTAAAATATCCTTGGAACAATGGAAAAGGGAAGCAGATCCTGTGGGATGTCAAACAATCTACTGAGAACCTTTTACTTAGAAAAACAGGAGCCAACTTTACCCAGAATTACTAGAAGAGACAAAATAATTATAATCAGAGTGTATAAGTGAAATATATAATATAAAACATCAATGAAATAAACAGTTGGTTCTTGGATGAGTAAAACTGGCAAGACAAACGATCGAAACATAAACAAAGAGACAGACATACAGAGAGACACACAGAGAGAACCCGATTAAAGTTAAAGATGAAAAAGGAGGTATTACAAGTAATACCATAGAAATTCGAAGAACATCAGAGAGTATTTTGGAAAAACATATGCTAATAAATTGTAAAAAAAAGTCTAAAAGAAATGAACTTCTAGACACATATATTCTATCAAATTGAACCAAAATAATGTAAAAACACGAATATAAATAATGAGACCAAATCAATAATTAAAATGTCTCCCAACTAAGAGAAGTTCAGGACTACATGATTTCACTGCTAAAGTTAATCTGA
The DNA here is from genome assembly GCA_035773235.1 of Eospalax fontanierii. Classification (NCBI taxonomy): domain Eukaryota; kingdom Metazoa; phylum Chordata; class Mammalia; order Rodentia; family Spalacidae; genus Eospalax; species Eospalax fontanierii. The sequence goes on along the minus strand of CM069536.1, from coordinate 22,654,260 downwards.
TTTTAAAGGAGGACTTAAAGAAAATGCCTCCCAAACCATTCCATAGAAATGAAAGAATGTGGCCCCTTGTAAACTCAGACTAAGAGTTTATTCTGTTACTAAAACCCGACAATGACACAACAAAAATTCAAGTATAGTTCAATATTCCAGATGAACATAGACTCAGAAAACTTCGAGATACTGGTAAATAGAATTCAACAGCATATTGAAAAGATAATACATCATGATGAAGACTGTTTTATTCCGGGAATGAAAGGATAGTTCATCATATACAAATTAATATTTCATGTAAATAGAATAAAGACTACAAATGATATGATTATTTCATTGTCTTCAGAAAAGTAGCTTTATAAATTCAATATCCTTTGTTGATAAAAATTCCTGAACAAATTAGATATAGAAGGATCATACATGAAAAGAAAATAAAGGTTGCATAGAAAAGGCTTAGTAAACATCATAATGAAAAGAAAATCTGAAAGCATGACATATATAGCATTAGGAATAAGACAAATGTGTCCACTTCCAGCTTTTATTCAATCTAGTATTAAAAGATTTAGCTAGAAAATTAGGCAAGCGAAAGAAATAAAAGGTATAGAATTAGGAAGGGAAGAGTTCAACTTGTTACTGATTAAGGATGATATGATTATAAACATAGAAAAAGGAAATGGTGCCATCATTTTTGGAAATGATCAATAAATTCAGAAAATTTTCTATATATCAATAATGGATTTGCTGAAAAATTAAATCATGAAAATAGTCCCATTTAAATACATATATAGGGGCTGGAGGGATGGCTCAGTGGCTAGGAGCACTGGCTGCTCATACAGAGGATCTGGGTTTGGTTCCCAGAAGCCATAATGCAGCTAAACCCTGTCTATAATTCTAGTTTCAGAACATTTGATAGCCTCTTCTGGAAAATCATTCAAGAAAAAACTCATATGCAAAATAGAAATTAATTAATTTAATTAAACTCCTAAAGTACACATGCACACACACACACATGCACATGTATACACACACATGCACACACCATACACACGTGCACACACAAACACACACACCACACAGGAGTAAGTCTAACAAGCAACTTTTACAGTGAGAAATATAAAAACAATGAATACATTTAGAAACACACCAAAAGGTAGAAATACCTTTCATGTTTATGGGTTGGAAGAATTAATATTGTTAAAATATTCATACTCCTTCTAAATTTACATATTCATCACAATATCCATCAAAACACTAAGGACATTCTTTATATATTTAGAAAGAAAAAAACTTAAAATTCATGAGGAAGCCCAAAAGCTCCTGAACAGGCAAACCAATCTTGAACAAAAATAACATAGTTGGATATATCATAACATCTGATTTTACAATATCCTGCAGGGTCACAGTAACAATAACAGCATTGTATCAGCGTACAAATAAGCAAGGTAGGCTAGTTAAACAGAATAGAGACCATGGACATGCACAATGAAACTTTGGTCAACTGGTTCTTGACAAAGATGCAAAAAATACACACTGAACAAAGCACAGCCTCTTTAATAAATAGTGCTGGGAAACTGGATAGCCACATGTGAAAGATTAAGCTTTGAACTTATCTATGGCCTTGTACAAAAAGAAACTTAAAATTGGTCAGAGATCTCACTCTCCAAAACTAATAGAGAAAAACATAGGTAAAACAATTTAATATGTGGTATAAGAAATGCTGCTCTGGATAAGTCCCAAAAATAGAGGAAACGTTTAAATTGGCAAATAAGATTACAACAAACCAAAAATCTTGTGCACAATAAAAGAAACCATCAAGAGAGTAAACACACAAAGAACTCAAAAACAAAAGCAAACAAGCAATCTAATTAAAAATGGGCAAGTGATTGGAATTGACACTTTCTTAGAGAAGAAATACAAGTGACTGATTTATGAAAAAATATTCACTATCATTAGGCATCAGGAAAATAGAGCTCTAAATTATAAAATGAGATCTTCTCACCCTAGTTAAAATAGTAATTAAATAAAATGAAAACTTCTGTTGAAGATATGAACAAAAAGAATGCTTGCATGCTTTTGGTCCAAATATAAATTAGTACAGCCAATATGGAAACAAACTGGAAGAGGTATCAATAATTACAAACGCTATCAATAATTTGTGCCAACATGTTAGATAAGTTAGAACGAAGCAGCAAAGTGTTCCACGGTGATAGGGCATTAGTTTGGCAACTCACTCATAAATGATCCAGTAAAACAACTATATTTCTATGGTTAGTAAATATACAATTTTCATTTGAATGCATTTTCTGAGGTCTCATCTTAGAGCAGAAGATATTTTTATTGTTTTGAAATCTTTGATTCTTTGGTCTCATACATGTATACAGTGTGTTTAGGTCATAGCCATCCTCCACACTCTCCCTCAACTTTTCCCATACCACATTCTCCACATTCATGGACTCTGGTTCCAACTTCAGGTACTCTGGTTCCTTTTGCTTTTTTTTTTTTTTACTTAAAAAAAAACCTGGATCCAATTAGTGCTGCCCATATGCACATGGTGTAGGACCATCCACTGTGGTGTGGCCAACCTACAGGGGGGGGGGCATATCTCTGGAGAAAACTGATTCTCCTCCCCTCAGCAGCCATCAACTGCCAATAGTTCCTCAGCTGGGGTGAGGCCCTGTGACTTCTTCCCATCCATGCTACAGTGTTGACTGTCTTGATCATGTGCCTGTCTTGTGCAGGCAACCACAGCTTCTTGAGTCAGTGATGCAGCTGTCCTGCCATGCCCAGAAGATACAGTTTCATAGCAGTCCTCCCTCTTAATGTCTTTCTCTCCATGCTTCTTCAGTGTTTCCTAAGTCTTTGGGGGAGGTGGTTGATAAAGATGTCTCATTTGGGACTGGGCACTGCAGAGTCCCTTATTCTCTGTACTTTGATTAGTTGTGGGTCACCGTGTGAACTGTCATGCACAGCAAATGGAAGCTTCTCGGGTGAGAGATGAGAGTTGTACTCATCTATGAATATAAGGATGTGTATTTAGAAAACAATTTGATACTATGTTCATTTAGCAGAAACAAAAGGAAGTACTATGCTCTGAAAGACTTGTTCTGAAATTACTGTTTTTCAAGAAATTAAGGATGAAAACAATTTTCTGCATTTTCCCCTGATCCATTTATAAACTGAAATAAAAGGGGATTATAGCCAACTAACCGAGCTGATGTGATTTATTCTTCATTGAGCCCAAGATGGTAGAAGGGTACTTCTTGTACATTGCATAAGTTAATTACACATGCTCTTTATTGAAATAATAATATAAAGATATTCTCCTTTAAGACAAAATATATATGTATGTACATACATACACATGTCTGTCTATCCACCTGTCTATCCATGTTCAATCCATTTATAAAGGAGACCATTTCTTCAGGGCATCGAAAACTAAACATCATCCCATTCCTCGAGGGAAGAGGGGATTATCACACTAAGACTAAGATGAACTGACATGTATAACTGACAAGCTGGGGGATCTGGGGATGGGTCATTTACTTATCTGTTAGTTTCACTTGTAAAATTAATATATTTGAAGTACCCTCAATGTTGTCAATTCTAATTCATTTGTGATTTTATTTAGCTGTAACCATTTGGAAGTATTTTTAACATATGCAGAAAGTTATCTAGCAATGTATTCCTTCAAGGTTACAATACCCAATGCATAGGTTTATATTTAGAGCATGGATTTATGTATTAAGCTCTTTTAACTTTCCACATGATTTTGTTTTGGCCATTTGCTAATTTTAAGCATACTCAAGAACATCAAAAATTATTCTAGAAAAATGTAGCCCAAGTTTGTGTCTATTTGCATTTTCTCCCTTGAGTAAACCTGTTTCTCTATTTCTTTCCATACACCAACCTTTAAATCACTTTGAAAGTCTTAGCATATTTGTCTAAATATAATTTCAGGATCTTTGGATTCTATCAGATAGTGACTTTTATTGTGTCTTAATATTTTCACACCAGAATGTACGATTTTGTTTATTTTCTAATACCTCAACATACATAACAAGATGATTTTTTAAATTTACCAATTATTTCTTATATGGAAAACTGTTTACTATGATTGCGCCCATGTAGATTCTTGCTAAATTATAACCATCCCAAGATGCACATTTATTGTGAAGAAACAAATGGCTTAGAATTTAAGGTTGTTGTTGTTCATGAATTAAGTAGGGCACAAGAATCTAGCAACTTTGGAAGAAGCCCAGCTTTTTTTTGCTTTAATGTACCCAGAAGAGTTAAAATCAATACTTAGCATTAATTGAGAATTAACATCGCCATAATTGGAAGTGAGGGTCAGCATTCCTGATGTGCAGAAGGTGGTTTGAGGAAGAAGGTCATTACAGTGGAGAGCACAAACACTGGAAAAGGAAGACACAAATCATTTGTTTCCTTGGGTAAGGACACACAGTAAACACTTGAATTGGTGGTCAACTGTAATTTGCTTCTAGAGTAAGAAACCAGCAACATAGCACTTAGGATTTATAGCAGAACACACAACCTTGACTTTGAAAGCAAAGGATAAAATAACAAAGTGAAACTTTACTACTTCTGAAAGATTTGGTCCTCATCACAAAGGTGTAAGATCTTCTTCCTCAACCAAAGGGCAGGATGTCTCTTTGTGGTTTTTCTAGTGTACCTCACAGCCAGTCATTACTTTCTGTATCTTGTATTCCTAAATAATTGATCCTTGCAAAAATCAAACACAACTGAGTCTGAGTTATCAACAACCCTTTAATTGTTTTTCCTGAGAATTTTAAATCAATATACTTCTAGCCTAAACAATATAGATATTTCTTTCTCATTTTGGTGAAAATAAACTTTCCAAGATTTATATTGTTATCTATTTGCTTCCAATGTCTGGAAATGTTCTGTCACTTCTACAAATTCCCCAGAACACGAGACAGTTCCTCCTTCCAGCATCGTTTGTCCTCCAGTACCAGCCTAAGGCACCCCCTCTTCTTCCACGTTCAGGGACTAAGTGTACTTGGTCAGATTTAGTTCCTTAGTGGATAAACAGAATTAATGGGAAGGAGAATTGCTGGGAAACCGTCATTCCAGAAATCTCTTTCTTCCCCTGTTCATTGTAATTGAAAAAGTCTGCCCAAGTTGTGCCCACTGGGCTGTTTCTCTAGGTGTGTCCTGATCCAAGATAAGACCCAGTCAGTTGTGAGTCCTGTGCTTTGCCTCGCAGTTGTGAGTCTCCGCCCTTCACCCCATTGTCTGTGCGGTATGTAGAACTGGGACGCAAAGCAGTGGCCTCTGCATCAGTTTCTACACCCCGCGAATCTAAGGCCCCTTTCCTTGTCCCAGATGAAGGGTTCCTGTGAAAGCAGAGTTTAAAAAGCCCTAGCACCGTCATGGTCAATATCACCAGCACTATTACTGCTATGCTTATAAGTATTAAAACCACAGTGGAGGAGGAGTCGAAAGTCTGGGGAATAGAAGGAGAAGACGTGGAATTCAATGCAGGGTTCATGCTTCCTGACGGGCTGATGGTGGCTTTTAGTTTGGTTCCTGAAGACGTTTGCAGGGCAGATAGCGTGTTCTGTGTTCCCTGCTGAAGAATCTCCGGAACAGCTGTTGCAGAATTGCTTTGTCCGGTGACACCGGGTATCTGGGGTGGCCACTTTCTCTTTGGCACAGAGCTAGCTGGGGTAGCTGACTGGATCAGAGTGGGCAGCATGGTCCCGGTAGGGCCTGGCTGTTCTTCCCTTCTGGTCTCACAGGAACGTCCATCCTTCCCTAGCTCAAAGCCTGCAGCACATTCGCAGGCAAAACCTCCCGAGTCATCTAGGCAGTCAGCCAGCTCCGAGCATTTGCCAGCACGGAGGTACCTCCCAGAGCAGGGGCAGAGCACACCTCCGGAGGACAGCCCATCCCAGCTCGCGGCGCCCTTCTCTTCCTGGATGCAAGTGGCAGAGACCAAGAGATTCCCTGGGCACACGGCACTCACCTCGGTCCCTGGAGGACTGAAATCCAGAGCAGAGCTGCTCAGTCTGAAGGGCGCTCGGAAGCTCAAGTTAGAGGTGGCCCCAGGGCGGGGCGCGGGGCACAGGGCCTCAAACTGGTACTTGCACAGGTAGCCATTGGCGCGCAGGTGGCAGCGCATCTCCTTCCAACCTGCGGGCTCCACTCCCCCGGTGGCTTGGAGTCCCGCGCACTTTCGCGTGGTGCAGGAGGCTTGTGGTTCCTCCACCCACGGCAGTGTGTCCCCTTTGGAGTCGCCGGCGTCGGAAGACAGCCAGGAGAAACCCCGCAACGGATCGTTCTCCACGGTGCAATGGGAACGGCCACGCTCCAGAGCCACCCAGAACAGAAGGTCCTTGGGGCTTCCAACAGGCCCCGGGCCTGCTCGCAGGAGTGCGAGCACCGCAAGCAGCTCCGCACCGGGGTGCACTGTACTGAGAGTCCCGCCGCGCAGGCTGCAAGCCTCGTCGGCTGCCAGACGTTTCATGGTAGCATGGTGCAGGCTGTAGCAAGCCCCCGACGCCAAACAGCTTGAGCGATCCGCGGTGGGGTGCTCGCCACTCCCCATCCTGGGCCAGAACGCCTGACAGAGGAGGCACAGGGCGAGAGCCGGCCTCATCATGGACGCCCTGTGGGCTCTGCTCCTCTCCACTTATGTCTGGCCTGCTCCAGGGCACCAGGCTGTCTCTGGAGTCACCGCCTTCTCCAGCCTGCTTCTCCACCCAGTGTGTCCTCCTCTCCCCTCCCCTGAACCCTCATCCTCCAACCACCAAAAAGTCCCAGCAGAGTCCCTTAGCCAACAGCTTCCCCTTGGCTGTGACAGGAAATGTGTCCGGAGCGCTGCCAGGCACAGTGCGGCCCTGATTTATTCAGGGGGTCAGGAACACAGCTGGTGCCTCAGCACTGGAAGCACACTGCTGTGAAGAAGAGTGGGATTGGGTGGGGTAGGATGGGGGTGTTGAACACCCCACTTAGAGGTGGAAGAAAGAAAGTTGCCAGTGGGGATGGAGCAAGTGACTTTCCTAGGCTCAGAACTTATCAGGGCATTGTATCTCAGAATATAAAGATGAACACAGGCAGGAAGAACAGGAGCTGAAAAACTAGCCCTGTAATCATAAGGCACGCCCGCCCATTGTGTTTGTGTCCTGGACCAAAGGATTGGCGTCAGTATAATTTGTAGACCATTCCTGGCTTGGGAGTTTTCCTGTGCCCAGAGTTGCTGGGGAGGGATCTAGTCAGAAATCTTTAGCAGCTTCTTCCAATACCAGAACCCTTGGTATTTAACAGCTGATCTCCTCCTGGGCTTTGCCTTTTTTCTAATGATAAAGGAAACTCAGTTGTTCTAAATGCCAGTCAAATAACTTAGAATTCTTACGGCCTTTTAAAATGAAGTTACTCCTACATGGAAAAATAATGACCACAGATTTTTAACAGTGTGTAAGGTTTCCTCACCAGCACATGGCTTCAAATTTTCTTCAGGCTCATAGGTTATATGTATAAGAGTTCATGGTCTCATATAGACTGAAGAACGTTTGATTTTATCGTTAAACTATTTACATACCATCTCTCCTACGACATATGGAGAATGGGGTATTGATGTAAACACTGGTATCAATGGGACAATGGCACTAAATGAGATTGCCTAGAGGAGAGAATTCCAGTGAAAGAGAAGAGGACCAGGGACCAGGCCCCAAAGAACTACAAGATCTATGGACCTGATTTTTTTTTTTCTAAAGCCCTATGAACAGTCAAGAACATTTACAACCTATGCAGTTAAAGGAATCATTTTCTAAGGTCCAATCAGATTCTAAGTGGCTATGGATTCCCATAACAATCAGTCTCTTTGGATTAGCTTTTAAAGGCCATGTTCCATTGATGGAATAATATCATCTTTAAAAAAATTTTTTGAAATGTTTTTATGTATCTGAAGTGAATCCAGATATACATCAAGAGCCAGATACTGTTTTCTTTCAACTGGACAACATTTATTCAGTGAGCAATGAGAATTTTATAAATTTAGGCGGTTACATGAAATTTGTGAAAATCTAACTTCTCCATCTTTGTTTCTGAAATTTTAGATTAAAAACTAAATCGAAAATGTTGAGCTAAACTTGTTTTCTTTGTATGTTTTCTCTAGTTCTTTATGTTAAAGAACAAACAAGATCATATATAATTCTTATCAATTATACATAAATTATCTGAAAATTCTATAAACGTTAAGGAAATAGTGGGCTGGCACGATAATGCAATGGTTAAGGATATTTGCGGCTCTTGCAGAAGACCAGAGTTTAGCTCCCACCATTCAGATGGGCAGCTCACAGTCATCTGCAACTGCACCTCCAGGGGAATCTGTCACCCTCTTCTGGCCTCTGCTGGCACTGGCACTCACATACCCCTACCCCAATCAAACATGAAGTCATACACATAAGTGAAACATTTAAAAATAAATCTTAAAAGATAAGAAAGAAACGGGCTTAAATTTTAAAATGTTTTACCACCAAAGGGTTTTGGATTAAAGGATTATACATTGAGAATACGTTTTGAAAATGTAGTCACCAATTTCATATCATTGTTACATTTTGGGACTCTATCACTTGGAACAGGTTAATTTGAACTCTTGGTACATCATTCTCCCGTTATCTGTTGAGGTATGGCCACTTCTGCTAATTTAGTCATTGTTTATTTTTAATAAAGAAGTAATCATCCACAAAGCTATTATCTGAAACAAAGATTAAGACTATATTCCACATTTCAACATCTGGCTTTTTCATCGGTCCATCCTATTTCCTCTTAACCAAAGGACTTACTGTCCAAGGTCTTATATTCCTTCATATTAAGATTTATTTATTATCCTTTAAAATCTATGCATATTTAAAATACATACTTAGTAAATTTTGTTTGTTAATTTAAGATAAAGTCTTACTTCGTAACCCTGGCTGGTCTGGAAATTGCTATGTAGACCAGGCCGGCCTTGAATTTACATAATCTGCCTGCCTCTGTCAGGATTAAAGGAGTGCTTTAATCACACTCAGCTTATACTTGGTAGTTTTACTGGTATAAAGAATTTATCTGACTCTGCATAATCTGTGTATTAAGAGTTTATCTGGCTCTACATAATCTGTGGAACTTTTGTTACTTAACATTGTGTGGGTAAGATTAAGTAATGGGGCTTGTGGCTACATTTCATTAATTTTGAGGACTGAATAATATTTATTGAGTAAATATACCACAGTCTGCTATCTATTGTTTCTAAGCATTTTAAAGGATTCTGATTTGGGGTAATATGAATAGTGTTGTTATAACCATCTTTTGCACATCTTCTGCCATATATGCACAAGAATTTCCTCTTATTACACACACAAACCCATAGGCACACGGGGATTGAGTCGTGGGAGTGGACAGGTACAGAGTATGCAAACGATCAATCAGAAGAAACAGCAAGATTTTCCAACTTGGTTCCTTTAATCTTTTGTACACTAAATAAACTATAGACTGATCCTTGCTAGCAGTTCTAAGTGTTTGGGTTACAGTAGAAGTTCAATGATATTATATTAAGATCCTAATAAACATACAGTGGGAAAATAAAAGCTTTCCTTCATTTTCAGTTTTCCAGATATACTTTACGTTTCAAAGTATGTTGGTGGTATGTACATCAGTACAAAGCAATTAATTAAAAATGACATATGTTTTACTTTTGACTGATTTTTTTCTTAATCCTTCTCTCATCCATAAGGATGTCCAGGTCTGTGATATATAATTATCATGGTCAGTGTTTTCCTGTAATTTATTATCCCACCTCCCTACACAGAATGCCAGAGAGTCAAAACACAAATTTAAGCTTTCCCATTATTCACTGCTTCTAACTCTAGAAACTGATCTTATACCAAGCAAGTTTCAAAATATCTAAGAATTTCCATTGACTACTCAGGTTTGAAAAAGCTTTTATGAAAATACACCACAGTACATGGGCACATTTTTCAATTCACAGTCGTAAAATTGCCAAGGCATATAGAACTGGCTCAATGGTCAAGTGCGGTAGAAATTCATTTCACTAGAATTCTGGGTTTTATATTTCTTTCTTATAAGACATTAAGTTACTCAGTTTAAATGCAAAGTCATGTTTAGATCTCTCAGACGTCTGAACTGGAGTCTAATTAATGTCATTTAAATTGGGAAACAGAAAGGGCAAGAGAGAAATTTGGTGCCAGACTCCTCAGTCAGCAGAGCAAGTCAGTGCAATGCTGATTTCTAATATTTATTATAGCATATTAGAATGCATTCTTTCCAGAAAAGAATTGTGACAGTAATAATAAAAATAAGATGAGAGCATACCAGTGTTGCCCGACAACTTCCTTCCTGCCCATAATTAACCTAAAGAGTTCTAATATAGCCCAACAAAGTGAGTTTTAAAGTGCAGTGGAATGCATCAGAAATGGTAGCTTTCCTTCTGATTATATACATTTAAAACCATCAAGCATCTTTAAGAGGGTTTAGTTGGAAGTCTACCTAAGTATAAGATATTGGCCACTGTGAGGCAAGACAGTGGCTCATTTAATGACACATTTTTGTAAAATTATACAAATTGTCCAAGTTGCTAAAAAGAGCATTCATGGTGCTGATTTTAACCAACTCTCAAGTAGTTGATTTAATCATATCACAAATTACAAAGTATTGTCTTCCAATACTGAATGTGTACTATAATAGATTAAATAGTTTAATTTCTTAAGGATTCTGAACTTTTATGTTCCTGAGACTTTTGCACTTTAATCCTATAAATATCAACAAGTATATAGGAATGACTTTTATTAACGGACATAATCTCAATTAATGACTTTTAATTAACTCCAGCAAAACCATGCTCTTGGGTCAGTGAATGACAGACCATCTTCTTAGTAACTTCAATTTGGTACTCTACCCAGAGATAATGAATGAATGAATGACTATGGGTATGTCTGAAAATTAACATATCATAATGCTGAAAACTTCAAAACTTCCTCAATGAAGAGCTGGAGGAAATCATTTTGTAGCTGTGGTGATGAGGGATTCATCCTATTGGGGAACTTTTGGGAAGCTGAAAATCAACTCAGAATGTCCCAGTTGAAGCTGGGATATTGACAATTCACTATCCTTCAACCAGAAAATTTAAGGATATTGGACAACAGGTATTTCCAGCAATCCCTGAGCTCAAGGCAAGCATATGCTGGTGTCTCAGAAAACCTGTGGGAAGAGGTGCACCTGAGATGGTGTTTTGAAGACATCTTGGGCAGAGATTAACCTGCAAGGGTGTCTGAAAATAACTGTGGCAGAGTGGACCCTGCGGCAGTATCCTGAAGATGCTCATGTATCAGGAGCCATTTTGTTGTTTATGAGCTCTCCTTCCTGCTGGGAGCTATTTTGTTGTTTATGCCCAAAATCTAAGAGGAGATATGCTTTTAGCACAAGGATGAAATTTGAATACTTCATGACCTTTGGGAGAGGATGTAGGTTTTACAAGATAGCACTTGTCTTGAACAAATGTCAGCATTGTCCCTAATTTGACTTCCTACCTGAATTCCTATGCTCTGGTTAGTGGTATAAATACGCTGAGCAAAATAAAGTTGTGGCCTCAGTATTCACTGACAGCCCTCCCTAGTCTATCCTTTTGTCTCTGGTCTTTTTCTTAATCCTCACTCCCCGCTTCAGGTACTGTTGGATTCTGCCAACAGGCTCAGGCACCCATGGGAAGCCACACACGTAGAGGGTACCCTAGAGGGGTGGGTAAAGGGGTGTAAATAGCATTCACTGCTGCCCTAGTCCCACCATCCTTCAGCTCTGAGGCAGGAATTAGGTCTTCTGTTTAATTTGATCCCTTTGTCCGCTGTTCATTTTTCTTCACTACATTATTATACCTTATTATTATTATATATAGTACATTATATTATACATTATATAATCATATAATCGGTCATTTGTATGGCTCAACACGTTTCCTTCAATATCCTGCTACTCCAGTGCTAGCAACATCAGCATTAAAGGAGAAGAATTAGGAAAGTAGAATCTCTGTCCCACCCCTGGCACACTGAATCAGAATTTTCATGTTAACTCATTTCTTACATGGTTTGTCAATCCATTGATAGTTTGTGAAGGACTGCTCCACTAGATTGTTATTTTCTGGATTGCCACAGTTGTCCCAAATAATGTACTTGGGACATAGTTAACACTCAAGCAATAAGTTTCTTGAATACATATGCTGTGCGTATGTAGCCAGGCCCATACTGTGTAGATGTGGGCAGACATACACCATACACTTGTGATCAGGTACATGCACACACACATCATGAAATGTGGCTGGCACACATGCACAGTGGACATGAAGTCAGACATATGCACAGTGGACAGGTACATAACAGAGTTTATAAATAGGCAGCCACACATACACGGTACACATATAGGAAGCCACACACAAAGTTCACAGATGAGCAGGTATACACACACAGTGGCCTTGGGGGGAAGACATACACATAGTACACATATAGGAAAGTATACACATGGTGCACATAGGGAGAAGTACATGCAGTGCACACATAGGCAGGCACATAACACAATGCACATATAGGCAGACGCACACGATTTCATGTAGACAGGCACACACCTTCACAATACACATAGTACAATAAAATATAAATGATGTGGTAAAATGCCTCATGTTAGTAATTGAACACCAGGAATTCGTGACAAGAACCAGATAACAATTCCATGGAAGCAGCTCTCTTCCCAGGACCATTGGCCAAGACATCTAGCAAACTAATCTCCAGCACTGCTCTAGGAGTTGTTGGAAAACTTTCTTCTTAACAAAACTGGCAGCATTTTTTTTTAACTTTAGGTCTGGGGGCAGTTCACCATACCTGACTCAGCTGTAGCTTTGACATGGTCTATTCTTGATGGATTTATATGGTTAATATGCTTGATAATCAAGGCATTCCTTATATCGCAAAATAGGCTTTTTCTATTGGTGCCTGCACAGTTTCCACTTCATAGAGCTGGAAAATAGAGAGAGAGAGAAAAATCACAGCTACTTATTAGAAATCCTATTAGGCTTATCTGCTATCACTTTGTAAGTACTAAGGATAATCAGCAGTTACCTTAGCATTTACCTTGTAGAGGCAGCGGAACATAGCAATTACTATTAGCCGGACTTAATAGCTCCTTTTAAAACTTATGCATCTGAAAACTCTCCCATTTTGCACAACAGATTCCATCTTGGCTTGTCTCTTCCAGATAGTGATTTATTCTCACTATTACAAACCAGTACAAAACTGAAACAGTCAGAGAACTTTTGTTTGACCTTCACATTTAGCGTTAAGTTTTGTTCTCAAATGGCAGTGATTTAGGCAAATAGCCAGTCAAATTCGAGGCCATATATCTTTGGTAGACTTCCCTCCGTTTTTTAATACTGAAACCGAATAATATGGTATGATTTACAATTTTATAGCATTGGGGAGGAAGAAAAAACTATCTCCAAAATATACTGTATTCATTGTACATACACCTATCTAGGAAAGGTTGAAGATCTTTATTATTATAACTTTGCTAAATTATGCTGTTTGTGAATGATTTCACTGTGTACTTTGGAGTTCATTGGCAGATTGCAATACTTTCAACCAATTTTCTCTTATTAATTCATGTTTAGCATCTTGAACGCATTTGTGAATAGGTCCTGGTTTAATAGTGGCCTTTTTTTGAGTATTCTCTGTGTAATTAGATATATGCTAACGGGGACTTTGCCTGAGGGATTCTCTTGAACAACTTAGTTTTCCTGGCTTTGTGACTGAGTCACAGGGCAACAGAGTAGAGAGCAGGTAACGGTTTGGAAATACATTGCTCAGCACAACCTGTGGCTGCAGTGTTCTTGGAACGGCATCTAAACATGCATTCAGTATGTTCTGAGGGCCGGCTAGTGGAAGATGCCATGGTCTCTTACATACTTTGGGTTCTCTGCTCATAAACTCTCTCAGTGTGTATCCTGCTCTCTTGTTTCTAGGGTCGATTAGGTCTTAGAAGAGTGAAGAAAACAGCTTAGCGCAGAGAAATCTTCACCAATACAACAGGAAATACTCTTCCATCTTTGTGATTTAGAGAACTCAGAAAGGACACTGCTGTGTCCCCTTTGCAAGAGACAGATGTAATGTGCTTTGCAGCATCTCAGCAGAAGATAGGAATCTCACCGCAGCTGGAGGGAGAAATTCCACTGCTTTTCTACTTGTCCATTGTGTTGCAGCTAAGACTGTCTCTAGAAATTATCGAGATGAGAAGGGGAGGGAAGAACTCAATTGGTGGCTTCCTGGAATTGCCTCTGCCTATACTGTTTCTCAGCCTCAAATTCAGTCTTCACTCCTCAAATCTTCACCTTAAAAAAATAAGAATATTTAGTATATCTGAATAAAAATTCAGGGTAGTAATGAAGTTGGAAGGGTTTATTATCCAACATTCATTTTCTCTCCTGCTACTCAGTAAGTAACACTGGGCTCCCCAGCATCATTTAAGGAATATGCCAGCTGGAAGTTTTCTGCTATACTTAGCAGCATCCGGTAAGTACCCAGTGACCACTTCACAATTATGTTGTTTGTGGTTTTAAAAGCCCACATAACATAAATGATGCTATCCCAACCATTTTCAAGTATATGGTTCAGAAGCATTAAGTATATTCCCATGCTGTGCACTATTTGGCGGTAAAGCAAAATGGAAAACTGTGGTGGTTTCTACAAACATGAAACATGGAATTGCACATGATTGCTCCTTTTGCTGTTTGAATACAAATGATTTCCAGACGCAGCTGTAGCCTGTGATGTAACATTCCCCAAAAATGCATTTTATAGAGAGAAGATAGACAGCCGTCAAAGTATGAGTTTACTATCTCCTTCCTCTATTTCATATATCTAATGAAGCTATATATTAAATATATATTAAATGCAGCTATATGCTCTTTCCACTTTTCTCTTTTATCTTACTCTTCCTCTTCAAGCACAGAGGGATCACTGTCAATTCTTGGCTCGTGTTGTGTTTGCATCTACAAAGTCCCCAAAGCATCAAAGACAACGGAACCAAGGTAGAGAATTCATTCTTTCAATCAATATTTAGTCTGGGCCATCTACCATGTCCTTGGCACCAACATACTCGGGGTATGTTGATAAATAAAAGAAACATCTTTCTTTATAGGAACTTATGGTCTAGTGAAATTAACAATGGCATAGCTTCATAAAGTGGCAAAGCTAGAAGAGAAGTCAAAGAGATCTACCAAAGCGGGATGTAGAGAGTATCTACTTAGACTTCTTGACCCTGGAAGTCATGGAAGCCAAGGTTCCCAAATCAGCAGGTGTGGAAATGAAATCAAGACTTTCTCAGGAGATGGATAAGAAGTGTACTTCCATATCCAGCCTATGGCACCTCAGCTTGCCAGGTAAAAGGTGGAGCTCCGTCTTCAGGGGTATTCGTGGTGAGAATGCTCTAGGTAGCACACTTTACTCTGATGCATGTATCACCTGTCAGCAATGGAACTCAAAGTTCTGTCAGAGTGAAGTCTACAGTCCCAGCATTTACATGGGTTTTCTAACCACAAAAACACCCTTTCAGAATAAAGTATTTGTGCTGAAATTGCACAAACTGCACACTTCATGTTCAGACTCCCCATCTCAAGGAAGAAACCACATATGCTCCTCAAACCTTTCTCCCTGTCTCTTCCATGAACAGTTCACTCTACCCTGACTCCCCAATTTTCCCATGTCTCATGTCTGTCCACTGTGGCCTTCCTGTTCTCATCATCACAGTTGCGAGTTACCTAGGTCCTGACAGTCTCAGAACTAGGCTCCTCTGTACTCTCCTGCAGCTCCCCCTGCTCGTCTCACCCGGGAGCACCCTCCACGCTCCATACTCCCTCCAGAGCTTCCACAAAGCATACCTCTGTTTAGATCAGCCTTCCTTCTCCCCACATGCTGTTAAAAACTCTGCGTGGCTTTTTGTTTTCCTCTAACAGAACTACAAGCCCTTGCTGTATGTGCGCCGCGGCTGGCATTGTTTGCTTCTGCTTCCTCTCTGTCCATTCTGGCTTCCTAACTACAATTCTTGAAGTCATTAATACTTTCTAAGGGGGCTGCCTCTGAATCCCCAGGCAGCTAGAAAGCTATGGCACTTTGTCTGATCAGTATCAGCACCTATTGAATTAAAATCAGGAGAGTCTTGCTTTGTTGCTAAAAGTTCCTTAGAACCTCAAATTGCCTGTTCATAACTAAAGTAATTAAACACCTACTTTATTTGACCAACCATGGCCAGTGATAGAGAACTTTCCTTGGTCAGTATCCAGTAGAAGTCATTTTGTGTAAAGGTAAGCATTAACTCTAAAATGTCCATGCCCTCAGTTACAGCAGACACTGTTCACAGTGGTCAGCACAGTGGTGCATTCTCCTCTCAAGGCAGTTGGACAAAACCTTAACCTTATGATGAAAAATCTTTTAATTCTTTAGGCGAAAAGAAAACAAACCTGGTGTCCAATTTCAATTGTATGTACTGTTAGAAGAATTCAAGTGGAGTTACTTCATATAGTATCAGACACAAGACAAATCTGGAAAGAATACCTTCTTTTGACTGATGAGAAAGAGAGTCAACCTCCTCCTCTCTTCCACTAATATATATCCACTGTGGGCATAATTCCAGACTTACAAAGATCTTGAAAATTTTTCATTCTGTATCCTAAATACAAACCTGGAAGTGTATGACACAATACCTTTAACTAATTGAAAATGTGCTATAGCCTTAAATAAATAAATAGTAAACCAGAAATTGAATTTAGGAGCATTCAATTCCACTTGAGAGTCATTAGGAAAACATCAGGATACAAAGACTTGGATGAGGTTTGGATTTCACCACCAGGAAATCACCTTTGATTTGTAGATGTTCAACTGCAACTCCAGAGATTGCATCAGTCTTTTCATCTTTAATATAGGGAAGTAAATTTTTCTTAGCATGATGTTTCAATTTTGCTTCATTTAACTTCATCTTAGTTTTCTTAAATTGTAATTACTGGGCATTATTAGATACTACCCAGGATATAATGCCTTGTGTAATGAGAAATAGAAGTGGTTATTATAGTCTGGGAATGATATTCATCTACTATTTTAAAGCTGTGCTTGCAAGAACTTTAAATAAGATAAATTGTTGCATTTCTTTCCATTTGCACTAAAGCCACTCATTAAACTCCACTAAGCGAGACTCCCTATGGTAGGGACTTCTGGCCCCATGAAGTTGCTCTCCCTAGGTGCCCTGCTGCTTGTTGGTGCCAAAGACCTAGTACCACCCTTTACCTTGGCACTGCCTAGTCACTTCTGCAAAAGGAATTACTTCATTAATTTTTGTCTGTACTATTTACTCACTTTCAATAGAAAATGTTAGGATGACAGGAAGGATATGTTTGATACTTGAAATTTTTATAAGAATGCTTAGGTCATTTTCTCTGAATTAAAAAAAAAGCATATTTCTTTGAAACTTCAGGGTACATTGGTTATTTAACACAGAGCAAGGATAAATCAGAACACTTATTCTTGCTTACTGTATTCATAAGGCCAGGTTTTTAAATTGCCTCCTAGGTTCTGTGCCCCTAGAATTGTACTTGTCTCCTTCATACATATATAAATGTTGTTTCTGTTTCAATGAACCAACAAGATTCTCTAGCAAAGTTAAGATATAAAAGTAGAGCCATTAATTTGTCAAAATGAAAATCACTTATTACCTGTGTATGTTAAATGACATATAATAAAAATTCCTAAGACTTTTACTCTGGAAAGTTCCTATAAGAACATTGCCTAAATCTTTCTTTGATGTGCTTTCTTTTATTAAGCTTCATTACATCCATTTAATTTCCTATTAAATGCTGCTTTGACTGCAAGTAGCAATTGCCAGTCTTCTCACTAGGATTATCAGGATTTTCGGGGCCCCTTACCTTGAAAAGATACTGGAAATGGCACCTTGGCCAGTATGTAAGCGTCATTTCTTTCCAGAATAATGATGGATTTGGTGAAAAAGCTGTTGGAGAGAAGTAAACCCTTCCTCCTCAGTTCAGAAAGTCATTTTTGCCTGGGGCAGAAAAATAAAGAAGGAGAAATTATTTCTGTAGCATAATATGTTGAGATTCATTTCCTATTCTATTCCAAAGAAGCAGTTAATCTAAACAAAATCTGGGAGTGAAGTGCTTCCCCTCCCCCTATATTCACAGAAAGCTACTTTGGAAGCCTTGAGAATCTGAATAATGTTTTTGTTTGAATTAACAAATTATTGTTCAAATGCTTAAAATGGCACTTATATTCCATTTATAGATGCTGCAAGCAGGTAGAAGATTTTGCAAATGAACAAGAAAACAAACACGGAGAACGTTTCATGGACCATTTATTTTCTAATAGTTGAATCAGAGAAACGAAATTTGACTGTTGACTGTGGGTGGTGAATGTTGCCATAGCAACCTGTTCCTTAGGCAAAACTGGAGGATGATCATGGTGAGAAGGGTAAAAGTCAGAAAACAGACTTGTCAAGATATATTTCTGAGCAATATGAAATAATGCATATTTTCATTAAGATATATAAGGAAGGGCTGTTCTGGGAAGTCAAAAGTCTTAGGTGAGTTGCACAAAAGGGACTTTGGTTAAGCATTTGGACATCGTGGGGTTTGGTAATTTTCATTCACACAATGCTAGCTCTTGCATGAGCCAACTGTACAGTATTAGCCAAAGTAAGAGTAAATGTCAGTGTTTTCTACTGTACCACAAGAACTCATACCTATGTCACACATGCTGCGTTTGAATATTTTATATTCTCTACTTCTTGAAGTCTTGACAAAAATTCTATAAGTCGCATTGTTTCTGTTTTGTAGAAGGGAAAACTGAGACACAAGGACGTTTATTAACTCTCTTAAATTTGCACAGCTGACGAAAGACTAACAGGAATTAACACAAACAATAGCCTGAGTCAGCCTCTCGGTTATGATTGCCATCCAGGATGACAGAAACAGCACCATTGTTGCTGAAGGAAAAATATCTGTGTACGTGAACGGGTTCTGCTTTAGTTTCCTCAGAACTTATAGATCATCGTAAATGGAGGGAGAATCCATCGGAGCAACCAACCCCTCCCCAGGACACTGGCGGGTAGGCAGTAGGTGACTTCTTGGTATTGAGCAGTTTTAATACAAAAAGAGTAAGTGGGAGGGCAAAGTTTGGGACTTCTGGTTTGAAGCTACACTATCTCTTAATATCTATCAGTAGATTCTGTATACCAGAGTTGGTCAGAAGGCCTATTGCCACAAATTACACGACTCTGAGTTCCTGAGTAATTAAGGCAATTTTAACCCCTTTGTGGTTTGGTTTCTGTATCTTTCAATAATGAAAATAGCTGACTGCTTTTCTTGCAGAGGTATATGAAAATCAAATTATGCAATGAATGTGAAAATGGCTCATAAACTGAATAGGACCAAACAAACATAAAGAGAGTATATTAGAGTTAATGACCAGCAATGTTCTTCCCAGTTTTCCAGGCCTTGAAAATGAGTGTGTGTGTATTTACTTATCCTGGGAGGATGTGATGGTGGAGTCTGACTTCAAAAGACAGGCAGTTCTAGCTGGGAAGTTATTTAGACGGAGTATACAGAAGGAAATCTGTTTAAAGTGGATTTGTAGACTCATAATAAGAGCTAACAAGTATTGACAGTACCTACATGCCCAGCCCTGTCGTAAGCACCTTTGCCTGCTTTAACTCATTTATTCTATACAAGAACCTTATGTTAGGAACCATTCTTATTTTATTTTCCCAACATTTATAGATGAGGACTGAGAGAGAGAAGGTATATATAAAATAGCCCAAGGCTGTGAGGCTGGTAAATTATAAATCCAGTTCTGAAGTCTGGCACTGGGCTCCAGAGTCAAGGCTTTTAACTGTGATACTATGCTGCCTCCAAAGTAGATATTATTGCTATTACATCGAGTGTATAGATTCAATGCATTAATATGTGTGTGAATTGATTTTTTTGTTTGTTTTAGGGATAAATAATTCAATTCAAATATATATATATATTTGCATAAGAAGTAGAGTATATTAACTTGATAAAAATGCCTAGTTTTTAAAATAATGGTTATTTCACAGATGAACAATTTTATGAAAGTTATAATAAAAGAGAAGCAATAAGCTTCTAGCTAAGATGCTCAGGTCACACCATCATCTAGTCACATGTGTAGGCATTAGCTAGAGATGCCAAATGCTTCTTGGAACAAAGAATACATAGACTGCATATGTCAAGATGTCTGTTTTATGGGAAATTTTAATCTACATGAGGAGATGTGATATGTACTTGGTAGGAAAAGGCAGCAGACTAGGAGTTCAAATAAAATACTGAAAAATTTCAAGGGAATATAAATACTCCTGGAGTTCTAGGGGTGGGACATAACCATAACTTTGTTTTCATATCCCTAGTTGTTCATAAAGAGCAATCTTATTTGCTGGCCTATATATTTAGCTAACTTTACCTATGGTTACTAATTATCTATGTTACTAACTTATCTTCTACCTATGTCACAAACTACTTGTTTAATTCATTATTTCTACTTAGCATATACCATATGTGTTTTGATTTTGTGTTTGATATGATCTGAATGTTCCTCTTAAATTCATATGTTGAAACCGAAACATTCATGTGATGCTATTAGAAGGTGGAAACCATTGCAAGGCAATTAGATGATGAGGGCTCTGTCCTGTTAAATGGTTTAATGTTAAATGTGGTTTCAGGGAGTTGCCACCACTATTCCATTGTACTTGGACACAGTAAGAAGGGATCATATTTAAACCAGGAAATGGGTCTTCACCAAACACTCTATGTGCCAGGACCTTTCTCTTGGACTTCTCAGTCGCCAGAACTGGGGGGAAATAAACTTCCACTGTTTATAAGTCATCCTGTTTATGGTATTTTGTTATGGAAAGATGAATGGATGAGATAATATCATATGCTAATGACTGGTGCTTTATCTATGCTTGATAATTCTTATGTATTTTATCCAGTTATTTATTTTAGTTCTCTATAGTAAATTTGACTATCACAATCAGTGTAGCAAGCTCCTGTTATGCAAAGTTTATCTGGAGGCAAGACAAGGAACATTAAAGACAATGTTATGAGAATGTCCACATATAGTGAAAAGAAAGAAAATGATCTAGGCAATAAAAATTCAGAGACACAGTAAATAAAGCCAACATTAATTTTCTTGTAAGTGTCATTGAAACCAGGAGAAACTTCCAAATAGAGCAGAAATAGCATAGCATGAAATTATGGAAGCAAACTAAAGTGTCCCTTAAATTTCTGGTAGGGAAGAAATTATTCCCAGAAAAGAAAACCTTTGCAAAAGCCTTGACCATAGCCATGTTCTCAGAGAATAAAGGCAACAAGCAAAGAGCAGCCTATGAAAGGTGGTCAGGCTTGGGATGGATGACCAGCATAACAGGGTTAAATACAGGTACCTGACATCCAGGGATCAGTTCTCAGCACTGAACTTTGGACAGTTTTACCTTTAAATATATTCAATTCCTTGACAATGAAATAGAATGACAATAGCAGTTATAGGTTTATAATGCAATGCATATAAGGAAGGACCTTATGTATTATAGTCATTATTGTAAATGTCTTTTTGATGGGTATTAGTAAAAATATTAAGATTATGAGCGAATTCACAAAAGAAAAGGAAATCTTCTCCACAGCACTAAACAAAGATGTTCAGAGTGTAAAAGGAGGATGTGGAAGTGAGATCTAAACTGACTGTGGAAAGGAAACAGAAAGGGCCAGCAGGCTGAGCATCCAAAGCTGCGTCACAGATGGCCTCATCCACACTCTGTTACTTCGTTTATGGTCTCTTTTATATGCAGGCCTGGAGAAAGATGACTAGGCTCTAAACCAGCAGCTGCATTTTGGGGATGGTTTGGGGGTGATAAGACACAAGATGGATTTCTCCTTGAACAACAAAGGGATTAGTTAGAGGGAGTCTCAACCACTTAGATATTATTTTACTTCAGTGAAGTCTGGCAAGGTACTGGATGTAATCCTTTGGGGCAATGTAATCTTTTTCATTATAGGTAATTTTTAAAAATATAGACTATTCTATGAAATCTCTTGTTTGCTATGAGTCAAATGAAAATCTAATTTTAGGAAAATTATCAACAAAGAGCGCTCAGCTACTAAAGCACTTGGTGCACAAACATAAGGTTCAGAGTTTGGATCCTCAGTACCTACATAAAAAGCTTAGCACAGTGGCATGTGTGTAACCTCAGTGCTGGGAGTAGAGAGATAAGAGGAACCCAGGGGATCACTTGCCAGCTAGTCTAGACAATCAATGAGCTCCAGGTTTAGTAAGACACCCTGTCTCAAAGAGTAAGGTGGACAAGGAATGAATAAGACACTTGCCGTCAACCTGTGGTTCCCACAGCCATGTGCTGGCATCTGCACACTCACCCTCACCCAGCTACCCACCCACATGCACACATGTACAATGCACATGAACACACACACCAAATAATGTTTTCAATCCCCAAGTTTATACACAAGATTAAATGTGTGCTAAGTTTCGGTTAGAGGGGAACAAGAAGTTCTGGTGTTGTACAGTGGGAAGACTACAGACAAAGATAATAGGCTGTATATTTCAAAAAGCTAGAGAAAAATGATTTTAGCATTGTCACCACCAAGAAATGGTAATAGGAAATAAATCAGTGAAAGCAATTTGAACATTGCACCATTAATATATAAAATCAATTCTTCATTTGTGATTGCTTAAGAAAATCTTGAAGTTATAAATCTATTGATGCCTTTCAAAACCAAGAATGATATTTAATCTTGATTTAAGATTAATTTGCAGTCTTTCCCAGAAGGTGTGAAGGAGCCCATGATAGTTCCGTTCTGGTGAAATCATGTGAAGAAGATGGAAAACAAGGGGATATCACAGAAGGTGCAGCATGGTGAGAACTGAAGAGCAGTCGTGCTTGCAATGTTGAACCAAAATCTAGGGCTCAGTTGCTGAAACCCAATCAAATGATATTACTTGGGTTTGGTTACTGAAACACCATCAAACTGAGAAATTAGCAGATTGTTACCAGACTTATAGTACAAGTCAAGGACCTATTGATGTAATGGAATGCAGTTTCAACAAGGATGTTACTTTCCAAGAGAAAAATGACAAAGACACAGCACTATGCTATCAAACCAAGAAAGCATTCTAAGTGCAATTCATACAGAGGAGTGCACTTTTCCTAGCTGCATCATAGGTAAGGAAATTAAACATAAATATTATATATCCTGATGTTTAAAAGAAAGAAATGTTACAGATACCTATTCTCACCAGTATGCAATCATTTAATGATCATAAAAGAATGAGTGAGAGTCATGCAGTGAAGTTTCTTATAGTGTTTCCATTACCTATTTTAAAGAATCTTTAGAATGTTGACATGGGCAAGTGTATGTCATGTACCCTGGAATATGTGGTTAAATAAACACTACACATTGAAACTCCATTAACTTTCAATTTACAAAAGCAAGGTAAATTGAAAGGACATGCACTTGTAGAAGGACATGCACTTGTAGAAAAGGGAAGTGAATGTTCTGTGTAAACAAAAATTTTCTTTAATTAAGAAATAAAAAAAGATACCTTGGTTATAATTCCACTCCTGTCATTTATATCAAAGCCAATTCTACATAAGCAAATCATAAAGACTTGATCCTGACTGCTCTTTCTAGGGTTGCTGATTCTGCAAAAAAAATTATTAGTTGAAATAACAGTGATATGACTTAGCAAAGGAGCAGGGGGTGTGGGACATTAAACTCCCCAGATAAAAGTGGCTAAGCTATGGGGATTACATCTCCTTTGTCTGTTTCATCAAGTTATGCGTGTTCTCTCTCTCTCTCTCTCTCTCTCTCTCTCTCTCTCTCTCTCTCTCTTTCTCTCATAATTTAGAGTCAGAAGGCCTAGCACGGCTTGTCACTAAGCCGGTCCTCTCCTGACAACTACATATTTCCTGCTCCACAGTTCCCCATGTCTTTGTTCTTTGATATTGATCCCCATATCTCTAATTAATGTTGATATTTTAACCAATTTTATTTTCCAATATTTGATTACATAAAAATGTAGACTGTTTTTCAGCCACCACCTCCTTCATAAATATATGCATTGCAAGAGAGTTCTACTTTTTAAAAATAAACTTCACATTTTTAGAGTGGATATTAGACTCAGAAAAGTTGTAAGGATATAACCATTCTGTCAGGAAAGAGGATAATTGTAAAGAAAGATACTTGTATCTCTCCCTTTAATAATCAGATTATTGAACAAATGGTCCCCAAGACACTGGAAATTTACCAAAACTCTCATCCTGAATTATTTGTCCTCCTATCTGAATATTAAGGAATCACCTGCTCTGTCTTGGAATTGAGGGTAATTAACTGCTGAAAGCTCTGCATGGAAGGAGGTGACTGTTGTTTCTTGGCTTTTTGGCAGATTGTTCTTTAAAAGAACTTCCAGGGTCAGTCAATATTTATTGTTCTTTACTCTTGACTAGTTAGACTATTTAGAGTCTTTGAAAAAGGTGCTTCAAATCTCTTACCTGAAGGGCAAAACTCAGACTTCTCAGTTCCTATTTTACGATATGGTCCTTCAATCTAGTGACACTGTGTTTTATATTCTGCCAAGATTAAAGCCTCTGGGGTGATGAGGAGATATTTTCTAGCTGTGTAGGAAGATTGAGTGAATCTGAGGATCTAACTCCTTTTTCAAAAAACTTTCAGTTATCATTCAATTTTCAGTCCCAAGGCCCCATCTACCTGTTCTGCAGAGGTTACAGTATCATTCTTTTGCTTCCTTTGAGAATTCTTGATACCAATTCAGGATTTGCTTTCTAGTTCATATACCTTTCAGTTTCTAAAAATTTATCTCAATTATTCTCTCTTATTTTCTTTGCCATTGTTATGCTACCTAAAAACAAAACATTTTATTGTTGTGTTACTCACAACTCCATTTGACCAAGAAATGGATGCTCATGAAAATGTTCAGCCCATCATTTTGATAAGTGTAGCCCTGTTGTTAACCTAGTTGAAGCAATTGTATTAGAAAGGAGGGAAATTATGGCAGAAATTAGAAAGAACTATATAATTTTTAATGAGCTTAAGTTTGGACATTATCTCTAAGTGGGAAATTCTAAATCTATAGTAAAAGAGAATAAAAGTCTGCTTTTTAATGACCTTACATGTGGCTATGATCAAGACTGTGTCTGAGTAGTCAATTCAAAATCCACAAACCTTTCCCAACTGTTTAAATTCCAGCTTATTTCAGTATTATGAGTCGTTAACCAAAGAGAGAAAAGCAGTTGTACTATTCTCCAAAACAACTCTGAATATTTACTGGAAAATATTTTTTCCTTAAGGAGAAAAGGTTAAGATACAGGAAGCTTATCTTGGTACATTCAGATCAAAGCCTTTCATACAATGGCTGAATAAACATATTGCTTAATTGTGATTCTGATTAACAAAGATTCAGATATGTTATTAAAGAAAATAGATACATTAGAAAAGATAAGTTTTGAAAGAACTGAGAATTTTTTTTAGAAAATAAACATTTCCACCAAATAAATGTGAACACCCTCACTTATTGATCTAAGCTTGTGTTGGCGTGAACACTGCACTTGCAACTCTTGTAGATAATTACTCCTTGAACAATCATTCTGGGATATTCTATTCTGTTCATATTCTATGAACTCGGTGTATTCAGCATCACTCAGTATGTGTTTATTTATGAAATAAAGTCCAAGTTAACTCTAGTATGAAGACAGGTGTCTAGATTGTTCCTTTTTTTTAATAATCAAAAGAACTCAAAGTAATGGGAGGAAAGAAAGTAGTCTTCAGTTTCTGAATTGAAGATTGTTCTTTCCAGAATGTTCTTTATTATTCTTAAAAACATGGAAGTATTACCAATCTTAAGATAATTACACTGTGCTATAAACATCTGTTCCTGGGAAAGTTATAGGTAAGAATCCAAACAGAAGCAGCTTTATGAAAGAGCGATTTTACAAGAGTTCCCCAAATGTTTATATTCTTTAGCTTTTTTGTTATTTTCTTTGCCTCAGATGAGAACCATTCTAAATGCATCCCTCAGAAGAGACTGTACACTGTTACAGAAATATGAGATCAGAGAACTCTGAATTGAGGTCTTGCTAGTCTTCCTAATGTCTGAAGTGCATGCCTGCCTATTGACTATCTTCTACAGAAAAGAAACTTAAAAGTGGAGAGGTAACAATAAACTTTAAAGAAAACATCAGACTAAGGTTCTTTCTTGGAAATCAAAAGTCAATGAACTGATTCGGGGTGAAGAAAGCAGGACCCACACTGCCCTGCCTGGTCACATTAATGTTAGAGACTTTAGGCCCATTTTCTTGAGTTCTTTGTGATTCCTGCTATCAATGGCCATGGAAGTATATGGTAAATAAAAAAATTTATTGTCTCATTTATAGTGTTAGTTAAGCAAAATCTTAAACTGTTGTAGAGATTGGATTAAGAGATGGGGCCCAAGATACAAAGCAGACAGCTGCCAAATTCAGGAGTATCTTCTATTAAAGGAAATCCTTTGAAGAAACATTCAGATGTTTCCAAGTCCACCAGATGCGTCATTCTGCCCACTGAATTTTCCCAGAAAAGACCTCAGATGTTGGAAACAAGAGATATGCTCTCTTGTGACCATCATAAAATCATTGTTTAAAATACCAAGTCTGCAGTGACTTGTTGCATGACAACAGTGACTGCAGCAACTTCCTTATGATTTTCCCCTCTAGCAGATCCACTTCTGGGTTCCAGCATGCAAGGCTGAGGCTCCTTTGTCTACTTTTACCCAACAAAAAGGTTGTAAAATATCATTTCTGCTGTACTTAGTGGGTGCTTATGAGTCAAAACCCTTCCCATTTTTATAAATTAGACCTCATCTCTTGAAGAACATGTGAGATGGGAGACAATTATGCCTGTCTCTGATGCACTATCTAGATCACAGTACACCTAGAGTATAAGAAACAAAGAAGAAAATCAGAAAACACTTGCTTATAAGGATTGTTCATGTTGCAAGTAAGATAACCCAGAGTTAAATGAAACAGAAGGCTTTAAGAAGAAGAGAAACATGATGCACTATGATATTATTTGTGAGAAGATGAATAAAACTTTGGTAGTATAAAATGCCAAAAGAAGTATGAGATTGAAATATAGAAACAAAATACAGTTAATCAATAGGTATTGAAATTATATTTAAAAGCTTTGCTAACACCTTACAAAAACAGAAAAAAAGGGAAAAACAAAGATATGTTAAACCAATGAAACAGTAGCTATTATTTCTATCAGTCATTCAAGAAATAGATAATTCCTGTGGTTTGCAAGTTTTTTCAAATTATTTTTAAAATGAAAGACATTATAGTATTTTATGAGGCTAGTATAAGGCTGACCTCAAACGAAGGATGATATAAAAACAAAAGAAAACTTCTACAAACCTGTTTTACTTGCCAGCACACATGGAGAATCCTAAAGAAATAAGCCTCTAATTAATGTTAAGAGGATATTAAATACCTGTGTGATTTGTTAACCGTTAACTTAGGAACACAATAATTATTCTAAATCTGTAATAATCTCTGTTGCAAAAGAAGCTTCTTTGATGAAAGTGAATGGGATACTTGTCTGTAAATATAGAGATCCATATTTTATATATACTAAGAAATTATATTTGTCTAGGGATGTGACAGCCGTGAGTTTTCTCTAAGATCTGTGATTATTTCAGAGTTTCAAAACTGGTCATACATAGAGATTGTCTGTGAATTTCCCAAGTCTAATCAATGCAGCCTCTAGGCCTAAGGCTCACAGAACATAGCAGAAAAAGAGGTAGATAAAACAGTAATGCGTCTCTCAGCTCTCATCAATGAAGCTTCCTCATGCAACAGGGGTCCATGAACACCAAAGGACACAAATGACCAAAGCTTAGAGAATAAAAGTCTGAAGAGTGTGGGTCCTTGGAAAGGACTCTTATATTAAATTCCACCCACCCAGGGCTCAGGGACAATTTTGGAAGAGGGGACAGAAAGATAGTAAGAGCCAGGGAGGAGATGCATGACCATATGGAAATAGGGTCCTACAAGCTCCTGGGATCCTGCTCATAAGAACCTACAGTAACAATGTTGGCATACACAAGACACATGCAAACTCAAGCAAGCAACAACCCAGTACAGAACTGTGGAATTGGGCAGCAGGCCCCAATCTTAGCTGATGAACTATGGGAAGATGATTACTTTCGGGTGGGGAAGAGCTGATCTTCTTAGAGAGGGACTCTAGATAGGTTGACAAGACTTCAGTGGATGAACTTGCACTAAAGGACGACTGAGCGACATTAACTTGACTCGATAGACTTCAACACAAATGACAGA
The DNA here is from genome assembly GCA_035773235.1 of Eospalax fontanierii. NCBI lineage: Eukaryota > Metazoa > Chordata > Mammalia > Rodentia > Spalacidae > Eospalax > Eospalax fontanierii. Next base: position 22,625,772 of record CM069536.1, on the reverse strand, counting down.
ATGCATTTAATCCTGTGGAGGTGGGATTATTGGATGGTGCCAGTGGGGAAGAGTAGATTAAGAAGATTAAGATATTCTTTATTAAATACACAAAAATTCATTAAAAATTTACAAAAAAACCCCATACTTATTGTTAAGCAAGGGGTGGCTGACATTACTTCATTTCATTCTCACACAGTGTAAGAGGCGTATTTTCTTTTCTATTACCACCAATGGATTCATCACTTTTAAATATACAATGATAAAAGAGGAAATGCTGCCAAACAACTGAAAAATTATTCCAAATCAAGGAAATTTGTCACTGTAATTTACCAAACATATCTTAATACAGAAAGGAATTTCGTAAAGTTTACTGTTTAGCTAAGACTAAAAGAAAACATCTCAAAAACAAGAACTTGAAAACTCTTTTAACAATCTACTAAATCAAAACACAGAGTGAATTTCACAATTAACAACTAAAAATCATGTCCATTTTGTTTTTGTTCTGGAGAAAGACAAGTGTACTAACATCTCCACTATAGATGCTGAACCATATTCAAAAATACATCTTAATAAATTAAAAGGTATATCTTACTAACATGCAAGCTAGAAATCAATGACAGAAATGCAGATTAACATTTAAATAATGGATCAAAGACGAAATCTGAATAGAAATTGAAAGACTTTGAATTCAAGAAGAATGAGAATACAATTTACCAAAATGTTTGGACTCAGGTGAAATCAGTGTAGGAGGAAATTTATAGCACTGAATGCATCAGGAAGATGGGCCTCAAGTGAGATGTAACTTTAAGAACCTAGAAAAGGACAAATTAAATCCAACACAAGCAGAGGAATGAAATAATAATAATTAGAGAAGAAATCAATGAAACTGAAATTGGGAAACAGAAAAAAATCAACAAAACCAAAACGTTTTTTTCCTAAGATCAATACAATTGGTAAGTCTCTCTTTAAGCGAAGAAAAAGAGACTGTTACATTACCTTCACATCTGAAAATGTGAGGTGGTACCTTCACTTTGTGCTTTGTTGAAGCCATCTTTCTGTGTGCCAAGGCTGGCCTCAGCTTTCTTTCTTCCTGGCTCAGTTCCCAAGTGCTGAATTTATAGGAATACTGCACAGTATCTATATATTTTGAGGTAAGATTCAAACCTATATTTTACTATATAGAAATTCAAGTTTATCTGGCACATTTATTGGAAAGACCATCCTTTTCCCATTGAATTTCATTGGCATCTTCGTCATAAATCAGTGTGTCACAGACATTTGGATCTGTTTCTGAATTCTCTATTCTGTTTCATTGACAGTTTTGTTTATTCTGTGTCTGTATCCTGTCCAGATTACTGCAGTTTATAATATCTTAATGTTTGGAATTATAAGTATCCCACTTTTAATCTTCAAGATTATTCTGGTTACTCTATTACTGTTGTATACTATCACAAATTTTAGAGTCAGAAAATCATTTTGAAATTTTATAGGAATATGTTTTTCTATGAGACAAGAGACAGAATTTTCTTACAGTAAGCAGTTCTTTGTTTTGTTATTTACTCCTGAAATCTTACTAGTAACAATAATTAGGATAAAGTTTTGTTGAACAAGTTAAATTAGAACTGGGTTTTCCTGGACCCTAAAGAAAGAAAATTAAAACTCAGTTCCTACTTTCCAAGATTTGATAAAGTAATTTGACTTATGACTTATAAGCTAACCACTCACACTCCAAATTTTTTTTTTATGCAACAATTTAGCACTTGAAGGTGAAATAATCCTGGACTTTCTGTTTTTTCTTAACAGATATTCAAACTCCAGATAAATTGAAAATCACCATTTCCAATATGTCCAAAACATATCAACTTGTAACCTCACAGTTCCTTAATATTTACACATTTCTAACTTGTCTAGTATAGCATAATTGGAAGAAAACAAAACAATTAACATAACATTTCAGTGACTTTAGTATTTTGTGTTTTATGCCATAGTGACAAAATTCATCATGGTGGGAAATTTTGTTTAAACAAAATTCTTTCATTGACATGCAGCCTTCCTTGGCTAGGAGGTATGGATTTTGGAAAGAATCAGTGACATTATGTCCGAAATACTTCAGATTAATTCACTCACCATTGTTCCTATCCACATTCTTCAGGCCTCCATCCTTCTTTGTTAACTCAGGTTTAATTAATATGAAAAGACATAAAAAATATTGATTTTTTTCGATACAAATACAAATTAAAATTCAATACAAATACAATTCAGAACACATAGTGTTTTGCTTTATATAGTATTTAAGTCAGATTAAATTTATTTCCTCAAAAATTTGTCACTTCTTTATGGAAACGTCTTTCAAAGTCCTTTGTTCTAGATTTTTGAAACGTGCAGTACATTATTGAAAAAACAATTGTCCTGTTCTTCTAAATCTTTGATTCTGTTTTATTTGTTGCCCAACAGTTCTCTACCACAGTTTTTGCTAAAATATTATGTACTCATTCGAAGAGGACATTTTATCCTTCAGTGTCATCCCTTTTGTGGGGTGGTTGTGGAGAAGGGGCTTGACCCTCCTTGTCCACGCTTCTCCCCCTCATCCCAAAGAGTCTACCATGTCTTAGGAAACACGTGTCACTGTGTGAGTAGGCTAAACATTGTGGGAGCCAACAGACAGCAGGGGATCACTGTGTGTGACCAAAGTGAAGGGCTGTTTACCCAGGATGGGGAAGAGCTGAAGATGGGGAGGAAGGAAAGTGATCAGTGTCTTGCTTCCTTAGGCTTAACTGCATGCATGCTGAGGATGTTTCTAGTCTAATTTAAAGGCAAGAAATTAGCCAGATGTGGTGACAACGTATACCTGCAATCCTACTACTTGGAAGGCTGAGGTGGGAGGGTTTGAATTTAAGCTAGATAGCCAAAGACTATTTTTAAAAAAAAGTAAATAAGGGAACTTTTTCATTGAAACCCAATAGCAGAACAAATTGTGCTTTTTTTATATTCCACATTCCAAAGTGTCAGTATTGTAGAAAAGTTACAGTTCTCAAAGGCCTCAAATGGTAAAATATAGAAATCACTCATTGATCATAAAAACATAGTGTTAGAGAGTAGCCCAATACCAAATACTAAAGCGTAATTAAGCAGTGTGAAATTGTGAAAAACAAGAGTTCAAATTTTCTTGATTGAATATTAAAAGTCTGTGTTTTCCCCCTGGGTTTGAAGCTAAATTTTATCTGCAGGAAATAACATGAAATGCTATACTTGGTCCTGTTTGATTATATTGTTTCAATCAGGAAAACAGAGGACAAGAATGAAGTTTGAAGGGAAGACAAAAATAGACTGAAAAATCAGTTACAACTTTCTGAAAATGAGGCAAACAGCCAAACCAAACTCAGAGTTTCATTCCTGTGTCTTAACAAGATAAAGTACTACTCGGGATTTGGGTATACACTGTCAAAAATTAGTGTTCACTAGTTAAAATTCGTGTAGAACCTTGGTGTAATAACACCTTGTTATAACACTGCCATACCATTGTGTATGTTTCCTTTCTTCCATTTGATTTTAAATCTAAAACTTTTTTTTGTACAGCAGGGAATACTATTAAGAAAAGAATATTAGAATCAAATGTTGAGCACTTGAACCTTAAAACCACCTACTGCATGTCAAACACATACTGGATTACCTCCTTTAACAACAAAGCTGTTATATTGACACTGAGTAAGATAGCAAAGCAGATGCGATACAGAAGAAATGAATATTTCTTGCACACAAGCAAAGGGCACACTGCTGAATAAATTAAAACAGAGAGAAAATGAAGACACTGACACTAGAAATGTATAAAAGGTACAAAGAGAACCAGAGTAATGCTGATTGGATAGGAATGTTCATGATTCAAACTAACCAGTCATTACATTAAACAAGGTGGGACTCGGTGGCCTGCAAATTTCACTATTAGAGGTTATTTGCTGATGGGAAAACATTCCTTTTTACATGCAACTTTAGTTATACACACTTCAAAAAGAATTCCTCATTGTGATTTTTTTTAATGATAAAATTTGTCATTACAAATAAGAATCTAGGGAGTGGGATGTTTATCAAGTCACTCCAACAGCTGGTTCTTTATGACTGCCTAACAGAAACATAAAACGAAGAAATACCATTACCTTCACAGGAGAAAGCAGAGACTCTTTCAATTTTTTTTTTTTTTTAGTTTAAATTGGCTGCTATCAAAAACATAACTGCTCCAGGGTAAACATACCTTTGTTATGTCTCAGTTTTTATCTGACAGCTTTGCAGTATTTAGTGTAATGTTTGCTCTCAGTAAATGTCTCCCTCTCTCCCTTCTCACCACACATGTACACATACGCGCGCGCGCGCAAACACACACACACACACACACACACACACACACACACACACCACACACACAGTGAGATTCCAGGAGGTTCAGATAACAGTTCTGGCCTCTCTGAGGTAAATCTTTGAACCTGACTAGTCCCCAATCACTGGGTAAGCTATTGCAAATCTTAAGCAATGTAGTAAACACTTCCTGAGGCTTGCTGATTTTACTGCCATAGTTTTCAACTCCTTCCCTTTGCCAAAGTAAGCAACTCTCACACAATGCTTAACACTGCATGAGCATATTCAAAGCGTCTCACAAACTATAAATGGTATTTGCTACTTTCAATTCAACTTCTATGGTGTTAATTATTCCCAAAATATTTCTGATTTTTAAAAATTTACTCTTAAGAGCAGGGATCTATAACTGCATTCTAATGACTTATTTTGATTATATGCCTCCAATTGTGGGTATCCAATTATTTCAACACTCGTGGTCATGGTTTTTTAAATATTCAGTTCAATTGCAGAGGAAACTCAAAACACTTGAACTCTACATGTATGTATACAATTTGGAGACAGTTTTGCTGTAAAAAAAGTTTGACAAGATATTTTGGATTCTAGTGTCTCATATTTTATGTTGAGAAAACTGAGTTCACAGAAATATGTATTATTTTCACATTCTTTTCCTAGTGTCCACATACCTGGTATATTATGTGCTAAATGTCCCTAAAGAGAAAATGACTTTACTCTTAGCCATCAGTTAGTATTTTTATCTCTCTTAGATATTATTCATCTAAACAACACTTGTTGAAAGTCATCAATTTCTCTGGTTTTGTTTCAATCTGTGGGGCTATACACAAATTAAACAATATCTTAGCCCTTCAGAAAGTTTACATGTAGGGAGGCAGAAAAGAAACAGGTATTGAAGGGCCACCCAGTATCACAGTGATGCTGTCCTCGGGGAGGGGAACAGACCATGATAAGAACTGGGGCATGGCCGTGAAAGATTTAGAGGGCTTCTTGAAGAAGGAAGTGTTGGAGCAGACCTTGATTTCTATTTGTATTTCTTGATCGCTCCATCTGGAATCATCCCCTGCATCTACCATACAGCTTTTGTTAACTTAGCTGGTGTCTGTGAGTTCTACCAATGGCTCTTGTTCTTTGCAGTTTCATCCAAGCAGTGATCTCAAGTCTTCTGTCTCTATCAGATTAATAATAGAAGCTTTATATTACTGAAATTCTGTCAAGTTGATACCACTTAAAAATGAGTTGAGAAAGCAAGACTAGGTTCAATGATAGTAATTAATAATAATAATAATAATAATATAATGATTAAACTAATAAAGGCCAACCTTAATATAAATTATAAAAATCTATTAATACTTTCTCTACAAAAGAAGATAATTTTTTTATGTGTATGAGTGTATTGCCTGCTTGTAAGTGCACTTATGACATGCAGTGCCCACAGAGGACAGAGGCGCTTCGGAACTCTTAGAACTGAAGTTACAGATGGCTGTTAGCCACCATGTGGGTGCTTGGAATCAAACCCCAGTCCTCTGCAAGAGTAATCAGTGCTCTTAGCCACTGAGCTATCTCTCTAGTCCCCTTGGCTTGTATTTTAAATAGAACATAATTCTTAAAGTAGTATTTTCTCACCTAACCATAGCTGATCTTACAATCTATTGAATAGGTTTAATAGCTCCTTGACTAGGAACTTTGATGAGCATGACTATATCATCCTTTTTCAAGAAACTAGAATTACCTGGCTGCAGTTCCTGAGCATCGGGGACCTAGCACCATGGATCATCATACATTGTTTCCATTTTGTGGAGAAAGCTTCCTTAAAGCCTCCTAATTCTGCCAGAAACTAACTACCTTACGTGTTCCTACAGGCAAATAAACTGAATTCTGCTTGAGTGAAGAACAAACAGTAGATGAGATTTCAATAAGAATTTATCCTTTTGATCCATGAAATGAGACCAAATACACAGAAAAGAACACACTATGGATGACTGCCAACTAAATTAGGAGTTAAAAAAAAATAGCTCAGAAGGAGTTGGACCAACAACCAGGAGTTGAAATAAAAATCAACAAGCAGTTATAGAGTAATACAATCTAGAAAACTAGAAGTTAAGAAAAGATACCATAAAACTCACAAAACAGCCAGCTACCTAATGCTTTACTTCTCCCACAGAATACCAGCCAGGTGGTTCTCTTCCAGTCTATGAGTGGATATACGGAACAGTGACACATTTCTGTTCTTTCATCTATTGTATTCTACTTTAAAAAGTTCTTGTAATGAAATCGAATCTGCTAATATCCATGCTGCATTTATCCTTGGGGGATTAGTAGAAACATTGTTAGATAGATCATATCAAAAGCCCCACAATTGAAGAACACAGTAGATCACTGTGGAATTAAGTGGAGCTTAACTCCTAGCCCCTGCCTTCTTCCCAGAGTCTACAAACCATTTCTCTACGAGTGCCTTAGGTGACAATAGCTGCTGTGGATGAACACCCCACACTCTACATCAAGTAAACTTGGGAACAAGTGAAAGACCAAAGTCATTTTTAACAATTAGCTGCCAAGTCATTTATTCCAATAAAAACAATTTGGAATCTTCTTCTGACTCCTTTTCAGCTTTAGTTTATCCTCTGGCTTTCTTAAATTTCATCACATATGCAACTGTGTTGAATGTATGCTCATAATTCAGTGAAAATCATTAATAAACATATTGAAAAGGAACAACATAAAGATTTAGGCATTTGGCATGTCTCTGGAAACATCAGATTTATGTTAACCCTTTAACCAGCATCACTTGGTATGGTCATTAAAGCAGTTTGAAATATAAAGGGCTCTTTCTCCACACTGGCAAGACATGTGTCATTGAACTGGCACTCACATGCCAGTTGACACCAAGATATTTTGTCGTTTATAAATGAGTTGTCCTTGAAGGTAATAATACCATCAAAGAAAGAAGTAGGATTACTCACTTTTTATTTCCTTCCTTGTCGCATTCATAATCCAGTCATTTGCCAAGAACACTGGTCTCCTAAGTATATTTACTGAAACCTGTCCTTCTTTAGTCCCCCTCTAACACCTTTGTTATTTTATTGCCTAATTTACTGCCTCTAAGCCAGAGGCAAATAGATCCATCTTTGAGATCTAAAGTTTATACATTGAAAGGGTGTCCCTCTTTAAGCAAATTAATACAAAAATATGAAACAATGTTTGAAAACTGAAAGTAGTCCCATGGGAGGGAGGAGTATGATGCTTAGCATCACAGCTAGCTGCCACCTAACTCATGGAGCAAGCAGGTATTTGAAGTGTTGAGGTGGGAAGCTGACAAAGCTCTGCTCCCACTGTGCTTATGTTCTGACCACATGAAACGACGATTCTGTTCCATGGAGAACAGCACCAGCTCAAGGTCTTCGGGTGCTGACTTAGCACAAGCACAACACCTGCACTAAACACAGACAGTTAACATTACAGCGGACTGGCTGTCAGCTCCACTCATCTCCTCCCTTCCTTCTTCCACCTCCTCTTCTCTATGACTTCGATTTAAATCTCTTCATCCCGACACATTTCCATTCAGCACTGTCCTCAGTTTGAGCTTAACTTTTGCCTTAATATATTAACGTAAGGAGCCTGCCTTTTGGAAGCTACTTCAAACTTCAAACTTCTGGTTCCTGATCTCCTGTCTTCCGGACAACCTCAGAATGAGCAGGCGAGTGGAGCATAAAGGACTGCAATTCTGGGCTTTGTGTTTTTAATGATGGCTTTTCTCCTAGTTGTGGTTGTCAGAAGACACTGTGGAACCCTATGTATAGTTAGGTTTTCCATGCGTAAAGGCCAATGTTTGTTGTTTCTAAGTAGCTGAACTCGCTTGTAACCTTAAATTGCATGTAGAGGAAGCTTTAATATTGCTATATTCTAAACTCTTACTGAATGTCCACTGTTGCACTGTAAATTTCATATTATATGTAACACTATTGTATTGTATCTTAAAAGGCCTTCATGAAAATGGTGATATTAGTGGTTCTCAAATTCTAGTAAGCACAAAATTATTGATAATTATTGATAGGGTTAATTAAAACCCAGATTTCATCAATTCCTTTAAGATAGAACCAGCTAACTCCAACTTGAACAGTTACAAATAGTACTGATGCTGCTGGCCCATGGATGACACTTTGGGAAACATTGGACAAACCATCCCAGTTTCGTGGCACACCCAATATCAAACTTACTGTCATGACCCCAAGAATATTATTCAAGTCAAATCTGCAGAAAACTTACAAATCACCACATGTCACCCATTTAACAATCACTTTTAAATAATCAATTTTAAATCCAGAAATCCAAGAGTTTTATAGAAGTTAGTATTCCTGTCAAGAGTTGAGTGCTAAACTTAAATTTTATCTCTGTCTCTTTTATAAGGAACAGATACATTCTTTTATACAAGTACCTGGATAAGATTCTAATTAAGAGACTAAAAGTCCAGTGTCAGCGAACCAAATCAAACTTTTATTTAAATTTCTACCTAAATACCTACTTCCATGCATTAGAAGTAAAATTTTTCTTTAAAAATCTGTTACAGTGTGGCAAGTGCTGTACCCTTGCAGATTTTGCTAAGTTGTTTGCTTGAGAAACAATTCCCAAATCTCAGTGACTTACAGCAAGGATGGTGCTGTGCGTCTTCTGTGGGTGGACTGCGACTCTGCTCTGCTTATCTTCTTATGCTGGAATCCAAGTGAAGACCATTTCCTACATACTTGTGCATTAGTCACTGCAATGGGAGGAAGAAATGGTTGTCAGTCACTGTGGTTCTTAAAGCTTCTGCTTAGACACAGTGCATGTCATTCCTGCCTACATGTTGTTGGGCAAAATTCCTCATGGTCCAGTCAGATGTCAGTGGATCCCACAATCCCAGGTGAATCTTGTATCCTTAGATCAGGCATCATGTGACTGGGCAAAGAGGTGCAATTTTATGTATTAGAAACTAAAAATTTTACATAACTCTGAATAGCAGGAAGAATATGCCCAGAAATTTCAATGGTTGATATGGCTCTACAATACTTAACAAGTCCTTTATCATCTACCTATTGGGTTAAAAGGGAAACATAAGACCAAGCGACAGACAAACTGAAAAAGAAAATTGTTACTGAGGCCCTGGTCAGTCTGTCCTTAGAATTAAAATTGTTGGCCAGGCTCTTCGGCTTCCCTTTTCTATTAAAGAATTATAAAACATCTCATAACAATCTCGGAATGCTGTAAGAATTCATTAATTTCCAGAGAGGTTAAGTAATTTCCCCCATGGCACATTCCTGGTTTTGTGTTCCCTCAAGGAAAAAATGTTCAAATTTATTTTTAGTTGGTGTTACTCTAATGACATTGTACTTGCTCTGGAAAGAATATCTGAAAACTTGGTTTCTGACCTTATTAAAATTATTTTAAATTGCTTTAACTTTGTCTTTACTTTGATATATTATGCATCCTCTACTATTAAGTGAATAAGGCCAAAAGCACATGGTAATAAAATTAACTTTGATCCCCTTTCTAAGCTTAATAGAATTACCTTATACATAGTTAATACATATAATGGCTACTTTAAAATAACACATTTTATTCCTTAGGCATTGTTTTCTACTAATCTACTTTCCACAAATTCTTAAATAAAACCTCATTTACTTACTGAAACTATCGTTTTTTTAGGAAGAAATTCTTTTTACAATTTTATTGAGGTATAACTGACAAACAGGATTGCTTATATTTAAGATATGCAACTCCAATGTTTCCATACATACATTGTAAAATGATTACCAGCATCAGTTCCCCTACATAGGACACCTGAATCAAACTTCTGCCTTCCAAGACTCAGGGGTCATTTTGGAAGAAGAGTCAGAAGGAATGTAAGAGCTAGAGGTGGTAGATGACCACCACAAGGAAATAGTGTTTCAGACAGTAGAGCAGTTAGTCATTGGAAATTACAGCAACATGACAGCATGCACTAGACCCACATAAGCTCAAGACAGACAAAATCCCAGCATAGATGTGGGGACATGAGCAAGAAGCACCATGCCTACCCAAGGAACTCTTGGCAACAAATAGCTGTTGGAAGATGGAGAGTCAGTTTTCCTTGGAGGTTTGATGCTGGGTAGGTTAACGTGGCTGCAGTGGATGGATCCACACCAAAGGGCATTTGGGGACACAGATTTGACTCAATAGGCCTTACTATATATATCACAGAGTACATGAAATCACGTGGGAGTACTAAGGAGGCAGAGATAAGGGAAGGGGTCTAAATATGATCAACATATATTATGTGAAATTTGAAAAAGATAAATAAAAAAATGAAAAAGCCAAGATCTACTCTCAGCAGCTTTCACATGAACACTATGCTAATCACAATCACTGTGTTTTCAATGGATTTCCAGAAGCCATTCATTGCACATGACTGAAACTTTATGAACTTTGACCAACTTCTCCAGTCTTCACTCCCCAACATTCATTGCCTTCCTCTCTGCTTCTTTGTTTTTTGAGTACATTTCTATGAAGAAATGCCCACTTATAATAAGCAGCAGTTCTAGACCAAACTGCCTAGAGGTGTCTGATGTATTGTGGAAGCGGCTTCTTGGATCCTTCACAGGCTGAAACAATTCAAAGAATCATGCTACTGAACGTTATGATAATACCTAAATCCTGAGAGGGGTGACCTGAAATGAAGAGGGCTCTCTGAATGCTAGCTGCCGCAATAAACACAGTGCCTTGTACTTTTCTTTCCAGGGTGACTGAGACACAACGGTAGTAGAAGGGTGTGCAGATGAATCCAAGTGCCAACTCAGAACAGCTCTCTGGAGTCTGGGACAAGAACCATGGCGATTGTTGACATGAAAGAGGGCAGCCAGAACACATCATTTCTTTGAATATTGCAATCCCACCTGATGAACAGCACCAGCCTGTGCTGTGGAAAGACTGTGGTTTATGGGATTTGTGTACATTTCCTTCTTAAATTATATATTCCCCACTGCATTGTGTTAATATACACAATTGTTACCCTCAAAGATCTTCTTTTGCACGATGGTATTCTTTACTCACAGTCTTTGGCCATAGAATTGCAGTGAAATTATATTTCAAAGAATTCAAGCATCTTATCCACAGTCACACATCAAGTTGATGGAAGAACTGGACCTTGAACACAGGTTCTGTGTTTCATATGCCAATGTCTTTGCACTTCAGGTGCCTACTGCTGAATTCTTTTTAAAACATATTTTGTTTATTTTTATTTCATGTGTCTGAGCCTTTTGCCTGCACATATGTAAGTACACCCATGCATGTAATGCCTTCAGATACCAGAATACCTTCTGTCCCCTTTGAACTTTTTTTACAGATGGTTGTCAGGTATCATGTGGGTGTTGGGATTTGAACCCAGGTCCTCTGGAAAAACACTCAGTGTTCTTAATTGTTCAGCTATCTCTCCAGCCCCTACTGCTGATTTTGGAAAAAATGCAATTAAACTGACCTTGCAATCAACTCAATTCTCTCATTAAAATTGTTTACAGCACTGGATTGTTTATTTTTTATTATTAGTCTCATGATTATTATATAAAAATTGTATCTATGTCTATCATATAGCATTTATTAGAACAGTTTCTGTATTTGCTACATTTTCTGTTGTTGTGATAAAATAGCATGACCAAAGCAACTTATAGAAGGAAGAGTCTATTAGGTTTATGGTTCCAGAAGTAGAAAAATCCATCATGATGGGGTAGGTATGGTGGCAGGCGGCAGAAAGCAGCTAGAGCAGAAAACTGAGTGCTCACATCCTCAGGCAGGCACGGGAAGCAGCGAGAGACAGACTGGAAGTGGACAAGGTATATACTCTCAAAGCCAGAACCAGTGACTTGCTTCCTCCAAACAAGGCCACACCTCATAAACACTGTCATGCGACCAACTGGGGACAAAATGCTCAAATACATGGAGGCGATGGGAAACAGTTATTTAAACCACAGTCTCAAAATATCCTAGGCATAAGACCTACTCATCGAGGTCAGGCTTGATAATTTTCAGAACAAAGTTTCTCACATAACCCTGCAGGTTTCAGTTTGTTAGGCTCTCAGATATCTCAACCACATTGACTACTGCCAAGAAATGGAATTAGAGCACAACTGATGTATCAATTATTACCCCATGCACCTGCATCTGAAAATACCTGAATCATTAAGAAGTCAAATAGGACAGGCAAAAGAAACTCATTTTTAGAAAAGATAGGATAGGAGTTGCTAACTTTTTTAGACTAGTACTTTCCCAAATCATCTTACAAGATAATATGCATGATACTTGAGAAATACAAAACTTGGTCCTTGCTCTAGAAAGTATACAATACATATGATGAGACAGGACATAGATCTCAAAGGACATAACTATTAATGAATTTATTTTGTAGAGCTAGAAACTCAAATACAGGGCCTCACACATGGTAGACAGATACTTTACTGCTGGCTATATCTCTTAGCCAAGTATAGATATTAACTACTTAATTTATATTGTAATCAACCAACATTTATTGAACACCAACCTGTGCAAGGTATTATGCTACAGGTGATAGATATACAATCAGACAGTAACAAGACTGCAGAGTAGACATTGAAGGAACATGAATTCTACTTATTTCAAAGAACACATTTTGAGACTTTAATGTTTCTTTTTTTGTTTAGTTGATATTTTTAGTGCAATAATCTGGTAACCCAAAAGCAGCATACATTTATTTCCCATAGTTTTGTAGGCTAAAAGGTCCAGGATCAAGATATGAGATGATTCAGTGTCTGATAAAGATCTTCTTGTTGTTACTTCACATGGTGGAAAGGGAGAATCCTTATCGCACTGTTACCTTACAAGAGTGCTAATTTCATTCTTGGAAGTTACCATATCACCTCCTAAAATTACTGCATTAGGAACTATTTTTCAACAGAGACATGATGGGAGATACTGAAGCAGTGTAGATATTTCCTAATAAAGCAAATGCCAGAAATACTGAAATATAGACTTAAGTGACATATGGCAGTACATCTGACGAAGGTGGATGACCCAGGAGTTTCCATGAAACGTCAGCTGCAACCTTAAGAGGTGTATAGAACCAAGAAAGAAAATGTTTTAGATTAGCTATATGCAATGTTACAGGAGATGGAAAAAAGAAGACGTCTGGAGAAATATTCTATGACTAGGGAAGAAGTAGAAGAAAAGGATTGGGATGACTCAATGGAAGGATTTTCATTGCAAGTTAATAAACTTAGGCAACATGTTGCAATGGGGAGCAGTTAATTTTACTGCACAGAGGAACAAACTGAACAAAGAAATGTTCTGAAAATTTGAATATGTCAATAGTATATACAACGGACTATGTTGAAAGGGTTGGGAAGAAACATTGAGTGGATAAGGGTTGTGAGTGCTGCCTGGAAAGGAGATCTAGGGAATGGAGTATACATGTACATATACATATACATATACATGCATAGAGTATACATATCAAACTGAGCATTGAATATAGGCTAACTTAATGTAAGTTTTATTTAAATACAAAAATCAAATCAGATGCATATGTAGTAAAGGGAATGGAGAATGGTTCTCTTTCCTCTCTCTCTCATATTAAATCCATCAACAAATGATTCTCCCTCCTAAATGTATCCTGAATCCTATCACCTCCACCTGTTATCCTTTTCTTCCTGGTGCAGGTTAGGGCTATCAGGCAACTAGAATACCACAATGCCTGTCTTTTGTCTTCTACTCCTGGCTCATCTCCCTCAGTTTGTTCTTAAGAACCAAAGTCAGATCCATAACAACAGCATATGTCACTCTATTTGAAAGCCCCTCAGGTATATCCCTATGCTATCGTCTATTTCTAATTTACCAAGCTGTCTGTGAACTGGCTTTTGCCTACCTCCACAAGAGCCAACCTGTATGCTCTCCATACCATGATATGTCTTCTAAGTGCCAAACCCGTTCTCAGCACAGGGCTTTTACGAGAGCTCTTCTTCCTCTGTCTGGATGTTCCCACTATATTTCCTGCAGTCTTTCTTAAGATGTAAATCTCTATTTAAATGTCACCTTGTTAGGCATAGCCACTGTTCACATCTTAATAAAAGAAATACATAAAGATAGATTATTTCAATAATACAAAACCAAAAGTGAAAGTGCTACTTAGAGAACCGAAGCTACACAGTGGGATAGTGAGTAGAACTGCCGTTCTCACGCGCTGCTAGGTGTCCTCTGCGCCTCCTGGTTATCACAGCCCCATAGGAAACACTGCAGTGAAAAGAAAGCTTGGCTTTGTAGTAAAATGCACTGGACTTCGAATTCCACCTTTTACCATCTCCCCGCTGTGTAACCCTCTGCCTAACACTTAACACATAGGAAGTTGACTAAGTATCATACAAATGGAGATGCTATCTCCTTCACTGATTTTTCTTTTGTGACATTTGTATAAGGTCCTCATGAAAAGAATTTTATATGCTGATTGGTGCTTATTAACAAACAATTTTTTTTTTTAGATAGGGTCTCCTATAGCCCAGTCTGGCCTTGAGCTCACTATGTATCTGAAGATGACCTTGAACTTCAGATCCTCCTGCCTTCTTTTTCTGAGTTCCAGGTTTACAGCCATGACACCCAGTTTATGTAGTGCTGGGGATCAAACCTAGGGCTTCCTAAGTATTCCACACACTGAACTACATATACCACACTGACAATTACGACCTGAATGAAAGTTTAATAGTTGTTGGCTATTATGATCCAACTAAAAGCACTAATGAATAAATGAATGAAGATTTTAGGGTAACACTACTTCAGTTCATGTAGGTAGCAAGTAAGTATTTTGTCAGAAGAGTATCCAAGTATGGTTGGCTCTGGTCAGCCTCGACTGCTGTTAGATACTTACCAAATGTCAGAGTTTTAGATCTAGTGCCATCACTTTCCACTATTTTTAGCTTTCCTGATCAAGTATGCTAACTAGGTCATCCAAATTATCTTGAAGGGAGTTTCATTAAACAGAGCTTGTATTTGATCACAGGAGTCTGAGAGAGCACACTCCATTTTAAATTGCTAAAGTGATTCTTTTAGACAAATCAAAAACTATAGTATCAACTCAAAGACAGCAAAAAGGCAAACAGAATCCTCCTTCCTCTTTTTCTCTATCTGTGGAATGAAGTTAAGGACACACCGCAGCTCACCAGGACGCAGTCTTTGTCAAATGGATTTGAATATAAGTAAAATAAATGAAGCTCCTTTGTCTGAAATATGCTGTCAAAATTGTTCATTTTGAATCAGTACAGGTTCACAGATTGTCTAGGGAAGTTCTACAGGTTTGCAATGAATGATTCTGAGAAATTCAAGTGTCTGCTACAGTTAGGTCGAGAGACCTGGGCACCATAATTGAAGACATTGTCCTGGGTGTGATGAATCTTCAAGCTGTTTTGAATTCTTGGTAATATTGTAAAGCAAATCTAAACTTATCTAGAGAAAGAGAGAGACATCTATTTTCTACATAGTATTATCTGAAAATCAAAAGGAACACCATACAGAGATAGAAGATCTCAGTTTCTTCTATTTTAGGTTCATTCATTCACTGATTCAAATAAGGCATCATAAGGACGTCCTACAATGCTAAACACGATTGGCTTTCATTTCATAGTCATAATATATTTGATCAAAAATTCTCTTCCTGCTGGATTGTTTCCTCATTTCATGTTGATTGTCTCTTGCATGTGTAAATTGCATGTCCTTGGACTGGAATTACATTTGAGATGTTCCAAACTTTAGAAAGAAATGGTCTAAGTTCTATTAGGCTTCTTTTTTTTTCATTTTTCATTTGATAATTACTAGAGTTTTCATGGCTCTTTCAACTATGATTCTCTGTTCGTATTTCGATGTAGGACCTATTATGATAAATAATATTTTTATTGTAGGGTGTCCTAGTTACTTTCTATTGCTGTGTCAGAAACACTGACCTAAATCAACAGGGGGAGGAAAGGGTTTCTTTGGCTTGCATGTCCACCATTAAGGGACACCAAGGGAGGAACTCAATCAGGGCAGTGTCTTGGCGCAGGCACTGAAGCACAGGTCACAGAAGAATGTTGCTTACTGTCTTGCTCCTCTGGTCTGTGCCTAGCCTGCTTTCTTATTCAACCCAGAACCACCTACTCAGGGGTAGGGCCTTTCCACATCATTCAACAATCAAGAAAATGCCTTACAGACATGCCCTTAGGCTGATCTGAAGGAAGAAACCCCCCAGTTGAGGTTCTCTCTTCTCAGGTTGTCAAGTTGACAACTGAAGCTATCCAACATACATGGGAACCTATGCCTTTAATCTCAGGAGGCAACACAGTAAAGCTATGTGTGTGAGGCCAACCTGGTCTAAAATAGTGAGTTCTAGGCTAGGTTTGACTACAGAGTAAAATGTTATCTCAAAAAAAAAAAAAATGTTTGTAATACTGTTGAGGGTTTTGACATGCAGTAATTATTATTTATTTAAAGTGTTGATTTGTTTTAAAGAGAATTTGTACTATCCTACAATTTATCAGATGACCTTAATTTCTGAAGATCGAAAGGAAATTCAATACTTGAGTTTTGACTGAGTCTCATTTACAGAAAAATTTGAAAGCATTACTTAAAAGAGAAAATTTGTATTGAATTTTTGCAGTTTTCATCCAATATAATTTGATGATATTTAGATTCCCTTCCTATTCCCACGTCCCCTTATTGCCCCAGACCAATTTAATGTACTCTATTATATATATATAATATATGTAATATATATAATATTATATAAGCCTACAGAGTCTAATTTGTGTCTCCAAATGTCCTTCAGTGTGGGTCCATGCACTGGAGCCCTGGGAAACCTGCTTGAATTCATGCTTGAATCCCTCTGCTCCTCCCAGCAGCCATCCATTGACACAATTTCCTTACATGGTTGGAGCTTTCTAAGCACTTCCCAATGTCTATGCTAGAATTTTATTTTTCTGGTTTAAGCTTGCATGGGACTTGTGCATGCTGTCCCTGTTGCTGGGAGTTCCTCTGAGTAACTGATCAGCTGTCTGGAAAACTCTGTTTTCTTCTGGTTATCTACCACTTCTGGATCTTACAGTGTTTCCACTCCCTTTTCCACAATGATCCCTGGGCCTCGTGAGGCAGAAGTTTGATACAGGTGTCCTATTCAGAAACAAGCACTCTGAAGCCCATTGTTCTCTGCATGCTGATCAGTTGTGGGTTTCTGTGTTAATCACCATCTGTTGCATGAGGAAATTTCCCTGGTGAGAGTTCTTATATTAATCTATGGTCATAATAATTGGTCATTAAGAGTTAGGAAGTATTTAGTAGAAAACTAGTGTTAGGTTCTCCTCTTTGTCCTGTGACCTGTCTAGCCAAAGATTCTGGAAATTTCCTTTTAAATCTTCAAATACTACACAGAATGCTTTTCAGCAAATGCTGAAAAGTTTTCACAAAATGTTTTTCAAAATGTCTTTTTTTCTGAGAAAGAGAATATACACTTGAGTTAAAACTTCAGCATTATTTGAAATGGAAAAAAAGTGTCTACTAGAGAAAAAAATATTTAAACTTGGAATGACATTAGGTTTAATATAATACCCACACTTGAGTATTGCTGTGAAAACCAGAATACGAGTAGTTAGATGAATGCAGTTTTACAGCAGACCCTGAGGACACATTTGACATGTTTGCACTTAGAAAGTATCAATCTAAATCCTTAATTTTTACAGTATTCATCAGGGCAATTACAAATGATGATTAAATTAAATTCTACCTGGAGTGCTGCCATTTCTCCTATTTTGATTAAAAATAAATTGCATGTTATTTCTTTTTATGTGCCAGGCCCTATGCCAAATATGTTACATGTCTCAACGACTCTGACAACCCTCCATGAGAGTACATACTCCGTTTGTTCAGTGGCACACAGGCAGTGCTTACGGCTGCCACATCATAGGGCTTCAGTAAATATTTGTCAACTGGATTTTACCAGTAAGGCCAGTTAATGCCCTGCGTACAACAGGTAGATCCTTACTTCCCACCTGTGTGGCACTAGCTATCAGATTATCAAGGAAAAGGTCTTTATTTATTCTAGGTGGAGCAACAATGATCAACAATTCTGCATAACTTTTGGGATTCTGTCTGTGATTTGGCAACAGTAAGACCTTAACATGAAGATCAGATAACAGAGCTGATTCCCAGAGGACAAGGACAAGGATAAGGGGTGACAGTACAAGGCTAATTTAGGAAATTGAACTTAGGATAATGACTTTCTCATGGATGGGACTGATTATGTCTTGGGTGGCAGTGATAATGTCATCATTCAGACTTCTGAAGTCCTAAACACTCAATGGTCTAGTGAACAGTCAACTCCTCAAGTTGGCTCTAAATTATCAAGAAAAATGATTGTAAAGGTTCTTCAAATTTACTTAGCCATGATGACTCACAAATCACTAAGTCACCTTTATGTTTTTCAGTAGAGTCACATTTTTGCTCTAACCACACTCTAGGACAGAAGAAAGTACCCAGTTGTGTAGAGCAGTTGTGTTCAAGGGGAAGGTCATTTCAGGGACTTCTTTGAACATCTAAGTACATATTGAATTAAGGGAACAAAAACAAGATTCATGAATTCAGAAAATGTAGACTCAAAGCAAGTGTCAGCCTATGCTTTCCTTTCAGTCCTTCTCTCTACGTCCCACAAATGTAGTCAGTGCACTTACATTACAAGTGCTGTGTGTTTATAACCCACAATCCAAAACTGGATAGCTGATTTCTGACTGAATGACAATCATCAAGCTCAGTGGAGACAACTTAATAAAACGCTTTCATAACAAAAGCTCTTCCTGAATGTGAAACTCAACATGACTGAATTCTGTGGCAAAATTTCTGTTGATAATTCCTGCCTCAGAATAAGCTCTTACTTTGTTTAAAAATTTATTTTATTTTTATTATGGATGCTTAACATGAAATCTACCATCTTATCAAATCGTAAGTTGACAGTAACAGTATTTCTAACTACAGAAAATATTGTGAAGCATATCTATAACTTACCTACCTTGCTTAAAGGAAACTTTGTCCATCCAGTTAGTAAATCTCCCTTTCTTCCCTGTCCCAGCCCCTAGGAATTCATCCTATTCTGATTCTACAAATTGGATTACTTGATATCTGGCATGTAACTGAAATCAGATGGCATTTGTGTTTCTGTAACAGCTTTATTTCTTAGCACAGGGTCCTTTGGGTTCATTCATATTGTTCCATATTGCAGAATTTCCTTTTTTAAGGTTAAATACTACTCCATTATATGTATAGTTTACATTTTCTGTTTTCTTTCATCTGTTGATAAGCACCTATTTTGTTTTCACCTCTCAGTTTTAAAATTAACTAAAATAATAAACATGGAAGTGCTAATATCTCCCAAATTTCCTAATGTCAATTTGGGCAGGGAGGTAAATTCCAAGAACGAGGAAAGCTAGGTTATGTGGCTCTGTCATTTAATATTGTTTGTGTGGAACTTCAATATTGTTTACTGTAGCAGCTATACCACTTTGGACTGTCATCTAAGAGTATGAGGAAGTTTCAGTTTCTCCATGGCCTTATCATAATTTATCATAGTTTCATGGGAGTTTTTGTTTGTTTTGTTTTTAATAACAGCCATGCTAGCAAATGCGTTAGGATATGCCATGTGGATTTGATTTGCAATCCTGATTGTGAGTGACAGTGAGCATTTCCGCATCTATCTCTAGGCCATTCTTTATAGGTCTTGAAGAAAAAGGAATTTGAACACAGACACACACACACACATCCAGGTTTCCAAAGGAGAATAAATACAGAAGCTATCATTTGAAAACTGAAAATCATTCCTAAAGGTAGTTATAGTAAAACACCCTAACATTCGATCTTAGACAAATGAGAGGGAAAGGCAGAAATCCTTGTGTGGATTATAGCAATATACCTCATAAATTTTTTAGATGAAATCTCAAGCAGCTAACAGTTTATTATGTAACTGTTTAATATTATACGTTTAATATAATCAATTCGCTATTACACACATATATACAATCAATATAATTACTATCTTTACAGACCTCTTAAAACATTTACATGCTCTCTGTCCCATTTTGTGACCCCTACCAAGACTAAGGACAGGTAGACATTATAGCTGACCCAAAGTTAAAGGATATTTGTAAGAATTACTATATGACCTTTGGTTCAATCTATGATCTGAGAAGCAGACTAGAAAACAAATCATTATCTTTCCAGAGCTTTGACAATAATCTCTGACTCAGACTCTTTAGTCCTGACTTTCCTATTTGAAATTGGATCTGAGGTAAGTAACCATCATTTCCTTAATTGAGAAATAAAATTTTTCTACAAAATTTGCTTTTATTTCATGCATATGAGTGTTTTGCCTTTGTGTATGTAAGTGTGCCCATGCATACAATGCCCATGGAACCAGAAGAAGACATCTGATCTCTTGGAACTGGAGTTAAGGGTGGCTGTGAGCTGCCACATGAGTGCTGAGAACTGAATTCAGGTTCTCTGCAAGAACTGCAAGTGTTGTTAACACTAATCCATTTCTTCAGCTCCTAAGCTTTCTTTTTCTATCTTCTTAAAGAAAATTTTAATGTAACTTTCGCATCTAATCACTGGGTTTAACTTTCCAGTTCACAGTTCAAGGATACATTTCATCATTACAGGGAAGTTAAGGAAGCACAAGCTTGAAGAAGCTAGTCACTAACATCCACAATCAGTAAACAGAGAAAAGTGCACATGCATGCTAGCTAGTGCTGAGCTTGATTGTTCCTTTTTATATAGTTCAAGGGCCTCTGCACAGGAACTGGTCCCGCCAACAGTTAAGGTGAGTCTTCCTACATCACCAGAGGCTCATTTCTCAGGTGATTAAAAATGTTGTCAAGCTGACAATGGACACTAACCATCACAATGGCAAAGTTGAGAGTAAGGTGTAGAGCTCCTATGTACTTCCTGTCTGTGTTCAGTTCTAATGTTTCCTGTTGTCAACACCCCTCATCAGCATGATAGATCTGTTGAGCTTATGCTGATGTTGACGTGCTTTATCAACCAAAATCCATTGTTTACATTAGAGTCCACTCATGATGCAGTATTCTAGAAGTTTAAACAAATAAATGCAGACTTCTACCCATAATTAATAGAGTGCAAAAAGAAACATATTGTTTTGTATTACAATTGTGTTCTTCTTTGATAGTACACACCAAGTAAATACTCATAGTGTTTTTATTACCCTAAAACTTGTCTTTCTTCCTACAGCCCCCATCCCTGTCAAACACTGGTCGTTCAGCTTCCTCTATTGCTGTACTTTTCCCACCCAGAAAGAAAGGTATTCAGAGATTTTTACAATGGGCTTCCTTCATTTAATGATACATATTTAACACTACTCCTTGTCCTATCAAGACTAGATAACTCATTTCCTCTTCAGGTTCAATATTCTGTTCTCTAGGTAGATTCCAGTGAATTTGTCCATTCACCTATTAAGGGAAACCTTGGCAAATTCCAAATTTTGGCAATTATTCATACATCTGCAGAAACACCTGTGTGTGCAGATTTCTGTGTGTGAAGTAGCTTTTGGCTCTTTTAAGTAAAAAAAAAAAAAAAAAAAAAAAAAAGAAAAGAAAAGAAAAAGAAGGTCAATTGCTGAATCACCTGAAAAGAATATGATGAATTCATGAGAGTCTCTGTTCCTCCGCATTCTGGCCAGAATTCTGAGTTACTGGTGTTTTAGACTCCGTCATTCTAGGGATCTGCGATGGTTTCTTATTGTCGCTCTACCTTGCATCTCCATGCTGCCGTTCGGTATCTTTTCACATTCTTGTTTGTCATCTATTGTCTTTGGTGAGGAGTCAAGTTATTTGATCCAGAAAAGGAACTTGGTCTTGATTCTACACTTTACTTCACTTACACAGATTTCCTCAGCAGTCATTAGACTGCTACTGGAACAAAAATAAAGTTGGAAAAATCTCAGAAGAATTCCATGTAATCATTACAGTCTGAGTCATGCTGTGCTTATTACATGAAGTGAGAGAATTTACAATCCTATAACAGCTATTTCTCCTGGCTTTTAAAAGGAGAAAACCTCTGTGTATTCAATAGATAATCTAGTATTTTGTAAATAGGGTTCTACAGGTGATTAAAAAAAACATGTTTGAAACTAATAGCTGAAAATAATTCCTATTAAATATAGCTTTCTTAATAAACACAGGTCCTTAAAATACCTAAAATGCATAATTATGTATGGGTTTGTGTTTGTGTGTGTGTGTGTGTGTGTGTGTGTGTGTGTGTGTCCTCACTATGAAGCCCTGACTCACCTTAAACTCACAAAATTCTCTGCCTCTCTAGTGCTGGGATTCAAGGCATTTACTATCATGCCCCGCCCAACAACGTAGTTTTAAAAATATTTATTTATGGTGTGTGTGTGTGTGTGTGTGTGTGTGTGTGTGTGTGTGTGTGCATACATATGCACTCACTCACTTGCATGCAGGTGCCCCTGGAAGCCAGAAGAAGGTGTTGTATCCACCCAAACTGGAGTTACAGGCAGTTGTGAACTGCCCAACATGGGTGCTAGGATTGAACCTCTAGTCTCCTGTGGGAACAGCAAGCACTCTTTACTCATCTCTCTACCACATGATGCAGATTTAGAACCTTGAACAGATCCTGACACATTGTAAACAATAGATAAATGCAATTTATTGCATGAATTTTATATATAAGAAAGTGCCGTCTATAGTAAGTGAAAATACCGTTCTTTCAGACTAAGCGCTATCTGTCATGTCTACCATACTGACCCACAGGAGATCCTCCAGAAAAATTCCTATAAACTCCACTATTATCAGTCCTCCATGTACAGCTAAACTATGCCAAAAACATAAGTACATAAGCAGACCATTAAGTGAATCTTGAAGATGGCATGGTATTCCTCAAACTAAGAGCTTCATTTGACATTTTTAAAAGTAGAAGAAGTGCAAATATGAGTAAAACTGAAATCTGAGTTTTTAAAATCCAGATTTCCTGGTAAAGAAATCTGTTTTTGTAACATGAAAATCTGGTGATGAATAAGTTATCTGTTATTTTCACTGCTTTTCCTGGAGTTAAGAGAAAACCTGAGGCAAGTATTGGATCTGAAGTCATACTGACTCTGATGCCAAAGTAGCCTTTGAGTTAGACTTTGACATGACATTCTGCTACCTAATTTATTTCAAAGAGCTGTTCAGATAACTGATATGTAAGAACGTGATCTAAGTACAGCCAGTACTTTTCGACTGTTAGCAATATTCTTAGAATTGAATGATTTCTTTTTTGCCACAAAATCAGGTAGGATTTTAATATATCAAAGATGGTCTAGCTATTATTAGGTATGATCAAATTAGGAAAGCATTTTTGTTATTTTTTCTCTGGCTTCACTATCTATTTAGACACTATCTTGAGAAAATGAAATCAGGAACTGGAGAGATAGCTCACTGATTACTCTTGCAGTGGATCTGGGTTTGATTCCCAACATCCATATAGCAGGTCACAGCTGTCAATAACTCCAAATACAGGGGAAGCCAATGCTCTTTTTTGACCTCCACAGGCACTGCATGACACAGGTATTCCTGCAGACATGCAGGCAACACACTCACACATAAAATAGAAATAATTAATAAAATATTTTTTAAAAAAGAAAATGAAAGGTCCAAAGCATAGAGAATAAGAGCCTGCAGAGTGTGGATCCCTGCACAGGATTCCTATACTGAACTCCAAATACCCAGGGCAGAAAGATCATAAAAACCATGGAATAGATGCATAATCATAAGGAAATAGAGTCCTACAGGTTCCTGTCCGTGCTCATGTGAACCTACAGCAATGCTGTCAGCATGCACAAGACCCGTGCAAACTCAAACAGGCAGAAAAACAACATATAACTGTGGAAACAGGCAACAGACCCCAATCTTAGCCAAAGAACTATTAGCAGCTGATTACTGTTGGCTGAATACACCTGACAGGCTGACTAGACCTCAGGGGATGAACTTGTACTGAGTGACATCTAGGGACACTAACTTGACTCAATAGACTTTAACACAAACGACAGAAGGCATGAATTATGGAGAGGCTATGAGAGGGTGCCAATGGGGAAAGAGTTAAAAATGATTAAGACGTTCTGTATGAAATACACAAAAATTCAATTAAAAATTTACAAAAAAATTTGAAAATGAAATCTGCAATGAAGGGAAAGTTAAGACAAATAGTTACATCTGATTTCCCCAAACTGGGACAAAGTTAGGAAGAAAGATTGAGGTCAGTTTTAAAGAAAGAATTCTTGAGGATGACAAATTTAGACAAAGTTGATTTATGGGTATTATGCCATATTAACCACTCACCTAATGATTCCCTTAGCACTAGGTTTCTCTGTGCACGCAGTTATACGAAGCAATGAATCAGTCCAGACTTGAAAACAGTAGTTGGACAGTATCAGGCCTTATTAAACCAGAGTTCTAACAATGGCCATTTATATTTACGAATAACTCGGACAGGTACAATTCCCAAACCTTAAGATTTTTTTGCTCATGTTCAGATTTTTTTGCTCACATTCAGTTTCAGAATACTCGTTTCAAACAACAAACATTATATTATTTATATTTGAAATATGTGTAAATGTAGAACTTAACTTGACACCCTGAGAATTGTTGCTCATTTGGCATCAAGCCCCACTTGAGCATAAACATCTTGCTTGTCCTGGTTGGTATGATTTGCTGACAACCACCAAGAGTGAACTGCTTTTTGATTCAACTTTTGGTTCTAGCACAGGATTCACAAGATTTACTAAAAGAGTATTGTCCTAAAGATGATTCCAAGTTCTGAACCTGAACTTTTTGGGCAAATGAGCCCATAAAACTTAATAAAGTGCTAGTGTGCTAGCAAAGTGAAGTGGAAAACTCTCAGACCTGCACACAGTTGAGTACATTTCTGACATGGATATGATGTTGATTATTTGTCAATGATTTTCCAAATCAGTGGTTATATAGCTAGAGGAGCATAAACAATAGATACATTTTGGTTTGTTTCAGATATTAAAACTCTATCTCAAAAATTTCTCTCACAAGTATACTGAAATAGCAAGATCGCAATGTGCACATATTTTTATGAATTCTCTGTGACTTTTCATATGTGTATCTGGAGCATTTGCACCCAGTCTTTTGACATTGCCGGTGGTATCACCACCATCAAAGAATATATACATGCTCTAGTTCCATGCATTTGAGGTAAAAATAATCTCAAAAATTCTAATGATGTTTAAAGCTGTAAGCTTAAGCTTTGTGTAATTTACAATTTTCGGTCACCTTCATACCTGTCCTGAGTCATGTGAAGCAATAGTCTGCAGACCAGACACATCTGCGTGAATTAGAGAATAGATAGTACCATTTGGTAAAATTAAATCATATGTATGATGAACTTGATGTCATAAGTAGGAATCTTATAAGGTAGAATTTCAGTTGAGGTATGTGTAATTTTTTCCAAGATTGACAGCTAACTTGGCTTTGCACAATGTGTTACTGGTCACAAAAGATGGCTCAAAAAAAATGGCAATAATTTCCAGTCATGTAAATAGCAAGTAGTCAGCATGGTTCCTCAAACACAGTAAGTAGTTCATTAACTTGACAGTTATTACCCTTACTGAACACAGTAGCACCATGGTAGGACAACCAGAAGGTTATTTCCTTCTAGCAGTATGGAATATGAATTCCACAATGAAGGGTTATCCACAATTAAAATAAAGAATAACAACTGCACAGATGTTTACAGATGGATTTCCTCTTAAAGACTGACCTCATCTCAACATCTAGCAGGTATCACTGCAGTAGATAAAGCTAGCTTGATATGGATCATCTTATTCAAAAAGCATTTTGAATAACAGAAATGCTGCCGGCTCGTTTTTGCTTTCTTTGAAGAGGCACCCATTATCTGTCATGAAATGATTTTAATTCCAGTCACACAATTGTCAATATGTATTGCTTCTGGCAAAATTATTGTGACTGCAATTATTTCTACTATTTTTTTCATGTTAAAATCTTAAGAATGAATGAATTGCATTCATTTCCACTCTACTAGAAGGCTAATCAAAGTCATGAATATATTCAGAAAAAGAAGTAAAGACCATGTTGATTCATGAAGGCTATCTGGCAGGGCAGGTACTATAACTCACACACTTTATCTCTAGAGTAAAGGCAGAAGAACTGGAATGTTCAAGTCAATAGATATTCAAATCAAAACTTAAAATGTCCTCTGGCTAAGCATGTGACATATTTGCTTGTACCATTCAGATCAAAAGCTGATTCAGATCTTAATGTGGTAATTTTCCAAGACCCTGGACCTCCATAGCCAACCTTGAGTAGCAACATTGTATTTCCATTATTTTTAAATCTGTATGAAATACAATTTATTTCCCTTTTTCACATTTTCTTGGGTGTTTATCCACTGGCACTAATTTTCAGAGAACTACTTTTCTGATTTTACCGAAGTTAAGAAATCTTAAGCAAATTTTAACAATTTGCGTATACATTCCTATTTCTTATGTCAACAGGCTTTTCGTGAATGAATCTAGGGACTCCAAGTTTACCATTACAAGACAGAAGCTGGAAGAACTGTGCTTGGGCAGAGCCACTTTCAAGACTTGAAACTTATCTGAGTATGGATTTATTTCCTCATGAATTTCCACACTACTGAGTTAAAATGTATCATTGTGCTAAAATGTAAGAAAATACTATGCTGAAAAGGAAAACAAGGGGGCTAGAGAGGTGGCTCAGTGGTTAGGAGCATTGCTGGGTTTGGTTCCCAGCACCCACATGGTAACTAACAACAATCCGTAACTCTAGTTCCAGGGAATACAATACCCTCTTTTGACCTCCATGGGCATTGCACAACACTGGTGCACTTACATACATACAGGTAATACACTCATACACACACACACAAAGAATAAATACAATATAAAAAATAAGGGGAAACATTTTTTAATTTTTAGGAAAGTTCTTAAATGATATTAAACCTATGTAGTCTAAAATTGATAGTGGAAGTATACACAGGCCAACAGCGTGGAGAGTAAATGACAAGAGTTAAGACCTATTCTCTGGGACACTTCAAGGTTGACTGTCTGTTCACATCATCATTAAATACCTCCATGGCAGTTGATAGAATTCATTCAAACTCTAATGAATCTCAGAATTACATATTATGGAATAATTGGTGCTATTATTTAGATAAGTATGTATCTCCGTAAAGTTAACAGGAAAATGGAATGCCCCATTAACACTGATGGAAGTCTTTAGAAAACTGAAAGTTAAAACATTAGTCCATGAAAGGTAATTAGGTAGATCACGTGGCTGAATCTCATGGTACTAAATGAAGTTGTATGATTCAGACATTTTGCTAAGCATAACTTTCTGTTTCTTATCTATGTAAGTCTGAGTAATGAAATATATCCTGGATAAGGCCCACTGAACTGTACAATGTATTTTATTAATTATGGTAACAGCAACGAAAAGAGTTTGACAATATATAACTTCACAGATTATCATTTAATTGGACACCAAATTAACCCAACTGAATTCTATAACTTGGACATAAAAAGGCAAGTCCAGAACATTTTCTGTGCTTTGGACCATGTTTGAGTAGTTGATCTTATCAGTGTCTTGAACAATAATCCTATTTCTGCCCCTGAATTTCTTCTCATAAACATTTAAAGCCTTCTTCATAAGTGGCCAAATGTATATGCTATTTAACCTAGTGGAATTCAATGGATTTATCTAATTGATCTCAAGTTGGGTGAAAATAACTTACCACTGGGTAAGTAGGTTTATTACAGATATTCACAGTATTGGTGTAAGTAAACTACAAGTCTTAGACAGACCAAAGAGCTCTTAGTACAGATAGTATCCAGAGTGATGTTACACTCCAAACCTTTTTTTTTCCTGAATTCCATATGATACCCTAGATTACATAATATTTGAAGGCACAATAGAATATTTTTAGCAGGAAAAGCTGAACATTAGAAATGATGTCTATTTAGCTGACAGCATTGTACCAGTATAAACTTCCTCATTTTGAAAAATTCATTCTGACTATGCAAGACATTAATATCATGAGAAAAGAAAGGAGGTAGGATATCTATAGAATCTCAGCCACTTTCTTAATATATTGAAATTGCTTAGCACGCCTAAACACCATGGCAGAGAACGCGGAAGTTCAAGACTGGGGGCAAGGCAGGAGGTCTGCCTTCTGCCATATCCTGAGCTTTCCGGAAGTCAGGAACACTTACGGAGGAGTTAGAAAATACAATAGGGGATTGATGACTTTCTATACTTTCATCTTTGGCAGTTTACTATTCTAGACCTTTCCTACTGAGCCAATCCCTTTTAACTTAATTCTTTAGGGGGAACCCAATATTTTGGAGTCTTAAGGGCAGTGCATGGATCTTTTGGGCAGTACATGCTTCTTCACTTTTCGAAGGCTCCATAGCCCTGGGGACAGACACATGAAATCACGAGCCTGGGGGATATTTATGATTCAAACCACAGCCCTCACTGTTTCGTTTCATTATACTGTTTACACAAAGACATGGGTGAGGGCCTGCTGGGTTTGTCTCTTTTCTTTCTAGAAAGTAAACACTTTTTATTATGTATTTTGTTTAGTGTTTTATTCATCTATCTAGACCAATACTTGAAATACTGTGGGCATCTAATAAATACTTGTTGAATTAATGTATAAATGAAAAATAAAATGTGATCATGAATGATAGATAACAGGTATTCAAAAATGTTTGGGGAGAGTAAATCCTTAAAATTTACAAGCGCTTAATATCAAAATCATGTAATTTTTAATAAAGAGAATTTTATTTTTCATTATTATATCAGTTAATATTATTAAGTGTTTTTATTATGTGACTGTAAGAGAGAGAAACAGAGACAGACAGACAGAATGTGACACTTATATTTGGGTGCCTGTGGAGGCCAGAAGAAAGTGTCAGATCCCATGGAAATGGAGTAACAAGCCATTGTGTGCCACTTGAAATGGGTTCTGGGACCAAACACTGGTTCTCTAGAAGAGCATCAAATGTGCTTAACCTCTGAACCACCTGCCAAGCCCATCAACATTTTATTTCTGCAATGATTTGTATTTGTGTTCATGGATAATAAAAATGGAGGCAGAGATTATAGATCAGTCTGTAGATCTTGGACAGTTTCCTGAGACAGCTATTTCTTTCTTTTGTACTAATTGATAGGACAGTCCTCTTCACCATACCAGGGAAATTCACTCTTTCTTCTTTGTAAACCTGCTCTTGTTTTTGTAATATTTATACATCCATCACTACTCATTGCTGCTGTTATCACTTGACCTGATAGGCAAAGATTTAGTTGGATTTCCAGTTCAGACAACAGTTTCAATGTACACTAAACAATGGGATTCCAGGAAGGTAACAGAGAATCAAGTGACTACAATTAGTTTATACCTATTCCACATATCTGATATATTCATATTTAACATGTTTACATCCCTAGCATTTATATTTCAAAAGCCATTGCTTTTGAAAGAAAAAAGTTATTTTTGATAGATTTATATTTAGGAAAGTCATTTATTATTTAAGATACACATTCCTGATAAATCATGAATGCTATTCAGATACTAGGTGAGCAAGCATTGTGTGTGTGTCCTAATGATGATGGTAAGCAGTTAGCTAAGTAGAGCAGTGGGGGCAACCTCACTATCCAGTCTCTCCACCTCTCCCCCTCAAAAAGATCAGCAATGTTCAAATGCAAATGTTCAGTATTCTGTCCTAGTTTATTCTGTTAAGAGAAAAGAACCACTGTTTACTTTACTTTTCTTCCGTATCACGTATCACAACTCCATTGTTCCTTATGTTATCCAGATATTTGTGAAAGGTCACATGCTGCAAGGCAGGCACTCATGTGTATTGTCAGTGCAAAGAGAGTTTGGAAATCCTGCCCCAAGATGAACCACCTCTAATTTCCCACTGTTTGACTCTGTCCCCAGTTTTCACATTTCCTCAGAGGTCCCACATGGAGGTGTAACTCTCTAGGATGTGACTCATCTTGGCCAGGAAACTTGGAACACATTTAGAACTTCCAGGTGTTTTCTTAGATTATTCTAGCCAATCTTGGGCTTCCTTTCCTTCTTAACAATATTTTTTACACTTTTTAGTGCCAATATTATTCATGATATGGAAGACAAATCAGGGGTGTTAAGTAAGAAGACTTTTTTAAACGAAAAGTGAGCAGGTTTTTAGAGGCAAATTATGTGCACAGGTTCAAGGAGACTTGAAGCTAGAAATAATTGCCGGGATTTTAGTTTGGTGGCATATTAGAGTTCTCCAGAGTGACAGAACCATTAGGATTGGAGGAGGAGGCAGGGAAGGAGGTAGGTAGGTTGGCTGAGATTGTCAGGATCTGATTCAAGTGATTTCTGAGACTTGGAAATCCTTAGATCTGCAGAGAGCAAAACCCACAAGAGAGAGCTGATGGTGGAGCAGCAGTCCAAGCTTAAAGTCTCAAAACCAGCAGAGAGAGTAATGCAAGTTCTAGTCCAAGTCCAAAGTCAGGAGAAGACTGAGGTCTCAGCTGAAAGCGAGCAAATCTTTTTGCTTTATTGGATTTTTCAACAGATTAAATAAAGCCCACTCACTCTGAGAGGTCAATTTGCTTTACTCATTCTACTGATTGAAACATTAACCTCATTAAGAAACACCCTCATGGACACAGCCAGAATGTGGTTAGTCAAATGCCTTGGCAACCCAGAGCATAGTCAAGATGACACAAAACTGACTACCATAGGTAGTTAAGGGAATTGTGTTTTTTGTTTTTTTTTTCTTGTTAGAAAGAAGAAAGATTTGCTTTCCAGACATATAATATGTAAGATATTCATGGAATTTCCAGCTGGAATTATTAATGAAAACTTAGGAAAGACTTTGGGATTCTAGATTTAAATTTGATAAAATTTGAAGTCAACACATTGATTTATTAACTTCATTTATTGGACATCTATTAAAGCTGGATAGGCAATGGAATTAGAAAAGTTAACAAGATAAAGACAGTTCTTAAATTTTCTTAAATTTTATGGGATTAGGAAATTTCCAGATAAATTAGAACCGAAACATACAATACATTAATCCATCAAAAGCGTGGTAAGTACAACAAAGAAATATTTTAATATTTATGAGGAGATTTTCCAGGGAATCTGACTTGCTCTAATTTTGGAGTCTAAACACTTTTTGCTTCAGAAGGTAAGGTACTGTAAATAGAAGTTTGACAAGCATATGAATGACTGAGCTTTCCTTCTTTCAATTTTGCTACCAACGTGGAAAGAATACCTCTCAACCAAGGGAGTAGGAGAGACTGAGGAAGCAGACCTGGAATTAACCCCATTTGAAACTAAACCTAGTCACGTTCTGCATAGAACAGAAACTTCAGCAAACCTGCAGGTACGCCAGTAGAATCAACTGGCTCTGCACACTGAGTTTTGGGGTGATTTGTTACCACCAAAAACAAACACAGAGGTCTTAAGAAAAAAATGTCATTTAAAGGATGAGGACCTGAAAGAAGAAATCAGAGAAGTAAAAAGAAAATGAAGGGGGAAGAATGCAAGAACATCAAAATTAAAAAAACATTTCAAGGCAGGAATGATCCAATTCCACAGAGAGATTGCAGAGAATGCCAAGTGAAAATGAACTACCGTCTCTGTAAGCTGGAGGCCCATTTCTGATGACCTCTGCCACAGGTCAGTTCATTCCATAGAAGCCAAAATCATACGGTATGTTGAAGAGTGCCCAGGGAAGGAGAGGAGAGGCAGGGTGCCTAGACCTGGCCTCAGAGCTATAATGAAGGAAGCAGGTGCCACAGTAACATAAGAACCACAAGGGCAAAGTCACAGCTGGTTTTATTTCCTTGCTGGGCCAAAAGGAATCAAGTCATTCGGGAATAGCTCAGTGGGGCACCAAGCTGAACCAGGAAAACTTATATATGAGGCCAACAAAGAAGTTCAATATGTATGAGAAAGAACTCTGTGCATTGAATTCTACATTATTTTAAAAGATGGTAGCATCTTTTAGAATTGGTCACTGCTTCTCATAAACGAATACAAAGTGTTTAAGGGTCTCAGATTTCCTGTTAGGGTTAAAATTGTGTTAGGGGCTTTTTAATATGTACGTTTGCGTGGTTGGCACATTTCTTTCGCCATGGGTAAAGAAGAGAAGGCACAAAAAGCAGAACTTCCTGAGTGAATAGGGATGTTTAATCTGAGAGAAGAGGAGGGGGAGAGGAGGAAAGGAAAGAAAAAGGGAGTGGGGAGGAGAGAGAGGTCTCAGGCATGTAATGACACTAGGAGCTTTAGAAAGTAGAGGTCACCTCCTCCTCTGATACAGCAACAGACAATGAAATGAGGCTGATCCACGGAACTGAAGGGAAAAGACTCTACTCCTGTGACTTTCTACTTTCTTTGAGAAATTGAAGGTAGAACACCAGACAAGATTTAGAGAGTGGACATGCCGCTCCTGTGATTGCTTTCTTCTTCCAAGTGTAATTATGTGAAGAGAAACTTTCTTTCAGTAGCAAATTTTACATGTCTCGATTTATTTCGCATTTTAACTTCCCTAACAGTTCTTCCTAACTTAATCTAAAGTTCATGAATATACATGGGAGTACAAATTGTTAAAAATGTAGAAGTCAATACGGTAGTTGGTAGCAAGCACTTAAATGTGCGTATTTCGATTCAGCAATTCCACTTCTAGGAATTTGTAGAAATTAGAAAATAATGCAGAAAACTGTTAATTTAAGAACTGTTCGTGTTAGTGAAGATATAGAAAATCTAAGTACATATCAATAAGAATTTTTCAAAGTAAACAGTAACATAAACATAAAAAATCAGTGGGGAAACAAAGCACTATACTGATCTATACACATGTCTTCAACAAGTTTGTGCATATGTGTGTGTGCAACCAAAATGCACACAACCTAAATGCTAGTAGTACTCATGGACTTGGTAAAGGGTATAGAGGGTTTTTTAATGTTATATTTTTATATCAGTCAGTCTTCCTCATCTTTACACCCCTTCCCCACTGTCTCTCTCCCATAGCCACCCCCACTGGAACTCATACATTCTGTCATTTGGGTTAAGGCCTATTGTATCAAGTTAGTGTCCCCAGACCTTTCTCAGTGCAAATTCATTACTGAGGTCTAGTCAGTCCATCTAGAGTCCCTTGCTTTAGGAATCAGCAATTCCTCATCCAGCAGTAATCAGTTGCCAACATTTCTTCATCTAAGATTGGGGTCTGCTGTCCATTGCCCCAGTTGTCTGCTGTGTTTTTGTCTGCCTGAGTTTGCATGGGTCTTGTGCATGCTGACACCATTCCTGTAGGTTCATATGAGCAGGGTCCCAGGAGCTTGTAGGATTCTACTTCCATATGATCATGCACATCCTCCCTGGCTCTTACAATCTTTCTTCCCCCTCTTCCACAGTGATTGCTGAGTCCTATGTGGTTGAAGTTTAACATAGGAGTCCTGTCCAAGGAACAGCATCCTGCAGACTCTTATTTTCTACACTTTGGACATTTTTGACCTTTTGTGTTCCTGGCCCTTTCTTACATGAGCAAGCTTCATTAATGAGAATTGAGAGATTCACTGGTGTCCTCTGTACCCCTTGTTCTATGTTATGTGAGCCTTAGGTAGAGAGGTTGCACTGTAGATGTACCACTTAGGCTTGGGCAATTCACAAACAATGTGTGTGACCAGTTTATGGTACTCTGTAATGGTCTCTGTCTGGTGCAAAAGAAGCCTCTTTGATTGTGATGACTAGGATATTTGTCTGTAAATTTAAGGATATATATTTTGCACATACTAAGAAATTACATTAGTCTAGGGATGTGACAGTCTTGGAGTTTCCTCTAAGATTTATGACCTCTTCAGCCATGTGTATTTGGCTATGTTTACAGTACTACATATGAGTTTCCTCTCATTGAGTGGGCTTTTAGTCCAATTAGGCAGCCCTTGATTGCTCCCAAAATGAAAGTGCCACAGTTTTATACTAAGCATTTCTTACAAGTCTTATATGAATAAGACAAAGAAATCAAAAGGGCAGATAGTTCTTCACTGTGGGCAGAAACCTATTAGCTGAAAAGCCTCAGCTGCACCCACTCTAATGTTGACGGTTATTGTTTAAAATAGCTCAAAGCAGAAGATGAGGTTTTTTCAGTTGTTTAGGGGATGGATGCTTCACATAATTCTGTGAAACCTTACCTTCCAGCTGTTCCTTATTGATAAGACAGAGCTTTATGGTTATAAGTCCCCAAGCTCCTCTTCAGTACTTTGCAGGTCTCCCTACTGGGTTGCTGAGGACCATCACCTGGATGAGTGAACCTCTTTCTGATATTCTTAGGTAAGAGTTTATTTCCTACTTCTCTGCTTCTAATTGGGGTGTCTCACTCACTCATGAGGGTTGGTTCCCTGCTGTCAGGCACTTCTCTTTCTCATGCATCCCTATCTGGCTATGCTTTGCCCAGTAAACCCAGCTGTGTATAATTGTCCCCCATAGTCACACCTTTTCCTGGACCAGACCTCAGTTCCCTAAGAACGCCCTCAGCAGACATTTACAATAGCACATACAAACAACAAAGCAGTTAAAAATAATTAAAATAGGCCTCTATTTGTGCCAAGAGGGAAGAAGGCAGGGTACAGCTTTCAGCAAAAGGCCTTTTATAAGTACTGTGGCCAGGCAGTCATAAGGCTGCAGTCAGAGTGTCAGTGTTGACAGCCAAGGTCAAACTAGAAGTACCTGCTAACACTATCAGAACCACAAGAGTACACTGTTCTGGGTTTCTTGTTTTAAATATGCTTTCTTTTTCATACTACCTCAGTTCTATGGTTGGTAAATAGACAGAAGATACTCTGGGTTATTTTAGACCAGTCTTTTACATGCGTGAGTCACCAGAGACTTCCCACAGCATTTTCTAACTCCGTTGTTAGATTTGCTCCTTCTGTAGACGCTGATCTCATGGACTCATTGGTACTTAGCTGCAGGCCAGCAAGTACCTATGTTTTTCTCCACAAGAAATGCTCCCTATTTTTGGAAATGGTATTCACCTCAGTATCTGTAAGTGTGTTTCAGAATCTCGGGGAAGTTTATGAATGCTATCTGAATCTGACATATCTTTTCTCACTTTTAAGATAGAAAGTTGTTGCTAAACCCACTCCATAAACTGTTTTCACTCTGCTATTAGGTAAAAGCTAGGAGTTGACTATCAATTAATATGGGTCTTTACAACTATCACACATATCTATATATGGATTCATTTCTTCCCCCTTAATGCAAATTTACAAGTTCAGCAGACTATTGTTGACTTGCTAAAAGAAATATATAGCTACTATATATCTAATATTTATTTGATTTGGATAGAGGAGTATGTGGAAAGAATTATTTTTATTTTCTATTGGTGGAGCCTGAAGTATCTTTGAGAAAAGAAAGATATCATTTTTGGTAATCTTTATCCTCTTTCTCCTCAATTAAGATGTGCTTAGCATTTTCTTATGTGAAACACTTTGTGATTTAACTAGCAATGGAGAATGGAAAATAATACTCAAAGATATATTTTTGTACACTTCCAAGTAATCTAAAGATAAAGAAGATCCATAGAGATGCCAAAAGTGAATTTCAGTCTGTAGCTTTGCAATTTCTTTCTCAGAGACCTGTTGCAAAGTGATTTCCAGGTGAATGTGCCTTTGAATCATGTCAGAATAAACCATTCTGATAGAATGATATGCTTCTTTTTTATCTTGGATCCTCTGTTCCCTTAAACCATTTATTCCTGTTCTTGTCTCTAATTCTCAATGCTCATTGGAAGTGATTTACTTGGGATACAGAAGGTCACTCTGCTTTTTTTCCAAATGTCGATCCTCAGAACTTTCTTGACATACTCTTAGAACCATTTCAAGGGTAAAAAAAAAAAAAAACTCCATAATCAGGCTTTAATTACAGTCACCTCTAACAGCACATCAGTTTCTCAGTAACTACTAAGTTAATAGTTTTCCAAATATTTTTCTTATTCCATGTTGCCCCAGATATTTCAAACATTGAATAGTTTCACCATCTCATTAGTTTTATTTTTTTTATGAACTAGGAATATTTTTTAAGGAATATATTTAAAGACATTAGTTATTATACATGGTTCAGTGCTACATGTAATGAACACATTCTTGTTTTCTCCACTTAATTTGGAACAGCATTAGATTTCCATGGGCATATAAAATTATATGTGGATTATAGAATGTGATTAAGCACAATCAGTTGGGCAAAACTTCATCCAGAGACATGTGCGCAGATTGGGTCAGAGAACAGATAAAGAAAGCTTCTCGAGGGCTAGAGAGACGACTCAGCAGTTGAGAACACTGGCTGCTCTTCTAGAGGACCCAGGTCCAGTTCCTAGCACCCACATGGTGGTTCACAACTATCCATAACTCCATTTCCAGGAGATCTGACACCTTCTTCTGGCCTCCACAGGCACTGCACACACACAGTGCACTTACATACCTACAGGCACAAAACCTCATATACAAAAGATAAAAATATGTAATTTTTTTTAATGAAGCTGCTTGGAATGTATCCTTCCTGGCTGGGTAACCTGGTGCCCTTTAAGCACACTGCTAGCCACCTCATCATTATTTTTGACTAGGAAGTTCTTCAGGGGTAGAAGAGTTTCCTCACAAGAGCATGCCACACAGCATAAACACTGCAAGAGGTCACTTCACCAACTAAGAGACTTGGTAAACTATGTCCTACAATAACTGCCTGAACACTGGTTTCCTGAACATAATAATACTCGCTTATTGTCTGGACCCATCAGAAGCTGTCCTAGGAGGAGTTTATCTGGAAGTAAGAACATACTTTTCCTACCTGTGCATTAATTATTTCTCAGTATACAAGTTGTGCCACTAACAACAATAATGATGATAATAATACTTAGAATAAATACTTATAGATGGGGTACTTCTTTGTTCCAAATGAGTGTCCTAAATCCTTTAAATGAATTTTTACTTAAAAAATTTAAATGTGTATTAGTGCTTTCCTTGCATGCATGCAAGAATTCCACAAATATGCAATGTCCACTAGAGTTACAGACAGGTATTAGCTATCATGTAAGTACTGGGAACAAAATTCATGTCCTGTGCAAGAACAGCCAGCACTCTTAATCACTGAGCCCTCTCTCCAGCTCCAATGTTTTGCATGTTTTAACACAGTTTGCCATTACAAACCCCACCCAAGGTTGATGTTACTATTATTATCATCATGGGTGATAATCTCTTGGTGAGGTCTAGAACTACATTCCTACTGACTAAAGAGTCTCTTTCTCCCACTTAGGATTCTATAATGATAGGTAAAATTTATTCATAGTAAGTAGAGCACATCTTGAGTATGCATTTTACAATAGCAAGTGATGAGATTTACCACAGTAAAATCTTTAACAAGAGAAGACAAAAGAAGTCAGCTCCTCAGGAGTAGAAGCCCTAATTAGGCAGAAGTTCAGATTCACATCTTGTCTAACTACTAAAAAAAAAATAATGCAGGTAAAATCTCTTCAGCCTATATAACCTGACTGAAAGGAATATTTTAATGTCCTCACTAAATAGGCTTTGAGAAAGAACTGCTGACAAGCGCTCTAGGGCATGGTAAAGATTTTTTTGCCATCTTAATATCAATTTACCCTTTTTCTGTTTGTAAGTAATCTCCAATTTTATTCAGGGTCACAAAAAGCCCAGCACAAACAATGCATTTCCCTGATTTCCTTGGTATGAAAATGGCCATTAAGTGAGCTCTGGTCAGTGAGATGTAAACAATTAGATAGAGAAGACTGATAGCTAGGTAATGTCATTTTGTCCCTTCCCCCTCCTACATCCTTTTTTCTAGAATATGGATTTGATAGATGGAGCTTCAAGTACCACATTGAACTCCTGTTTTGACCTTGCAGATAGAAGCCACAGTCTTGGAACAGGAGAGCAGAAACAGAGATGGAAAATGGGTCCCTGACAACCATGGAGCCACAACACTTACCCTGGGCTGCCCATACCCAAATTCCTTTTATGTGGGATTAAAACTTTCCCTTCATAAGTTTAAATCATTTTATCCCTAGCTTTTTGTAGTATGCAGCTGAATATGATTCTCGTTGAATTGGTAAAGCTAGTTGGAGGTTTTATGGGGAGCAGAAGTTTCTAATTATTAAATCGGGGAGAAGAATAAAAAAAAATTAAAAGGCTTACAAGATAGATCTACTGGAGAGAGAACAAGTGAAGAAGCTAATCCAGAGATATGCTGAATCCTCCAACAAGAGAATTAACCCCTCCATTTCTGGTTTTGTTCATTTACAAAGCTAAAAGATTGAATGTGATTTGTCAGGCTCTCTTCCAGACAGAACATTAGTTTTACAGTCATGAGAGGATAAGACACACACCAAGGTGTGCTGTTCAAGGTCTACAGAAAGATTATGAGAAAAGACATGTTACTATATCCTGATATATCAAGTACCTCTCAAACATTATTGTGAAATGCAGCCAGTCAGAGCAGCATGTAGGTTTTCCTTTGTGTGTGGCTGCTACTACTTTTGACTCAAGTCATGGTTACCATGAACAAGGATCATGTCACTGGAATGTAGGTATTTAAGCAGGCGCAAGCCTTCCTTTTCCAAGTATCCCAGGGATGTCCTCCTGAATCAGAGCAAAACTGCCCAGGACAAGAAGTTCAAACTGGGAAAATAGAGACTGAAGAGTAAAGTACACCCCTCTCTAAGTCCCTGATCAAAGTGGCATTGACTTGGCTTTGCAACTGGGTTTTCTCCCTCCTGCTGCCTCCATAGCTGCAATGAATTGCTTTCTAAGCTCTCCATAATCTCCCCTGAAGGGAAATACATCACAGCATCTTGGGCTTTCTGCCATTCAAGTTTTCAGTTGAATGTGATTGACTCAAGTTGAACTAGTGGCTCTGGTCAGGTGCAAAGTCCCAAGGAAAGCCAGGGTGGTCAGGACTGTGGAGCAGGATGTCCAGATTGGAAAGTAACTAAGGAGATATTTGCATCTTTGGGGTGATGATATTTCATCTCCGCTGAAGCTGGGCAAGACAAGTGCCATGGGTCATATGATGTTCTAAGTTGTGCCTCCTAGCACAGCTGTTTTGAGTCTGACACTAGAGATGTCCTTCAAACACATGTGAATAGATGCACATAGAGAGATTACAGCAAACTGAAATAAAATTTGTGGTGAAATTTGTGTTGGGAAGCTAACAGCATCTTTTCCGATAATTAAAGTATAAGAAACAGGGTTTAAAACTGTTCATTTAACCTCTCTCTTTTACCTGGTTCTCCAACTCCTGTTATAACCCTCTCTACTTCATTCAAACCTTGTCTGTGCTGTTAAAAACTTTGTAATTACTGTTTTGGTCAGTCTGAAGTTCTATTAGTTATATGTCATCAGAGAGAGAGAAAGAGAGAGAGAGAGAGAGAGAGAGAGAGAGAGAGAGAGAGAGATGGGTCTTGAACTTTGATTCTCCTGCTTCAACCTCCCAAATATTGGCTGGTTTTATATTTTAATTGGTATAATTCCATCATTTTGTGGTATATTTGAAATTGATTCAGTGTAAAAGCTATTTATGGGTAATGGTCATTTTGCCTTTAGAACTATAATAATGTATGCAAACTTTTAATATTCTCATTTTATATTATATATTATACTTTTAATCTTATTTTAGAATGTGACTAAAAATATCATATGACATCTCCCATATGCTACATTGATTATTTTACTCACAAGAACAAAAAAGATTTGGTCTTTTGGTGAAACTTCCTGTTTTCTCAAATTTTATTTCACTTTTTTAAGTGTTTAGTAGCTTAAACATAAAGATAAAACATAGCACAGAAACAATATACTAATATGGAAACATTAAGATCCATATTTAAACTTACTAGACATGGTTGTTTAGACAACTCATTTGATCTTTTTTGAACCTTTATTTATTTTTTATTTTATATGTTTGAGTGCTTTGCCTGTATACATGTAAGTATATCATGTGTGTGCAATGTCTGTGGAGATCAGAAGAGGGCATAGATGCCCTGGAGCTGGAGTTATTGATAATTGTTAGCTGCCTTGTGGTTGCTGGGAACCAAACCTGTGTCCTCTGGAAGAGCCGCTAGTGCTCTTAACGGCCTTAGTCAGCTGTCCAGCCGCAGCATTTAATCTTCTCAATGAGGACGTGAAACTCCTATTATATGACTTTCAAATTTACAAAATGAAATGATTGTTATAAAAATAATTTTTAGGCTGCAGATGTAGCTCAGTTATAAGAATGCTTGTCTAGCATATATGGGGTCCTGGTTTTATCTCTAGAACAGCATAAACACCCTTGTAATCTCAGTAGTCAGGAGGAGGAAAAAGGAGGATCAGCAGTTCAGCATCCTTGGCTGCATAGTTACAAAGGGATTTCAAGGTCAGCCTGAGCTATGTTCTCAGAAAATGTTAAGTAATGCTGTACAATGTCAACAGATACTTCCAACAGGAGACCTGCCCTTCTGTGTCTTGCTCAATGATGGATTGCCACTACCATGATGAAAGGAGATCTAGCCCAAATAAATGAAGTCACCTGGGCTCACACAGGAGAAACACACTCATGTTAAATATGAGCAAAAAATGTAATTATGGGAAAATTGATACATTATTTCATTGAGGCAGAAAGTCTGTCCATAACCACAACAAAAAAAATTTTATGAAAATTTCAGATATTTAAACACGATGCTTGCTGATCAATCTTTTTTCTTTTCATGTAAACTGCCAGATCATTGATTTGATGAAAATTTCATAAATTGGTTTCAATGCATTCCTGATATTTAATCAATATCTTCAGCAGATTTCAAAACTGCATTTCAGTGTGCTATATTTTTAGACATATCAAAATGAAACTAACTTAAAGTTGCCAGCAAATCATTTAAGAGTTCAGTTCTGGCTCAGTAAATGACTCCTAGGAAATTGTCA
This sequence comes from Eospalax fontanierii, assembly GCA_035773235.1. Taxonomy (NCBI): domain Eukaryota; kingdom Metazoa; phylum Chordata; class Mammalia; order Rodentia; family Spalacidae; genus Eospalax; species Eospalax fontanierii. The sequence continues at coordinate 22,584,352 of CM069536.1, read as the reverse complement.
CTGGAAGGGTTCTGGGGGTCATCCTAACATAGTATAAAATTGAAGGTTTGCTTTCTTCATTTCATTAAAAGTATTAGACTAGATCTATCTAGACACATTAAAAATAGCAGGCACTTTACTTTCCTTCGCTAAATGAATTTCATATTCTGAGGTTAGGCAGCATCCAGAGATATATAGCTTGGAAACTGCATGGTATTTGCCTCACTGTTTTTGAAGTTGCTCTGTAGGCAGCTATTGAAGTCTGACACTAAATCCCCAGCAAATGTTGACAGCTGACAGCTGCTAGGACCTTCCCTAGCTATTCAGATACACATGCAAAAGTTGTTCCTCTAGACCCAGCACCACGATTAAGTGAATTACAAACTGACTGTAATGCTCTAGCTCTGAGGAAAAACTACGTATCATTTTCCTCCTTGACATATGCTGATTATTTTCATGACTCCCTGAAAAGGGGATCCAGAATGCTCTTAGTGTTCAGGGCCTAAGCCATCCACTTCAGTAAGACAGTATCATTAGACTAGAGGAAAACTAAGATGAACAAGTTAAGGAGAAGGAAGTGCCCTGTTCCTGACTCCACATGTGCTCTTTCATATCCTTATCCTAAGAATTACCACAGGAATCATGCTGGAAAAGTCAAGTTCTACATAAACAAACTTTAGTGACATGGTTAAATCCAGGATGGGGAACAAATCAGCATGTGGTTTGGGCAGAGCGTAGGAAAGCATGCATTAAATGATTCACTGGCTGCGCCTACATGCCAGTAAGGGCAATTGATCTATTTATTGTTCCCTCATTTTTTTTTTGCATACACAGACAATATTTCCAGAGAAAGCATTTCCAATTTCACAATTATAAAAGGAAAATGCCATCAAAAAAAAAAAAAAAAGGAAAAAAGTCATCATCAACAACAAACCTCTAACATGGTTATGATTAAAAAAAAAAAAAGGTCCAAAAAGCCTCTGTTCAGATGATTCATTCCCTCAAGTGACTGATGTGGTCAAATTAGTTTTTTGTATTTTTTGAGACAGGATCTCCTTGTAACTCCAGCTAACCTGGAAATCGCTATATAGACCAGGCTGGTCTGCATCTCCCAGATACCTGCCTACCTCTGCCTCCCAAATGCTAGGATTAAAGATCCTACCTGTGCTACCACATTCAGCTGACATGGTCATTTTTATCTCAAAGGCAATGATCAGATTTAATAGAGGGAGATAGTGGATTTTAAGACTCCAAGTGAGTATTGTATTATCCTTTCAGAACAGGATAGTTTCTTAAGATGATGATGTACTTACTAACTTTTATCATGAACATTGCTAAAACAAGTTTTTGCTACATTTCAATGAATCCAGTGGGAAGAACAGTTGCTATTTGACTTTGCACTGAGAAATACCCTCCTGTTACTCTTATATAATAAATATGAGGATAAATATGAACTGATGAACAAGTGAGAAAATAAGGAAAGTGTGGAAAGCTTTACATTAATCATTAAAAGCTTTACATTAATTCATTAAAATTTTCAAGCTACTTTTAAGAATCATGATTGTTGCATAGATAAGCAGTTCTCTCTCTCTCTCTCTCTCTCTCTCTCTCTCTCTCTCTCTCTCTCTGCAACAAGGGATAGGCTTCCAAATGTGATTGACAGCCAACTAACCAATGATTTAAGGGGGAGGTCTAGCAGAAACGCATGGAAGCATGGGAAGAGGCAGCACCAGGGCGCCATACTTGCACCATGTTCCAGAGGTCTGGGGGAACTTACGATCAAAATGCGGTCTCCGCCACACATCCCCCCCTTTCTCTCCCCGGGGATGAATCCTTTGTAAGTAACCTGGAATAAATTAATTTCTCTAAAGGAGCATTCCCTGTCTGCTCAATCGGTTCAACCCTTGGGGTGGTGTGGGGCTGAATGTCGGGCCTCACCATGAGAGAATTCATGATACAATGACAGAACACATTCACGTGTACACATATCCCAGAATCAGTTTTAGTATTTATGGCTTCTCCTACTCACTATGATTTGCTGTTCCAAAATCAATAGATCAGTACCTGCCACATTTGGGCAATTGTTTGCAGCTATGAGCAAAGGAGCAGAGAATGTAAAGCCTCCAATAGGCAAATCTTCAGCTGAGGGCGGACAAGTGTTCTTGCTTAGCATCATATTATTTGCATTGCTATGCTTTCGCTGAATAATTTTGCCATTTCAAATGACCCCAAAGCACAGAGTGGAAGTGTTGTTCTGGGTTCTAAGTGAAAGAAGACCATGCTGTGCTTCAAGTAGAAAACACATATGTTTTATAAGCTTTGTTAAAGCATGAAGTACTGTGTTCTTAGCTGTGAGTTTGATGTTAATCAAGTAACAGTGTATTAAATAAGGTGTCTTTATAACAAAGTAGAAGAAAGCAAGGTTATATGTGTGGGGATGGTTTTATGCAGTAGAAGCAGAAAATTGGGAATTATTGATCAAAAGCTATAAAGTTTATTTATGCAAAATGAGTAGATGCTTATAATCTAATGTACATCACGGTAGCCATAATTATCAATTCAGTAGTATATGCTTGAAACTTTGTGAGAGGGTTAATCTTAAGTGTTCTCATCAAAAAAGAAAGAGGAAACAAAGTTACATATTGATTGGTTGATTGACTGATGAAGATTTTGTGACCTGAGATCACAGAACTTACCCCTGTAATTCTTTAAAGAACAATGGTCCAATATTTGATAATATAATCTTTAAGGAAATTTTAGAAGTCATAATTACCCTAAATAACAACTATGTGTATGTAGTTTAAATATTATTATTTGATTAAAAAGGGCACAGTCAATAAAAACTTGTTTGTTCATACAGATTATTATTTTAAATGTCACATCTATGAAACATTCCAAGTTTGGAAGCAACTTAACTTTGTTCATTTGCAAATGGCTCATTGATCACAGGGTGGTGCCACATACCTGTAATTCCAGCATTTAGGAAGTAGACCCAGGAGGAGTAGAGTCCAAGGCCAACTGAATTAAATAATAAGTCTCTGTCAGGAAAATAATAAAAAGAAAGGCTGGGGATATAGCCTAATGGTAGTCTTGAAAATATTTTATTGAATATATTTTATTCTCAACTAGGTTTTACAGAGGGGAAAAAAACCAGGACAAGGGACAGTACATGCTCTTTTGGACACATATTTTAGAACAAATTAGGCACATGGTAACCAGGAAGAACATCTCAATCAAAAAAGAGAGTTTGTGCTCAAACCCGACATGGAAATGCGTTTGGCACACAGAATTGAAAATGGCCAGTGTGGTGATGCAGTGCCGAGATGGGAATGAAGGACTAGTGGAGGTCTGAAAGATGCGGGCATCTTAGGTCTGCTACAGAGAGGATTTGATTTTATTACCACTAGAAGCCACAGAAGGGCTGTAAACAAAATATTAATGTGATTCCATTTGCCCTTTAAGGTAATTTCACTGCTGGTAGAGAATGAATCGAAACTGATACAAACACTTCTGAAATAAGCTCTAAACAAGGAGTTAGAAGTCTGGTCCAAAAATGTGGGTGTAAAATTGAGTGATGGTTTAACCAAAGTGCAGTAAAGAAGCTGAGGCCATGAAATATATGGGCATAACAATTACCTGGACCTGGTGATGAGCTGAATGCTTAGTATACAAAGATGGGCATTTAGTAATATTCCTAAGTTTCCAGTCTGAGTCTCTATTTGAATGGTGGCACTATGTACTAAGATGGAAAAACCTTAGTAAGTACTTCTACAAGCCTTAGTATCATCACCTGAAAAATATGACAGTGTTTCTCCTGTAGAGTTTCTCTAAGGATTATATAAAATAATGTGTAAAACACTTATAGTACTTGACATAGTAAGTTCTATAAGAACATTAACTGTTGCTACTATGTATAGCTATCATATCTTTTTAAAACAGTGCTTCTTGGTTTAAGTGAGAGTAATAGGTTCTACTCTAAAGTCTATGAACTCAACCAGAGGTGTAAGGCTGTTTGCAGCACCAGACAAAAAGTCCTCCACTACTGTGTGGGCCTTAAGTCCAATTAGACAGCTACTGGTTAATTCCAAGAGAAAAGTGTCACTATTGTACCATTAGGGATATTTTTTTTTGGACTGATCATTATTGTGGCTCATGGGCTTTATTGATTGTTTTTCTACCTTGGTAGTTTGAATATCACTTTCTGCTATTAAGAGAGCTTTTCCTCAGGGAGATGTCTTCCATGTCAGTCCCAGCTCCATTTCTCCAAGCCCTGTTTCTGAAAGGTGTGGTGTTTTCAGCAATAAGGACTTAATGCTGAAACTTGATTCTAAGAAGCAACCAAGAACAATGGCAATAGCCTATATTGTATTAAGAGTTTCCTGGACTACCCTGGCCAAGAATTAGAAGGGAAGATTTCCCATGCCTTACACTAGGATTTTGTTAGATAGTCTTCAGCTGCACACACACACACACACACACACACACACACACACACATTATTAAAAATATTTTAAAGTAAGCTTATAGAATAATATATTTCCCTATGTCTTTTTCAGACATTTTAGCATTATTTATCTCAAATAGGCTTCTTTTTCCAACAGGTGGAGACTATTGCAAAATTTAAAAATTGGTCAAAATGCAGAGAATAAGTGACTGTGGATTACCTAAGCCTAGTTGGTATAATACAATACAATCTCATACCTAGGCTCAGGAAACATTATGGGAGAGGGGCTAGGAAGATTGAAAAGAGCTAGCTGTTGCCAGATAGTGTATTCTAGACATGACAGGGACATTGCACCCCTTAAAATCTCTATAATACAGTTACCTAACTAAGACCCTCACAATGACAGCACCAACTAACATGTTAGTGTAGGTGGGTGACTTTCACAAGGTCCCACTTCTAGATGAAGAGCTATCAATGGCTGCTGAGGGAAGGAGAATCTATTTTCTCCAGGGATGAGCTCTCTGATTGGTTACCCAACCCCCAAGTGGTCATCCCTAAACACATGTGTACATAAGTACCACTAAATGAACTCAGATCTCAGTAGACTCCATATATATGTGTGTGTGTGTGTGTGTGTGTGTATATATATATATATATATATATATATATGTCTGTGTATGACATTAATAATCAAAGAAGAATACTGACAGGGAGTTGTGGGGATGTGGCAAGAGTTGGTGGGGGAACTAGAGGCATAAATGATATAACTACAGTTCTCATGTATGAAATTCTCAAAACAAATTTTAATAAAAAAGTGCGTTTCAAGTAGTTCAATATCTCTATGGAGTGGCTATTATAAGAAATAAGGTGAGTTTAATGTGATATTAGAATAACATTTGGCCAAGCAAACCAGGAATATGATCTTGTCTTTTTATTAAATCTCTAGATGAATGTAACTGCTTGTTTACAATGGGAATGTTGACTGTGAGAACCCCAAACAGTTTAGTTTGGACCATATGGATGATCCATTTGCTACACCCAGGAAATCTGTTCTATTTTCTACTTCATTTTTTAAAGACAGGGTCTCCCTGTAGCCTCATTTGTCCTGGAACTTGCCATGTAGACCAGACTAGCCTGGATCTCACAGATACCTGCCTGCCTCTGCCTTCTGAGTGCTGAAATTAAAGACTGTGCTATAATATCCAGCAACCTGCTCTAATTTCTTTCTTTTTCTTTTTCTTTTTAACTTTTATTCATTTCTAATTTTAAAAAATTTATTGTTTTTATTTTATATATATATGAGTATATTATTGCCTGTATGTATGTAAGTGCACCCATGTCATACAGTGCCCACAGAGGGCAGAAGAGGATGTTGGATTCCCCTGGAACTGGAGTTACAGAGAATTGTTAATGACCATGTGTGTACTGGATTTCAACCCAGGTCCTCTGCAAGAGCAGCCAGTGCTCTTAACCACTGAGCCGTCTCTCCATTTCCTGGTTCTAATTTCTAACCAAATCGGACACTGACTCACCATGACACAACATCTCCCCACCTAACATGGATATGTATTTGCGTGTGGGCTGTGTGTTTAAGAGCTACGTCAAGCTCCTCAAAAAACTCCATCTACTATATTGAACCACAGTCACGGTCATGGACTCCTTTTTGGAGTGGGAAAAAAGCTGGAGCAAAGAAAGCAAGGCTGACTTGTCTCTGAAGACAAAATACATACTTTAAATTGACTCAGAAGGTTGCTTTTCCTATGGGTCAGGCTAAAATGGGCTTATTGCAGTTCCTGACCAAATTAGAGTAGATCATAAAATTATAAGGGAGTAGTATGACATACCAATGAAATTAACTATAGTAAAAATTGCATGACTTAAAAAGCATAAATATTTCTAGAGTGTGTGAATTTGGTATCCTTCAGACAATCTTAGCAAAGGCCAAACAAGCCTGCTGGTTACAGGTGAGCTCATTCACACAACAGGCATTCACTGAGCACCTGTTCCTTGGGCTCCTCACACAATAAGCTTATTAAGTGAGTCTTCATAATTTTCATTATAAAGATAACCATACAATACGGGTCTTTTCTGATAAAGATGGTATGGCATGTTTAAATAAATCAAGCTCAATTTTAATCAAATATGGCCAAGTGTCGGAAATTTGGAGAACAGGTAAACTTTTTCTCCTCACTTAAAAACTTACTATCTAATCACATCAATGAAATTTTTTATTACCAGTCAGAGTAAAGCTGTAGAATATATAATTAATCTTTTGCTGCCTGAGTCTGGTTAACATGTCACTTCCTGATGAGGAAGCCAGTCTCTTTTTCTGCAGTTGCACCGGATTTTATCATTTATTCATTAGATTTCTGAAATTATGCTTGTGTTTTTAAAGACTGAGTACATTAAGAAAGAATTTTTTCATATGGCCAGTTGTCAAATCAAGTCTCTCTCTGTGTACCTACACAAAAATGCACAGGTACCCAGATATATGAACACACACAGAGAGAAACTTGCATTCCTTCTTGCCATTCCATGGGTGGCAGAGAACTGAAAAAAAGAAAGAGAAGCTATACAACAGCAGAAAAGTCTGAAGGTGCAAGCTTCTTCTCTTCAGATAGCTGATTTCAGCTGTTTGTGACTAAACAACATAAGTCACTTAAATGGATGTAAACTTGATGTAAGCTTGTCATTAGAAAGGACCAGAGATTAATCATGTAGGAATAAGAATAGAGAAAAGAATATACCAAGGCATACCTCCTCAATCAAGGAAATTTCTATTCTGATATTCAACTAATGAATAGTTACCAAGTCCTCTACTACTGTAAAGAGTTTAGTTGATATTTATTAGAGCATATCATATATAAATACTAATTATTATCATTACATTTATCAAAGTATGAATTTATAATAAACAAAACTCACTTTTAGATGCTCTCTGCTACAGTGAAAAACCTGGGAGAATGGACACTTTCAGGTTAAAAATATATGTATTATAGTAAGGAGATCTGTGCCAAGAAACAGAAAGATATGCATTGTTATTTAAGAATTGGTACACAAAATGTATTGGATATGTCCAAACATATGACCCTAAGAATTTGAATGTAGTTAAAGCAATCCCTTAAAATTTCATGAAAAATAACTGAATCTTTTCTATATCCTTGAACATTCAAACTGTTTCAAAGTTATCCTTTCAAAATTCAGTTATCTTCATGTAATGCAACAACAAAACTTAGGTCTGACTTCTGAGTTCCAGGTTTTTGTTTTTTTTTTTTCAGTTTTGTGGAACAACTCAATGTCACAACCTAGACCTTAAAGACACTTCTGTTTTTCCACCCTAATGTATGGCAATGATATTTTTGATTCTCACAAAATTTTCACAAGTTCATTTACCAGCTGTGTCAGAGTTCTATAACAGCTATTACCTCAAGGTATAACAGCTTATATCCAGTCTTTTCTCCCACTAAAAAAGACAAAACAGAAAAACAACATTACAAGTTACATTAAAATGTAATCTGTAGACTGTAAAAAAAAAACCCAGAAATACAGTTTCCACACAATTAAGTGCACAGAATACATTCTAATGACTGAATTTACAGAAGAAGCCAGCAGTGCTTAGCCAAGGCACTGCTTGCTAATTCACTAGGTAACTGAAACACCAAAACAATAAAGTTCCCTTTAAGTGCACTGAAAATAAAACAAACAAAGAAGTGTGCAACAATCAAACAAAGCCTGTCCTCTTTGTAATGAACCTTATAATTACCAAAAAGGATAATGTTATTGGAGAAGAAACAGATACCTTCTAACGAAAATCTGCATGGAGTTGAAATTAGTTAAGTTGGTTAAAGCAAGAATGCTATGGAAATGAAGCACAAAGACAAAGAACAAAGTGGTCTGTCTCCTAAAAGAACAACACAGATGTTGTACAGGGGATGAAGAGGTGTTCTTGCTTGAGTGGGAAAAGTCATCAACAATACCTAGGTGCCAAAGCTAACATTTTCTGTAGAATACCAGTTTTATTTGGTCCAAGTAGAGCATGGACAATGGAAAAGTATCTTAGAATACCTCCCCATTTCCCTTGTTATGATAAAATGCCACTGTATTTTTTTTTAACAAAAAGAAAACCTGAAGTATATACTGACACTGAGGAAAACTTTCTTGTTAAATTGTTCTCATTTAATAGCTCCATGCTATAATTTAATTGAATTAAAAGGAGCAGCAGGGGAGCTAACCAGTTAGTCATCTAGAAGTTCAGTTTAACATTTATGCAAAAATAAACATGCCAATGGCACTTCTATAAAACATACCTCTGTAAGTTGGGCCCTGCTCATGGTGATGAGTTATGTATGAGTCAGGTCCAGCATCAGAAACTTCAGAAATATATAATTCCATTGAAAGCACATTTAGCATGAAACCAGCAGTTTGTTGGCTGAACCGGGTATTACTCTTACCGATACATTGTTACATATTGCATAGATTGAGGCAGACCGTATTAGAATGGGTGCACTAGCCCAGGCAGAATGCATTTCCTATGTCTGCTGATGATGGGGAGAAAGCCACTGTGGTGGACTCAGGCTAACTCCTGCTACCAGTCTGATGGCTCTGCATCTAACGAGCGCCAAGCCGGTTTCTTAGTCTGTCTGCTCATTTCCTCCCCTGAGAGTGATGGGTTTCTCGGTAAGGTGAAGTTCTGAAGACATTAAGAAGAGGGTCAAGGGGACAAAGAGGAGGGGAGGAGAGAGAGAGGAGAGAGAGACAGAGATGGAGATTTATGACTGGGACTGTTGACCCCTGAGGTTTTCACTTATGTAGAGCTATGAAGCTCCTCGAATATGAAAGAAAATTGGGGAATCCAATTGAGACATTCAGGTTGAACTGTGTCTATATATGTTTTGGATTATTTGGATTGACTTTTTTTCCCTCAGTATATGTTTTTATTAAACTTTGTACATTTTATACAACACTTGGATTGACTTTTTCTTAATTGCTAGTTTTAGATAAATTGCTCTTTAATTTACACTTCGTCATTGATCTGAGCCACTTAAAACACAACTCTGCCCAGAAATGAGACTCAGTAAAAATTCATTCAAATTATCTATATCATGGTTCCATTGCCTGGGGTTTGTGATCTAGAACTAGTTCTGAAAATAAATAAAAAGTCTACACAGTGCTCATTTGTTTGACAAACAAGAACACCCTAAATTTCTTTCACTTGGAACTCCTTTTGACCCAAGAAGTGTTTATGTAGCCCAGGTGTACAGGTGTATAAAACAGGTACACAGTGAGGAAATCTAGTTGTCTATTATGTGGAATTTTAAGATTTATTTAAGATGACCGGAAGTGGGGTATGGTGGCTCAAGTCTTTAACCCCAACACTCAGGCAGGAGGATCTTTGTGAGTTTGAGGCCAGCCTGATCTACATAGCAAGTTAGGGAGTTCCAGGTCATCTATGGCAATACGGAAACCTTATCTCAAAATAAAAAGATGAAAAAATTTCTATACTAATAAGATGGATGTGTGTGTTTTCCACATAAAAATCAAATCTTGGCTGAATGTTTGATGCTGCAGGATGTAGGGCATCTTTAACATATTCCAGAGTTGACCTAATTTTATTTTTATATGCATTAATGCTGAGAATGCTGCTCCTTATAGCAAAAATTGGCAGATGAGAGCTTTCAGAAATTGTGGAAATTCTGTCCTAATTTTAGAACAAAACTGATCTATTTACTTTTTTTAAATGAAATACAAATCAGTCACTCAAATGCCAATTTTTAAAAAATCAAGCACTCTAACACAAGTCAATCCAAAGGTTTGCTAATTTGATCCATATTAAGACATGACAATAGGAAAACACTGAAAGTCTTTGTTTTCCATGATTAAACCGTTATGTTTCTATAGGAGAATGAAACACTGCGTGTACAGTGAAAACACCGGTTCATCACACAGTAGTCTTGAATCTGGACGGGTGTTTATGTGGCAAGACAGAAGGTGCAGGGTAGACGTGCACGCGTTCAGAAACAAGGTTCAGTGAGGCCCGTCAACCCCGCATATTCACCACACTTGATTTTAAATTAATTTTTGATCTTTGCACAGTTAAAAAGTTTTCACTCTCACCAGATTTATTGTGACCCTCATATTCAGTTATAAGAACCCAGGTGGGATCAAATCCACATCTGTGTGCTCGACTGTCTTATCAGTCAAAATGTCAGCATTTAAAAAATGACGGCTATGAGACTAGAAAGATGACTCGGCTGTTAAGAGCACTGTCTACTTTGGCAGGAGACCCAGGTTCAGTTTCTAGCACCCACAGGGTGCTAATAACCACAGGTAACTCCATTTCCAGGGCACAGAACACCCTCTTCTGGCCTCCACAGGCATTACATTTATGTGGTACATTTACATACATCCAGGCAAAACAGTCATACATATAAAATAAAAATAATGAATAATACATGATTAAAATCCCTGACATGATAGATAACATGAATAGCCATACAGAAAAGCCATCATTTATTTTAAGGAGTGATGCAATATTATATAATGTGAAGGAAAACTGGAGTTTTTCTTATCTTTGTGATAATCTTAACTATTTAAAGGTATATACCCCTCTGACTTAAATCCATGTATCCACTTTTAATACAATGTCTGAGAGTATATTTCAGATTAATAGAGCCGTAGTGAGTTTTATATTTATTATTGTGGGAAAAGAAATTTATTTATAAAGTAAATTCATAGATGTTTTGGAAACTCAGAGACTTTATACATTTTGTGCTTACTTAATGGAACCATGATAGTAGATTTTTCCCTATCCTATGGAAATCACCATGAGTTACAATTTCCCCTTATCATAGTTTTTTCTTCTCTTATTTATTTATTTATATTGAGACAAGGTCTCACTATGTAGCCCTGGCTGGCCTGGAACTTGCTATGTAGACCAAGCTCACGGAGATCTACCTGCCTTTGTCTCTGGAATGCTGCAGTTACATGTGAGCACCACCACTCCCAGCTCATTCTTTCGATTTTGTATTCATTTGAATGTGACTGAATCTCTCTTACTATAGTTCTTCTCAAGGGTTCCACCAAAATTAATTTATCTCACGAAATGAGTCATAAGAATGACTCTATTGCTGTTAAATACTGCCTCCCTTTAGCAAGGGAGGTAAGTCACCTTTTGTTAAAGTATTAAGGTCCAGCATGAGTTACCTGGACTAGAAAATTTGTAACTAGTTGGACAGGGTTAGGGAAGAAAAAAAGGTGATTTGACATCAACCACTGTGAGTGGTACTAAGCTTCTCAGGTTAAGACCACAGTCTACCTCAAGACTACTGTCACTGTAGGAACAAGCTGCAGATTAAAAGTCCAGGATTACCTTCTGCTCTCTTGGGCTAGGTAATTCATTAGAATGATTTTCTGAGTACATGGAAATGCTATTGTAGCAGAAATATGTGCTTCAGCCACAGGCCAAATTCACGCCATGGTGTAGCAATGACTTTTGTAAAGTGTACAGAATCTGGTCAAGTGACTCCTAATTAATTTTGGCAAACTCAATGAAACTTATGTCTTGTCACCAGGGTACTTCCTGGGAGCCTTAATTTGGTACATCACCCAATAAATAATGAGTTAATGTGTGTATATTTAAGAATTAAAACACTGAAAGATAGTGATTCTATCTTCATTGAACATAGTGGGAGGATGCTTGAGATTGTGTGAATGAGGTATTCTAGAACTAGGGATGAAAAGGCAGGATGCCTGTTAAGACAAGGGTGGATCCAAACTTGTACTCCCCCAATGAAGCTGGAAAAATCGGTTTGAATAAAAATGTAAATGAGATCTGACTCCAGAGCAGAGTTCCAAGAGACAGACAGTTCAAAGAGATATCTGGGGGAACCAGTGTCCTCTGAGTTGGGGCCACTCAAAAACTAAATTTAAAGGTCAGGCTTTTTTGTTCAGGTAATTGTGATGTTGGCATAGTGATATGCACCGTGGCACACTTGAAGTACGCATTGTCATTTTCTAAGAAGGCACATTACCCTCCTGACACATGGGGGCACAGAGAGTATGGCCAACCAGGGACACTTACCTTTGGAAATCTAGAGGTTATAATTCTGGGGCTTCATTGTCAGTTAGATGATGTACTCTGGGATTTAGCTTGGTCTTTAGCCGTTATCTGCTCCCTAAAGATCATACTCATTGCATTATTTATAGCCCCAGCCATATAACCGATGCTTGGTCTTTCAGAGAGAAACAGATCCATCCTGAATCGCTTTGATAAACTTCTTAGGATGCTACCATGAATAAAAGTAAATTTTTATGACTTAGGAGTTTTTGTCCCATGAATGGAGGACAAAATCTAATCAAATTCTTTATTACATGATAACATGAAATCTTTTGTCTTATTGAATACTTTTAAAACCAACTTTTGGACAGTTTGCTTGTGGTAGTAATGTAATATTAAACCAATTTTGGTATATTGGTATACACTAAAATTGGGCAAGATAGAAATAGCCATTTCAAAAAGAAGCATAAAGTTTTCTATAGAGAAAACTGTTACCATAAAATTCTTACTTTCAAGGAATTTTATTTCAACTAATGATGAACTTATATATTTCCTTTGTATATAAGAGAATATATTATTAACTAGATATTACATTTTAATATAATAGGTATCAGAGCTTGTCTTAGAAAGAGATTCCAAATTCATGTGTAGATCCTAGATCTTCTACTTATTTCTAACATGGGAAATAACCTAAGCATTTCTGCATGATCATATAAGATATTATAATCCCCCCAAACCTAGTAAATGAGAAGAAATAACAAAAATCAGAGCAGAAATTAATGAAATAGAAACCAATACAAAAATTCAATCAACCTAAGAGTTGGTTCCTTGAAAAGTTAAACAAGATAGACAGACCCTTGGCCCAGTTAACCAAAAGAAAAAAAGAGCAAATTCAAATTAAAAAAAACAATGATGAAAGGGGAAACATGACAACAGACACCAAAAAAATCAAGAACATTATAAGGGAATACTTTAAAAAATTTATATTCCATTAAATCTGAAAACCCCCCAAAATGGATGAATTTTGGACACCACCAAAGTTAAACCAAGAAGAGATCAACAGCTTAAACAGACCTGTAACAAATAAGAGCACTGAAACAGTAATACGAAAACTATAGACTGAAGAAAACCCAGGCCCAGATAGATTCATAGCAGAATTTACCAGACACTCAAAACGATCTGTATCCAATACTACATAAATTGTTCAAAAAGATAAAACAGAGGGAGAACTCCCAAATCTCTTATATGAAACCATTATTGCTCTAATAACAAAACCAGGTAAAGATACAACAAAAAAAGGAAAACTATAGACCCATATCCTTAATGAACATAGATGCAAAGATTCCCAACAAAATAATCACAAACCGCATAGAGACACACACCAAAAATTCATCCACCATGATCAAGTTGGATTTATTCCAGAGATGCAAGGATGGTTCAGTATATGTAAGTCAATAAATGTGTATGTAATTTCAATCACCTGATACTTGACAATGGTACCAAGAGCCCACAACGGAGGAAAGACAGCACCTTCAATAAATGGTACCTGCAAAATTAGATCTCCACCTGTAGAAGAATGAAATTGGATCCTTATCATTCACCTGCACAAAAGTCAACTCCAAATGAATCAAAGACCCCAATATAAAACCTGAAACTCTGAAACTGCTAGAAGAAAGGCAATATCCTAAAATATAGGAGTAAGAGAGGACTTTCTAAATCAAACATCAGTTGCTCAGACATTAAGGTCAACAATCAAAAAGTGGGATCTCATGAAGCTACAAAGTTCCTGTACAGCAAAAGAAATGACCAAGAAAGTGAAGAGAAAACCCACTGAGTGGGAGAAAAATCTTCACCAGGTACACATCCAACAGAGGATTAATATCTAGAATATACAAAGAACTCAATAAAATGGAAATAAACAACCCAATAAAAAGATGGGCTGTAGACTTGAGCAGAGAGTTCTCAAATGAAGAGATAAAAAGAAAGACCTTAAAACATACTCAACATTCTTAGTAATTAGATAAATGCATATAAAACTACTTCAGCATTCTATCTTACCCCAGTCAGACTGGCTAAGATCAGGAAAACAGAAGACACCAAATGCTGGCAAGGATGAGGAGAAAGGAGAACAACCATTCGCTGTTGGTGGGAATGTAAACTCGGGCAACCACTACATAAAGCAGTGTGGAAAAGTCTCAACAAACTAAAAATGAATCTACCATATAGTTTGGTTACACCACTCCTTGCTATCTACCCAAAGGACTCATCCTACTGTAGAGACACCTGTACATCCATGTTTACTGCTGCTTTCTTCACAATAGCTAAGAAAAGGAAAAACCTAAATGTCCCTCAACTGATGAATACATGATGAAAATGTGGAACATTTACACAATGGAGTTCTACTCAGTAAGAAAAGATGAAATTTGCAAGTAAATGGATGGAACTAGACACTGTTATACTAAGTGAAGTAACAAAACTCAGAAAAGGAAATGATGTATGCTCTCCTTCGTTTGCGGATCATAGCACTAATCACTTCTATATGTATATATGTATCCTATGTAACAGCAGGACTCAGGAAAGTTGAACAGAAGCATCCAGGAAAAGGGAAAGAAAGAGCCAGAAAGAGGGGGATAGTAGGGAACAGATGTTGGGGGGGGGTGGAGAAGGGAGGGACATTCAGGGATACACCTGAAGGAGGAGGAATGAACTCAAGAGGGGATGGATGTTGAGGATAATGGAGTGGGAGGTTGGGGATCATAGAAGCACTTGGGCTGGGGAGGGAGGATGGAGATTGGATGTGAGAAAGATAGGAGAGATGAATGGATTTTGGTGGTCAAGAGAAGCCAGAGGGAAATGTGTTGGTTCCAGATCCACCTGAACAATGCACATATGGTGTCTGAACATTAGTGCACATATATACCCAGGGGCTGTATGCAAGGAGCACAGTGCCAGACAGGAGAGGCATTCCTTCAAGTGGTTTGTCAGAGTAGTGCAAGACTCCCACAATAACAGACTATTGCCAGATCTCTTGGTTACCTCCCAGTACCCAAATATAAGATCCTTCTGCTGATGTCAGGACATACTTCAGAAATAGAGCTTGGAGCAATAGAGCAGGAACTGACCTGGAAGCCTCCTTCTACCTGAAGTCTAACTTTCATAGTTCTAGAGGACAGTGTGCAAGCTTCTAAGGGACAAAATCAATCAATGGTCCAACCCAGTCCCAAAGCCTAATAACCATAACAACTGACACAGCAAATTGTCACTATTGGTACAGTAGTAGAATTGTTATCTGAGGCATAACCAATAGCTAACTGAACTAAAAGCCCTCTCAATGGGAGTGAACTCATGGGTGACATTGTTAACACAACCAAATACATATGACTGGAGAGGTCAAAGATCCTAAAGAAATCCTTATCTCTGTCATTACTCTAGACCTGAAATTTCTTACAATACACTAAATATTTATAGTAAAGAATACCATATACCACTTATCAAAGAATCTTCTTTTTACAGCAGATGGAGGTACCAGTCACACACAGAGAATGTAAGTCTGAGAGATGCCTAGTCCGAAGTATCTACAGTGAAACCTTTACACCAAAGGCTCATGGAACACAGAAGAACGGGCGCAGAGAGAAAACTAGTGAATCCTCAGCTCTCACCTGTGCAGTTTCTTTATACAACAGAGTGTGATGTCCACAGATGCCACAAATGGCCAAGTTTTAGAGAATATGAGTGTGTTTCCCTGGCTAGGGACTGCTATATTAAACCTCACCCACACATGGCTCAGGGAACATTGCAGAAAAGGGAGCAGAAAGATTGTGAGAGCCAGGGCTGGTCCATGAATAAGGGGAAACAGAGGTTTTCAGGCCGCTGGAAGCTTGCACATGTGAACTTGTAGCACAGGACCCACTCCAACTCAGTCAGACAAGGGCTCAGAGAGGAGTGAAGGAAATGAGCAGTGAACCAGCCATAGCCTGGGAACTGTTGAAGACTGATTACTACTGGGTGAGGGAGAGTAGGATATCTACTTAGGATACCTAAGATACCTAGTTAGGCTGACTAGACTCCAGTGGATGAACTTGCATCAAAGGACTTCTGGTACAAACCCTTGACTGGATAAGACTTATAATGTATGCTAATGCATGAGGTCTGGCAAGGGGGTGGGTGGGGCCAGGGATGGACAGGGAATGATTAAGAATTGCTGTATGAAAGCTCAATAAAAATTTGAAAAACAATGAGCTTAAAGAAAAACATCATAGTCCTTAAATATTGTGTCCAATGTACATAGTCTGTTATAATTTATATATATATATATATATATATATATATATATATACACACATAGTTGTTGAGAAGCTATTTTATTGAACCACAAAACTTTTATATATTTATATTCAGGTACAACGTACAAAGCCACATGCCAGTATGTGTCATAAAGTACTGAAATTTACATGCTAAGTTTTAAGCTACTTAAATTTCTTACTATGTGTCTTCTTTATTATGTATATATACTTATCTATTCCCTTTATTGTTATACAATGTAAAATATGATGGTTTATGTCCAATAACCTTTCCCTTCCTTCAGTGAACACATCATATGTTAGCACATGGAAATTACATTCTATTGAGGAATCATAACTATCAAGATAAAAATATACAGTGCTTTAAATAATAAATTTATGAAAAATTGGGAAGTTGGAAATTAAAACAATTGGGTAGAAGTTGAAAATTTAAATAATCTATCAAGAAGATATTACAATTCTAACTTAAATGCACCAAATATCAAGGCATATAGTTTCATAAAAATAAACCCACAAAGTGACATAAGCACAAAAATCGTGAATGACTTCATTACTCCACTAATATGTAGATCACTTAGACAAAGAATCAACAACAACAAAAACAGAAATCAGAGCTAAATGTGACATTAGGTATTGAGGCAGTTTGAATGAGGTTCCCTCCACAGGTTCAAACATTTGAGCACTGGATCAGTTGATGGCACTCTTTTGGGAAGGTCATGGAATTTCTGGGAGGTGTGGCTTTGCTGAAGGAAGCCTGGCACGGAGGCAGGCATTTACAGTTCTTAGCCAGGTTCGATTTCCAGTTTGCCTCACTGATTCCTGGGCCTGCCTGAAGATGTAAATTCTCAGCTCTCTGCTCCAGCAGACTCCTGCGGCCATGCCTCCCCACCACAATGGACTCTTATGTCTCAGGATAAGCCTGATAAACCCTTCCTTCTTTATGTTGCCTTAGTCATGGTGTTTATCACAGCAACAGAAAAGTAACTAGTACAGAAGTCTAGTACAAAGATCAAATGAACTAAAGCAACTACAGAATATTCAGTTCCCAAATTTCAGAATATAGAACACATTTTAGGACACAAAGCAAGTCTTAGTAAATACAAGAAAATTAAAGTATTGTGTTATATCTTGTCTCCATGGGGCAAAAAATAGAAATCAACTGCAAGAGAAGCTGCAGGGAAAAATAAAATCTTGTTGAGATTAAACAGCACACTGTTGAATGATGAATGGGTCATTGAAGTAGTCAGAGGAGAAATTTTAAAGATCCCAGAATTGGATAAAAATGAAAACACAACATATTAGCACCTATAAATATAATGAAAAAATTTTAAGAGAAAATTTATAACTATAAACGACTATATCATCAATAAAATTGCAAATGAATAGCTTACTGATGTACCTCAAGATCGTAGAAGAACAAGAACAAGCCAAATCAGCAGACAGAGAGAAATAATTAAGACTAGTATAGAAATTAGTGAAACGAGAATGACAGTAATCAATGGAACAATGAGTTGATTCCTTCAAAAGATGAACAAGATTGACAAACTGTACCAAAACCAACAAAGAGAACAAGAGAGCAGATGAAAATTAATACAATTCTATTAGTAAAGGGCATGAAAGTGTCAATGAAATTCAGAGAATCATTAGAGCATACTTCAAAAATCTATATTCCAATAGTTGGGGAAATATAGAATGAATAGATAAATTCCTAGACACATATTACTTATCAAAATTAAATCAAGAAGATATAAGCAACTTAAATAGAACGATAATAAGCAATGAGATCAAAGCAGTAAATAAAAGTCTCCCAAGTAAAACAACCCAGGCCAGATGGATTTGCTGCTGAAATATACCTGACCTTTAGCAAACTCAAAGTAGTGAAATAGAAACAGAAGGAAGTCTCCCAAGCTCATTTTAAGACACCAGAATTACTCTAATATCCAAACTGCATAAATATATAATAAAAAATGAATGTTTACAACAATATCCATGATTTAACATGGATATAAAAATTCTCAATCAAAAACTGAATTCAATTGCTCATCAATAACATTATTCATTGTAAAAATGCTGTATTAATTCCAGGGATTCAGGGATAGTTTAATATATACAAATCAATCAATATAGTATATTACATCAGTTGTCTCATGGATAGAAATGACATAATCATTGCAACAGTTGCAGGAACATCCATTCACAAACTCTAACATCCTTCATGATAAAATCTCTGTAACCCACATTACACAAAATAGGAAAAATATCAGAAAACATTTCTACTAAAATCAAGAATGAGACAAGATATGCACTTTCTTCCTCTTTATTCAAAAAAATAGTTCAAGATGAGAAAATAAAATAATATAATTAAGAAAAGAAGAAGTCAAATTATCCCTATTTGAAGACAATTTGGATTGATACATCAGAGACCTTAAAAGAGACCTTAAAAGGACAGTTGTTGCTTTTCCAGAGGATCTGGGTTTGAATCCCAGCACTCATATGGTGGCTAACAACCATCCATAACTCCAGTTGCAGGGAATCAGACCCCCTCTTCTGTCCTCCATGGGTATTGCATAGCATTACATACATGCAGACATAGCACTTATACACATAAAACTAAATAAAATTGAAAAAAATCCGTCTGAAAATTCCTAGAACATTTTTAGCAAGGAGCAGGACACAAAAATCAACACACAAAAATTAGTAGCTTTTCTGTAAACTAATAATTAATATGCTGACAATGAAATCAAAAAAACAATCTAGGAATAAACTTAAAGTGAATGATCTCTACAATGAAAAATTTAAAATACTGATGAAAGAAATTGAAAAAAACTCAGAAGAATGAAAGATTTTCCATGTTCATAGATTAACAGAATTAATGTAGAAAAAATAGTTTCATTCCCAAAAGTGATTAATGTTTAATACATCCCCGTCAAAATTCCACTGATAGTCTTCAAATACGACAAAAAAATCCTAAAATTTACATGGAAACACAAAATATTCCAGATAGCCAAGGCAATCCCGAGAAAACAGAATAATGTTAGAGGTGTCATAATACCAGAATTCAGTTTATACTGAAGAGCCATAGTAGCAAAAATTGCAAGGCCCTGACACAAAAACATACATATAAATTGATGGAATAGAATAGAGGTCCCAAAATTAAATCCACACAGTTAGAGTAACTTAAATTTTGACAAAGATTCCAAAAACATGTTTTGGAAAGCCATCTCCAACTAACAGTACTGAGGCAATTAGATATCCTCTTGACAAGGACGAAAACTTAGAACCTTGTCTCTCATCCTATACCCCAAACCATTCAAAGTGGATCAAAGACTTTGATCTAAGACTTGAAACTCTGAAACTCAGAGAAAAACACAATATTTCACCAGAAGTTATTAAATCAGCCTAGGCATCTATCTATCGGTGGATAGGTAAAGAGAATGTAGTCCATACACACAATGGTATTTTATTCATCCACAAAGAGTGAAATTATGCCATTTGCTAAAAAATGAATGCAAATGGATAATAGTATATTAAATGAAATAGGCCAGATTCAGAAAAACAAATATCATGCTTTTTTCTCATTCACAGATCCTAGATTATATATAGTTGCATAAAATGATTGGCTATCTGATAACAGAGGGGAAAGAGATTAACAAAAGATTGTTGAGATGGGGTTGTGTTGGACTCCACTGCCCTGTTTGAACTCTGCTGAAAGCAAGTTAGGCATACTTTCACAGTCACCACCAGCCAAGAGTGTCTATGACAGCAGCATAGTCAGATAGGAATACACTCAGTCCCAGGTTCTGAAGTGTAGCATCCCTGATGTTTAGATTAGATTTAAAAAAACATGCCTTATTTACACTGTTGTGTAAATATCTGCTCCATATCTTATAAACAGTTCACATTTTGTTGCTAATAGCTTTCTGAGATATCTTTGGTCTGACTACATTTATCCTTGAATATCTTCTGAGAGCACATTATCCCCGTGAGTAAAATCTTTGGGAGTTGGAACTCTGGGGGTTATTTGTTTTGAAGAACAGGAGTTCTGGTTCTTAGCTTTCTTTAATATAAATGTCTCATATATGTTATAGCATGCCTTCCCTTTTCTGAATGTAACTCAGAGGAAGCAGGGGCAGAGCTAAAAGCAGTGTGTGGGGGAGGTGAACATTTTAAAGTTGTATTAATTTCATAGTGATAACAACACAAAGGACTAAAGACAAGATGTTTAAACATCAGGCATTTATTTTCTCACAATACTAAAAGTAGAAGTGTAAGACCAAGGTGCCAGCAGGCTTGTTTTCTTCTAGGGCCTCTTTCTTTGATATCATAAGATAGTTATCTTCTCTCTGTGTTTCCATGTAGTCTCTCCATTAGGTTTTGGAGTGCAGAATATAGGGAATAGTAGGAGAGAAAGAAAGTGACCACATCTGACTTCAACAGACTAGACTGTGTTTATTAGCGCAGCGAGGGACAGCAGCCTTCCCGCCAGACGGAGACTACTGCAAGGGGTGTAGGGGCTATCACAGTCTTATATATGGGCAGCAGTTACAAGAGGCCCTAGTTATAAGGGGATTTGGGGGCACAGATGCTACAGGGGAGACAGAGGCTGCTGGGGACATTTATTTTTAGCCATTCTTGTGGTTTCTGTTGGGATGCGTCTATGTGGTTGGTCTGGACACCAGGCAGGAGGAAGAAGAAGTCCACATCCACAGAGCAAAACTGGATGGTCAGAGGACCAGACGTTCCGTGGTCAGGGTCTTCTGTTCTGCCAATTTCCTTCATTTTTCTCTGTGTGTGCTTGTGCGCTGGTCTTTCCTTTACACGGATATCAGGTTAGGGCTATGCTGTCCAGCAGCTTCCTCCAAACTGAAATATTACCTCCAGGAGTGAGAGGGGGAGGTTCCTGAGACTTCCGAGGCAAACAAAATGTCACATGTCTGGGGAAGTGTAAACTTCCACGATTTTCAAAGGGCCCTCCTCAGTCTTAGCAAAGGAGTAAATAATTGCTGAGGACCCCAGCTGCTGAGCAGACATTCTCTGACTATGTAGCTGCCTGCCTGCAAGCTTTACAGAGAGCTCCACGGTCGCAGCTTTCATAGCTCTTGACCCATGTTTGGGTAGAATTTTGTGTGATCCTGTTGATTTCTTTAAATCACCTCGCTCCTGTCAGTAACTCTTTACATCCCTATCAGTAACCCACCAAAAAGCTCATTGGTTCACCAAGTTGAGCTTTGGTGTGATCATTACTTTGGTCTGTGGGTGGTTCTGAGGGTGAGAGGTGTGTATGTGTTGCATCCCCCCAGGAAAAGTCTTTCACAAGACAGACTAATTTTGAATGACTCAGCTGTACAATTCTAATGATTTCATTGTTCATTAGCTTTATAAATACTATTTCCAAACACTGTCACATTCAGAAGTAGTAGGGTTTAGGATTTTGGCATATGAATTGCAGAGGGGAGACAATTCAGCTCATAAAGGTTACTAGTGGTGTTACTTCAAATCCATGTCAGATAGAAACTGGCAAATCTCTTCCCCACTGAACCTTAATGCTATCTTCCAAACTTTAATCAGCTGGAGAGTGCACAGGGACAGCTGTGGGATGACATCTGACATTTCTGTATTGGTGGTCTTTTCTCTTCCACTTACAGTCCTTGTCTCAGACCTCACACCTGGTCCACTCCTTTGTGTTCCAACAGAATTGTAGGTGAGAGTATCTTAGCCATAAGATGAGAAAGTAGACAGATCTGTCAGTAATTCAGGAAAACTTCTATTACCCATCTGCTACATATGGAAAAGAAAAAAAGAATGCTTTGAAACCATAGTTATTTCCCTACGAATGCTTTAAATTGAAACTAGGTTGATAGACATCAATCAATGTTGAGCTTTTACATCTTTAATAACTTGGTTTCACAAGCTGTTTTAAAAGTTAATTGGATACTTCCAATTTTGTTTATAGGACAGATATAGAGAATTATTCAAAATTCTTATTGATGGAAAGATATTGAAGATTTTTATTAAACATCTCTATGTAAATATATTCTCACAAGAATGTAAAGTCTTCCATCTTCTGAAATACCAAGCTGATTAAATCACCTAGAAATAATCTAGATAATTTCCATAAATGAAATGCATACACTTTTAGCTAAAGGCAAAAGAGGCACCTAGCTTCTAGCAATAAACTCACAAAAGTTCACTACAACAGTTAAGTAAAAGAGACCTGCGAGTCACTTTTAGAATTGTTTTGCCACCGAATAACTACTGGAGTCTGCAACTTTGGAGTTATGGGGTCCTCTGGGATTGTAGAAGGACTGTGACTGTGCATGGAAATGTCATGAAAGCACAGATGGAAGGTACACAGTAGGTCAAGACCATTACAAAATTGTCAGGCCCTCAAGTTCTCCTCTAAACAAGAGGCCTTAAACATAAGACATCTTGTGTCCACATGATTTCCAGCATCTAGTTCTGTATCTGTAACCAAGGTTTAATGCATCATATGTATATTCTTTTTACAGGATTTGGGCCAATTCCTGTGGGAAATCTGGTTCTGGAAACCCTCTTTCCCAAAGGTACTGAGCTGATCTTGAATGCAGTGTTTATTCTGAACCCACCGTCACTCCTTATACAGCTCTGGAGGAAAGATAGATGCTCAGTGTAGAAAAAGATCTCGGATTTCCATCAGAAGCTTTTTTGTCATGGAATTATATGCTTTGGTTTGAACTGTGAATAGAAGTTTGGTGGTTCCATGATTTTTAGCATGTCTATCGTAGGACAAAAAAAATCATAATAAATACTTATATTTTTACAATGTTTTAAAACCTATGAGATGTGAAGCTTTTTATATTTGTTATTTCATGTAATCAGAATTACAATGTAGAGAGACAAGTCCAGTGTTCCAGATTTGTAGATGTGTTTAATCTTTGGTTGCATTACTATAATGGAAATGGTCACAGAAATTCTGTTTATCTCAAGATGAAGTTATGATTTCAAAGAGTACAGTTTATACCAAAAAATTTAGTGTCAATAGTAGCTGTTATTGTATAAAAGAGTCCATTAAACCATAACCTCTGAATTAATCAACTACTACTTGTTGTTGGTGACTGTTGCTGAGGATACCTCCACTGTCTGCATATTGGACCATTCAAAGCCTTCAATAGAAATGACTTGACTGTGTTATTAATGGGTGTAATAAGATTCTCATAGTCATTTTTCTTATGAAGACTGAGAATTTAAGGTACTTAATGTGTATCATGGAATATATCTATGCACTAGTAAAAGTTGTAAAAGAAATGCCAGTCAAAAGCAGTCATTTTCTCTAGAGAAATAGGAAGACAACACAGTAGCTACTTACTGAGAACCTACTTAGTGCTACACACTAGGGTGCTTGTGTAGATCAACTTTTGATCCTCCTATAGCATCATGTTGTCCTTACAATTTACTGGGGATTTACTAGATTCACTCAACCCAGAGAAACAGCTCTTTTTATTCTTTCTCATCAACATCTTACCACATACACGATAAGGTATTCCGTTTTTGAGCTTTTCTATGTCTGAATGTGCAGAGATTTCAGTGGAGTAGATAAAAGATAACCAGGCATTTAGAATTCTCATTATAACATGTATTAAAGTAGAAATCTTCATAATTTTATGGATCTTGTCTTGGCTTCTTCATCCAAACCTTCATGTGCTTCACAAGAGTTCATTCATACTAATGCACAAAAAGGAAATCAGAAGACTGACATAAAGGAGGGAACAATGGGGTGCTAACAAGCCTGCATCTGGGCAAGGAAAAGACCGGTGTACCAAGTCAAAGAGATGGGAGAAAGTATTTGACAGCTGTCCAGTCAGTTGACAGAGGAGATTAATGTACACACTCTCATCTGTCTCCCAATGAAATCTCCAGGAAAATTTACTATAAAACTCAATGAGGTTTTGAAAGAATTATTTTATTTGGGGGAGATTAAATATATTAAACTTTGAGTGAGGGTCAACATAGGCTACACCTGTTCATGTGAATGGAAAATCTAGAGGACAGTGAAAGCTACCACCTGCATATTTTAGTGCTGTCTGATATTAGCTCACCATTTTATTATTAGTAGTCAAAACAAGTGTTAACAGAACAAAGTACTGCTTCGCTGCAGTGTGAGCAAATATTAGAAACATTAAGCTAGGTGAAAGGAGCCCAGCCCGTCACAAAAGACCAATGTCTGGATGGCGTTTGCATAGCAAGTCCAGAAATGGGAAACTTATAACCAAAAATAGATTAGTGGTTCCCTGTGGTTTGATAAGGAACAAGGAATGACAAAACATGGTTACCAGGAATATCTGAGGAATGATAGAAATATTCTGAAATCAGACTGTGAAGATGATCTCATGACTGACTCTAAACCTACTGCCCCTGAATGTTTATTAGACTTAATTATAACTTAGTTTTGTGTAAATTATACTTATTAAAGATCCTTGGTGTCTTCCTAGTAACCCAGACTCATCTCAAACTTCTAATCCTCCTGCTTCGGTTTCTCAAGTACTAGAGCTATAGGTATGTGTTACCATGTCTAGCTCAAGCCATTAATTTTTTTAAAGATGCTGCACCAAAGTATTATTTGAAATGCTATCATTCGCAAGAAATGAGAGAGCCTCTGGAAGCACAGATCAAAAATGAAACAACAGTTGCCTCTATGTTGTGGGATAAGAGCACAAAGGCTAAAAAAGATGATAAGTTTCTTTCAGTCTAGAATGTGTTGAACTCCCTGAATTTTACCCATCTGTATATAATCAAAAATAACATTAAGTCACTTGCATCTCCTAATTACAAAGCGATACTTGGCCGTTGGTGATAGTGTGATGTTAGTAGTAGTGAGGTCACTGGCAGCGTAGCCTAACAGAAAAATGTTGCATTATCTGTTTTCAGAAGTGGCCATTTTTACATTAGGGGATGATGTTGATATGACTGGCAGTATTCTAGACTTGAAGGACCTGAAAGGAGCAGTATGCAGAGCTTGAGATAAAGGTACACACACAGCTCATTGCACTGAGAACTGAAAGCAGAAGAGTGAATATTGGGGTCTTCCTTGACATGGAGGTGATCGTCAGAGAGCTTTTGGAGAATAGTGTGTTGCCCTCGCTTCATCATATTACAGACATGTTGCCATCGTCCTCTTTAGCAGTGGATACTATAAATATGGCAATTCAAAAGCAAACTGTTGGAAAACGTGCTTAACTCACCTTCTCTAGTGTTCTGTTTCTGCAAATTCTCTAATTTGCTATGCACTTTGGAATCTTAGTAGATTTATTTTTGGATTCTGGGATGCAGATTGAAATGGCTAAGTAATTGCCAAGTTCATGTTCACTTAGAAAACTTGTGCTGTTTGGTTCCAGCAGTTAAACTCCATTATAATAAGTTCTTTAATAATGAGTATCTTCATAATCTCCAAGATTTTCAAGTCTTACCCATGCTTCACCTATTATGTCTGATATTGAATGCAGCAATCTCCAAGGTAAATGAATACACTAGAGTACCTCCTTAAAACTTGTAATGAAATTTCAAGATGTGTGGTGATGGAAAGCATCCATAAAATTACTGATACTTGGAAATCTGCAAGAATATGCCACCGAGAAATGAATACATAGGGGTTAATGTGACTACCTCCTTTCTGTTATCTAGAATATGTTAATCAAAGCAGGATACTAAGATTTCTTTTCTCTGTGACTAATCACTGTTTAAACTCTTAGAGCTCCATTATGACAATTTCTCCTCAAGGCCCACATGTAAACATGTTATCACAGTCTGGGAATATGTTAAATGATGTGTTCTAAATGAAAAGTTTCATTTATCCTTGGAGATATAAGAATTTTATTCATTGCCTGGTAATTTTTAGTTAAGGCTAAGGATGAAAGGTAAAGGAAACAGATAACTTATCCATGTTATCTAAAGCAAAGAAATATAAGCTCACTTTTTTTCTAAAAAAAAAAATACTGTGGAAACTAATCAGTTACTGTGGCTTCTTAGTTAGACAGCCGGAGTTCAGCTTCTAGCTTGACCAATAACTATTTTGAGGAATGAGATTGAGGTTTCTACAAGTATTTAAAAATCCTAGTTATTATATGTCTAATGAGGAGCAGGAGTAGTGTCCTCTGTTAGGAGAACTGCACAAAATAACACGCTTGCAGCACGTAGTTAAAGCCTCATTAATTCTTTGGCAAAAATGTAGGTTTTAAGGAAACCTCAAAATTAACTTTTTTGCAAACCAAATATTTTCATTTAAACTTGATCAAGAATCCAAAGGCTATCCATAGAGCTAAAGAGGTTCTAAGGAGAGGACTTTAGCTACTAACGGGAGGCCTTGGAATTACACAATGAGGAGTACTTTGGGAATTTTAATCTTTTATTATTTTATTTTGTGTGTATGAATGTTGTACCTGCATGTATGTAAGTACACCTGTGTAATGCAATGCCCATGGAGGTTAGAAGAGGGTGTAGGATTCCCTGGAACTGGAGTTACAGATGGTGTCAGCTCCTATGTGCTGCTGGAAATCAAACCTAGGTCCTTTGCAAGAGCAGCCACTGCTCTTAACCACTGAGCCACCTCTCTAGCCCCAGGTTTCAGAATTTTAAATTTAACAGTGTGAATTTCTGAGCTGGTTAACAGTCTAAGCCGTATTTTTCCTCTTAAAATGTATCTGATAACAATATCCTGCAAGACTTTAAAAAGTCCATGAATACAAAGTAGATTGCACACCATCTAGTATAGTCTAAGTGCTAGAAAATGATAGTGATTTTGACTAGGAAAATTATTACAATTATTATTTATGTTTTAAAGAAGCAGCAAGAACATACCTCAGCTAAACTAAATTGCATATGCTCTGTTGAGGAAATAAGCTGTTCATGCAATTGTAAATTGAGAGAGAAGGAGGGGGGAGAGAGAGAGGCAGACAGAGAGAGAAAAAGTCATAACAGGATCAGGTCATGATAGGGTATATCACACAGGTGAGCAGATCACGTGACTCAACATAAATTCAAGGAGAACTTTTGGAAAATCAAGAAAAATAAAGGAAGGAGAAAATAAACACACTGTTTTCCAGATGGTAGAGTATGTGGATGAGGAGGAAAACAGCAACTCAAGAAACAGCAGCTGCAGCCAAAAGGAAGAAAGGGTCAGCATGATGCTACCAGGCCACTGGTCGAGATGAACCCACGGGAAGGAGTGGGGTTCCAAAGAAAACACAAAGCACTGATCAAAAGTACACATGGGGTTAATGCGATGAACAGGAAGAAAATAACACAAAGGATAATGGTGAAAGCTAAAAATCCCCAAGGATCTCAGTGTTAAACCTGAAACTCTGAAATTTCTAGAAGAAAAAGCAGGGAGAACACTTGGAGATACAGAGTCAGGTAAGAACCTTCTGACAGGACTTCAGCCACTCAGAAATAAGACCAACAATTAACAAGTGAGATTTCATGAATTTTAAGTTTCTTTACTGCAAAGAAACTGCTAATCTACTTAAGAGGCAGCCTACGCAATGGGAAAAAAGTCTTTGACAGCTATATTTCAGACAAAGGACTAGTGTCTAGCATTTACAATGAACTCGGAAAAAAAAAAGCTAGAAAACAAACAACCCTGTGAAAGCGTGAATTATGGAGCTGAACAGAGTTCTCAGGAGAAGAAATACAAATAGCTAGGAAGTATTTGTTTTTTAAGTTTACTGTCCTTAGCTGTTGGTGCAACGCAAATTAAAACAACTGAGATTCTGAGATGTCATCTTACCCCAATCAAAATGGCTAAGATTAAGAAAACAAAAGACAACAAATTCTGGGGAGGATATGGAGAAGAAAGAACCCTCATGCATGCCTGTGGGAGCGCAAACTGGTACAGCCATGTTGGAAACCAGTGTGATATTTTTTCAGAAAAGTAGAAATAGATCTATCATATGAACCAACGGTACCACTCCTGATCAAAGGACTCTGTTTCCTACTAAAGAGATACATGCTCGCTCATGTTGATAGCTACTCTATTCACAATAGCTAGGACACTGAAACAGACAATAAGTCCCAAAACTGATGAATAGATCATGAAAACGCAATCCCTATATACAGTGAAAGATTATTCAACTGTAAAGAAAAATAAAATTATGAGATTTGAGAAATGAAGTAATCCAGATCTAGAAAGATAAACATCACATATTCTCACTCATATGTGAATCTTAGCATGGAATCTTAGATTTCTGTGCTTGATTTGGAGTACCTGTCCTGCGGAATCCAGGAGACTGGAAAGGAATCATTGGTGGGGATGGGGAAGTAAGAGCTTAAGGGAGAGAACATAGTAAAAAGGTGATATGGAAGGAAAAGGGAGAATAATTCATATGGAAGTGCAAACAGGGAGGAATGAGATTGTAGGGAAAGGGAGGGACTTGTAGGAACAAACCTATCACTAACAATGTTTGAAAAAGCCACATGGAAACTGAGTTTATAAATTTCATTTTATGGGGAGGGAGAGATTGGTTAAGAGCACTGACTGCTCTTGCAGATGGCCTGGGTTCAATTCCCAAGACCCACATTGCAGCTAACAACCATCAGTAATTCCAGCTCCAGGAGAATTTGATGCCCTCTTCTGACCTCTATGGGTACTGCAGGACACAGGTGCCCTTACATACATGCAGGCAAAACACTCATACTCATAAAATAAATAAATAAATAAAATATTTTAAACATTGGTGTTAGTCTACAGAGGGGGATAATGCCCAGAAGCCATAGGCTGCCAAATAAAAGTCCAGTGCCAAGTGTAAGGATGCTTCTCCTGAAGTTTTGGATCAGAGGCATTTCAGAGCCTTCCAACACAATACAGTCTTTTGCTATTGCTTTTGGCTGTTCACCAGAACTTGACGGTAAGACCCTATTGCTGAAGACCTCATACACACTGGTCATAGAATGAGGAGAAATTAGCTATTACTGACAAGAAGCTTCTTCTCTGCTTGCTAGCTCTTAAGGTACTAGAAGGTGCTATGTAGGTTGCTGAAGGGAGAGGGGTCATCAACAATCTCACCCATCTGTGAACTGCAATAATGACTGGTTTGGCAAGAGAAGCCTGTGAGTGTAACAGAGGCACGGAGGTTAGTGGAGCAACCAATTTCTTTCTGACTGAATAAGAACTGCTCCACAGGAGGAAACACGTCTGGTACTGCAGTTCTGGTCAAGAAGTCATGGTTCACCCAGAGGTGAACCTACTGCTATTATTTTGCTAAGTGGACACAGCATCAAACTGCTCTCTAAGTTAAAACTGTAGTTTGGTGCAGTTCTAAGATCTCATGAGAGAAGTATTTTTGTGCAGTGAATGGGTGTTCACGCAGAAACTCACACCTGTCAGTGTGCAGAGAAGAAGTGACTATGGAGTGCTCATTTACAAATGGGAGATCTATCTCACACAAACTCCCCAAGACTCAGGGACAAATTGCAGAATATGGGGCAAAAAGATTGTAAGAGTCAGAAGCTGGGGAGGACTAGAGCAAACACTATATTTTAGACAAGACAGGATCATGTCATCCGGGAATTCATAGCAGCTGTTGCTACTTGCACAATACTTGTGCAAGATCAAGTCAGTTAGCATTCTAGCATGAACAAGAAAGAGTTATTGCACACTCCAGTAACTTAGAAGTTATGGAAAGCTGATGGCTTCCAGGAAAGGGAAAGTCAGTTTTCTTTAAAGATGTGGGTCCTGATAGGTGGGCCCCACATACAAAAGTATATGATCAGCACAAATTGGAGTCAATGGATTATTAAATTAAAAATAAAAGGACATATGGGGGGATCTGAGAGGCCTTAAGGGGAGGAGCTGTAGCTGAATATGCTCAAAGTACATTGCATACACATTTCAGAATTAATGCAATATTTTAAAAATACATTATTTATGGTCTCTAGGTAGACTGGCTACACTTCAGTGGTTGAATTTGCACCAAAGGACATCTGGATACAACTGCTTGACTAGACAAGGCTTAACATGTATAATCTGGTGGCAGGGGACATAGACAGCATATTTTTCATGAAGTATATAGCCCCATTCATGAGGAAAATATCAGACAAGAGACATTCTGCAGGATTGCTGGCCAATGTTCTTCAATATTATCAAACTCATGAAAAATAATCAGACTAAAAGACAAGGAAACCAGAAAAGATAAGAAAGCAGGAGCTAAGGCAATGTAAGAGTTCGGCATGTATTCTGCAACATTAATGAAGAAAAGCTGGAGGAATACAAAATCTGGAATTAGCTAATAATACTGCACTAAAATAGGGGAGCTAGAATGGAGCGCATCTATATGAGAATGTGCTACACAATCATTACAATTTTTCTGTAAGTCTGAAATTACTCAAAATTAACTAGGTTATTTTAAAGAATGATAACATACCACAACAACATTCATATGAATAGAAACAACTCCTGGGGGACAAATGATGACAGAATTATATTGTAAGCAGAGGAATGAGGTAATTATCTATGATCCCAAGGGGCTATGAACAAATGACAAAATGAATAAATGATTTTGAAAGAGGAAACTGCTCTTCACCCGAAGGATTGCAATTAATAAATGTGAAAGAAATTAGGAAACACCATTAGAATGCTAAAATGGTAGTTTCTAGAGGCATGATCAATTAATGAATGTTGAAATTAGCAAATTTTCATGAAAAAAGAGTGCATTTGCAAATCCTTGAAGCAGTTTCCTTCACATATTTATTAACAATAAAGAGAAAGATAGTAACTTCATGGCACTGAAAACTGGTGAGAACTTTCTAAGTCATGCAGTAATCAAGGCTAATGTATGATGCCATAAAGCATGAGTAACTATCAAACACTCCAAATGAAGGACATTTTACAAAACACTTTGCCAATACTTTTCAGTATGCTCAAAGTACATTGCATGTTTACATGAAGATGGGATTATGTAACCCTGTATTATAAAATAAAATGAAAATAACAAAAAAATAAATGATAATAAAAACGAATGTGAAGGTCATGAAAGTTACAGAAAATCAAGAAAATTGCCACAGATATTAGAAACAATCCCAAAAGATGTCATAACGAAATACAATGCAGATGTTAGAGCTTGTCTGGAACATTCTCCAAAATCCATGTACTCAAGGTTTGGCACTATTGAGAAGGGGCAGAAACTCTGAGGTGGGGCCCTGTGTCAGTCTTTTGTGTCTTCTGGGAAGTGTCCTTGAAGGAGATGGGTGCGGATGGAGACCGTTCTTTTTCTTATTCACTCACCTACAGGTATAGATATAAGCAGTCCTGTTCCGTTGGGTCTTCTCCACTGTGATGTACTGCCACAGGCCCAGCACAAGGAGGCCAGCTGATCATGGACTGAATCTACCTTCTCAATATTATTTTTTATCTTCAAAATTTGATTATCTCAAGTATTGTTATAGTAACACAAAGCCAACCAGCTCCATGAAATTCTGGATTAGGTACTAGAAAAGAATAAGGACATCAGTGCTAATTAAGTCTGTAATTTAGTTAACAGTATAAGATACCAATGTTGGCTCCTTAATTTTGGTGAATATATCACAACTATGGTAAGATGTTTGTATTAAGGAGACCTGGGTAAAAGATACATGGGAATAATTTGAAGTATCTATGCCATTCTATGTATCTAAAAATTTCAAAATTAAAAACACACAAATCATGCATGCATGAACACACAAATGAAAACCAAACATACAAAGATATACTTTATATTTGGTGTCCAGATGCCCCCTCCCACATGCTACTCTGCCAGTCAGAACTCTGGTTGATAGAGGTAACTCGCTAACTCAAAACTTTTTCAGAACAGCTATACTTACAAAAATGAAGAATAGGTTAAAAGTAATAAAAAATCTAGTCTATAAAGACAAATACTTAGAATTTGGTAATACTAATATAATATTGGTTGACAATCCTAAGAATGCAGACTGTCCTCTTATGAATGAATAATTTTTTTAAAATGTGATAGGTTATCAAGGAGAGGTGAGCCTTAGTACATTTTAAAGGTTTCAGGTCAGTAAAGTAGCATATAAAATTTTGAACTTAGGTGAAAAAGATGTTACCAATGTAGATATCACTAATGGAAATGTTCAGGGAAAAGAGAACTTGAAGTAGAGTAAAAATGACTCAGAAAATGGATGTCAGCAGTAAAAAAAAAATGTTCAGAACTATGAAAATGCAAAAAGAAAAGAGACAGCCACATCATAGTCTTGGCAAGGAGACAAAAGGTGGATTTTGGCAGCAAAACTGACTTTAATGAGCAACTGTGAGATGTGAAAGTATCTCCTGAGAAAGGCCAGAGAAGAACATTACCAATAGAAATCTGAAACAGAAAACTGATTTCACTACACTCCTCAGCATTTGTGCAGTAAACACAGTTAATGTGCTGATCTGAAGACCATTATGAATGTTTTGAATGATCTCAGAATTCATCCCTGCAAAGCTCTGAATCCAGCCTTGGCAAACATTTGGTAGCCTTAGTCATTTCCAAAGAATGGTAGACATGACAGATGCTATGAAAAGAGGCTTGCCAGCTGTGATGGGCTGAAAAGGGAGAACGGCAGAACGGGAGGAAGTAGAAACTCTATTGCACAGGCTAAGAAGCAAGGGTACCAGGTGCCGCAGGGAGCCAAAAAGACAGGAATTCATCATGTGTGGAGGAGGTAGGTTGAGGTGGAAGAGATTTAATTACAACGTTCCTATAATTAAATCAAGCATAAAATCTTGATGATTCTTTCCACAAAAATCCACAAAGATGTCCCAGATGAGATTTGCAGGTGGTTATATTCCGGAGTGACCAGCAGATAAGGAAAAAGTAAAGCGAATAGAGTCATTTAACACGTGTGACTTGAAAATCTCCCTCTCATTGACAGCCTGTTCCCAATGGAACAAGAAATTTAGTGTAAATATAAAAGCAATATGGTCATGTGGAACCAAAGTTACTTCTAAATGAAGCAGATACTGGTGAAAACTGTATATGAGATGAGATGAGTTTTCCTAAAGTCATTTGCTCTTATCGGTTTGTAATATCTGACATTCTTTGACTTCTTCATCTTCTGCTTCAGTCTATTCCTTATGGATATAACCTAATTAATTTAATATTAATTAATAATCATTACCTCCCAGCCATGGATAAATTGTCTTTTTAGTTGATTAATGTGTCTCTAAAGAGCCTATCAGTTATGACTATAGCTTATTTGGTGCTGCCATCATTAACAAAGACAACCAAGCTTTGGGTAGACAGATGTAAATTGACCTGGAGTTCCTATTGACTATATTCTTTACCTAGTTATCTCAGTATGACTCCAAGATTCTCCATCACAAGGACACAAGTGAATGATCCCACAGTGAAGTGATAATAGCAGCTAATGGTCCTGTGTACTTCCTGTGTGTCAGCACTGTGTTAAGTGCCAGGTGTATCATCTAAATGTTTCCTCATTAACTCTATGACAGGACAGTTTCAGCTTTACAGTAGAAAACAACACTTGAGAAAATTTAAGCAACCTGTTGTCAGTCACCACACTAGTCTGCTCAGATTATTATAAGCAGATACCAGACAGCTTAAACAACAGTAATTCATTTCATCTCAGTTCTGGAGGTTGGAAGTCTAAGTTCAAACTACCACAAGTACGGTTGGTTTCTGGTAAGAGAAATTATTGGCTTGCCAAATGTGACCTCTCTGTAGTGTTCCTCTGTGCAAGCACAGGAAGATATGTTGGTGTCTCCTCCTCTTATGATGACATCAATCTGTTAGATCAGGATTTCCCTTATGACATCATTCACCCTTATCTCCATAAGGGCTGTCTGTCCATTAGTAATCATGCTGAGGGAAAAGGATTCAACATACACATTTTTAGTGAAAGTACTTCATACCATTACAGTCACATGGCTACTAAAGGAAGAATTGAAAGCCAGCAGTCCAAATGCAAATGTTGTCCCATTACACTTTTCTGCCTCCTTATACTATATAGATGAGAGAGGGAATGCACATTTCTTAGTTTGGGGCTGCTAAACTAATGAATGAGAGGCATCTTTCATTCAATGCAATTCATTGCAATGACTGTCATCTGCAAAATGGAGGCTTCTGCATTATAAATTTAAACCAGAAAGTGTTTTCTGAGATTTAGAATACAGTATAAGATAGGAAAGTGTTAGGAGTTTGCTTAAATCGACTTAAGGTAGATTTGAATTTGCAAGCTCCAAATAGTTGAGAGAATGACAGTATTTATCCCTCCATTAAGTATAAGCATGTAGGTAGCCCTATTGTGCATTAAGATAGAATAGCATAAAACTCTGTATAGGAAATTATAGTAGGTGGCAGGAGTCTGTGATGATGGAAGTGGATACACAAAGAGCGTGGTGCTTCAGGTACAACACAGGTGGCTACCTGGAGAGGAGTAAGTATATGTATGGAATTCAGACAAAAGGTAATAAAATGAAATGAAACTGATAAGAAAGACAAACCAAGCTTAACCAAGTCATGCTGATAATTTAAAAATGAAAGATAAAGTGACCAGATGCTGTTGATATCCTTTGATAAAAAATATAAATATACTTAAGATAATGAAAAATTAGACTTCTCCAAATTATATTAAATGACTCAAACTGTGATGATTGCTTCTCATTTTTCTGATTTTATGTATCTCAGTTAAGAGCATGAAGACCAGGATGAATTGCCCCTATGCATACATATATACAGAAGGTCAAAACAAGCCAGAAGGACCTGTCAGTAGAAGGTACTTAAGAAGATGGCACTGTGAAGAATGCACTGAAAGAGAAACAAAGAGGCAGGACTTAGTTGAACAAAGGGACAAAGGCTTTATTTAAGATATTTTATTTAGTGTTTTTATTTTATGCATATGAGTATATTGCCTGCATGTGTGTAAGTGCACTTGTACTGTGAAATGCCCACAGAGATCAGAAGAGGGCGTTGCATCCCCCAGGAACAGGTGTTATGAATGTTTGTAAGCTGCCATATGGTTGCTGGGAATTGAACTCGGAACCCGAGTTTTCTGCAAGAGAAGCCAGTGCTCTTAACCACAGAGTCATCTCTCCAGCCCCAGAGAAAGGCTTTTGTGGAGATCTTAAGAACCTGTTGGAAATATAAAAGTCCTGGAAAAGCAGCATCCATGCATATTTGATTTATACAAGAGCCAGCTGAAGTGAATATAACATCTTAGTCTGAGAATGACGAATGGCATCAAGAGCCGAGAACAGTAGAGCAGAGGAGACAGACAAGGTAACAAGACAGCTGGGAACCGACACTGAGGTGGCAAAGGCACATAAAGCACGCTCCCTGGTATTTCAGGGAGTGACTTCTTGGAAGGGGAAATGGCTGTTCACATCTGTGTCTAGCCTTGGGTTATTGTAATAGAAAGTTTCAAATTTGATGCTTAATATTTTTCAGATGTTTATTATTTGACAGATGTTCAGTCAGAAGGAAAGAGCCTTCCTCGAGGACTTCCCCAGAATTCTTGGTCTAAAGAAGGAGATTCAACAACCGTATATGCACACAGGATTTTTCAATGTTATTTCTGAAAATTAAGACTTCTGATACAAACACTAAGAACACAACAATTATTAAGGGCAGGATCTGACAGGATGTAGCTCAGTGGTGGAACACTTGCCTGGTACGTGTGAATCCCTGAGTTCAATCCCCATTGCCTACCCTACCCCCAAACCAAAGAATACTGTGAATTTTCAGGAAATTCTTAAGGAATCTGAGAACCCCTGAAAAGAAATAAATATTCAAACAAGATAAGCAATTTTTGTAGCCTTCTTTGAATTTCCATATTTCAATTGAATAAAAATTAGAGCAGACTCATGGGTTATATGATAATGGAAACCATGTTCATTGTGAATCTACTAACAGGTTTAAAATATTATACACTAAAATTGGCTCTGTTTAGTTGGCTAGAGAACAAATAAACCAAAGTGTCTTGGTAGTAATTTATTGAAAAAATATAAACAGTATTTAATAAATTCAAGATTTAATAGTACATAATAAAATGTATTCCATTCTGTGTCATATGTTCAAGGAACAGCTATATACAGTTTTTTTAACTTAAGATTATTTGTAGGTGAGATTTATTTAAAATTTAATTTTACATTGAATTGTGTTGTTAAAGTGGAACTTATTCGATGTCTTACCTAGTTTTAAGTACAATATGCATATATATATATATATATAATATACATACAGAGAGAGAGAGAGAGAGAGAGAGAGGGTTCTTAGAAGCAGACCTTAGCTGCTTTGTCAAGACTGAGAGTTAGTCATCCTTCTAGATAACTCTTCATTTCTGACACTTAAGTTACACCATCTCTACTTCCTGAAATGCCTCCACTCTAGTTTTGTATTTTCATCTTTGTGGTAAGAAGTCACGTTTTCTTTTGTCGTTGTTGTTGTTGTGTCTTTGTGGTGCTGGTAATAAAATCCAGGGTCGTGAGCATTTTAGGTAGCATTTCCTACTCCAATAAGGTAGCATTTCCAACTCTAGACATAATTTCTCTTTTCTTTTTTCTCTTCCTTTTCTTTATCATCCTTTCCTTCCCCTCTTCCTTACTTTGATCCACACAGTAGCATAAAGAACGAGTAAACAGTGGATAACCCATGACTGAAGAACTAGGCCTATCTCACACAGAGGCTGACGGACATGACTCAGAATGCAGTCTCAGTTGTGGTTTGCGGGGGTCTCTTCATTCACTGATGCTTTAAAACCTCTCCGGTGTCGGTCTTACTTTCAGTTCCTACATTCTGTAGCATTATTTAACTCGCTTGCAGATGTTTGTATTTCGTCCTCCTCTGTACCATCCTCGCAGCTCACAGGCCATTCCTCTGCATAGCCACGCTTTTCATAGTTCCACCTGTGTCCAAACGCCAAACGAGGAGATATTTCTTCATTTGTCCCATCTTCATCTCTGTTAGGCACTCTAGCCTTCACGCATCTTCTGGTGATGGCATTGACTATGACACTGTGTTTTTCCATTAGCTGATCTGATGCTCTCTCCCTCCTACCTGCAGCAGCATGGAAACTGGCCAGAGCAAATGCTTAATAAATCCTACTGGATGAATGAGGACAAAGAGGGCATAGAGATAACATTTACAGAAGATGCAAGGTTGGGTTTCAGAGCCGTCATGCTGGATGATGAGAGCAGTTTTCCAAAGAACAGCAAGACACATTTGACAGAAAGGAATTTCATAAGAGAAAAATGTCAGGTTTTGCACTTAGCTTCTAAACAATCAAGCGCAGTTGTGTAGGGCAGTGGAATATTAGTTTAGGTAAATATGACTTCGGGTTTTGTTTGATTCTAGCTCAAGATCCTAGAATCCAATTTGAAAACACATTAGAAATGACCTTGTTTAACGCTCTCTGTGATTCATGAGTGACTTTATCAGTAACCTGCTGTCATGTGTGTGAACACTTCCCTGCTGCCAGCCAGTTGTTAGGACAAATAAAACATAATAAAATAAAACAAGAATCTTCAGCTGCCTCAGTAAAAAATAGTATTCCCAAAGGGATAATCATGTAATTGTTCTCATTTCTATTATTGAAATTACCATGTTACAAGTTTTTGAACAATCACTTGTTTTCTTATCTAACCTCTCTTATACTGTGAGTTCTCTGAAGACAGAATCTCTTCCCTTTTAACTTTCATATACTTCATATCTAATGCAATATATATGGTAAACAAATTCTGAATAGAAGACTGAACGATGACAATCTTGAGTTATACTATCAGTCCTACCACCTACTACCTGTGTGACTTTAGATGTGCTGTTTAACACCCCAAGCTTTGTTTTCTTGGACTGAAAGGATAATAAAGGATCTGAAGATTAAATTAGAACATCAATGTAAGTATCCTTCAATGTCCTTTTAGAAATCATATGAACAGAAATAATAGCAACCTGAAGAGCATCTACAAAGATAAAGAAATGTATATACATATTGTATCAGTAACAGTGAAGGGTTCTTCAAACGTGCACTAAAGAAGAGAATACTTAAAGGCAGTGGGCTGGTTGAACAATTATTAATGTAATAGCCTACTTCCTGAACACTTTTTATTTCAGAGACTCCATACATTCTTTTTTTTTTCCACAGTAGCTATAGAACATAAGGAGTGAGAATAAGCTTACTCCTTTCTTTGTATACATGAGGAAACTAAGGCAGAGTTTCCACTTTCCTAACACATCACAACTGAATGTGAAGATGTTAGGACAGTCACACTGCTGGTGGCAAGGTTCTCATTCCATCAGAAAAGACAGCTTCCTGAGGGGCACGGAGGGTGAATCGTTGATGTGGAAGTCAAAGTTAATTAGTGAGAAGAGTCCTTAAGATAGTTACAGTCACCTCAAATTGCATCTGAGAGACACGTCTTATGAAGAGGTAAGTTCCCTCCCTTTCTTTATGGTGAAATAGTCAACAGATGACCACCACAATGATGGATGCAGAGTCTAAACTTCCTTTGAGCACCAGGATTCTAAATCTCTTTTCCCACAGTGAATTCTACATATTTAGGAGTTTTCTACACTCTTCACAAGAACATCATAAAGTAACAATGAAGTATTTGATTTATTGAAAGAAGAATGCCATGTTAATTCAAGGTGGCTTTATATTTATCAGTGAACAATAATTCCCTAGGCATCATTCCTTTTTTAACATTGAGGAAAATCTCTCAGCTTTCAAATTGTTCATTCAGCTGCTGATGTATTTCTCTATTTCCTCTCTAAACAAGGCTAGTTAGTAAATATATTCTATATATCAGGAACTGATATAGCCTAAGGTTTTTGAATTATGGATATTACTTTAAACATGTGCTACTTCATCCCAATTGAGATAATTTCAACAATGTTTATGGGTAACATACAAATTAGACATAATGAAAGATGATGTATTCATATGCTGTAATTACTACTCACTTATGCAGTAGTTTGACTAAATGTGAAAATTATTTCAGGGCACAGTTTTGAAAAAAAATATTCTGCAATTTTAATTTGCTTGAATATTCAACTATGTGAATAGCATTTATTTATTTTTGAATTATTTTAAATGTAATTAATCACATTTTTAAAAAACTACTTCACAAAAGCTTTCAAAAGGAAAATCCAGAAGACAGGGAGATCAAATGATAGATTCTTGATTCCCAGGAGAGTAAATCATAAATTAACCTATAATAAAATAAGTTTTCATTATTTCTAAGTATTTTTATTAAAGATTTTTCTCTATTTTATTTTTATTTTATGTGTGTGTTATGCCTGCATATATGTAAATGCCCCTGTGTCATGCAGTGTCCCTGGAGGACAGAAGAGGGTGTCGGACCCACTGGAAATGGAGTTACAGATAGTTGTTAGTTGCCATGTGGGTGCAGGGATTCAAACCTGGGTCTGCTGCAAGGACAGCCAGTGTTCTTAACCACTGAGCCATCGTTCCAGTCCCCTAAGTAAATTTTAAACTATTAGTCTTCCTTCAACAGTTTTTAAGAAAAATAGAGCAATGTGATCATATTATATTAACTTAATTAAAATGCATTAGTATGAGAACATGACAGAATAATAGATTTTCTAACATATATTTGAATATAAAAGCTGAATTACTAGTAAGAGTTTACATAAATTACTTCCTAAAATTATTTAAATGCTAAAAATCAATTCAAGTTCTTCATTTTGTAGGTTTTAAAAAAACATATGTGATTACTTAGGAATATGGAAAACTTGGTTATTGTTAGAAACTGATCATTTACTAGCTGGTATTTAAATAGTCAAATTATGTCATTTGCATTCAAGACAAGTGAAATTCTTTTCTCTTTTTTTCTAACCTTTAATAGGTAAGTGTTCTCATGTAAAAGAAATAGACGTCTTTTCATTTTAAACTACATTTCATTCAATTATCTCCCCAATACATAATGAAAAGCTGATGCCATGAAACACTGACAAATGAAACAAAGAGGATGGCGGTATTCTGTGTGGCTTCTCCCTGATTATATGGAAAAACTCAGTCACGGATTTTGTGCTTTCAGGATGAAATAGCTATTTAAACAGCAATTATTGTATTTATGGATTTTCATAATGCTTTGAGGCACCAAAGCCAATAGACACCTATGTCTTGAATCACATTAGCTCAAGTATAAGATTGGGAACTGATTTTCTGGGATTTTATTGATTATGCAGCATAATGTGTTCTGTAATTGCCTTTGGTATAGTGTAAGATATTTTAGCTTATACTTGGGTGATCCAGAGCACAATTTAGACTGCAAGGAATGTAACACATTTCAAAACAACTTTGAGTAAAAAATCCTGTAATTTGTTGAAATAAAGGGTCTGTAACAGTCATGGGAAATTTCAAAAGGGCAAGGTGGGGTGCAGATGTCAAAAGCATCATGCAATTAAAAAATTGCTCATTCCTCTAGATATATTGAAATGCATACATCTGGGACAAAGGTTTTTATTTTTTAATTACCTGAAATACAGACCTGAAAATCAGAATCTGTGCTACATTCAGCCTGACAGTATTGAAAACACACACACACACACACACACTTATGCGCCAACACACACTCAGACACACACATGACATACAGATAGAAAGGGAACTATTTGGGAAGAGGAAGGGAACCAGAAGAAAAGGGAGTAGACAGTAGAAGGTAATAAAGACTGAATACAGTTAAATTACAAAATTGTTTAACAAAATGTCATTATGAAGCCCATAATTTTCTACACTAGATAGACACTAATAAGAAGAAAACTTTGCTATCTGTGACATGGTAATTTCCTTGGATATGTGATTCCCTTTACTATATATTCTACCACCTGTTTAACAACACATTTTAATTAACCTGTGGTTTAAACTACAATATATTCAGAAGAAAAGGGGGGGGGGATTCCTTACCACTAAGATCAACATTTTTCAGTAAGATTATTTCTAATTATGTAAATCAAAACTCTGCTGAGTTAGTATTTAGGACTCTAGTAGAAAAACATCTGTGAAATTCCCTATAAGATTTTTTAGTCAGAATAGTTTGTGCCTGATTTGAATATCTAGGTAATTACTATAATTTAAACTTTTTAGGGACTTCCATAAACATGTAATTTCATTCTTTCTAAGGAAAATGTTAATTCATAGCTATTACTTTCTCATGTTCTCTTCTCCAAAATGAAGACAGGGATGGAATTTTGGTAGGACAAAAACCAGCAGATGAGTATGAGAGATGCCCAATGTGTCTCAAGATTGATTTTCATTCTCTCATTTTAAAAGCCATGTATTGTATTAACTGTGTTATGCAAAATTTAATTTGTGCTTTAAAAACAGCAAACGTGGTGATTTTTTTCAGATGTGAAGTTATAAGAAAAAATATTTGAGCTTATTATATGTGAAGACACGTTGAAGAGCAAAGGAGTAGCAATATTACATTGTTCAAGAAGATGAATCTGACAAATTAGAACCTTGGCATTGCCCAAGATTTCTCCGTATTAATTGATTATTACATTTCTAGCCTTTTAAAAGTTAATTTCAACTGTGATTGAAGTACCAAACATGAGTTTCCTCCCATTGAGTGGGCTCTAAGACCAATTAGGTAGGCTTTGACTGGCCTCAAGTTAAAAAAGCCACTACTGCAGCAGTGTTGATGCTGTGCCAGTCATCCAAGGACTTACGTGTCATGAAGCTGGTGTTGGGCCATCAAATAATGCTCTCCCTTGGCTACTTGTATAGAGCTCTCCAGAGATATGAGCGCTAACCTTCATGGGAAGTGACTTCCAGGTCAGTTCCAGCTCCATTGCTCCAAATCAGGTCTCCAAAGTATGTCCCATCTTCAAGTTATGGGAGGCAATCAAGCGCTATGGCAATAGCTTGTATAATTTTGGGACTCTTGTGAATCACCTTGGCCAGCAACTCAGAGGAGGGTTTCTCCTGTCTGGCACTGTTTCTTGTTATGTAGCCTTCAGCTAAGTGAACTCATGTAGAGATATTGAATGTGGAATGTGTCATTAGGTTGTGAGACTAATATGATTCTTTCTGGTGTTTTACACTAGCTAGACATTCTCTCTCTCTCTCTCTCTCGTCTCTCTCTCTTTCTCCCCCTCCCCTGTCTAACCCACCCTCCATGCCTTCCGCATTTATAATGTCCCCATTTTCCCCTTGATAGTACTAGTCTCCTAGGGTCCCACCTCTCTTGAGCTCCTTCTTTCCCTTTATTCTTATCTTTCCTTTTATAACCTTCCCTCTCCCTTCCATTTAAATAGCCCCCTTTTATCTATTTCTCACTTAGTAACACCTGAATTTATGTGTAGTACTGTCATCATAGCCAAATGAATATGGCTCAAGAGGTCATAGATCTTAGAGAAATCCCCAGGGCTGTCACATTCCTAGGCTAATGAAACCTCTTACTAAATGCAAAATACATATCCTTAGATTTACAGTCAAGTAACCTAGTCACCACTCATAATTAAGCTTTTTTTGTACCAGATGGAATTTAATACAGAGTACCACAGCTGGTCACACACACATTGTCCCTGAATTGCCCATGCCCCAGGCGGCACACCTACATTGCAGCCTCTACATCCAAGGCTCACACAACGTGAAACAAGGGGTAAAGAGGACTAATGAATCTCTCAACTCTCATTAATGAAGTTCCCTCAAGCAACAAAGGGCCAGTAACACAAAAGGTCACAAACAGCCAAAAAATGGAGATTAGGAATCTGCAGAGTGTGGGTTCCTGGACACCACTCTTATATTAAGTTTTACTCACCCAGGGCTCAGGGACCATTTTGGAAGAGAGGGCAGAAAGAGTGGAAGAGCCAGTGAGGATGTGCATGGTCATATGGAAATAGAATCCTACAAGCTCCCGGAACCCTGCTCATATGAACCTACAGCAATCGTTTCGGCATGCTCAAGATCCATGCAAACTCAAGCAGACAAAAACCCAGCATGGAACTGGAGAGATGGGGAACAGCCCCCAACCCATGTTTAAGAAATATTGGCAACTGATTTCTGTTGGGTGAAGATGACCTAGTCTTCCCAAAACAAGGGACTCTGAGTAGGCAGACTGAACCTCGGTGGATAAACCTGAACTGACTGATGAACGTTTGCGGACATTAACTTGATACAACAGACCTTACCACACATGAAAAAAATGTATGAATTCCAGTTGGGGGGTGTAGGGTGCCAGTGGGGAAATGGATATAAAGATGATTAAGACTTATTAAGGTGTTCTATATGAAACACACAATGATTCAATAAAACATTTTTGAAGGTTACAGTGAAAAAGAAA
This sequence comes from Eospalax fontanierii, assembly GCA_035773235.1. Lineage (NCBI taxonomy): Eukaryota > Metazoa > Chordata > Mammalia > Rodentia > Spalacidae > Eospalax > Eospalax fontanierii. The sequence continues at coordinate 22,540,304 of CM069536.1, read as the reverse complement.
TATGTTTAAAACAACCATGTCCCAGAAAGAAAAAGAAAGGGGGGAAGGGCGGTTAAATTTGTTTGCATTGTACACGATTGCAAGTACATAACAATAAGTGGCTAAGTATTCTTTCTTCAGCTACATACCTTACTTAATAAATGGCTTTGATTTTGCTTTGGTTAGGAAATCATCCTGACTCCTCCAAGTCACTTTCCCTGGGTAACAGAGGTAGGAAACCTAACTGGAAGATGGCCTTGCCAGTTAGAACACCTATGTACTAGAACCCTCCCCCGCTACCAATGGCATGACAGCCTTGTTAACAGCTGTGATGACATTCTAGGGGCTAGAATTCCTGTGGGTGGGAGGGTTGGGGTATGACTGTGGACACAGACCTTAGGAAAGAGGTTGCTTTAAGAACTGTGAAAATATGGTCCTGGAAAGATGGCTCAGCGGTTAAGAGTACTGGCTGCTCTTGCAGAGGACCCAGGTTCAATTTCCAACACCCACATGGCAGCTAAAAACTCTCTATAACTCCAGTTTCAGGGAATCTGCTGCCCTTGTCTGACCTCCAGGTGAATTGCATGACACAGGTGTACTTATATACATACCAGTAATACAGTCACACAGAAAATTTAAGTTTTTAATGTGAAAATATTAATCATATTATTACATTTTTATTTTGCATTTTCATTTATTTAGTTTGGGGATGGGAGCAGACACAAAGGTGCTGTAAAAGCCAGAGGACAGCTTGTGGGAGACAGCTCTCTCCTACCCTGTGGGTTCCAGGGATTGAACTCAGCTCTTCAGACTTGGTGGCAAGCACCTTCACCCACTGAGCCATTTCATCAGTCCATCCATCTTTATGTTTAAAAAGAACAAACTTACCTCAGTGATAGGAACAACCTAGAACCCTGTTAAATCTCATTGAGGATAACACTATGCAGAAAGTTATGAAAAAATCAAGATTAAAAGTTGTCCATGAAAGGGAACAAGAGACAAGGAAAAGAACGGGGAGTGGAGTACTCATAACACACAGACAGGCTGGCTGGATCTTAGTCATACACTTTTGAGTGTTCATTTTATGACTGTATTTGTGATTAACATATACGATATGTAGATACATAAACCAATTTTATTATGATGATTGCATCAAAATGATAATAATATCAAAAATCAGAGGGAGGGTTAAAGACATACAATTAGCACCTAGAGAGAGGATCATAATAAATACCCAAGAAGAGTTTCTTTCTAGGGAACAAAATAAGACAAATTTGCTATTATATTTTTATTTTTCCCAGTAGTCACAAAGTTCCGTTTTGTTCATTGCATTTTCAATCATTTTACATCTTTTCATAGACTTAGAAATCTTAGCATTTTAGAATCTTTCCTAGATTCTTAGGAGTGCAGAACATATTCAAATTGTGCTGGCCTCTTTGACCACTCCTTACACAGTCCATGAGACAGCTGCATTTTTCTTTGCTTATAGGAGTCTATAATTTCTTTGCCTTTTGTACCTCTGTCATCTTCACAGGCAGGAAACACTGCTCAGGCTGTGCCTTGCTCCCTGCCTCACTCCCATCAGTGCAGCTCTCTGTAGTCTCCAAGCTTCTGCGTCTATCATGCTTCACCTCGTCCTCTCCTTCAAGGGCTAACAGGGTACATTTTGATCCTTTTGATGTTTTTCTTCTGCACTGGTAAGCTATTTTGTTGCATGCCTTTGGCCTTGAGAGAACTGAAAACTTATGATTCATCTCTTATTCCAAAGTCAGGCCCTTGAAATATCTTTTTTTTTTTTCCTTTCACTCTACCATGTTGTTGATTGTTGATGTTTCTTTTCGGTTTCCCTCCACTCTTCTTTGCTCCTTCAGCCAGTGTTCCTCAAGATATTGCTTACCATGAACATGCAAGTGCATCCTCCTGTTAAAAATCAAGTTGTCCCTGATTTCTCCTCCTCATACACTTATTTTTTTTTAGAATGCCCAATTTAAAGAAATCTGTTTAGGTTTAGTAACTATATTTTCTTGTGTCTCCTTAAAGGTTTTATCAGCCTTACAATTGGAAAGATCAGATTACCCATGAAATTTTAGGGCACAATTTTGTAGTCTACAAAGGTGGAATTACGAGATTTTTTAATTATCACTGGAATATACAATAAAATTCATGTGTCTCAAAACAAGATTACAGTTCTGCTGCTTTTGTCTCATTTATTGTTACGTTCATTGACTTTAAGTTAATACCTTATGTTTTTGTATGAAGAAATAATATTTAAATAAAATTTATGGTTGTTTCCTCAATCCTGGCCTAGAAGTTAAGATTTGTCTTAAGCAGAAGAATTAGGGAGCAGTTTAAATAGAATTTTCACTTTGAGTACAGAGCTCACAAAGTATTTCTTCCTTGATTGCCCTGAGGAGAAATGCACTCTAGTTTGGGTTTACAAGATCAAAGCAGTTCAACAAACTGTGAGAAGGTTATTCTAGATTGAATGTATAAAAGATATTAATAAGAGTATGATAAAGATACTCTGTGTCCAGTAGTAATTATTCTGTCCTGGTTTTCCTGCAGGTAATGTGAGAAGAAGGGGGCAGTTGCTAGGATTCAGAGTCATTTAGGGATCAGAATATTGTCCTTTGTTGCTTAGATAACAAAAATAGTGAAAGTAGTCCTAAGACTGAGCCTGGAAATAAAACCAGTGCTGTGGTTTGGGATCTGGACTGTCTCCCGAAGGCTTATTCTCCTTTGAAAGTTGATCCCCAACCTGTGCCATCATTAGCAGGTGGGGAACCTTTAGGAAGTGGGTTCTAGGAGAAGGACTTTAGATCACTGAAGTGTGACCTTGAAGAAGATTGTAGGAGTCTACCCCTTCCTCCATTGCTTCCCCCCACAGTAAAGTGAATAGATTTCTTATGTCACTTAGTCTCAACGTGATGCGCTATGCCCATAGGCCCAAAACAACAAAACTAAGTAATCATGGCCCGCAGGTTAGTGGGGCAACGCAGCATCATATCTCCTCATTGCTGTGGGAAAGAAAGACAGTCCGCTTAGGATGATATCGAAGAGCCAGAGAAATTAACAGAAACACGTGCTACCTCTGAAGATGTAGTTCAAAATGGTACTGGTCAAAGCAATTCACATCTTCCATGACAGAAAAGTATGCCACAGCTCTAGAGAGGGGCATGCTGGAAAGGACAGAGGACCAAGGACAAAGATGTAATTCATTTCATTGTCACTTTCTTCAATCCAAGGAGGACTTGAAACTATTTCAGAAATGAAATTCTATATTCTTACTTAGATATTTCTCTGAGTGATACTTGTAGTTCTGTTTGTTATTTTAAAAAATCGTTAAGAAGGAGGCTAAGTAAAAAGCGTCTATGTAAAAGATATACAAAGCTTAGGAAACATTGGCTGATTAATGCTTAATGGCCATCTGTACACACACCACTGAGAAAGACCTATGAGCACAGCAGATTACACCAAGAGTCTGCAACCTTATGAAACAGTTAACTAAATAAAAAAGGGAGAAGGTGAAATTTCACATGCTTGGTATATGAGATCCCTGGCCACACTTCCGGAGCACGAAGTGATAGGAAACCATTGTGTTAAAAAGGAAGATCATCAGAGGTTGCAATAGATAAATTAAAGCATCATAGACGGAACTTCAGAGCAGGTGCCTAGATTCACAGGATACTCTGCCACAGACCTCCTTCCTCCTCTTTTGAGTATGTTTAAAGGACTCAGAGGTCAGCCCTGACAAATTCCTTCTCTCCAGGAGCACGTAACTCTGCACTTTCTCATTTACTTGATAATTGGCTTCATGGAGAATTAAAGGGGTTGTCCTATATCCCTCAGACAGTTAAAAGTGAGGTCCAACAGATCGAGAAAAAATTGTTTCTGAACTAAGAGGAAATTCTTTATTGAACCAGAAATGTAGGATAGTGATGTTTAGGCTTAGCATCTGTAGTCTGAGAAACAAAGAATGTTGAGACTGCTTGTCTTTATTCTAATTAGAGAACATGGAAAAGAAAAATTCCATAAGTTTTACAGTGCACAAGAGCAGCCACATTAAAGTCCATGATATTTCAGACTCTCTGGACCATAGTGGAATATTATTATAATCAAATTTACTGTAGAAAGTAAGTAGGATTTTTCCAAGTAGTTATAAAGTTGATCTGAAATATGAGTGTTTGAATAGTTCATTGTATTATAAAACCTTGGGGATAATTGCTATTATAATAATCCTCTATCGTCTATAGTTTCCCTTTACCAACTTCATTTCCCTGCAGTCCACTGTGCTTTAAAAATATTAAACAAAATCCAGGAAATCAACTATTTATAAGTCTTTAAACTACATGGCATTCTGAGCAGCATGAAACGCCATCCTACCTGGAAGTGAAGGATGTGTTTGCTCAGTATACTCATGCCGCACACACTATCCACCCATTAGTATCTTGGGGGCCTCTCCATCAGAAGATTGTGGTATCACAGTGTTTAAATTATCTTTATTTTAGTTAATAATGACCCCAAAGTGCATGCCAATTTGCATTTGTCAAAGAGAAGCCACAAAGTTCCTTCTTTAAATGAAAATGGAAAAGTTCTTGACTTAATAAGAAAACATATATCTATATCTATCTATTGATCGATCAATCGATAGATAGATAAATAAATAGAGATAGTATGTTGAAGGAGTTAAGCTCTCTGGTCAGTTATTGTGGTTAATGATTTACTTTGCCTAATTCACCAATATTGCCTTATCACAGGCTTGCAAGCATAGGAAGAAGCATAGCACATACAGATTCAGACTATTCACAGTTCCAGATACCCACTGAAGGTACAGTGTATTCTAGTAGATGGAGAAGATCTACTATGTATTAGTTTATATATATATATATATATATATATTTTCCTTTTATGTCTTTCATGAGTCTCTATTTTCTTTAGGAACAGAAATTTTATTAGAAAAAGGAATATCTCAGCATATATAGAAAATATAGTAATCTGAGTTTAAGTTCACTCATGAAGAGCAGAAACTTTTCATACCTATCATCTGTCATAAAGGAGTAGTAAGATACAATAGGGCCAGTTCCCTGGGCAATAATAAATCAGATCTATAGGATTATATACACTTCTAGGATAAATATTCAACACATATATAATAAATAAGAAACTAAATATAAGAAAAGTTTGATCATTGTTAGAGTAGAAGAGGAAATGTTAAGCAATGAACTTGATTGGTAAATGTGATGGTTTGAATGAGAATATCCCTCATAGGTGCCAAGTATTTGTTCACATGACACTGTTTGGGTAAGATCATGGAACTTTTAGGAGGTGTGGCCAAGCCGGAGGAAGCACATCACTGGGGGCAGGTTTTGACAGTCTTGCTAGATGTTCCAGTCTCTCTCTGCTTCCTGTATCTGCTTGAAGATGTGATCCATCAGCTTTCTGCTTTGCCCACCTCTGCTGCCAAGCTTCCTCTGCCATGATTGCCATGATGGACTCATACCCCTGGAACTGCAAGCTCAGATAAATTCTTCCTTCTATAGGTTGCCTTGGTCACAGTGTTCTACCACAGCAACAGAAAAGTAACTAACACCAAAGTCTGATGTAATCTCATCTTACCCCCTACCTGCTCTGTACTCTTCATTCTTAGGGTATGTAACAATTAGAAATCATTGAATCAAAGCTAAACAGTCATTAGGAAATACAACCAATAAATTATAAATGATATGAAAGTTAATGTTTATTCATGTGAATTTCAAAATCCTCTGTCATGCTACAGCAATTATATATAGCTAAATATCTGGATTTTAAAGCCTCTAAGAAATACCTAAATATAATTCCATCTTCTGTTCTCCTTTTTAGATGATTATAAAACCTGACAATATTTGATTCAATATACTGGACAAATTTAGTTGTTAAAACAGAAGCTACAATTCTTGCCCAGGTTTGCACAGTAAGGCTTGAGCCCCAAGTCTCTAGATTCCTTGCATAGTTTTCTTTCTATAGGAGACACTGAAGTCTATTTGACCATCATTATGTCAGCTATCATGTGTGATTATGATGACTATAAAATTAATTCATGTTGGTCTATATATTGTTGGTTTATTCCTCTTAATTGCAAAGTAATATTCTATTGACAATAAACACTACAATTTGTTCATGAGTTCTATAGATATGTCTCTCTAAGCTATCACGATTCTTTGGCTGTTCTATAAACATTCATATCCCAGTCTTTTGTGGACATACATTTGCATTTCTTTTGAGTAAATACCTAAATGAAATTTCCTGGTCAGTTGTTGGATAAATGTATCTGAAACATATAAAACTCTACCAATAGTTTACCAAAGGCTGAAAATCAATACCGATAAAGTCCTCAAAGAAAGAACAAACTGAGATTTATATGTCTAGTCAACACATAGATTAGGTATAGACAGAAGACAAACCTTTTATAGCATGCAATAGATATATATTTGCTGAGCTTCTTAAAAATGTCTAAGGAAAATCTCTAGCTCTCTATGATAAAAATGTGATGGTGTGGCTGGAGATATAGCTCAATAGTTAAGAACACAGGCTGCTCTTGCATAGGACCTGGGTTCAGTTACCAACACCTGCATGGCAGCTAACAACTATTCATAACTCCAGTTCCAGGGTATCCAATGCCTTCTTCTGACTTCTGCAGGCATTGTATGACAAGGGTGTGCCTATAGGACATGTAGGCAATGCACTCATATACATAAAAAACAATAAAAGTCAAACAAAATATGTATTTTTAAAAAATGTGACTGTGAGCAGAAAATCACTTATCCCTGAAATTTGAAAGATAACGAAATTTGGGGTGTAGCCCAGCACACAAGTGTCATAATCTCTGCCATGTAGAAATAATAAAATTCATTGTGATTTGCTAGAGAAGGAAACAATAAGGACAGATAGTATGAATGGGCGGATCTTTCATAGACATATTGTCAAAGGTCTTTAAAATACACAAAAGAAGAGCTAAAGCTAGAGAAGAGAGGGATAAACATGAAAATATCTAAACAGCTTACATTCAGGTAATGCCGGGGACGGAGGGAGGAGAGCTACACTGATGTCTTAAATGTAGACCTTTTAATAAAAAAATTTAAGTATATAAGTCTAAAAGAGTAGAAGATGAAATAGTTTGAACAAAATTAATCCTTCCAAAGAACTAGATTAAAAGATTTTTTTCTTCGGCTGGATATGGGACTTGATGACAGAACACTTACCTAATTGGCAGGCAGGCCCTAGATTTAATCACCAGCCCTGAGGGGGGAAAAAAAAACCTTTTCCACAATGTAATCACAAGAATTAACAAAACTCAGTGGTAGGATGAGAAACATTTCTGTAAGTCATTTAAGATCTGAATTTTCTGTGAAAAGGGGCTTTTACTGAACCACAAAGCAAACCCTAGCATTGTCTGCAAAAGAAACTCATTAAGAACAAAACTCTGGTGCCTACACAGCTTGAGACTACAAGAGTTAAGTTCAGTCCCACAGCTGCGTGCCCCATCTGCCTGCAGAGAGTGAGTCAGGCTGGACAACCCCATGATCCGTGCTAGATAAGGCTCTAATTAATAAGCTGCACTCTCCTCTCTACACATATTTGATGGAGCTGTCTCTCTGCTTCTTCCACGTTAACCACTAAATTTGCTTTGGAAATTCAGACATCCTTACCACTGGCAATAGTGTCACCACTGAGAGAACCGGTCAGGAACCTTGCCCTGTGGTGAGGCCCTGCCTGCCTTGCCTGCCTGTTCACCAGTCCCCCGAGCCACATGGGACTGATGCTTGAATTAGAAAAATAAAACTAAAGGCGATCTTACACCACAGCTGTCAGTTTCACTTCTGCAGGCCAGCAGCAGTGTCCACTTGTCTTGGGCCTTTGGGAGGGAGCTGCCTGAGCTCTTGTTTATTAGAAAAAGCATGGACCCAGTTGGGCCAGAGGTAGAGGCGGTACAGGTCAGTCCCTCGTGTAGAGAGATGACCAATAGAAGAGCTGCATTAAGATGCAGGAGGTGTACAGAGTTTAATTTGTCTGATCATCTTTCATTAAACATATGATAAACTCTAGCCTAGAGTTCTACCATGAGGTCAGTACCACGAACACGACTCTGCATTTATTTTAGTATTATTATGGGGGGAACATTGTTACAGCCTCTTGGTGGTTAGATTTAGTCTCAGCTACATAGAAATCTGATGACACGCTCAGTGGTATTCAAGGACACCCGAAGAAGGAAGGGTGCTTTGCTGCAAATACATTTTAGAAATTCAGATTATTCTTGAAATGGAGAACATAAGGTAATGAAATGCAAAATTCTCATCCTTTCTCTGAGCTCTTTTAAAACAGTCCATGGCAGAAAAGGACTGTACAGTATTCAATGTGGAGTCTCTACCTCTCCAAGGTGAATGATTTTTCTAAGGAGACTCAGGGGCTCTGAAACAAATGAACTATTTGAAATAAAAATGCCCTGGGGGAATGATAAGAATGAACGTTGAAATTAAAATGGTCTCAATCTTTCCCTCCTTTGGTGTAGAGGCAGGATTCTATAAATCTGACTGTCTGCATGTTATGAATAAACACACAGAGACATGTGCACAGTCATATGCAGATTAGAATTACCATTTTTACTGCCCTGGTTTGTCTTATTCCTCATCTTCCAAATCAAGTAACTGGTGAAATTTTAAAATTTAAAAGTATTGGTTTGTTTTTCTCTCTCAGTGTGAAACAAGTTAGACTCTAGGGTTTAAGTAGAAGGCAGAAGTGTGGGAAACAGACCAGATTCACAAGACGCTCTTCAAGTCATCGGTTTCGTTGTCATCCTCATCATGTGTTCACACAACTTTAACAGGTTGTTGGAAAAAAAACCTGCAAAGTTGGAGGAAAAACTGAGAAAAGGTGGCTGAGGATATGGTTCTGTCTACAAAGTGCTCATCAGAGGAGCATGAGTTTTATCCCCTAGAACACCACCACCTCCCCCTTAAAAAAAAAAAAAAAGCCAGGGCTGGTAAGAGGACTCAGGAGGTGAAGGTGCTTACCACCAAGCTGCTAGCCTCAGTCCCCAAGAACTAATGGCGCATGGCACATGTATGCCTCTACCCCCTGAATCAATATAAATTTGATTTTAAAAACAGATACCGTGGTACATGCTTGCAATCCCATCACTGGGGAGGTAGAGACAGGAGGACCTTTCAGGTTTTCTGACCAGCCAGTCTAGCTGAACTGGTGGCCTCTAGTTTAATGAGAGACCCTGTCTCAAAAAATAAGATGGAGATCAAGCCAATAAGATCAGTCCTGGAGAGAGGAGGGGAGAGGGTTGAGGGTAGGTGTGTCCACTACTGTGATTACATGTATGAAACTGTTAAGGAATAAATAAAAGATAGTCTAATTTTGAAAAGGGAAAAAGAAGAAAGGCAGATGAGAGTGGTTTCTGCTTTCTGCAGTCTGAGACGCCCAGGTGCAACGCCATGAGCCCCACAGGGCCTCCCACCACGGTACACTCTTGCTCTTAACCAAAATAAGCCCTTCTCTTAGAAAATATCACAGAAATGGTCAAATAAGAAATATATTTTATGGTATGTGAAGTATCTTAATATAAAAATATTGCAGAGAAGTACATGGAAGATTAGTCACAAAAATATTGTTTTTTCAAATAACTTATTTTTTAAAATAAAATCCTGACATCAACTCCTGTCCAGTCAAGGCAATATACTTTCGATAGCTGACATGAACAGAGTAGCATAGGATAAAGTGAAAATTCGTCGGTCACTCCCAAGCTTTTTTCTAAATTTACTTATGTTTCTTGTGTATGTGTGTTTTGCCTACATACATGTAAGTGTACCCCTGTTGGGCAATGCTGGTGGTAAGAAGGCATCCATCAGATCCCCTGGAACTGGAGTTACAGAGGGTTTCTAGCCACCATATGGGTGCTGGGAACTGAACCCAGGACCTCTGCAGGAAGCAACTGGTGCTCTTTACTGCGGAGTCATCTCTCTAACCTTCACAAGGGAGCTGACTACCAGAGTTCAGGGACATGTAGAACTTCATTTTGCTGTGGTGTGAGAGAATATGCCACAGAGAAGAGTGTCTGCCCTACAAATCACATGTCCTCAGGCTGCCAGTCCCACATGAAGCCCAGTTGAGGAGCTCAGACCCAACCTAAAGCACCCTGCATGCACAAGGAGAAAGAACAGAGCATTGAGGAAGTGCACCTGATGCAACATGCTCAGGGCACAGGAAACAGAACACCACCACCTCTTTCCCAAGTTCACAAGTACCTACCATCTATAATGGAGCCACTGTTATAAAATAAGAAACAGGCTAGAGAAAAAGCAAGAAGGAAATCAATCAGAGAAAGAAAGTAGCATTAAACATAGGAGAGCCAGAGAAGATACAAAGGGAGCCATGGTGGTGGGGGCTGAAGTGGAGTAACAACAGCAACAACAAAAACTTTTCCTCCCGAAGAAGTCACCTGATAGCCAGGCAAAAGGGCAACAGCCATTTGCTGCCAAATAGAGCTGATCATAGGAAAGTGTTAGTAGATGGCCATGGTACTGCTCCTCAGGCCTTATGAAGTGTCAGGATCAGCACAGCTGATATTTAAATGCTTAATCGCTTTCCAGTCTTTCACAGCATGGAGGGAGCAGTGCTCCACGATGCGCTCACATAAATAAATTAGGGAAACTATAAGATGTTCTGAGTGAGTGGTTCTCAGTGAAAAGATAGAAAGAAACCCTTGTCTCAGAGCCAGTGATCTTTGAAAAGGCGAGAGTTTTATGAGCAAATGCAAATGACTGATTCATGTGTATTTTTGGAGGAGTATCTGGCATTTTAAAAAGAGTCTTGGTATTAAGAAGGCTAGACACAATGTGAAAAATAGTCATCAAACGAGTGTGCTGTAGTATAGTGTTGTGACATTTTCAGAGAACTCATTTCTTAAAACAATCTCTCTCTGTGCACTTCTGTGGAGCTGCCCAGGCTGCTGAAATCAAGCCCCTCTGGGATTCAATAGAAGGACTATTTTTACAAGTGCAAATTGTACAGGCTTTCTGAAATAAAACTGCTGGGCTAGAAACTCCATTATCCTGCAACTTCCACAACTGAAAAACATCTTCACTTGCTACTCGTAGCTTGCCAGTCATTGAAGAAATGAACAAATACATTGGTATGGCTTTGATTTTCAGAAGAGTTCAAATATACATTTAATCCACAAGAAGAAAAATATTTCCAAGATGTTGCTTGTCCTGGGTTGTGAAGCTATCCTCCTTACTCTATGCCAAGACCAGGGCGGGGTTAGTTTAACTATAGTCTTTGCAAGATGTTCTTCATTAATCAGAATCTCTGTCTTGGGAATCATTCAGAATATCAGATGATTCTTAGAGCATCTAACATTTACTTAGTGCCAGGCACAGTTTTAAGCTTTTCACATGTCTTCACTGATTGCCTTCTCCATAGACTAAAGTTACAGAACACTGCTCAGGTGAGTTCTTGAACTATGACTACTAATTGGAATTTTGACAGTCATAGCTTCTTCCCATGATGGCAAGAAATAAGACAACAGAGAGAACTAGGTATATCTGTCAAGTCAGAAGGTCAGAGCATACTGGCTTGAAGCCTTGGAGACTCTACAGAGCTGAGTGATTAAGATGCTTGTAGCTGACAGGTGAGTCCTATGGAACCTAGGAAGGGTGATATTTCTCTCAATGCAGGGGTTGAAGAAATTGAACCTATAAGCATTTGAAAACTAAACATATATCAATTTTATTAGAATGTATGTTTTCTTAAGTATAATTTATAAAATGTGCTATTATGCTTTTAAAAATAAGTTCTTCCCAGGATCTGTCATTTATGAAAACTATTGGTCTACCCCTACTAAGTAATATTTATAATTTTAGTAAATAAATCAATTTTAGTATGATGGGGTTCTAATAAATGCATGGGGTAACTAGTTTGGCTTTTGAAAGGTGGAAATACCTAGAACATTTTAATAAACTTCCTATACCATAGGTATATCTTGGACAACCTATAAAAGTCAAGAAAAATTTTCATTGCTGTAACAACTAAAATGAATGTCACAATTATTTCAATAATGCCAATTATTCAAAGATACAGGAAACTTGGCCCCCCATCAGTGAACACAATGGTCTTTTTATTTCTTACAATAGAATGAGGGGGCAGGATATATAGCTGTATATCACTTATATACATCATCAAAACTAAAGTGTATCTTTCCAATATGGTGAAAGTAATTGCCTTTAGCTGAAAGTTCATCTTAAATAATTTGTACTTCTAGATTATTAGACGAGGGTCTGGGGTTATCAAGGTCTTCTCCACTGTTTGTAAAACAAAACGTACACTGTGGAATGTGCTTCTGTTTGTTCCTACTGCTTCTAAATATATAAGTTGTAGTGGAACTGATAAGGGTGTTTAACAGATGCACAGGATGCTGGAAGGTGGTTGGAATTTAGTGTCAGGTTGAATGGTAAGTCAATTACGACTATTTCCTGTACACATTTCCTCTTCTATTCTTCAAGAGGAATGGGAGAAATGCCCATTGTAACTAAACCCCAGACTGCTGGCATCAGCACATCACCAGGACCACTGGAGGCTAGCGGTAAGCAGTTACGAACTGCTGCTCTCCTAAGACTGTGCTCCTCCAGCTATTCCACAGGGGCATGGAGAATCGTTATCTCTGAGCACAAAACACAGTAATGTCCATGTCCTGGGGCTTCTAGCAGCCTCCCTCACACTAACACCAGCCACCCACTGCAGAGGAAATATACTTCTTCAATACACAAGAATGAATGAAAACATGGTTGTATTGAAAATATTTTAAATTTATCCACTGAGAGTTTGGTTAGATAGAATTCTGTTATTGTCAGTAATATCAGGCAAAATCAAATGGAATAAAGTCATCACAAGTGAACCTATTTTTCTAAATCATTTATTGAATTTTTTGATTTTCATATAATATATTTTGATGGTTTTTTGATCCCTCCCCTCTCCACGCCTCTCCTTACTGCCCCCTGCCCAATTTAATGTTATCTATTATAACAAGGCCTATATAGTCTAATTTTTTTCCACCAATGTCCTTCAGTGTGGGTCCATCCACTAGAGCCTAGTTAACCTATCAAGAATCCTATATTTGAAAGAGACTGTCTCTCTCACTCCCAACAACCATTGGTTGCCAAAGGTTCCTTAGGCTGGGTTGAAGTTTCTTACCCATTTCCTCTTGTCTATGCTGGGATTTTGTCTGGTTTGAGTTTGCACAAGACTTATGCATGTTGTCACCATTGCTGTCAGCTTATTAGTAACTGACCAGTTGTCTGGGACTCTGTTTCTTTGTGGTCATCCACCCTCTTTGACTCCCCTTCTGAAAATATCCCTAAACCTTGGAAGACAGAGGTTTGAAATAGGTGTCCTATTCAGTAATAAGCACTCTGCTGTCTCTTGTTCTCTACACATAGACCAGTTGTGGGTTTCTGTGTTAATCACCATTTGCTGCATAAAGAAACTTCTCTGGTGAGAACTGAGAGGTACATTAATCTATGTTTATAACAATAAGCCCTTCGGAGTCAGTTTAGTAGAAAACTGGTATTAGGCTCTAGTCTATGGCCCCTGACTTGTCTAGTCTCAGGTTCCTAAGCCTGATATCAATGTTAGATGACTTTCACTATGAAATAGTTTTCTTTCAAGTAAAATGTGTAACTCTTTGCTTCATCACAGAACTTTAATGCTTAATGATCACAATTTGTACTGGTGTGGCACACTAGAAAATCTCAGCTAAAAGAGAAAACAGAAAATGTTTTCTTTTTCTGAAACCACAAGTCAAAAATAATCTACATAAAATACAGGATTCCTAAAACAGTGGGTTTAACTTAGTAGAAGTACATTTCAATGGTTCTACAAAACATTAGCTTTGAGAAAACTCATTTTTCATTCTTACCATTCTGATAACTTATATTTAGTCTTCATCTTTAGCAAGCTTCAGTATGAACATAGCTATACAAAGTGTACATAGGGCGTACTTAAAATAGAAAGATTCAAACAGAAACAGATTTCTAAAGAATTGGTTTGTGGTATCTTCGGACAGCAGATCCTCTTGAAGAGAAATGTTTCCTGATGTTTTAAATGTTTCCAATCCAGATTTGAGCAAAGTTGATCACGGCAGTACCAAGAAAACAAAAAGGAAATGACCCATCTGCACAGGAATAAAGTTTATCCACACCTTGAGATACAACATGGTGCTTAAAATATATAAATTTGATATATATAATATATAATTATATAATATATATATTATATAAAATACATAAATTTGAAAGCCAGACTATTGGATGAAACAATACAGAAAACTGTAAAAACACATATATGTGGAATACTATAGTATATAAAACATACATGCATTTAAAAGCATAATAATTAGAAAAGTATTATATATATATATATATTGCATGTCTGTAATCCTGTCACTCAGGAGGCTAAGGCAGGCAGATCATGAGTTTGAAACCAACGTGAGTCCGTAGCAAGAGCCTATTTCAAACAAACACCTCAATAATTAGCTAGATTGCTTAGAGATAAAGATAAAAATACATCAAAATGATAAAATATGATATCAGAATGATATAACCAAGCCCTAGTATAGTGATTGTCTTTGGGGAGAAATGAAAAAGAATTGAAATTTAGTTGTGATTATAAAGCATTGCTTTGAGAGAGAAAACAAATGCAAACATGAAAGAATGCTAAAATGGGGTTAAATTTGGAAATTAGATAAATGAGTAGATATTATTTTTATTTGCTAGTTCTAAATGTTCTATTGAAAATTAGATAGAAAAATAAATCGATTTTCTCCATATGGTTTCCTATGTACATAGAAACATATTAGCTCATTGATACCAAAATTGAACTAGATCTTATTTTTTAAGTTTTGAAAATTAATTTATTTTTAAATTATTTATGAGTGTTTTGTCTGCATGTAAGGGCAGTGTCCGTGGATGCCAGAAGATGCTGTGGGACTGGAGTTATGGAGCATTGTTAGGCTTCATGTGGGTTCTGGGAACCAAACCTGGGTACTCTGGAAGAGCAGCCAGTGCTCTTAACAACAGATTCATCTCTCCATCCCTTAAACCTTATTTTCAACCGTCAAAATCTAAAATTGATTTTAAACTTTAATTAACATCTAGCTAAAAATAAACAAATATTACAAAAATATGGCACAGTACATGGATCCCATGGGAGGATGGCTGTGGTATGCATGGGAGATGTAAATTTGATCAAGAACTACTACTTGATAAGTACAAAAGCTCAATAAAAACATGGCACATGTGATTATAGCCATTTAATACAATTCACACATTTAGATGTGTCATAAGCGAAAGGACTCGAAATAAATTAGCCAGGTACAGACGTAGCATATTCATATAGATGAAGCTGTCAGTTATAACAGCAACTGAAAAGTAGATTATTGTGTGGAAGATGTAAAATGGTCTTTCCTGTTCTTAAAAATGTGTACTCATGACAAGATCACAATTACCGTATCTGAATGATGCACATGGTGATGGGTTAGAATGAAAAGTAGGGATCTATTTACCATTCATCAGTTTGGCAAGTGCTGCCAAGTAAATTACTCTGGGAGTAAGATTAAATCATTATTCCCTTGTCATAGCTATTCTGAAAATCTGATCTTTGTATCCCAACAAATGAAGCAGAAGTGAGCTCCTGACTTGGGAAGAACCATTGTGTGTAATGTTTACAGTCCAAAGTTCCTGGAACACTCTATGCAGAATAAGAACAAAAACACAGAGGAGAAAAAGAATGGATTATTATTTCAATTCCTACTTCTGAGTAAAAATATGCCAAAAATTTTGACATAGCTCATAAGCACCTGATTATGTAACTTAAGCCTATAGAGCACAGTAACCACTTGAAAGCTATGTATTAGCTGTTTTCCATTTATTCCTACCATTTCTCAAGACATAAATGAAACAAAGAAAACTGTATTACAAGCTGTGTCTTAAAAAATTCAGTCTTGTGGAGGTGTTAAATAGCAAAATTCCTCAGGAAATTCAACCATGTGTTTTGAACCTTATCAGCTCTACATAAATAATGCAGCCTGCCTGCCAAATTTAAGAATCTCATAATAGCTTGTTCATATGGTGTTATTAGTGAAAGGCTTGGATTGGCTGTACTCCCTTGAAGGAAATGGGTAGATGACATTAGTGGATAAGGAAATGCACATTAGTGGCAAGAACATAAAATTTAAAATGACAGAATAAGCTTGAGATTGGAAGGCAGACAACAACAGGATTTGAGAGTAACAAAAGGATTCTCTTAATTAAATGTGATTATGCATCTGTTATTAAAGAGTAGAAATCAGACTGGTATTAGGATATTCTTTCTGACATTGCTTTTAAACTTTCAGATTTGGGGAGTGAATACTCATGTAAGTCTTAGGCATCAGCAATTTGGGTCTAGAATCTATAAGAAATAAGAGAATTTGGGAAGAAGGATTGTGAAGTCAGTCACTGGAGCTCCTCCAAGTAATAACAGCCTGGAGTTTTATCAACTGTTGACAGAGTCTCCTCCTAGATTTTTAAAATACATAACACTCAGAGTGACAGAGTCCTTTGAAGAATAAAATTTCTAATTATCTGTTTCCTTAGTACCCCAAATGTGATCATCTTTCAATATCTAGGAGACGTTTAGAGTTTTGATGTTGCTATTGTTTGTTTTCTTAAATTAACATAGTCTAAAATTCAATATTTTAAAGTAGTATCTGCTTATGGGTACTGTTAATGCTGGAATTTATTAATGCATTTTCAAGAGTTTTATGACTCAAGTTTCTTGTCGCCATTGTCATTGTCAGAATATAAATTCAAGGAGTGATTTTTGAGAATCATTCTGTGTGACACAAGGAGATGGAGGTATGGGAGGAAAGTAGAAGGAGCCATGCAGTACAGCCCTTATCCTCAGGAGCAAAACACCTGATACAAGAGATTCAGACAGTGTAGATTAAGGAAAGCGCTGTAGAGAAGACAGAGTTTGAACTGGGCCGTGAAGGTGTTTTTTTCAGCTTTTAAGAAGAAAATAAGGAAACTGGTTCTGAAATCTCAAGAATTCTAAGTGAGAAAATCACCTCAGTTCTAGACCCAGCGACGGTTCTTTCTTATCTGTATAAAAAGAAGAAAACTTGATGCTGAAACTGAATTTATACCTGGGATGGGTATAAATTAATTAAATCAAAGTACTTGATCTATGAGAATGTAGAAAGTTCTAAAATAAATTAGCAATAAAATAAATTCATAACCGTAGACTTCAGACCCCTAGAGGAATCACTGAATTATTATTAGCAGATCACAAAATTAATAAATATTATCAGCTACAAATATAAACCACTGTCTTTCAAAAACTTATATGAGCAATCTGTAATTTATTCACTTAACTGAACCACTGAATTTTCTCAGTTAGACTAAAGGAATGAATTCTATCTTTTGGTGGAATTTCATTGCTTTTGTTTAAAGAAAATATAGAACATACATTGTTACAGTACTCTTTCTACATTTTAATTAATATGAGTACATTTTAGGTAAATATTAAGACACTGTCATTCAAAATATTTTATTTACTATTTTTATTTTTGAGTGTAGGGGTGTTATTGCCTGCATGTATGTGTACTGATGTAGTACAGTGCCCATGGAGGTGAGAAGAGGGTGTTGAATTCCCCTGGAATTGGATTACAGGTGGTTTCCACTGCCATATGGGTTCTTTGCAAAAGCACTCAGTGCTCTTAATTGCTGAGCAATCTCTCCAGCCCCTGTAAGTCATTTTTAAATGGCTAAACAAATATCTAATATGTTGTCCTATTCTGTACGTGATGTGACTACTCCTTCATTACTGAATATTTAACGCTATTTATATGGTTCTGATATTTTGCTATAATAAAGAATACTGTTAAAAAATTCCTGCTCTATAAATAGTATGTCAATCTCTATTATAAGGATCATTTCTTACATGTGAAAATGACAAGACAAAATGCATTTTTTTCTTTTTTTTCAGTTTATTGAATCATTGTGCATTTCATACAGAATAACTCAATCAATTTTAATCATCTTTATACCCCCTTCCACACTGGCACCTCCCCATAGCCCGCCTACTGGAATTCATACATTTTTTTCATGTGTTGATGTCTATTATGTCAAGTCAGTGTCCACAAATACTCCTCTGTGCAGGGTGATCAACAGAAATCTAGTCAACCTATCTGGAGTACCCCACTTTGGGAAGATTAGCTCATTCTCAAAAATCAGTAATCGGTTGCCCATATTTCTTCAGCAAACATTAGGGTCTGCTGCCCATTTCCCCAGTCCCATGCTGGGTTTTCCTCTGCTTGAGGCTCCCCACATTGGTCTCCTCTGCAGCTTCTCCCACTACTGCAGGGCTAGATTTCTGTGCCCTTTCACAGGGACCCAGAACTTTGCAGACTGCCTGAAAAAGCCTGAATTCAGCCTCTGCCTAGCAGTCTTCCCCAAATGCATGTTTTTAAGGATTTCAACACACACACACACACACACACACACACACACACACACACACACACATATTCAATATATTGCTAAATTATCTTCTCAGTACCTCACTCCTCATGTGATTCTTTCATCAAGCTATGAAAACACTAATTTTTCTGCTAATATGAAATAATATCGTATACTTTTAAGAAGCACCTCATCAAAAAATCAGACATTTTAAACTACAGCTAATGTCATGTGAAGTACACAGAACCAAACCATATTTAAATGTCTTTTGCTCTTGTTGCTGATGAGCTGGTCGATTTACTATGGATTTTAAAACTGCATAGAGTATTTACCATCACCTACCACACAAATACTTTCCTAAAAGACAGTCTCTCCAAGCTCTTTTCTTCTTTAAAATTGCAAAGAATTATAGCCAAAGCTACATCAAAAAAGGTATCTGTACAAAATGAAATATCCTGTTCTCACAATATAGCAAACATGGGAGAAAGTCAGATTTTCCTTGAAAATGGTTTAATTTTTCAGTGGGGTCAGTATTTACAAGGGAGGGGAAGAACAGAATGAGGATGTCCGCTGGAAGAAAGTGGTGGCAGTTATCCAGTGCATCCAGGAAGAAGAGCCCAGCAGAATGAGAGTTTCCATCAGTCTGAGGAATCTAGCAAGTGTCTTCGAAGCACACACACACTCTTTTCTTTTGTGACCAAAGCAAGAAATTGAGTTACTGGGTTTGATTTTAGTGAGTAAGAAACAAAAGGCTTGCCTGTCTTTGATATCTTGAAGTGATGTCTGTTCCATTAGAGGGGACTAGAAACTATCCTTTGAAAAAGAATGTAAGACTCAGGAGTCTGTAGGAGTAATTTCCATTAATGCACATTTTGAGTTCCCTGTCTAACCACACATTTCAATGATGTTCATTTGTACCATGTAAAATGAAAATATATAGTCCCTTTGAGAGAGAAAAAAATAATTCAATCAAGAAGAAAGTAAGATTTTAAAACTTAAATTCCTTTAGCCCTCTTAGATTCTATATTTAATCTATATCTAAGTCTCCTTTCCTGATTTCATCCTCTGTTTGCCCCGAGAAATGCCCAGGCATCCTTTCTGGATGCTGCCTTGCTTCCCAGGGCTCCAGTTTACGCTAGAAATGTGAGATTTCCGATCAGTGGGATTCCTCAGTACCTATTGTTTTGGGGGATGCTAAAGAGCAGATGTGAGGATCCCCAGGAAAGAATCTAAAAATCACTTTGTTCAGATAAAATGGTCATGAAATAAAAAAGGTTTGCCTTCATGGGCCCTCTGTGGGAATCTGTCAAGCACACAGACAAATCCACAGAGCCAGGGGAGCCGAAAGGAAGCCAGGCAAGAAAGGCTGAGATAGGTACAGTTCAGCACCTGCTGTTTGGGATTGAAGATTACACAGCAGCAAAGGGATCCATGGGAGTTCTAAACAGAGGGGAGGTTAAGAAGCGAAATATCAGGAAAACCTCTTAAAGTGAAATATTCTAGAGAGATAGTGGAAGGTGATACCCTAAAATACTAATACCAGTCACTAATAAATTAGACCCAAATCATCAACTCTCATCAAAGGTTTCCTCCAGAGTGAAGCTCATGCCCTCACACTGCCGAGATGTGGAGAGAAGAGCATGGCTAAGAAGCTGCAAAAAAAATTTGCAGCAAAGGTTCAAAGAGAGACACAGAACTTCCAAATGCCCTTCTCCCTAGTCAACTTCTTGCTTTCCACCAACACATTTGTCAGATCTAAGAACAGTGATTTTTTTTTTTTTTTACAGCTTTATTCAGAGTTCACAACTTTTCCTCCACATACTTTTCTGCTCTGGGAACCCATCAGAGATCCCACAGTGCATTTATGTACTGAGTGTGTTGGGGCACCTAGTGGCTGAGATTGTTTCTTTAAATGTCCTTGTCCTGGCCGACCTTGGCGATTTTGAACAGTACTGGTCAGGTTTTGCTGAATTAGTGTTTGTGTTCCTGAATGCATATCAATTTTCATTCTGATAGTTTTCTAGTGGTAAGATCAAGGCCATACAATTTTGCTAAACAAACCCCAGAAAGGTGAAGTGTCTTTCTCAGAAGAACCACTTAGTATTTTAGAGATGAAATTAATAGATTGCCTCAAGGCATTTGAAAAGTCTCCCCATATTTATACCCCCTAACTAATTCAGCCACTGTCATAATGAAATGACACAGCAAGGCTGCTGTGACCTTTTCAATCAAGAACTTTTAGAAACTTGAATCCTTATTGTTTTCATTAACAGTGATATTACCTTTCTTCTCAATGAAGAAGTTTATTGATGCTATTCTATGTATATGATAGTCACTGTGATAAATAACAGACTATTTAAAAGGAGGAAAGGCTTGGTTTTGCTTATGGTTTCAGAGGTTTTGTCCGTGGTCCATGGACTCCATTGCATTGTGCTTGAATTGTAGCAGAATATCATGGAGATAGAATATGCGGTGGAAGAGGGAGGGGGTCATTTGCTCATGGAAACCAGGCAGAAGAGAAATAAGTTTTTCAAACTCTTCTTTGCTCTTTGTTCCCAATTTTTGCTACCAACCTGGCTAAAGAAATTCAGAAATATTTATACAGCAGTCTGAATATGGAGAATGCCTTGATCAATTAGTCTATCTCCTTTAAATTCACTGTTACACAAAGTTTTAGGTCATAAGTAAAATGTAAATAATTTTTTTACAAATTGTGACACTAACAGCCTCTAGTCCAATTCTCAAGAGACCTTTGTTCCCATCAGCAACTTCAGGAACGTAATCTTTGCCACCAGTGATCCTGTAAGCATTCTGGTCTTTCTGTCTTCCACCAGGATCACTCTTTGAGAGTCCTTCACAGTATCCTAGGATTTTTCTTACTCTCTTCTATAAACAAGTTCCAAAGTCTTGTTTGTAAAACCCAAAGACTACAATGCCAGAAATAATCAAAATACCAACAACACTTATGATACCAATTTTCTGTTAGTTTGTGGTTGCTGTGACAAATACTTGAGAACAGTTTATAAAGAGCAAAAGATTTGTTCTGGATCATGGTTTCAGTCCATGGTTGGTTGGTTCTATTGTACTGGGCTTGAGGTAAGGCAGAATGTCTTGATGGTGGAGCATGTGGAGGAGGAAGCTAGTGACTTCCTAAGAAGGAGAGAGAGAGAAGATAGAGAAAGAGGGGGGCAGAAGGAAAGAGATACAGAGAGAGAGAGAGACAGAGAGACAGAGACAGAGAAACCATTCCTCCCAACTAGATCCTACTTCTCACTGATGTCACCATACTGGCTCCATGATCAGATTAATCTGTTCATTAAGTCAGACTACTCAAGATCCAACCAGCTCCCCAAGCCCAACAGCTGTCAGTCACCAATCCACCAGCTGATATATGAGCCTTTGTGGAATATCTAAGATTGAAACAACAGTGTATTCGTCCTAGCTGCAGGAGTATGACTGAAAGAAATACCAGTTAGTAATGACTGACTGACAGCACACACTACTAAATGACCACCCAGCATCAACTCAATTCTCTGTCACCTAGCTCATGCTTTCCTATAAAGCTAAAAAGGTCAGCTACTCATTTTACCAACTCCTCTGTATGCAACCCAGTGCTAATTTAATGAGATGAGAGAGCTAGTTTTCTGGGGAGTCTAAGACAAAAACAGTTCCTCTTTGATACAGGAAGAGATGCAACAGGAAAGCTCTCTTTTCAGTTGTTCTGATAGGGTTGTGTAAAGGTGGAATCATAAGGCTACTTCAGTCAGTCACAAAGCAACAGGTCCAAGACTAAGAATAGGAGAACAGAACAAAGAGAAAGAGAAAGGGCTCCAGAAGGCATCACTGAGTCAGGGAATCAACCTCAGAATTGATTGGTAAACTACTGATGTCCTTAGTATTTATCAGATATGTAGACAATAGCATCCTCATTGATTCATTCCTCATAATTCTCCATTTCTCAAGCTAACTCGACAAGGATTCACTGGGGAACTACACAATTGTTTTTATTTGCCTACACAGTTTAAAAAATGCAGCAAAGCACTTTAAAATCAACTAGCTTTTCAGGAATGGAGGGCAAGCCCCTTATTTCTATAAAAAAAAGGAATCAACAAAAATGCTGCCATAGTTCCAATTGGCAACAGTTACCTGGAACTGGACAATGACTTCTTCTTTTGGCTGGGATCTGTGCTCTGATCTTCAATCCCACACTCTTCATTTGGTCCATTTCATGAATCTATTTTTTTTTTCATGGACCTTACAGTTATTTTGAGCGAAAAAATAATCATTAATAACCAGGCTTTGTTTAAGACAAGTATCACTGCATGAACTTCTGAAAAGTTTGTTCATTTTTACAATTTTGCTTAAAAAAATTGTCTAAGATTTTAGGAAATAGATAAAATGAAAACTATAAAAATATGGGTATGCAACCTTTAATTCCTTGTGATATTGTGCATCCTTCTCTTCCTCTGGCACACTCTCTGGCTTCCTTCAGAAAACATGTTGGTTAAGATTAGCTTTCCAAGGCCTGAAGAGATGGCTCAGAGGTTAAGAGCATTGGCTGCTCTTGTGGAGAACCAAAGTTTGAATCCCAGCACCCACTTGGCAGCTAACAACTGTCCGTAACTCCAGTTCCAGGGGACCCGATATCCTCTTCTGATCTCCATGGGCACTGCATGATGTGGGTCCACTTACAAGCATGCAATGCACACGTGTATATACAACAAAATATTTTATAAAGCTTATTAATTAATTAATTAATGTCCTATTAATTCCCCTGATGCTGCCTTGCTTACTAGAGGTACAGTTCACGCAAGAAATCTGAAATGTCTGATGAGCTGGATTTCTCACAGCCCTTACTAGAGGTACAGGAAACAGTTGGACCCTTTTCTCAGTTCATACACCATCCTTAAAGCTTGCACGCCTGAGCTAGATTTTTCATTTTGGATAAAACCTTGCAAACATATTTTTTTTTCTTTTTAGACATTTATCTTATTATAAAAAGCTTCACCCACAGAGGTCACAGACACAACACCTCAAGAAACGTGACAGTGAACAGATGAAACAGGCCAGAAGTAGGTGCCTATTTACTGTCCATCAGTGTGACAAATACCTGACATAAACAAGTGAGGGAAGGTTCATTTTTGGCTCATGGTTTCAGAGGGTTCAGTCCCTGGTTTTGTAGCCCTGTGGCTGTGGGGCTGTAGCAATACTGTACATCATGACAGGCTCATTTGACAAAGGAAACGGCTCACCTTGTGGCAGTAGGAAGCAGCAAAAGAAGCAGCTAGTGTCCCAGTATCCCCTCCAGAATGTGTCCCAAGATCCAACTTTCTTGCAACAGGCCTTGTTTCTCAAAAGTTTTGCCACTTATCAAAAGCCCCATAGGCTGGAGTCCAGGTATTCAACAGATGGGCCTCAGGTGACTCCACAGGCACTGTGTGGGTGCTGGAAAGTGTGGTTAGGAGAGTGGAAATCCTTTTCAAAGTCCTTGGTTGTAGGAAGGACCTTCACACAAACTGGTCTCTATAACTTTCCTTGGTTAATTCCAATGTCTTTGTCTCAAATGTCATCATTTACTGTTTAACTCTTTAAAAAATAGGTTATTTTTCAATTTTATTAAAAATGCTCCTCAGAAGGGTTCCATCTCTTCTTCAAAGTTTGCCTAAAAATCACCATATAAATTAGGTTGTACTGAATAGGGTCATATGTTTCCATAAGCATAATGTTGAAATTTGAGAAGAGAATATAAAATCTGAAACAATATAGTCATAATTAAAGAATCATAATGATAAATATTAAAAAGTATTCTATGTTCATTTTTATATTTAGGTCAAATAAAATCAGAATAAACATATAATTATCTACATCTATGTAAATATTTAACATATCTATATCTACAGATTTAACTATATAAATAATCCATGTCCAATAAAATTGACTTGTTTGTAATAGACATGATAAATATTAAGAATTCCATTTTTTTTTACTTTTTTCATTTAATATGATTTGGAAAAATATAATCTAGACAAATTATCTCCAGAAATATCACTGGTAAAGATTTAAATTGATAAATTGGTTTTTCCTTTGAAAATGTTCCATTTAATAAGCAGAAGTGTTTTCCAGTTTATTTGGCCTTATGGATTCCCTAAAGGACTCCAGAGGGGACCAGTTTCTGCTTGCCTGTTTTTTGTCTTCACTATATTTGCTGTTACTGATGATGATAGCGATCATAATAAACGCAGCAAAAAAATAATTTGCTTTTCTTCTTTTGTGTTCATGTTTTTAGAAAGTGTTCACAGGAATAAAATCTTTCAAAGCTAAATCCCACAAGTAATCAAATTTTAAAATACACACCTAAATTAATTATATACTTTATAAGATAAAGTTAAAACATTGTTTATTGCAGATTCAATCAGTGGGAACACAAGGCATATTTAATTAACAGCAAAATGTGAACACAGGTGCCATTAAAAACAGTTGAAATTTTATAACTTTACCATACAGTTATTCTTCTGTCTACACAATGTCAGTCAAATGCTAATACAGATATGAAAGCCAGAAGTTAGATAAAATATGTCATCATCTCAGCATGTTTTTCTTTTTCAAGATTGTAAAAATATGAATCTTCAGATTAAAGTAGTAAAATGAGCTGTGGAACAGGATGTACAAGAAAAATCTACATCAAGTTACAATGCGCTAAAATGAAAAGGTGAAGAGAAAGATCCTAAAAGAATGCAGTTGTATCAGACTATCTTCTATAAAAATAACAAATAGTTGATAGACAATCCTGCTAAAAGGTCGAGGTCATAAATTCATGTAATCACAACTTCAGTGTTTTCAGCAACAATGTATATCAATTTATAGCTGTGTACAAAATAAATTATTATTCCAGAATACTGGAAAATTTAACAAATTTCCATTCCAACAGCAAGAAATAGCATTTACTTGCCCTACACTTATGCTCAAATAACTTCCCTAAAAGATATGCTTTAAACATCCCCTCTCCCAAGGCTCAGGAATCAGCATGGACAAGAAGACAGAAAGACTGTAGGAGCCAGAGGAAGTAGATGTTTGCACCAAAATATTTGTTGGACATTACAGGGTCATTGCACCCAGGAAGGAAGTCACGGCAGCTGTGACTGCGTACACAAGACCTGCACAATATCAAGTCATACTCAACTCCCAGCATTTGTGGGTGAAGAAAGCAAGGGTGATAGCAGGCTCATGAAGCCACACTCCTAAGGCGTTATTGGCAATTAATGATTAATGGATGGAGAGTAAGTTTTCTTCAGGGATGTTGTCCCACAGGGGCTACCCATGGACAGATCTCTTACATCATTCGTATTCAAGCAGCACTAAGTGAACTCCATGGATTTAAGAGGGAAAAAAATCAAATATGAAGTTAGGAGGAAAAGTGGTAGAGAGTATGAGGAGGAACTGGAGGGGAAGGGATAATTGTGGATTTGATCAGAGCACGTTGTATGCATGTAGAAATTCTCAATTTTTATGTTAAAATTAATTTTAAAAGATCTAGATAAAGCTGCAATATCACATAATTTTTTAAAAGCATGCATATAAGAGGCGGGTGACCAATCTTGTTCCACTTACTTGATTTGATTTGATTCATTTTTTTCATGTTTTGAAATTTTGTTTCAAAAAATAATAATGACTAACAAATTAGATGTATGTTATAGCTTCTTTAATTAATCTACACATTGCATAATCTATTGTATCTACACTTATATTGAATAATAAAATGGGAGTCATCGCAATTACTATGGCACTTGTTTGTTTGTATGCTGTGAACATCCACCTGGAAGCTGGTGTTTGTGTAACACAAGGAACAGTCTATCTTCAGTCTGGCACCTTTCCTTTTGTTATTCACAGGAAGTGCTGAGCTGAAAATACCTTTTATTTAGTAGCCATATTTCACACTTGGTACGGAGTTAGACTGGAGTAGACATATTTGTTGCATGAAATGCATAAAATTATTAAGGCTTCACTGAGCATTCCTACTGTGTTTCATAAGTTATTGACCTCTTTAAGGACCCTAGGTAAGGACTGAAAGAATGCTATGCATGACGAAATCCTACAGCGTAGTTGAGATTGTTTATGTTTCCTGCCTACTTTATTCCCTTGCAAATATCATGCTGTTAGTACTCTTGCAGAAGTGGATAGAAGTGGTGAAACTGGCCATTAAGTGAGCTGCACAGAATGATTCAGGTTGCAGTGTGTGCAGGAGCACTGGAGAGAAGTTCCGCCTTTCATTAACACATTAAATGGTTCTCATTTATTTTATTTATGTTAATTGCTCCATTATTATTTTCATGTTGAATATTAAAAGTAGAGATCAGAGAAAATGCAATCATGTGTCCAAAGTCAGGACCCCATTGAGTGGTACTGCCCAAATTAATCCAGCTCTCGCTGGTCCCACATTCTCATTATGCCCATTACACTGTGTGTTTTTCCTATGAGTGAAAACTTCTGGAAAAGCAGATCATAGGGTGAGAAAATTTCAGCACTAGGGCCTCTGACTCCCTCCAGGTCAAGTTCCTAGAGAATCCTGGGAAATGATTTGAAATTTTTGAACACTACAGTATGTTAAAACTCTGCTCAAGAGGCCTTTCACGTTCTTTTATAACCCATTCTGGAAATGAACCCTTTTACTTGTTCCCCAAGCCAAGCTTCCTAAGTTAATCAACTACCTCCCTAAACTTTTCTGATCTCCATAGGACTGAATAATTAGAGAGAAGAAATACTTTGTCCTTGACCAATGTTACTGCATAGCACAAAACCTGGGTGATATTCAAGAAGTATTTCAAATTAATGAATAAACGGAAAGCTCAAAAATGCTCCCTTAACTCCAGACCTTTCCCTGCCTAGATAAATTAGCGATAGTAAATATACTTTGCTTGGTATTCAGTTTTTTTAAAGACAGCAAATTTTGCCTGCTACTTCTGTTTTTTCTCCTCTATAGATTTCCTCTGTAAATTACTGATTTCCTTTTCCAGAATATTTCATTAAGACTAGTACTGGGGAGATGGCTCAGTGGTTAAGAGCACTTGCTGCTCTTGCAGAGGACTTAAGCTCAGTTCCCAACATCCACATCTGGTAGTTCACAACTTCCTGTATCTCTAGCTCCAGGGAATCCAACATCTTTTCTGGTCTCAAGAGGCACCTGCAAGTAAGAACACACATTAACAATGAGGACACATACACACATACATGTAGTTAAGATAAAAAAAAAAAAAACACTTTTTAAAAACTAGTAGAATAAAGGTTGGAATACAGCTTGCTTATGTGTGCAAAGTCTTATTCTCCAGAATAAGAGAAAAAAACACCAGTTCAATAATATCCACACAGTGTTTGGAGTGTGTAAATCAAAACTAAATTATTATCATCCTGATTTTGTGCAATGAAAGATAATGCATATTTCTTTAGTTTGTATTGTTTTAAAATATATAGTAACTTTCTTCTGAATTGAAAAATGGCATCAATAACTAAAACAATACAAGATTATACTGACATATTACCTTTCTTTCTTTGCAATTTGCAATCATTACCATTCAAGACAATTAAGAAGAAATGTCTGGTGGAGTGAAGGGAAACATTCTTGCATTTTAATTTCCGTTACAAAATTGAAAAAGTTGTCAATATGTTAGTAATTATTTGTGTGTTCTATGTGCCAGAAAAGCAAAAGTATGAAACTAGGAGTAGTTTTTTAAAAAATCTGAGTCTCAAGTGCACTTCAGTGACCACAGCCTCCCATAGGAATAGATCTGAATTATGTGGGGACTTTCCCAAGCTCGCTGGACTCTGAGCTCTTTCTGGTGGAAGATCTGCTTCTATATCTGCAGATAGTTTCACCCTTCTGTGGCTACACAATCTGAAGTTCCACTTTCACTGCTGTCTGGACTTTCCATGCCTACAGCTTGGCAGGTTCCACTCTTGACCTCTGAGGGCAGAGGTCCACTTCTCTTTAGAGCACCAGGAAGGTATTGAGTGCTGATAAAATCCTATTAAAATCCTACAATAAATAAATGAGTAATAGATGCTTTAAAAATCCATTATTATTTGAAATGACAAGTTTTGTGGACCATCATTTTACATTGTTCATCTGCCTCCCATCTACCAACATTGTGCTGATGGCTTTCCCTGTATTTTGCTAACAGTAAATTACACAATCCTCAATGGAAAGTAGGCGCCTTCATTCTAGACTTTGTCCTAGGAAGGCATTTTTTTAAAAGATAGGTACAGCAACTCTAAAATATCTAGAGCTACACTTTTCTACATAGTATTTTACTTCTATATTTTTGAAAAAAATAAAAAATAAACAGGCATAAGTACTAAATGTTATTTAAGGTCAAATTCATTCCTTCACCATGTACTTGTGATTTCCATCACTATGTGCTTCAATATTTGTTGGGGTCCTTCTGCTTGGGGCCAGTCCAAGGGGGACACAGGGTCTCTGCCAAGAGGGGATGAGAGGTGCAGAGTCAAAACACAGACACTGGGAGCTGGGTGAAATGCACAGGGCGAGTCATAGCAAACTCGTTTATTCAAGGAAGTGCGAAGGGTTTTATGGTTTTGGTTAGCCCATTGCCCTATGGGGTGGTTCCTGACTGTGGGCCATTAATGTTCCGTCTCTTAGAGAGATCTTCCAGACACAGGGCAGAAGCTGGTGTCATGCCCAGCAAGAGCGGAACTCCAGGTCCACAGAAGTCATTCTCTTATTCTTCATGGCAGGTGGTCTGGCTGAGACCCATCCTGCATTACACCATACATATCCTCCTTTTTGTTTTTATTAATTGAGCGGTCCTGGGAGGCGTGATTATTTGCCAAGCCATTGTTGACCCCTAGGCCCCTAGGGATCACCTCAGGCAGCTGTGCCTGTCTTACCCATCATTGACTACCTGCCATCCTGATGAAATAACCCAAGCGGTAATGCCTGTCACTTAGGAGGGTAATTAGGATGGCATGGGAGGTTCATGCAAGAAGGCCCCTGTGGCATACATGAGTGTTCTTGACGAAGAATGCTTTTGTGCCCTGTAGAAGACTCAGGAAGAAGCAAGAATAGTTAAGTATCACCAAGGAGGTGGCATTATTAAGTAGCCAGTTAAACAGGATTGTCCTGTATTGCTGATATCCAGGTTTGAAAGGAATATTTGGTATTTGTGGGGAGGTCTGAGGCCTGGATGACCTGGAAAATCTGAAGCGTCAATGTCTGTGAAGCTCTGCTTTGATGCAGTGCTTTCCAAAGGCAACGAAACGTCAGCAGCACTGTCAAGAAGGCCATAGCAAAAGTACCCCAGATTACCAAATTGAGAAGGAAAGAAATAAAGGCTGAAATCCTATTAATTAGTTATTGCCCAAAGCAACAGAGGGCAGGCAGTTAGTAGAGCATGCCCAGAGTGGGGTGGACAGAGCAGTTGAAGCTCAGTCCAAGGGCTAAAAAAGCCTGAGCCTTTAATGACTGCGCCAGCTTTCCTGCCCACACTGGGGGAGGGGTGGGTGTTGTTTTATCCTTTTGTTTCACTTTCAAGCCATGCTGCAGGCAATTGTGGAGCTTCCTGGTGTGTGGGGTGGGGATTACTCATTATGGCAGTATGACAGCCAATGAAATGGAAACTCAAAGCCTCAATGATCACTACACAAACCAAGATGCCTAATATTAGGACCAACTGAGACATGCAGACAGAATGTTTAGGACCCAAATGTCTTGTGCTTAGTGGAGGACTTCCATGGGTCCTTACCCCATGGCCGTTTGCCCACACCGTGTCTCTGGAAAGGCTTGGCCAATAGCCTCACCTCGGCTCTGAAATTACCGGGAGGGAGTAGTCAGGCCCTCACGTGATTTTACCTGGATGAACCAAGAGGGGAGGTGCCAGCACGGGCTTCGGGACCGAGTGGCGAGGTGTGCGATATGGAAAGATGAACACAGGGAAGCAGAGAAGGAGGGGGTCACTTGCTCACTTTCAGGCGACCATCAGCACATAGAACACCAAGGGGCCTACTCACTGACAACTGGGGGAGCGTTTCAGCAACACCAGGGGGCAGAGGGTCCCCCAAAATCTGGCATCCCTCTGTTCAGGGCCAGCCCGAGGGGACAAAGGGTCTCCACCGGGAAGGGGTGAGAGGCGCAGAGTCAAAACACAGACACTGGGGGCTGGGTGAAAGCATACAGAGGGCGAGTCACAGCAAACATTTATTCAAGGAAGTGCAAAGGGTTTTATGGTTTTAGTTAGCCAATCACCCTCTGGGGTGGTTCCCGACTGTGGCCTCTAGTGTTCCATCTCTTAGATCATCCAGGTGTGGGGCAGAAGCTGGTGTCACACCTGGCCAGAGCAGAACGCCACATCCACAGAAGCCACTCCCTTATTCCTCATGGCAGGTGGCCTGGCTAAGGCCCATCCTGCATTACACCATATTAATACTAATTTATTTGGGGGGGTGTTCCTACATCATGCTGAGTAATCCAATTCTAGAACAACATCCAAGGATTTCTTTGGAAAATGAAGAATAAAAGTATTTTCAGATGGCATCATTTTCTGAAGATCAACATAGTGTGTGGGGGGAAAAGCACCAGCCTTGAAAGACTTCAGAGCAATTATTTAGGTCTTTACTCTTTCACTAACTAGCTGTATGTCCTTTAAGAGCCACTTGAATACTATTGACCTTGGTTTTCTGATAAAAGAAATAATGGCAGCAAGCTTGATAAGTGCTAAGATCCATCCCCCAATAAAATCCAATTAAATATTTATGTACATTTTGATATAATCATAATAAATAACACTATAAGAGAATGATTTGATGTAGTTTTATGCAAATAAAAGGGGGACATTTTCAGGTAACAAAATAATTTTTAAGATAATTTTTATAAATATATATATATATATATTACATTGAGTCCATTTATTGGTTCTTGTATGTACAACCGTAATAAGCACAGAAGAGAACAGGAAGTTGAGAGGGAGTTGTATGTAGGGCAGGAGGGGAGTTGGAGGGAGACCAGGAGGGATGGAAATAATGCGAATACAATACTCATGTATAAAATTCTCAAAAATAAAATAAAATTTAAAAAAGGATCATTTTTTCTAGCTAGATCAAAGCAACAAATGTTAACTATTTTAGCAAACTTCCTTCAAGATTCAGGAAACAATAGGTGGAAACACTATAAATCAGTTACCCTTACAAATGCCATTTTTCATTTTAAATGGGACATGATTTAAAAGAAAGACCACTGTTAAATAACTTAATCAGTAATGTTATAAACGCTAACATTTGTAAGTACAATACAAACTACATATTTTTTATTTAACACGTTATTTAAAATATAAGCCATTCGTTCATTAAATAACCAACACTGCAATTGAGTGGGTTTGTGATCACTGAAACTTCTCTAATTCTCAACAGAGTTCATCTGTGATTTTATGTTAACACCTTTCCACACTGGTTCTTTGTAAACAGAAAAGAAAATAATTAGCCTGGAATTAAGTAACTTCTTACTTTAAAATATAGATATATGTTTATGGAAAATATGATCAAACATTGACATTCATTAAATATCCCTGAAGTGAGTATATAAACAAGTCTTTTTCTTCCATGGTGTAGATAAAGCATCAGTGAAAATCACAGAGCAACGTTACAAGATGAACTACCATGCTAAAAATTCAAACTTTAAACAGGTGATAACCAACAGCCTGGTAACTCATTTGATATAGAACAAATTCTCCAAAATTAGGTACCCAGATATTCCTCTGTGTGGCCTCTTCAGTCATCCCCTCATTCTGGGACAAGAAGAAGCCATCAGTCTCTCAGTTTGTAATGCAGTGATTATACCTAGACAGTATACTGCTTCCTTCAGTAACATCAGACAAAACAGTTAAGGTGCATCTTAATTTCCTCATCTGTAAAATGGGGATGATGACATTTAGAAATAATGTTATCATAAATCTAATGACACAAGATATTTAAAACAATCAATGTTTCTCATTAAGTAAGCTCTAAACTGAGATACCAGGACTGGAGAGATGGCTCAGCAATTAAGAGAACTGGCTGTTCTTGCAGAAGACCCAGGTTCAAATCCCAGCACCCACATGGTGGCTAACAACCATCTGTAACTCCAATTCCAGAGGACCTGTTGCCCTCTGCAGGCATTGTACAAGATGTGTGCACTTACACACATGCAGGCATAATATTCATGTGCACAAACAAAATAAATAAATCAAAAAAATAAAGATACCCCAAATGAGCAACTGGGAACATGTATTAATCATATATGTTTTTGAAGATGGTTTTCACTGTGTAAATATTCTCTCCTTTGTTTACATTACTTTATAAAGAACTTAAAAACTTTTAGGTATGCAGATTTACCATTTCTCACTATACTAAAGTTCTGTAGAGGAATGGAATAACTATATATTGCAAAGCTAATTTATTAAATAGGCATACACAGAATAGGCTAGGTAGTTCAACAATGTGCTTTCTGTACACTGGAGAGGCTCAGAGGCCTGTAACTGCTCAGTTCACAGAGCTGGACTTCTCACCAGTCCCAATCCTGCACTGAAAGCCTAGAAGATCTCTGGGGCAACCACAGGTCTTCTGTCACATCAGCGACTGAAGATGTTGGGCTCCAGTGTCAATGGATGATGACATCAGCAATGGCAGAACAGAGTGCACTCACCAACAAGGGGTGAGGGTGGACAGGTAAAAAGTAACAGCTTCTCCCTCTGAGTTCTTTATATACAGGCTTCAACCAGAGAGCACCGCCCACTCTGGAGGAGAGTCTTCCTCTTTCAGCTAATCCTTTCATGAAATACCCTTTCAGATCTGCTCATTTTCAGATATCTTTAAACAATGGACACCAGGACCTTGAAGGATTCAGATGAGGCTGTACAGCTGGGTTTGTTCTCTATATTCGGTAACTCTTCTAAAAGTAAAGGAGAAAGCTTGTTTAATGGGTTCCCAGGAATAACCAGTAATTGAACCCTCACATCAGTTTAGCCCATAATGCTTCACAGGTTGTATATCCCAGCAATGATTTAGAAACTATAATGTAGACATGCAATATCCAATAAGGACCCTTTCAACCTTTCTTTTGCATAATTTTTTTGTGAGCTTTGATTTCCAGTTGGGTAAAATCACAAAGCCCTGTTCCTCCTGATTTATCAACAGAATTTCTGCTGTCCTGTTAGTGGTGGTGGGTTCCTATTGTTCTGTTTTGATATGGGATTATTGGGAAGGAGGCATCCACTCTGTCCTGCTAATATCTGTAAGTCTGGTCTTCTAAAAAATAATAAAGCAGTATCAAAAGGATTGGAGATTTCACCCATATTCAGTGTTGAATTGCCATTTGATGACTAGGGAATAGGATCCAAACTCTCAGTCAATTCCTTTCAGTTTTCCAGTAGGGTGCTGCTGTCCCCAGAAGTGCAAAATATCCAAGGTCACTTTCATCAGGGTCTGTGCAGAGGGTATCTGGGAGCTTTTTCCATAATCCTTAAAGATTAGGGTATTCATGGAAACAGAGGTAAGGACATTTTAAGGCTGAATTCTAGTAAACTCTGAAATTAAATATGTGAACTTCACAAGCAACATGGTGATGACATAATTTATAATGATATAAATGGGCCTATGTAAGAGAGTCAGTGCCTGTTAAAGTGCATAACCAACGGTCACCGATCAAGAATTATTCTGTGAGCCTAGAATAAGCTACAGACTGTGCTGCAATTGAGTTACTTGGATAGGTCTAAGCCAGAACATGGGTCCCAGGGACACTGCAAGGAGGACTTTAAATCCCATGTTTCTGTTCCTGCGTGCTCAGCATAAATACTTTTAGTATAATTACATTTTTAACCAACTTGATAGGACTGAGAAAATGCATTATAGCACAACATAACTCAAAACACAAGCTTACCAGCAGGCAGCAACACAACTCAAACACACACTACAGGAGGCAGCAGCTCAATGTACAAGCTCACCAGCAAGGGGTAGAGCCAGTTAGCAGCCAAAAGCAAGAGAGCATTCCCAAATCTCCTGGTGCGAGCTGTTAAATAGTTCTTTTACAGAAGGTGGAATCAACCCTCTTCCCACAAAGCTGACTCAGATCAAGACTTACATATGCAGCAAGGGAGGAAGAAAAGGACCTTGATTCACAGAAAGACTTTCTGGGAAGAGCTTGACAAACCCCAAAGCTAATTTGAAATGACTTCAGCAAATAGAGGTGCAAGTGGCTTTGACTTCCACTGTAGTGCACAGTGGGACCTGGGTGAAGATTCCTGAACCCTGACCAGAATTTGCATTGCTTGAACTGCTCTGCCAACACCAAGCGGAGGCACACTCCCGACTTATCAGCTTGCCCAGATGTGGAGCAAGAGGGGACAGGAAGGGGCAAGGCCTGAAAACTGTCAGCAGTGAAACATCAAACATGGAGCCAGGCTATTGAGCACAGTGTTTGTTTCTTCTTTTGTTCCACTGTTGTTAAATTTTAGTATCAGTGTACATAACATAAATAAAAATGACAAGAAATTATCTACATTTTCTCTCCTACAGAAAAATTTCATTAGCATGTGAACTATCTGACTCCTAAAAATTTGCTGGAATTTTCACTTAAATTATGGATCATTTTTAGAGCTGGATGTTTGACAATTTAATTTTTCCCGTGGTTACGTGTACTCTACAGTTTTATTTTCTCTAAAAACAGATTATTCTATTGGGATCACTTATCTTTTTGAAAAACAACATAAATATTTCTTTACATTTGCTTGCTATTTCCTAAATTTCTATTATGTGTGTATGGAAGTAACTCATATTCAGAACAGTGAGTTAATTAAAATTCCCATTTCATCATGACTACAGTTACTGATCCCTTCCTCTAATTTTACTAATTTATTTCATTCCCTCACTTCCTTCTTATCTCACACGAAAATACTCTAATATTCTTGGTATGTGGTCTCCATACATTTTATGCATTATTCAGAGTTGTTTGTGAATATATGTATAATGGTATTATTCTATAGACACTATTCTAGTCTTAATTTGTGACTGAGTTCTAGACTTTTTAAAGATATAGGCGCATTTCTAGATAGTATCCTTTGGTTATGCATGATAGATAATAGTCTGAAATAATCATCTGTATTATTCTTTTTATTCATTCCCCTAGTGATAGACAGGTACCTGACCTCTAATGCAGTATTAACACAAATAGCAATATGATGAAGATCATAATTCATATGCCATCATGGGCCTCGGTGAAAGTATCTCTGCAATGTTCATCTAAGGAAGAAGCTGTTGAAAACAAAGTAGGTATACACTTCTTTCAGTATTTCCAGATTTCCCTCTGGAATAGCTGTACCAATCTCCTCTCCCATAGATTGCTGAGAAAATGCTACTCTCTATTTTTTTTTAAGTTTGCTATTTTATTATCAAACAAACATATAAAACTACTTCTGGTAATAGGAAGTAAAACTGTCACAGGATCCACATTCCTTATCTACATACATGCAAGCAATACATAAGCCGTAACATATGTAAGGGACACTTATCATGTATAAGATCATAGATACTAAGGGAAAAGACAAGTCCAGACACAGCTTCTTATCTGAAGAAATACTGAGTGAGGCAGAAGACACAGATACAAAACTAATGGACGCCTAGAGGATGATATGCTAATTCCACCTCTGTGGAGTCAGAAAAATCTAGCTAGAATGATGCTGAACCTTGAAAGATTATTCACCAGGTTAAAGAGGGAAACAGACAGAAGGGTAGGATGTTTCAGAGAGAGGAAAGTATTCAAGCACTGGCTTATGTGATTTTATTATTATAATTATTTTAGGTGTATCATCACAGTAAAAATCAGCTTATGTAAAAATCCCTCTCATGGAATTAAAAAGAACTAAAGGTAGACAATATTTTTAGATTTTGTTTTAAACTTTATTTATTATTTTTATTTTCTGTGTATGAGTGTATTGCTTGCATGTATGTAAGGGTGCCCATGTGGTGCAGTGCCTATAGCGGTCAGAAGAGAATATCAAATCCCTTGGAACTGAAGTTATGGACAGTTGTTAGCTACCATGTGTATGCTGGGAATCTAACCTCTTAATTTCAATCTCTTCAAGAATAGTCAGTGCTCTTAACCTATGAGCCATGTCTCCAGCCTCAAGGTAGATAATATTAAATACACAATACAGGGGCTGGAGATTTGACTCAGCAAAGGTAAAGGCACTTGTTGCCACATGCCTGATGACCTGAGTTTTATTCCTGGAACCCACATGGCTAATTGTTTTCTGGCCTTCACACACATATCGTGGCACACATGTTCTCCTTAAATAAATAACTGTTAAAAAGTTAAAACTCCAAATATGATAGCAATTACCATACACATTTGTATGATATCTAAAGATTGTAGTATTAAAAATGATAACATCAAACAAAGTGTTATTTTATGGGCATACAATAACATTATGATGATGCCTAAACAAAGAAAGCCGGACTCTCAACATCCATTTTAGCCAAGAGGGGACCCAAATTGTTCTGAAAACCTGTTCCTCCAGATTATTCTTGAAACCGTCCTTTTGAACAAAGTCTGTTCTTAATCTTTCATTGAAACTGTACATCCAACATGAAATAAAGAAGGAAAAGTGAACCCCTATTTTATCAGAAAGATTTCATTCCTTCTGATCCCTATTTACCTACAACAGCATACATGCACAAACAAGTGCCATCAGTTTAATTCCACCTGTTGTTTACAGCACAAATGTGAAAATATGTTGCTTCCAAGGAATAGCTACTGCTTTCAATACGTCTGAGGTCATGTCAAATGACCTTGAAACATCTTGGGTTAAAAGGTGAGATAAAAGTCATCCCCAAAATTTCTACAAGTCATCCTGGAGGAAACCATGCTTTTGATAAGTACTAAAAGATATGGAGGAAATTTCCATACAGAAGGATTGGTACAGGACAGACTATAAAAATATCCAGTGCATCCAAAATCTCCAAGGAGTTAAAGCTTCAATATAAGGAAACAACAGATAATTGATGAATGGTTGCATATATATTGCTAAAGAATTTGACCAGGAACAGATTTCTGCTATGGGAACATCTCTCATATCAATAGAGAGTGTAAAGAGATAGAGATGTAGATACAGATGGATGGGTAGGTGGATAGATAAATAGATAGATAGATCCAAGCACCTGAATTCTATAAAGTTACACTTACAATATTAGAGCTCCAGAAATAAATTCCCAAACAGGAAAAAGGTACTTGAGAGACTTTTATAAATACACCGAAACTCCAGCCATACCTTTAAATAAAATTGTATGTTAAAAAATTATAAATTATATATTAAAAGTTGAAAATATTGGGGGCTGGAGAGATGGCTTGGTGGTTAAGAGCAACACTGTCTACCCTTGCAGGAGACCAGGTTCAGTTCTGAGCACCCACATGGTGGCTAACAAGCGTCTGTAACTCCAGTTCATCTTCTGACCTCCACAGGTATTGCATAATAGGGGTGCACTTACATACATGCAGTCAATACTCATACACATAAATAAAAATAATTTTTTTAATTTGAAAAAAATCATAGTCATGTGCAGAAGAATTATAAAATATAGTAGTAGCAATTATGCTGAGAAAAGATGTCCCAGAAAAAAGTGAAATTATCTTTAAATTTTTATTTTCTTTAAATTTAAATATTTTATGTGCATGAGTATATTGCCTGTATGTATGTAAATGCACCCATGTTGTGCATTGCTCACAGAGGTCAGAAGAGGGTTCCAGATCCCCTGGAACTGGAGTTATGGATAGCTGTAAGCTGCCATGTGGGTGCTGGGGCCCAAACCCTGGTCCTCTGCAAGAGCAGCCAGTACTCTTAACTATTGAACCATCTGTCCAGCCCCTCAATTTTTATTTTCTCTCTTAAATTCTGACCAGGCTACTCACATTAACTCAGTCTGCACTATACACTTTGGTCTTCGTTTGTATATAGCTTTGAAAGTACTGCCTTGTTCAATTGTTTTGCTACCATAATTGGATTATCATTTTTTGAAGAAGTCTGCAATAATCATAAATTAAATTTTGAATTTTTAAACCAAAAATACGTACATAAAGAAGCCCTAAGAACTTTGTTTTATGTCTCTAAATATTTGGTTGAAAGTAAGGGATTAGGGTGATATTAAATAGTGACATATTAACAGAAGACTGAGATTTCAAACAACTAATTCAGGAAATTCAAAACAAACTGCACTGGTTTTCTGTTACTGCATAAGAAACTTTCACAAGACGATCATTTGAAAATTGAACTCTTCATTCCAATGAAAAACATTGTGTAGACCAAGCTGATCTTGAATTCAAAATGGCCTGCCTCTGGATAAAAAGGTAAAAGGAGGACTTGAATCTAGAAGAGGAGTTTTATCCATAGAAAACAATATCCAGTCCAAATAGCCTCAAAACTTCTCTATCTTTGAGAACAGACAGAGAGCAAAGAGGTTTGAGTGAATCCTCAGAAAAACAGAAACAAAATAAATATAACAACCAGAAACGTGCTATTTTACATTATACTTACTACAACATGATAGAGTGCGTGTTCACAGGTATGAATCCCTTAGTTCAATTCCCAGCAGAAAAAAGTATTTAAGTAGTAACCATTGTTAATCTCTGAATCTTTAACAGTAAGTACCATTATGCAAGATCTAGCAATTATAAAACCATGTCTGATTTTATTATGAGTTAATTCAAAGAAAAATAAATTAAGGTCCACTATCATTAGAAGTTACTTATATGTGCATATTTTAAAGTCTGCCTTGATCCTATTGATTGATAAACATCTCGTAGGCATTCAGAAAGTAAATGGTAAAATTATAGAAGTTTAAATTTGTAATCTGTTTCAATGTAATATATTAAAATAAAAGGAAATTAGAATACTGGACACTGCTGCAGAGTAAAAGAATTCAATCTAGGTTTGAAAAATAATTTTTAACTTTCATCTGCAGTGAACTGAGCATTAAACTTGTTTCAGAAAGTTTATGAGCAGAATTATACAGCCTAGTAATGAAATGCAAATATCTCTGTCCATTAAGGCTCAACTGTTTCATCAATTTTTCAGACATAGTTCAGTGAGGACTGATAATTATATTGCAATGTGAAAAAAATGTTTATTAAGCACCAGTATGAGGCAGCTAGGTGTGTCCAATTATGCCATGTAATGTGATTTCACAAAGTGACTTGATTTTTATTTACTACTTCATGGTCTTCATTTTACTAGGCTTGCTGGAGTTTGGCATATTTTCAAAATGAATTATAAGTGAGAAAAACATTTAAATACGTATCCAAATAGTTCTTAAATTTAGAAATCCTATTTTAATGACATTATATATATGTGTGTAATATAGTCTTCTAAAATTGAACACAGAAATGGCATCAAATATTTGTTACTCCTGTAAGAATATATATTTATTATGTAAATACAAGTTTCATTTGACTAGATTTTTGTCAATTTAAGTCTGCCTAGAGTTTCAGTTATAATATTAAAATTAGTAATTTTGATAAATTAAGTATTGGGAATTCAAGATTTCTTTTTCAGTCTTGTTATATCAGTGTCATAAAATAAAGTACACTAAGAGGAAACAGTTACAATAGCAAGATCTATTTTCAGTAAGTAGAATTTCTCATATAACCCATATGAACACACATTTTTTATTTTTATTTATTTTTATTTTATGTGAGTCGGAGGTGGGTGTGGATGTCCCAGAGCACTTGTGGAGGTCAGAGGGCAGATTAAGGGTGGGTGTTGGGTGGGTGTTGGCTCTCTCCTTCCACCTTGTCATTCTAGGGATCAAATTCAGGTCATAGTCTCCGAAGTGGAATTATTGACTGAGCCATCTTGCCAACCCTGATCATATAATTTTTAGCAACTTTACTGAGATGTAATGCAGATACCATAAAATTCACCTATTTCAAAAGTGTAATTCAGTGATTTTTTTTTCTTTTGCATATGATGCTGATGTGGTATTACAGGAAACCTTTGCTTCCTGCTTTCTTATTTAAGTAGGCAGATATTTTAACTAAGAACAGACTTTTCCACATCTCAAATTGTTTCCTTTTATTCTCATGTTAATTCTACAGTTCCTACCAGGGTTTGTAAGCCATGGCCTGCAGGCCAAATTCAACCTCCTGCTTGTTCTGTGGATAGAGTTTTATTCTACAATGATTACTCTCACTTGCATGTTGGCTGTGGGTGCTTTTTTGATACCAAGACAATCATGTTATTAGCTGTGAAAGCTTGTAGTACTGATTTTACCCTTTTGAGAAAAGTGCCAGTCTCTGGTTTAGGCCTTCACTATTTACCCCAGGTTGCTCTAGTAACTGTTCGGCTGTACGAAATTTAGTGTTCTGTTCTCACTGTCTTTGGACAGCTAACCCATTAAAGTTTCTCAAACATTTCTTGTGTTTATCATAATATTTTTTTTGATCAGGTCAATTTCCTTCTCCTTCCAAAGATGCTGTTGTCGGCAAAGGTGCAGAAGGAAGCAGCCATGAGAGAATTCTAAGTGCACCACATGCCACTACTTCTTTGTTCCCTATTAAACTTCTCTTTCTGTTACTTTATCCACTCCACATATGCCTTATTCATGGCTGCACTGCACTAGCGCTAAGCCGTTACTATCTTCCTTCTTGGAATGCATTTCCCTCTGCGTCGCTCCATCTCTAGGTTTATGGCACCTGGAACACTGGGTGGTCTTCAGATGATAGCAGATTCCGGAAGGACCTTCTTCATTCTTCAGTTCTGTGCATCAACTCACCCAAAGCATGACAATGGCTGGGAGGTTTAACTTGTAGTTATAAGTCTGTCGAAAGAACTGCAGGAACAAGCCCCAGAAAAGAAAAGGGGGAAAGATGCACACGTGTGCCCTGCACGATGAAATCCCTACTTGGCATGTAGTGTTTCATCAATGTTCCTCTTTTGACTCTCTCTAAGAAAAATAAAACCAGAACAAAACAAAAAATCTTCCTACGTTTGAATTCCCTGACGGGCTCAGAGGCAACAGCTCCCCTTCTTCTAAGGGTTGCCAGTGCTTCTATAAATTTGATTTTCCCCCTTAACGCTGGCCCCTGAGAATGGGTTTCAAAGAAGATGGACCTGAAACTAGTAACAATTACCATGAAGCAAAAGTTCATGAAGATTTATTATAGCCTTCAGCTATGCACGAGCCCTCATGTACACAGACGGCATGTGTGGTATTCAGCTATGCACGTGCACTAATGAACACAGATGGCATCTGTGGTATTCACGAGGCTTTTTAAAATATAAATCCCTCTGGCTTTTCACATCACCTAACCATTGTTTATCTCTCCTGTCTCTCTCCCTAGCCATCCCTCCTCCCTCCCTAGTTAAAGCAGTCCTATTTTCCCCCTTGGTAATATCTGTCACTTATGATCCCTCCTCTCTTGAGTTCCTTCTTCGCCTTTATCCTCGTGGTTTCTTGAATATCCCCCCTTCATCCCCTCCCAGTTAAATGTTCCCATTTTATCCATTTTACCCTTGGTAAAAACTGCCTCCTACTTCTTTTCCCTATCACAATGCTTCCTTTCCATTTTCCTGGCTCCTGCAATTACATCAGGATACATACTCACATATAAGGATTTGGTGTTAAGATCCACAAATGAGGGAGAACGTATGTCGCTTGTTTTTCTGAGTGTGTGTTACTTCACTTGGTATGTTAGTTTTCAAGTTCTATCCACGAAGAAACCTCCTTTCATGGTCCAAAAGACTCTGAAAATTACACAAGCCTTTGCCATAGCCCTTGATTACATCCAAGAACTTGAGGGTAAGATCCTATTGTTAAAGACAGGACACGCTTCAGACACAGAACTTGGAGCAATGGGGCTGGAACTGTCCTGGAAGCCTGCACGCTGAAGATAGCTCTCATAGCTCTGGAGGACACTGTTCAATCTCCTGAAAGAGAAAACCGATCAATGATCCAAACTTAGCTTTAAAACTTGATAACCAGAACAATGACTGGCAGAGCAATCTATATTGGTACAGTAAGGCACATTTATCTTGGGATTAATCAATAGCTACCTAATTGAACTTAAAGCCCTCTCAATGGGAAGGAACTCATCTGTGGCACTGTAAGCACAGCCAAATACATAGGACTGGAGAGGTCATAGATCTTAGAGAAAACCCTAAGTCATATCCCTAGACAAATGTAATTTCTTATTATGTGCTAAATATGGATCCTTATATCTACAGACAAGTTTGCCAGTCACCACTTATCAAAGAAACTTCCTTTGCAACAGAC
The DNA here is from genome assembly GCA_035773235.1 of Eospalax fontanierii. Lineage (NCBI taxonomy): Eukaryota > Metazoa > Chordata > Mammalia > Rodentia > Spalacidae > Eospalax > Eospalax fontanierii. Next base: position 22,497,492 of record CM069536.1, on the reverse strand, counting down.
AGAGACTATTACAAAGCTCCACAACTGGTCACACACAGAGGATAAGTATCAGTGAGATACCGAGCCATAAGTGACACATCTACGATGGAGCCTCTATACCTAAGACTCACAGAACATAGTGGAACAAGGGGTAAAGAGAATATTAATGTATCTCTCAACTCTCATAAAGTGAAGCTTCCTCATGCAACAGAGGACAATGAACACAAAAGGCCACAACTGGACAAAGTATAGAGAATAAGAGACTGAAGAGTGTGCATCCCTGGACAGGACTCTTATATTGTATTTCACCCACCCAAGACTCAGGGACCATTGCAGAAGACAGGGCAGAAAGATTATAACAGCCAGGGGAGAGGTGCATGACTGTAAGGAAACAGTCATACAGTTTCCTGGGAACTTGTTCATGCACAAGATCCATGCAAACTCAATCAGATTAAAACCACCAAAGAACTGGGGAAATGGGCAAGGCCACAACATCGGCAAGGAACTACTGGCAGCTGATTAATGCTGGGAGTGATGCTAGACAGAGGCTCCAGTGGACGAACTCACACTGAGGGATCTCTGGGTACACAAATTTGACTAGATAGGCCTAAAACGCATACAACCCCAGTGGAGGGCTCCAGGGGTGTGCAGGTAGAGAAAGGAGAGCCAAATGTGATTAGGATGTATTAAGTTGGGGCTGGAGAGATAGCTCTGTGAGTAAGAGCACTGGCTGCTCTTATAAAGGACCCACATTGATTCCCAGTACATACATGATGACTAACAACCCTCTATAACTCCAGTTCCAGGGGACTCTGATGTTCTCTTCTGACCTCTGTAGGCATTGCAGGACATGGCCACACTTACATACATGCAAACAGGCAGTACACTCAACCACATAAAATAAAAATAATAAATAAAATATTTTTAAAGGGTGTGTTGTATGAAATCCACATAAATTCAATAAAAGTATATGAAACAGCAAGGGACTGAAGAGATGGCTCAGTGATTAAGAGAACTGGCTGTTCTTGCAGAGAACCTGGGTTCTATTCCCAGTACCCACATAGCAGCTAATAGCCATCTGTAACTCCAGTTCTAGGATAATCTGATGCTCTCTTCTGACCTCTGCAGGCCTTGCGTGACACCGATGAATTTTCATACAAGCAGGCAATATACTCAGACACCTAAAACAAAAATAATACATAAAATATTTTAAACAACAAATAAGTAAAAACAGAACAAAAGTTCATACAGATTTCAATGACTGGCCTCTGGGACTGAGTAGTTTTCTGCGCTTTCTTTGCATTGATGGTAGAGTATCAATGTGTTGTTTGCAATGTGTTGCTTGCTTCATGATTGCTTAGAGATGTTCTGTCTAATCTCTGACTTGCACTCTCAAGACTCAAAACCAACGTTTTCCCAAGGTCCTTTGAGGCCTCTGTTCACTGACCAGAGGGAGGAAACAGGAGACCAAGGTGAAAGCCCAGTAAATGTAAATTTTACCTAGGTTCTGCTTCAACAGATTTCTTGTTTAGCAACACTATAAATTTTAATATGATACTTACTGCAACTCTGTAGCTAACTTTTACTCTTCAGTCTTTGGGAGTATTGATCGTATTCACTTGGTCCTAGAGGCATCCTTGCTGTAAGCATCAAAACTTTTATAAAGTAGTATATTCAGTTTTAGTGCAAATTCTCAGTTATTCCACTGCACACTCTGAAAATTATTCCCAATTTTCAACCTTACTGCTACTAATCTTCAATTAACTTCAAAAACCTTGTTGCTTATAATAATAAATCAATCAATTCATAATTTATGTATCTAAATTTATGATGGTTACTGTTGGTTATCAGCTTGATGGCATTTGGAATCAATAAAATACTAGCTTCTGGGAAGGTCTATGAGGGTATTAACGGGAAGAACTAATGGAGGGTGATAGACCTTCCCCAAGTGAGTGGATGGCGCATTACCGTGGGGTCCTGACATAAAGACATCCAAACTATAGTTTTTTGCTGTTCGCTGATGCATTCACCTACTTTCTTTCTGCCTCCGCTGCTGCTGACATCCTCCATTTGAACCCAGCTTTGGCCTTCCAGAGTGCATTAAAGACCAGCGACTCTTCTAGAATCCTCCAGGCCTTCAACATCAAATACAGAATGCTGAGGCATCCAGTATCATGGGCTCAGCAGTGATTTCATTCTCAGCCTCTTAGGATGCAGAAAGTCATTTCTGAGCTGTGGCGACCCATGTGTAGCCAGTCTCATAAATTTCCCTTGCAATCTACTTCTGTTCCTCTTTAGAGAATCCTGACTGACAGATGTATATAGATATATAGATATATAAAATCTGTAAATTCTATGCAGAGACACTCATTCATCATTCTTTGATTCCAGGGAGCTATTTCATGCATAGTCACAGAACTGGGAACATCATGATAAAACCCAACACAGTGTCTTTGTGGAATTCACAGCTCAGTGAGGAGATGTAGGCACTGATGAAAGAATCATGAAACAAATGTGAGGTTACTATTAAGGGTCATTCAAAAGAGTAATAGCAGGTTATGAGTAACACATAGTAATATTTACTGAATGATTGTACAATTGCTCTTTGAATTAGTGACATTGGAACTTAGATATGAACTATGAGTAAGAGTCAACGTAGGAAGAGTACAGAGGATTAACAAGGTTTAACAAAAAGACAAAAGAATGCCTGTGCAGACACATACTTGCGATGTATAAGGAGTTGAAAGTGGTTTAGCTGAAAAAATGGGGGATTTGGGGATAAAAAGATCCTGAGCCTATTGATTCTGTCTTCAAACTGTCTCTTCATTGTTGGTCTCAGCCCTCACTCCTACAACCCTCCTCAAGAGGAGCATCAACTACAGGCCTCTCTTAGTGTTGTGCATCCCTCCCTCTGTCTGCTCTTGTTATTTGACTTTTGTTCTCTACAACTGAATGTTTACATTGTAGCCTATATGATCTTTATCAAATTAGAATTATACTGTTTTGCCTCTCCACTTGACATCAGTTGATGATGGTTTACTTTTCCTACAATAAGAGGACTACCAGATTTGCCTGAGTGCCTTGGATGCTCCTGACACCTAGACTTCTCTGCGAGTGAGCGTTTCTTTGTTATGACATAATACTGGAGACAGGGAATGTAGCTCAGTGGTAGAGTGCATGCTTCACATGTATAAGGATCTGGTTTGAGCCAGGACTGCGTTGGGGCTAGAAAAATGGTTCAGAGGTTTAGATCTCTGGCTGCTGTTGCAGAGGTCCTGGGTTCAGTTACTAGCACCAACATGGGGGCTACAGCCGTTCTTAACTCCAGTTCCAAAGGACAAATGCCCTCTTCTGACCTCTGTGGGCATTGCACAACATGGGTACAGTTACATACATGAAAGCATAACACTCATACACATAGAATTAAAATAATAAATAAAATAATTTTTAATACTGGAAATAAAGAAAAACTTGCAAGGAAGAAAGCTTTATTTTGGCTGATGGTTTCAGAGGTTTCAGTCCACAGCCAGCTGGATTCACTGCTTTTAGGCTTATAGTCAAGCAAAATATTATAGCATGGAACAAACATAGCACAAAGCAGCCAGACTCACGGCAGCTGGGAAACAGACAAAGGGCACTGGGAGCCAATGCCCCAGGGATGCCCTCAGTGACTGACTTCCTTCCAATAGGCCTCAGCTCCTAATGTTTCTGCCATCTCCCGACAGTCCCAAAGGATGGAGATTGCATCTTTCCACACAAGAAAGACTGTGAGATGCTCCAGAGCCACACACTTCTTCTCCATCCCTTCTGAGAATACGTATTAAAGGCCAGTGATGCTACCAAGCTTTGTGCCTTGTAACTGATGTGGCTGCCTGAAACATGGCACCAATGACCCACTGCCAGCTACTTGTCTTCTCTCCTTTGTTTATGTGTTTATTTTTTGATTTAGGGAATTTCACAGCATGAATATTTGCATTATTTACATGTCCCGCAGTACGCCTTGAGTTCCTTCTATGCACCCTACTACCTCTCAGTTTCTTGTCCTCTTCTTTGATTATTGTTTTTATTTATACATACATTTATAAATATGCATATATATGCATATATAATATGCTAAGTCCATTCAGTGGTGCTCTTGTTTACCTGTGTTTAGGGTTGCCCACTTCGGATTTGATAACCACTAAGGAGACATCCCTGGAGCAAACCCATTCTCCTTCCCTCAGCATCCAGTGATTGCCTATAGTCTTGATCTTGGGGTGGGACCCCATGAAATTTCCTCCATCCATTTGTAAGTCTTTAATGTATCCCATATTTTTTCCCCTGGGTGTATGCTGCATTATTGGTTCTAATTTTATTCCTTCCTTATGTACAAACAAGTGTCCCTTCCCTGAAACTTGTTCATCTCTGCCACAGAAATGGTGTGTATCGTTCCATTTCTTGCTTCCAAGCTTGGCTATGTTACAATCTTTGGCTAATGGGTTATCTGTAAACAACAAAAATGTCAGGATTTTGAACATTTCTTTCTTTATGCTTTGTTTTGGTTTGTTGTTGTTGTTGTTTTTCTGAGAGAGGGTCTCTGCATAGTCTCAGCTGGCCTGGAACTCACTTCACTCAATATTAGACTAGGCTAGCCTAGACCTCACAGAGATCTACCTGTTTCTGCCTCCTAAGTGCTGGGATTAAAGATGTGTGCCACCAAACCTGACAGTAAGCATTTCCTTTGTGGTTATTCTATTCCCTTGATTAGAAGAACTTATCAAAGCTAGCCTAATCGTACAAGCAGGATGAGGCACACGGAGTAAATCCGACTTTATCTTAACACTCTTCAGATAAATCCAGTACAATCAGTCTATGTAGTCAAACAAGCCAGAGTCGATGAGGAATAATGACTTTTACTCTCTGTATGTCACTGAGGGTTTTGTGGCTTTGGTAATTATCTGACATGCAGCAATAACCAATAAAATTCCAGTAGGTATCAATTTTTAATGGAAAAGCTGAGTATGTTATTTGTTTAAACCAACAAAATGCAACCAATCATGTAGAAAAGCACATAAACTTTTACACATGGCGTTTTAACTGCATGTACGAAGTTACAACAACAAGCAAGTCATTTAGTCTTCTGTTGTAGACTGTCTCCTTATCTTTAAAATGAGGAGAATGAACTCAACAAAGGTAGCAGTTTGTCCTGAGAACTGACTCTACCTGATTGTTGTGAATTTCTTAACCTGCTATGCTAACAAGGATCTTACAGCTGAGTTTAGAATCTTCAGAGCAGTATATTTTGATCCACTCATGGGGTCTTTCCTGGACAGCAGAGAAGAGGTTTTGTAGAAGTTGTACCACACATCGGAAAAGCTTGAATTAGAAGATGTTTGATTTTCGTTTCACTAGGATGATAATTTCAGCATCCTGTAATGTTGGAGTCTCCAAATGGACAGAGACAACATAGTAGGAGTCAACAGCTCTGGATAGTCAAGTCAAGAATTTATTCCCAAGGCACAAGAACATCATGAAAGAGGGAACAGAAAAATTGTAAAAAATGGGGAGGAGTGCCACAAAATACTGCCATCTAGATAAGACACAGCTGGGGTCACCACAACACACAGCAACGATGGATACTGCAGGGGAGTAGGCTCTTCAGCATTCCGTCATGGATAGATGAGGTACCCAGAAGCCCCCACCCCTTCCAGGGGAGCTATTTACTGTTAATGGTTGCTACGGGGGTGTCATTTTCTTTAATGCTATAGACACTGAGAGACTTGTTGGGAAGAACAAGGGGGAGAAAAGGAAGGGTTAACAGAGTAACTGGGGAGGGAGAACATCCCAACAGCACCTTGTGTATATGTACGAAACTCTCAAAAATAGCCAAAGAATATATTTCCCTTGGCATCTCCATGTTGAGTAGTAAAATGCTAAGTACTAAAGATAGTTTTATAAAGAATTATTATTGTTTTTATCATGTGTAGTACCTTCATGACTCAGGGATTCATTTAAGAATCAATTAAGAATGATTCAGAAACCTTTGACTGAAAATAGCAAACATACTGGCCTTCTTTCTTTTTTCACTTTATGTACATGGGTATAATGCCTGCATGCATGCAAGCGCATCCATGTCCTGCAATGCCACGGAGGTCAGAAGAGGGCATCCAGGCACTGGAGTTACACACAGTTGGTAGCCACCGTGTGGGTGTTGGGAATCGAACTTGAGTCCTCTGCAAGAGTAGTCAATGCTCTTAACCATAAAGCCATCTCTCCAGTCCCAGCAAACTTACTGGATTCTTACACAGCCAGATTAGGAGACTCAGAACCAGGTGACAGAAATTGGGCTTTTCCTTTCCACCACTCATCTCAGCAGCCCTTGAGAACCCCGTTTGGTTCCTTTCATTTGTTTCTGAGGGTGGAGGTAGGTGAATCTCTACTTCAATTATACTCCCTCTGTCAACCTACTTCCGGAAAGTATGTGGTGGTATCCTGACCATACCAATGACATAATTTGCTTTCTTGAAATATTATAATTGATCTTTACTTTCTCTATATTTTTTCTACCTGTTTTGAATACCTGCAATGGGTATATGAAAGAAAGATCTAGATATAATTTACTTAAAAGGCACAAGACAGGAAGAAGCATGAAGTCTGGTTTACTCTTATTTTAATAATATGACTTTGCTATCTTTGAACCAATCACTTCGGACAAGATGAGATCTTAGATCTACCTCAATTTTTCAAGCATGATATTACAAATCAATGCTTCTTTTAGTCTCTCCTATTCTTTATTCTGATAAAATAATTATTTCATAAAATCTTCTGGACAGCTTGACATGAGACAATTTGTTTTAAAGTGTACTTGATTTGGTAACAAAAGATTCTGGATGTATTGATCTACTTCTTTGTTCTACAGAGAAGACTCAGTTATTTCTTGTGTTTAAATACCACTATTGTTTGTAGGATTCAAAGATGTTCCTAGGTATCGACCTTCCACATAAATGTTGAGAAAAACAAAAAGACAAAATTAATTATATAAAATCAGAAAAGTCTGGTGTACCCAAAGCTAATCTGTGATATAATAAGCAGCCTTCACAATACTCACTTTGAATATACCAAGCACTGCATGAGATTTTTTTTTTCAGGGCTGAAAATATGTCATGCAGTTCTTGGAGTGAATTTGTAAGGGTTCTCACTTCATAAGCACCGTTGAATAACACTCCAGTTAACCTGGAATAGAGTTGTAACTACAAGTGCATTTAGTAACACTGTGAGTTATCTCTAACTTTTGGCCATACTGGACTCAGGTAACTCTACATTCTGATTATCTTTTGAATCCCAAGTGAGTCCATCTCCATACATCTAAAACATTCCTAGGAAGGGACTGTATTTGACTAAAATACATTACTCAGAACATTCAAAAATACTTAAACAGTATATTTTAGTAAGATTTTGAAAAAAAAAACTTCTAGGAAAAAATTTAAATCTAATTTTTATATTCTTTGTGAATGTCACACATACATATATGTACACAATGGATTTTAATCAGATTTACCTGGCTGCTCCCTATCTGCCTCCTACCTTCTCACACCCCTTCCAACTTTATATGGATATTAAAAAACCCACAGAATCAAGTCCAATTTGTGCTGCCTACAGGTGCTGGAGCATGGTGAGCTTGAACTACCAGGGACCATACCCTTAAGGAAAATCGAGTCTTTCTCCTCCATAAGCCTTCAGCTGTCAAACTTCTCACTGAGGCTTCACAGCAACTCCCGCCTCCATGCTGAAACTTCACCTGCCTTGATCTTGTGAACATCATATCAGACAACCATAGCTGCTGAGAGTTCATGGGTACAATAGACTTGTCAAGTTCAGAAGATACTATTTCACTCCAGTCCTCCCAGACCTCTGTTTCTGTTCTGCGTCCTCTTCTGTAATGATCACTAAGCCCTGGGAGGAGAGAGTATGATATAGATGTCTCATTTAGGGCTGAGCATTCTGAAGTCTGTTATTCTGCCACCTTGACCAGTTGTGAACCTCTTTGTGAGTTGTCATCTACTCCCAAAAGAAACTTCTCTAATAAGGGTTGAGAGATGCAATAATCTCTGAATACAATACAAAGTCATTAGGAGTTGGTACAAGAATACTATGTCTATTTAACAGAATAAGATTACTAGATTCTCCCTTAGGGCCTATGACCTGTCTAGGCAGAAGATCTTGGTCCTGATAGTGTTACCAGGTATGGGTTCATCCTATGGAACAGGCCGGTATGGTATGGCTGGTATTCCCAGAATATTTGTCAGCTGGAGCACAGGTGGGCCTGTCTTACCAGGTCAGTTGTTACTGCAGGTTGTTATAGCTTGCAGGGTTCACTGCTGGCTAAGATTGATGATTGCTTTTCTCTTCTGGTAGCATATGAGCACTGAAATGATGACAGTCACAGGGAGGCAGCAACCTGTATCAGAGAACACCACAACCTTCCTGCTGAGCAAATCCTGAGGTAATGACCATCATTTCAGGAACCTTCCCTAGACACTGGGCTCCTCCTTTGGTGCCCCTATTACCACAACTGCAGCCCTCTTTTCTTCCTTTGCCAAACCACTCCATCTTAGTTGACACTGAGGACTTTTGAATTCTTAAAATAGAGGTGCCAAGCAAATCCATTCATCCCCACCCCCATCCTTGGTGGGGCACTGGTCTGCTCTCACAGTTAGCACCTCAGATCTCTGGACTACACTCTTAGTCCAGACCCACCTTCTTTATCCTGATCCTCTGTAATCAGACCAGCTCAATGTTTTAGTCTGGTTTGTTATAGCCTTCACAGACTGTCCCCACCCCTAATCTGCCTTGGATTACTGAGAACAGCCTTCTTCCCTGCTAAATTTGAACATGCACACTGTGTTTCCCCTACAACCTGAGAAACTCCATTCTCTCCACCCCACATCCTGTTCTCTTTCTAGCCTTGAACAGTTGAACTAGAGCCATTTGTTCCATCCAATATAAAATCAGAGAGAACTTGAAGCCTTGACCAATCAGCTTTTCATTCCCAATAAGTAAACAACCAAGTCACATCAAGTATACAAACAAAATCAGAATTCAACTCAACAAAGAAAGGTTGAGCCTCATCTCAGAATCACAACCAACAGAAGAAATTCACATGTCAAGATCACATTGAAACAAATAACAATACCAAAAACTCAAATAATATGTCTCCACCAAACATCACCAGTCCTATAGAAGAGTTCTACATTGAGAACCCCATAAACATAAACCAGGACACAAAGTTTAAAAGAACAATCAAAAACATGACCAAAAAATTCAGTGAATTTATAGAGCACACAGACAAACAAATCAAAGATTCAGAACATTATATGGGAACACTTTCAAAACCTATATACTATTAAATTTGAAACCTAAAGGAAGTGGATATATATCTAAAATCATGGAAATCACCAAAGCTAAACCAAGAAGAGATCAACAGCTTAAACAGACCCATAGCATATGAGGAAGTTGAAATGGTTATACAGAACCTCCCAGCTAAAAAATTTCCAGGCCCAGATGAATTCACAGAAGAATTCTATCAGACATTCAAAGAAGATCTATATCCAATACTACTTAAATTATTCCAAAAGACAGAAACAGAGGGAGGACTACCAAATTCCTTCTATGAAGCCAGCATCACTCTAATACCAACACCAAGTAAAGATACAACCAAATAGGGAAACTATAGACCCATCTTCTTAGTGAGCATAGATGCAAAAATTGTCAACATAATAATTATGAACCACATATGTCTGTATGGGTCTTATTCCAGGGATGCAGGAATTGTTCAATATATGTAAGTCAATTAATGTCATAAAGAATATGAATGGACTCAAAAAAATCTCTTGGTCATCCCAATAGATGCAGAAAAGACCTTTGACAACACTCAACATGCATTTATGTTAAAAGTTCTAGAGGGAATTGGACTGGAGGGAACACACCTCAACATAATTAAAGGTATATACAAAAAACCTCACAGCCAACATCATTCTAAATGGAAAAAAAAACTTGAAGAATTCCCCTTAAAATCAGGAAACAGACAAGGATGTCGACTATCTCCATTCTTTTTTAATATAGTGCTTGAAACTCTTGCTCAAGCAATAAAGCAGGAGAAGGAAGTTAGAGGAGTATTTACTGGAAAAGACGAGGTTAAATTATCCCTTTTTGTAGATGACATGGAATTATACCTAAAAGATGCCAAAAATTCCACCAGAAAAATCCTACAAATGATTGACTGTTTTGGCAAACTGGTTGCTTACAAAATTAATCTACAAAAATTCAGTGACCTTTCCATATTCCAATAACAAGCAACTGGAGAAAGAGTAAATGGAAACTCTCCCATTCACAACGGTCTCAAAAACATAAAATATTTCAGAGTAAACCTGACGAAAAACATTAAAGATATCGATAATGAAAATTTTTTAATTTTTAAAGAAAGAGACCGAGGAAGAACCTAGAAGATGGAAAGATTGCCCATGCTCATGGATTGAATTAATATTGTGAAAATGATCACCTTATCAAAAGCCTTTTATATCTTCAACACCAGGCTGATCAAAATCCTTTTCAGAATTCTGAAAAGAAAATCCTATGGAAACACAAAAGACCCTAGATAGCCAAAGCAAATCTGAGTGTAAATAGCAATGCAGGGGGAGTTACTATTCCAGATTTAAAACTGTATTACAGAGCTATAGTTATAAAACCAGCATGGTACTGCACAGAAATAGACTCATAGATCAATGGAACATAATGGAAGTTTCAAACATGAGTACATGCAATTTCAGCCACCTGATATTTGACAAGGGGCCAAGAACACTCACTGGAAGAAAGATTGCATCTTCCCCAAATGGTGCTGGTAAAACTCAGTCTCCACCTGTAGAAGAATGAAACTAGACCATTATTGTTCACCTTGCACAAACGTCAACTCCAAATGTATCAACGACCTCAATGTGCAGCCCGAAACTCTGAAACTGTTAGAATAAAATGTTCATAGTAACCTGTAAGATACAGGTATAAGAAGGACTTGCTAAATTGGACATCAGTTCCTCAGCAATTAAGGTCAACAGTCAACAAGTGGGACCTCATTAAACTAAAAATGTTTCTGTACAACAAAAGAAGCAACCAAGGAAGGGAAGACAAAACCTACAGAGTGGGAGAAAATCTTCACCAGGAACACATCTGTCTGAGGTTTAACATCCAGAATATATGAAGAACTCAGAAAACAAAGAATCAAGAAAACAAGTTATACAATTAGAAGATTGCCTAAGGATCTGAACAGAGTGTTCTCAAAGAAGAAATAAAGATGACTAAGAAATATCTTTAAAAGTGTTCAACATCCTTAGTAATTAGGAAAATGCAAATTAAAGCCACTTTAATATTTCATCTTACCCCAGTTAGACTGCTAAGATCAAGAGAACAGATGATACCAAATTCTGGAGAGGATGTTGGAGAAGGGGAACTTTCATTTACTGCTGGTGGGATTGTAAACTCATGCAACCCCTGTGGAAAGCAATGTAGAGAACTCTAAAAGACTAAAAATGAACCTACCATTTGACCCGGTTTTAACAGTTCTTGGCATATATTCAGAGGACTCATCCTATTGCATAGATACTTGTACATCCATGTTTGTGGTTGTTCTTTTCACAGTAGCCAAGAAATGGAAGCAACCTAAGTGTCCCTCAACTGACAAGTGGGTAATGAAAATGTGATACATTTACACATGAAGTTCTACACAGCATTAAGAAAAAATGAAATAATAAAATTTGTAGGTAAATGAATAGAATTAGAATCTGTTATACAAAGTGAAGTAATATAGACTCAGAAAAATAAACAATATATGTTATCCTTTATATGTGAATCCTAGCACCAGATCCTTAAATGTGAGTGTATAGACTGATGTAACTACAGGAACCGGGATAATGGAAGGGAACCAGGAAGGGGAAGGGAAAGAAGGAGCCTGAGAGAGAAGAACAGTAGGAGACCGGTGTCACTAAGGGAAAGTTGGTTAAAACTGAGGTATTTAAATGGGAGGGGGGAGAACTATACAAAGAACTTTAGAGATAAAGGGAAAAAAGGAGCTCCAGAGAGGTGGACCCATAGGACACTGGTATTTTGAAGGAAAAAAAGGTGAAAATGGGGACACTTCAATTGGGGCAGGCATGGAGGAAGAGTCAGACAGGGAGAGAAAGGGACATAAATAATGACTAGCTGATATATAAAAAAAAAAAAAACAGAAGGAATCATAGTTCAGTAAACCACAGAAAAATTACACATATAATAACTCCACAGGAGACCATGTGTATAGCTAAAGGCTACATAACAAGAAACAGTATCAGACAGGAGAAACCTTACTTTGAGTTGCTGGATGGGGTTGTCCAAGAGAATCCCACAGTTACACAGGCTATTGTCACATTCCCAGATTACCTCCCGGAACTTGAAGTTAAGATCCTATTGCTGAAGACAGAACATACTTGGGAAAGAGGATTTGGAGCAATAGAACTGGAACTGACTTGGAAGCCACTTCCACTGAAGGCTAGCTCTCATAGTTTTGGAACAAACTACATAAGGTGCTAAGGTAGAAAGCCCATCGATGGTCTAACACCAGCTTCAAGCCAAATGAGCACATGAATGGCAGGCAACGAAGTTGACATTGGTGTAGTACCAGCATTTTTATCTTGGGGGCAATCAACAGTTACCTAATTTGACTAAAGGCCTACTCAATGGGAGCAAATTCATGTGAGGTACTGTAAACATGGCCAAACTACAAACATGGCTGGAGAGGTCCTAGGTCTTAGAGAAAACCCTAAGAGTGTCACATCCCTTAACTAATGTAATTTCTTACTATGTGCAAAATATGTATCCTTATGTTTATAAGTCACCATTCATCAAAGAAGCTTCTGTTGTACCAGACGGAGACTATTACAGAGAGAACCACAACTGGTTACATACAGTGTCTGTGAATTACCCATGCATATGTGTCTCATCTACAATGCAACCTCTACACCTAAGACCCAGGGAACAGAGAACAAGGGGTAAAGAGGTCACTAATGAATCTCTCAGTTCTCATCAATAAAGCTTCCAGGGCCAGGAACACAGTAAGTCAAAAATGGCCATAGCATAGATAGAGATTAAGAATCTGAAGAACGCTGGTCCTTGGACAGGACTCCTGCATTAAACTTCACCCACCCAGGGCTCAGGGAGCATTGCAGCAGAGGGGATGGAGAGATTGTCAGAGAAAGCGAGGAGGTATGTAATCATATGGAAATAGGGTCCTACAAGCTCCTGGATCCCTGCTCATATGAACCTACAGCAGCAATGGTAGTAGCAAGCATGGGACCCATGTAAATTCAAGCACACAAAAACCCAGCATAGAACTGGAGCAATGGACAGCAGACACCAATCTTCAATGAAGAAATATTGACAACATATTGCTGTTGGATGAGGAAGAGCAGCTCTTCCTAAAACAAGGTACTCTAGATAGTCTGACTAGCCCTCCATGGATGAACTTGCACTGAGGAATGCCTGGGGACACTAACTTGACACAATAGGCCTTAACACAGATGACTGAATGTATGGATTCCGGTTGGGGGACTATGAGAGAGTGCCAGTGTGGAGGGGGGAGGGGTATAAAGATGAACAAGATTAATTGAGATATTCTGTGTGGAATACAAAATGATTCAATAAAAATAAAATATAATAAAGAAATAGAGGACAAAAATATTGCAGGAAATATGGCTGTCTTTGATGTTGTTCACTATATTTGTCTCACAGAGAGATCTACACATATCACAATTAAAATTAGACAGTAAGTCTTAATGCCCACAGATCCAGATCTGCCTGCCTCCACACCACCCAAATTTGGGTGAAAAGTTCATAAATCCTTGAGTCACCATTTTGTTCTCAACTTTTACTCTCTTGAGAGTCAGATCCTGTGATTATTGGCATTCATGCCACAGGTTCATTCATTTTCCTGTCTAGATGCCACTAAGTTCAATATCTGACCACTTCTAGTTCTCTTATATACTCATTGTTTTATACATTTCATTCTGGAACCTATGTGGAACATAAATAATTAATTAATTTAGCAACTAAAATGGGTTAGTCGTTATAATAAAAGTCCTGATTCCTTGATCATTTGGAGGATAGGTATTGTAATAACACTTTAATCCTCCAATGTACACAAAAAGCCATTTGACAGACATGAACACTGAGTCTCATTCAGGTGTAACTTAGTCCAGTGTACTAGCACTATACTCCAATGAGCCAACATCCATTCTAACTACACTGCAGTTCTTGACTTATCTTTACTTACTGGCTATTTATCTCCTTGCTGTCCCCTAATGTTAACCTGAATAAGCAAGGTATTTTCCAGCTTATTCTGGAAGAACTTCTCTGAATATGCTCATATATGCTGCAAGTGAATTTTTATCTAGCCTTAAATATGCACATGCCCAATCCCTTCCCATGCCCTCATACTTGCTTTTTTCAAAATAGGTCTTCTCTTTCCTACAACTTAGATGTGTTTTCTGTCACATGAGACCCTTCTGCATGCCTTATAGTCATACAATTCATCCCTTCTACTGCAGCACCTAGAAACTTACTTGACTTGGTACCCTTGGCCTTCAGTCTTCAAATTGCTTCCCGTAGCCCGTTGCTGTTACAGTCTTTGGTGAATCATACCCTTTCTAAATTCCAACTTAATACTAGCACTGTCAATGATCTTAAGTATCTTTGTAATGTCAATCCAGACACTTCACAGATAGAGAAGTCCCAGGCACCCTCACACCCATTTCCACTTTCTAGTAGGAGAAAAAATGAAATACCAACAGAGGATTTGCTGCAAATATTTTCAGGTTTGGATGCTTGAGTTGTCATCTGCATATGTTCTAAGGTCCAATTTTTAGAGATTATTGTTTTAACTAAGCATCATAAATCACTATAAGGCTAACCAAGTAGCATATAATAAAATGCATTGATAACAATGAAGACAAACCATAGTAATTTATCATCAGAATGAACACAATCAGAAATCACAGGCAAGTCAAGATAACACTGTGATTTACTACTCTGCAAAGTGTTCCTTCTTCACACCTCAGAATTCTCCTCTATCTGCCCATGTGCAGGTTGCCCACAGCACTAAGCATTAGGACACTCAAACACATTTCTCAGTATACTTAGATAACATGATATTCATTTAAAACACTTAATCCTTTATGATTTACTTCACTTACTATCAAGAATGCTTAATTGTACCTAAAACTCTACTTTTTTATATCATCCATATCTAAGAAAAAAAAGAAAGACCTTGAATTTTTAATAAAATTCACGGAACATCAGAAAATTCTTGTTTGATTATTACAAGTTCACATCCTTTGTCTAATACCCATAAGGCAGAAATATTTTGTAATTTTTCAGACTTAGGAAGGAACTCAGGTAGTTTTATTGTATATGATAGGCCACTCCAGCAGTACACAGAGAAGAACCCTAGAATCAAATACATTAGTATGTCTTCTGTAAAACATCGATTATGTGAATAAAGACTATAAATAGCTTAAAAGAGTTTCAGATTAGTATTTACTGACAAATAAGTTGACAACTAAAATGGAAAAATCTTTTAGTTCTTTTGACTTCAGGATTTTAGAATTTGTGCCTGAGAGTTTGTGGATTTACTCAGTGGTCCTGGCTTCATTTGTCAGATAAAATGATTGAGCTGCTCTGAGGTTAGTAACTGCCAGTGCTTATCTCCTTACCTTTTCTTTACAAACATATAATGCTCTCCCAACACCATTATTTTCTCATTTGTACTCAAGAAGTCATATAATGAAAGAACTGTATACATCTTTCTTAGTTTTCATCAAGTTTATTGGGAATTCTTTTAAATAAATGATTTATATAGCATTAACTAAATTCGTTAAGGCATACAAATTTATGTGGATCTTTGGTTTGTTCTTATTAGGGACTGAACTAAGGCTTTGTGCTTGCTAGTAAGCACTTTGCCACTGAGCTGTATTCCCAGTCCCCTCTACTTTTTGTTTCAAGACGGGATATCACAAAGTTACTCAAGTTGGCCTTCAACTTGCTGTGTAGTTCAGATAGGCTCTGAAATTACAATCCCCCTGCCTCTACTTTTGGAGTAGATGGGATTATAGGCCTGTGCAATCAGTCGAGGCTCAAATCTATGATCACTGTATAGAACTGTAAAACTAAGGCTATACTCAAGCTATAAAGCATTTCTACATCACCAAAGTATCCAGATCCCTTTGTAATTAATTCTCTTTCTCCATCATCCCAGTCAAGCTTGTCACTTAGCCACTATCTGCCTTTTTTGTCCATAATTTGGCATTGTGTATTAAAAGAATCATAAATATGTACTCTTTCTGTCTAGTCTTTTCACACTACCTAGAGATTTTTCATTTTTAATTGAAGTTTTGTGAATTTCATACACTATATTTTGATCACCTTTAGACTTCCTCCCCTATCTACAGACCTCTTGCCACTTCCCCCACCCAATTTCATAAACTCCATAAGGCTTTGCGTGTTGATGTTTACTCCCTCTCTTACCATTTGTTGGAAAACTTTGCTTTTTCTGTTGAGTTGACTGTGTCAAAGAGCGGCTGACTCTACCTGTGTGGATCTATTCTTAGGCTGTATATTCTGTTCCATTGACATACCAGAAGATACTCCAATGCCACATTTCCTGGACTGTGGCCTCACGGTGGGCTTTGAAGTTCAACAGCATCAGTTATCCAGCTTTATCCTCCCATTTTAGTATTCCACTGGTCTTTACCTTGACATATGAACACTAGAATCAATTTGTTAATATCCAAAAAAAGAAAACTTCCTGGAATTCTGATTGGAATGCTGTTGAGTTTATAGAGTTTGGAAAAACTGACGTCTTGACAGATTTTAATCTTGCCCCCTTGTAGATAGTCTATTTCATCATTTATTTGGAAGTGATGATTTCCTTCATCACAATTTTATAGTTTAATTTTATAGTTTTATTCTTCTCCTACTTATGTTGTGGAAGTTTTACTTAATTTATATACAAGTCAGAACTATGTATTTTTTTTCCAATCAGCTGTGATGCCTGTCTCTCTGTCTCCAATTTAAGATGGTAGTTTGTCATGGGTCATCTACTCCTGAGGCAGTTAAGAAGAGGAGCCCACTGTCAGCTTCTTCAGGGTTGTTTTGTTCTGTTTTCTGGGTATGAGGACAAAGCACCTAGCTAGGGAATCAGAAGCCAGTTTCATTATTTGGCCAGCAATCAGCCTTGCCATCATTAGTTCCTCCTATGGATTGTTTTGCATTTTGTTGGTTTGTGTTTTTATCTTTATTATATTCTTCCTTGTACTTACTATTGGATCCACTGTGCTCTTCCTTTTCAGATACTTTCAGGTGAAATATTAGAAACTGATTTTAGAACTCAATTCTTTTCTAAGTATTTAAAATAAACTTCCCTTTGATCATTGCTGATCATCTATATTTGTCAAACTTTGATGTTTTATTTTTTATTTATTTTTACATATATTTTTATTGAAAATGTGTACATTTCATACAAAACAACTTAATCTTCTTTATAGCCCCCCCATCCAGAACCCCTAAAATCCCCCCCCAGACCAGATTTCATGGATTCTGTCATAAAATGGTAAGACCAAGTAATGCTAGTGTACCCAGTTGTCCCCCAGTGCAAGTTCATCCACTGGGGTCTAGCCAGCCTACCTAGAGTCACTCCCTTAAAGAAGATCAACTCTCCCTCACCCAGCAAAATCAGTTGCCAATAGTTCTTCCACTAAAGTTGGAAGTTCTATGTTCCAGTTCTCTGCTGCATTTTTCTGATTAAGTTTTAAATATTTTCAAATTATCTTTGTAATCATCATCTTTGGATTATAAATTTAGAATCATATTAGTTGCCAAGTATTTGAGAGTTTAAAAATTCTTTTGTCACTGACTTCTAATTTAATTGTGCTGTGATCTGAAAATATATGTTAGTTTTACCTTTTAAAACATTCAGACTTACGGGACTAGAGAGATGGTTGCTCTTGCAGAAGACCCAGGTTTGATGCCCAGCACTTACATGCCACAGGCTAACAACTGTGGGTAACTCCAGTTGCAGTGGAATCCAAGGCCCTCTTCTGACCTCCCCAGGCATTGCAACAGGGGTGCACTTATACACTTGCTGGCAATACATAGATATAAATGTTAAAAATAAAATATCTTTAAAAACATTCAGACTTATTCTACAACTTGCACATAGTCTATTTTGACAAACGTACTGTGTAATCTTCAAAGTAATGTACATTGTCATTATTGGGTTTAGTGTTCTATAAATATAAAGTATATCAAATTGACTGATAGAAAATTTAAAAATATTCACCCCAAATATTGTACAACGCAAAGGTTATTGCTTAATAATAGTGAAAAACAAGCGTGAAAGACATTTTCAGGCAAGTGAAATAGGAATTCATTATCGCCAGACCTGAGCACAAATAATGTTAGTGAACCTCACATTGCTGAAGGCAAATAACATCAAGAAAATCTTGGCTCTTTAGAAATAAATTAAGAACAGTGGAAATTATAACTATATTTAAACATAATAAACTGCTTCCCTCAATTGTTTGGAAAAATCTATAAAAAGTAGGTGAAGAAAATCTTAAATTGTATTGTGGACTTTTACAGCTATGCAAATTACACATGCAAGGGTACACTGGTTTATTATGACCCATTTTATTTCCCTTTCTCTCTGACTTTTTAAAGCACCACTTTCTTGAATTTCCTAAGGATAGGAACTTCTTCCATTGTTTCTTCATCCCTCCTAATGCCTACATGTACTAAGGCTCTGGAAATTAAGGAAACTTCAACGGTTCTCTTTGGGTGTGCAAAGCTCTTTATATTTGAACACCTGAGGACCAGAGCAATTAAGAACGCTTACAGAGTTTGACCCTCAGCACCCATGTCTGTTGGGTGGTTCACAACTACCTTTACTTCCAGCTCCAGAGAATCTGCTGCTTCTCACCTTCAAAGGCAGTTGCACTACACGAACATATCCACTATTCCCCCAGCCCCCACCCCATCACCACCCAGCACATCACATCAAAAGAAAACTAAAAAATAGCAGAACACTAAAATTATTTGAGTTAAAGCACATGTAAAGGAGGACTTGTGAAAGCTCAGAGGGAATTTAGGCCATGTTCACAACAGAAAGGGCTGTAGTACTGCTTAAAGAAAAGACAGATAAAGCAAGTTCTGCCATGACTAAGCCATTGTATCTGCCCCAAGAGAACTCTCCAGGATCTGCTGGTGCAGTCTCCTCTCTGGGGTCAGCATGTGTCCTAATTGAACTCATTATTTCCTTCCAGCTTCCCTACAATTTGCCCTCTTTTTACATTTACTTAAATTAAACAAATCTGTATGCTGTTATTTAAATGACATGGCATCTTGTACTAGAGATAATGGGATGGCAATAGAGCTGTTTGTAGAAATTCTAATAAGTATCTCCAGCACAATTGAACCAATTAATTTTCAACCAGAGTATGCAAGTGTTTATTTTCAAATGATCACTTGGATCTTGATTCCTTTTTCATAAAAAGTAAACTATGTTGTAGATGACATGAGTCATCTAGATGAATTTGTCCCTCTCAAAGTTTTATTCCTTGCCAATAAAAAGCATAAAACACAAAGAAAAAAAGCTTAGCCAATTATCAGCCAATCCAAGGGGTAAGCATGTTGAATTGCATGACTTGTAATGTACTTAGAAATGTTCCTTTACCACATTGAAGCTATAAAAAAAATGAATGTTGCTTTATAAAATTAAAGTAACGGGTTGAAAAGATTTTTTAAAATAAATTCAAAGACCTTATTTCTTGCTATAAATTATATGAATCCCAGGTACACTTCATTCCTGCTAGAAATAGACAATATTAGTAGAATTCTGCAGCTGAGTCAGAACGTCTTTTCTATATCTCTTTTTCTTTAATTTTATTCCCTTCTTTCTTCTTTTGCTCACAGACTGATACAGTAGCTGTGTCATTAATTTCCATGACTCTTTCCCTCAATTTATTTCAGCCCTTTCCAACAAGTACTGTTCCAGACATACTTATCTCACTGGTGACTTTCACGTTTAACTTATACCAATACATCACATTATTCACTCTACAGTGTTTTGAATGAGAATGTTCCATATAGCCTCCAAGTTTTTAGACATCTTTGTCTCCAGTTGGTGAAGCTGTTTGAGGAGGCTTTAGGAGATGTGGCCATGCCTAAGGAAGCAAGTCACTGAAGGCAGGCTTTGAGACTCCTTAAACATTGCTGGATCCCCAGGCTCTCTCTGTGTCTGCTAGAAGATGATTAAACACTCTGCTTTCTGCTCTAGCCACCTCTCCCACTATGGCTCCCTTCCCTGATGGACTCTGATTTCTTTGGAACTGTAAGCTTAAATAAACTTTCTTTTATAAGGTCCCTTGGTCATGGTGTTTTATCACAGCAACAGAAAAGGAACTAATACACACTCTGAACATTCCAAATCCTCTACCCACATTCAAGAATCCCACAACCAACCCCCCTCAACTTTGCTTTTCATCTGCAGCCCCATGTAACTCCCTCTGATCTTAGTTGGGCACATACATCATGACATCCTCCTTGTCTTTGACCTTAATGCACTTCTGTGGGAAACAGGTCATCTTTGTCCTCCTTCTACCTGCTCAAACATTCTAGTTTTCTGTGGCTTAAATCATCTCACATTAATTCAAATTTTGTTTATAACTCTTTCTAAGTTTTCCTTTTCAGTGTTTATTTTGTTTCTGTTTCAGTGTTTAATTTTTAGTTACTCTGAAAACGCCTCAGCTCTCTTATTTGTACATATTCTCAACAATTTCATAAAGACAGTTGGGAATGAAGGGCCACATACCATGCACTTTCTTCTTTTACATCCATGACAGCATGGGATAAACAGGTCCAGACCTAGCTGCATTGCTCCGAGCCGCAGCTTCCTCATATGTGAAATAGAAATAATAGCATAAAATTGCTAGGAGGATCATACTTTGTGAGGGACAAATGAAAAAATCCATAAAGGGTTTTTTAAAGCACCTGCTGCTGGAGAATAAGCACTCAATAAGTAATAACTAGCATTATTATTTTTGTGTGTTTCATTGCAATTCTTCTTCTTTATTCTATGTAAGTTTGTAAGGCCTGGAGATGGTTTCCAGGGTGGCTAGGGTGCATTTAGCTATGGGCAGTGAATCTAAGTCACTTTCCCTTGATCTCTGATTTCTCTGTTTCTTTGAGCTCTGAAAAGTGAGGCCACTCACAGCATATATATAAAACACCTGGAGCTACAGGACAGAGTATAGCAAACTAAGACAAACTAAAATAGGTTAGATTTGTAGTCATTAGGTTCTAGTCATTCATACTTTGTGAATACTGTTCCTTTCTCAGTAACATGGGTATTAGCATACTGAAAGCCACCTGCAGAAGAGGCTGACAACAAAGCTAAGCAGGCACTGGGAACAGAGCATTGCTCCCTGCTTGGAAAGACAGTGAGTGATCTTCCATTATGCGCAATGGTACCAAAAGCCAAGAAAATATTAGATTAAATCATCTGCTAGGTAATCTCTACTATATTGAAATTCATCACTTCTAGATGGAGCGAGCCAGAGAAAGCAGCTTTCCCAGAAACTCTCTCTAGGAAAATTTCTCTCCTCCCTCCCGCTTCTCCCTTGTGTTGTGGATCTGTTGTTTATTACAAACAGATATGAACCTACAGAAGTCAATGCTATTTTCTTTCTTTTCACCCCAATTTTTCTGCTTTATAAAAACAGGGCTGCTAATATCTCTCAGATATTTTGTGACTATATATAACTTGAAAATCTTTACCAAGAGCAGCCCTCCTACCAATTTTTGTTTGCAAGTAGAACATTCTGTGCTCTCAAAGCTTTCCTAGGTCCTCCATGACTTAAAAATTGATCAGGTTCTACTGACTGGCATTTAAAACATATTAAAGTCTCATTACAGCCTATTTCTTGAGTCCTATACCCATGGTTTGGTCTTAGTCTCTCAAGACATAGTTATTGAATGTCTATTTTGAGTCAAGCTCTAAGCTAAATATTGAGAATTCAATAATAACCAAAGCCCAGGGCTTGAGCTAATAGAACTTAGAATCTAGCAGAATAGATTACTCAATGTTTTAGTAATACTTATAACACAAATGTATAGTATGGTGTGACATTTTACAATGGAGCACCTTAACTCCCTGAAGATTTCAATTTCTGCATTTTTTGATCTTTTTGAGACAAAGTCTCCCTGTAGCCTTGGCTGGCCTGGAACTCACTATGTAGACTAGGCTGACCTTCAACTCACAGATATTCACCTGCCTGTGCCTCCCATGCTGGGATTAAAGGTGTGTTCCACTATGCATGCCTTAACTTTCTGCATTTTTTGAACAAGCTGTATTGTTGGGTAAATATAGAATAGACCAAAGGACTATTCTAAGCCCAAGGAATAGCATGTTCAAAGGCCTTTGGGTGGAAGGATCTTGGTGCAGGTGTGTCAAGTATTAGCAGTTAATCTTGGGAAAGGAGTTAAAAGCAAGATTCATATCCCCAAGTCTAAAATTCTGATAGAACTCTCTATAAACTGTTTTCTGATTTTAATTCAATAGATACATATTACAGACCATTTACCTGTGCATTCTCAAAAACAGACTTAATAACCTCTTTCAAAGTATCAAAATATCTGCATGCAATTTCTGAAGTACCTTCCTTATGAGTCTGAAGGATCAAGTCCTGCACATCTGAGGCATCAGAACCACCTGCTGCTGCTGGCTATATTGGAAGTGTGCTCCATAATCTAGTCCTTCCCTCTTCTAATCAAAAGGTTCATCAGAATTTCTGTCTTTGAAATTCATATTCCACCTTTACCTCTAAAGACCTTTTTTCCAATTAAACATTTCCTGTTGCATTGATCTATGCTTCACGACTTGTATCAAGGACTAGTGCTGGGCAAATGCTGTTCTACCAAGGAATCCAATAGTTGTGGCTGATGTATCTCCTTCCCCTGCTTAAAGTGGGAGAAAATTCATGTGTGGCACCATAAACATAGCCAAATATATGACTGGAGAGTTCATAAAGCCTAGAGGAAACTCTACATCTGTCACATCCCTAGACAAACTTAATTTCTTCCTGTATATGCTAAATATGGATCCTTATGTTTACAGTCACCATTCATTTTTGCAATCGATGGAGACTATTATAGAATTCTACAACTGGTCATACATAGAGAGCATCTATGTTATTTTCAGCCCCAAGTGACACATATACAATGAAATCTCTACACCTAAGGCTCATAGAACATAGTACAACAGGTGGTAGGAGAGAATACTAATGCATCTTTCAATTCTCACCAGTGAGGCTTCCTCATGCAACAGAGGGCAATGAACACAGAAAGCCACAACTGGCCAAAGCATAGAGAATAAGAGACTGCAAAATGTGTGTCTCTGCATAGGACTCATATTAAACCTCAACTTCCCAGGACTCAGGGACCATTGTGGAAGAGGGGGCAAAAAGATTGCAAAAGCCAGAGTGACGCATGACCATAAGGAAACAGAGTCTTCTAGGCTTCTGGGAACTTGCTCATATGAACTTACAACAATGGTGACAGCATACATAAGACTTAGACAAACACCAGGATAGAGCTGGAGAAATGGGCAGGAGGTCTCATCCTTAGCCAAGGAACTATTGGCAGCTGATCACTTCCGGGTGAGGGAGAATCGATCTTCTTTAAAAGAATGACACTAGATAGGCTGAAGAAGCTCCAGTGGATGAACTCATACTGAGGAACATCTGGCTACAAAAATTTGATTCAATAGACCTTAACATACATGTCAGAATGCAAGAAATCCTGTGGGCAGGCTATGGGGAGGTGCAGATAGGGGAGGAGTCCTAAATATGATTTAGTTGAAATGCACAAAAATTCAATAAAAATATATATTGAAAAATACTGTAAACAGAGATACTTTGTTTTGTAATTTTCCTATTCAAATTACTATTTTGTAAATAGAAAAGATATGAATCTTATTGTGAAAGTATTGTAAGATATAGTTTGCTTCTTTTCCTTCTTCTTGCTACAGTATATAACTTCCAAGAGTTTTCAAAGTAATTCTCACCAAAACTCACCATTTTACCACCAAATCAGTGTTTTTCAAGAAACCATGATCTTCCCAGAATAACAATCAAGTTCTTAACAATTGCCTCAAAACGTTTTTGTGTCCATTCAAAGGAATTGTTAGCAACCATGAAGCAAATCTTGGCTGGAATCGGCAGAAAAACCTAGTAAACCTCTATACACATCAGACATAAAATCCTGTCTAGCAGTTCCCATAAATAAGAAGTAATATATTATTTCATGTTCTGCCAATCAAATCAGACTCCAAGTCCCCCTCCTTCCCTATTATTACTGGAGCTCTTGTGCTTGGGCTGTTTTAGGATATGGACCCAAGACAACCACTCCATTTTTGTCATTGATCATCATGAGTTATATTGTGCTGGCCAGCACCCTTGGTTCCTATGGTTCAGATGGTTTTGGCAGACTATGTGTAACCTCCTGTTTAAAGTACAGGAATTGCTACCAGACCAGAACCTCAGAGCCTGACTCCTTAAGTGAACAGTACAGATTCCCTTCTGAGGGCCAGTGATCCTGAGAGGGTCTCACACTAACACAGCCTGA
Source organism: Eospalax fontanierii (assembly GCA_035773235.1). Classification (NCBI taxonomy): domain Eukaryota; kingdom Metazoa; phylum Chordata; class Mammalia; order Rodentia; family Spalacidae; genus Eospalax; species Eospalax fontanierii. Next base: position 22,472,778 of record CM069536.1, on the reverse strand, counting down.
TTTCCATGACTGTCTTCTATTCCAACATCTAGTCGTTTACTTTTGATTTCAAGAAATAAGTCGTTATTAGCACAGTGAGACAATGTTGATAAGTATCATTTTTAAGTTATTGACAATTTCATACATGTGTGCAATGTGCTATAATCATATTTGCCCCATTCCCTTCTCTAAGGCCCTGTCATTCCTGCTGAACCCTTCTTCTTCCAAGTTAGCTCTCTTCCCACTTTCATGTCCCTCCCCACTGTGTAGGTTTTGTGCAGGTGGTCATGGCTGCTGTGTGGCAATGACTGTGTAGAAGACAGCACATCCTGTCCTCCACTTCTTACAGTCTTTCCAACCATTTTTCTGTGATGTTCTGAGCTTTGAATGGGGTGATATAGATGTCCCACTTAGGCTACTCAATGGTCACTTATTCTCACACTTTGACCAATTATGAGTCCCTGCTTTAATTGTGGTTACTGTGATGAAATAAAAGGAGTATTATGTTCTTAATAAGCCCCAGATTTAAGGCAAAACAAGTCAGATAGGAAATTTCCCATGGCTAGCCCTACATACAAGTCTTCACCAAAGCAAAAAGTCACTATAGGTTATCTGTAGGAAACAGGAAAAGAAAAATATTAGAACATAATCATATTTTGGTAAATTGTCTGTCAATACTTTGATGGTCTATCCTGCTGCATCATTAACATAACTCATTACAAATGATTAGTTTTGATCTCATGATATTTTTGTATATGAATATGTAAGTATATACACTCATATGTACATTTCTATCACCTGATAAATTTTGTACAGACAGACAATATAATTAATTCTTCTTAATGCCTCAAAATATCCAGCATGAAATATTCTTTGAAATTGAAGAGATGAATGGTTATAAACCATGATTATCCCATTTCAGCTTAAAAATGTAGATTGCATATTCAAAATAGAAAAAAAAAAGAGGAATAGATAAGGAATCATCATTTTGGATTTGTAACTGTCTCATAAGAGTTGTGTCCTTGTGTCAAGGCTGTCAGAGAAACCAATTGATTTTATTATTTCCCCAAATAAAATGATCTTAAATTGTTATCTCAGCCATGTGTGAACAAGATCTAAGATGAAAGACTTAGACAAAAGGTATATAGCAAGTCTCTTCCAAGGACAAACCACAGATTCTGATCATCAAAAAGAAAATTAGATGATGGTAGTGTGTGGGTATTCTACAGATGTACAGATCAAGACAAAATTGTAAATTGCTTTGCTTTTGGCTTTTCTTAATAAATTTTGTTTGTTCATTTCATCCTTGTGAGGCTAGTAAGTACCTTGATTTTGAAAACCAAAATTGGTTTCACACTCAAATCAAGAGATACATAACACGAGAAAACATTTCATAGAACAAAATTCCTTAAGGGTTTGAAGTTCAAAATTTCTTCCTTGATCTGTGTTCCTAAACATACTTATCACAATTACACAGATAATTGCACTTGGTGGGGGAAGGTGCACAAGATGAACTATGTTTTGGCTTCTAAGAAATGGAATTGCTTTCATTAGTGGGCTGCATTCTTCTTCCATCTTAACCCCAATTTGTCTTGTCAGATTTCTAGATTAAGGCATTCCCTAAATATTTTAGTGTCAAATAAAACTATCACCTTCATTAGCTTAAGGAAATGAAAAAATCAAATTGATGAGAGGTGTCAGAGTTCTAAGTTTTCTATTTTAGATGTGGCAAATAGTCTAGCTCAATGTTAGCAATTAATAGCAAAAGCTAAGCTGTCAGTGACATGCCTCCACACACACCAGTCTCTACCCACCCCCTGTGTGTGTGTGTATATGTGTGTGTGTGTGTGTGTGTGTGTGTGTGTGTGTGTGTGTTGCTGGTAGTTTGAACTGCCCTGTAGGTGATTGGTATTTAAGCTTTCTCAGCACATTCACTTGAGAAAAAATCATTTTAGACAGCATTAAAAATCAAAGCAAATGTCAGTGTAACATAAACAACCTTCTTAATGCTACAGTAGCATGCTTTGGCCTGGAACAGCTGTTCTCCAAAATGAAATAGATTACATTCTACTTTTAATCTACTAAAGCAGATTGTACATCATTTATTTGGCCATGGACTAAATATGTAAATCCTTGAAGCAGTAGCTTCCCACTCCAATACCTAGAACTTTAAAAAAAAATAAGTGTAAGAAAACCTCTATTCAGGCAGGAACTGTTAATAAATTTCTCCTAGATTGCAATTCTGATGACCACACATCACCAGTTCTAACAGTATCCTGGTAACCACAAATGTTATCACGGTTTGGAAGAGGCTGAATTCTAGTCAGTAAGTTGTGCAGAAAGGAGATAAGATTGAAAGTGGACAAAATGAAGTCCTGAGAAGAATGCATGAGGTTTCTATGTTAAGGAAAGATCAGGACAAAAGCAAAGGATATAAATAATGAATCATTTTGAATTTTCCAACTCAAAATTTGGCTTACAAACTGGATGCTGGACTTGCATCTCCCTCCCCCTTCTTTGAAAAGAACAAATCTTTTTAACAGCAGTGAACATTCAGCCGCTCAAAGTATGGCATGATCATTAAATCAATGAGCCTGAGCTGCCTTTTAGAAGCAGCTTATGGTAATGAGCCTCTCCTAGCTCTCTCTAGCTTCCTGGTAGTCAGCCTTCCTTTTATTTCACTTTGCTCTTCTGACTTCAGCACGGGTGTTTCATTTTGCTACTACGAGGAAGGTATTTTGAGAATGAATTCAATCTTTAGCTGCAGATTCTCCAACTCTGATTTTTCCCCTGTAATGTCAAAGAATATTTTCAAAGAAGGAAGACACTAGAATAAAAATTATTACAGTGTTCAGCATTTTTCACTGACCGTAATACCTTCAAGTACATAAACTATTAGGTGATTAAAATAATAAATAAATATATATTATAGATCTATTTTATTTAAGGCACTGTGCTAACTGCATGGTAGAAGCATGAATATATCTCATTATCACTCTCTAAAAACTTGTACTTTAATTCAAGAACGGCAAAATAAACATTGGAACGATTCACACAGGCCACAGCAGACATTTCTGAACTGTTTAAGTAAATTATCCTCCTGATCACCAAGGTGACCTGAGAATCCATCTTGATCATTAAAATCTCTGTGTTGTATAAGACATATTCGCACTGATGATCCAGATGGAGTAACAGAATAAAGATTAAAGGGTAAAAGAGATTAAAGAAAACAATAGACAGTATAGTATTCACTCTAAATAACACAGGCATTAAATTCTGTGGAATATCAAAGGAATAATTACTCACTGTGGATAGAGTGATAAAGTCCTTTAAAGGACTTTAGCTAGAGAGAACGAGAGGGAGGATGCTTCAGATTCGGGGAATGACAAGATAGCAAGGCAGAAATGAATGAAAGAAGCTTGGGGGATGGCTGCGAGCGGACCATCCTCACCAGAGCAAAGATGCATGTGAACAATTGCAGCAACGAGGACTAGACAGGGAGGTTAGGAGTCAACTGCAAAGGACCCTTTGCATGCCAAGATTTTTCTCATCTACTTTTCATTCAGTTCTAATTAGAAGTGTCATTGTACCCCTAAGTTCTTAATAGTCAAAGATCTAGTAAAAATATTTGAAATGTGAGATTCAAAATCCAGCTATTATAATGACTTTTGTGTACACCTCAGCACAGTGGAAACCAGTTAATTAGCCATCATTTTTGGATCACTGGAATACCTAGGGAGCTTTATTACTGGGTATTTGCTGGTCACCCTGACTTTGATAGATAGACACATGTTCTCTTTAAAAAGAATTTTTGCCTATATAGCTGAAATAAAATGCTGAAGGAGAATGAATTTCCAGAAGTGCCAACACAGATTCTTTTTTCACCAATCCCAAAGCTTCTCCCTTGTGCATGATAATTTGTGCCTCTCACTTTCCACAAAATTTTCACCATCACTTCATCATTATCCAAAGGACCACATGTCCATGATGCTAACACTTTATTTTCTGGACTAATATAAGTTCTTCACTAAGAAGATTGATCAGCCAAATCTTTAAAGCTATTTATCTGTAAGTACTTAATATTTTGTAACCCTGACTTGTTAGTTTTGGTACATAATATGTCATTAGTAGGCATTAAGTATCACTGAGTCCTAACTAGGAAGATTTTGAGGGACTCCTATCTTCAGATGTCAAATTAGCAGTTTTGCTAAATTAAATAGACTCAGTTGACCACTAATGTACATTTAAAAATAAGTCACAACATTTTCATGTGCATTAACACTGACATCTTCGACCCTTTATTAAAATTTTTAGTTGAATTTTTGTGTATTTAATACAGAACATCTCAATCAATCTTAATGATCTTTATACCCGCTACACTACCAGCATCCCCCTCACAACCCCCCAGCTGAGGTCCATACACTCTGCCATCTGTGCCAAGGCCTACTGTGTCAAATCAATGTCCCCAGATGTAAAAATTCATCCACGGAAGTCTAGTCAGCTTATCTACTTTCCCTCAACCCAGGAAACTCAGCTCTTCCTCATCCAGCAGTAATCAGTTGCCAATATTTCTTCATCTAAGATTGGGGTCTGCTGTTCATTGCCTCAGTTCTAAACTGGGTCTTTGTCTGCTTGAGTATGCACGGATCTTGTGCATGTTGTCACCCCTGCTGTAGGTTCATAGGAGCAGGGCTCGAGGAACTTGTAGAACCCTGTTTCCATACGGTCATGCACCCCTCCATAGTGTTTGCAATCTTTCTGCCCTGAGCCCTGGGTGGGTGAAGTTTAATATAAGAGTCCTGTCCAAGGACCACCATTCTGCAGACTGGTAATCTCTATGCTTTGGTTATTTTTTAACTTTTGTGTTCCTGGCCCTCTGTTGCATGAGGAAGCTTCCTTAATGAGAACTGAGAGATTCATTAGTGTCTTTTTTACTCCTTGTTCTATGTCCCATGAGCCTTAGATGTAGAGGTTGCACTAAAGATGTGTCCCTTAGGCTTGGGCAATTCACAATGTCTCTGTGTGTGACCAGTTGTAGTACTCTATAATAGTCTACATTTGGTGCAAACAATGAGTGGTGACTGGGATACTTGACAGTAAATATAGGGATATATATTTTGCACATAGTTAGAAATTACATTAGTCTAGGGATGTGATATTCTGGGCATTTTCTGTAAGATCTATGATCTCTCCAGCCATGTGTATTCAGCTATGTTTACAGTACCTCACAAATTTCCTCCCATTGAGTGGACTTCTAGTCCAAATAGGTAGCTGTTGATTACCCCCAAGGTAAAAGTGCCACCAATGTCATGTGCTGTACTGATCACTAATGTGGTCGTTTGTTCTTGAATCTGGTGTTGGATCATCCACTGGTGTTCTGCCTTAGTACCTTGCATAGAACCTTCCAAAGCTATGAGAGTTAGCCTCGGTGGAAGTGGCTTCCAGGTCAGTTCCAGCTCCAAATCCTGTGTCCAAAGTATGTTCTTTCTGTAGCAATAGGTTCTTACTTTTAAGTTCTAGGAGGTAATCAATTGCTGTGGCAACAGCCTGTGTAACGTGGGGAGTCCTTTGGACCACCCTGGCCAACTCAAAGGAATCTTTTTCCTGTCTGGTTGTTTCTTGTTATGAACCTTTCATCTATACACATGGTCCCCTGTAGAGATACTTCATGTGTAATTTATCATTCGGTTGTTGTACTAATAGGACTCCCTCTGGTTTTTTACACTAGCTGGACATTGTTTGCTTATCCTCTCCCTCCCGTCTAAACCCTCCTCCATGCCTTCGCCATTTGAAATGTCCCAGGTTTCCTCACTTCTCCCTTGATAATACCAGTCTCCTGTCTCTTATGATCAACTTTCTTGAGCTCTTTCTTTCCCCTTGTCCCCAAAGTCCTTTGTACAGCCCTCCCTCTCTCCTTCCATTAAAATATCCCCATTTTATCCTTTTCTCCCTCAGTAACACCTGTCTAGTACTGTTCTTCTCTCTCAGGTTTCTTCTTTACCTTTGCCTCCTTGGTTCATTTCCATTATCCTGGTTCCTACAGTTACATCAAGACATATACTCACATATGAGGATTTGGTGCTAGGATCCACATATGGGGGAAAGCATACCTCATTTGTTTTTCTGAGTCTGTGTTACTTCAGTTAATATAACTGTTCCATCCACATCCTCTCCAGCATTTGGTATCATCTGTTCTCTTGATCTTAGCCAGTCTAACTGGGGTAAGGTGAAATCTTAAAGTGGTTTTAATGTGCATTTCCCTAATTGCTAAGCATGTTGAACACTTTTAAAGCTTTCTTAGCCACCTTTATTTCTTCTTTTGAGAATTGTCTGTCAGATTCTTAGTCCATCTTTTAATTGGGTCGCTTGTTCTTTCATTGTTTTCTGAGTTCTTTATATATTCTGGATGTTAAACCTCTGTCAGATGTGTCCCTGGTGAAGATTTTCTCCCACTCTGTGGTGTTTCTCTTCACTTCCTTGGTTGTTTCCTTGACTGTACAGAAGTTTTTCAGTTTAAGGAGATCCTACTTGCTGATTGTTGACCTTAATTTCTGAGGAACTGATACTTGATTTAGAAAGTCCTTTCCTATACCTATGTCTTCTAAGTTCTTCTACATTTTTTAGATAACATTTAACACCAAATTTATTTGACACCAAAGAAATGCTACAGTCTCTATAATCAGAAATATTTAAAAAGTAATTTACTCACTGTTTCCTTCAAAGTAATGAAGTTCTTGTATATGCTTTCATGATTTTAGCCCTGTAAAAGAAAACGTGTGTAATTAATTGCGCTGTTGAAAATGCTGTCAGAAAGGAATAAGTTTCATATATGATTGAATCATTGAAATACATAGAGCCTAGTAGTTATAGAAGAGTTTTACAACACAATGACCTAGAAAGGCAAATATGTCTTTGGGTTGCTGATGCTTAGGAAACCATCTTAGTTTTCTGTCTTAGTTTTTTTTTTCTGGTGCTGGGATAAAGGAACTCAGGAGAGAAAGGGTTTATTTGGCTCCCACTTCCAGGTTACAGTCCATCATGGCAGGGGAGCTACAGGCTATCACAGCAGCAGGAGCTTCAAAGAACTGGTCACATCACATCCATAGGAGAGCACAGAAAGAAATGAATTAGCACAGGAGTACCAGTGGCTCAGCTTGCCCGACGGGATCCTCTTCTCAGAGAATGACTCAGCCACAGTCAGAATGGGTCTTCTCACATCAATTAACTTAATCAAGACAGTCCCTCCTGGACATTCTCAAAGGCTAACCTTAATACAGATGGTCCCTCAGTGCTATAGCCAGAAGCCTGGCTCCTAAATGTCTACTTGACATTACCATCAACTCCTTGTTTTTCAATCTTTCTAATAAGACACAATAATTTTAATATATTTTTATTGAACTTCTGTGGATTTCATACAATATATCTTAATCATATTTAGAACCCTTCCCCTCTCTGCAACCCTATAGCCTGCCCACAGGATTTCTTGTACTCTGTCATATATGTTAAGGTCTACTGAGTCAAGTTTGTGTACCCAGATGACTGTCAATCTGAGTTCATCCACTGGAGCTTATTCAGCCTGTCTAATGTCACTCTCTTAAAGAAGATCAACTTTCCCTCACCCAGCTCTGATCAGCTGTCAGTGGCTCCTTGTCAAAGTTGTGGCCTCCTGCCAATTTCCCCAGTTCTATGCTGGTTTTTGACTGATTGAATGTGCATGTGTCTTGGGCATGCTAACACCACTGATGTAGAGCTGGTGCAGTCATTAAAAACAGGCTCACAAGCAAAACAACAAGCCATACTAATTGATTTATGTGTCATTAATAAAAAAATAAATAAAAGAAAAAAAGAGTACCACTTGGCTGACACAGAAAGGCATTATTAATGAAAACAAGCATGGTACCAAAATTTTTCCCAGATTTTCTAATTTGATTTTTAAAAAATTTTTATTGATTTGAAAATTCATGCATTTGATCGTATTCAAACTCCTTCCTCCCGTCCACCCCATCTTGCTAGCTCCCCTCACCCAACTTCATGCCTTCTGTTATTATTTTTTTTTTCTTAAAGACTGCACAGTGTAATCTGTATTCTCCAAGTGCTTTTGGGTAAGGGTCCATCCTTTGAAGTCTAGTCACACTAGGTATCACACCAGGAAGAAAAGGTGACTCTTTCTCCCAGTATCTATCAGTGGTTAATTGATCCTCAGTCAGGGCTTGACCTTAGTCCCCACCTTCCCCATCCACGCTGGGCCTTTAGTTTGGCCTGGGTTCGTGTGGGTCTTGTGTGTGCTGTCACAGATACTGTGGGTTCATAGGTGCAACTACCCTGTGCTATAGAGACAACGCAGTTTCCTTGTATTTATCTACTTCCTCTGGCCCTTATATGCTTTCCATCTCTGAACCCTGGGAGGATGGTGTGAAACAGATGTCTCATTTTGTAGTCGCTTATCTGCCATTTTGGGAATTTAGGGGAGATACTTTCAATATTATTAGCATTTTCTGTATTTTGGCTGTCTTGTTCTTATCACAGGCCCTGACTCACAGCCAAAAAAATTCAGTTACTGGAGGAAACTTGGCAATAAATTAAACTGTATATGGTGTATCCTTACTGCCTGATCATCAACATGGGCAGCTTTTTATAGTGGTTTTTCACCCAGCCAGCATACCTGTCCTCCAGTACCTTACTCACGTTAGCGCACGTATCATTCACCCGTAAGAATTTTTTTTTCAAGGATTTTAGGGTTTTCACACCACTTCCCCTGCGTGAGAAGCCTCTCACTGCTTTCGATTCTGCTCTTGAGCTACAGCCAGTGATGACTCGCTGTTGCTGGGCTTATCACTCTTAATCTAAACACGTTTTCAAGCCCAGTGTTATACCTATCATTTATCTAAAGCCTCTGTAGCACTTGACATTTTTAGCACACCTTTGAGCCAAGAACCCATAAATGTTGGAAAATATTCATCTGTATGTATTGTGCTTTGTCAAAGATGACACAAGTGGGAACATCTTCAATACAACTGAGAGAAAAAAAATCAAGCGAAGGAGAGTCGGCTTTGCAATTGTCTTCTCCTACTTATCTTCTAAGTGTCAAATTTTGTCTTCAGAGGGTGATTCTAGGAGTTGGGAAATGAGGGAGTAAAGTGACCAATAGGGTGAATACTTAATAAATATTTTCTGATTAAGTGGAGAGCTGACTTGCGGAAGAGAGAAGCAGGAAGTCTTTGTTTCCAAGCATTGCCATGGTGAAGCGCCACAAACTGGATAGTTTTCTGAAAACAGAAATGTATTCTCTAAAGCTCTGGAGGCCAGAAGTCAGAAGTCAAGTCATCTCCAGAGCCGTACCTGCTCTGAGATGCTAGGTAGAACGCTTCCCCACCTCGTCTTAACTTCTAGTGGTAATCCTCAAATCCTGATGTGGCTGGGTTTACAGCCACTAGACTCCAAAGCTTTCCTCCATCATTCTGTGGCCATTCGTTAGGCATCTCTATCTCTGGATATCACTTTCCTCTTTTTAGAAAGGACACCAGTCATATTGGATTAAGGTCCACCTTAATAACTTCATCTTAACTTGATTTCATCTTTTAAAATTTTTTGGGATTTATTAATATTTATTTTATGTGTGTGAATGTTATCTCTGCAAGTATGTAAGTGCACCCATGTTGTGCAATACCTCTGGAGGCCAGAAAAAAGCATTGGATTCCCCTGGAACTGGAGTTATTCCTGGATGGTTGTTAGGAATCTTGTGAGTTCTGGGAACTGAACCTGGGTCCTCTGAAAGAACAATAAATCTCCAGCCCCATTAACGTGATCTCATATTAAAGATCAATTCCTAAATAAAGTTGTATTTGTCTGTCCTAGGGACTATAATTAAATTCATGTTTTTAAACTCATAAAACCAGGGTCCATTAATGTACATAGAATAGAAACGCTCCTTATATGAGGCACAGTATTGTTCTCTGGGCCCACATTGTGGTTCAGTATCGAAGTGTTTTGCTTCTTTTGTTATCTTTGTCACCTTATTTTCCATTTCCTACTTCTACTTGCAATGCTTTCTAATCATCAGAGCCAAAAGTAATTCATTTTTAAACCCTAAAATTGTCTTAAGCTTATAGAGCCTCTGAACCCTTATAAGAAAGTATTTATTGTTTTGGTTTTCCATAGAAAAAAGAGGGTTATCAAATTATTTTGCTGTTATTATTGCGCTGTTGTTGTTGTTGCTATTATTTTCTTGTTTGTATCATTTACTTGGGTTATAAAATAGTAAATTTATATACAGCTTTTATTTGTTTTGCATACTTGGTTTTCTATAGCCCAGGCTAGTCTCAAAGTCACTATGAAACCCAGGCTAGCCTCAACCTCTCTAAAATCCTCCTACCTCAGCCTTCTGAATGCTGAAATTATAGGTATGAAGTACCACACTTAACTTTAAATTAATAAAATATAAAATAAAGGCCTATAGTTTTCATCATTAAACATTATGTATTCCATCATGACATATTTTCTATTAATTCCGGTTCCTGTGTAAATGTTAAGTACAGAATCTATATAAAAATTGATTTCCTCTGTGGTTGCCAAGTCTATATCCTTTACCTTTTTCCCTGAATTTAGTCTATACAATTAGCAAATTCTTAGGCATAGATGTTCCTGAATTACTCCTGGAACAAATATTAATTGAAATCTTAGTATATTGAAAGCCACTACATTTCATCTATATTTCAAAACTTATTTCCCATTCTGGAAATATAATTCAATTAATAATAATATTTTCTTCTAGCTGAAGAGAACTAGAAAGCTTAAATCATTTGAAATCCTTTGTCTTCAACACTCAATTAGTCTCAAGTAAACAATACAATCCCACACATACAAATGGCAAACGAATGGTAATGATGTACTAATTCATTCGATTGTGGCAATTATTATACAATGTGCACATATTTCAAACTATCAAGTTGGAGACCTAAAATAAATATAATTTTTGCCAATTGAGCCTCAATAAAGCTGGTGAAAAACATTCAATTAGTATCGAAATCAGACTCATCTATTTCTTAATCTTTGTTCTGCTTGTTCATTTGCTTTCTTATGGCCTGTGTCTCCTCTTGTAAGTTGCTATAATTGTAAGTCTTTATTCTCCTACATTACCATAAGTTTCTTGTGACTGAAATCATCCAAGGGACAAGAATGAGCGTCTTTCACACAGATGAGTAAATTAACTGATAATTACAACATAAGGAGATAGAAGAAACAAGATATTATAAGACATAAATAAAATGATGCTTTTAATAATGAAATTTTCTTTGGAAGAAGAATATTGTACTATTAACCATTCTTCGCCCAACTACTATTGCAATATTTTATCTGAAATAATTATTTTCCTAAAGTCTTTTTTAGGTTTCTGTCTAGTACCTCGGGATCAGCCAACAAGTTTCGGTTGTAAAATTTTGTTGCTGTTGCTTGTTTGTTTGACAGGGTCCCCCTAATGCCAGCCAGCCTGAAAGTCACTATGTGAAGAAGGCTGACCTGGCTACACATAATGGCTAGGGGAAATCTGCCTGCCTCTGTCTCCTGACGGTTGGGATTAAAGGCCACCATGCCAGGTGTTGGTAGTGAAACTGTGACTAGTACTAGATAGTACTATTGTTGTTATTTTGCCCATTAAATAACAAAAGAAACCACTGAAATAGAATAGCCACCTTATTAATTACTGCTCTATTCACCAGAAAACTATTGCCGTTATAAATCTGTAAGCTAATTTAGAGATCTAAGGAAAAAATATCAAAATAACATCAAAAATGTGAGTCTAAGATGAACTTTGAAAATGATCTGCTCCCAAGCTCAATATTAATGTGTCACAGAAATGGGCAATTTGTAGTAGCAGATTGACCCATACCTTACCTTTATCCTCTGTTTTTTTAGTTGTTTTTTATTTATATCTCTGGATATTTGACTATTATAGTACTTTAGTTTTTTTGGTTGTTTGTGTTTTCAGTGCTGGAACCAAGGCCTTCCACTTACTACATAAGTGCTCTACCACTGAGCAACATCTCCAGCCCTGCACTATAAATATTAAGAATGCTTAGAATGTGTCTCAGAGATTCTGTACATTTCTAAAGTCCACTTTATAGACTCCATCTTACAAGCATCCATGTTAAAAATAAGGTTAGATGAACTTTTTTGGGCATCCATGCAATACACAAATGCAGTCACCAGACCAAAAAAAAAAAAAAAAAAAGCTAGGATAAAATGTTTTCAGGAAACACACTGTCCACAGCAGCCTGTGCTAGCTTGCTTCCCTTACCATTTTAAATGTCACTAATCTGTTCCACTATGCCAGAAGCAGAGCAACGCATTACTTAGCTAGCCCAATAATTACATTTGAATAGCAATTCAGAGCTTTTTACTGAATTTTTGCATCTTTATTTCACTGTCAAAAAAAACTATTGTCATCAGTTAGAGTTAAATCTGAGTAACCAGGGCTGCTATAAGTACTACAAAAATGAGGGGCTTTGTGGAAATTGAGTTCATATAAATGTGGTGGCAGCTGAGCAAATGAGGGTCTAAGAGGAGGAAATAAGAGGTTCAGGAAACACTCATTGCCCATGTCAGTCTCAGTGGGGCTCATGTAGATTCCGGGAAAAAAAAAAACAGGGAAAGAGCAGCCGTGTAGAGTCTACGGACTCCTTTCCTGCAGTGGAAAGCTTCTACACTGATAAGCTACTGCCTCAGAGCGCCATCTCAGCCCTAGGAGCCTGAAACTAAGTACACGATAGAGGTGGGACAAGGAGCTGGTGATCAGCAGAGCCACTGTCAGGAAAACAAGCTTATGGATCATATTTCTCTTATTTTGAAGTGTTTTTCAACTTTTTTTTGCCTCTATCTACAGCTTACTAGCCAAGTGACCAAGTCCTGGTTTAATTTCCTCATTTTTAGAACGGGCTTAATGAAGTCACACTTTGACATCTTAACATGGCACTGTCAGCTTGCAAATATATGTGTACATATGTGCTTAATGTCACCTGCTTAACTTAAAATTTAACAAATTAATATAAATGTCCATCGAGTGACAAAGAAGTAACTTTTACAGACTCTTACAGCAGCATAGTGCACAACAAGGATAGAGAACGAGGTAGTGGCATACGGGGACATGAACCAGTCCCATAAATGTGGTGAAAGAGCAATGACAGATTACTGAGTCAAATTCTCCAATGAAACTGTGAGAAACCACATGCTGATGCTTAAAAGAGCTAAGAAAAAACATACATAAAAATAACCACGGGGGGCTGGGGAGATAGTGGTTAAGAGCACTGGCTGCTCTTACCCTGAAGAGGACCCTGCTTCAATTTTCAGCACCTACATGGTGGCTAACAATCCTAACACCCAGTTCTGGGGGACCCGACGCCCTCTTCTGACCCCGCAGACATTGCATGATATCATGCAATTCATTCATACATATAAAATAAAAATAACTTTAAAAAACTATAAAAATGATATACCAGAAAAAATTAATGAGTAGCAAGTCTATTTATTACTGTATGACAAAGCAAAATTCAAAGCAAAATCTTGAGGGAAGATAATAACTTATAAAAGAAACACTGATTGAGAAAACATAGTTATTAGCAGCATACATGTTTCTAACATAAATATAACCTTGTGAGAAATACTAAACATGCCCCAGTTTTAAAAAAAAGGGGGATGAAATTAGTACAACTATTGCGGAAAAAAAAAATGGGGCCTCCTCATAAAACTGAAAATAGAATCACTAATCTGTTCTCCTCCCCTAAAAAAAATCTTAACCCAGGTGTCATGGCACATACCAGAAATAATAGCACTTAACAATTCAGGAGTTTGAAGTAGGAGGATCATAAGTTAAAGTCCAGTCTGTTTCATACAGAAAGTTCTGTGTTCTAGAGCACAAAGCAAAATCTGCCCCAAAACAAAGAACAAAGGCTCCTGATCTCCAGTGTTCACTGCAGTGCTTATTCACAATAGCTGAGATCTGGACTCAACCTGAGAGTCCATTAGTGGATAAATGAATAAAGAAAATATTCTACAGAAACACAGTGCACTATGATTTAGCAATGAAAGGAATAAAATCCCGTCATTTGTAGCAACATGGATGGACCTAGAGGACATTAGGTTAAGTGAAATGCTGCACCCAGAAAGACAGATACCACGTGTTCTTATTAATAAATGGAATCCAAAAACCTGATCTCAAAGATGTAGTGAGTAGAATATGGTGACCAGAGCATGGGGACGGTGTGGGCAAGAGCAGACAAGGACAGACATCAACAGGCACAGAGTGCACCTGGAGGTTAGAAATCGTGTCTACCGCTCTACAGAAGTAGCATAACTGTGGTTGGTAAGAATTAATTCCGTATTTCAAACAGCTAGTAGAGAGGATTTTCCATTTTCCCATTACAAAACAATGATTGACTGTCAGAGGTGGCAGACATGCCAATTAACCTCATCTTATCAGTTCACACTGCATATATGTGTTAAAATGCCACACTGTGCCCTACAAATGTGTGTAATTACTAAGCTGCTTAAAAATAAGAATACATTTTTCAAAAATTGCCTTCAGTTATAGAAAACAAAACTGACAGAACTGTGGTGGGAAATATAGAATAATTAACAATTTGTTTGGGAATTTTAACAAATGTCTCTAAAAGCTGAACAAGCAGAAAAAAATAATTAGCCACACAGAGGCACAGAATGTCTGAATACTACTACAAATAACAAATTCTAGTGAATTGATACATAATTATCCGTCATATAAATGTGTTCCTTGGACTTTAAAAAATCAAAAGTACAATTGCCAATTATTTCAATGAGAAAAAAATTAATATCTTGTTGAACATCAAATTTGACACCAATTTTTGACATACACAAAAAGGCACGTTAAAATGGGCGTGACAATTTTAATAGTCACGATTGTTTAAAGCCACAAAATAGACAATAATTATGACTATACATTTCTTTTTCCTAAGACATTTTTAATACTTACATGTTTACTCAAGACTATGTTCAGTGATAACAAAGATCTCACATTCAATATTTGCACAATTCAGTGTCTCATACTGAAACCTAAAATAAAAGACATAATTGAATCAATTTAGGATGTCAAAATTATCACTAATGTCATAACCCTGTATGGTGATTCTTTCCACACAAAGCTAGCTGTATACAATGCAAGTAAAGCCCATTTGGGTCCTTGTAAACTAGACAGTGTTAAAATGAGTCCCTTGTAAAGTCTATATTCTATGATCCCAAACGCGTATATTGTGGTTATTATAGATTCTTCCTCTGCCTTTGATGTACCACCTGCATCCTCTTTACCAGGGATGTTTATCTCCAGCTGCTGTGGATTTGGCTCAAATCTGCACTACTAGTAGAATCTCCCTTGTCTTAACTGCCGTCTAATGTTTGGGAGGTCACCCTCCCTAACTACACCCCTGACTGGGATGGCTAGCCAAAGTGGGAGTATAACACCAGCCCAGACTATACTCATAGAGACAGTGCAGGTGATGATGTTCCTTGTCAAAATGATAAGCTCAGCTGAGGTATCACTAGCCTCATTGAGAAGCTCAGGAATGGCCATTTTCTGAAAACCAACACTGAGAATCAGAAACTACTGCAGAACTGGATTCTCTAGTATCAGTAGGAGTGATGGAAACCCAAATAAGAAAAACAAAAAGATAGCGGAGGACATAATTATCAAAATGGGCACTAAGTTAGACTGGCAACCAAGGGAGCCTGACTCAAAGGAATCTATGGATATAACTCATAAACACATATTGTTATAGACAGGGTACAGATGTTGCATAATATGAATAATCAAAAGATACCAAGAAAATATGAGTAGAAGCCTCACATGAAGCCTCACAAACCTTTGTCATATTTACAGTCTTGAGTCATTTCTTTTCAAAGAACCTACCTGCTGAAAGAGATATTCCTCCCTTGAGGAAGAACCCTGAAACAAAGTAGAAATTATGGAAATTAGTGACTCCTTTATTCTCCACCAAAGGGGTCATTTACTTAGCTGTGGTCATTTACTTGGCTGATTACCCTCCCAAGAAAGGACCATCGAGATTTTCTGCACCATTTGGATAATCTCCTATCAGTAATTAAAAGCTAAATTTATTATTTTTAAAATCTGTTATTTACAAGCTACTTCACTGGTAAATTTTACCTAACATGTAAAGAAGAAATCATTTTAAAATAATTTATTTATTATTATTTTATGTATATGAATATATAGCCTGCATGTATGTAAGTACAACAATTGTTGTGCCAGGTCCAAGGAAGTCAGAAGAGGGTGACAGATTACCCTAGAACTGGAGTTAGGAATGGTTGCTAGTCACCCTGTGAATGCTGAGAAATGGACCTGCATCCTCTCCAGGAGTAGCCAGTGCTCTGAACTGCTGAGTGATCTTCCCAACTCCAAGAGAGAGGAAATCATTTTGATATCACCAAATCTTCCAGAAAATTAAGTAAGAGAGATTGCTTTGTAAATAATTTTTATTTTCTGTTTTCTTGTGGTGTTGAGCATTAAACCCAGAGCTTGGTGTACCACTGAGTTATATTCCTAACCCTCAAGAAGATTTTTTAAGGACAGAATCATCTCAACAGTAAAGCTAGACTAATATCTAATATTTAGGAGCCATTTTCTAAAAAATTGGCTGGGACTACAGATATATCTGAAGGTATTTCCGAGTTTCCAAATGTGTAATTGAACTGGCTATTCTCAGGTTTGCATTACTCTAAAATAAAATTTAAAAATTACCCTACAGAATACCATTTGATGAGTATGAGATAAGCCCCTGAAAACTGCTGCTGCCCGTTCTCAGCTAAAATAGGAACCACAAATATACGGTATCCTACATTAGCATGACTGACATTAGCAATGCCCTGTAAAACATGCAGAGTTTCTGTCCCCATAACAGTCCCACTTGGTTGACCTATCCGTCCCTTGCAAGCACCAACTGAGATCAGGAGAAATAACTACCTAAGTAGGACTCAGTTGTACTTGATATGCCAGGTGTGAGCTCATTACTAAAACAAACTCTCACATAGACTTTGATAGTTGCCAGTTGAACCAGCAGTATGATACATTCATTTCTATTCCCATGATGCACAAGGAGTTCCTGTGCATATGATGCAGACATCTCTGTGCTTTCTGTTTCACCTCAGGGCTCTTTTTACTGTACTGTTTCTGATCACATTATCATATGACCTTATCATGAATTAGAAAGAACCAAAGAGAAAGAGGTTAGGTTATATTTTTCTTTTCTTCTATGACTTTATTCCCAGAATCAGTGTTTGAATGATACAAGAAAGTAGGTTAAGATAAAAGATGACTGGATTCCTTGGTCATCCATGTTTCTTGGAAAGCTAGTGCGTTCTTTGGACCTTCAAATAAGTTCTGGTGCAAACAGAAAGCCATAGTCACATGTAGCTGTTAGTGCCCCTGTCTGCTTGGGTAGTCACTTGCTTTGAGCCTCCCTGACCCCCACATGTTAGTATTCGCTGGAATTCTGATGTCACAGAATATCAAAACACTACATGCAAACAGAGTGGCAAGAAGAGGAATACTCATGTTCTGTGTCTTCTTTCTGGCAGTATACATACACCCTTCATCCCATCAAACTTCACTTACAAAACTAGAAGCCAAAGATGAAATTTTAAAGAATTTCAAGACGATAACAGTAGAGCCTTAAGCAATTACAAGTCATTTATGGATATGGAACCTCCAGTAACTGCATAGGTCTCACACATACATAAAGCCAGCACCACCACCATGTTCTGTGGAATATTTTGGTAAGTGTACAAATAAAACTCTCCGGGAAAAAAGAGAAAATTCATATTATATATCAACATACTACCTATCATTTATTAAATAATTTTCCAATGATAGTACTTGTAAAAATTATTAGGCTGCAGTGGTAGATAGCTTTGCTCTTTTGTTAGGATAATTCTTATCAGGATTCACAATCCTTAATTAACATAAAAATTCTAATTTTGGAAGTGTAACTTATGAAATAGCACAGTTGGTACAGGGCTAGCACCACGCATGAATGAGGTCCTAGATTTGATCCGTAACGGTAACACAGCTGTAATCCCGGCACTCAGCAAGTACAGGCAGGAAAATCAGAAGTCCAGGATCATCTTCAGCCACATAGAGAGTTCAGGGCCAGCCTTGGATAATTGAGACTTTGTCTCAAAAAGAAAGGAAGAAAGGGAAAGAAGAAAGAAAGAAAAGAAAATTCAAATGCTGCTGACAAAGATTTAAATGGGACATTTTCACCTCAGCATTATTTTTAATAAGTTAAGAAAAAAATAATCTAAAAAGCTTGAATGTCTAAGGTTAGGGACTAGTCACACACGTTTTAGTATTTCCACATGATAAATTATTATTAGAACATCATGAAATGTGTGTTTGAAATTCATTTTAGAGTCACGGGTAATGTCTCACATTATTTAATGAAGACGTAGAAGCCTGTATACACATTAAACTCGCTGTATTTTAAGACTGACAGGAATAGATCAAAGCATCAATAGTGCTCATCCTGGGAATAAGATGGTGGGTAATTGAGCTGCTCTGTGCTTCTTCTCATTTCTTCTTTGTTATTATTGTCCTTCAAAAACCTAAAAATACATATGTTTATAACATCAATCAGAAGAAACCTTCAAATGAATTCTACGAATTCTCATCTTTACTAATATCTTAGAATGCATTCATCTGCCTGGTATCTTTTTAATAATTCATGTTTCTCTTTACCTTCAATTGCTTTGTGAAATCAATTGCTTTAAGCTCAGGCTATTGAGCCCAGGCCAGACAGCTAGTGTGAACGTAATGACGGTTCTACTGACAAACAAAGCAGCCAGACACGCAGATGGTTTGTATCTTTGCTATCTTTTACACATATACAAAACTGAAATTTCAATTGATTTTAAGGCATTAGCCCAACACTTATCTTGTCTTTGAGTGAGATGAACTCTGGCACAACCAAAAAAAAAATCAAGATGTTTGAAATCACAGTAATGATCTCAAAGATGATATTGCTGCCGTTCTGTAAAAGTATTTCCTTCATAATTGCCAATATAATTTTCAAAGAATTTCAAACAATATTCATTCTTATACAATTCCTACATTTGCTTACATTCCAAGATTGGAGAAAACAAATCCAACCTTTTAATGTTCCTGACAAAGACATACATGTTCCCATTAGTGCACTCCAAGTAGTCACTTAGAAGTCTTTAATTATAAGGAAGAACAATTAATCGAATCTCTTAACTGAGTCAAACCAGTAGGACTTACAGCCTTCAGGAAAAAAGAGTTTGTAAATTATTTTGTGAAGGGCTTGAAGTGACATTTAAACTTTGAAATAAACAGAGAATACATCATCTCTGGTTCCTAAATAGAAAATATTTCAACAGAAAAGGCAAAAAGGAAATATTTAGGTCAAGATGATTTACCCTTTCTGGGATGGTTCAACTAGCAGATTCCCTACAGCAGTCTATATTTCCCTCTGTGGCTCCGTCTGCTTGGCCCCTGCTCGAGGAAATATGGGATTAATGCTAACCTTAGATTTTTCAAGATCAAAGAAAGTCTTCAAAAATACTGGGTTCACCAATTCCCTAAAGAGTATACTTATGGTGTGATTTCAGTTCTCTGTGAAGTAAGTGAAATGGGGACAAAATAATGTATTTCATAAAGCTAATTTTAATACAGTTTGAGCTTATGTCCTTTAATCTAAGAAAATATTCTTTTAAGTTCTTTGGCATTAAAATATTTTATGACAAAAATTAGATGGCTGTTTTTATTCATAAATGTTCTTTTCTAAGAAAAATACTGATCCAGCGTTGCTGTTCGATAGAACTGACTGCCCTGTGAGTCCGTAGGCTGTCCTTAAGTCTAGGGGCTGGAGAGATGGCTCAGCGGTTAAAAGCACTGGCTGATCTTGCAAAGGACATGGGTTTAGCTCCCAACACCCACATGCTAACAACTGACCGTAACTCCAGTTCCAGAGCAACCAGTACCCTATTCTGACCCCTGGATGCATTTACATACATTCAGGCAATACACTCCTACATATAAAATAAAAATAATGGTTTATTCTAAAAATCTAGGTCTAAAGTTGGGTGAACAAAGAAAGCTGCTCTGCCTACGCTCATTGCTGCTGCTCAGCAACCAGGAACTACAGGTATGGCTCCTTGAGTAACTTTCGGAGAAAAAGAATAATATGGAAGGGTATGTACTCAGAAAAAAAAAAAAAAAACTGCTTAATATAGTTGAGTAACCAATTTCTTTATCTGTACCTACTGCACTATTATCTTCATCTGAAGCTGTAAAAATTAAACAAAATAATGCATGGTTAGTTCACTCTAATCCTCAGTGCAAACACCACCTTCTCAATACGTCTTGGACTCACCTTGTCTAATGTACACTCCTTCTCACCCACACAGCAATTCTTTATCCCATATTTGGACATTTATCACTACTGATTTATTTCCTTATTTGCTATTGTTGTTATTCATTATCACCTTTCCCAACAAGAATACAAGACTCCTGAGAAATGAATCTTTTTCTGCCTTATTCCCATGGAATTCTCCCCAACAAAGGCTTGGCCCAAGTATGAAAGTAGTCAATAAATACTTATTGGACACTGAATGAATTAAAAAGTGTCTGTTTTTTTTAAAAAAAATATGCAATAAACATTAGTTATCTTCTTTCTAAAGGAAAATATATCTCTCCCTAGAATGTAGCACTAAGCACATAAGAACCCATGCAAACACATAAGCTGTCCCTCTTTCTAAACATATCCTACAATAGAAAGTAATTTTTGAGCTAACTTTGTTGACATGTTTGTCACAGAAGTTGTTAAAATTAAGACAGATTATTTGATGGTAACCTAAAATTGGGCTTTGAATATAGAATTTTGTTTACTGAATAAAGAGAAAGATTAATGTTTTGGATTTTTGTGGATTGCCAAGAAAATGTCATTAAAAGCCTTCCATTTTAAACTATGTATAGTACCTGGTAATTGCTTGTATTAATTTACATTTCAATCAGTTCTGAAAATCTCACCAGTTAGTGGTCTTTAGCTAAATTGTCTTATTTTGCTAAAAGCTAACAATAATGAGTAAATGTTTAACTTAACTCAAACATGACAAATGTTAGTATTGAAAAAAAAAGGAAAAGAGCCAAGCAAAGACCAGGAGGAGGAAGAGAGGGAGGAAAAGAAAGCAGTGAGGATGGTAGAAAGGAATTACTACTGAACAAAGAGCAAGATCACAAGTCAAAGGCTGAACTTGGTCTTCACACCTCAGAAACCAAGGCCTTGAGAAGGTTTATGTACCTGAGATGATGCATACGTACATACATGTATGCATGCATACATACATACATAGTCCTTTCTGAGAAGCCTGAAGCATTAGCCCAACAGAAAAGTGATGTGCAACCCAAATGAAAATATACATCAGATACAAGGATACAAGAGGCTGAGGCAGTCAGTCATCCATCACTCAATGAACTCCACACTTTGCATTCAGAAAGTGGTAGTCATTAAATACAAGTTTCCAACTTTTCTATTGATAGGAAAAGTGTCTGGAGCAGCTGTAGGAAATACAGGAGAAATGGTCCAGGTGGCCTTGGTAGAAATACAAAATATACAAAATATAGTGTGTGCTAGTTCCTCTTCAGCTCTAGTTCCAGGGGATCCAACACCATCCTCTGACCTTCACAGGCATTGCACAACACGAGTGTACTTACATACGGGCAGGCATAACACTCATACACATAAAAATAAAATTTAAAAAGAGAACTTTAAAGGAAAAAATTTAAATTTAAAGAAAAAAAATTTAAAGGAGAAATTATCAAAAAAATAAACCACAGCAGAAAAAACAAAAACAAAGATTTTAGAGGAACTGAAGTCTCTCATATCTACAGCTATAGCAAGCATTAAACACAGTCCAACTTCTGGCCACATTAGCATAAACACTCACCCTGGAGGCCTATTTACATCAGTTCTTATTATATCATGTCCTATGAGATGATCTAAAAAAAAAATGCGGGGAGGGGAGGAGAAACCATACTCTAAAGAGACTAAATAAGTATGAGAATCAGACTCAGATATGACACTGACTGGTATTATTCAGCTTAGAATTTAAAATAATTGTTATCAGCATGTGTAGAGCTGTAATAGAATAAGTAAACAGCAAGAGTTGATAGGCTATACCACCAAACAGAGGAGAATTCTGAAAAAGAATAAAGGGAAACATTAGAAATAGAAATAGTTTAACAAAAGTTCAAGAATGCTTTTTATGTGCTAGTAGACCATACATGGCTGAGGAAAGAATCAAATAGCGTAAAGACTGGTCAATAGCACACCGGAGAGAGTTGGCAGGGCTAGAGGCACACGGCACCTTCTACAAGTCAATCTACATCAGCTTAGTCTGCCTACAAGAGTACACACTGAGCAGACTGAAAGAAAAGATATCAGAGGTGACTCCCATGTGCGAGAAATGCCAGAGCGTAGTAAAGCCTGACATCACTGTTTTTCGTGAGAACCTTCCGCCTGCTTCTTCTCCTGCATGCAGTCAGACTTCCCGAAGGTGGACTTCCTCCTCATCATTTGCACTTCACTGCAGGTGCCCTCACCCAGAAGGTACCGTTGTCCACCCTACACCTGCTTATCAACAAGAAGATACACCAGACAGATCCTTTCCCTGGGCTTGAGAATGAACCTTGGAGAAGGCATGTATTTTGACTAGAAAAAGTCCTATAGGGATGTGGCCCGGCTGGGTGCCTATGACCAGGGCTGCCTGGTTTTTGCTGATCCCCTCGAATGGAAGAAGAACCTGGAAGACCTTGTTTGAGCCAGGGTCAAAGAGGGCAAGAAACCTCAGTGAAGGCTACCTCTCAGGCAGGACGATGGCTCATCTTGGACTGCAAAGCCCCATCCAGCACTTGTCGCTTTACATGTGACTCGAGTGGTGGGCTCAGTATATTCTTCAGTCTCTTAACCACTCTTTTGAAGCCAGGGTCCCAGCCACTCCCGACTCTATCCAGCAACTGGAGGTTGGCCCTTGGCAGCCTACATAGCCTGTCTCCTTATAACAGCCCACAACCTCTACCCACCCAGGGCAACAAGCAACCTCTCCCAATCTCTAACTACTCTCAGGGATCATGGACCACCAAACTCCCAACTTTCTGCCTCCAACAACCAAAGTGGGCGCTAGCCCCCCTTCCTTTGGGACCCACTTGCCAGGGGGAGGGTGATGGGCAGGAGACTTTGCTTACTGTTGACAAATTAAAAGACACACCAACTAAAAAGAAACAACAGGTCAGTACAAAAACTATAAAGTAAATTAGAATATATTATCCTAGAACTAAAGGCTGATTTTTAAAAGCATACCATGTGCATAGTTGAAATAGCAAAAGGAAAAGAAAACAAATAAGGCAGAACAGAAGAAACTTTCGAAATAATAATAACTTAGAATAAAATTAGATGAAATCAGGCTGGTGTGGTAGCACACACTTTTAATCCCAGCACTCAGTAAGCAGAGGCAGGTGGATCTCTGAAATTGAGGACAGCCTGGTCTACTTAGCAAGTTCTAGTCTAAGGGGTTGCAGGGAGACCCTGTCTCAAAAAACAAAGATTAGATGAAATCATATTGAGGTGGAGCCTTCATGGTGAGGTTAATGGCCTCATGAAAATGAAGATAGACCTCTATCTCTATTTGCCCTCTCCACTGAGAGCACAGAAAGCCTGTGGATTGAGAGAAGGCCATGTGAGATACAGCGAGAAAGAAGTCCTCTTACAAGCCAAGAATCAAAGCTTCACCAGCAACTGAAGGGACTCTTCACACTCTAGAACTGTGAGAAGATAACATTTTGTTGTTTGAGCCACCTAGTTTGATATGGAATCCTAAGCAGAAAAGCATGGAGATCTTGCTTATAATAATCTAAGTAACTTACATTTAAGAAGTGGAAACAAAAATAAAACAAGTGAATAAGATATCATATACAGGTGCAATGTACACATGGAACTTAAAATCTAGCAATATGACTGACTATAGATAAGAGATGAAGAGAGATAAATGATACATAGAAGAAAAAACATATAGATACATTCAGATAGACATACATGCATATAGATCGCAGATAGACAGATAGGTTCCAAGGAAATTATCTCCTATCAGACAATACATAAGTTGAGCTCTAAATAACAAAAAAGAAACTAGCAGTAAAAAGATCTGAAATAACATTTCACACAAAAAGAACAATTATCAAAGGTATGAAATAAGTATATATATATATATATATATACATATATATATATATATGTATATATATATATATATATATATATATTCCAGTAAAGCTGGAAGTGATTTTATGAGGCCAGTTTGTTATTTTTAAAGTCATCAAACTGATCGGATTACTGCTTCAGAGTACGGCAGAGTAAAATACTGTGCCTTTAAGTATAATGCTTAAATTTCCATGGTCAAACAGAAGAACCTAACGAGGCAGGAGAAAACTTTGATTTTTATTATACTCAATGGAAGACCAAGGAAAACACATTTCCAAAAGAATGAAATAGCTAGTGCTGCTGAGATAGAACAGAAATAAATCCATAAAAGTGACCCTTGAATTTGACCAGGTAAACATCCTGAAGAACTTTGGTCAGCACAATCTGTGGTATCAGAAAGGCAACGACTTGAAGATGGAAACCAAGGAGGAGAGGAAAGAATAGAGAGGTTCGGCTGTGAGATGGAGAAGAGAATTGATCGCCTCCGTGGAGTAGATAGTTTAGGAAGCCTTTCAGAAAAGAAGTGTTTGAAACCAGCTAGATGAGAAGGAGTATGTGAAAAAAGAGAGGCCCTCATGGATACACGATCTGTCTCAGACTCCTCCTCATCAGCCTTGGGCCAGAGAGTCCTCTCTATGAGTCATTACTATGGTTCATTCATATGTGTTTACATTATAGAGGTGATGTTGCTCTTCTAAACAGTAGGACATTCAAAGAAGTGTAATATAAACTGTACCGTGTGATTAAGAAAACTTCATTAATAACACTACTGTGGTCTGAATGTTTGTGCCTGTCAAAATTCTCGGTGTTGAAACTTAATTGCCAGTTGGTAATATTAAACAGTGGGGCCTTTTGGATATGCTCAACTCATAAGGGTGAAATTCTCATAATAGAACTCGATCTCCGTAGGAAAGGACATAGGGTTAGGAAGTTCAGCCCTTTTATGGCTCTCTTGTCCTTCCACATTCTGCCTCATAACGACATAGCTAAAAGGCATCCTCTTTAAAGCAGAGAGCAAGCCTCATGAAACACCAAATTTGCTGGCACTTTGACCTTAGAATTCCTAGCCTTCAGAACTGTGAGAAATAAAGATCTGTTGTTTATAAGGCTGGACAGATAGTGCAGAGGTTACGAGCACCAGCTGCTCTTACAGAGGACCTGTGTTCAACTCCCAGGACCCACATGCCGGCTAACACCCGTCCATGAATCCAGTTCCAGGGGGATCCAATGCCCTCTTCTGGCCTCCAAGAATACTGCACAACACAGGTTCACTTCTTCACACACAGGCAATACAATGATATGCACACAAAAAATAAAAATAATAAAATACTTTTTTAAAAGGGCTGGAGAAATGGCTCAGTGGTTAAAAGAACTGGATGCTCTTGTAGAGGACCCAGGCTTCGTTCCCAGTACTCCAGTTCCAGGGGATCTGACACCCCCTTATGACTTCTTAGGGCACTGCCTGACACAGGTACACCTACTTACACACGCACACACACACACACACACACACACACACACAGGAAATATACTCATACACATAAAATAAAATAAATAAATAAAATATTTTAAAAGAACTGTTGTTTATGAACTATGCTGTCTAAAAGACTGTTATAACAACTTGACCAGATCAAAGCAAACAATAATAAATCGTTCCAAAATCGAGTCCCAATTTGCATTTTAGGAAATTGATGAAAATATGATCCCACCGGCAGCTTAAGTCTAGAGAATCATCTAATTATCCACCAGCAGAAGATGTAGGAACAACATAAGTCTCTATCTTCAACATAGTGCTCTGTGTTATCCTGAAGGACAGGGTGACAGGAGACCGTGCCACCCTGAGGAGATCTTCACGGTCCTGTAGGTTGTGTCTCTCACAAAGTCTGGAACAAAATTTTCCTGAGAAACATGAACGAGACAGAAACATTTCTCTGAAGAACCCTAATATATGTTTTTGTGAACTGAATGTCTGGTCACCCCAAATTTAGAAAGAAGGAAGAGACAGAGAGGCAGGAGGAAAGACAAAAAGGAAGAGGAAAGGGAGAGAGAGTGGAGGGAAGCAGAGAGATAAGAGAAGAGAGAGAGGGGATGTGTAGTAAAGAGGGAGGGAGAAAAGACAGACGAAGAGGGGGGAGGGGAAGAAATGAGAGGCTGGGAATTTAAGGAAGAGACTCAGGGGAGACTTGCCCACATTAGAGAAAGGTAGCCTCCCTCTCTCTCTCTCTCTCTCTCTCTCTCTCTCCCTCTCTCTCTCTCTCTTTCTCCCTCCATATATATGTATATAAATATTTATATACATATATATATATGGACTCAATTTTTGAACGATTTATTGTTGTTTGCTTTGATCTGGTCAAGTTGTTATAACAGTCTTTTAGACATACACACATATACATATTTCACTCCAAGGTTTCCAGGGAGGCACTTGATGAAAAAGGCACAGGCCTTCCATGGAATGTGAATTTCATGACCACTATTTCAAGAAGTACTTTATCTGTTTTCTGGGGCACTATATTTGCATATAAAACCATTTTCTTTCAGCTAGTGAATCTTTAAATTTAGCTTTTATTTTTGACTCTGATACAAATACTAGGTTAGAAGAAAAAAACTGACGAATTAGATTCAGAATTCCTCTCTCACATTATCTTTCTGTCTTTATGTGATTTTTTTGTTTTGATACAGGGTCGCCCTGAAGCCCCAATTGGCCTCAGATTCAATATGCAATCCGTCTGGCTTCGATCTCACAGACATACACCAGCCTCTGCCTCCCAAATGCTGGGATTTAAGGTGTGAACCACCACGCCCACCTTCTATGTGATGTTTCAAACTTTAGGGAAATGAATCAAAGTGTTACACGAAGTATCACCAGTATTTATTTGAAGGCTTTATCCCCATTGCTCTTTAGTATCTGCACTGGAGTGAAGACATTTCCCATAAAAGTCATGTCTGTCCAGAACCTCACAAGGAGGCCTTTGAAAAGCGAGGATTTTGCAGAAGTAAATGGGTGAGTTACAGCAACATCATTATGCATTAGGGTGGGCCTTAAATCTAATGCCTAGGGTCCTACAAGAAGTTCATGTAAGACAGAAGAAAAGACCAAGGGAAGACGGACGTAGAGAGGAGAATTGTGTCCACAAGCCAAGTATTTTCAGAAGCTCCAGAGGCTAAAAACACAAAGGATTTTTCTAGAGCCTTGGGAAAGAACATGGCTTAACAAAACCTTCTCTTAGACTTCTAGCCTCCAGAGTATGACAGCATAAACTTCTGCTGTATTAAATGATCCAGACTGCAGTGATTTGTTACAGTAGCCTCAAAAATTAATAGTTTTAAAATCAATAATTTGCAACTGGGGAGTATCATTTCATGATTTTATAATTTACTTACAAAATTTTAGGTTACAGTAGTAATAGACTTAATCCAAGAAATTAAAAATTAGAAATATATAAAGCCAAGAATAAAAGTCTTCCTTTAACACCACAGGTTCATTCCTCATTTAGTTTATGTTCTCACTTACTCCTTTCTTTTGTGTGTTTATGTGTGCGCGTGTGCACCTGTGTCTGTGTGTGACACAGCTTGTACATGAAGGTCAGAGGGCAACTTGTAAGAGTCATTTCTCTCCTTCTACCATTTTGAGTTCTGAGGACTGAACTCAGGTCCTCCAGCTGGGTAGCAGTGCCCTTACCCACTGAGCTATCTCCCTGCCTCTCTTGCTGGCCTTCTTGACATTTTCCCATAAACATACCTGTAAGCAGCCATTCTTTATAAAACTGAAATTTTTATGAAAATGACCATATGAAACTATGAAAATTTTAGCTTGCTATTTTTAGTGATTATCAACACTCTCTTTTCAACAGGTTATAAATATTCCACTGTGCTTGCACTATCATAATTCACATAATTTATTCAGTGGATTTATTACCTACTAGATGCTAGGTGCTAAGTCTGGAATCCCTGTCTCAAAGGTATGGAAGAGATAAGAAAGTAAACTATTAGTAACAGTGCAGGGAGACAAAAGTTTCAACTGACACACGTGACCATAGGCAATGGACAATGTGTTCTGAACACAAGGGGACAGTGTGCACATGACAGGAAATAAGAATCATCTCACCATTCTCACAAACGAGTGCTTTCTTTTCCTTACAATGACAAAGCACTCTGGCAGAAGCAATGTAAGAAAGGTTTGTCTCACTCGCAGTTCAAGGTACATCCATCAAAGCAGCAAGGGCCATGAATGTTTACACTCAACTCATTTTTAATTTTTTTGCAGTCTTGGATCCCAACTGAGGGGATGCCTCCCCTGAAGTAGGAAAGTCTCCCCACCTCAATTAACCCAATTAAGATAATCGCCCACATGCATGTCCTGTGACCCTTTCTAGTGATTCTAGATTTCAAGTTGACAGTGAAAACTACCGCAGTTGCAGAGAAAGGACAGTATCTGCGAGATCTCTTTTCTCTAGGAAATGTGGTCACTGTTCCTTGAATTAAGTGGACTCAACTTATTCTCAAGAAGAATGTGTAAAATTATTTAATCATGCACTCAAGGGTTAAGAGCACTGGCTGCTACTGCAGAGAATCCGGATTTGGTTCCCAGTACCACTACCTCCAACTCTTGGGGATCAATCCACATGTTACACACACATGGTATAGGCAAAACAGTCAAATATTTAAAATAAAGATAAATAAAATATATTTAATTAATTATTAGTTGGCTCAGCTCTACTCTGCCCTGAGCTTTAGCCACTTAAATAAATACAGTTTGTTTCACTGGAGCATCAAGACACACACTTTGTTATTTTAGGAGTGTTGATCCCAGGAACCCTATTGAATCACAGTCTAGATTTCTAGGAAACCTTTTCAGTGAGCCTGAGTGGAGCTTCCTAGAAGTATAACCCTAGCAAATGAGACCAGAGAACATAGCACAGAGAGTGCTGACAGAGTTGAGGAATGCTAAAGGCAAAACTTTCATGCTCTCAACGAGCCCCATAGAAGGATGATATATTACCAAAGGACAGAGGAAAATGATTAGCTTTAATGAAGCGCCTCGTAGTTTATGCAAATTGAATCTGATTCACTACTGAGCTTGGACTCAAAATTCCCAATGACTTCTAGCTAATCAACTTTAATCACAACCATGCTTAATGGGCCTTTTGTCTGATGCCTTGATGTATTATTGCCTGACTTTATTGCTAGGTGATGGGGTGGGAGTGTACAGACCAACCCTTGGAATAAAAAAGGGCAAACTAGATGGCCAGGGTCTTCCCTTGAAGAATGTCTGAAGCCTTCCCTCCATCTCCTCTTCCTCAATTCCAGTTATTAGGGGAAAATCAGGTATGAGTTCCCACCTCCAAAAATAAAAAACATCCACAACAGTAGAAAAAAAATTGACCAGTGCCCCCAGATCATTTCCAGAATGTAAAAGTTACTTAATCACCACGGTATTGATGCAAAAACGTGTTCAGGTCTCCACAGAGTAGAACTTCACGTAGAACTATAACTACAACTCAATGAGGAAACAGAAGGCACAAACCAGACATTCCTTTTCTGACAATTCTGGCTCACTTGATCTTTGTCTTTACGTTGAAATAAATATGTAATGGAGTGGCGATAAAGGTAAATTGTCATGGGATTATTCTCCATTGGCTGAGGTCTTGGTAACTATTGGGAAAATCCCACATTAGGGTGCTCACAGGAGTCTTGCGTGCATACTGTCTGCAGGCCACAAGGCTAGCTCTCTGCAAGCAGCAAGAGCAGCCCAGGCTTCTGTAGTCAGTGTGCCATTCAGCCTCAAAGGCACTTATCAGCCATAAGCATGGGAAACTTCCTTCTCTAGCTTTTTCCAATGAGTAGATTCTGCTTCTTAGTTTTATTGCTGAGTTAGCCAATAATAACTAATTTTTATGTCTCCTTTGAATACTGCCGAGCTGGCTTATTTTTTAAGGGAGCGAAACCCAGAGTGTCAATCAAAGCAGTCACACTTCACAGACTGGAAGACAATTTTTCAGGAAGAAAATTCAACGGAATTCCATTCCCTTCGTTGTTTATTCAGAACACAGCCTGCAGGGAAACCTGGCCCACAAAAAGGCTCAGGCGGACAAGAACTCTAGATCCCTGTGTGTGCCTGGACACCTGGCCTTAGCTTCCCCAAGACTCTGAACTAAGGCTTTTGGGTTCTATGTTCGAATCACATTTGAAAAGAAGGTTGGAGGCAGTGCATACTCAGCACCATTTGGCTTGGTTAGCACACTGGAGAGAATCACTTCTCATCTAGTACTGCTGTCATTTCAGAAAATGACATTTTTTAAAATAAACAAAACAGCGAAACCATAACTAAGATGGTTTTGGATTGAAGGATATAATTGCATTCCTTTTTCATTTTTCGACAAATTGCTGGAAGCTTTCTCCAGCAAATTGCCCCAGAGAACAAGAGAAACTGCTTTCCTGTTGCCTCAAGGAGGCCACTAAGGATGGAGGTGTGGGAAAGCACTTGGAGAGGGACAGTTT
The DNA here is from genome assembly GCA_035773235.1 of Eospalax fontanierii. Classification (NCBI taxonomy): domain Eukaryota; kingdom Metazoa; phylum Chordata; class Mammalia; order Rodentia; family Spalacidae; genus Eospalax; species Eospalax fontanierii. The sequence goes on along the minus strand of CM069536.1, from coordinate 22,441,990 downwards.
ATGCCAATCCGCCTGTGTCCTTCCCCAGAAACCGTATCCGGCACAATATGGGGCCTTAGTATGACTTCTCGGAACTTCCTGACCACCACCTCAGGGAGGGACCCTTCTTGGCTCCTTAGAGTCACACATGGGCTCTGTGCTTTAGTAATTATCATATTTATGCAGCTCAAATTTGAAAATAAATTTTGAGTGGAAACCTCTCTTTGCCAGTCAGTGGACAGAACTAAGAGGACCAGCCATCTCCTTTCCAGAAGCATATAACCTGTAATAAAAGGCCAGTCTTTTCTCAAGTCTTCATAACAAGTGTTCTCTAAAGAGGCTTTTGTCTTGCCAATACTAATGCAATCAGTCAGTCCTCACAAAACCCACCTGCTGTTCCTGTGCTGGGCACTACAGGGCTGGGAAAGCAGGCCTTCTCTGTCAGTGCTTTCACAAGCTATTAAACCTCTCTGAGTCTCCCTTACCTGTGATGTAAGAATGTGAATGCTGGCCTTGGAGTAACACACCTGACAGGTACACTGTAAACTGATTCACCTACACATGAGCAGTCATTGGTATGCTTTGGAATAGAAAGAGTTACAAGAAACCAATCTCAATTTTATTCAGAAACCACTGTCCAGATGGTAATGATGATGATACAAACAAAAATAAGAGCATGAAGTCAGCACACAGCTATAACCCCAGTGCTCAGAAGGTTGAGGCAGAAGAAATGATGCAAGTTTGAAGCCAACAATAGTGAAACTCTGTCAAAAAAGGAAAAGAAAACCAAACAGCCTTTCTTTACACATTCTTTGTGCCAAGTACAACATTCAGGACAATGCAAGCTACTTTTCATGGTATTTCTGAAATTATATAAATATTTCCACAAATTCATTCACAGAGAACTACATTTTAGAGAATGTAATAGACTTATCTACTTCACCAATATTTACAAAGTAGAAAAGGGGTTCAACACCTGATACTGTTGATTCCATAGGCCTACAGACAAGGCCTGGCAAAAATGATAAAGGAACCCAAAGACCTTTTGTTCTGTTTGGATTTAAAGCCAAGCTTAGCCCAAGGAGAAAATGATAAGCAGTAAGCAGTGCTTATTCTGAATATTAGAAAAGATAATACAACATTAAATATAACAGATGTGAAAATAGAAATACTCAACTCTTCTGCTCTCCGTGATGCCATTTTGAAGAACAGTTGTCAAATTAGAAAAGACAGAATAAGTAGAGTTAAGAGAAACCCCAAAACTAAAATTGTATTTGGGGTGGGATTTATTTATTTTATTATTTTATGTGTATGCGTGTATTGCTTGTCTGTATGTAAGTGCACCCGTGTTGTTCAATGCCAAGGAAGGACAGAAGAGGGCAACAGATCTCCTGAAACTGGAGTTACAGGTGGTTGTTAGCCACCATGTGGGTGCTGAGATTCAAACCCGGGGACTCTGAAATTCTGAAAAAACAGTCAGTTTTCTTAATCACTGAATTATCTCTCCAGGCCCCTAAAATTGGATTTTGATATTGGAAGGAGCCTCAAAAAATTGTCAGTCTAATTTTTCAGTTTACTGAAGACAAACCCATGGGATGTAGTGCCACACTCTAAGCCACAAGACAATGGCACTGTTTCTACAGAGTAGAACAGACTGCTGGCTCAACAGTCTTTCAGTCTATATACCTCAGAGATGATAATGGTGTTCTAATTCCTCACTTCTTCTAAAAAGAACTATGTGGGAATCCTGAACTGAAAGTGGAGAATGAGAGATGTCTTGGAAGACAGCAGTGGTCCTAAACCTGCATTGCAAGCTGAATACACATGGTTAACTCTATAGGAGATACAGATGTGCCTGGTTTCCTGACTCACCATCAGAATGCTATCTTAAACACCAAAGAGTGCTCACAGTTCTTTTAGTAGTATGTCAATGACTGGAAAGTTCCTTAAATTTAATATGCTATAAAGGTAAATTAACAGTGGCTACACTTTCACTAAAAATCTAAAAATTGTATGCATCTCATTATATATATACTAGCAACATTACACGGAATGATTAAAAGCATCATTAACTAATTTTAAATAAGATTTAATGGAAATAATTAAAAATTAATGTTGTAATTTCAATAAGTTACTGAAATTGCAACAATTAATTTAGGGCAGAAATGTTTTGTAATTTTGTAGTAAGTTACTTTGTTCCCATATTTGTCATTGTATATCCAACATACAGAGGAAAAAACCTAGACTGCTTTTTTGTCCTGAGCATACTACAGAATTGATCTGTAAGAGGTCAGGCAATGTGATATGAAGTGGGAAAGAGAGACATTAGAGTAGGAGGTGTTAAATGAGGGTAAGGAATGGGGAGTCAGGGCAAAGGAAGGACTGTAGGGAGGGATAAGTAACACTAAAGGCCCTTAGAAAGAGCCATCTGGAAAGCTACCCAGTATATACATTATAAAAAGAGATTAAAAGTATTACTCTATAATAAAGGTAATTTTTCCTTTTAGACATTACAGACTAACAACAACATCAACCACAAAACCCTCAATGCCAGGAATGGACTCCGTCTCTAGAATTTGTTGACTAGGGGTCCCATAGCCCCTCAAACAATACTGTCATAGCCCCTGTGATTGATTACCCACCAGAACTGGATGGTAAGACATTATTGGGATGTAGAACAAATAAGGAGAAAACAAGTTGGTGCTGACTTCAAAGCCTATCTCTACTGGTTGGTGCTGGAAAGTGCTCTACTATTGAAGTAAAAATAATCATCAACCTTACCCAAGTGTGAAACCTGAGAACTACAATAACTTGCCTGGCAAGATATGCCCCCTGGTGCAATTGTGGCACAAATGTTTTGCGTGTAATCAACCACTTTCTGATTTAAGTGAGAGTAATGCATCTCTCAACTTTCACAAGAGAAGTTTCCTTATGCAGCAGATGGTGATTACCACAGACACCCAAATGTGTCTGACCAATGTGTAGAGAATAAGAGGCTTCAGACTGCTTCTCCCTGATTAGGACACCAATATCATACTTCAGGCTACCAAGAGGTTCAGTGATCACTGCAGAAGAGGGATTAGAAAGATTTTAAGAGTTAGAAGAGGTAGACTACCACAAGAAAATAGAGTTTACCAGACAGCTAGTCAGTTACTCATAAGAACTCTCAGCAATGGTGACAGCATGCACAAGTCCCATGCAAGCTCAAATCAGACAAAATCTCAGCACAGACATGGAGAAGAGAGTAAGTAAGAAGCTCTAACCAAATGTAAGGAAATTTGGCAACCAGCGGCTGCTGGGAGAGGGAGAGGCAGGCTCTTTCAAGGATGTGACTCTTGATTGGTTAACCAGGCTCCGGTGGATGGACCCACACTGAAAGACTGTTGAAGACACAAATTATACTCTATAGGCCATATTATACATATCATAGGATCCATTACATCGTGCTGGGGGAGGGGAGTTGTGGATAGGAGAGGGGATCTAAATACCATCAATTTTTCATATTCCATGAAAATCACAAAAATTCAATTAAAAAAAATGTTTAATTAAAAAGAGGTCATTCAGTGTTACTGTCTGCCTTTCTGACTTCCTGATAATCATGGTATGACAGACACCTTCTAGGATGAGTAGCAATTTGAGAGAAACGGTTGACTGGAGTTGAATCTTTCTCCAAAGCCAAACCACCATCAAGACTCACAGAAATACAGAGGGCTTTCATGTTGTTGCTGTTTAATTATCTGGATTCCACAGTTATACTTTTAATAAGGAATTTTTATTATTGGGACAGTATATGCACTTAGGTTTGGTTTTTTGTTTTAGATCTCATCAGTGGAGAAAAAAAATGCCCAGAATCATGATAATACAATTAATATAGAGCTCACCCTTTTGCCTGATTATTTGCATTTTTTTGTCAATGACTTTTAGTAAATAGATCATGTGATTCTCATCTAGCAGCTAGTCATGCCTCTAACTGAGCTTTGCTTGACTATGAAAAAGAGAAAAAATAGCATCTGTCCTGCTTGCCAGTTATGAACTCTCATCGCCCACCCATTTCCACCTCCATTTCTTCAGAGGGTGAATCTGGCACTCATTTTGTCTCTCTTTGAAGCCAAACAATTGCAATTTTATAGTGGTTACTGTATAATTATCCCCTAATCTTGTCAAATAGTGTACCTAATTTATTTAAACAACATGCACATTAGAAAATTGTCATGACCTATGGCAGTAGGTATTTCCTTAGATAGCATATTCTTTTTATTGAGAACTTTCTATAGATTCTATTCCCTGTGTACTATGCTGCTTTTTCTAGAGCTCTGTCCTGACATAACATTTTCAGCATCCCACCATTTTCACCACCAATGACATCTAGAAATTATTGTTATTAAGCTGGCATATGACATAAAACCAAAAGAACTGGCTGATTTGTTAGATGACAGAGCCAAGACAAAAGAACTAATGAAGTCCAACAGAGATAAAAGTACTAAGCCTCCTTTTAGATTCAATAAAATCAATCTCTAGGTATAAAAGAAATCCTCCTGTAATGACTTATGTTGTTGTCTGCCATAGGTGCCAGGTGTTGTCTGCTATCGGGTGCCAGGTGTTGGCTACCATGGCTGGGTCTCTCGGGGGCAGGGATAAGGAGGCGCGTAGACGACACAGACCCTGGGAGAAAGTGGAGCCACGATCTCCTTTAATCTTAGAAGGGAACAGGATTTATACATTTGTCAGGCTTAGGGGAGGTCTTTATCTAGTCATTTGACGTGATTCATTCAGGTAGGTCCTGAATACCTGACAATCTGAAGTTCATTGCTCTCATTGGTCCTGGATAGCTGCTAACCTGGGAGCTTCCCAGGTTCGATCCCAGGAAGTGTTTGTTCACTGTGCACGCATGCTCAATGTTGGTCTGGCTTGTTTTAGACCAGCAGGCCGGGAGCCTGCCTGACCTTGCCGGAATTATCCTACATATCCACCCTTTTTTATGTTTTTTTGGACAGATTTAGTGGGTTGTTCCACCTCGGAGAAGCCCAGCATTCGAGACTGTGCCTGTCTTAAGTCATTCTCTCCAAAACATAAGCCTTACCCGTCATTGGCACATGAATGCCCACCATTCACGCCCTGTCTTAGGCTAGCTTAGATCGAAAGAAGGTTGCCTGTCTCTGGCTACCAACCCTTAGATGGGTCTTACCCCAGTACACTCGTCTAGGTGGTAGGATGTTAGATAGTGTTATGTTGTATTTCCATAAGCCATGCACGCATCACTTCCTTGGGAGGGCCAAAAATTTAAACTGTTTCATTTGGCTAAAAGCTCAGTATGAGTCAACAACCCATGTTTCCTGTTAAGAAATTTGCCCAGTATATATGTATCCAGGCACAGGAAACAGTTCTCTGATTTTCAGTGGTGAGAATATCTCTAGTAGATTAAGCTGTCTTCTGATATCTCATTTTAAGACACACCTTGGGTATTTTAAGTTATGTTTAGTGAAACAGATAAGATAGCAAATACATCATATCATGGGCCTTAAATAAAATATATAATATATAATGATGAAAAGTTGGGGAATGAATAAGAAGGAAAGACAACCAACATAATCCACACAAACACAAGGTTGGTGTTTATTGATTGAAAATCTGGCAAAATTAAATAGATTATTCACTGATTCAAAGGTGAGCCAAAATCAATGACCCAAACTTTAAAAAGTCAATGTTTAGCACAATAAAGTATTTATTGATTGTCATCTAAATTTTAAATGGATGATAAATAACAAGCAAGAGATATTTCCATGTTTTAAACAGACAACTGAAGCATAAATGAATTAAATAGGTTTTTGGATTTGATTTAAAATTTTATAGCAAAAGATGTAGGTGAGAGATATTAAAACAAAAATAGGAACTACTGACAGCTGTTTAAAGTCAACGATGAGGACCAGGGATTCTTACAGAATTTATATTGTGTGTACTTGGAAGTTTTACTCAATCAAAATGAATAAATTGTCTCAAGTAACAACCAATCCCTACTTTAAATGCTTTTATAGACACTAGATATTTACTGGATTATTATTTCATGCTGGACTTTGGGGATCATTCTAAGATTCTGATTTTGGATAGGAAGTCAGAAAACCTATGTGCAAAAAATCCAAGAACTCCAAAGGCTAGAACTAGAAATTTCCACAATTTCAAGACCTGCCTAAGCTAAATAATGAGTTCAGGCTACTGGGTAAGACCTTGTCTCAGAAAAAAAAGAGAGTGAGAGAAGGATGGAGATAGTAAATATATAAAGTATTCAGAAAAAGCAATCTCTGCTCACCCCTTTCACTCCTGATTTTGCCTGCCTACCTATCGTGTCTGAAATCTGCTATTATCTTTTAGAGTTCTCTGGATCACCTATCCCTCCCCAAGGATTTGGATCCTGTCAAGGTCAACTGTTGTTCAACAGCAACTTTCATTGTAAGCCCAGTAAGCTAAAAAAATCATTATCTGTCAAACAGCTGTCAACTGACAACTTTCTCAATCATAATACTTTGACATAGAAAACCAATCACTCTTTGAACACAGAATCAAAATATTTCACTTTCCTTATAGACACTCCATAAAGTCTACTATCACTTAATCATGAGAGGTCTCAAAATGGAGCAAAGTTTCTGTCAAATATGCATACTTGAGAAGATCTTGAGGAAACTAACACATGACAACCTAAACATACAAGGAGATATTTTGATTTCTTAGACATGTGGCCATATTGTACTTCTGAGTTCTCTTGTGGTTGGATATAGTCAAGGAATTATGAGTAAAGCATGTAACTGTCAGAACAAGACATTTGAGGCCTCGCTTTCCCGCTGACTTGACCATCATCAACTTTCTAAGAGCAGGTGCACCATACCATCTGTGCAGGTCTTTGTGTGATGACAATGGGCAAGTCCCTTTGAGAACTCATAATAAATATGTAACATGAGTGAAAACAATTTCCTTGTCTGAAAATACTTGTCACACTGTAGTAAGTGAAAAATTTTAAGTGAAGTGTTATAATGCCACCCTCTTGTTTGGAGGCAAGGCCTTTGAATATGGTGGGATAGTGTTCACAGGATTAGACAGAAGGAGCTTTGTGGGTGTACAATCCTTTACCAGATGAGTTTGGGTTAATTTCCGATACTTTTATCCTTCATCTGAAGGTCAAAAACGCATGAAGCAGAAGCATTTACATCTGCCCCTCTAAAAGGCAGATATCCATAGCAGTCACTGTCCTCAGACAAGGGAGTTCCTAGGAACTGAGAGTAGTATTCAACTGACTAGGCAGAAGGTGGGCACTGCAGTCACAACATTGCATGGCACTCACTACCAATACCTAATGAGCTTGGAACTGACCCTGGAGCCTCAGATGAGATCACAACTCATGTCAACACTGGTTTTTCCACTTGAGGAGACCCTCAGCAGAGGGCACAGTGAACCCACACCAGAATTATCCTTACAGAAGCTGAAGGATTGTTGAGTTGGTGGTGATTTGTTATCAGACTGGAAAACCTATATGGTACCATGTAAATGGGACAATGCTGACTAACAAAGGAGGTAGGTTAATTATGATGTTGTGGCTATTTCCTTTCTAGCCATATCTTAAAAAGGAGAAAAAAAGTCAGATTAATGAAAACCAGATAACTATTTAAATGAATTAAAAAGCCACTAAAAAAGAACTACCATGTGATCTAGCAACCCACTTCTGGCTATATATTCAAAGAAGATAAAATGCTACAAAAGTATCTGCCGGTTCACACTCATTGCAGCATTATTTACAAAAGCCACAGTATGGAAACCATTTAAGCATCTGTTGATGAGTGAGTGAAAAAAGTAAATGTGATATATATGCACAGTGGAAGATGATCCATCTGTAAAGAAAAAGAAAATTCTGATACTTGTACTAATACAGATAAAATCTGGAGATACAGTGCTAAAGTAAAATAAACTCAGCATAGAAAGGTGGACACTAAATGAGTCCATGTATACATGGAGTCTAAAGATTTTGAACACATAGAATCAGTGAACAAGGGGATGCAAGGGAGGAGGCACAGTGGGGATTTGGGTCAAAATATATAACCTTTCAGCGTTAAAATAAATAAGACTAGAAAGTGAACATATAACATGTGACTTTAGTTAAAAATAATGTGCAATATACTTGAAATTTTCTAAGAACATAGACCTTGAGTAGTCTCACTACACACAAAATATATAAAGATATGAGTGGAAGAATACATTAATAAGTTTGAATGTAATAATCAGTTCTTAATGTATACATATATCAAAACATCATGATGCACGACTTAAGTATATGTAATTTCTACTTATCAATTATACCTCAATAAAGCTGAGGAAAAAATAAAGAGAATGGGGTAGGTATGTATGCAGTTACTCAACAATTTTGACATGCTTGTTCAGTGAAAAATAAGTTGAAAATTATATATACATTAGCTCACTTTCATTGTGTGTGCAATATATTCTTGTTACAATATGTGTGGAGGCCTGATGTCAATCCCGAGTATCATCCTTTCCTCTGTTTTTTTCCACCTTATTCCAATTCCGTGATACTGGCTAGCCAGCAAACCCTAGAAATCCTTTCATCTCTGCCCTCCCAGTACTAGGAGTCCAGGCATACACCTCCACACCCAGCTTTTACATAGGTGCTGGGTGTCCAAACTCAAGTCTTCATCCTTGCATAGCACTTTACCAACCAAACTCTCTCTTCAGAGCTCATTTGAATTTTAATGCATATTTCAGTATGCTTACATAGCCACAAATAAGTTTTTGAACTATAAATAAGTAATATCTAAGGAAGAGAGACTAGAAACCAAGGATAAAAGAGATTTTGTATACACTATTTTGTGTCTGTGTATATGTATGTGTATGTGTGTGTGTTTGTGTGTCTATCTATCTGTGTGTGTGGTATGCGGAGGTAGAGGGAATGCTTACCCTGGTGTGAGTGTCAGAGGACAAGTTTGTGTAGTCAATGAATCTAGAACAGATGTTGGGGAACAGGGCAGCTCAGAGCAATCCCCTTAGCTAGGCAGTTGGCCTCACTATAAGCCATGGAGATATATGTGTCACCCTGTTGATACCCTTGTTGGTAATTGGACAGCTTCCAACAGGTTATGAATCAGCTGGCCATTGATTGTGAGGGTTTCCTTCTGGATGATTAACCCTTTCTCTCCATATTAGAATGCTGAAATGGATAAAACCATAGGTATATTATGAGTATTTTGAGTTTGTATAAATGCTTATAGATTGTCTTTTGGTCAGTTTGTCGGGAGGAGGTGTGTGGTGGCAGGGGCACCACATTTATGGTCTCATGGGACAGGAGGCCAGGGGACTGATGGGCATCCTTCCAGGATGGCATATCCCATGATGTGTAGCAGTACATTTTGTGAGCTCCACTGAGCCATCTGGGTACCTCTGGAATGTGAGCCAGTTATGTGGGAGAAAGGGTTGAAGCACGGTTGAGAACTTCAGAGCAGGAGTGGAGTAGAACAGAGGGGTCTATTGGGGATGTAGGAAATACGGGAAGGAGGGTGACTGGGTGGAGAGCAGAGCAGGCTGGGAAACTGAGGTTAGGGTTGAGCAGGTGTGTATGCACAAGCTGTGTTCAGGCAGAAGGTAAGGAGTTCGTGATGAATGAGGTTCTTTAAGAAGCTGGGAGAGAGAATTACGAGTGGGCTGTGTAACATTAGTTTATTGGCCTCCAAAATTAGGAGAGCTGAGGCTGCCATTGCCTGAAGGAGAAGGGGCAAATCCCAGTGTGTTGAGTTCGGAGAGATAAGTGTTGAGGGATAAATCTCACCAACCTTATGGCAAAGGAAGGTCAAAGCCTGGTCCTTATCAGAATGAATGAAAAGGAAAAACGGCTGAAGGGGCCTGAGGAGATAGAGACTGAGACTGAGACCGTGGTTAGGGCTTGTTTTAAAGCTCTATTGAGGGTAGTGAGAGAAGAGGGAGACAGGAGGAGTTCATCCCAAGAGCCCTTAGTTACACTGCACAAGGGTCGGGCAAGTAGTAAAAGTTCGGAATCCAGATATGGAAGAACCAAAAGAAGCCTACAGGGTGCGGGTATCAAGGGGAAAGTTGCAAGGTTAGGAGTGAGTGATCACAGGTTGGTGTCCTTTACGTGTAGCAGTGGAAAAAGGACACTTGGCATGGGTGATATAAGAGTTGAAGGTCTCAGCCTGCAGAGATGGCTCAGTGGCTGAGAGCACCCGCTGCTCTTGCAGAGGGACCTGAGTTAGTTCTCAGTACCACATGCAGATAACAACCATCTACCACACCAGTTACAGGGGAATCCTACACCCATTTCTGACCTCCGCAGGCATTGCACAACATGGGTGCACTTACATACATGTAGGCAATGCATTCATAAAATTAAATAAATAAATAAATAAAAAGAGTTGAGGGTCCCTTAAAGAGACCCTGACAGGATAGTGGCATTTGGTGGTTGTTAGGTTGTCAATATCCAAAACCTGGGGACTGATGCAAGTCCCTAAGGGGGAGTGTTCTTTATGGAGCAAACAAGAAGTACCAGTCAAGCCAGAATCCAACATTAAACAAAAGATAGTTCTTGAATAAAAAGAGGGAAGGTATACGGTGACCCCATGTTTTTTTAGTAAATGCCATCCCAAGAGGGACACAGGTCATTTGGGTATGACAATGAAGGAGTGTGATATAATTAACTATCCAACTGCACAGGAGACCCAAGATTGAGTCTTGGGAAGTGGGCAATGCCTGAGACTCCAATCATAGGCATGTGGGAGCTTGAAAAGGGTCTGAACAAGAGGTGAGAAGGGAAAAGAATGCCCTAGTGTCAACCATGAAGGAACATTGGTAGCTAGCCACCATCTCAATTACCTTCCCAAGACAACTCACCTTCAGTGAGTGGGGCATGTGACCCCAGGCCATGTCATTCTAACAACCAGGGAAAACTGTTGCTGAACCAAATGGGAGCCACTGAAGTTAGGACTTAATGACCCTGGGAGCAGTCCATAATCCAGTGACCCACTGTCTGCAGAGCAAACAGGACTTAGAAAGGGGCCACAGGTTTAGGCAAGCCTTTGCCAAATATCCTGAATTGCCATAATGAGAACAGGCTCTAGAAGTCTACAGGGAGTCATGGGACTGAGGTGGACTTCTGAGGCGGACAGTTCTGGAGGACCATTGTCAGGAGTTGGTACTTGGCCTTTAAATGGTTCTCGCTTCCATTTTGTCTCATCTTCCCAATTATAAGAAACCTTAAATGCTATGTTTAAGAGTTCCTCTTTGGTAGTCTCAGGTCCCTGTTCTAGATGTCTTAATTTTTTTTTTCAGACTGGAGTTGACTGGATGATAAATTGGACATGAAGGAAGAGAGCACCTGTGTGGGTGGAGAACTGTAGGTTGGTACATTTGGTAATGGCCTTGGTGAACTGGGCCATGAACAAGTCCAGATTATTGTCTATGCTCTGTGTGATTTCTCTAATTTTTCATAGTTAACCTGTGTGGAGTTATTGTCTTTCATGCTTTCTAGGAGGCAAATGGCCATATGATTAGTGCGTTGCTTGGCTGGTAACTCCAGCTTGGATCAGCAGTGGGAAGGAGATCATCCACAGTTACTGGATAGGCCACTATTCACTGGCATGCATACCTGCTGACTGCCAATTCTTTGTCTTTCATCGGTGGTGAGGGTAGATGTGAGGATACAATAGATGTCTGCCCAGGTCAGAAGATATGATTGTGTAAGTTGGAGAAATTCCCTTCTAAACTTGGTGAGGTTCGGTTTGGGTTGAGATGTTGAGTGGGCAGTATGTGGGGAAAAGAGGAGCTGGTAAACTAGAAGGAGTGGGGGAGGGGAGGGGAAACGGTGGGGCAAAGAAGAAGGTGTGGCTGAAGGATTTTGGAGGAAATGTTGGAATGGGGGGGCGGGTAGGAGGTTTGGGGCATAGTAAGGCAGGGAGCGGGAGTTTCAGAGGAGGAAATAGAGGACAATGTGGATGGGGAAATGGAGGGTTGGGATGTTACAGGAGGCTGAGGACTGTGAAGAAGGGGGAGTTATGGGGAGAGGGATCCTCAGCTGCATCACAGCGGAAAAGGGTCAGGTGGGGAAAGAGTGTGGTGGTTCAGGTCCTGCCATAGGAATTGGTATCCAGATGCAGAGGAATGCATGTGTGGGTGAAATAAGAAGACTCAGAACATTTGCCATCTCCTTGGAGAAAGTTAAGACTCATAAAATGGTGGAACCAAAAGTTCTGAATTTAAGCCAAATGTTTCTGTCATCAAGTTGGTATTTAAGCCAAATTTGGGTGTATAAATGAACCAAATGCTTAGATTTGAGCTCGGTAAAGCTGAGTTGTGAGAAATTCTTTTTTTGAGATAGGCCAATGGGCTGTTGCATGGGTTTTAAAAGTTGTGGAATACACCTTGTAGCAAATAGCACAGGGCTTCTGGGATGGAGGGTGGTGATGGAGAGAGAAAGGATACCAGGTACTTTAGGTATCTTCCTTTATGGCTTCCCTGGAACAACCAATATGATCTTCAGGACAAAGGCCTTTCCTGTCTATGTGGCAATGAGGCTGCAAGAAACCACAGCTCCAAATGCGGTGAAGTAACTGGGTCATTTAACTGCTGCCATTTAGCTGAAGTAAGCTTAGGGAAGGATCGGAGTCCAACTGAAGAGAAGGAAAAAAGGAGAGAAGAGGCATTAGAGAGAAGATCTTGCTCAGAAGATCTTCCCTGGTTTTGGAACCAAAATGTTAAAAATAGGAGTGAAAAAAAATCACAAGTAGAAAAGAAAATAACCAACATCAACAATCCAGATTGCCCTTAATTATGAGCGGTGGGAGCTGACCTGTAGGAACTGGCACAGCAGCCACACTGGTCAGACTACAGGGGACTTTAAGTATGTTCACATGCAGAGATAGAATCACAGGGGTTGAGTAGCAGTGTTTGTAAAGGGCTTAGGGCTTGCATTGCTCACAGGGAATTGTTTGCAGAACAGGAATCAGTTTATGATTGGGGTGGTATGTTCCTGGGCCACATCTCAAAACAGGGGCCAACAACACTCCAATAAGGCCGGTCAGCAAGGGTGGAGATCTGTGGGTGGTATGTGTGTGTGTGGTGTGTACGGTCTCCCTTTACCTTCCACTTCTGGGGGTCATTTCCCAAGTCAATTATTTGCTTGCTTTGTACTCTAGGTTTGTGGATACTCAAACCCAGATAGTATGTGTTAAAGTATTGGAACTTGCAAAACAAGAGAGAACTGCTTCTCGCAGCCTAAATTAACCCTAAATTCCTTAAGAGTGGTCAGGGTGCCTCTCTGGAAGAAAGGATTCTGAAGTGTAATGAGTGGCATTCAATCACAGAGAAAGCCTTGTGCTAAATGAGACTTGTTCTAAGAAGACTAAACTGTAGTTGCTCCTGGCAGGGGACATTTCAAATACTCACTAAGCTTTCCTTAGTTTTGCCTTGTTATGTTTCATAATGTCTGGAGTAACACAGACCGTAATTCCCCTTGGCCCTTGCTATTTATTGCCTTCCTAATATGGAGCAAAATGCTTCCATTTTCTTCCTCACTCCCTAGTCAGACTTACTCATCACTCCTCTTAATCTCATCCCATTCAGTCATACTAATTACCCTGCTGTGATTTCCTCTTTACTGTCTACCTGAACCAAGGGTTCCGCATAAAGACTTTCATCAGAGAAATGGAGTGCCTGAGACAAACATCTTCAGGAAGACTTCAATTTGAATAAAGGCAACTCAGAAGAAAGAGCCCCTTTGTCCACCTTCAAAATCCTTGATACACTGCAAGAGACTGCAATTTGTAAGCCATTTAATTTCACAGAGGAAACCAAAAGTTCTTGGATTCCTCCCTATCAAAGCAACTATTTACAGGAGATTTTCCTGAGATAGGTCTGTTCCCTTGGTGTTCCTCCTTTGATGTAGCTGTGATTAAGGGGCTGATTGCATCCCCAGTTGGCCACTGTATTCAAAGAAAAAAACCCAGTAGCAAATCAAACTGATTGCTCTAACTGCACTTTCTTCTCTTCCACACTCACCCTGAAGGTACGTGTGTGTGGTTCAAGGTTCTCACCATTAAAACGAGGGAAAGTTTTATTCTTTTGTAAATCTTTTATCAGCCCCATCCTCTCTCCATAAAGGCTTTTTCTTTGGCTGACTTGGAGTCTCTTGAAAACCATCCTTCTTTACGGAAGATGCTCAGACTGAAGAAGGCCAGCTGGCTATCCACCCCTAGACTGCTTACCTTGGCAAGTATTTCTTCTCTATGGTACTTTAGATACTGAAGCCTATTGAGTGGAGGCCGTTGAAAGGTAAAGTTATGTCACGGTACACAATTTGACTAGATAAGAGAAACACAAGGATAAAAGCAGATCTTTATCTCATTTAGCAACTTTTAGTTTGAGGGAAATGACAGAACACACTGTGAGAAGCTTGACATCACTGAATTTATAAAGGACTTAGGTTTCCTGAGTGCATATAATCAGGCTGTTGCTCTACCTGTGTTTGGAAATTTGGTAAAATTCACTATGAACTTTTCGGAGAGCTCGTGTAGAAGCATTCTGTAACACAGATGGCGGAAAGGACAGAAACAGTGGTCACTCCACACCAGACCCTTGGCACATGTTCACTCATTTGATTCTCAAGGCAATCTCCATTTTACATGATGCAACTAAACAGAGTGACCTGCTCAACTTGCAGATTACAGCCAAGGGGCAAGAACTCTGTCTGCTTTCCACAGTACCACTCTGCCTCCAAGTAACCAAATTTAACCACTCTGCTCTGTGACCACCATCATTACCACAGTTAGGATGTGCCGTGAGACAGACGTCACCAGAGCTTCTAAAGTGTCATTGTCAGGAATGTAATCGATGAACAGGCAAACAAACCAGATCTCAAATATTTGTCTTCTTTAGAGAGATCTCATGTTTCTTGCTAATGCTTTTGTATTGTGAGGAACTATTTTTCATAAATTGCATTGAGACACTGTGACAGACATGTTCATTGGTCAGTCCTACCAGTTATGATTTCCAGCATATTATTCACAACCATCTTCACGCATGCTAATTTAGTTACCAAATCTCTGAGAAAACTACTGCTTTCTCCATACAAATTCCACTCATTTACTTCCCCTTGTTTTTTATATAAACTGTAGGTATAAACACTGGATCCAAAGCATCTATCTTTTTATTAATTCATATGTGTGTTCATGGTGTGCATGTGTGTATGTGTATTCACACATGTGCACATGTATGTAGATTCCAAGTTGACATTGGGTGTTTTCCTTCAACACTCTCTACTATTTATTGAAGCAGGATCTCTCACTGAACCCAGAGTAAGCCACCTCCAGCTGTCTAGTTAGCCTGCTTACCCCAGGGACCCTTTCATGCCTTCAGTGCCTGGGTGCTGGGATTACAGTCAGTGGCCATGACTAACTGGCTTTTTTATATGGGTTTGAGGGATACAAACTCTGGTCCTCACACTTGCACACCAAATGCTTTATCTAGAGAGTCATCTCCTCAGCCACAAAGCATTCATTTTTCAGTCTATAAGGAAAGGCTAATAAAATCAGACATTGACCCTGATACTGATGAGATGCTGAATCTATAACAAGAATCATAAACCTTCCATTTTTCAAACTAGCATAGTTGGATTTTGTTGTTTAGAGCTAAGTAAATTGCTAATTGTTACAAAAACAAAATATTATACAGTATAATTTTGGGTCCTTTAAATGAGATTGTGTTTGAAACATATGTATATATCTCTTGATCTAGGTGAGTGATGTCCAAAGGGCTATAGAAATGTGCTCACTCCCCCTGTCTGTGACTTCTCAGTACTCAAACTATAGCTTGTGCAACTAAGGATAATGACTGCTCTTTTAATTAAATTTAATATTTCAATTAGTTCAGCTTTAAATTCAAATAGAGCATGTGTCTAATGACTACCCTACTGGAAAGCACAATACAGACATCTTCTGAATTGTGATACATGTTTGGCACAAGAAACTGAAAACACAAAACCTAATTGAGACAAATGAATTATCTATTAGTCTTACTGGAGAAAGCATATATAACAATAGGATAATAAATCCTAGTAATTACAAAATTATGTTGGTAGTTTTTACACACATCTCTATGCTAGGGAAAAATCTTTAGCTAAAAGACTACTTGTGATTCTGATCTAAAGCACTATGGAATTATAAGTCTTGAATAAAGAAAAACAGTGAACTCTAGCAATGAAAATAGAACATTATATCTCGCTCTCTGGAAGGGCTCCCCCAAAGCATTGATACAAGGTATTGATAAGGGTATCAGGAGACTCATTTCCTTTCATCAAGTTTCAGCTCTGCAGGGACAGCAGTGGGCAAGATCTATTCCAGATTCAACCCAAGTGTGTCTTTGGGGTGTCTTGGATTCACCTTAGCAGTAGCTCACCTTTACACATTTCATACCTTTCCCCAGTTGTCTCCACTCACTGCTCTGATGGTCTATCCTGCATGCCTGAAGAATGATTCAAGGGAGGTCTGTTAAGAAGGGGTACGTTAGCCTCACCATATTCATATGGCAAAGCCCTACTCCCTTACCTTAGACTGTGACTATATTTGGCACAGAGACTTCCAAAATGTAATTGAAGAAAAATGATGTCATATATGTGACTCCCTAATCCAGTAGCCCGGTAGCTTTAAAAAGCAGAAAGAAAACTAACACAGAGATAATCCCTTGTTTGAAGGGTGATTTTGTGACAAGTAGGGAAGGTAGCCTTCTGGAAGCCAAAGAGAGAGGTCTCGGAAGAAATCTGTTAGCAGCTTGACTGGTAACTTCCAGTTTTGAGAACGGTGAGAAAATTAATTTTGACTTTTAAGCACTCAAGGCTGAAGTATTTTGTTAGAAGATCCCTAGCAAATGTGTACATAATATCCACTAATCTGCATTTGACACCTAGAAATAACATCTACTTGAGAAAAACTCAGATGAGGTTAGATGAGGAAGAGGATGGTAACGCCCAAAGAAGTATTCAGGTGGTTGAACTGAGGCCTCCTCAGGTCCCCTGTGTGACCTGCTCAGTCAGTGAGGGCTGGCAGGTACAAAAGGGAATTGATCACTGAGACAAACCGAGAACTTAATAGATGAACTACAATTATTCCATTTAATGATAAGTTTAAAAGAGATAACTTAGTTTAACATTCTCTTTATATCAAACTGAGACTATAAAAAAATGGCAGTTTGTCCAAAATCGGTCAGTAGCAAAACAAGATTAAAGCAAGACCTCTGACTCAAGGTTCTTTCCTTGATTCTATCCTACTTGAAGGAAAGAACATACTTAAGTTTTTCATACTTTTTTAAAATTAGAAATACTGCAAACTGTTTTTTATTGGCAGATGAAATAAACGATTTCCATGGTGGCACTGTTGCATAATATGAACCTTGCTCGTCTTCATCCCCATACACTCTCTCGTTCCCCCTCACATACGTCTGTCTCCTTCCTCCTTCGTCTATTTTATGGCATAGGTGTATTTTTTAAAATCTAGATTCTACATATGAAAAAGTGTAATGTTTATCGTTCTGAGTCTGGCTTTGTTTTTCTTAACATGATCTTTATTTCTGTCCATTTTTTTCTACAAATAATATTCTTTACAGCTGAATAAACTTCATTATATATATATATATATATATATATATATACATATCACATTTTATCCATTCACCTGGTGATGGACATCTAGGCTGGTTCTATATCTGATTTATTTACTCAGTACTGCAGTGAACACAGATCTATACCCCTCTGTGGTATGGTAACAAGTTCCTTCAGAATGTGCCGAGGAGTGTTATAGCTGGATCTTGTGGGAATTCTGTTTTTATTTTTGAGGGACCTCCATATTGATTTCCACAGGGCTTCGTGAATCTGTATTCCCATCAGCAGTGAATAAAATTTCCTTTTCCCCCCACATCCTCACCAGCATTTATTACTGCTTTTTTCTCTTAATGATAGTAATTCTGACTCAGATGATACAGAATTTCAATGTAATTTTGATTTGCATTTCCCTGATGGCTAACACTCAGGCTTTTAAATCACAAACCAAATTTAGAAAAGTTAGTTCCGTGTCTAAGTACTAAATCCAGTAGTCTATGAACTTAGATAATTGCTTAACCTGTTGAAAACTCTCTTTTTCAACATTCTTAATCTTTAGAATGATGGATAAAATGACTGCCCTTTGTATTGTCTTGATAATAAAGAAAACACTCATGAGAATATCCTTTGAATATGGCAGTGCTCTATCATTTTAAGGTAACAGTGTTATTGTTTATTGTGGATGAAGGTTAAGGTGCAATTTTTATTACCAATGATGGTTTTATTCTCAAACCAACTTCACTGTATCAAGACAGATATAAAAAATAACTTATTTTAAATCCAAACTGAGCACCAAAACTCTAGTCATCTCAAGGGAATATATCCATGAACTTTTGAAGGGGTTTAGATGGAACAGCTCCTCACATCTGTGTTTATGTTGCTAGTGGAAAGTTACTGCCTCTGGCAAAGAAAAGAGAAAATCTGTAGCTCATTTCTCCCTTGATTGCAAAATGACAGATAAATGTTCATATACATCTGTCTTTGCCGGCTTCAAACAAACATGTATTATAGATCGAAACTTAACCTTGAAAGCTACTTATAAACAAAGTCTAAGAAACTACCTCCTGGATCTCCCCCAGAGCCTCAGCAAACCTGATCTTTTCACTGGGGAATCAACTGTAAGAATAAAAACTTTCTGATTTCTCCCCAGATAATCTGTGAAGGGGTTATGAGCACTGAGCTCTTTATTACCATGTCTGATTTTGCTTCTTCACTAGAGAATTTGTACAAGGAATTGAGTAGTATGTATGATGGACAATCACTAGAGAAGTTATGTTGGATGTATTCTACCGAGCAGCCATCTGCTGTATTCTTAATATTTTACTACCAAATTTACTCATGTAAAAAATTATGCCATTAGTTTATTAAAATCAATAAGAACAACAAACCCTCTGGACAACACAAACAGTTGAAATCCAGATAGCAGTTATAATGTCTCATCAGCATCTGTTTCTAATTTACTTTTGCATTTTATTTAGCTGTGCAAACTGAGCATCCTTTATCTGAAAGTCTGAAACTTAAAATGCTCCAAAACCCACAATGTTTTGAGTGCCAACATGATGCCACAAGTGGACCTTTACCCTTATGAAACTTGTTTGATGCATAAAGCTTTAAAGGTTTGCATAAAATTTGCTGTAGAGTATGTGTGAGCTATGAAGCATAAGTGAACTTCATATTAATACTTGGTCCTGTCTCCAATATATCTTATCATAAATACACAAATTTTCCAAAATCAGAAAAGAAAATTATCATTCAGGAACTTGGAGGGAAGAATGGAGACATCTGGTTGGAATGGGGTGAAACTGAGAATTTGAATACCCAAGTGACTCTGACATCTTTGCTAGTGGACATTTCCCAGCCATATCTGGGAAAAGTGGCCTTCCTTGGAACACTTGTAAAACACTTCTGTCCCAAACATTTTAGATAAAGGATACTCAATCTTTATTTAAAAGTAGAATTTATACATATGGCTAATATAGATTATGTGAATTTAACTAGAAATTTGTTGATACAGGGACTAGAGAGTTCTCTCAGTGGTTAAGAGCACTGGCTGTTCTTGCAGAGGACCCAAGTTCGATTCCCAGCTCCCACATAGTAGCTAACAATCATCCGTAACTCCAGTTCCAAAGGAATCCAACACTTTCTTCTGACCTACCCAGGCATTGCACAACACAGGTGCACTTACACACATGCAAGTAAAACACTCGTACACACAAAATAAAAGCAAACAGAATATAATGCCTAACCATTAAAATGCGTTTTCTGTGAAGATGGGAGATTTTTGTCCTGTGCGATGCTAAGCCCAGTGTACTGACTGACTTCCCCCACCCAAAAAAGATTATTTATTCACTTTTTAAACTAATCCATTGACTAAAAGCGGACCAGTAAGAAATTATCTTTTCAAAATTGATTTTATAGCAATATCTAAAAGCTTTTTTTGTCACTTCTTGTAAATAAATTAGACAGGAAGCACAAGTCATTAAGTGCCGGTTGTTATGGTGTTGTCTCTCAGTTTCCAGTTCACCCTTTTATAATCTGTTTCTCTGAGGCCCGGCTAGGAATCTGTCAGCCACATTTGTGCATTACACTATCCTCCCATGGGGCACTGGTGAGAACATGAGACTAGGAGGAGATTTGTCTGCTTCCAGTTCCTGTGAGCATCGTCGTAATATTAGCTCCCTACTGTAGCAGCTGCTGAGTCCGTTTGCAGCTTGTCGACCTTTGGCTTTATTACTTCCATCTTCCGTGGAGATATCATCACCATTCAGAGTACCTGTATTTGAAGGTCTAGATCCCAAGCCCTTGGCAAACTTCTTCTGATCTGAGAGATTCTAACATCACGCAGTACTTCCTCTGCACAGGTTTAAATTTCATCTCTGGAAGATCTTCTCTTCTAGGTTTTAGGCTTTAATGCCTCCAACATCATCCCTTGACTCATTCAGCCCTAGAAGAGTTCTCTGCTCCTTGAGTTTATCAGCCTCAAGATCATCTATAGACTCAAGAGCCATACTGCCAGAGTATCTGATTCAGTATGTTTGCAGCTGGCCTTGAGTTTTCTTCTCTAACAGGCTCCTAAGCAATGTATTCTTGGATTTGGCTTGGATCCTGCCTTGAGGCCTTAGTGAGGTATTAAGATCTTGGCCAAAAGGAAACAAAATGTGAATAGTCCAACACACAGTGGTAATACAGTCAATCAAATGATCTCCAGATGGTTGGGATGGAGTTCTGTGTCCATCCAAGCAGTTGCTGAGCTTTAACCATTATGGCAAGAACAGTGATAGGGGATGAACTCTTCTGAATGCACTGACTTGTTTACAGAAAGAAAATTATAATCTTGGGAGCTTCTGCCCTCAATTCAATTCCTGTCATAAAATCAAATTTTTCCATGGCAGCCTTAAAAGAATCCAGGTTCTTTTAGCCACAAGCCTAATACTGATATAGAAACACCAAGCATAATGTGCTTAGAAGGATTTACAGTCACTCAGGCCTCTTAAAAATTATGACTGAGGAACTTTGAAGGAAGAATAGAGACATCCTGCTGGACTAGGGTAAAACCAAGAATTTCAATTCTCAAGTCACTGTGAAACTTTTTGCTAGTGGAAGTTTCCCAGCTATATCTGGGGAGAATGACCTTCCTTTGAGTAGGTAATGACCTCATGTAGAAAAGCTGTCCAGGCAGAATGCCCATTATTCTTGAAGCCTATGTTCTCAAGAAGGACATCCATTATTGAAATAGCATTTTATTACTTCTAAACCAATAATTAGAGTCTGTTCTCTGTATACTATGGGACGGGAACATTTTCACTTAATTAGTCTGACTGGGCAAGAAAGTGAAGGAATCTGGGAGAATTAGCATGGACTATCATAAGTGCATTGTTCCAAAAATAGTATTTATAGTGGAGCAAGTTACATAGATGGTGGAACTGCTATACAAATAAATACCTACTGTGCAGCTACTGTCTTAGAAAATGCTTTTTTCTCGACAGCAACTTGTAAGAATTCAGAAAAAAAAAGGTTAGCTTTACTTAGAAGGGCCATTGGTACCCCTGAGAACCACATCAGCCTTCTGTACACTGCTGTAATGTGGTCAGCCAGAGTCATCAGCAAAGTGTTAGCTTCAGGTCTTATGTTTTCAAAGGATTCGATTCACCTGAGAAGCACCGTTTAAGGAGAGAAAAGAAAAGTGGTTAAAGAGAGGCTAAAGAAGGCTGACTCAAAACCAGCAGGGACCCAGAAAGCAAGGGTTCTGTGTTGTAGATTTTTTGACACTTTTAAATTAATTAGTTATTGTTGGTGTAACCGTGGGGCTTGAGCACACACGTCATGGTGTGCATATAGAGGTCAGAGGAAAATTTGGGGGGAGTTGGTTCTCTCCTTCCCATGAACTCTGGTCAGAAAGACTATGCAGGACCCTTTTACCCACTGAGCCATCTCACCAGCCCCTGGACAGTGAATTTTTAAGAAGCTTTTATGAACACTTATGAGGTCCATAGCATATCAATAAGGTGATTTTTTCCCTTCCTCCCAAATCATGCTGAACCAGATCTTCCTTTTGGGTATTTCTTCCCATGATCCTTCTGAAAAGCTCACAAACAGCAGAGAGGGGCTATGTCAAAACTACATTGGAAAGGATATTATAATGAAGCCAAGATCCTCTGAGAATGAAAATGCCCCTAAAGTCCACGTGTGAAAGTAACCTGGTTCATGAGTTTCTGATGGAGCAGGAAGAATCTAACTACAGTTTTCAAGGGCCTTCTGACTGACAGAAGACACAGCTACCAAGATATAACTGCAGCTTTCTTGGTTCCCTAACTCCCTGCCTAACCAGGTGATACAGCTACCAAGAAGCAGATGTAGTTCTGCTTGTTTACTTCATATTTAACTCCTTGGCTACTGTATCTCACAGGGATCTGACTGTCTTGGCAGTCAGGCAAGCGCAATCACACAATTGCTTATAGCAAGCAGAATAATGGCTCATAAAGATTCCTCATCCTAACTTCCACAGCCCTTGAATACATGACAAGGGACACACACACACACACACACACACACACACACACACACACAGAGCCATAAGAACAACTTGTGTTAACCAAATGCAGGGATCCTCCTAGAAGAAAGAGAGAGCCGGGAGGGTCAGAGTCCCAGAGTGGGGTGCAATGGCAGAATGTGAAAAGTGAGAGAGCTAGAAAGAGGGGGTGATTTGAAGTTGCTCTCCCATTATCTTTGAGGATGGAAGAAGATTCCATGGATTAAGCTGTAAATGTCCGGTCTTCGTTCGTTGTCCAAGTCCGGATCCGCGGAGGGCTGCGGATTGAATGACGCACACATAAGACACAGAGAGAGAGAGACACTACACACTAGGTAGGAGGAAAGGAGAATGACTGACTGACTTTATTCAGAGGCAGCAAGCCTCTCTGGATTTTCTTTGAAGCCTCAAGGAATATGGCTTTACTGATACCTTCATTTTAGGTCCCCTGACTTCTAAAACTAGGACAATAAATTTATGAAGACACTAAGGCCCTCCTCCCCGACACACACACAGATATAGGTCCTGTGTTAAATAAAGGCTTGTTCCCTAGTCTGGCACTTTAGGGAGATGGTGGAAACTTTAGAAAGTGGGGCCAATTGGGATATCTTTAAGTTGACAAGGGCATCTCACCTGAAGGGAATTACATAATGAGGCTCCAGGCTCTTCATCTTCCTTTCTTTGGCTTTTCAGGCAGGAGGTGAGATATTCCTGCCATGATGTGCTACCACAGTCCAGAGTGATGGACTGGAACACCTGAAACTGAGTTGAAGTGAACCTTTTCTCTTCAAAAGCTGATGATCTCAGGAATTTCTCACAGTACCAGAAAGCTGAATAGCACGATGTACTAGTCCATTATAATGTCTGTGTTGAACACACGTCATAAGCAAAAAATCACAAGTATCTGAATGCCTTGAAACTTAGGTGAATCAGAGTTTGGGAGACAAATTCTCAGAAGTTAAGGATCCATCAGAACAGTAAAGATTCACACAATTCTAACTCCTAGTGGATGCTGACTACCCATGTAGTAACTGCAGTATATCTTGGTTTATCCAGTTGGCATAGAACAAAGTGGTGTATTATTTTGACTCCTTTTTTGTTTGTCTTTTTGTTTGTTTTATTTTATTGAGGCAGGGTCTCACTAAATAACTTGGCTGCCATCAAACTGGAGGCAATTTGCGTGCCTCTAAGTGCTGGGATTATAGGCAGGAGCCACTAATGTGGAATGTTTTTACACACACACACACACACACACATACACACACACATGCATGCATGCACACACACATGCACTCATGGGTACTTGATCACTTCTGAAGTGACTTGTTTCCTGGAATCCCTGAAATTAAAAACACTGACCTTTTTCTGATTTAGATGCAAATTGACTTGTTATTGCCAACAGAATTTTATTATCAAGACCATCATGGTGTGTGTACGAATGTGCATGTTCATGTGTGTGCAGATGTTCACATACACAACTGCGTGTAGAGATCCAAGGACAATCTCAAGTGTCATCCTCGGCAATGCAATCTATCTTCTTTAATAGAAGGTCTCTCATTAGCTTGAATTTCATTAATTAGGCTTGACTAACTGGCCAGGGAGCCCCAAGGATCCTTCTATCTCCACCTACTCAGTGCTGGGATTATAAATGTGCATTAGCCCACCCTGCACTTTTGTATGGGTTCTGGGGACTGAAAGTGCTTGTGAACTGAGCTATCTTCCCAGCCCAAGATTCTTAATTTTGAGCTTGAAAATTGGCATTCAAAACAATAATAAATTGAGTTTTAGACTGCTGCAGTTATTTAAAAATATAAAACTAATTAATATTGTAGCTATGCTTCTGAGTAACAAGTAAAAGAGATTAATTAAAATTAATCAACTCTACTTTAAGAACAAATGTCAGTGCAGGGGAGATAGCTCAGAGGTTAGTTAAGAGCAGTGATAGATTGCTCTTACACTGAAATGGGTTCAGTTCTCAGCACCTACATGTCAGTTAACAATCATCTGAAACTCCAGTTCTAGGGAATCCAATGCTCTCTTCGGGCCTCTTCACCTATTGAATGTACAGGCACACCTACATACATGTAGGCAAAATACTCATACACATAAAATAAAAATGAATTAAAACAAAATAAATAAATGAAAAATTTAAAAATAAATGGCATCATGTAAACCTCCATTTGGTGAACTTTCATAAAAGCATTTAACAAAAAGAAAAGACAAAGGTTAGTGGTGATATAGTCTTAAAGTCAGAAGACTATTTGCCCACAAAAAATATTTAGGTCTGTAAGTCCAGATATAAACATAAACTATTGGCAATTTCTTGCATGATTATTGACTATGGATTGAGCCTTGTACTTGGCAGGCAAACACACTACTGATGAACTACACTCTAACCCTATGTATGGCTTCTATCCATCTTTAGCTCTAAAATTCTAAAGCAATATAAAACCAAAATTATAGTAATTTACAAAGTATTCATTATATATTAAGCACTCTGGGATGTATTCTATGAAATACAAAGTTGGAGAAGTTATGATTTCTACACTTTAAGAGCTTACAAACTAGAACCTAAAATAAGGTGTTAAAAAGCCATGATAATAATCACAATATGCATTTATTTATTTCAAGTTACCATGGAAAGAAACACCCTGCCAAAGGACTTGAGTGGTGGAATCAAGGATGGTGAAGCAGTCAGCAAAACATGCAGGGATCAGACTTTGGATATGTTAGTCAAGGAATGAAAACTAAGGGAGAGCAAAACACATTCTAGACAAATGAAATTAAAATCAAAGGGTAATTTTTAAGCCTCCATTTCACAAAGAGGAGCTTGAAGTTCAGAAAGACCAGCATTGTTTAATTCTAGATCTATGCTTGAAATGTCAAGATGTGTTTCTAAAAGCTTCTAAGATTCTAGGATCCTGAAGTCTATAAGTAGTTCAGGTATCTGGTGTAGTCATTTCCAAGTTCATGTGATTATGAAAGGATTGCAACAGCCACACAACTGGACTTTCTAAATTAAAGGCACTATATTTTACTTTGTCCATAAGGTGAAAACACAGCAGAGTGGGCCAGACTAAACATCAGGACTGGAAAACCACCCCGTCCACTTGGACAAGATGATTTCTGACCTTCTTCACTTCTAACATCTTATGGCAATGAGAAATCTTGGTCAAGGCCAGTTTATAAGAACAGCTAAGCAGAACCCTATCCTTCCAGCTCTCATCTTTTAGTTTTCTTTCAAAACTAATGAAAATAACTGGCTCTTTTAGGACAACTTGATCTGCATTTCTGACTCACTTTCTTGCAATGATAGAAGTGGGAAGAAACACAAAGGAGCCCAGTTATCAGCCCACATGGCCTCATCTGTATGCAAATCACCCAACAGAATGCAAAACACTTAACACCAATAATGGTAGAATTCTTAAAGCAGTAATTTCCTTTTCCTGACACCGTTCTCATGACCCTTGTCAAAACAATCTCTTGCAACTTACTTAAAGTCTAAGAGGCTTTTCCAGAGAAAGAGTCTCCCATATCAAAACACACACGTTCAAGTTTTGAGCAAAAGAAAGAGACCAGGGAAGAATCTCTGGGTGGAAAGGATGACCGTCCAGCGGTGAAACCTCCACTTCACAACTTCCTCACTGTGGTTTCTGTCACAATGGATGGAAGACCCACAAGGATACCTCAACCCCCAGTTTTGATGCACATAAAATATCTCTCCTCCTCTTCTTTAGGACATATTAACCTGCTTTAGTGAGAAAAAACTTTATATCAAAATTAAACCAAATAAAAAGGAAAGAAGAACAGATGCAGTTCACTTTATATAGGGCATAATGTGTCCTCTCTTGAAACGTCAGCTTCGCTCACTGAGCCTTTACCAGTCAACTCCAATCTACTCCGCTCTCTGCCCGTTTGACACTCAAAGTCACTCTTTTGATTCAGATTTAACCTTTTCTTTCTCTACACTTTTTTGTGGCCTTTCCTCCCAGGCTTCAGTGTGGGCTCTGAGGGTTAGGCACCCAGATGTCTTGAGGAAATAAGCAGCTAGCAAACCTGATGTGTAGGCCACGCACTGTTTACGTTCTGCTAATAACTCATCACCAAACACAAAGAGACAAGTGCCGAAATTTCTATTCCTCCTTCCCCGATAATTGGAGCTATTCCTTTATTAGTGCAT